>CM060561.1:124293827-126693827 GCA_030625065.1 Alectoris magna | reverse complement strand
GTTGAAATGAAGATTTGGTGAATCCTATCGACCCAGACATACATCCCAAAAAATCTTCCACTTGCTATCCCTCTGATTAAAAAAACTGATGCAACCCAAAACTAAACCAGTACACTGTGGTCAAGGTGACCATTATTGTACTTAGACGTGTATTTTCATAGAGTTAACATGGAAAATTCAGAAACAGCTTTATTAATATCCCCCGTTCTCTGGGGGGTGAGAGCAAGTGTGTCTTTTGGCAATTCACGATTACATGTACACACAATGAAGGAGGAATCCAAGCTGAAAACATTACTTGAAGAATGCAGAAATACATTTATAGCCATTTCATTCATGGCCTTATGGAGGTCATTAAAAAAAAGAGGCCTGCACATTGTGAAGGGTGTGGATCTAGATCAGTGGAAAGAAGGGTGTTTTTTTGTATTTCCCAGAAGGTGCAGCCAATCCAAGTGGCAGGTACGGAACTGGGATTTTTCAGCACAAATTCAATATAAATAATTACGAAACAGAGTTTAATACAGTTTCTTTTACAGAGCCAAAAGATGTTGGTCAAGCCAGCAACAGTCTCATGGGAAATGAGAAACTGAAAATTGAACTCACTTCCTTACTACTAGGCAAAGAAATGAGAAAACATGCTAGATAAAGCAAGCTTGGCTCTTTTTGAGGCCCTGGCAGATGTATTAATGATGCACTGGACAAGCATGAAGTGTGCTCTCACTGAGCAAGACAGAGATTGCCCTGCGAAAAAGAAAAAGACTCTGGAAAACTCTGCCTCCAAACTGCGTAATTTAAGTAACAATAAATCAGCATATGTTGGATCTTACTTGATTACAATTCATACTTCCCTCTAATACTAATCGTATAAGGCATAACCCCTGTCAGTACTGGAATGGTACACATTACGTGAATTACTACCAACTGTGGATATCCTAGATCACCTTTATGTTGCACTAGTTTAGCTCCTTCCCAGTTTCACTTCAGTAAATCTGAGAGCCCATAAAGCAGAAATAAAATGTAACAGAAACCTAGAGAATCACTTAGAGTACGACATTCAGAAGTTTCCTTGTAAGCAGAAGGCAAGTATGATTTGGATCATAAAAATGTCACACTACCAATAAACGTTGTCTTGCTATCTTCAAAACTCTTTCCTTAGAATAAATGCAGATTTTCCATTTGTGTGAAAGCAGACTAATCATCACGAATAAGAAAAAAGCAGAGCTAATTAAGTTATGTGGGCAGTTACACATGGAGGGAAAAAGAGGAGAAAGAGGAAGGATAGAAAATATTAGGATTATGGGAAGAAAATCTGAATGCTTTGAAGTCTGCATTCAGGATGAGGACAGACACGTGTAATTATAGACAGAAAACTGATAGACGTGTGATTATAGACAGATGGTTTGCTCGGCAGGAGTTTCTGACAGCTGGGCTCCAGCACTTCTTCTTATAAGTCTTTATGACCTGATCTTTCTTCAGCACATAAATATTCATGTACTTACATTTTTATGCATGATTTAGGTGTAAAACAAGAAATGGTTCTGCAAGGTGCTGAACAGACTTGCTTTTAAAATTAACCATGAAAACTTATGCCAGATGCTAAAATTTAATCAGTCCTGCTGACTTTATTGAGTTTCCTGAATCTTTCCACAGGATTCCTTAGTCTGTGTCTTTAGCATCCTGGGTCGGTTTCATTCAACCTGATTTTGGCTATCTGAAGTGATGTTCCTATATGAAGAGAGCTATGAAGAGAGCCATCCAAGCACCCTTTGACTCCCTGGAGAATAGCATCCACCTTCAGGAGGAAATTTCTTCTATCTATCTCAGTAAGACGTCTCAAGCATGTGGGAGCAGTCAAGCCTGATAACTAGTTTGGATGTATTATTTGTTGGGTTAACATTAACTAAAATGAACATTAGACTAAACTGTATGTCCTAGGACATTCAAGGAGAAAAAAAAAAAAAAAAAAAAAAAAGGAAAATTTCTTGCTAGAAACTTCTCCAAATCAAGAATAGCACTATTGCTAAGTTCAGCAAAAGATCTTAAAGTCCTTCTGCATTTTTTTATTTGGGTGTGTGATGTAATTGTGCACAAAATCTGCATTAGGAGAAGGTACAGTGAGGCATCAGCCCTTCCTTTCTAGGCAGTGGACATCAACATGAGGGTGGGAGGGAAGCAACAGTTTGCTCTGCTCAGGTTCCTAAACCACACAATCTGTGGTGACAGATTCAGGGGTGAGCTAAAAAAAGAAAAAAATCCTGTGTGATTGAAGTCTTTACCTCAGGACTTATTTCTTTAAAGCTCTCTTTTCATTCTTTCAGTCTTCATAACAATTTCCTCAATGCAGGCAGGGAGATAAACTTCTTTGTTTCATTCTGTAAGATCTGCAAGAGCTGAGTTAGACAGAGGTACCCTAGATTGATGAGAAATAACTCATTGTTATTTCAGCCTATTGCAAGGAGAGCACTGTCACATTTTTCTTCTCATTAGCCTGAGTGCCTTGATGGCTGTGAATGAGTTAGTCTGTGGATGGGGATATGGTGGCTTTGGGTCTTGTTACTAGATAATTCTGTCTGATTTTTGAGCATAAAAAATCTGCTTTTGAACTTCTCTTCTGCCTTACCAGATCTAGGCTACTGTTCCTGGAAATGCTTGTTCTAAGGTCATTTCATATTTATTAAAGAAACAAAGCAAAGCCATCAAATATTTCAAGTCAAACGCCTGCAGCTGGCTTTGTAGTTTTGCATCCTTTATGCGTTTAGCAATTAGCCCATTGTGCTCAGCTCCCAGTCAAGTACTGCAGCGTTGCATCATGCTGTGGTTTCTATATGGAGCTCAATTGCAAATGTACTAGAAGTGTAAGTTTTGAAGCGCTAGCCATTTTTGCAGAATTGTGAAAACCTCACGTAGCCAACAAATGTTTCCATACCTTCATTTAAAATGCATCTCAGTCTTCTCTGCACACATCACATGCTCAATCCCTTTTTCAGCACTTGTCTTGCAAGCCCTGCTGAATGCAGTTATTATGCTTTTCGGATGAGACACATTTTCCACACATAACTAAGCCAGGGATGTTTCATACCACTAGATCTCTGCAGTCTGTGCATGGCCTTTCTTTTGAAATGAAGAGACGTCCAGCCAGACACAACAGCCAGTACTTGCTCTCATGTAGTTATGAAAAGACATCCTTGTTACCATGGCTTTTGACAATTTGACATTAAAAGGAATTAATCTTAATGATAAGGCTCAGAAAGATTAGTATGACTACAATCTTCCCAACTGCTAGTGGTATTTCTCTGTCCCAGGGTATAGAGTGAAAACAGTATAACAAAACAAAAGTATTGATGTTACTTAGGTATTCCAGCCATCAGAGCCATATTTTGATTGGTGAGATACAAACCACACACACACACACACACACACACATTCCAGGCCTGGAAGGAAACAACGTGCAAATGAACTGTGGTATCTGAAACTACAGAAGACTGCAGCTTAAAAAATGTTCATAGGAATATGCAGAGGCTTAGGTGGGCAGGCTGGTTGGATAAAAATTTCCTTGAGGAGCAGTTCTTGTCTTTATAGTCAGGTCAGTTTCTGATGATGTAGCTGTGTTTGTTGTGGCATTTTAGCAAAGCGAGTTACGAATGGAGTTGGTACTCCTAGTTTGATGCAATGTAGCTCTATGTTTCAGGAGTGCTGCTTTCTCAGAAGAATGATCTTGGACCTCTTTATATTGACTCTCTACTTTTGTGAGTTACCTACGAGTAACTTCATAATTTCTTTAGGAAGTGCAACAGAAGGCTATCAGAAAACAAATGCGTTAGGTTCACAGACCTCTCCAAAGCGTTGACTTTAGTTTTGAAAGACAAACTAAGTTTTGTTGTTCTCTATGTATTGGCAGCTTCAGTTGTTATCTAAATTGCAAGTACAGTGCTGTGTCCACTAGCGGTAGATTCTGACTTGTAAGGCTCTACCCTGGGCCTGTATTCCTCAAAGCTGAGCCTGGCCTGAGCCTGATGGCCTATTTAGGAGGGGATGGGAAACTGAAGTGCAGGGGACCCAACTGACATCTGGCTCTTAAAAAAAATAAAAAAATTTAAAAAATGCAATTTTAGGAGGTTGTATATATAAAGATATTAGTAGGAAAAAAAGCATTAATCCAAGGATAACTTGGTATTATTTCTAGGTTGCAGGAAGACTTTTGGAAGATATGGCTACTTTCCATGAATTCAGTTCCTAGTAACCCTCATGTAAATGTAAAGTAGCACATACAGCAGGCACTGATTGTACAGAATCATTTTCTAACCATTAAAGAGCACAAAATGACTGTGAAATTAGTATGGTATCATTTTATAGCCACTCTGCATACAGTGGACCTGCCTTATTCAATGCTTCTATCAATTTTTATTCCACGTAACTCTCCTCAGGTAACTGTACAGAGATTGCAAAGAGGTCTGAAAGGAGATTTGGTTTTCAGCTTAGAATAATGTAAATCAGCCTAACACGGTGCTAGTGCAAAATGGAATCCATCCCATAAAGCAGGGTTGTTCACTCCTCTAAGAAGCAGCTGATAGCTCTTGATACCTACTAATTCATCACCTCCCATTATTTTTACTGCATTACCAAAAAGATAATTTAGTTCAGTAAAAATTAATAACTTTTGATAAAATAATTTATTACCCAGGACCTTCAAGAAAATACTTCAAATGCAGCTGAAATCTGTATCTTTCAGTTCTGGAGACTGCTAAAATATCCAATACAGACCAACTGATTTGTGGCCAGCCAGTGAAGCAGGAAACATTTGTTCTGCTTTGTTAAACATTGTTAGCCAGTGTTCATCCTTCATATTATTATTCAGTTTATAGATATATCTGTAAGTGCATTGAATCCTGTAGTCAATATTTACGCATATGTAAAATATGGCTGTATAAAATGAGATAATGAGGAAGTAATATTCTTGGCATGTTCCTCCATATGAAGTAAAGAATTCCGTATTATCCCCTTTGCAGATACACACCATATGCTTGTTAGATAGAAGTCCAATCCTATGATAGAAACTCTTGTCAGAAAGTAGTCACCATAAGATGCTGTGTCCACTGTAAAACGCAGAAGGCAAACTTTTGGCTGACTCATTCAAATGCCCCTTCAGAATCTAAAGAGACATCAGTTAGAGGTTATGCCTCATTTTTGCCTTGAACAATTATATTTATGTCTGTTTCACAGTGTTACAGAACAGCCTACTAATTTTCAGTTCTTAGTTGAGATGAATAAAGCTAGAGAGGATCATTTCAAAACTGTCAGAATGTTTGCCAGTGGGTTGAATTCTGTATTTATTAACGGCACTGGATATTTTCTTAAGCAAATATCTAATTTATCTCTTCAGTATTTGGAATTACTTTAAGAAGAGCTCTTCTTGTTTTAACACGTAATGAGGCATTCAATTTGTTTGTTTGTCTCAGAACAGCCATTACACCAGTTTGTACAGCTAGCAATTCTCAGGAACCCCATGTAATCTCAAGATTTCCTGATTTTCTTGGATTTAATATCATGCCTCATTTATTTATATATTGTTGCTCTCATTCGGGATTTTTTAAAATTTTTTTTTATTTTAGACATGAAAATTCCGTGAAATTAAAATAAACGCACTGTAACCTTCTGTGCCATAGCAACATTCTTCTGTATATCTTCATATATAAGGTCTTAAATATTTATTTGTTTTCTTATCTATATGCAAGTCAGTCTTGTTAGGTGTACATCTCAATTCCAGCAAGTCACACAGTTTTTCTTTTTGACAAAATCTGAAAAGAATTCACTTCTGGTAATATAATTCCTGTATTTGGTCTTTAGCTGTAAGAGCCGTGTAGATTTACAAGTATTTTACTGTAGGATTTATATTTTTCAGTTTAGCCTTTAGTTTTTTTTCCTACTAATTGACTTCACTGACAGAAAAAGAATTACTGTGAATTTAAACAAGACTTTTGAGTATTTGAATCAATACCCCGATGGCTTTACATTACTCTGCATGAGCAAGATAAATAATGTATTAGAATGCCCCCTTGAGGAACATTGCCAATGACCATCATATTTTCAGGGACTGATCTGACTACTCTCCAATTTTACTTAATTCCAGAGCTGACTGCATTATTAGTCAGTTAGAACAGGACACAGTATGTTCAGAACAGGGAAAACAAAGAAGGTAGGATTCAGATACTCAAGTCCTTATTTTACAAAGAGAAAATGCTTTGTGTTTTATGTGTTTGGAGCAAATATAAAAAATATCCTGTATTTATCTACAAGATGAGATCAAATATACTCATTGGTTGATCAAATTCACAGCTTTACATCTCAAATTTCAAGTATTTTAATAGCTCCCCCTCTCACAGATGTTGCTAAGATCAGGATTTCACTGTTAGCACACAGTTCAGATAAGAAAATTCCTCAGAAGCGTATTTTTTGTTGGCTACATGGCTGGTGCTGGGCTTATGTCACAGTAACAAGAGTTGAGGCAAGAACAGAGTGGTGTTGCAGCTGGGCATCAGAGTGGTTTGGGCGGTTGGAGAGGTGATGACCTGAAGTTTTCCTGTTATTTTTATTAATGGTATATTACTTGGAAAACATACAGGCAACTTGGGAGTCAATGGGAAATAGAATTAAAAAAAAAACAAACCAACAAAAACAATAGAATGGAAACAAAGCAGACAATTAATCAAATCTTTTTTTTTTTTTTTTCCTAATATATATTTTTAAAAAATAAACAAGACTGCAGAAGACAACAATACAAAAACAGACTCATCTCAGCTCAGTATCTCTTGACTGACCAGAACAGTTTTCTCCTTGGGTGCAAAAGAATTTAATCCCATGCACTATTCATCAACAAGGACATCATTTTCTTTGGAGGAGCATTTATGGGTCACAGAACACTAAAACTGGAAGTTGTTTGTCCTTTACCATACCTGCAGGTATTACAGCCTCTTGTTCCCTGTGAAGCAGGAGTATGGCGTCTCAAACTGTAGCCTACATCCACAGCAGTCACCATCTGCTGGCAAAGATAACAAAATCCCTGCCTGCGTTCTTCTTCTGATGTTGTTGGCATAACTGATAATGATAAGCAGGGCGATGGTACTACAGATGAGAGACACTGAATAGATTCTGATCCACGCTGATTTATACCAGCAGAGGACTCATACCAGTGCTCCTTACCTAGGAGCCAGGAGATACTTATTTCCTTGCTGAAAACAAAATAATTCAGTTCCATGAAAATTCTGCTCAGATATGATTCAGGATGAAGTAGGTGGATGAGATAACCAGATTCCTAAAATGGATCCACCTCAATCAGTTGTCTTGTTTAAGGATGATTTAAAGCGAAGAGAAAGTGAGTATGGTTGGGTTTTTTGTTTCTTTTAATGTAAAACTGAAATAACAATGAATTCCAGAGACTTGAATTGGCTTTATGAGGCCACACAGCATTCTTCAGGCACCCAGCTGCATTTGCAGACCTGAAACCATCTCAGCAAGTATTGAGCTCATCTCTGCAGTAACTTCTGCTCTCATTCTCTGGCATTACAGCAGCCTGACAACAGCTGAGGGGGCTGAGACAAACTGGTGTCACCCATTTAAAGAGCTTGTGAGTAAAACTGGATGAGATAGACCTCAATTTCTCTCTTAAAAGAATTGACTAATTCAAAAAGCTTAAATAACACTAAAGCTAAACACATGAAATATTACCCATGCTCTCATGGATGTTATCAGTTGTGTGAGCACTGTAGCATTTCCTTTAATATTTTTTTAGAAGAGAAATAATTGAATTCTTCCGAGAGTTCTCAACATATGCTACATTTACTATTTAAATTCTGAAGAGAGTGAGAAAGAGATGGTCAGCATAACCTTGAAACATTTGGGGAAAAAAATTACTTAAAAACAAAGCACCTGTGTTTTCTGGCTGGACAGCAGTCTATCAGCCAAAGTAGCTCTTTTAACAATACAGGCTGTAGTGAGCTAGCTCCCAATAACTCATTTCATAATTGGGAAAAAATGTAGCATTTTCTGACATCATCTCAGTGCAGTTTTGGACACACTGTACTACAAAGAATCCAACAATAACCATTTAATTTTCTGCTTCACAGTTTAAGAAGAATCCAGTGACCAAGACTGTGTACAGTGGCAAAACATTCTCGTTTGGGCTTTCTGGTTCAAAATCCACACACAAATAGTTGATTGATAAACTTTGGAATAGAAATTACATTTTAACTATGCCTGTATATGCTTTCTCTTCCCCTGTTAATAAAAACAAATTAAGGGATGACATCCAGCAGCTTCAGAGGCCGCAGTCTGAAAACTAGGTGTCAGACTCTGCGGGAGGGTAGAAAGGTGCTGTCTATCCACTTTGTGGTTAGAAATTATTTTTACACATTATTACAATGTGTTTTTTTCCTCTCGAGTCCCTGCCTTAATAGTAATTATCTCACATCCTACTACTTGTTTAATAACAATAATAAGCACTTACTTACAGGGCTCAGAGTTACTTGGTGTCATGTATGAGTAAGATCTATGAACCTCAGCTGGCAGATCTTCATCTGCAGCTGAGCTCATTGCAGAAGGATCTGTTTTTGAGAAGGAAATAATCATCCCAGCAGAAGGTGGCTAAGATTCTATATGTCAATAATTTCTACAAAGATGGCAGCAAAATCCTGCTGTGACCTGGGCCAACCTGATAGAAATCCTGAAGGAGACCTGAAGGAGAAATCCTGCATTACACCACATGCATAGATCTAACAATGTAACTTGTTTTGTTTTGTTTTGTGTTTTGTTTTGTTTTGTTTTGTTTTTCTCTACAGGGAAGCAGAGAACATTCTGAGAATGCTCTGGTGTTTTTCATCACGTGAAAGCTTTCTGATGTGAATCTAGTGGTGGCAGTCAGGCTACCATTCCTGACCTGGTTTTTTTTGTTTTTTTTTTACCAGATCTGACTGAAGAAAGATTAGTGAAAGTGATGTGGGCAGAAACAGACCTAGGAGGGGAACAGCAGAGAGGGCAAGGATGGTGTTGGTGCAGTTCCATTCATCTGCCTGTCCCAGGGTGAATGTCATTGACGGGGAACACAGCCAAATCCCCTTTTTAATTTAAGTAAAACAAAGCAGCTGTCCTATAGTTTATATAGAACAAAACAACAATTAAATAACAACCTCTATCTGTGATAGGAACACTAAGACTCTGCAAGATCAGCTATAGAGAACGGCCCAAGAATTATAAATCTAAACAAAAACTCAGCGGCCTATTGACAAAAGTCTTTCTGCACTTTTTACGGTCCCTCCAGTTAGCATCATTTAGAATTGGGTGGGATGGAAATATGGGGACAGGAATGAAAAGGATGGGAAGTGAAATGAATAAAGAAAAGGAGAAAATAAAAGTAGTGAGCAACAGAAAGAGGTGGAGAAAATAACCGCAAAATTCTGCTAAAAAGATCTTAAAAATTGCATGTCACATCCAATTCTTCAAACATAACCCATGACAGAGCAGCAGTGTAAACTTTCTCATGATCCAGTCTTCATTTGTTCACATATTGCATGAAAGAGAACATTCATAAAGGGATTATAAAGACAAATGATTAATGACTATTATAAATATGCCACAGAACCAAATGCTACACCTGGCTTTAGGTATAGAAGTATTACATCTAGTTAGAAGCCATACCATAAACCTCAAATCCTTTAGTAGGAGTTTACTTGATTTTGCAATTCAGCTTCAATATAATAAAGGTGAGATAAAAATTGTCAAATATGAAGGGTAATCATCTCTATAACGACCAAACTGCAGTTGAAAAGTCACGTTTCTGGGAGAGTATTTTAATTTTTACTGACACTGTAAGAGGAAAGTGATCTAGTTGGTATTGAATACAAACAGCACTATAGTGAGATCTCTCTGTTCTTTGTTTAAATCTTGAAATTATCTGTCTGATTTAATCATGCTTACAGCTATGCCTATGATAATGGTCATAAGAATCTTCTGCCTGGGTGCTGATTAGACTACAGTTGAAGATATTCCCACAAGCCAAGCTTTTGCTGATAGCAAGCTGCATCCTAATGTGCTGCCCACACGGTAGAAGTAAAATGAGCATGGAGAAGAAACGAGGCATGTGGGCTGTGGGAGCAGCCTCTGAAGGAAATGATAAGACTGAGACCTTGAGACAGGAATGGTGGTAGCATGAGTCAAAACTAGGACAAGCTAAGTAAATATGGGGCTGACCAGAAATAAAGGGGAAAGAAGGGATGGCTACCCAGGTGAGGAGAGAGAGGCTTGTTAGTGAAATAAGCAATCAGGCTTGTTTGGCAGGAGTTTGGCAAACTGGGTTGCGTCTTTCTCCCACCTATAAATATCAGTAGATTTCAGTAGATTTCACAACATCCCATCTTGTGTCTGCTTCACGTTGTGGTGGCATCTCACTACCTTTACCAATCATTCTGCTACTTTCAGGGCCAGAAGTCAGCTCCCTGGGTCACTTTTATCTAAGGTGGTGATTTACAGAGGATGTCTTCTGTGAAGTAATTGTACAAGAGAAGGGGCGCAAAGCTATGCAAAGTGGAGCGATCTTTGTTCTGGGGACAATTTGGGTTTACACTCAATGGCATGGCACCAAGAAGCCAATGCCAGAGTACTTCTTCAAGAGCGCAACTTAGTGACTACTGCCAGTGGTGACTGTGGGTACAAATGATCCCAGAGATAGCCCATAGAAGTAGAACAGACATCTCAGCATTTGGTCTGTGAATGGCTGTTTAAAACAGTGATGTGTAATTGGACTTGGATATCACACAGTTCTTTATTCTCTGTACTTGTGCTGACACTGGAAGTCAAAAACACGGCAACAGGTTACATAATATAGCATGGCTTCTCTGGTCCAGCTCACGCTTTGACTATGTGCATCAAGTTCAAATTAATATTTAAACAAACAAACAAACAGAAAACACACCAAAGAACTCCATCAAAACCCCAATCCAAACCTGCTTAAAAATGGTTCAGAGGAGATGCAATGTCACAGAAAGTAAATGTAGTTTGAGAAAGCTATCAGAAATAAAATTCCAAGTGCTGATAAACTGAATTATCTCAAATCATGCTGTATACGTGTCGTATTTCTGCTACTAAATGCTGCTCCAGAAGATCTTGTGTTAATCTATGTTAGCTGAATACTTGTACAAGAACAAGTGTAAATGCTCTGTTTTTAGGAAGCATAAATTCAACTGCTAAGTCTTATGGCATAGGATTTTAGGGACCGTTTTCTCTGTTTCCCCATGCTGTTAAATCAAGCAACAATTCACACTTTGGAGAGGGCTGGCTACCTTTGTATTTCTCAGCTTTGGATACGAACAAACTTTTTTTTTCTCCCCCAGAGGTATAATTAATTGTTATTTTAAAAATCAAGCATGAAAAACTAGCATTATTTCCTGTGGTCAAAATATTGATTCTATGGCAGGAAATAAAAACTCTCTGGGGGATACAGACAAAGACAGAGAATGTACACATTTTCAAATACCATCACATGAAAAATAATCCAATTCACTGCTACAAATTTCAGCAATTGGCAACAAATAGTGTAGGGAGCAAGTAAGCTGGCCATAGATGTGTCTCAAAAAGTCTTAACGTCATCTTAATCTAATCGAGTGATTAGTATAACCTTACGGTAATAGCAAGGGTGATGATTTTTAAAGGCATCGTTTATAGAAGCCAAGAGAATTATCCAGCATAAAATCCACAAAATCCTTATACTGCACACTATATTTGGAAAGAAGACATGCTAATGGTTATTGCAATTATCTGTTATTTCAGAGGAATAGCTGCTTTTTGACGTTTCTGAACGTCTAAGACAAACCCAAGAGTGTTAACAACACAAATTGTTATGGTTTCTAACTTTTGTTCCCAGCAGGCTAGCACTGCAGACACAGAGCCAAATTCTCTCCTGGCCGAACTACAATCACAAAATTTGGCCAAAGACAAATTTGACACATTGATTTCAAGAAAAGTTCAGTTCCTGTGTGATGCTCAGGGCTCTTCCAGAACAAATTGTAACAGAGGATGTCTGTAAAACCACATTTGGTACTGAAAGCTTTGAATTACTATTCTTTCTATGACTTCCATGTAAAAGACTGATCTTGCATTTTCCTAGGGTTATTACAGTTGAGTATTTATTTATTTATTAGAGCTATTTATTAAGACAAATAATTGTTTTCCTAGATACTATAGAAGCAGCAAAGTGCCCCGTAATCTACAGACTGCCTCTGTAGATTAAAGGAGAAAATACAGGAACTGAGTGCATCCTCATGATGTCTGTTCTGAGAATGCTAGTCTAAAACAGAACAGAGAGATTTCTGAACTGTTTCCCATGCTTGCTATGTTCAGTCAGTTAGCTTACTGCAGATGTCATTTTTTTCTAGAGGCCTTGCAGAATCAAAGTTCAGAAAGACCCATCTGAGGAACAAAGATTATGATTGCACTTTGGAAACACCAGAGAAGAAAACATGGAAAACAGATTTGAGAGAAGCACATAAATGGAAAACAAAGGCTGGCAACTTTGATATGCCATATGGAGTGATGGGGTGACAGAAGAAGTAAAACAGTCCAAACACTGAAGACTTGGTAGGCAAGGCCAACAAATTTGTTTGCAGCAGTTATTTCAGGGACTCAGATTGGAAGGATGATAAATATTTATGAAGAAGTTTTTAAATTGCCATGGTGAAAGAACATGGTCAGTCTGTTAAAGGAATTGCTGTTTGGTGTCAGCACTGAACATAAGACACTCTGATCAGTGGACATTCCACACCAGATGGCATAAATTTTTCTTTGATTAGAGAGGGAAACAGTGATCTCTCTACAATCATGAGTGCCCCGTTCCTTTCCACATGTTCTGAGTATCCGGTATTTCCCATGCATAACTAAGATCTCAGCAACATAAACAATTTCCAGTATTTGCAAAAGCCCGTTATTTCTTGTTTCTTAAACTCTTGTGCAATACCCAAATCAAAATCTCTCAACCCCAGCCCATGGAAAGTACAAGCTGTGGTGACCCACCTCTGCAGTATATGCTATTGCATTTTATGTTTACTGCTCTGATAACATCTCATGTGATGATCTGAATGCTTACTTGATTTCTGTAAGAATAAACTGGAAGTCACAGCTGAGTTGGATGGAGGTTTTTTTTGCTTGGTGCGGACCGCAAGGAATGCAAGCATAGCTCTGGGCAAATTCCCTGTCTCTGAGTGATTTCTGAACCATTTGAGATACTTGTGTGTGAATTAGCCAAGTTGCATGAGAACAACATAAGTATTCATTTCTCTTTACAGATACAATAAGACAAAAAAGTGTGAGAATCCAGGCAGGATGCTTCAGGATGGTGAAGAGGGAAGGTAAGGGAAATGCAAGCTTGTGCAGGGGTACAGCTGCAGCTGGGATATGTGCTTTATGATTAAGCACTTCTCACAGATGTGTGGAAGTTCCACACACCAATACAGAGACATCTAGCTGAAAAATGTCAAAAGGACAAGAAAATAGTAAAGAAGAAATGCCTTAAGTGGCCAGCAGAGTGGAAATATTTTATTAAGTTGGGGGTAATGTGTGAATGAAGTTTGTGTTGTCTTTCCTGGCTGTCCATTCAGAGTAGACATGACAAAAATGCATGTGAAAATATCCATTTCTCACATCCAAGGAAGACCAGAAAATATTTCTTTTCATCAGCAAATAAATACAAGATATTCTTTTACTGTATGATTATTCAAGTTATTTACTTGAACAGTTATTTACTGTTATTCAAGTCCTGTCAGACTGAGGACACGTTTTATTTTATCAGCTGGATTGCAGAACTACAGCCATTTATATGAGCATGCGGATACACACATTTAGTCATTTTACTTTCCAAGGAACACAGCCAATCTGATCTTTGGATTTGGCAAAAAAGTGAGCTATTAGTTTTTCCTGAAGCTTTATCTGATGCTTTAAAACCAAACTTTTGTCACTGAAATAACCTAAATAAATTTTACCAGAAGATACTTCCAACGAGTTTCTCTCCTCCTCTTCATAATGTTCCTAACCCGACTGCTGATTAAAAAGTTAAGTGGACTGATTTCCAAAGCAATCCAATTATGTCATGACTGTACGGCTTTGTGTCCCTGCCATTGTGTAAGACTTCAATCCTAATTGCTTTGGGTATCATTTCTTTAGGCCTGTTTCTTATTTCTCTCCTGTCTGTTTGGTTCTTCTTTTAGCATGTAGTTTACCTTAGCTTTGTAGCAGTATTGGTTTGGGCTCTGTTAAATGCTTTTTTGCCCATGTATTCCTGTGTACCCACTCAATGCATGAAGATATGTCCTCAGAGTCCAGTGGAATTTTTAAGCTTCTGCCTAACATGATAAGATATAATTTCCATCTGCTGTAATACCATACCTTTCAAGATTGTTTCCGAGGTTTTCTTGTATGCTTGTTGTTAATTTTATTGATCTATAGCTTCCCGGTTTGTCTTTTCAAGTTTTGGAAATATGCATAGTGATAAAAAATACTTCAGTTTTCAGGAATGTTTTTCTTATTCCAGTGAATATGTATACATTTCATTTCATGATTTCACTTATTTCCATGCCAGTGAGCTTTCAGTAATTTTCCTGCCATAGTCAAAAGTTCATTTCTTCCTTAATCACTTAATTTAAAATATTAAGATATGCATTATTTGCCTTAAATATTTTTTTTTATCTTTCGTGCTATGACTTTCTGTTTTGCACATTTTCTCCCCTAGCATATGTAAAAGTGTCTCAACAGGTATTGACCAACTTCCAAAAAATGTGTAATTGAGACATCATATTTATACCATCATGATTTATTCCCATTTATCTGGGATTATTTTTCTACAGATTTTATATAACATATTTTTGATCTGCCATTTCTCATCTCATCGGGTGAAACGTGTTCCATTTCATCTCCTGAGTGCATTTTTCTTTTCCCTTTTTTTTACCTTGTCCTCACATCTTTTTCTGCAACAAAGTAATTACTTTTAAATATCTTTTCCTCCCATTTCTCCTTCTTTGCACTGATGTGACATGGTGGTTCTTATTGCGTGTTACTGAACTAAATGTTTGTGTAATCCCCAGCTGTGCTGAATCAGCTCCCAGGTATGGATTTTCTGTACAAGACCAAGTTTCAACAATTTCTTTTACCTTCTCACACTATGCCAAAATCTGTGTAAAAGGGTCATTATTTTGTACTAAATGAAGTCTATAGAATTCCAAACAAATTTTTCAAGCCTGAGAGCTCTTCTCTTAGGTATGATTCTTCTTTACATCTATAGGCTTTGCATTTGTCAGTTCACTGATGTTGAGTGGATTTAATTGCTACTCCAGCAGTGTAAAGCAACGCTTTCCTCTATTTCACAGAATATTACAAAGAATGCAACAAACTGCCCACAGTTTGTTATGTTTGTCTCATTTCCAGATATTAGATATAAATTTTTCAGTCCCAGTTGGCTCTTGTATGGCACATCTAAACTTGTCTTCAGTTTGCTGGACTTCCCTCAAATAACAAACACACTGTATTCAAAACAAAACAAAATTAAAAAAAAAACCTAATATCAGAGGTGAAAAGAACAGTTAAAGACATTTATTTGGCCCAACTCAGATAAGTAATGAGGATACAGATTTCCCCTAGACAGATCTGTTAGCTTAATTTTAGCCTTGTGAATAGTACTTCAGAAATAAATGCATAAACTACATATATCTGCTGAACATAACAGACAGTCTATTTGAACAAAAAAGGGAGCACGTTTGTGCTTAGGCCATATGTACCTGAATCAGAATCTCTGATTCTAATTAACTTTGTTCTCAACAAGCTTCTTAATTTGCAACTATTTTTCTTTGCCTTCAGAGCCCTGCAAGCCTTTCCCCTTCTCAAGGTGTTCTCAAGTGTCCAGACTTAGAAATGAAATATATGAAAATTATTGAGCACAGGTGTTTGTGCTTCATTGGTTTACTTCCATTGGCAGCTGAGGTTCCAATCTTGCTCTTACACAAAAGCCTACTTAATAAAAAACAACAACAACAACAACAATAATAATAAAAGACTTCTTTCTTCTGGGACTGGTGCCCTTAGAAAGAATGACAGATAATAGAAAATATAGAATTATTCATACTTTAAATGAGAAGCAAAAACACTGGAGGTCACTAGCAGTCAGCATATTCACACTTTTGCTGGTTTTCTACTGAGGATCTTGAGACTATTCAGCAAGAGAAGCTGGATTATGCTCCCAGAATGCAGCTCAGTACATGGATCTACTGCTGTGCTTCAAATGTGATGGCAACAAGTAATGATGGCTCTGATAGCCTACCTTTTCTACATCAGGAGTAGTCCACAACAACTTTGTTCTAGAGAAAATGTCACTTCTGCTTCTGCTGATAGAAGCATAATAGCAAATCCTTTCTACAGAGGTGCAGTATTTTGACTGACCTGGTTACAGCACTTTCCCAGGTGAAATTAATAACACTGCTGAAAGCACTTTTGGTTGTATCTATACTCAAGATAAAAATATTACTTCATCCTTCCCAAACATCTTTCCTATAGATAGAAGTGTCTAACGTAGACAAGACCAAGGTGAACTGCGAGCTCAGATCCACTGTTTAGTTCACTGTGAAGCCAAAGTCTCAGTGCACTTTTTGCCCTTCCTTTTTCTCTTTGAAGACAGGCAAAGCAGTAAGGGCAATCACTCAAGCACTCATTCACACACCCTCTTGTACAATAAACCAGAGAAAAAAAATTCTGAATAGATCACACACAGTCTTAATGGCCATTGAGGATTTCCATAGTCCAACTGAAACATTTTTTTGGCCTGAGGCTGGGATCTTTCAGCATCTTGAAAACACCTTTATCCACCATCACAGTATTGGCCCAGGTAGGACTCCTCTGTCTTCTGCATCTGGGAGGCTGGGGCTTCCAGCACAAGAAATAAATGGACCTACTGGAACAGGTCCCAAGGAGCCCATGAGGATAATCAGAGGGCTGGAGCATCTCTCCTAGGAAGAAAGGCTGAGGGAGCTGGGTTTGTTCAGCTTGGGGAAGAGAAGGCAAGGAGACCTCCTCTTGGCCTTCCAATACTTAAAGGGAGCTTATAAACAGGAGAGGGATTGACTTTTTACATGATGAAGATTTTAAAGGGGCAGAGATGTGGAAGTGTGCAATATTTATGATGAATCTCAAACTTTAGGAGAAGTGCTGTGTGCTGCACTCTTCCCATAATATTATAAGAGGGAAATGTTCCTAGGAACTGTCAAAGTTCCAGTAAGAAAAGGGCTGAACATCTCTGAAATTGCAGCTCAAATGGCCACGTCTTAGAGGAACAGAAAGAGAGCAAACTATTTCATCGCCCACATAAACAGTATCTCCCAGACTTTGAAATGGCAGATGAAATATACACAGAATAATGTATTTTTACCTTGTAATCTCACTTCAGTGCAGCATTAACTTGCTCAATGCTGTTTCAAGATGTCCACTCATCCAAAGTAATAATGCAGCAAGTGAAAATTTATACAACTGAATAGAATGGAAGTCATCATGTCACATACAGTTTAAAAATGTGAGAACTTTGTGTTACGTGTCCATGCACATGCCATGCAACACGTGGCTCATGAACTGCCACAATAAGAGCGGTTATGAGGTTCGTGCAGAAGTCTTAAGGCAGAGACACGAGCAAAAAAGGAAATGCATTGCTAGAGTCATATGCGAGCAGAAGTAAGTATATGGTTTTCACTTCACTTTGAGCAAGCCTTACTCTGAACTGCTGCAGAGAAGAGATTCCAAGAACTCAAGCATCTACAAACAGAAGTATGGGAAGCTGGATCTGGCTAGCTACTTCAGCTGGCTAGAATGCACTAGTGGAAGTAACTCTGACAGCAGCGTATCATTGTTGAGCAGTACCATAAATAATGCCATGCATTTACACCAATCTTTTCCCAGATGTTTTTTACTTACCAAGCCCAGCTACACCCATTTAAACCTCTCACCATATAAAAAAAAATGGCTTGAGTTGGAAGGAACCTTAAATCCCACCCAGTTCTATCCCCTTGCTGTGTGTAGGGTTGCCACTCCCTAGATCAGGCTGCTCAGGGCCCCATACAACCCACCGCTGAACACCATCAGTGATGGGGTGGATGCCTCCAGCGATGAGGATACATATCTAGAGAAAAACATCCTAACTTTGACACTGCATAACCTCTGCAAAAGGAAGAAAACTGTGCCAGAAATACAGAGTGAGTGTAAGCTAGAATTGGTAAGGTGACTACATAACCTATAACTTAGCTGAAAATCAGGGCTACTTATGGCAGTGCTGCTGCTCTGACCTGGGCAAAGGTAAGGGTGTTTTTTTTTTCTCCTTTTTTTTTTTTTTTCTGGTAACTATTTTTGATCCTCCAATTGAAATAAAAGTGGCAAGAAAAGGAGTAATGAAAGAAAACAAGGAAAGAATAAAAGGCAATGAAGACAAAACAATAAAAGAAGAAACAGAAAATATCGCTTCACAATAATTAGGTCAGAAAATAGAGGGGGAATACTGAGAAGGGGGAATAAAGGAGGAAAGAACAGAATTAAATGTAGTATGGTATTTAATTTAAACTTCTGTTTAATTTTTTCTCTGAAAATCTATTTAAATTTTAGCTGTGCTGTCACTGTGTACATGCAAGCCCACAGCCTTTGGATCCCAAATGTAAATCCAACAACAGAAAATTATGTTAACCCATCCCACACTTACTGGAGCAAAAAGGGCTTAATGAAGGCAGTTTAACTAAAGAGAGAAAAGCTGAACGTAGGTTTTACTTTTACTGAAAATACTCTCTTCACTAGAAGCAAAAATGCAGCATCTGTATATGAGCAATACATGTGTCATTTAAAAAGTGTGTCTAAAAGTCAATGGACAACTACAAATAAGTTAGCTGCTCATCAGGATTCCTTGAGCACAAATCCACTGTACCATAAATTCTCCTAAGGCAACCAAAATATTGTAGAAATTAACATACACACAAAAATCTTAAAGAAAACTTACCAATTAAATGTCAGATTGAGAAGTATGATGGAGAAAAATGTATTTTTGTGAAAATTTTTCTGAACAACCTGAAGAAGAATTTGTGAACTGAAAGAAGAAAGCAGAGGTAAATAATAGACACTGCAAAGACCTTTTTCCCCCTCAGATTAAAATAGTCAAAGTGTCCAGGACTTCATAAGAAAAGATCTAGTTTGTTTTGTGCTTGCATTTTTGCACTGCAATTTTTAAAAGCCATAACTGGAGAAATAAAGATGTTTGATGCAAACAGTCTAAAAGTTAGTAATACCGGGAAAATAATGCATTCAACTGAACTAAAACCAAAGTACTAGTATGACTGGAGAGTTCCAAGTGTTTTGAATATCAATATTTAGTCTTAGTATTATCTCAGATATTTCTCATCTGGTTTTGACCTTCACTTGTTCACACACAACAAAAACTAGCTGCCGTGTTTCTTGTACGTCTGAAAGACACCAGGAAATGTAGCTGCAGTGGGGACATTTTACAGAGGGCACAAAGAATGCCAGACTCAGCTGGAGAAATTCCTATGCACCACACTGATTACAGCTGTGGTCAGGCTGCCTCCTGGAGTTTCCTGTGCCCAAGGTCAGGTATTGCAAGGTGCTTAGGTCAGCTTTTCCTGAAGTCAGCACCTATCACAGATGCACATCTAAGCAAGTTGCATCTTGACTGGTCGTACAGTTAACATGAGCAAATATTACCGAACATATCGGCAGCGTGCTTAGAAAAGTGGGTGGTGATGGTACTTTGGAAAAATGACTGACATGGATTTATTTACATACATCAAAGCAATATCTAGAAGTGTGAGGGTAGAAAAGGACTCCCTATACTGTTTTGCAGTTACAGTGCAAAATGATGGATATTGGTTGAGGAAGCTTAAAATTTGGATGACACTTCTGTGAGTTATGTGTAAACTTAATTTTTAACTGGTAGTTGCATGGTGCAGTGAATTCATTAGCTATTCAGGTAAGAGCAGATAACTGGGCAGTTGTCCTAGGTCAACCAGACATGAAGCAGCTCTGATCCTGAAACAATTACTATGGTGCTGAGATCCCATTAAATGAGCTCCAATTCATAGCTAGAGAAACATGATTAAAAGGCTTCTTGATCACAGCTGGCTTGCCCTTGGGCACAGGGGAAGTGGCCATGCAGTTATCTGTATTTGTCTGCACAGACATCCTGCAGACATTTCTTTCAAGTCACAGTTTTTTATTTTCTTTGGAAATAAGGTTAGGGAAACATTAAAATCCCCAGGGGCGGGAAAAATACTGGATGTGTGGGCATGAAAAAATTTCAAGTAACTTCATGTTGATTAAAAATTGATTAAATCAAAGTAAGTAAAAAACAGCAACAACAACAACAAAAAAACAACACAATTCTGAAAGGAAAAACTTGAGACTGATTTCATGCTGTCCAGAACCTGCTGTTTGAAAATGGGTGTAAGGTGGTGTGCATCTGGCATCGGTCTGTGCAGGTGTAGCTAACTTCACACATTGTGGGGCAATATCCTTACTGTGATTGTGCACGGTAGTGATTTGATCCTGTTCCTTGCACAATCGAGGGTAAGATTTCCAATAACTTTTGTAGTTTAGGATCCAGTTGCTGGAATCACAAGTGGAAAAAAACATACTGGCTAGATGAACCTGGGTTCCCAAAGTGATTCCTCACCACTTCCTGAGGTATCTCACTCCCTCAACACTATGCTGCATTATCCCCAAGCAGCTTAGATATATGCTTCATGTCATCCAAAAACCACTAGTTAAAAACCTTACGGCAAAAACATACGTTCCTTTCATGTACATTATTTTCTGTGCAAACTGCTACATAAAGAAAAGGAACCGCTCAAAACGTGGTTTTGACATGGAGTTGATCAGCACTCCAGGATTTATTATTCTTCACCTGAAAATGAACTGAAAGGCAAACATCTTGAGAACATGAACTGATAAGCACTCTGCACGTAGAATTCTCTTTGACAAACAGTTCATTCTGTATGGAGAAAAATGTCTAAGACATCAGAACACTAAAGCTATTGGATAAAATATGTATACGACTGATAATGAATGTATGTGCAATTGGTGGGGTGGAGTGGGTGGTGGATGTTACACGGCAACATAAAAAAAAGCACAGATAAAACACTTCCTGTCTGGTTTCAGTCTGTCACCTCACCTACCACTAGTGGTATGCAGGACTTCCATCCATCACCTTTGCACATTAATTGATGAAACATGCTAACGGGTGTGATGTCCAACTACAAACGAGTTACAAGAACACCTAAGATTTAAATTTATTTGAAATTGTCTTCATGTGAAAAGAATGGCCTTCATTTCTACACACATCTATTGTAAAATTGTGTCAAATGATCCATAGAATCATAGAATCCTTAGAGTTGGAAGGGACCTTTAAAGATTATCTAGTCCAACTTCCCTGCAATAACCAGGAACATCCACAGCTAGATCAGGTTGTTCGGAACTCCATTCAGCCTGACTATGAATGTCTCCAGAGACATGTCTCCAGGGACAGAGTGACTGAAGGCTGTTTGATACAGCAAATTCCCATCTATAAAATAATACTTTTTTCAGCACAGTCACCATCATTAGCTATGAGCTTTCACCAGTGATGAGCAAGAACAGTCATACCTCGCTTGTAAAAATCTACGTGGCTGTCCAGAATGTGACTTGTCTTTCATGTTGCTGTCATGACTGCTGAAATGTACCACCCACCACCTCACGGTGCTCACATCCACTGTTTGGTCTCCACAAATGTTCAACAAACATCAACGAACATCAACAGGTGCCATTTTTTTCTACAGCGAGGAACTCAGTTCCACACGTTTGCCTCATCTACACTTCCACATCAGATGCCATTCTGTCAGACTGTCCCTCTGCTGCCATCTGTCGCATGGCAACAAGATGTAATGGAATGTTGGTGGGAAGGTTTAACCTCTACTGCCATCACACCAACATCTGCCTCTGATGTCATGGGCCAACATAATAAAACAGAAGGCATTACTTTTGGAACAACCTTCATATAAAAGAGATTCTAGAATAGCTTGGAGATGGCTGTACCACACCTAAGCATGCCTTCCTCTTAGGTGAAATTAATCCCACCTGTGGCATGAGATACTTTAAAAAAGGTTGAGCAACAGGAGAGCATGGAAACAAAGTTATTCCAGGCTGTCTGAGATACACAAAGAAGAATCCACATTTGTTTATATTACCAGAAGATTGGAAAACAACTTGCTTAGAACAATGAAGAAAGAAAATAACAAAGGAAAAATTTGGTGGTAGATAAACAGGGATCAAACTACAATGGGAAAATGGAGAAATCTCTCATCTGAAGAACAACAGGATACCTCCTTAGCTGAATAGAAGACAGAGCACCGCAGTGAATGAGAGAAAAGTGATGGTCTGTGATGTACTGTTTAAATTAGATGACCCAGTGATCCCTTGTGATCTCATCCTTGATGAGACAATGAGCTGATCAGTTTAACTATGTGGGAGATAACATCTTCAGGTAGAAATGCTCCTAGTGCAAGAATGGAGGCATGCTTACTGGCAAATACACTTAGTTAAAACAAGTTGCAAAAAGGTGACTTTTAACTTGTGGTTTGGTGTTCATTACATCCTAGTTAATATCAGCTGCGGGTTTTTTGTTTTTGGTTTTTTTTTTCCTATAAATTTAACAGTTTTTTTGCATGTCTGCTTCCTGGCACAAACTGGGCTTTAGTGCAAGCCTTATAAAAGACAAAAGAAAAAAGATTATGAGCATTTTATAGAATGCAGGTGTAAGACAAGTAACTATGAAAGGCAGATAACTCCAGCACTGGTTGTCTTGACAAAATAGTTATGACTAGTAACACCTTGACTACATTCAGGAAATGTTTGGTTAAAGAGAAACAGTTTTGCGTGTTGCTAATGCATGCAGTAATGTAGCAGCAAGGCACAGCTTAGCCAAGTGCACCTAGAGAGCTGCATCTGCACCTCCTCAGGATTGTTTTGTTATAAAGGAGGTTATGTACACGTCCATGCAGACTTCCACATTGGGTTGAAGCCTACTCCTGCTTGTTTTCCACCGTTGAAATAGGGCAGTTCAATTGAATTGGTTGCTTTACTGTTAGACGAATCTCCAAAAATCAGCTCTCACTAAGAAAGTGCAGCAAGCCATATTAACAACCACTCTTCTCAATAAAACAGTAAGAACATGTAGGTAGAAAAAAACACACCAAAACCACCGCCAACAAAAAACAGAAAAGATTTGCAGAAGTACGTTTGATTGTATGTATGCAGGGTCCTGTGAAATATGAAATAGATCAGGAACTGCATGCCTAAAATATCATCAGCACAGAGTGAGCCACTTACCACCATCACTGCCTGGAAACTTGAGCTCAGTTCTGGTAACAGGGAACCGACATTTCAGCAGTGAGAACGACAACTAGAAGAAAACACATCTGAATGTGACACACATATCAATTTACTCTTAATGGATAGCAGCTCCTAACACACATCTATTCTAGAATTCACAGATTAGTTTAGGAAATTTTAAAAACACTGATGAGGTGGAATCACAATGGTAAAAGTAACTGTTTCACATTCTATCTAGTACAGAAAAGTGTGCTACAAGCACTGGCACACTTGCTTTTTAAATGGGTTTGCAAATGGCGGAAAATAAACCAACTGAAGAAGAACAGCAGATTTATTTATTTTTTTAATTAATCAACCTTATTCTAAAATATGCAGGTGAATGCTAATGAAAGAGCTAGTCAGAAAATAAAATTCTCCATACCGAGTTACATTAAGCTACAGCTTTCTTTCTTTCTTTCTTTTTTTTTTTTTCTCAGCCCTCAGAGTTCAGCCCTCAGTGCTTTTCTAGCCTGAGCAAGCTGACCTCTTGCTTCATTCTGGTCCATGCTAGTCCTCCTGTGCAGCGATGCCATTTAGAGTTTTTCTACATGTGGATGACCACAGCTGTACCCAGCTCTCCCAGTGCTGAATGGGAGAACTGATCATGGTTATGACAGAGCTCACTAGCTAGGGTGGATGTGGGACACTGCAAATATCCCAAGCAAGAGAAGCTCTTCTTCAAAGAGCTCATGTAGCTGAGATGGATAAAAAGTGCAATGTCATATGGAAGGTCTTCACCAGGGTGAGGTAAGAGCTGAGGGATAACAATGAAAAACACTTCAGGGTCTCAAGCAGATTTGTTGTAAGAGTTTCCAATGCTGAAGCTGATTAGGCACATATGTCTTGTTGATTCCTGTAGAAGCTGGGTTTCTTTTCTGCCAATTGCAAATCCACAGATTTTGGTTAAGAGCAACCCAGGCAGTCTCTGAGCTGGCAGATGAGGAGGTGAGCTCCTCAGCATTCCTACCACTTTTACCGGCTTCCTGGTAACTGATTGACTCCTTAAAACATGAGTTCTTCTGTCAGGGAAAGCCTTTCCTGAAAGTTATCATGACCTGTTGTGATGCTGTAAATAGATGGCAAAGAGCTCCAGGCTGGTTAGTTAGTCTCCTAGGCACAAATACACCCTATTTCTCTAGAGAGATATATTGAGACTCCCTCTTACAACAGGGCTAGCATCTGTTAGCTCTAGCAATGTGAGTTTTAAAAAACCTGTGCGAACCATCATTAGCCCTCCAGAGTTTCCTGAATTTTCAGATTTTTTTTCTGCGATATCCATCATTTCCAGACTTGCATTCATTTGGATACATCTCAGGAGTAGCTAAAGTGGCTTGAAATTCATGGGGGGGAGGAAACTTCATCCTAGTAATAACAGTAACATCTTAGTGCTAACAGTATTAAAATGAGTAAGCTGCCAATTGTTAAAGCAACATTTACAGAAGTCTGCTGGTTTTGTCCAAGTTGTACCCTCATCCAGCTAGTAAAAACGCTGTAACCTCCCATTCAAACCTTCCCCTCTAACCCTTACTAATTCTTACATTTTTCTCATTCCTCTGCTGCAATGTTAGTGTGCTTACTAAAGTATGGGTACCTAGCTCGAGGTCCAGCTGCTACTGTTTGTGAGCCAATCCATAGGACTGTGCATATTTTTGAAACACTGAGGCTGCTGTTATTGCAGAAAGTAAATATGTTACCCCGATAATGAACGGCCAGCTGGCTGACCAGTTTTTGCGTATGTACAGTCAACATCTATTGTTCTTCCTTTTGCACTGTTCTGACAGGTTCATCACAGATTAGCGTCCCGACAGAAAACTTACCATATCTCAGTCCAGAACTCACAAGAACCCTTAGAATCTTCTTTCTCATTGGATCTTAAAAGAAAACAATAATAAACGAAAGGATGTATTACTATCTGACCTAAAGAAATTTATTAGAGATACTCTGTATAGGATTTAAATAGATATTTATAAAGCAAGACTAGCTTTAAAAGCAGTAGCATTTTATGTTAATATATATAACTACAAATAAGCATATAAGCCAAAACAAATGTGGTGAGCTATAGATGAAATACTCTAGCTTTTGTTTAAGCTGTGTTTTAATGACTTAAAAAGACATTTATGTTGTGGTATGTTTCCTGGACTGAATATCTATGTTATATAAAGGCCGCTGACATGCTCCCTTCCCCCTTCTGCTTACAGAGTCTTTAAGTTTAGTCATCATCCACCTAAACACAAAAAGACTCTTCTTATGTTTCTTACTCAGTGCTTTCTCCATCTGTAGAAGTCAACAAAAGAAATAAAAAAAAATATAAAACAAGTTAATGAAATTTTATCAAGCATGAAATGGTGTTTTAACAAAACAGGGGGATTTGCTGAAGTAATGTTTCAGTAAGGAAGGAAATACCATTGACTTTATTACAGCTGCCTAATGTTTTCCACGAACTGCAGAAAATAATTCATTGTATCTTAGTGACCTACAATAACAGCTGACTGCTTGCACTTGATGGAAATGTGATTTGTGTCTACTAAAACTTAACTATTTAACTTCTCCGTGTTGTTCTCTTTGGAGACATTGATTTCTGTTGCATTCTGTTTTGTACTATTTCCTGAGATGCAAACTCCAGTAAACACAAACATCAATGGCTATGCAGTGTTCTATCATGAAGGAAGAAAAACATGGGCAAACAGCATGTCGGCTCAAGAGACTGCACTTAGATGAGGCCCCTTCTTTCTAAGTCATTTTACCTTGAAGTTTCAGTAACATGATAAATATAAAGGAACACTTCAGACTGCTGCACGCGGGCACACACATGCATGTTCAGCAAAAGTTCCACGGTGAGAGAGATAGAGGAGATGCTGTACCAGTGAAGATTTGGGGTCAGATTGGATGACGTGACAATGTCAAGGGAAAAGTAATAACTTGCCTATGTAGTCTGGAGAAAAAATGAGGGAAAAATGGGAACAAAATCTTTGTCTTTTGAGAATTGTCAGAAAATTTACTCCCACTGTAGTCACTGCCTCTGAGAAACAGGAGATGGATGCAAGCTGTTCTGCTGCAAATGACTGTGCAGGAAGTCTGACATCTCATATTCTCTATGCAATACCATCCCTTCATTACACATTTTATAGAACATGTTTTGTCCTTGCTTACTAAGAGCATCTAGATTTTGTACACACATCTGTGAAGGTATGTGTGTATATGCTGTATCGACCCACATCTTGAAAAGCTGTGTATGTAGGTACACCATATATTCAGTATCTGTGAACATACGCATCTACATTGCACATATATATAATCAGTAACAGATAGCAGTGCTGTTCAGTAGGGAAGAAGAATCTGACCAGGGATCTCATGCAAATTTTACTTCAATAGAAGGTGACCCGGGATCCTTCATGTTCATTCAGAATAAAAAAGAATGAACATTTCACCTTCAAATTTGAATGGCACTGAATGCCTCCTTAATTTGTATGAAAAATAGGTATGCATCTACTCTGAGCTTAGCTGCATTCAGAACATGAAGAGGACTCTTTTCTCACACTTGAAAAACAGCTGTACACACTTGAAGCATGCTGTTGTTTTTTTTCTAGTCTTACTTATTCAAATTAACATAACTCATGAATTCAGAATCATTTCCACTGAAGTAATGAAACCACACAGAGGTAAAACTAGTGCAAGGAGACTCTGGAGTCTGAATTGTGCAATTCCCCACTGCTTTGTTTTTTAAATATATGTATAGATTTTAATATCATCATGATTATTTCAAGCATGTGAATGGAAGGACTACTTCACACAACTGAAATGAAACAAAACCATAAGCAACAAAATGTTAAAAGGGTACTGAAAATGGACAACACCCATTTTAAACTGGTTGAAACACTGTGTTGTTAAAACTGCTTTAGAAGTCTACACCTCCACTTTATGTGATTGTCAGAAATTCACAGCGAGCACTGAAATTGCTCTGAGGCAAAGCAGCAGGTTTCCCGCTCACAGAAGGCATGATGGCAGGGATGCTTAGATACCACTTGTTGAAACATGAAAATTGGTTGCATTTATGCACATCGAGATGGAATTAGACTCAACAAATGGCTGAACTATCAAAGCAAAAAGGAACCTGTAGCTGTCAAACCACCACAAGCTCACACAATGAAATGTTGGACTCTTCTGACACTGGGAGAGCATTCAACCAAGTTCCTTGAGACTGTAATGTGCTCTGTTGGGCCATTTGTTCATTTTATCCTTGTTTTCTGTCAGAGGAAAATGATTGGCATGGGCTGCAAGCAGACTTAATGCCATCAAGAGTAAATTAAATTGAATTCACTTCCACTCTATGAAAATAAGCTTATATTTATCTAGACCTTCATTTTACCTTTCCAGGCATTTAAAATAACGAGAAGAAAATACGTACATTTTGATAAACATGTTGAGAACACTGGTGGTACATTTATAGTGAAAATCAAATTCTGTATAAGGAGAACACTCATCATTGAGATGTGTCACCACTGGCCGTTCAGATGAATGCATCCCATGGCCAGCATATATGGCTCTTAAAAAGCAAGGGTGGGAATTTCTGACTGATAGTCTCTTGCTCAAGTTCATAGAAAGCTTTTGTATGATGCAAACAAACATCTAAATCACTTCATAAAACGCACTCCAAAGATTTCTGTCTCAGTGGGTTATTTATATTTATATTCCAACAGCATGCTCCAGACATTCATTGCACAACTGACACCACTCTCACTGACAATCATTCTCTACTATCAATTTCACTGGATATACTCTTAGGGATATAAGAAGTAAAATATAGCTAATAAACGGCTTTTCCTACAGCATCATCTTCTCTATGTCTCCTTTGTTTCTCCTTCTCACTAACTAAACCACCTCGAAAATTTTAGTCCCCCTTTGCGCTGAAATTTTTCTCTGCCCTAGTAAGTATTGGTCAGGAATCATTAGTAAAATTATATTTGCCATATTGTTTTTGTCCTCATGTGACCCTAACAGTGAGATTAAGGAGATATAATTGGTCCTATGGGGCATCAAAATGTTTACAGTATTGTTCTCAATGCTTTTCTTAGAGTGACTTAATGTACTGTAGAGTTTCATATTTTAATATTATTCAAAAAATGCCTTACTGAAAAAGTGCACTGAAAAACCTGCAAAAAGATTAGGAAAGGTCAAACATTATAACATCAGGAGATAATTAATTCAAATTTCAGTACACGGGAACACATGGACAGAGAAAATGAATTTTATTTCTCAGTCTCTTTTTTCGTGTGTGTGCGTGTTTGTGCATTTCTTATTTTGAGCCTGCCCTGATTCAGAGTGAGAGCCAACAATGCCAAATGAAAGTGAATGAAGCTACGAACAAAACAAGCCTCTTGATGGGCAACCTCGCATCCACTGACATCTCAGGACACACAAGGGCCCAGCTACACATTGGAGTGCTGGGCGACAGAGGTAAGGATCCACAGATCTACACAGTGCTTCAGCTAAACCTTTGAGCCTCCATGTGTAGTTCAAGTTGGAAGAATCAGTCTAATGAGTGCCATTTCTTCATCACACAAAGAAACTGATACATCCTGTTCACTCATACACAGATACAGAGGTGCTACTGGAGGAGTTTAGAGGCAGGGAGGCACTATGGTCATCATTCTTTTATATAGCATTTGCATCCAATTGTGATTATAACATGCTGTAATTCTGCTCCCAAGGGCATCAATACAGAATTGAAGTAAACAGTGTCACAGGACATAGCTTTATCAGTGCTAAGGACCAAAGGAATAAGGACTTAGTCCCACAACCTTTTGTTGTTGTATATTTGCAAAGTATTATTTAATTTATATAACATACATTTCTTTTTCTTTCTTTTCTTCTTTCTTCCTTCCTTTTCTTTTCCCCGAAAGGAAACAAGGGCACCTTCCAATCACACAAGTAGGAATACCTTGCATACTTTTTCACTTGATTGTGTATACACTCTCTGAAAGTGTATGTAATAGATTCTCTTTTACTTATCAACACAGTAGTTCTTAAATATGATTCAGAAAATGAGATGGTTAACTTAGTGTGTATTTTTTTCAGATTACAGCCATTCTTGAATACAACCTTGCAAGCTAAGAGATTATCCTTTAATTAATTTACCTCTGGATTTACCTCTGGGTGCATCAAAGTAAGAGCAAGCAAGGAATGTAAAATCATTCCCTGTAGCATTCTGGACACTTAAAAGGAATTTAATCTATTGTTGCAATAAAATCTCATTTTACTGTGTTTTTCAGTATCTGATACATCAATATTTTCTTATCATGGCTTCTCAACAGTTTCTAGATATGCTTCTCCAGCAGAGTTAGATGCATGCAATTCAGCTATGTCAATTACTATTACTGTATTGTGGGCGTGTAGCAAAATGCATCTCTAGTGTTTTGTGTGGTATGCCTTTAGTGAGGTGCCAGCTTTCCTGTCAAATGCAGAAATCTAGAGGGAACTGGTGAAGGGAAACCACATGGAACACCCTAATGAAAGAGTTAAGATTGAAAGCCCTCCAATATATAAAAGCATTAGTAATTATATTACAAAAAGCAACTCGGTAAATAGCATATGGTAATATGCTGAACTAAATGATCATCAATTAAAATGTGCACTTGTTAAATGTACCCATACAATGAGACAGCTTGCTTGCCAGGTGCTATTTTTTCTTCTTTTCTAAAAATCTTTGTGGAACGGCAGAGATAAATCCAAGCCTTGATCACACAAGCCATTGCAACTGCAATATCTGGTGCTGAGCTCATATTGTATTCTTCAAGCCTTAGATAAAGGAATTTGCAATAGACAACTGATAGAGAAGCCGGAATCTCTCACAGGTTTACCTCTCTGAGGGGTCCAGTGGACTGCAGCTTCCATGTCTGACCTCAAGAAATACCTTTCTGTGGTGTCTGTCAGGTTACCAAGGATGTTCTGCCATTTCAACCCCTGTCAACCCACAGAATGGATACAGGCAAGAAGGACATCTCTTTCACAGGCTAAAAGGGCTCAGTGTATATATCTTGCTAGGAGCTAATGCAAGCAGTTCCTGGAATGGTGAGACAGCTCATCTGTAATTTGCTTTTTCTTTAGTCCCACAGCTGCAACAGCAGCGAGCACTGGAGCCAGATGAGTCTAAAGAGACTTTGCTAAAGGCTGGCCAGGAAGCCAAGCCACAGGCAGAGACACTGGTACATAAAATACATTCCAGTGGTTGGCATCTGGGCCCTGCAGCTGCCAAGCACACCCAGTGTGTGGCCATGGGTGTTGGCTTCAATACTAGAACATTTTGAGGAGGAGGCCAACAACCAGTAACCAGAGAAGGCAGAGCCAAGTTACCACAGAAATTACATTCAAGTGCCAATTTGCTTGCTATTTCAAAAGACAAAATTTTATCTTCTAAGTATTGTTTTGAACATCCCCCTGTGACAGTTAACAGAAATACACTGATATTTGCTAGTGAGAGGAGGGTAAAAGATTTATATAAGTGAAATTATGTTCCTTAGGGCACTGGTTAACAAAACAAAACCATACCCATTATACTTCTCCTTAATTAATGCACGTGTTTCCTTAGAGACCACAGCTCTGTTGGGGGACACAAGTCTGATGTATTTCTTTCCAAGAGACATCATAGGGAGAGTTTTATAAAACAAAGATAGAGGTAAAATGAAAGATATGCAACAAGGTCGAGTAAGTTTCAGCTCCAAAGGCTGTATGTATGCTATTAATACATGAGCACGTCAGAGCATCATGTAAAAAGAGAAAGGTTATATTAAACTTTCAGAACATAACAACAGGGATCACATGGCTTAGAGTATGTTATATCTAAAGAGATGCATGCTACAGAGTTACAAACTGTCTCCAACTGTGTATCCATCTCTGTTGGAGATCACGGCACAAGAGGTGACTGCACTTCTGTTAGGAGTAGGTAGGGTCAATGTATATGCAGAATCTCTGCCTTCCTTCTGGGATAGCTACCTTTGAAAAACAAAAGGCCTGAGGTAGTGAAAACACTTGAGTCATGGTATGAGAAAAACACCAGCTAATTTACCCATTGGAACACATGTAAATCAGCCAAAGGGATTATTGTTTTAAACACAGCATTCATTTCCTGTGAACAGTTCTTGAGTGCACTGCTCCTGCACAGTTCTGCAGTCTCTGTTTCCCCAAGCCTCAAAGCAGTACTGGAGTGCAGCGCTTCTCTGAAGAGGAGCTCTCTAAAAATCTTATAGCAAGATCCTATCTCAATGTCTCTCACAGACCTCCCATCAAATCTTCTCACTTCCTAGCATCTGCAAATTCAGTCAAGAATCTGAACATCAATCAATGGTTTTCCCTGGCTCAGTAATCATTCACAATAATGATTTTGTTGCTGAAACTTCAGCACCAGTTCTGCTTAAGATTTACAGGCCAGAATGGAATCCAGCATTCTTGTCATTAATTATCTGAGCTTTAGTGCTAAAACAAACAAACAAACAAAAAAAAAACAACACAGGGAAACTAGCAAAGCCACTGAATTAAGCAGATATAACTTTACAACATCTTGGGTCTTAATAAGTGAGAAAAACAACATAGACATAGCCATTTGAAGTACATATATATATGTGTGTATATATATATCTCATATATCCTCCTTGCATCACAGGTGAACTTGACTAAACAAAAACAAAACAAGAAACCTCATATTGGACCAGAAATTTGCCAACACCTGTCAGCAATCTACTCATAATTTTCTTCTGAGATCTTGATTTTTAAATGCCTGTCTCATTCAAGACTATAAATTAGTGGTGAGCTCCTCAGCAGTTGAAATTAGCAAGATTAACTAGTCATCTTAGATAACAGGAATATCTTCTTAACCCAGTAGCAAAGTGAAAAGCAACTACCTTAAATCTTAGCTTAACTCAGTAAATATTTTCTTGGGTCTGAACATGATCATTGCATACTGTTTCATTTTAATTTGTTTGTTATAAACAAGAATTTACTCACCAAATTGCCACGTTCATTTCAATATTAAAAAAAAAAACAAAAAACAAAGCTTGTTACAAATACCTTAAACAGGCTTGACTTAAAAACTTCATTTTGTTTCTCCTTTAACAACATTCTCACTCCTGCCCTTTCTTTGTCTCTATTAGCCTTTTGGGAGAGCACATCCATATATCAACATGTAGCTCCCAAACGATCCCTGTGGCCACTCTGATCATCATTATCCTGAAGATTCCTACAGGCTGATCCCTAAGAAAGTTTTACCAAGGATCTCAGCTGTTGGGGTCTCACGTTCCACTGATCAGTCTCTCGGGAGGTGGTAACTCATTCAACATTTCATTCACAGTACTGACTATGTCTGAGGTATTCTTTGTAACTCTTTGCATGTTTTGTGTCCTTGCAGCACATACTTCCCATCGCACACAAAGCGAATCCATCCTGATTGAATTTATAAAGTTAGCATGTGCTCTTATTCTCATTTCCCTGAGTTAAAAAACTTAAAACACAGGAATTACCACCAAAGAGGGCTGGAAAATAGCATGAGGATAGGTCTTCTCTTTTCCCTTCTTTCTCACTCCTCCTCATTATTACCATTATTAATTCGTAACTCTTACTGCACTTCATGCTGCTGTAGCTTGCTAGCCTTCTCTTCCACCCCTGCTGCAAAGCCAGGCCTCTCCCAAGGCAGCCATAGCTGCACTGAAGGTAGTGCTGCAGCCTGGCTCAGTCTCTGTTCAGACACAGCATCCAAAGTGCAGGCTCTGTAAGAACTGGTAGAGCCCTATGGGAAAGAGCAAGTTTTTCATCTGCTGCTTTTAAGCAAAAGCAAAGAACACACAAATGCATATGAAGAGGAAGTCAGAAGTTGTCTTATGACATGTTACACAAACTGAAGGCTTGTGGCTCCAGTAGGCAAAAGGAAACTAAAAAAGCTTTCTGCAGCATGAAGCCCTCAAATTCAAGCAGTACGGCCTTGTCGTGGCCAACACTCCCCTCACCGTACGACGGCTGTGCCTGCAGACCAGATCAACCCGAAGTGACAAACCCCCGGTGCTGCAGGCACTCCTCAGCACAGGCAAGGCCCCTAGCTGAGCCCAGCCCTGCTCTTGCCATGCCTGGGACCCCAGGAGAGGAAGCACAACTTTTTTCACTCTGGATGCATTAACTCTTCCCTCGTTGCCTTCTGGGCCAGGCTCTGCAGAAAGCACCCCGGCGTGGCTCTGCACTGAGTACAGCGGTGTTTGCAGCTAACGGGTGCTCTGTGCGGCCCATTCCCAGTCCCGTCTGGTCGGCAGTTTCCTACCCCCCTCACGCGGAAGAGAGGTCTCTGTCTGTGGAACAGCTGCGGCAACCGAACAGCCCCGCTCCCCTCGCCCTGCTGGCTCAGCCGCGCTTCCCGTCGCTCTCAGGCGGGTCCCAGGGCTGCGCAGAGCCACAGCACCACCTGCTGCCCGCCCGCGGCCCTGAGCCTGCCATTTCGTGTCCTGTTTCCTTTAATATTCTGTGGCGGATAGGTACTAAGAACTACGGTTTTTTGTTTGTTTGTTTTGTTTTTGCAAACGAGTCATCACACACACCCAAAGCCCCCAGGCCCGTCTCTCCTCGAGCACCTGTAGCTTGTGCTATGTGCTCGAGGACAGCACATATTGCATGTGCTGCATGCTGGAAGGAGCACACTTGGGCCTCTAACTCAGGCCTTCCTGCCCCAACAATGCTGTAGCTAAGTACAGTTCTCATTTATAATAAAATTTGTTCTCCCTTATTTTCTTGTCCCACAGATCTTCTAGTTTATTTCAGCCTTAAGCTTCTAGGTCTCACCTTTTCTTTTCTTTTCTTTTCTTTTCTTTTCTTTTCTTTTCTTTTCTTTTCTTTTCTTTTCTTTTCTTTTCTTTTCTTTTCTTTTCTTTTCCTTTCTTTTCTTTTCCTTTCCTTTCTTTTCTTTTCCTTTCTTTTCTTTTCTTTTCTTTTCTTTTCTTTTCTTTTCTTTTCTTTTCTTTTCTTTTCTTTTCTTTTCTTTTCTTTTCTTTTCTTTTCTTTTCTTTTCTTTTCTTTTCTTTCCCTTTCCCTTTCCTTTTTTTCTTTTTTCTTTTTTTCTCTTCCTGTAGAAGGCCTTGTGCCCCAAAGTTTATGTTGAAATAAAAGCTTTGATTGTTTAGGGATGGGACTATGGCATCAGCAGGAGCTGGCTGAACTGCAAGGACAGAATCATTTGAGCTTCCTCTGCTGCGGTCCCAACCATAGCAGGAGTGAGACTGGGCTCCTCCAGAAATGCACAGTCTACCAAGGCAGCTTGGGCGCAGTGGGGCCTGGGCTCCTCCAACAGCTGGACCACACAATGGAGGGAGCTGCTGAGGTAGCATTGCCATGGCTTGTGAAAGTCAAACAGCATCTTGGGCCTCCCTCCCCCTCCTTACACACATGGCCTTGGCTTCTGTACAACCACGCTGAGTTGGGCTCTTCCCTCCAGGTCTGAAGTCTCAGCACTGATAGCTTAGACTTGGCCTGTGATAGTCTAGACATGCAGCTTCTGGGACTGCCATCTGCATAGTCATGGATATAAAAATCCAAGTTTGCATAAGCCTATATATAAATGACAGTCTTTTCAGGCTTTGCAACCAAATTCATGTGGTTGTATTCAACCACATGAACTTCACCTCCACCTTTTCTTTCCTACCAGAGTAAAAAATGTCTTAAGCTCCTCCAAAGGATTCCCGAGCATGCTGGAAAAAGCTGGAAGACTTATTTAGCATGGGCACTACAGCATATTTTTTTCTTGACCTCACTCTTGGAAGCTACTGAGCTCTTAGACTTTAATTAATACAAAATAAATCTGAGGCAGATATTTGGCATGGGAAAGTTTAGTTTTCAAATGCAGTGATTAATGAAGTTACAAGCCGTCTTACAAAGTAATGGAAAATAGGAAATACTTGCAAAGAGCAATTCTGTTGACCTTTGCATATGGTATGTATCATCACATACAGTTCCACACTGCACAGTTAAGGATGTTACCAAATTAGCAGTGTGTGGAGACAGGACAAGGGGAAATGGCCAGAAACTGGAGCATAGGAAGTTCCGCACGAATGTGCTCAAGAACTTCTTTACGGTGAGGGTGACGGAGCACTGGAACAGGCTGCCCAGGGGGGTTGTGAAGTCTTCTACTCTGGAGATATTCAAGACCCGCCTGGACGCCTACCTGTGCAACCTGGTGTAGGGAACCTGCCTTGGCAGGGGGGTTGGACTCGATGATCTCTGGAGGTCCTTTCCAACCCCTACAATTCTGTGATTCTGTGAAATACTTGTATTTATTAATAAGCTACGACTGATAAAAATACAAATTTATAACAAACAGTCTGGTGTATGAAAGTAATAAAATCTACTTCCGTACACTCATGTAGGCATGTAGTGTGCCTAGCACATAATCCACTATGCCAGAACACAAGGGTTATTAATAAATGGGCAGATTACAGGCAAAACAGTCTCAAACTGGGCAATTTAACTTAATTTAATTTATTGCCTACTTAAAAATAACTTTTAATTTCTGATTGGACTGTTGACAAGCCAAAAAGACAGCTAAGCAAACACTTAGAATCTTAGAACTGCTTTGTGTTGGAAGGGACCTTAAAAGATCATCATTGGGAAATGCATTTTTTCCCCCTTCTTCAGGCTGAACTTTAGTCCAGCACTTCTAAAGAAGTGCATCCAACTTTGTCTTCACCAGGTGTCATACTCAGTCCTTCACAGTGCTTCTGGTAATGTGAATGGCAGCAAAGGAAGTTGGTATCTGTGTGTAGTGTTTTCTTTTTGCTACTTGTCCTTCTTATCATTTTCATCATCTTTTCCACTGCCCTTTCTTCCTGATTTGTTTCCTATATGTTGATCTGAGTTATGCTTCAGTCCCTCAGAGGTGTCCCAGCCTCGGCCTGCATCACTTCTTTCCAGCAATGCATCTCCAGGCGTGTCCCCAATGATTTTCCCTTTCAAGTGCCACCTCTTCCATGTCTCCTCCATTTAACCTGCCCCTCAGCTACTGCTCTTTTCAAACATTACTTAATCTTGCAATTCTTATGAAACACGGCTGAGATGCAGACTGAAGTCTCCAGTTGTTCTGAAGAAGACAAGGCAAATTATTTGCTGTAAATCTTTATTTGGAAGGGTAAATAGACAATGTTAAATTGTACAGTGACCTCCTAAGAACTAGTCAGAACAAATTATGAATTACTATTCAACTTGATCCTAGAGCATCCTACCTGAAACAAAAGTATACCATTAGAAACAAAATGCATACATGAGAAAACAGTGTGTGCGGTCATTGGGAAATGGTTACTGCCACAGGAAGTTGCCAAAAGAAATATATTTTGACTAAGGAGCAGACTGCGTTATATAGCAAAGCTACTTTTCCACATTTGCAACTGAAAGAGTTGCACTACAGCAGAATGGCATGCTGCTTTATTCTTTTTCTTTTTGTCAGTAATCTTTATTAGCCTTCTTCTGAGAAGTCATTTATTTTTGCTTGCCTTCTTGCCTGACACAAGGAGCAAAGAGGACTTGCGGGCTGACAAAAGATCTACCCTGCAGACCTTTCTCAAGAAGTTAATTGTGTCAAACTCTTCCAGTTTTCATGAACTTCATATAGTGAAAAATGCTACATTTTGCACACTGCCTCATCCCTGCCGGGTGGCAGTAACTTCATGTTTCTGGTGTTTCACATCAGTATATTTTATTGTTTTTGGAACATTGATTGTGTCCAAACAAAGCAGGCAGGTTTATACACATGAGGAAGCCAATGCAGTCACTGATAATTTAAAGTATTTAAATTGCATATTTTTTTTGCAGTAAGTGAACTTGAAGGAACTCATGAAATTTATAATGAAAAGAAAGGCCAAAATGTATCTTTTCATTTTTTAAAAAGAAGTAGCAGACCCACCACAAAAGAAAAAATATATGTAAATTGGCTTCAAACAGGTTTGTTTTTACTATGGAGCAGGAATTAGCTGCGTCATTAACAATCCTAGATTTTGTAATGCCCTGAGGAAGTAAAAGTGCTTCTGTCAACTCACAAGATGCACATCTTGGTTATTAGTAAAGGCCCGTAAACAAATCCAAACATGTACAGTGAGAAAAGCAAAAAAATCAAACAAAACAAAAAACAAACAAACAAAAAAACCCACACCAAAACCCATAGTGCTTTGAAACTAAAATAGCTATTTGTATTCCTCTTGTGCTGAAGATTTCACCAGGTACAAAGAAGCATCAGGAAATAATGCATGATGTGTGTTTTATAATGTATATTCCTTCTTCTTACATTATGCTAAAGAATGATGATAGTGGTAAAGCATCCTTCCTTAGAAGTAATGGCAAAAACGCTAACAAAGCATGGTTGTTAAGAGTCATAGCATTTAAATTCCATCACATTTTCTAAATGTTATGTTTTTGTTTTCTAAATATTACGTTTTGTAATTTGTTTATTCATATATATAATTTCTATGAAAATACAGCTCTTATTATTTTAATTATAGACTTTGTATGTTGTATGCCAGGAGACCAGCAATAGAAAAACCGAGGTAAAAAGACACTCTTTGTATATTTGGGCCATTTTTCAGTAGGCATGAAAGAGCAGGCTGCACTGGTATCCTAAAGGGTTCATTGCTGCCATAATTTACATAGATAACAGTACCCTCAGCTCTCCCATCTATAGGAAGCAAAAGATCATGAACAGCCTTTTCCTTCCAGATATTTCCTTTCTGCCAGAGGGAATTCAGTTTTTGTTCTGGAAGCGAGCTAAAAAGCTGGTCTATCTTTCTTTTGTGAACAAATTTGTTCAGACCACTGCCTTTTGCAAGATAGAAATGAGCCAGAGGTTGCTTGGAATGATGCACAGTTCCATAGAGCTTTTTGAATGATTCACTTAGGCGCATAAGATAGTTTTCCATCTTCCTGGAATCTTCATTTAGTTGTTTTCTATTTTCAGGCCAGAACAACAAGGAGGCAAGAAAGAAAGGCTCTACACAGTATGAATTCGGCTCCACTCTGTCCAGAATACTTAGAAGTTGAATTCTCAGCTCTTTAAAATGATGTAACTCAGTGGATTTAGGATTAATGCAGTTCAGAACAACATTTGCCAAAATAAAATTCTGTTTTTCTTTTAGTGTTGCTTGTGAATTCTCATCACACAAAAATGCATATGCATATACTATGTTTTCTATTTCTCTGTCATCATTTCTGTGATTTTTGTGAAGGTATGCCAAAAGTCCAGAAAACGAGTCTGCTTTGGAAGCCTCCACCATCTTTCTGAATGCTTCTATTTTCTGAGTCGAGGGACACCCTAAGAACTGTTGACTTCTCAGTTGATCAATATTCCAATCACAAAATATTTCTGTGTATTTGGTAAAGCATTCTTGAACCTTCTTGTATATATTTGCTTCTGCAATTTCTTTTTCATTCATCTGTGTTTTGAAAAACACAAAGTAGTCTTCAAAAAAATCAAATGCCCTTTTCAAATGCGATTGTAAATTATTTATAAAGCTGGAATGACATTTAAGTGCTGCAAACATTTCACTCTCTGTATGGAAACCACTAATTTCTGATAGATGCTTTATCATGTTTTCTCTGCACTGCAAGACTTCTTTGCTGATAAAAGGAACAAGCATAAGGACATCAATAATATAAAGGCCAGTTTCTATCTCTCCCAGGTAACCAGAAGTATTGTAACTCTGAAACTTACTTTTAAGCTTTTGACGCTGCAAACGTTCATTGCCTTCATTTTCAGCTTGCTGCTGAGACATTCTGAAAGCTTGTGAAGCATTGTGAGCAAGATCTAGCAAATGTTCCAGTTTCTCAGCTGTTAAACTTGCACTCTTTGCTTTGTGGTCAACCCAGTATCTTAGCTGACTTTTAAAGACTCGACCTAGTGTATCTGATATGTATGAATTTTGTGGTGCTCGCTGCCTGGCTTCTTTGGCCCAGACTAATGCTAAGTCAAAATTTTTTTCTTTGATGTAAAAGTATCTTGCTAAGACTTGGCAAATGAGAGCATTTGTCTTAAATCTAGTGGCAGCTTGTCTTAACACACATTCCACATTAACAGACTTCTCTTCTCTTTGAATAGCTTCAATTAAAGGGGAAAACAACGTGTCTAACTCATCACCATGTTCTTTGCGCTGTCTAGTAATCAGCAAGGTTTGTATGTCACGAATAAGTTTCTTTAATGAAGTCTCATAAAATAAATCCTCATTCAGTAACTGCAATATTATATCACTTTTAGACAAGTCATAGGTTAGCTTAAATTCTGTTAGGCAGGCCCATGCTATCAGTGGGTGAACAATACGTAGACCTCGGTATCTTGGGTATTCCTGCATCTGAACATACATTAGAATATTGGAACAGATTCCCATTTTTTCTATCAGTCTGTCTTTTTTGCCAGAACCTCGAGAATTAATTCCCAAGAATTCTTCACATAGTGATATTGAAAGTGTAGATGTTCCTACATAAGAGTTTAACAGTGTCAGATAGCAAACAAGTTGTGCTGGTTTAGAGGCTATATTCAAGTTATGCAACGTTTTTTTTACCACTTTTTCTATGTACTTTGGATCAAAGTTTTTCTTCATAATCATAAATGAATAGAAATTGTCAGGATTTTGATGCATCTTTTCAATATCTTTTAGTTTCTGATCAAAGGCTCTCTGCTCTTTTTCAGAAAGAATCTGTTTCAAAGAAATGCTATTCAAGGAATTGATTGTGGAACTTTCATCAGGATTCTGAGATCTCATACAGTTTAGAATGATCACTAAAGGATTCACATACTGAATGCATTTTTCTGTTATAGCTTCCTCAATTTCCTTCTGCAAAAGATAGACGTTTTCTTGATCTTCAAAATCATCCACAAGAAGTAACACTGGTAAATAGCCACTGTTGTTGTTTGCTCCATAGGTGACTAAAGTTGTCAGCTGTGTTCCAAAGTCACCTGTTTTGTTTTTCAGAACGGCACATCTGAATTGCTTTCGGAGGTTCCAGAGGATTTGCATAGCTAATGTTGTCCCACCACAGCCAGGATGGTGGTAAAGGTTGACAGTTTCTACAGGTGATTGGCTAGCACTGTTTGACAAAGACACAATTAGATTTTCAAGGTTTTCATAACGATCCCTTTTGATAAAATCTGATGTATAATTTTCAGAAGAAAAATAAAAATTCCACCACGACACTTTACCACCTCGATAAAAATTTTCTTCCCTCTCTTTCATGAATTTTTTAAACTGTTCTTCATCCTTCTCTATCTCTGTGTCCTTGCATTCATTTTCACATAGGATTTCCAGCGCTTCTATGAAATCATCTTCCTTCTTTAGGAGAGTGGTAGAACCACCAACAGAGGGCAGAAGTCTTTTGGAGGACTTTGTCATTGATTTTGCTCTTGTGATGGTACCATTTACCATCTCTAGGGTTAAATTAGAAACACATTTGCTTGAAAGTTCTTCCTCTTTAATACCTCTAGCATGAAGAAGATCTTTCCATCGCTGGTACGTACCTGTACCAATGCAAATGCAGACCATGTCTTCTAGTCCCTTTAGTTCTTGGTAAAATGTAACAAAAGTCTCAGTAAAGGGATCCAATGGATCTTCCACTCGGGAAAGCAAAAGAAACACTATTAAAAACTTTCCACTCTGCTTTACATCCTTGTGTGAAAGAAATGAAATCATTTTTCTGACTTCAGCAGCCCTGTCTCGTTGCCACAAAGTGGGATCTAATGGTGGTTCTTTGTTGTCTTTTAAGTCTGATCCACCATTGCAGAAAATCCAGTTGGTCTCCTGATGCAGATTCAGCTTGTCAGCTTGTTCAGCAACTGAACCCACTTTGTTCTCATAATGATATGGGAAGTGAATTTTGGCATTCAGATTTTTTTTATAAGTCTTAAGTACACCATTCCTTTCTGATTCAAAATCAAAGTCAAGGACAGCAAACCATTTTATTTCCTGTAAAAAGTCTAAGTGTGACGTTTGACTCAAAAGGCATTTGTTTGTTACCAAAATGTAGTAGTCATAATAAGAGTCATCTAGCACATCTCTGTTGCCAGTGAGCAGACTAACTAGCTTTAGTCCTTCAAGTGTTGTCTTCTTTTTCCTTAAGTTATATTCTTCTTCTGCTCTTTTACGAGAGTCTGCTAATGATGTCAAAGTACGTGTAAATGTTTTAAATTCTTTTGTACCGTCAATATTTTTAGAACTAGCTCCATCCCGGATGAAGACAGCTTTTTTCCAACCTTTGCTCTTAAAATCATATATGTTAATATAGAAGTATTTTGTATCACATATGGAGTTTTGGGGAACCACATCTATTTCAATGACAAACATATCCGATGGAGTTCCGTTTGGTAATAATACTTCCACAAATCTAGGCTCTCTAATGCACGCTTTTGCAGTTCTGATGTATTCCCCAACAAAGTACTTTTCAATAAATTTATTAAAATGGTCAACGTAGGCTTCTTTCTTGGTAACTTTTATTCCTTCAATTTCCCCATGTGGATTGTCATGCACTCCAAAATGAATAGTGCCATTTGTGCGAGAGTTCATGCAGGCTGAAGCAAACCTAAAGACTTCATTGCTGAATTTCATCTTAATATCCTCTTCTAGTGCATTCTCTGTGTTGGTAAGTAATTTGAATTCATGTGCTGGATCAATGAGATTGAGTGGCCCTGTTTCAGGAACGTTAAGAATATTATGCTGCGTATATCGAGTACCATCACTGAAATCATCAAAAGGATGTGGCATACACATGTTTCTGGTTGGGTGCTGGCTGCTTGACAGTGACTGCTCTGGTACATTCTCAACAGCTGTCTTTACATCTCTTTTATTCTCTATAGGCTCCATTTCAGAGTCCTGCAATATACTGGAGTTCCATGACCCAAATTCCTTGCAGTCCTTCTTTGCTATTTTTCCATCCTCTTTTCCATCAAGACACTGTTCACTGCCTTCTTGTCCCGTAGCCTGGTCTGAATTTTCAGCAAGAATGCCATGCTTTTTCAGGAAATGAATGATTTGAACAGCAGGCCCATGAGGTATGCTCATATCCACAAGATCTGCTTTAGTCAACAGTTTCAAAGTATAACCAGTTACATCTTGGCTATACAGGATTTCTGCATATTTCTGGTCAATATTAACATCTTCAATTAAGAATTGTTTGACTTCTTCTTTTGTCCACTTTTCAATATGTTGATATAAACGTAACTTCTCTTTTTTCTCAGTGTTTGCTTTTTCCATTCTTTAAGGAAAAAAAAATCACAATGTTACTAATACTGATTTATAATAGCCTATTTACTGAACAACTCACATTTCCTTGCTTCTGTCCACCATTAGTTTCTTCATTTGTGTAATATGCCACATGGAATATAACAGTTTAATTAGAGGACATCAGGGGAATGTGAAGTCAGATCACATACAAGACATTAACTGCTTCAAAGAGACATGCTACTTTTTCTTATGGGACAGTTTTATTTGAATCCTCTTTTCAAACTACTTCCATAGCTGACACTACATAAAAAATTGTGACTGGTGTCTGTTTGTCATCATTGGACACCGGTTTGCAGCCATTTAGTCCACAACTGGCTATCATAAAGCTTGCAATTTGGTGGAGAAGCAAAATCAAATGCACACAGAGACTCAACCGTTTTTCATCCTTAGATGTGTTTAGGTACTTGATTTGTCTGAATAACACTGCAAAGAATAAAATAGAAATAAACTGCTATGATTATTTAACTCTTGCTATTGCAAATGCAAGGAAGATCTTCTCCATATTACCTTTTCAGTAAGTTTTGCATTCAATAAGTTTTCTCAAACAAAATCAAGCAGGTCAGCAGCATTCGTAGAGATGAATGAGAAGTAGGAGAGCATCTTACAATTCTCTTGGTCTTGGTAAAAGTGGACTTTCTGCATAAACTTTGGGGACGGGAAGGGAAGGGAAGGGCAGGGAACGGAAGGGAAAGGAAGGTTTTTCCTGAAAAGTGTCCTATTTTACTTTATACTTTCAATTATAGAATTATATTAGGGTTAGGGTTAGGTTTAGTATTTACTTTTTTATGGAATTACACTCAGTTACAGTCATTCCACAAGTGGCAATATTCCACTCCCTGTACTTTTCTTGCTGGTAGTGGATTGTTCTTGAGACAAAGTAACTTCTTAGCTATTTTTCTAGTGAAGAAATTTTATTTTCTACTATCATAGCATGTGTTTTTCAATCTATTATATGATTTCCTAAATTGTATAATTTAATAAGAAGCAATAGGAAAAGTTTATTACAGCTTGCGCTGGAATATTGTTGTTTTCGTAGCTTTGGTCTCCTGATTTAACTAATGAATTGTCAGGGCAGAAGGGAAAGCGGGGCACAGGCTGGAGAAACCTGCAGTTGTCTTTTCTCTTAAGGGACTCTCCCCTTTGCTCTCAGGAAAAGAAGGAAAACTAGTTTCTAGTTCTTCAAAATGACATCAAACTTGGGGGGGGCAGATGAAGATGAACTCTGTACGTCAAAACAAAACTTGCTATTGTACGCAGTAGTAACTCCACCCAGAGTGTCTGAAAGCTGAGAAAGGAAACTGAAACCAAAGTGCTTCTCAGACTCAGAGTCTGTATTCAGCCCAGAAGTGTTGTTGTGTCCAGCCATTGGCCCTTTACAATTGTAAAAGTACAAGTTTGAATTCCACCAAATTTGAACTTGGTAATGGAAGCGCAGTGTACTCCTAACCTAGAAGCAAATAGGTTTATGTCCTTTTAAACGGTTACTCTATGTTTTAGCGTTTGGAATAACCCCTAATGAAAGAAAGCTCTAGAATGGGATACCTTCATTTCCCAGTTTTGATGCAGTGTTTCTAGATTTCATGTTACTGGCCAGTAACATGACTCATTGAAATATTTTAAAGACACCCTTTTCCAACGCAGTGTCGCTCTACCATATTATTGCTGCAGAATACTTTATTTGAGGACATTTTCCCTGGGATTAATTCAGTGTAATCTCCTAACAGCCTGCTTTCACGTACAAAAATTTAACAGAAGATCTGGAAGAGTTTATTTTAGTAGATTATAGATCATTTAATGTATAAAACAAATGCCTCAGAAACATGAAATGGCATCAGACTAAGCTATCAGTTCTTCATAAGATATTCCAGTATGCATGTACTTACTGTAACTGTTCTCTTCTGCAGTTTTCTTTCTATAGTTGTCCAGTAAGTGTATTTTGCTCAAGTAGGAAACCACAACATCCAAGATTTGTCTGAATTATTCTTCTAAACTAAAGAACAAAAATAAAACAAAATAAACAAAAAAATGAAAATCAATTTTTAAACTTCTAACAGAAGTCTGAGGTCAGAAATAGTAGGAAGGAAAGAAAGCATAGAGATGTTGTTTCAGTAACAATAACACATCTCTGGAGAAGAGAGACAACAGTGCTTCCTACAGAATACTTATTATTCCTTACCTTTCATTACACACTTCTAGTTTAAACTTCCATAGCTATGTCTAAGATGCTGCAGACTGGACAAGTTAGAAGCTGGGTGTTGCAGAGAAGAAGAAGGAAATAGGTGCAGGGTGTCTGGGAGGTTCCACTTATCTCCTCCCCTTTTGCTTTCTCTTTTACAAAGCAGGATTGCTTCTCTGTTTCTTCCGTTTTGGGAAACCACTGTGGTTCCCTTCGGAAATAAAGAATTCTGATCTAGGATGCCTTTATTAAAACACTTACACAGTATTATCTTGAGCTATTTTGCCTGCCCAGGGAGGTGGTGGAGTTGCTGTCCCTGGCAGTGCTCAAGAGGCGTCTGGATGAGGAGCTACGAGATATGGTTTAGTAGTTTGTGGTAGCAATGGTAATTGGACTAGATGATCTTGTAGGTCCTTTCCAACCTTGTGATTCTATGATTCTATGATTCTATTTTCCAGAAACCTGTGAAACAGCAAAACATGGAGTAATTTATTGATAATAAAAAGCTAATGAATATATTGACATTCTTAAACAGGTAGAAAACTGGGATGAGGAGAAAAGAAGGGAAATAATATACAAAGTGATTCTGGGAAATGTGAATATTCTACATTATGGGCCCTTCTGAAGAATCAGTCTTACTGAAATTTTTCTTATCTTGGTTCCTTGATTTCCTACAGTGAAATATGCTTGTTTATTCCTGGTTTCCTTCTTTGGAGCAAGAGTCTAGTTCAATGTGGAGTATAGTCTGGGTATAGTTGTGTGGATACTTGACTCTTAAGCAGTGTGCTCTCATTGCACTGTACTGTTCCCCAACACTCAGTGAACTGCTTGGTGCAGTAGCGCCCAATGACTGGGTACTCCTCCCATTGCACAGTTCTGACACCAGCCTTGTAATGCCCTACTGCTCTGACCATTGCCACAGCCCTGATTTTTCATCCTTTGCCCTTGACATGCAACCGAGGAAGCCAACAACAAGAATTTAAAGAATATGCTTAGAACTGTGGGAGTGTAAGAGGCCATGTTGTTGTACTTTTGTCTCAAAAATTTGCGGAAGATGGACTATTCCATGCCAGTCCTGTCCAGGGATTGAGCAATCCCTTGCTCTAAAGATATGCTAACTGGAGGCAGCAGAGAAGGATAAGCACCTTGATGGCCAGGAGGAAACCTTTTGTCTGGACTCATCATCTCGAGGAAGAGAGCCATCTCGAGAGGTGGAGGGGGTACTCATATGACCCTTACCCAAGTCCCCAGGAATGTCACATAGGCAGGAAAAAAACAGGATAAAAGGGCTCAGCAAAAAATCATGAAGGAAGCGCGAGGGAGAAAGCGCAAGGAAGAAGCGCAAGGAAGAAGCGCAAGGGAGAAAGCGCGAGGGAGAAATCTTCTTCTTGAGGGAGAAGGTGAGAGAGAGAGAGACAGAGAGAGGGTTTACTGCCTTCTGATCCCTCGTTGCTGCTTTGCTGCCCTACTGCCTACGGACTCTCCCAGCCTTGCTGCACGAGACGCTGCTGCTTCCGCTGCCACCACCCGTACTGCTTGGCACCAGCCCGCTGCTCTTCGTTGCCTGCTTGGACCCCGGACCAACGGATAAGGGGACACTGCTGCATCGAGTTGGTGACTATCCCCGCTTACCGCAACTCTTGCTTTTCTTCTTACCTTTTCTATTGCCCGTTTCCCCTTCCCCGTCTCCCTAAAAGGCTAGGATTTGTAATAAACTGGTTGGACCAACATTTGAACCGTTGTTTCTTAATCTCACGCCGGGTATATTAAAAGAATCTCCTCTCGCTCCTATTAATTGGAGCGAGACAGGGAGCAGGAGTGCTCTCACTAGCAGAATTATGTTTTGTGTTCAAGCTTACGGACAAAGAAGCTAAATGTCCTTGTAGCAGGTGTAGGTGGCAAGATGTTGATAGCAGGAGGGCAGCCCTGTGAGGAGAGGGCAAGGGCTGCCTTGTGCTGGACACAGCTGGTTCCAGGCAGCTCCAACAACCACGCTGCAGAGACCCTCAGCCATGCTGGTGGTCTATCTGGGAAAATGTACTTAAGAAAGAGAAAATCACTGCATGATGGTGTGGGGAGTGAGGACAGATGAATGTGAAAAAGAGCACAGCAAAGATTAAGGTCAGTGGAAAAGAAGGAGGAAGGACTACTATGGATTGACCACAGCCCCACTTCCTAATCCCCCTGTGTTGTTTTGGGCTGTATTTATGTATTTATTTATATATTAATGTATTTATGTCAATTGAAAATGGAGATGCAATAATCATGGGATTGTGTTCAGCCAATAATCAAAATGCATGAAATTGCCATAACTCTAGCTTGCAACAATTTGTTTCATTTTGAGTGCTGATATGGTTTGAAAGATAATATAGATAAGCTGATTTTCACCTTGCAGATGCATGTTTAACTCATTTAAATCCACAAAAAAATCTGTGAGCCATTCTTAATCTTCATGCTCTGGCACAGATTTTCCTTTTGATTCCATAAATGCCTTAATTTCATTTTGAAAATTATAAGTCCTTTTAGCATTTCGTTGTGACTTACCCACCTCACTTCAGAAAAGTAAATGATGCCCCCATTAATCAGCATCCATACTTTTAAGGAACTCCTGGAATCAGCAATGAATAAATCCCCTGGGCTTTATGAAATTCACAGCTTTGATGATGATTTGCACTACATTTTTGAAACTTCCACACATAACTTTTCTTGATGTACAATACTGTGCTAGTTCACCAAACACGAGCTGCTGGTGGCAATTGCATCGTCTCCCATTAATTTTATGTCTCTCATTTTACCAACCATCGCTGAGGTGCCATCTGTAGTTATACTACACATGTTGACAAAGGTTAAAGAAAATTGCTTTAATGTACTTTTTACTGCTTTGTTCAAATCGAGAGATTTGGCTATGTCTTTTAATAGCACCAAAGAAGCCATTTCTTCAGTGACATTATGTTAGTTACTATATGTATTTCCAATGAAAATGGAAAGTCGAGTCTCATCTGTAGCACCAGTACTTTCATTTATCACCAAAGCATAAAATTTGAAATTAGCATCTTTGCTCCCCAAAGTTCTTTTGATAGTTTCCCATTTCTTCAAGTTGCCTTTCTATAGTCTTGTGAGACAAACTGATTTTAGTAAAAATCCATTTTTTAAGTCTGTGTTCTTCTGCCACACTTTTCGTGCACAACTTAATAAACTCCCCATCAGAACATTGCTTTGTTTTTTTTGCAGTCAGATTTGCTACCACACAACTACCTTTTATAACAGAGTCTGTTTAAGTTGTAGCTTTTAAAAAAATTGTTGAGAGTATACTGTTTTTCAGTTCTACTATTTTGTCCTTAAGAGGCATTCTTTGATATGCATCAAGTTTGGCAGCATGTTTCAGCTTATAGTATCTTTTCAGATTGTAATCTTTGAAAGCTGGCATGCTTTTCTTGCAAATTAAGCATAGTTTCATATTATTGGTCTTGACAAAGAAGTCCTCTGACCATTTTTTGTTGAACACTCTTCTTTCACCCACAATTTTTCTTTCTTGGGGTTCTGTTTTCCTTTGAGAAGCCAGTAGGTAAGCTGAACTCTTATTATGGTAATCACTGTGTTTTACTCACCAAGGAGCACAAGTGCATGTAACATGTAACACACACATGGGGCAGGCGCAAGAGGTGAAGTTAGCACTGCCCTACACCCTCCCTATGTCTTGGTTTCAGCTGAGACAGTGGATGGTTTGGTAGAAGCTGTGAGATGGGTGAGTTCCCAGGGCTGCCGTGAAGGCAGGGGTCAGCCACAGATTGGGCTGCTTGTGGCCCATAGGCTGAGGGTTTGACGTGCCTAGTATCCCATCTCCTCATAGTTCATGGTTTATCAGCCAGCAGAACTGATGTTTGGAGTGCCACTCACCCCACGCTTACTCAGCTGCATGCTCTACCTATGCTGGCAAGCAGACAGAGAGTGGTGATGATCTGTGTGCTTGAGCTCCGTAGTATTTTTTATAGATACACACTGCTATGCCTGCAGCATGTGCAAACCTGGCCTAATTAGTCAGCTTCAGTGCTGGCAGCAGTACAGACAGGCAGCAAGGGCCCTTGGGGGCTGGACCCCAGCATATGATGATCTCAGGCTGCCCTAGGGTGTGTGGTCAGCACTGAACAGCAGTGTATCTTGTGTGCCTGGGGATCCGAGGGCTGGAGGAAGCGAGGCTACCAGGTGTGTTGAGAACAAACCTATCAAACTCTTAAAGCTAGGATCCAAGCTATTCGATCAATCAGAACTAGACAACTTCCTCCACTCTTTCTGCATAGTGTGCATTTTCCTAGGTCCTATTTATTGTTCTCTAACTTGAGTTTTCAGAGTAGGTGCTTCCTTTTCCTTTTACTGAAGATGGAGAAAAAAATAATCACAGTCTCTTTTTATTTCTGTTGAACACTTCCTACATACCAGAAGACTCATTTTTATTGGTATCTTTTCCCACCAAGATGAAACAATTTTTAGTCTTCCCTGTCTGATCACATTTTCTAAACCAAATGATTTAGAATTCTCATTTATATTGTTTCTCAAAGGCTTACCTCATTTGGCTGTATATTTCAGGCACAACTGAAAAGAATGTCAAATGGAATCTAGTTTTCTAACTGTCCTGGCTTGATGTTTAAAATAGTGACCTACAGTAAGAGAATATACTTGTAATATTGGATATTTCTGTCTAAAACATGGATGGGACCAAGCATAACAGGCTTAAGGGACTTGGAAAGTGCTTCAAAGACAGATTTAGAATTGAATATGGCTTGAAAAATATCAAGTTGGCAAGGTGAAGTTGGAGAGGAAAGTGGAATTTTAAGGAAAATACACAAATGACTCCCAAAACAGTTCTGTTGTTTTCTGAGGTGGGCTTTTTTGTCGCCTTAGCAAAACAACCTTACTCATTTCTTATGAAGAAGTAAAAAATGATACAGAAGATAATTTTTAGAACTGCAGGAAATGTAACAAATGTATCATAATGAAAATCTGTGTTGACATTACAAAATACATTTCTAAACATGCTTTTATTTTTGGTCAGGGTGTGCTGTTGCATAAGGTGTGCTAGTTTATCTAGTATCTCTGCATTAAGGTCCGTCTGAGTTTTCAGACCCACTGGGACCAACAGCTTTGTCCTTTGCCCTGGAACGCAGAGCATAGCCTGGAGAGATGTATGTGTGTTATCTTTTTAGGTGGAGCAGGATTTCCATCAACACGTTGGTGTTTGCATTGCATGTGTAACTGAACCCTGATGTAAACTTTGTCTTGAACAGAATCCTTAGATGTTTAATCTTTTGTTTGTCTTCTAGGCTCCTTCTCTATTGTTTAGATACCACAGATTCTAATGAAAGAATGATCTTTTTTTTTTTTTTTTTCTTCTTCATTATCATTATTATTTTGGTTTTCTTCCTAATTCTCTTACAACAAACACAGGAAAAATTCCCCTTTCCATCCCAAGGGTGCATCAGTTGTGTTCCTTATGGTGTGATCCTCTTGTGGCAGTCAGCAAAGTGTTCAGAAACGTTTGCTGCAGTTCCTTTATCTCTAGAAAAGCTCTGCAGCCCCACAGAAAGGAAGTGAGGGAGGAAGGCTTCTACTCTGTAGGAGCAAACCCACAGGATACTTACTGAGAACAAGTTGTTGAAGAAACATCTCTGCATTGCCTGTCATGGACTGAAATTTTTTAGCTTACAATAAAAATTGTAACCCTGCACTTTGACGTTTTTAATGGTTGTGTATGAACAGCATTCTGCTTTATTTATTTATTTATTTATTTTAATTAGAGACTTCAAGGACATTCTAATACAGTATCACTATAAAAAAAAGAGGTCTGGTTCACTGCAAGAATATTCTCTAACAGCCATGTAGTTACATAGGAAGTAGTTGTTATAATTTAGGAAACCTCTAGTAGGAGGCAGGAGAGAGGAATGAGTCCCCAGTTACACACCATATTACCTCAAATGCAGAAGTCACCTGGAACATGTCCAATTTCCATGTCTGTCAGAACATGTTAGTGTTTACTGGTATTATCTCCCTTCTCTTTCTCCTGCTCTCTGTTCCAAGCAGTTATCCAGAACCTCCTGCCATCTCCTGTGGGGAACTATTGCCATCTAGCTCCCAGAAAGCTGTATGATACAGATGTGTCTATAGCAGTGTGGAAACAGATTTCCAAAGGAATTATGCTGAAGAAAGGCAAGAGGAAATATAATAGCCTTTAATTGCAGTAAGGCAAAAAAGAAGACAGAAAAGCTACAGAAAATAAATTTTTAGAAGTGCCTTTTTACCCACTTTTACAAAGCAATAGCCTCTTCCTATTCAGGGTGATAATTACTTGCATTGGTTAAAGAATTGGAAGCACATACACGGTACTGTGCTTGTATTTTGTCTTCATATTAGCATAGCTGAACAAATGAGTCCTCTGTTTTTGTCAAGGGAGTGGTTAATGAAAGCATGCAGACTATTAACATTAACATGAAATCATTTTGTTATAACTGTTTGTGTCATTTTTGCTGAGAACTACCTTTGCTTCCCACCATCTCCCTGCCCATGCTCACAGAGACACAGCACAGTTGAGGCTGGTGGGCACCCCTGCTCAGAGCCTGGCAGAGACTGTATCCAGTTGAGTTTCAAATATCTCCAAGGATGGAGAAGCATCGATGGAATTTAAAACACCTCCATAGCCTCCCTGGGCAGCTGGTTCATTTGTGTTTACCTTGTCCTGTCACTGGGCACCATGGATAAGTGCCTGGCTCTGTTGTCTCTACAAGCTCCCATTGGATACTTACAAGCACTGATAATATCCCCTCTAGCTTTCTCTTCTCCGGGCTGAACAGTCCCAGCTCACTCCTCATCAGATGCTTCTTAATCTTTGTGGTGTTTGCTGAATTGGCTCCAGTGTGTCCATGTTAGACTTGTACAGATTATTTTCCATAATGCTGAATCCTTTAGGTAAGCCCTTACAGCTTCTCTTAAAGGGTGACCATATTGTATGCTTCTCATTACTCATCCTAATGATTTGCCTCTGAATTAGCTGTTACTAAAATACTTTTTTTAAAATTTTATTTCATTTTTATGTGTGTAGACTATTCCAAATCACATCATAATTCCCCTTTTGCCCAGCTTTTGCTAGCTGAAGCCTCCTAATAGCTGATCCTATGTAAATAATATGGAATTTTCCCGTAGGACTCAGACACCTGCTAAAAAGATCTTTGGGAGGAGGATTGCTGGATCTGGAAAGGGGCTTGTGGCACACTGTCTGTATAAACAGAGGAAGATGTATTTTGTTTGCCCTGGAGAAGTATAATTGTAACGTATAAATAACCTATATTAGCCTATACATTCTGTAGCTTTCAGAAATTATCTGAATATTGCTTGCTCTTCTTGTCAATGAAAAACAGGCTTTTTGGCAGCAAATAGAGAACCACTCCAAATGCAAAGGAAATAAAATTTAATAAGAAAACATTACTTTGAATAATATACATATGTACATTTTTAAACTATAACTGCCTTACACATCAGTTTCTAAGCTGGTAAATTAAAAGATACTGATGCATTGAAAGAGTTAAAAGAATGAATTTATTTTAAACTTCAAATGTCTTTTGCAATTTGACATATGGCATCTATTACTTCTCATGGAGACCTTCCCTTGTAAAAATAAAAATGGATGGGAGCCATTGTGGGCTTGATTCCTCCATGTCCTTCCCTCCCATCATTATAGCGAAATGCACAGGCTTGCATACCGCACTTTTTGAGCGGTCTGCTTGCTTTCTTGTAGCCACGAACAAGGGAAAAAAAGTACAAAAGAAAAAATGCATCTTCTTCAAGAAAATACCAATTAAAAAGCACCCGAAGTTTGAAGATAAGCTGCTATTCCAAGAAAAGTTGGCGTAAGCCTTTGCCATTTTCAGAGTTGTTGTCTTTTCCTTTCAGTAATGAAGGTCAGTTTTGTATTTTCACATACTTTGGTTTCCTGTTCCTGTGCCTTCATATACATCTAGGAAAGAACAGACATGATAATGGTTGTCCACAATGCCTCCTTTATTTCCTTTTATGAAAACCACTGTTGCAAACATATACCCAAACCAGCAGTTCTAAGCACAAAAGGAGAACAGTTCTTTAGCATGAATGAGGGTATATCTGTGACACACTGAAATTTGGCTGAATTTGTACTACGCATATGATCTCTAGTTTTGAAAGATAGGACCAGTGGCAAAACATGTCTGAGCTATAAATAAATTCTGCCATCAGTGCTAATACAGCACACCACATTGCTGCTTTCTCGATACCAATATTTCAAGTTGTTCATATATTTTCAGCAATAACGCACTCAGCACCTGCTAAGGAGTCACAGCAATGTGAACTGTCAGTGCTTACGTATGAGAACTGGTTAAACTTGCTCAATAGCTTTTGCAGGCATTTTATGATTTCTTTCATATGCGTCATAGGTTGACAATACGTGGAGCGTTTGTTGTCCAGTTTGTCGCAGTACTTATATCTAGTTTAGAATATGTGCAAGGAACGTGTTTAATGCAATCAATCACTGAATATGCTGCTGCCACGTAACTTCCTGTGAATGTCTTCCCCAGAGACAGAACTTGGCAGTTTCCTCACAAACATATCTCATTGTTTCCACTTCAATCCTCTGCAGAGAGGGGGCAAACCTGCAAAATAATGTTGCATGTAGCAACTAATATCACCATAAAACCCCAAAGTGCCAATCCAGCTGTTGGCTTAGGTCACTTGTTTTTTTCTTTTTTTAACTGCAATTAGAAATTGAGTCCCTCTGTCCAAACCCAGGGGAGTTTAAGTATTTAATTACTTTCCATCAGTACTCTTGTATTTTAAGACCTGGGGCACAACTATACATACTACAGTTAATTAGTGCTTAGAGGCATAGGTGTGTGTGTGTGTGTGTGTGTGTGTGTGTCTGAATGAAAAGGATGACAAAAGTGTAAGGAAAAGTGTTAGGAAAAAGCTATTCCCAGAGCATTCTGCATTGGCTACTATGAGAATCTGCCAACACTGCCACTGGGATTTCCATAGCAAGAGAAAGAATGTAAGCTGACACTGCAGACATCAGGTTCATAGAGAGGATTTGAACCATTTTCAGGCTGAAAATCTAGGCATTAAATCACAAAACCATATTTTTTACTTATTTTTCCATTATTTTAATTCTAATAAAATTATGAAATGACAGCACTCCCAGACAGGACCACTAAGAATATGAACAAAATCATCATTCACACAGCAAACCTGTTCAGCTGCTTTAACATCCATTGTTTCATTTTACACAAAGAGAAAGTCCTGTTGTCAGCAGAATGCAGGAAAATCCTGTATCACTCTCCATGAATGTAGCTGGCTACTGTACAAATGCCTACATATCAAGTCCAAGGAGTCCATCCATAGGCAATCACTGCTTAGCACTACAGGAGTTTGGAGTTACTTCCCCAGCTCCATTCCCTGTTTTGTGATGTTTTACTTTTTCCTCATACTCAGTGCTGAAGTATCCTGCTGCAAAACCAAGTATCGACTTTATTATCCTGATTTATTCACTAGTCAGAGTGCTCCTTTGCTGCAGATCAGGAATTGGAAAATTCACAAGAGCAGTTTTTCTAAGCTGAGTCATTTACCCTTTATCACGTTCAGCAGGACCCGTCCTGGTTTTGTTAGTGGAAATTTTGCTCCCATACTTCTTTTTTAAAATCTGGTTAAAAGAAGAGAGTGAAACGTGGCTATGGAAATGAGTCCTCTACAACTACAGAATACTGAGTTGAAATCTGAACTGTCACAAAGTTCAATTTACCTTCGCTTTGAACCCGTTCATTTCGAAGAATGACGTATCAGCGAAAAGAGTTGAGATGGGAAATGTAAGATTAAGAAGAAAATGTACTTTATGATTGCTATTTTTACACTGGATTTAAAAAATCTGATTGATACAAAATGTCATCAGTAATTCATTATTAGCTTCTCACCAGTCAGCTTTCTTTTATAATCATGGTTACAAATACATAATTTAGATGCACAGTTGCAATTGTAACCTGCACATTTCTAGTAATGTAAATTCTGAATGCTAATGCTGTTACATACTCTGTATGTACAACGGCTCAGTATATTTGCAAGAATATGTATTTTTCTTTTCAACCATTAAGAAACTGAACAGATAGTAAAAGCATGGAAAATGTGATAAAATAGGGTTGTTAACAAATAAAGTCTTGTGAGCTACTGTTAATTTGCAAGGAAGACAGCCAACATTCAGAGTAGATTTATGGCAGCTATACAGCCATGACAAAAACTTTACAGTGCATTCGCTATTCTTATGCCAAGAGGTACTACAAAGAAGGTGGTTTGAACAAAACCAGGACTACCAGCCAGAGTACTGCAGAACATTACTTATTTTGCTCAAAATCATTAGTTAAGACCCAAATTAAGACATCAGCTACTCAGATAAAGAAGCACTGCCTGTTAGTATTTCTGTGATCACTGCAAACAACCTTTGGTCATCAGTCAACTCAGAAGAAAACCCCCCAGTTTTTTTGGAACATGGCTGACAGGTCTTTGACTGAAGATTTAACCTGCTGACTGGGAATTGCTCAGAACTCAGTGCTGTGAAAGCTCTTAAAGCACTTGGGAATTTTCCCTTGAAATGGTGCTTGAAGATCTTAACTCTCACTCTTCACACTTAGACAAAAGTGGCATGATAAATCTTCAGGCTGGAGTCTTGAAGGTGGGGGATTGTACACGAACCGGTGGAGGGGCTGATGTAGCTTGCATCTTTTTGCTGCTTTAACCCTCTCACTGGAATCAGACACCAGCCACCAATGTATGAATTGCTCAGTCTCAGTCGCACACAGAAGTCCTTGTCTTTGGGCTACCACATGCGTGCATGCAGGCTGTAACTTACTGTTGATGGTCCTGCTGCTGTTGATCGGGAATATGCTGAATAACTTCATAAACGGTGCTAAGCATGTCCTGGCCTGGGGCACTGTCAGAGCTGCGAACATGCTGACTTGAAACCTGAAAGTAGCAAAGAATGTTTCTGCCGTAAGTGCAAATTGATAAAAGTTCAGCAGAAATAAAATTGATAATGTAACTTATCATTTTTTTTAAACAATGGATCTGCTCTTCTCCATCAACACTTTGGGCATGGATGCAAAAGTTCAGCCCTATTTGTTCGCATTTTGTTCTGCAAGTTTTCGTCACATTTCAGTAATACAAGTAACACGTTTAAAATCAATTTGAATCTAAGATTTAGGATGTAGCTTTTGCATTTAATACAGCAACTATTTTATATTACTGTATCACATGTCAAGGAAGGAACATTCAATAATCAAAGAGAGAAGTAAGTGAATAAAGATTGAAAAAGGAGAAAATATTCAGGGAAAGAGCCCAGTAGAAAACTCCTACTGGAGTGAGAGAACTGTGAGAAATTTCCATAAATTTCATAATAATGAAATTTTTAAAATGTTACGTATATGAATCAGTTCTTATGTCAGTAGTACATCTAGACTCCAAATCCAACGGGACTTTCCACTCTTTTTCTGCCTATGCCCAAACTTCAGTTCTTCATCATTTCTACTTTCTTACTTTCCCATTTTCTGTGAACTAAAATGAATGTAGAATCAAATGCTGACTCTATCTGGTATGCCACAGTTCTGAGTAGCTGTTTCTTCAAATGGTGCTGGAGATTAGAATGAATTTCGTTGCACATCCACTCTTTTCTGGTCACCCCTGCTCCCTGACCAAGGCCCTGATTCTGCAGGATACCTAAGCAACGATGTGAATCTGTGGTATGGTCAGCCCTAGGGATGACAGGATGCTTGTGACTGGGATGATTTAGGGTCTGATCTTCTGTGGGCCAATTTCTTATTTATCTTTGTCATCTGACACCACACGATACAGCTGAGATTTATTTTTACAAACAATACTTTAAATACCCCCTGTAGCTTTTCTGAACTGTCAAAGTTGTATGTTGTGTGAGCAGCAACACAGAAGAAAATGTCATTGCAACAGTTAATTTGCTTGTAGGGCAGTGAGTGGTTTGGTGTTACCCATCTACCCAACACTACTCATATTCTTTTAATACGGGGTAACTGGATTGAGATTGTTCCCTTTAGAGTTTGATTAGTTCCCTACTGCACTGTGCCAGTACTGAACTAGTAACATAGTAAAGGAAGAACAAATACTACATAAACAATAGTGATGAACAGTGTGTGATGAAAACATCCGTGAAAAGCAACAGGAGCAAGCGGACAAAAGGACTACAGTGCAGGTAGTTAGTTCTCCTTAAGAAACAGAAAGGAAACTATCAATCATTGCAGTGTAAAATCACATACCCTGGAACCGCTGCCATGATCAGGAATAGCCACGAATTCATATATCCCAAAGTCATCCAAAGCACTTTCGTGGCCTAAAGTTAAAACAAAGATGAAAAACATATCAAGATGTAATATGAAATTGAAAAAGTTTAAGTACGGATGGGAAAACACATTTCTTTAATTAAAATAAATAAATAAATAAATATTGGTTGTTTGATCTACTTTAAATCACTTTAAACCACTGAGCTGGCCTGGAGCGAGGCAGGGAAGCTGCCTCTCTGGTGTGCACACTGCCTGGAGATCTGCAGTGCCTGGAACCAAGTGCAGAGCTTCTGATTAACCTCTGCAGCAGCTCTGCAAGAGCCATTGCCTTTGCTGGAAGTCTAAACAGACCCATCTGTTTTCATTTCCCACAGACAAGAAGCCCAGCACAAGCTCAGCACATCTACACTGTAGTGTGAGACAGTGCCACCTGAATCTTGTATAATCTTGCTGAGATTAAAAAAAGAGAACACGATAAGGGAACATGATTATTAAGCCAGTTTACAAGTTGCAACAGGGACTTCAGATGCAATTTGTAGTAGTTAGGGTGGGTGTCTATCTATCATCTGTGCTCATTAACTTGCCCCTGTCTAGCAGATCTGTGACTCCTGTTGTCTCTTGGGCCGTCACTCGTACCATGCATTACATACTGGAGAGGAAAGTGGGAACACAAGTGATTCTAACCTAGTTTAACAGCTTGAGCTCATGACAGCAGGATACATAGTATACAGGAGCCAACCTACACCAACCTGTCCTCCTTTCGGCTTTAGCTTAAGAGAGATGGCAAAGAAGTCTACAACTCCAGTTAAAACCACACCTGCTATCCTCCTTTTACTTTCTACTTAGAGATGCTAATTTTTTGCAAGAATGAAATCTGACCTTATGCTCACATTTCTTCCATTAGCATTACCTGAAAATGTCTGTGCCTTTCTGTAATCAGCCTCTGGCCTAGAAAACACAGACACATTTTTCAGTTTGGTGTCAAAAGACAAGGGAAGAAAGTTAATATGATAACATTCAATTCTCATTGTGGAAAGGACTTCAAAATGTAAGAATGATTTATTTTTGTACCTTCTCCGCAGCTTCTGTTGTATCACTGAAAAGAGCAGAAAAAGGAAAAATCATTCTTTATCTTCCCATGTTCCAAAAGAATAGCCGGAGCGTGCTTAACTTTTACATACCTTTAAGTGGCTTATATCTTTTCCATATGAATAGAAAGCTCATAACTAGGATCAAAAATAATGAAATTCCAGTTATTACTGCAAGAGATGACAAGGATTTTCCTTTCTGGGCCAATTTTTCCAGTCCTGTGTCAAAAAAGACGAGTACGTTATTTAGTCTCCTGTTCTGGATAAAGTGCTATTATGACACTAAAATAAGCATTTTTATAAATACCTAAACAAACTCTTTAAAATCGTTTCAAGACAGCAACTTAAACAAATGCTTTTATTGTCTAGATGGTAACTGGTGAGTTAAATTAAGGTTAAATTCATCACTTGTATATTTACAGCCAAAGGCCAGTTGACAATCGTGGTTTCCCTGTTATTTCACTTATTTCACTTACCGATGTGTTGTTGCTGGAGGAACTACATTAATTGATTCCTGAGGCAGATGAAATAGGTTTTATTTAGAAACTGTTTTTTCTTTTTCCATGGCACAAAATATTTCTCAAGAAGTTATGAGCACCAGAAGGCTCACTGCTCAAACGGAAGAGGTGCCCTTTTTGTTCCAGCTACGGCACTGGGCCCACAGCCACTCATGAGCCCCATGTGGCTTTCAGTAGAGCTTTGCTCCTGCATGCCAGTGTGAGATGGCCCTCAGGCTGGTTGGCTCTGCCATTTTTTTTCTCAACAGAAAGGTTGGGAGTTCCCATGTTTGCAGCTTGAGTCTAGATGGGAAGGAGTTGCTGAGAAAAGCAACTCCTCTGTTTTCAGCATGGCTGTGGAGATCTCACATACACACATGGCACCCTGCTGTGTTACGTGTCAGTTCTTCATATGGTAGCCTGTAGTTAGCTAGATGGCAGGGTAGATTTTCTCTTCTGGAATGGCAGCAGGCAGAAGGCAACAGCTCCCTCATCTCTAAAGCTAACGGCTGGAGCCAGCCCATTCTATCTAACTAGCAGTCCTAGTATTGGGTGTATTTCCTATTCCATGCATGAAAGGGCAATTTTCTGGTCACCAGCACAACTGCTATTTGTCTCTTGGGTTGTGCCCTTACTTAAATAAATAAAATGAAATATTTTCACAAAGTGCAAATATCACAAAGGTAGTGGTATACAGGCAATAACATTGTGGAAACCACATTGGACAGTCTCTTGTATTACAACCAGATGCCCAAGCTTTTCAAGTCCCTTTTTTTTTTTTATTTTCTGGATTTTCTTCTAAAGAATTATAATTACAAGAGAGCAAGCAACTCCTAGACCGAAAATCATCACATGAAAACAGACAATACCTTTTTGGGGAAAAGAAGAAACCAGTGCAGATTATATATAGTTGAAGTATCCCAGACCAAATGCTTTATGACAACTGATAACTTTCCACCCTTCAGGTTGTTCAATGTGCAACAGACATTGCTGGTGTTTTGAAAGGCACAAGTCAGGCTCTGTATCCAGGATTATCAGGAGAGGTAGAAGGGATGTGAAAGAATATTCACACTCTTCGTTTATTATGTTTAATTCTATAAAAATTGTATTAATTCCTACGCAGAATTTAGCCTGGGCAGTATCACTGAGGTTTAGTCTGGTGGGTGAATTCACACCACTTAATTTCAACCAGTGCTGCCTTGCAATGTGTTGGCTCAACATCTGGATTTAGTGCTATCTGAATAAACATCAAGAAGAAATGGCTGTAGAGGAGGAAAACTGACCTTTTGGAAAAGTTTTATTTAGGTAAAATATTTTTAATTAGGAAATGTGTGTTTTTAAGTGAAACTAAACACAAAACTTTGGATTTTTTCCCCTTTTGGGACTTTGAAAGGAGAACTTGGCTGAATTTCTTAATTCTTATTGATGAATATACACATCCATATTGTAGCTGACGTGAACTTCCTGAAGAAATGTCAGTCATATTTCTAATGACACATAGCTGTTTGCATTTTCTTTCTCCACTAACTGCAACCTTTAAAGTGCAGCATTCTCATTGCAAAATTGCATCCTGTCTTCCTTTCAGCATACTTAACTCCATAGATTTGTGATGATTATATATCACAGCCAGAACAATGGACATCTGCCTCCCTTGTTTACGTTACTAGCAAATGGCTGAGCTCTTTGTTCTGCACAAGCTAAGTTGCTTTGTTAAATTTTCTAACAGGCAATTGATTGCATCTCTTTGAACATTAACTTTATACAGTCCTTATCTGAAAAAATGTATTGATCCTTATTAATAAGGGATATCAGAGTTCCTCAGTACATTGTTCTTAGCTGTGTGCTTCTAGACATTTCCTGGAACATTGCTTTATTGGTGTTTAATGCAATCTGATGCAGGAACAGAGGTTATAAAGTATAGGAAATACAGGAAACATGTTTAGCAGAACCTAGTAGCTAATTCACAGATTCTCAAATGTGAAAGCAAGATAATTTTTACAAGCAGTTTGTAATAGAATTATTCATTCATCATCACAGTTTGCATTATCATCATACAGTAAACTAGGGCTCTCATAGTACCTAATGACACAGAGAGTCTGTGGGTGGTTACTTCAGTCAGTGCTGTATGCTTCAGACTCTCCCATGCACTGATCCCTGTGGGACCCCAGGGCTCTTAGCTCCTGGATGGCAGAGAATGAGACAGTGAGCCTTGGATAAAATCTGCCCTTGGGAGGAAGGGATTGTCCTGGTATCCAACAGGTTTCTACATTATTTTCTCACTCCATAAAGCTCCAAATGGCTGAATATAATTTATTGACAAACTCCTACAAAACATCAACATCTTGGTGGGTCTCGCTTAAAGCTGTGACACACTGCAAGGAATACCTCGGTCCCCACAGTGGCCAAAATCCCACTTAACAGATTATTAGCAAGACTTCATACATATGTTCTATCTCTAAGAATAATTTCCTTTTCCAGGGGCTGACAATCAGCTCAGAAGCTATAGTTACAGCCAGGAATCAATGTTCTTACCTGCAGAAGTAATGATCACTGTGAAGTGAGTCTCATCTCGTTTTCCAGTCACGTTGTTGAAAGCGTGGCACACGTAATCTCTTGTCTTCTGAGCCAGCGTATCAGACACAACTTCCAGGTGGGGTCCATACTGGATTACATGAGTGGTATTGTCAGCCCTTTGAATCCAGTAGTAAGTGTTTGGTGGATTTGAATCTGCCAAGCAGTCAAACAGTACGGCTTCCCCTACACTGACAGTAAACACCGCCCCTACATTCAGACCTTTGTCTGATTTCACTCGGAGTCCATAAGGTCCATCTGCATTGAAAAATACAAAACCAAAACATAATGGAAAAATTAAAATCAGTGTACATATTTAAATTTTAGATAAAAGCACTTGGATTCGTTAAACTGGACTAGCCTTTAGAATGGCTGCCATTAGGTTCAATTATTTCAATTAAAAGGCTTTCTACTTTTAATTCTAAGTAGACCGTTTCTACTAAAATGCCAAACATATTGGAGTAAGTCATTTATCTTCGTATTCAAAAGTAAATAAATTAGCTCTGAAATACATGAACAGTCAGTGTAATACTTAGCAGTACAATAAAAATTGGCACAACTACCCTAGACGTATACTTCAGAATGGGGTGTGCCTTAGATAACTTCAGAAAATGTTTTCAATAAATGACTGATAAAATAAACTTCAACCTTCCCCTGTTTTAGTACATTTCAACTACTTCAACATTCAGATTTCTATCAAAAGGAAGCCCTCGTTCCAGGTTTCAGAATATAATGAGAAGTGAAATATATTGTCCAGTAGTTGTGTTCATTACTGAGAAAACTGAGGTGCAATTTTTAGGGCAACCTTCATAGGAAAATGGGAAGAGAAATAATATATTTAAATATGATGAGTATTTCCTATGTTATGTTTAGTTGATCATTTTGGATCCTGTTTTTTTCCCCCCATCTTTCCATGTTAAAATCTATTTTTACAAGGATCTGAGTGTAAAAAAATAATGTAAAGGACAAAATAATTGAAATGTGCCTTATTAAGTTACTTTCTTTTTCTAGTTAAAGAACTCATTATTTTAATGTTGATAATTCCCCAGGGGCTTACGTGCACAGTAAAAAATGTACAGATCTATTACTGACAGATGCTGAAAGAAACCAAAAGAAACTATGGATGAACAGGTGACTTCTCTTTGGTGAGATCTCTGGAGCTCAGTAAAGCTGCTGTCAAGTGACTCCAAAATGGCATTGCAAGAAGACAGAGAAGTCAATATTATGCCAATTTTAATATGATCAAGTAATATTTCCATCTTCCTATGGTTGTCTGTAAGCATTAAAACCACGTAGCTGGTTTTGAAGGTGCAATGTGCTGCTGTATGAAGAGGAACACTGGCTTGTTTCTGACTCTATTTCTTATCAGGAAATTCAGGCTGACATTAGATTTACTTGTAGTATCTATGCTTCTATTGATTGTCCAGCTTGTTTTACGATGCTTCAAGAGCACATAAACAAGCTGCATGCAGGCTGTTTCCTGTGTGCTTCCGTGTTTTTCTTTCTCTATTTGAGAAAGTTCAGGAAAGAAAATGGAGACTGCCACACCTTAATTGGGTCCATTTTTAAGCAAATGTGCATATTTCACAACTTACAGTTGTCAAGCTTCCTGTTTTCTATGTTTCTGTTTTAATTATAAGCTTTTTACAGTCTCATTTTAAGACTCAGCATCACGTCTAACATTTTGTTGGGCGATGTGGATTCATGTCACAGATGCCACGGGGAAGAATCAAGGTGTTTCTAAAAATCTGCCATCTTAGATGCAGAGCTGCTTGCTCACGGGTTCCTTGACATCTGAGTCATAAATATCATAAATGCTTCTGGAAACTGTAAAGCTGTCACCACTGCATCAGCTTAACTACCCGCACCCCACATGAAGAATTCTGTACGTGCAGAGCCCATACAACACCAGGTGCTTTGAAAGGCAGTTCCTTTTACCCAACTCTTCTTTCTGCTATTAGCTTTTATTTTCACTGATAATATAACCTTTGGCAGATGTAAACAGATATTAATGCCAAGACCAGCTGACAGGTCTCTCTGTTCCCTCACTATAACAGGAGATTGGCCAAAAAAGAATCAGAATTGAGTTTTGTTTTTGTATCAGTGCCATAACAGTGCAGTGTGCATAGCCAGCACTAACAATGCGACCACACTTCAGTACGAAAGCTACAAATCACAAGAAACGATAAAATCACCACACACTGGCTGTTGGAAAATAAAAAAAAAAAACCAAAAAATACTTAAAACAAATAAAGGTTTTCTTATAAAACAGCCAAATCTTGGCTATGTCTGAAAAGTAACATTCCTTGGTGAAGTCCATCCCTGATGAAGGTACCATCAGATAAACCTTCTGCAGGGTCTCGCTCAGCCTATTGCCTCCCCTGGACTGTGCATACATCACTGTGATCCCTACACACCAGGTGTTAAAGGAGTACCCACAGCTTCAAGTGTGATTCTGAAAAGCAGATAATCAGCAGTCCACTCTGAGATTAAATATTTTCTGGCTTCTGGAAATCTGAAAGAAGAAAATCCTACTTAATCTACTACATTCAGCTCCACCACTACAGTGCAGCCGTTTCTGTTGCAGCCTCCATGACAGCAGCTTCTCCTACTCCTGAAATAATTTATTTCTGCTTCAAGCTTCTGCAATAGCAATGTTCTGTGGTGCATTATCATCACAGCTAATGGACAAGGGGGACAATATTAATGAGAAATGATGAAGAACAAAAAGCACTTTTGATTCTCGGTAAAAAAGCTGAGCGCCTGCCTTCATGGTTCACCCAGTTCTTCTCCCTTCCCACATTGTTCTCAACAGTAATAAGCCTCTTGTCTCAGTAAGGCCAGTTAACTAAATGACTTGTAAAATAATAAATCACCTGTTCTCGGTAACAATTTACAGCTCTGTGGGAATATTTCCAATTGCTCCTATCTCCACGAGACTGCTGTAGTTTCTAAGCAGATGGCAGGTATTTACTGTGAGTGACCTTTCTTTTATCACTTACAGGAGCTCCCCCGCAGCAATGGCATATGGCAGATGGGGATCCTGGGGCCAGTGGTATTGACAACTGCTCGTTGGAAGACCCGACACCTCAGCAAGCAGAGGCTGGACTGACTTATGGGATTGGTATAGCTCAGGAGGTAAGAACCGCAACTCCCACCACAAATTTGAATATGGAATATGGATAGTAATGTAAGCACTGTTGTCTTTCAGTACTTAATTGTTTTCTATTCATATTTTTCCCATATTTTATGTTACACGCAATGTAAACTATCAATTCTGATGAAATAAAAAGCCCATTCTAAAATACACAAAATAGTATCTCCATATGTGAAGAAAAAATGAATCGGAGAAATTTTAGTGTATCAAAATCATAAGGCAACATAACATTTCAGGAATGTGAACACTGAAGTAGCTGAAGTTTTCAAATTCTGCTAAGCAATGGGTTGAAAATAAGTTTTCATTTTGGAGCTTGGAAAGATTTTTCAAATTTATAGGGAAATACATGTGATTCAGGGAGAAGGGAGGAAACAGTACAAGAAATAAGGCTGAGGGGAACACATACTGTCAGTGCAAGTGTTCCAGGCATCCATCAGTGCAGTAAATGCTCTAGAGCCAATTTTGCGTGCAAAAAGTCAGAAATCCCAGTGCCAAACATAGCAGCCAGAATGGTAGCAACAATGAAAGGTATTTTTCTAGCCTGGTTTGACTTTATTGCACCATAAGAGAGCTGTCAGGTTGTGCAGGCTACAGCTTCCCCATGCTTTGGGTAGGTATCCTTTGTAGGGAAATGTGTGTAAGGCCCACTCCTAGCTCACGAAAGTGAGAAAAGCAGACATTAAAGCAGATATTAAAAAATGTGCTACCTTGGGAGAAGAATGAGATTATTGTAATTATAATGATGATGATAATAATTCCATCAGTGCTGGTTATTTCCTTGTAGAATGTTTTATCATGATTTCTCTGCCCACGATGAGTGGAAACAGAGTTCATATCTACACTGTTAAGGACTCTTTGGGGCAGCTCCTTCACCTTTTTGTCTGCAGTGCTGTCAGTTCTCCAAAGAGAGACTGACAGGTGCTCCTAAGAGATCAGCTGTCTCCTAACAATGTCCCTGCCAGCCTTCACCACTCTAGGCAACGTAAGCAATGTAGGGACACCCCCTCACACATACTTCAGTTACAGGGCCAGGTTACATGGTGGGAGAAGCAGAAGCATGCAGCAGGAATCCAGCTCCACTCCTTGCACTGTGCCATCCACGCTGTGCCAGTGAGGAACAGGTTATACCTGAACTGGGCTGATGGCCAGGTGGGTCCTGACTTGTCTAGCTTCAGATCTCAGAGAAAGGCACTTTGACTCTGGAGGATGCAAGGACTGGAGCCTGGCAAGGTCACACAGCTGTTGGAGGCACTGGGAGCTGACATTGCAGGAAGGGTAAGGAAAAAATGAGAGTGCCTTTTCTAAGATTTGCTGAACATTGATTAAGCCAAGCCTTTTGTGTCCTCTAACTCAGTCTACATTTATGAGCTGAGTTTAAATTTTCATTTAGTTCCTCAGGTGCTTTTACACATCCTTTTACCACTTCAAGAATCAGTAGTGGTCTTCACTTCTAGCTAAATATAAACTGACCAACTTGCATAGAGATCATTTAAGCAAACACCTTAAAAGAGCACCAGCCCAAACCCTTAAAAATACTTCATAGCAGTGTCTTGCAGGCAACAATATGAGCCAAACCTGAGGCCATCACAGCATGCTCATCATGGCTTACTACAGCTTATTTGTGATATTATTGGTCTAACCTAGATCCTGATGTTACCTATAGCCACAGACACTTCAATGGCAACTTATGACTGAAGGCGTTATTCATATCCCAAAATTAAGCAGTTGAGTATTGACAGAATCATGACATTGGGTTATTAGATCTTCCGGACAGGAATCCCCAGCCTGGCAGTTTTCTCATCCTCACACCCCTAGTCTAAATTAGCTTGTTGAAAAGCTACTTTTCACAGAGATTAGGTGTATTGAACAAAAAGGTATATTTGCAGAGAGACTTAATTTCCTCTATTAAGCCAATATAGCTGAAAAAAGAGCTTGAGGCTCACAAATCCCTCATTATCTGAAACAGAAAGTTTCAAACTAGATAGAGGATGGGCACTCTTTCTTGGCTTCAGCGTTACCTTACTTGTTGAGTCTGAACTGCCTAAAAATCTCATTTCACTTACCTTAAACCATTACAGTTTTCTCAGCACTACTTACTAGGGGACCTGCGCAAATCAGCAGTAAACAACAGCAACAAAATAATAAACTAACCAAAACCTAAATTGTCTCTGAACTTTGTAAGGACCAGCATATTATCTTAAAGTGGCATAAATTAATCCTTGAGAACATTGGGCTGGAAGGGACATTTGGTACCTTTGAATTCATCCTTCTGCTACAGTAACTCATCACAGCACAGAATCCCATTCAAACAGTTGTCAACCCTTGGCAATACTAATGTGCACAGCTCTTGCAAAACCTCATTACTTCAACAGCTGGAAAGCATCTCATTTCCAGCCAAAATATATGGTTGTCTTATAGTTTATCCTTCAGTCAACATAAATCTTTACATAAATCTTGCTCCCTCATGTTTCCCACTTTATGTGAAAAGCAAACATTCCTTCCAGAGTCTATTTTCTGCTACCAAACTGAGTTCTCCTGGGTTGTTCTCATGAATAGGATCCCCATTCCATTTTGTTTTGTTTCTGTACAGTTCAAGATCATTCCTCTGGGTTGCGTAGGTACTGTATATAGTATTCTACTTGTGATCTCATCTTTTTTATGTCTGAATGACACTGCCTGTTAGATGTCTCGCCATGAGCTCAATCAGGCAGATACACTGCCTCAGTTATTGCCATACAAATCTCCATCAGCAGAAGTTAATGATTTTTATTCTCCAAGTGCTTGCCCTTTTAGTTTTTAATGGATTTCATAACGATTCTATTACTCTGTTGTTTAGTCCTCCCCGTTTATTGTCACGGGTGAACTTCATTGACGTACTCCCAGTCTTTACACTGATATCAGTAATGAAAGTATTAAACAGGATTGGACTCAAAATGATCTTGAGGAATACCATGAGTAGCACTCCACCAGCCTCATGCCTCCTGCACTCAGTGTCTGGATACCTTTTTCTGTCTCAATTTTAATCAACATTTTTCTGTGTATAATTCTAATTGCTTTCCTCTGACACACACCTCCTCCAGATTTGAAGATGCCCACACTGTGGATCACCTGAAGTTCATATGCAGATTCTGCAGTTCAGACTGATCTTCACAACTACTTAACACTGAAAGACTTTTTATTACACTATCAGAAGTTATAGCTGCTACAAACTTATTTTGAATGCAAGCTTACATATAATGTTAACTCAACTGTCCTCTGTCTCTTTTCCTTAGTCAGAGGCATTCTTTTCAGCCAGATCATTGACACAAAGGTAATTATGAATATTTCATATACTCACAATATATTGTTGGTGCAATTCTCTCACTTTCCATTGCACTGACAGGGTTGGATACCAAACAGCTGTAGTTCCCAATGTCTTCTTTTGCAACAGGAACAATCAGAAGTGTAGCATTGTTTGATGAAAAGGTATAATTAGGGCCAACATGGAGAGGCTTCCCATTTTTCATCCACTGGTAAACTACTCTTGTGCCTTTTCCCACGGTACATTTTAACGTAATATTCCCCACGTACTCCACTACTCCCGAAGATGGCTCAGTGTGCACAACTGGCTGTGTGACAGGAACTATAAAAAAAAAGAGATATGGTGAGTTATAAAAGTGACTACCAGTACATTACAGTCTTCATTGCCAAAATGATACAAACAGCAGCCATCCTCCTCTCTGGAAAATATTCATATTTCCAAGTGTGTTTATTAGATATGGTTAAAGAATAATTAAAAAGAAGGCTGTATTCTCAGCTGGTAAGAATTTTCCCAGTACTTAAATAAAGCCAGAGTGTTTATATTACCGGTTATATGACACAGGCTGAAATTGGGTATATCACTGCTTTCAGCTCTGGTCTAATAAACAAATCTCTGCAGCCACAGAAATGAAAAGAGTGGAATGTGTGATGTTGCCCACAGTGAGGGACTTCCCCAGCAGTGCTGTGAGACTGACACTGTGACTGAAACTCACTGCTGGCCAAGTCATGGGGATGGCTACTGCCTGGCATGGGCATAGGAGTGAAAAGGCAGCCACAACTGTATCACGTCAATGTCTCATTCATTTAATTAATTCAGTCTAACCAGGGACAGGGCTCCCTCCATACAATCCATAAATTGCAGTACATTGAAAACTGATACATCCTGTCTGATAGCATAGCAGAGCCTTATGAAACATTATTTCCTATATTTCTCATATTAGCTAATGGTTTTGAAACTCCTTAAGTGTTTTCTTTAAGATCAAGAAATATTAGTTAATGTCTCAAATTTGCTTAGATGACACACTGTAGCATTCCCTCTAGCAGTAGAAAATAACATAACTCAATTGTTGGCACTTATTCATGCATGGTTGGATTAAATAGTGCACTACTTTGGGACTGGAGTGGATCCCAAGAACCATTACTTCAGAGCTATGGAAATTTTATTTTCAAACTGAAGATGCTGCATTTTAGTAACTTACCATCAACAGCTACATGAATTTTTTCACTGGCAGCTTTTGTTCCATTCCCACGGACATTGACTTTTACAATATAATTGCCTTCATCACTGATACGTAATGGATTGATCATCAAAGACGCATTAGGTGGTATGAGGGTAAACTTGTGCTGATATTCCAAGTCTGGTACTACTGTCTGGTTTACAGAGCCAAGCAGGTATTTTGGATTACTCCAAGGCTTCTCAAACAGCCAAATTATCTGGATTTCACAAGCTGTAGTGTTGAAATTGTAGTCAACATTGAGCTGGAGTGGTTGCCCCTCGATACCATGGATAGTATGAGATGGTACTGTCAGCTTCAAGGCAGAACAAATACCTGCATAAAAATGAAGGAACAAACAAATACACCCAAAACACGAATGGGAACATTGGAAGACTCAAATGAGGAACTCACACAGAGAAAAAAATCTCAGAGTTAAAGCTTAAACTTTTTTATGACTATGTTTCAGATTTCAAGTAAAGAATTAGGGAAATGCTCATTGATATTATTGGAATAGGATTTAGCCATAGATGCCCAGCTTCAAAGTACACGAAAAGCCAAAACAGAAAGGATATTTCTGATTCCTGGTTATAAAAAACTGTTGAAAGTTTGGCAAAAATGAGAACAGGTGAATTTACCTTAATGTTTAAAATATTTTCATTTTAAAATATTCTCACTTTGCAGAGCTTGTATTGTTTGTATAGTCTTGGACTACAAGCTCAAATTTAGGATTTCTTTTCCTGTGTTTATCCAGAGAGAAATTTCTTAATGTTGCTTATCCAGTTACACTGAGAAACCATCTGAAAAATCTAACAAGGCTCACTTTCACAAATTTCTCCATTTAAAATGATACATAGTTGCTATTACCCGTACCTTATGCTTCAGACAAAATTCAAGCAATATAACAAATCTTGCAAAAAATATGTTTTCCAATTGTAGGAAAAAGAAGAGTTAAACTTTTCTGTAGATATGTACAAAAGCAAGATCTCCAGTCCCACGATGAATCCTGTCCTCCAGGAACGCTGCACCTTCAGGGTGCAAAATGGCCTCCTTTAGCTAGTCTGGCCTTCCCATCCTTTAGAACTGTTTTTCATTCTGTCATCCTTAGGGAGATTTATAGAACATTACACAAGTTTGCTAAGGAATCTTTGGTCATATTCTGTTCATTCAGCAACTAGTGAGGTTTATAGTCAACGAAAAGGACAAACTCCAAAAATATGAGTAATTTTGCCTCATTCTTCATGCAGCTGAACACTAGTCAACTAGGATGGCTCGCAGCATTGCCAAGGGTGAGTAACTAAAAAGGGAAGCAGCTTGGTACAGTCCCATGGTAGAATGCTATAGGGGTAATGTGTGTAAAGATGTTTAACCTCCTGTCAGAAATACCCAACTTCTTGGGGACTGAAGAAGAAGCAGGCAGAGGACTTCAGGTTGCATGGACACTGGTGTGGGGAGAACAACAGGGAGTCATCCAAGATGGGAGGAGAACAGGACAAAAAGGAAGGAAAAGTGTAGAAAAGATACACAGATACTTAACTGGAGGATGCACAGGAGCATGGTAAGTGCATACTTAGCTTTTTCAGATTAAAAACCTGAAGCAATCAAAGCACAACAAATTGAAACCTCCTCCCCTACTTCTTAAAGTATCTGTGGCCTGCTGTTCTTGCACAGTTTTTCAAATGCTGTTTGACTTTAAGGGACAAACCAACTCTTGTTAATGGGAGATGAGTTTTGTTGGTTGCTGTAACATTTAACAGAGGTGAGTTCCCTCCCTGCAAACCTTACAATGCAAATCGAACTTAAACTGCTACTTTCCACTTGAGAGAATAATTGCTCAATAAAGCCCTTCACAAAATATTTAATGGTGAAAGTAAACTTCATATAAGCTATCTAAAACATTCCAATTTTAAAATCTCCTTGAATGAAGTAAAAGAAATCTCTACAAATACTGGGAAATTTGTAAATGTTCTATTAAAAGATCTGGCCATATCGTTCCTCATTCCTTACACATGACAGTGCTCAACTTTGGGGTTTTTCTAGCTGTTGGTAAGTGACCATGTTGTAGGGACAAGAAACCAGTAACAGCTGCAGTGGTACTTGCAAAATACGTGTAACAATTGGTATTTCTTACAGATCCGTGCAGAAAAGGAGCAAAATCCAAGCAGGTCTAGTGAGTAGAAGGATAACAGTGACTATCAGAACAAATGCTGTCACCATCACAGAAGAAGAAAAAGAAACTGGTGGCTGAAGCTGAATAACTTATTTTCTTCTCAGTTGGGGAAAAAAAAAGAAAAAAAAGAAAAAAAAAAAGAAAAAGGTGTAGGGAAGAGAAAGTGTAAATAAACTTCAACCTGATTCTACTTAATTTGTGGGGAAAAGTGGCTCCATTCAACAGTGTGGAAAGACACTGGGAGGTCAGTTAGGAACGGACACAAAATGGGGTTCTTCCCTCGCTTTCCCTCGTCTTTTCAGCAAAGAAACGAGACCATTTTTATTCCCAGCCAGAGGACTGCTGTCCTTTGGGGAGCAGCTGCGGGCGATGGTGGGTGCTGCTATCTCCTGAGGTGGCTTCACAGAGAGCCACTGAGGCTCTGAGCCGTCACTAGAGAAAGGCGCTCTGACAAAGGGCTTAGGGCAGCAGTGCTGGGTGACTGCTACTTTAACAGGGATCAAATCTTCTGTGGTCTGGAATATAAGACTTACTTTATGAGTATAAGAAGTCAATGTGCCAAAATGTACTTCTTTCTCATCAGGCACAAATTCCATATAACTCAAACTTATCCCTGTAGCTTTCTAAATAGAACAAGAGATATTTTTCAAAGAGGACAGAATTCCGAAAACTATTTTTGTTACAGTGCCCATAAACTAAGAGGTTGTACAGAAATGACCTCCACTTAGAGCTCAGTGATCTGTGTTTTCTTCCATCTCACTTTGCTGCCACCAGTATTAGCAAGCACAACAGGATCACTGTTGACATAAAACAAGGGCTGCAGCTTTAGCTTAAATAAAAACTCTTGACATAACTTCTGAGTTTACTGCGCAAACTGAAACCTTCTTACTGAGGTTTTATCATTCTCTGAATTTAACATGCACATCTCCTTGTCAAAGTGAAATCAGACCCTCAGTTACATTTTACTTCAGTGATCATTTAGCTCTTTGGCACTCCAAAACCCGTTCACTTGTGTACGATGTCACTGGCAATAGTTTCCAAACTTCCTGCAAATATGTCAGTTTGAAAAAAGAAAAAAAAAGATAAAATGGACTAAAGAATCTGCTATTCCTCTACGACCATTTGCAGCAGAAGGAATCCAGGCAAGTTCTTTCCAAGTTTGGAATTTTTGCCCAAGAACAAGCTCTACCAAGCTTCATTATTTGACTTAACTCTGCCCTCAGAAGTCAATTCCTCTGGTGTCATGCTCCAAGCACCTGATTTTCATCATGATAAAAGGCGCAAGCTATGGATTTCTCACACTAGGAAAGGTTTCTATCTGAGTAAGACTGTAAGACACAATTTTCTGGTGAATGACGATGGCCTCCAAAGCATTCTGTGTGCATGCCAATATCTCTTGTAGAATCTTAATCAGAAATGTTCAACAATGTTGTAATGGAGATAAAGAACTGAATATTCATCATGTCCTTATCAGACAGGTATTTTTTTAAAGTCTGATAATCTTCACTAAAAACTGCTATGGGTAAGAAGCCAAAGCTATTGACAAAGTACTTAGCTGTATATGAAGTTTGTGAAAAAGATAAAAGAAAAATTGTCAGAAAAGTACGTAGCATATTTGCAATATCATATATTCCCTCGGTTGATATCTTTGAAAACAATTAAGTACATAAAAAACAAATTACAACAAGACTTTGTAAAAATACAGCTTTATCTAACCTTTGATCACAGAATATTCCTGTAAAAGAGCACAGAACATCTGCTTTTTATCAAGTGTACAGATAACAAACGTATTCTTATGAAATCTACAACCAAATGCTGAATAAAGCTACAGTTAATGTAAGATATTCTTCAGTTGAATGAAAGATTAATTTAGTTTTAATGCAAAGCACATCAAAATATATACAAATTTTAGGTGTTAAATACAATGCATCATAGTGAACTGAGAAATAACCTATCAACACTGCCTTAACACAATGCATTTTTAAAGAGATGTGTCTATACAAACTTTGGCTCAGGATCTGTCAAGTCTTACTTCTTAAAAACAACGCACTTACTTATTGCTTAATAAAACAGGAAAGAAGATAATAATGCCAATGCTTTATTTACAGATTACGTGCAGCATTAATTTTTGTCAGTTTCTAAAATTTTCAGTTCCATCCATAAAACAGGATAACACTATTCGATTAAAACTTCTAGGTTACTTTCTTAAAATAAAATATCTGACAATGTAAGAGAAATATCTTAAAACTTAGGAGTATAAAAGCAAGTCAGATTTATACAATGACAATCAAATGTAACACATGCCGTTTCTTACCTAGAAGCAGCAAATATATTTGGCACTTTAAGTCACAAAATAAGCTGGCTAGAGGGCTCCATGAAAGCATCCTGTCCCATACAAACACCACCTTCTTCTCAGTGCTAAGTCGGAGCTGGGACCAGCACCTGCTGGTTTATTTGCTAGGAAAATCAGCAATGAGTTAACAGGCCCTATCCTGTCCCCAGCCCCGTCTGATTTGAATATGTGTATACACAGAACAAAGGGAGTGGAGCACCTGTTAGATGAGCACCCATCTTCATTGCCTCTAACTTCAACATAACCCTTCCCCAGCAGCCGCAGTAAATATGACAGAGAATGTAATAAATGAGGTGCAGAATAATGCAGAGTACACTGAATTATAAAAAAAATAAGTGAACACACCCAACGCATAGGTTATATAGATATTAACATCCTTTAGTTACACTGTTTTATAAAAAATACTATGCTGCTAGATGGTTCTGCTCATTCCAAATTAGCACGTAGTATTTGGTAAATTAGTATTTAGAACTTGTTCTCTTTTTTTTTTTTTTCTTTTTTCTTTTTTTTTTTTCAGAGAACTTTTCTAGTGACAGTCTCTTCTTTCCTTCTATTTTTTAATGAAAAATATTAGAAAAAATACAAAACCATGACCAAATTATTATCTTCTTCCTTAACATATGTGTAACAGGGAGACAATGTCATTCCCCTCCTCTGAGCAACTTGTGAAGTGCCCATCAGAAATCTTCTAACAAAGAGTCCTGTGATAGCGTGCACAACCCCCTAGAGCTGTTGAGTTAGCTGCTGATTACTGTTTATTCGGAATGAACTTATATGGGTTTAATATTAATATTAATGTGTGATTTGGATTTTGTCCAAGGCTGCCACTCACTGTACAAACCTAATCAGCAACGCACCAGGCAGCCTTCCTGCAAGTTGCATGTGCACTAACAGTTTGCAACGGCAAATATTTGCATCAACAGAGATGGTTTATCCATAGAAAGACACACGTTAAGTTTTCGTTACACAGCACTTATGCTGTTATGGACGAACAAATTCCTGCCTTGTGCAGGATGGATGGCAGCAGGGAACTGATCCCCCTCACTGTATGCCTGTGCTGGTGCTCGGGGTCCTGCAGAGCGCTAAGCCACTGCCATAAGGAACGAATGTTTGATTTCTGCTTCAGTTAAAGGGAAGTAAAAACACCCAGATCCTTCCAGAATTTTTAGCAGCCCTGTATGATCAAATGTAAGGAATATGAGTGTTATTTCAGCGGTTCCAGCAGAAATGCCTTTGCCTGTCACAAGACTGTAGACGAAAAGAGCACTGCGCACACCCACCAAGGGCTCTGGGTGCCCCTGCCCTGCCTTCCCCAGGGCTGTTCTTCATAACCCATTTAATCCACTCCACTGCAGTCTACATGTATCGAATGGCAAGCTTTTATAAAATGAGTTAGAAATGATTACCTACTCAGTTTCATTATGTAATAAAATATTTGCCATAGATTCCAATTAATTTCTAACTGAAGTAAATGGAAGACTTCTCACTGGGATAAAGTCAATGCTGGTGTTCTAAATGTTTGATGTGGGTGAAAAAAAATAATAAAAAAACTCAAACACTAGAAAAACAATAGATTAGCACAGATACATATTTCAAGTCAGTGTATCCCCTTATTTCCAGTATATGTTCTTGATGTCATTAATACACTGCCATTTTTTCCCCTCAAATAGCTCACACAAAGTTATCACAGACTCACAGAATGGCTTAGGTTGGAAGGAACCTCAAAGCCCACCCAGCTCCCACCCATCCCACGGGCAGGGCTGCCCCCACTAGCTCAGGCTGCCCAGGGCCCATCCATCCCGGCTTGGAGCACCTCCAGGGATGGGGCACCACAGCTCTCTGTGTCTCAGCCAAGTACTGACGCAAGACCGTTCTGGCCATGCGGAACTGCATCCTCATTTTTGTCTCCTACCAACTGATTTAAAAGCCTAAATACGCCATGCTCCAACCCCAGGGAGACATGCGGCGTGCGAGGAAATCACCCCCGGCCCCGAAAGCCGGCGTGGGCAGGACACGGTGAGACGAGCGGCTGGCGGCAGGCCACGCTCCCCGCAGCCACGGCCCCATCCCCTGTCTGCGGAATGAACCGACGCCCCATCCCGCCCCACTCGCTGCTTCCCGCCTTCCTCCGCGTGTCTCTCCCTCCTTCTCCCGCCGGGCTGACGGGGTTTGTAGTTTGAGGGCTCCCGGCCGCCCCAGGACTACGGCTCCCAGGGATCCGCGGGCGGACGGGCGGGCGCGGTCAGGTGGCGTCCAACATGGCTTCCCCGTGCCGGCCCCGGCTGTAGCGCTGCCGCGGGGGCTGCAGGGCGCCTAGGGGTCGCCATGCAGAAGATCAAGTCGCTGATGACCCGGCAGGTGAGCGGTGCGGGCCGGGCGCGGCGGAGTGCTGCGTTGCTACGGCGGCGGGCCGGGCGGGCCGTGCTGCTCCCTTCTCGAAGCGTGATTTTGGGGGCGCCGGGCCGCGGTGCTGCGACGTGGCTTTGTCAGTCGCAGCGTGTCCGGTGGGAAGGGAGGCGAGGGCTTGGAGGTGCTGGGGGAACTCTGAGGCGGCACAGGGCGGGTCGGCTGCCCGCTGTGCTCCTGTCGGTCCGCCTGGTGCGTAGCCTTGCGTCCGCATTGCTCCGGGCTTGGGGGCTCCGACTGAGCTCGCTCTGGAGCCCTGTTCCTGCGGAGGGAACTCACCGTGACACTGCTCCGGGAGTGATGTGCTCATCTCAGCCCTCCCTGTCAGATTTCGGCCCTGGGGGTTTTGTTTGGGTTTGGTTTGTTTGGTTGTTTTCATTCAGGAGCCGCTTAGAGCCCTTTTCTATGTCCAGGTCCTGTCTTGTCTGCATTCAGTACAGGGTGCAGTGCTCGGTCCATAGGAGGAGTTGTGGGAAGCCTGCCCAGCACGGGGATGTTGTGGTCTGAAAATGGCACAGCTTTGGCAATTCTCGACCTTTGGGAAAGGGTTAAATCCTGTGCAGCATTCAGTGAGGGCACGTTTTAACGGATGGTGAAGATGAGCAGCCTTTACTGCCACTTCCTGGGGTGTTTGTGGGGGGTTTGGGGTGAAGTATGAGAAGCAACAGGTGCTTTGTGCTGTCTGCTACCTGCCTTGCGCTTCAGCTCCGTGGTGATCAGCTGCCCTTATTGGTGGTAACTGGCAAGGGAGGATGTCAAATGAAGCCGAAGAAAATCTGAAACTCAAAACCAGAATGAGGAAGTTTTGCATACTAGGAGGATGAAAGTGTGGTAGCTACCATTAGAGTGATGAGCTTGTAAAGCACACTGTCAGTTTCAGAGAATAAATAAAAGCTTTTCTCATTGTAAGCTTATGTAGTAATGTCAGCTCCTTTGCTTTCAAAGAAAGCGTTAGTACCCGGGGTGTGAAGGAGGCTTATGAGCAATGTGCTTAGTGTCGCGTGGGGAGGATATAGGGAAGCCTGTGTGAGTATCTGGGCTTACGTGGACTGACTGGGGTCTCAGAGGAAGGCTGGAGTCAGGAGCATATCTGGAACTTGAATGTTCAAGTTTACTTCTGCCTTGAAAGCTAGCATAAAGTGTGCTAAGAAACTTGCTCTGTGTTATTGCTTCATGAAGTCATAAATGTAAATGTATCGGACATTCAGCAAACACATACTTGGCTGGTTACAGATGCTTCCTGTAGCTTCTGTCTACTAGTGCGTATTCTGTCCGTGTGATTGTGTGGATTTGAAAGAGTAGTAATTATTTAAAAGAGCTAACGTGGATTATGCATCTTTTTCAGTTTAGTTATACATATGTAAAATGTGTCCTAATAGTTTTACATGGTAAATTGAGAAATATTCCATCATACAAAAATAATATAATTATGCCACAGAGTAGGTAGCACTTACCTTGAATTTGATTATTTGATTCCTTTAAAACATGAAGTTAGGGGAGCAAATTACATTGTGCTTTTTGAACATGTTTGCATTTTTTAAACATCTGGAAGTTGACAGGAGTAAGTGGACTTGGCCTAGTGGCTGTTACTGAAGAGAACTGTTGCAGCATAAAGCTGGAAATGCTTAGCTGCTTGAGGAACATAATTCATACACCAGTGGTGTTTTTATAGAATAAGCCTTTTGCAATTTATTAAAGGACTTCCAGGTTTATAATCATCATCAGGCAAGAGTTGTACAGTTTGATTGCAAGATATGTAAAGTAATCAACATTAACTGACCATTAAAATTCTTTTAAAGGGTCTGAGAAGTCCTCAGGAGAGTGTTCATGACCTCAGTCCTATTGAAAACCTCCGGTTTCCTACTAAGGTATGATACGTGATCCCATCCGCTTCAGTTTTCATTTTTCATTTTATATTTAAATGATACATATTTAGTTGTTTTTTGTTTTGTTTTGTTTTGTTTTTGTCCCAGCATCTGCTTTGCTACTGTCCTTTTTGACGGCTTTTTTTCATCCTGAATATTTTTTGAAATATTTTTATGAAAGAAGTGAAATTGCAAAGTAAAACAGTGTGCCAAATCAAAATGAAGATGCTTTAAAATTTCTTTCTTGGAACTCTGGGGTTGTCACTCATAGTTCTAATCTTCATTTTCAGTCTCTTCGTGGGTTTGCTGCCATTAAGTTTGTTTCAGAATTTTGTGATTTTCATCTTCAGTATACGTCATTAACTTTATATTCTACTGTGTTTGTTACAACTTTATAATAATAATGACTTTGTTTTTATTTGTCTCACTGCTTAAAAGATATCAGCTCTCTGTTATCCTACATCATACTGAACAATCTGTGCATGGGGGGGCAGTTGTTATAATGTTTGGCCACTCCTTGTATCCTCTTGATCTGAGCAGATGGTTCACAAGACTTGCTGTGGATGATGCTTATTGTTTTCCTCTAATTTGGACTTTGCCTTTGACCACAAAGTTATTCAAGTTACTCAGCTGATGTCTTATTTTAGCATTAAAATCCTCTGTTTCTGGGTAGGTACTTTGTAATGTGATGCTTGTGCTGAGGCAGACCAGAAAATCAATGTTATTCTATGTTTAAAAAATCTAGTAACTATCTCTAAATTGGTACATAATATTCTATTAAACAGTGGTCAATGTATTGATTTCAACGACTCGAGGTATTCAATTGCAGTGATGTTGAAAGAACTGCCTCATCTCTGTGGCTCAGATTTCAAAACTCCAGATTCCTGCCAACCACTGAGCATCAAATTTCGGACTGTCTTTTTAGCCTGACTCTGCAGGTAAAAATAGATGTAGGGTATCTTGGCTGGGTTTCTGTTCTGTGACGGTTCGATGTTTTGTGTCTGGTAAGCCTACACTTTGTATTCATAACAATGGGAAAACACGTCGCAGTAATTAGCAAGCTTTTTTATTAATTTCTGTTGGATTTCTGGCAGTTGTATGCTGTCAACCCTTTGTGACGTGAGAATACTTTCTTTAACAGTTTTGCAAATCTCATGAAAATTTGGCATTTTGTGCCTTAAAAGACAAGATTGCATCAACTTTAGAACTTGGAACTTTTTAAAAGCTGTTAAAATTAGAGTATTGTTCTCCTGTGTGCCATAGTGTAAAACTTTCATATTTTTTAGTCTTGTTACTTTTTTTTTTTTTTCCCTTCCAGTTGTTTTAGGTAAGAATTAACTACTATACTCAGAACATTTTTTTTCTGAGTATAAAGATTCTGAATATTCTGAGAGATTTAAGTTAACTTTCTCAAAAAGCTGCATTCAGTGAAACACCTGCACAGGTCCCTGTTTGTCTGATAAAAGGAAAACATGAGGTCTGCTGAATGTTGAGTGAAAGCACTGAGTTTTGATAGGTTTAACTCCTGGTTTTGGTCCCAAGCCATTTGTCAGCTTCAGTTCCAGGCCTTGCCTTTTGAGAGGGAGGATTTACATTGCCATGCCTCCTTCACTTTGCTACAACCTTCATTGTATGATTTTACGTTTCAAATAATAAGACATCAGATGAGACGCTGTAAGATGTTTTCTACACTGTGGGCATAGATTCTGATACCTTTTCTTGGAAGCAGGAATTTGTGGTGTTGTTTCTGTTTGTTGTGTGAGTAACAATCAAGGAGATTAGGCTTCAGTACTTCACAGAAGTTGAAAGTCATTGAGCCCTTGGATATAGGTATGTCTTCTGAACTGAAATTGTGTTTGATGCCATAGCAACGTAGTGATGTCACAAATCAGAATTACATAATAACTACTGGATAAAGCAGCTTTGCTGGATGTAAGCTAATCCCTCTCAGTAACTATTTTATAGCAGTCGAGAAGTTTGGTAAAGGGAATTGAAAAATAAAGACAAAAATAAATTCTAAGTAAAAAGAAGCACAGATGCAGCTCATATGAATGTTAAATGGAAAATACAGAGGACAGGCAAAGGGGTACAGTGATGTTGCATTCCCTCAGGGGAAAGCCAGCAAAATTCTTTTTGGTCGTAACATATGAAAATTGCTTCCTTTTCAGCATATGCAAGCGGTGAGTGTGTTCCTCTATTTTGTGGGTTGTGTGTGGTGTTTTTTTGTTTTTGTTTTTGTTCTTTTCCTAACCAGTGAAATGGTTTGCTACCTGGATCTTTTATTGAATACCCCTGAGTGTATGAGATCACATTAACCATTACTCCCAATGGGTTCTGCAGCTATACGGAAAGGATTTCGGTCTGCTTGCATTGTATGAAGATGAATCACCAGTTAACTTGTTCAAGTTTCTCTTGTCAAACAGAATCACACAGCCAACTTGTCACACAGAGCAATACATCTAAAATAGTTTAAGTCAGTGATATGATCTGTAGATCAGGCAAATATGAACTGAAAGGCAAATTTTCTAGAAGAGAGAGGAGGTACATCATATATTTGTTTTAGTTGAGGTGTCTTACTGCATCCATGCCCTGATTGCTCTGAGGAACTGTGGTTATTGTTTTGTTTGTTGAAAATGGTGTGTGTTAAGAATGATAACAGAACTGCGCTACTGACTTTTGAACCCATTTTGTTCTTCTCCAAGCTACTAACAGGTTTATTTAGTAGATTCTGTCACAGGGTGTTGAGAGGTATTTAGTAAACTTGAATTCAAGTGTATTAATAACGAGGTGACTTTGAATTCCGTAATTTCTATATTGACAATCATCAGTTAATATGCAGTATATGAAAAGTAGTTGACTTTGTCTTATGGTCGTAAACAATGCTGGAAGTTTGTTTTTAGTGCTTTTCCTATAGTGATACGGTTATAGTCTGTCTGTTGTGGGTTTCCGTTTATATGTATAAAAATAACTTTTACATATTGTTTGTTTGATGGTGGTGTGATGCTGCAGTGTGCTCGCTGTTGGGCTCATCCCAGGGTTCGGGAAAAGCTTTTCTCTTAATGCATGTGTTATCTGAGTTCAGAATGGAGGGATATAAATTGACAGCATGTTCAGTGGTGTTCTTTTGCTCATGAGGAAAGTAGGGAGGCTGTGTCCAAATGTGTACTGAGCAGATTTGGCCCCTGGCTCTCTTGGTAGGGGTGCATCAGCTATCGCTCACCTTCAGCTTCTGACTAGGTTAGAAGCTTTTTAGATTTTTTCTTTGTCTAAATGGTATCTATTAACACTCCTGACCACAAATGTTTCTCTGTGTCTGCTTTCCAAGTCTTTCAGTTGATTGAGACAAGAATGCAGAAGGTGTTTGCTTCAACCAGTGAGGCTTTGTTAGCAATGTTTTTCATATTACAGGCAGTGTAGAACAAAAGAGTGGGAGTGTGACACAGGGAAATAGCTAGGTAAGTGATCTAAAACTTCCTGAACTGCCATTCAGATGAGTCGGCAATGAAATGACTCGTCTAAAATACAGGTCAAGTAATTGTTGTGGCCTCCCAGACCGGTAAACTTTGGTTTCCATAGACCAGGAAGGCAAAACACTGTGGGAAGTTTGTGGATGTAAACTTTTTTTTTTTTTTTTTTTTTTTTTTTTTTTTTTTTTGAAGCAGTGGCTTCTTCAAATTTGCAAGGTGCCAGACAGACAGTTCTTTGTTTCCACACCCACACCCTGCCCAGAAACTGTCTTTCACTGTTGTATATTTCTTGGAAGAAAAGGAGGTTGTCAGGAGTAGTCAGCATGGGTTCACCAAAAGGAGGTCGTGCTTGACCATCCTGCTAGCCTTCTATGACATTGTTGCTGGCTGGGTGGATGGGGGGAGGGCGGTGGATGTAGTCTACCTTAATTTCAGCAAGGCATTTGATGCTGTCTCCCATGACATCCTTATAACAAAGCTGAGGAGGTGTGGGATAGATGAGTGGACAGTGAGGTGGGTTGAGAACTGGCTGACTGGCAGAGCACAGAGTGTCGTTGTTGGTGGTGCACAGTCCAGTTGGAGGCCTGTAACTAGCGGTGTTCTCTAGCGGTCGGTGCTGGGTCCTGTCCTGTTCAACATCTTCATCAATGACCTTGATGAGGGGATAGTGGCCACCCTCAGCAAGTTTGCTGATGATACAAAGTTGGGAGGATTGGCTGACACACCTGAAGGCTGTGCTGCCATTCAGAGAGACCTGGACAGGCTGGAGAGCTGGGCGGTAAGAACCCAGATGAGGTTTAACGAAAGCGAGTGTAAAGTCTTGCACCTAGGGAGGAATAATTGCTTGCATCAGTACAGGCTGGGGGATGACCTGCTGCAGAGGAGCTCTGCAGAGAAGGACCTGGGTGTCCTGGTGGACAACAGGTTGGCCATGAGCCAGCATGTGCCCTCGTGGCCAAAAAGGCCAATGTCATTCTGGGGTGCATTAAAAAGAGCATGGCCAGCAGGTTGAGGGAGGTGATCCTCCCCTTCTACTCTGCCCTGGTAAGGCCTCATCTGGAGTACTGTGTCCAGTTCTGGGCTCCCCAGTACAAAAAAGACAGGGATCTCTTGGAAAGGGTCCAGCAGAGGGCCACAAAGATGGTGAAGGGCCTGGAGCATCTCCCCTATGAAGAAAGGCTCAGTGAACTGGGTCTGTTTAGCCTTAAGAAGACTGAGAGGGGACCTGATCCAGGTCTATAAATATCTAAGGTGTGGGGGGCAAAGTGGCGAGGCCAGACTCTTTTCAGCAGTGTGTGGAGACAGGACAAGGGGAAACGGCCAGAAACTGGAGTATAGGAAGTTCTGCATGAATGTGTGCAAGAACTTCTTTACAGTGAGGGTGATGGAGCACTGGAACAGGCTGCCCAGGGGGGTTGTGGAGTCTCCTTCTCTGGAGATATTCAAGACCCGCCTGGACGCCTACCTGTGCGACCTGCTGTAGGGAACCTGCTTTGGCAGGGGGTTTGGACTTGATGATCTCTGGATGTCCCTTCCAACCCCTACGATTCTGTGATTCTGTGATATTGGTGGCATTGTGTGAGTCGGAAGGTGGTATTAATGTCCTCCAGGGAAATGTGTTTGACAGGTTAAGCTGTTATTCTGTGAAAGTGTGGTCCAAAGAACTGGCCAAAAAAAAAAAAAAAAAAGGAAATAATAAATCCTATTTTCATGTCACAAAAAATGGTAGGTGTTTTAAGTAGGTAAAATGTATTCCCGAGCAAAGAAAAATGAGTAGCCCTTGTAATAGCATCTTAGCTGGCTGGCTGGAGAGGTCCCACTGCTGGATGTGAGTGTTAATCTGGGCAGCTAGACTGCAGTACTCGGGTCCACCGTGCTGATGTGCTGCCTTCTGATCTCCAGTTGTAATTCAGTTTAGCAGTTGTGAAGTTCTCTGTGTGATTATCATGACAGGGTTCCATCCATCCCAATTTTCTCTCTCTCTGTGTATGTATATATATATATATATACATATATACACACACACACATATATATACATACACATACACATGTGTATGTATATGTATATATATATATTTTTCTATTCAGATAACTTCTTGGAACTTCTGAATGCACATCAAACTTACTATTAAAGAATTCTGTACAGTTGATTTTTTTTTTTTTAATTATTGTTTGAAGGCAGATATTTCAATAGCAATACTTTTAAAAAAATGTTTTGAGGTAGAAAACCGCCTTGAGGGATTTAACTGAGCTTCTCTCCGTGCCTCTGTGCAGTGTGCAAATACTTGTTCCACAGTGAAAAATCCGTCTTTCCCTGAAGCCCCTGAAACTGTGGGCTTTGTATGTAGATAGGAAACGTTTTCCTTTGTCTGGTTGAAGGGATGAGGAGAAATGAATATCAGCAAACAAACTAGCTGAGGATGTTTGCTTCCTTCAGTGGCGAGAGAAAGGTCTGGACTTGAGCCTTCAGTTGTTTGAAACTAGTGGAGCATGATGGACTGGAAGCAGCAATTTATCACAGCCTAATGTCTGCTGGCAAATATTGAAATGGATATGGGAGCTTAAGCTTATCCTGGGGAGTCATTTTCTGTACTGTTCTTCTAGAAAGAGTGAACAAGATAAAGAAAAAATCTGTCTATTTAACAAATGTTTTCCTTGTTAGTGTTTTGGAAAGAAACAAAGGAAAAAAATGACCTTTCTGAGAAAGGATAAGATGGAGTTCTGGTAATTTTTCTAGTCACGTAAACCTCAGCTTTATTTTTGTAATGACAAATGTGGTATTCTGCAGAGATAAAAGGGTCACTGGCTAAGTTTCATTGACGTGTTTGTATTAATAACAGCCTCCCCAGCTGATTGTCAAGTGGCTCTAAATCCAGAAGAACATGCATTCACAATAGCTTTCTTCATATACGGGAGGGGCTGTCAGTCACCACTGATCTATCTACGGCATTGACATACCGTGTCACCAATGTGACAAGGTGCCCATGCTCTGGAAATCTAAATGGTTCTGCAAACTTCTTGGACTTTGTTTTTGCTTCTTTTTCCTTTTAACAAACTACCATTCTGGAACTTGCAGCCACACAGCCAGGTGATAAATTAGGTGATTCCATCTGCAGGGCATCAGTGAACAAATTAGACTGTTGCCTGTCTTGGCTAAGTTTTAATTTCAGCTGTTATAGATAAAACTCTATGTACTGTAAAATGTTAAGGCGGTTTGTAAGGGGGCTCTTGGTACGGCAAAAGCTGCCATCTGTTAGGAAGCCCAGAAGGGAAAAAAATATTTTTATTTTTATTGTTTTTAATTTCCCTGTGAGAAGTAGTTTAGAGGAGCAGTGGCTAGTTGTGATGCTTTAGGAAGCTCTTTGCTACTCACCCCATGCCTGCCTCTACTTGTGCAGAGAAGCAGCACCTTGCTCTGTGTTTCAAATTGCCCTGTTTCTTGTAATGTGTATGCATTGATGTTAGTGTGTGATGTGCAAAATAAGGATGGTTGTGTCTGTTCAGTAAATTAATCTCAAATCTGCTGCCTCTACAGCGAAATCATCCCTTGAGTTTTTGGTAATGGAAGTACAGGCACCTTGTCTCACTCTAACAGCTTGTCTGTTTGGATCTTAATAGGACACTGCAGTCTGCTGGATCATTTAATCAGGATTAAATTCCCTTGTCAAGCAATGTGATCAGTGTTCTGTCTTGAATTTTATATTTTTTCCCCTTTTGAGTCTCTCATAAAGGTTTTTCAATCCTTCAGTGGGAACAGCCACTGGGAGAGGACAAGTATTAGGTAAAACATCCAGTGTCATAAAAGTGTTAAGAGTTGGAAGAGACCTTTAATGGCCATCTAGTCCAACTACCCTGCAATGAGCAGGAACACCTACAGCTCAATCAGGTTGCTTAGAGCCCTGTCGAGCCTCACCTTGGCTGTCTCCAGGGATAGGGCATCCACCACCTCTCTGGGCAACCTGTGTCAGTTCCTCACCACCCTTATTGTAAAAACTTCTTCCTTATATCCAATCTGAATCTTCTGTCTTTTAGTCTGAAACCATTTCCCCTCATCCTGTAACCACAGACCCTCCTAAAGAGTCTGTCCCCTTCTTTCATACAGCCTCACCTAGAATGGGAGAGGATGAGAGGTTCAGACTCAGTCCTCAGTTTGTGATAACTGATGGATGCAGCTGAATTCCTATGAAAACCTTCCACGTGAGATTGTGACAGGAGGGAAGAGAATGCACTTCTTGAATGTTAGCGGTCAAAAACCCTTTAGTGTGTGTCTGTTTAAACTACCCCACTAGCTGGCAAAAAATCTGAAATGTGTTAAGCAGAAACCATTGATACAAGCTGTTTTTGTATTGAGGGCGTTAGTAACTTTCAAAAAAATCTTGTTTTGGTAAGCATTGTTCCTTTTAGGATGTGATGTTACATCATGGAAGTCATCTTTTTTTGTTTTATGAAGGAGGAACTCAGAGAATCATGGGAAGAACCAACTGATCCTCAAGCTCAGCAAGAAATAATTAATAGCATTGAAGAAGTTTATTTTTCCAATGATACCTTTGATATTGTGAAGTATGAATTAGAGGTGAGTTGTCTTTGTAAAAGAAAAGGCAATAATATAACTAAAAAGGAGAGTCAAAAGTCAGCTTCTGTTGGTGTTGCGCTTTCATGCAAAACTGCTTGGTTTTGGTTTTGTTTCCCCTCCCTGCCCCAAATCTTCTTGCAGTTGTATGGAGCTTCTAGCATACAGTATTGGTATGGAGTTTCTTCTTTTAATGTGATAGAATTAACATCAGGCCTGTTGTGCTAACCTTTACACTACTTTAAACTACTTTGAAAAAAGCCGTATAGTTGGAGGAAAAAAAGTTCTATTTTTTTTTTTTAAGCAGCCTGAATTAACAGGCACAAATCATTTCAATGACTTTGGGCCTGTGTATGTGTATGTATGGCTTACAAGGTTAATTATGATATTATATTCTTTAAAACTGATTTCAGTGTTCTTAATTGGAACACAGGTTAGATTGCAGAAGCAGTAAGAAAGTTTCTTAAATAGAATTGTTTGGTTAGTTAATGCTGCATGTGTATTTTATGTACTTTAATTTCTCACTGTATTTTATTTGTTGTTTATGCGCAGAGGCTTCCTCCTGTACTGAGTCTTCAAGAACTGGAAGAATATAGAGACAAATTAAAACAACAGCAAGCTGCTGTAAGTAAAGCTGTTTAGTGTACTGCCAGGCAGATTTTTACATTGTTTATAACTGTAGCCAGAAGTGTAACTGAATTTGTTTTGATTTCTTAAACCTGCTAAATAATGAAGTTGTTTTTTTTTTTTGTTTGAATGTTGTTGTGTACTTTTATAAGGGAAAATCATACCAGTGAATCATATAGTCATAGGAAATAATGCAAGTAAATTATGGCGATAAGTACTGTAATGAGGATCAAACAGTATAATGATTTCTTTAGAAACTTTATTTTCAGGGTGTTCGGTTTTGCAGTATATTGGAAGAAATAGCATAGCATTTAATAGTGTTGTACTGTCTCTTTTTGAGGGATTTTTTGCAACATAAAATATTGAAGAACATCTATTTTCTTAGAGTTTGTGTTCTCTCTTATTTTTTATTTGCTCTTTTTTTTGTTTTTTCTAAATTGCCCATGAGGATGTCTAGTGAATGCTATGTATACTTACTGTGAAATGAAATAATGAATTTATGTGGGAATGAGAGCTGCAGCTTCTGACAGATACTTACTTTTCAAGCTTTTATAATTTTATTTTTATTCATCTATTAATAATGGAGTAATTGCTCTGAAAGTTTAATAATATCCTGTAGGAAGTGAATGTACTAGCTATGGCATTTGGCAAGTAAAATAACAGTATCAATCGTGATGTGTGTCTTTAAATGAATGAAATGTACAGAATAAAAATACTGAATCATTAACAACACAGAAAGAAAAATTGTTTTGTCCTACAACAGCTTTTCCTAGAATAAACGTATGAAATTTTGTGAAGTATTAGTGAGAAGGGCAAATGAATATTCCCTGATCATCCTCACCAAGAGAAATACTTATTTATTTTAGTCTGTTAGAGAATAAAAGTCTAAGAGGACATCTACTGGTGACCTAGTTTTTCAAGGAAATATGTTCAAGGCTGAGAGGCAGCTGCAAAGGAATATGCTGAATGGTCTCAATACTTGATGTCGGTGTCTTGGCCATTCTGCATGTACAATTAGAAGCAGCTAAGAGTGCTTCCAGTGCATGGCTGCGTCTGAGATGTGAACTGGAAAATACTTGTAGCTGGCAAATGATATAGAAGAGAACTGAGCGTAAGTTTCCTGGGAAAAATGGCCCATATGTGTCTTTCTAGATATTAGTTACAGGACTGAAGGAGTCTGTTGACATAGTAACTCTGCTTTTGAAAAATAATAAATGCTGTCTTTTTCATTTCAGTGGCTGAATCTGTAGCTGGCATAGGAATTTACTGTAGTGATTTAGATTCAAACTTCTACGTTTCTGTAACACAAAATATTCAAGTGACTGTGAATTATTTGTGGTAGAACTCTGATCTTCCACTTTTTGCTGGCTGTTACTTTCTGCTTTTGCCCTGCTTATCTTGGTCCTGCCTTTGTTTTAGGGGTTACTATAGACTCCAGACTTTCTCCTGTTTCTCCCTATCATTACAATTTTCCATTCTGCTGAGAAGATACCAGGCCACTCGCTTCTTCTTTAATATGTGTGCTGTGACAGCTTTTATTTGAGCAGGCATCTGGGTACTGGTAATTTGAATTAAAGGCTTTTTTTGCTGTGTGTCTGTTTGACTTCATTTTAATTAAGTCTGATATCCATAACTCTATTTTTTTTTTTTTTTTTAACTTTAGGAGACAAAATATTTAAGCCTGATGAAATCTTTTCCTGCAGTCGTACCCCACACTACCCACACCCCTACCCTTTTCCTGTTCTGCAAAACAAAGCTAATTTTTTTTTTTATTGAGCAACTGAATTGAAAACCATTTGGTGATCCTGACCATATTTTAATGTGGAAGGGGGAAAGTGTCTTGTCCAGATTGCCAGCTGATAGTGTCAGTGTCCTTTGGAAACCATTTGTATGCAGGTGTTCTTCCAAAGGATGGGAACTGACATGGTGGAGCTACTCTAAGTTTGTTACAGAAATACTGTATTGTGAAGATCCCAATCTCACACTGTGTTGGTATAACCAATTTATAATCTCTGTTGCATAAGAATATATTAAAAACAGAAGAACCTCCTAATCTCTTTTTCACACAACTCCATTGGGGCTGGCTGATAATCAGAGAGTCGGTTTTATTTCATTTTTGTTTCTGGAAGTATTGGTCCCTGGGAAGAATATAGAGCAATGCAGACTATTAATTTTTGTACTTGAAACTGTTGAATAGTGTATCTGCCTGAAACAAAAGTGTGTTTATGGCTTTCTTAGATCTCCATGGTAGAAGTTTAATTCTTTTTTTTGCTCTAGCAGTAGCATAAACAGAATGTAAACAGCTGTAGTGTTCCATATAATTTCTGTTTTTTATTTTAGCATGTTAAGAAGTAGAGACCACTTGTTCCTATTACTTTACTGTGGCTACTTTATTGAGATTGTTGTTTATCAGTGGTAATACTCTTGTTTTTAAGGTATCTAAGAAAGTTGCAGACTTGATTCTTGAAAAGCAACCCGCATATGTTGAGGTAAGGCAACAGCCACTTTTTAACAGTAAACCACTCAATTTGGTACTGTTAGAATACTGCTCTTGTGTCAGTGCAGCTTAAATATAGTACTGGGTTAGAAGAGACTGGGTTAGCTAATGAAAGGATCAGCCTTCTTGCCTCTTCTGCAATAGCTGGAGGAAAAATAAGAAAAATTGTAAGGGTAATATTATTTCACTTTTAGGTAAAAGGATGCGGTGGGGTTTTATTGCAGAAAGAAGCTGGACAGAGCTTTAGTGATTGAGTGTTCAGAAAGTATTGCAGAGTTGAGTGAAAAAGATAGTTTTATGTTTTCAAACTTTTCTGGTATACTTTTATTGTTGGACACTTTTGGAATTGATAATGTTGTGGAGCCATTGCTATTACTCCTGTACTTTGCAGCTTCGTTTTCACATCTCCTAAGCATAACAGCATTGTGGAGAATGTGCTTCTTGCATTTTGCTGTGTAATGTTTAAATTCTTATGTCAGCATCATCTGAGTGAAATGCACAAAGGGATGATTACAAATCCATTCTGCCAGTAAAAATCTTTTAAAAACATTTCTCAAATATTTACCTAATCAAGTCAATATTTACCCGATTAAGTTAATAATCCTGTGTTATCCATGGTCACAGGTTTCCACAGAGGTATGCTTGTCAGTAGACTTACCAGAGATTTCTGGTGGGCATTATGAGACTCCCTCACCTTCCCACTGATTCGTAAAGTAATGCCGTGGGTCCTTGGTAATGGCAACACCAATTCCCTGTCAAGTGACAGTAACGAGTTAGTAGATAAAGCAAAGGTGTAATTTATCTGTCCCCTAGACACGCTGATTGAACTGTGCAAAAAAAAAAAAAGTGTGGGGAAGTCATGGTTTGCACCCTTCTTCTCATAGATGTGCTGGTCTAGCAGTCACATCTGTTGAGTGTGAAAGGCATGACACAGACACAAGTCATAGTAGTTTTGTTGCTGTCTCAAAAAGAGAGGCTTACTTTAGGAAACACCGTTGTCTCTGAGATAAGGGAAAAAGGTGTTCAGCCATAGCTGCTCAACTGAAGGCTCCTTTTTCATGGACCATTAGGCTGCATTGTTTCCTTGTGCCTCTCCAACTATGTTCAGATGAAAAATTTTACAGAACCTTTGTAGAAGGGAAGAGTGGACTTCTGGCATCTCAGTGCAAATTAATTCATGTGTTTATTTCCCTGATCACTTTGGTGTGGTGCATTCTATTCATTTTATATGAAGCCTCCTATGCTGAATGTAAAGTATATAAATGTGGAACTTCTCCCTGCAATGAAAGTATATTTCAAGTATATTTCTTCGAAGAATTGCATTTTAAAAGAAATTGTTTTAATGTTTGTTCAATGTTACATTCTAGCTCTAAGCATATACAACATGATGAAATAAGTACTATATAAAATAAATCTAAATTGTTATTATAACATCTCAAGATAGCATCATGGAATCACTAAGGTTGGAAAAGACCTCCAAGATCATCCTGTCCAACTTTCCACCTACCACCGATATTTCCCACTAAACCATGCTCCTCAGTTCATCTAAATGTTTCTTGAACACCTCCAGGGACAGTGACTCCACCATCTCCCTGGGCAGTCCATTCCAGTGCCTCACCATTCTTTTGGAGAAGAAATTTTTCCAAATATCTAACTTGAACCTCTTCTGGTGCAGTCTGAGGCCATTCCCTCTAGTCCTGTCAGATAGATAAGGTACTAGTTGCTAGTCTTTGCTGTTTTGTAGCACAACTTGCATGTTTGTTTCACCTGTTGTCTCTTTGTAGGAATTGGAACGTGTTACATCGTTGCAGAACAGCCTTCAGTTAGCAGCTGTTATTTGCACAGATGGAAGAAGGTACCTTGCTTAATAGCAGAAACTGAAAGGGGAAAAAGGGATTTAAGAAGATGTTTGTAAATCCAGGAGGCTGCTTATTATTAATATTTCCAGTGTATGTGCTGAATGGAATTAACAATAGTAGTTTAAAGTACTAAAACAAATACCTGTTGCTTTCTGTCTTGCAGCTTTTGCTGTAATGGGGGATTCTGTTTAAACAGATACTTTTAGAGATGTACCACTGGTCCACCAACAAATTCTGCTGAAGGGATAATGTATATTCTTACTAGTCTGTTGGTATTATCACAATTTCAGTGCTGACTGTTATTTTGTACATATTTTGTAGCACTTATGGTGATGTAAGTGGTAGCATTTATTTAAAATAAGCCTTACTTTATATATCATTAAAGGTTATCATGTTCGTTGTTAATTTACACAGACACCTGAATATTGCAAAGGAAGGCTTCACACAAACCAGTTTGGGACTTCTTGCAAATCAAAGGAAAAGACAGTTGCTTATTGGACTACTGAAGTCTCTGAGGACAATAAAAACGCTGGTATATACAGTTTTTTTTTTCCAGTTAATAGCAGAATATTTTTTGTTCATTTCCTTGTAGTTATCGGTGTTTTCTTTTTCTTTTCAGCAAAGAACTGATGTGCGTTTAAGTGAGATGCTGGAGGTAAGTCTCTACCAGACTACTGTATCTTGAAGCTATTCTAAATCATCTTCTGTTAGTCCTCTTAATTTTATCCCTTCTTCCTTCATGTTATGAACAGGATATGATGGGTCTTTGTGGTGGAATAGTGTATTTCTTTTTATTTAGTGGCTTAATTTTTTAATAGTGAGTTATATAGAAAGTTGTAGTACACAGGCAGTGGCAGTGAAGATTCTACTGATAAGGCGTGTATATATGCTACTTAAAATATAGGAGGTAATGTGCAGGGTGAAAATAAGATCTGTCTTTAGGTTTTCAAATTGTATGAAAGCTTGACAAGTTCATTGATGGCTATATTTTAATAATATCACGTAAGAATTTTGACTTGTAGATTGCTGAATATTTATAGCTGATGTCAGATCAAATGGGACATCATCATGATAATCCCTAGTCACTCGATTTAGAGATGGAACCTTACTCGTTTTTACTCTTAAGATTCTTAAATCCCATCTTGGGTAACATACGTTGTCTCTCACTTTGTTACTCTTTACCAAACAAGATATATTGATCCACCTGAGGCTACATCAACATTATCTTTAGCTCACAAAGCCCTATACACTTATTAGCTTCTTATTTCTGTGCTGTATTGTATTGTACAGGAGATTGGGTGTCAGTCTTTGCTCGTAGGAGCTGTCCTGATGTAGAAAAGTGGCTGTAGGATCTGCACACATACCCTAGTGCCAGGTTACCATAATTTTGCCTATGATTTTTAAGCATTAACTGCTGAAGGCGCACTTTCTGGCTAAGTTGAATTCTAGATGAGTGTTCACTCTCTGATCGCAAATACAGTATTCCACATATTAGCCATTTTACTGTTTTTTTTTTTTCCAAGAGGAAGTTAGTAGCTTGGAGGATATGCAAAAGCTACTAGTAGCCATTCAGAGATTACCGTCTAGGTAGGATTTCCAACTAAAAAAGACTGGACAGAGGAAGGTGAGACATATCTGGGATATATTAGAAATATATGTAGTGCAAGCAGGCTTTCTGACTTGAGAGCATGGAACTTACAACTTTACAGCTCTGGTAGACTTAATGGAGAAAGTGCAGGGTTTACAATAGAGAAAGATGCAAAGAGCTGTAATTACAGCAATCATGTTAAGCTGATGTGCTGTTTAGATATCATCTAATGGATGAAGTAGTTTTTCTCAGCATTCCTTTTTTTTTTCTTTTTTTTTCTTTTTATAGCAAAACTTGATCTACATTATAATGCTGCTGCTAAAACAGTTTCATTTCAGAAATTCCTTTATGGTAATAGCTGAATATAAATTGCCCTTGTGCTTTTGATCTTCAGTTACTGAATCTGAAAATTCAGTAACAGTTTTGCATTTGAGCTCTCTGAAGCCTGTAACATAATGGATATAATTGGGGAAAAAAAAACAAACAGGAAAGCTCTTAGATACTGGTGGGGATTTTCCTTCCTCCAAGACTGGCCAAGACACTAATAAAATACGAAAGTAGTAATTATAGCCCAGACACTGTTGGCAAGACCTTGGGGCTGTACATTCTTGTGCATATAGTTTTGTTTTGTATCATCGTATGCTTCCTGGTTATTTGAATGAATATTCTTTTTATAAATTAGGGCAACATTTTTTTTTTCCCCAAAGTATGTTTTTTTTTTTTTTGTCCTGGGGTCTTCTGTTGTGAACCAATTGTCTACAATTCATTTTTCATTAGTTATTGAATGTACCAAACTAAATAGAAAGTATTTGTTTTGCATAGTACTGGAGTGTCTCCCATGTGTCTCTGTTGGTTCTGTAGGCTACAGCCTACTAGTGCTTGAATTTACCTCTTCCCATGCTCATAAATGGATTGTGTTATGTCAACAAATGTTTGAAAATTAAATGGGAAATTGTCAGTTATTTTTTAAAGAGCTTTCTGATACGTTTTCTTTGAATCTGTAGGTAAACAAGCAAGTCATTTGCATAAGAACATAAGATGTGCAGTATTTTTAAATGTTGCTAACACCTGATGTTGCCTGCTTATAATTCTGAATGGCTTGCACATTAGTTTTTACAGCAGACCCTCAATAGTTTCCTGTAACTTCATACCATACAAATGTAAGAGGAGAAATATTTTGGTCTTTATGTTTATACGTGAGCTTCTAAGGAAGAGTGAGCATTGTGGTGTTTGCTTCCAAAGCCAAATTAGCTTTCTGTTCCATTTTATCCCAAGGAAGAGGACTATCCAGGAGCTATTCAACTATGTTTGGAATGCCAGAAAGCTGCCAGCACTTTCAAACACTACAGTTGTATAAGGTGAGGTGATGTTGCGCTGATCTCACCTTCTGGATAATATTTGTAAATGATACAAAGCAGTTTTGATTTAAACTTAATTTTCATCTTAGAAAAGTAAAGTTGAGGGATTTATAAGTTTAAAGACCCTCAGTGGTGCTGTTCCCCCATACCACTACTAACAAATCACTACTAAAGCTGTATAACCTCTGCCTGGTCTGTGTCATTTTTTACATTTTTCTAACTGTTGTAGTATGTTGGCAGGTAACTTTTTGGCTAAGACTGAGTTATGACTGTGCTAAGCTTGTGGGGTGGATAATTTCTAATATGGAAGCTTATAATCTGGAATTAATTAACCTTCAGTAAGATGATTTTGGATGGGCAACTTACCCTGATTCTTGGTGATGAAATTAGCTAATGTACAGTTTCGTGCCATTGAGGATAAAATGCTTTCAGAACTGAAACTAAACAGTATGTCTACAGTTTCTAGTTTAGAAATAATTCCTTTTTGTTTTTAACAAAACAAAAAATATTTGGCTGTTCTATAAAAGTATGGTTTGTTGCAACTTCAGAGTAATTACCCATAATGATTGATTTTAGTTTAGGTCTGCTTTTGAGGTGTGGTGGTTTTTGGAGGTGTGGTTGCTCAAGGCCAGGCTGGATGGGGCTGTGAGCAACCTGGTCTAGAGGGAGGTGTCCCTGCCTACAGCAGGGGGTTTGAACTGGATGGTCTTAAAGGTCCCTTCCAACCCAAACCATGCTGTGATTCTACAATTCTATGAATCTGGAGATGAAAAAATTGTATGAGGTTAGAAATTCTACTTCCTGTTTAGTTCCATAAAACTTGTGGATATAAGTTGACTATACAGTCAACCTTTGCTAATATTACTCAACACAATTTTTATTTAAAAATCTAAGTCAAAGTCTTCTTTCTTCTGCTTGTTGATGAGTTTCAATGGGAGTAGATGCCCTTGAAAAACACTTAGAAATATGGAACGTCAGATAATAGGACCACTCTATCTATCTATTGCGTTTGTGTCCAAACATTCCATTGTATCACAGTGGATGTACTTTCTAGAAATGTGCTGAATCAGATTTGTATGAATGAGGGTGCAAAAAACACTTCTAATGCACGTTTTAATTCAGGACATTCATTTCATTCATGAAGTCTTTATTATCCTAGTAAGGCTTTCATAATAATCATGTAGCCATTGTATCTAAGGGTTATGTTAATAATTGTGGCTTAGAAAATATATAAGTTTTTAGCTGGACTCTGCATTTGTACATTTTCAGTTCAGTACTTGATCAAAGTTATATTTCTTCTGGAATCTTGGGATTGCACCTCCTTCTCTAAAATTGCCAACATAAATGTAGGATGTATTCTTGCAAACACTTGTGTCTATTTATACTTAGTTGAATAAAGCAATTATGAATGTGTGTATTTAAAGTTAGTGATTGAGCTTGAATGGAAAGACAACGCTGTTACAGAGTTTGCAGTAAATGGTACTGGTAAGAAATAGGAGGTGGTTTTACCTTGGTTGCATTTCATGTAGAACTAGATCTTTAGCATTCCTTCCTCTGTTTCTCTCCCAAAAGAAAGGAGACATGCATCATTCCAAAATGGTTCAGATCTTGGGATGTTCACTGAGATTTGTCCTTCTGATGTGCCCAAACCTCCTGCGTTGGCAGATGATTGCAAATGGAGGCTTACCTCAAGTTAGGAGTGAGGCATAGTGGAAACAAGGAATGAGTTTTTATGAGGATTTATGTTGGTATACAGCTGAAATGAGTCAATTGTGGACAACTGCAGCAAGTGGGAATTGGTTTTAGGAGCCCGAGAAGTTTTTCAGCCTTACAGTGCAGTAGTGGAACGAGTTCTCCATGTGTGAGCATGTAAGTTGCCTGGTGGAGGTGGAAAATTACAGCTACATCAAAAATACAGATGGACAAGATAAATGCTGGATTAGCTACAGCATGCTCATGACGTTGATTTGAAAGGAGTCAGTCTTGTGTTTTATGTGATGCCTTCTACTGTTAGGGGCTTTGTGAATTTTTTGTAGGGCTAAATCATTACAGTTGCTTAATTTGTTCTGACTACCTGTGCTTTAAACCACATTTACTGATGTCAGCACTTTCTGCATTTCAGACCCGTTAATGTCAGCATGTATAACAACTAGATTTTTGTACACTGGGAGTCTGTGCTGCACCTAGTTCTAAAGCAGGAGTGTTTCTGTGCAAAGAACAGAGTTCTTACACTTGTTCTAATCTCTTTTTGCTAGGTAAAATAACTGGAGTGTAGTAAGTGTTCCTAAACTCCAGCAGAATATGATGTGTAATAGTTGTGAAGGCTTGTCTGTCTGGGGGCTTATTGCTGAAGGATAAACAACAAAGAATGATTGGCTACTTGATTTTTAGTGTTTAATACTGACCTTTTCTCATAATTTATTTATTTATTTATTCTTTATTTATTCTTATTTAAACCTTTCTTTGGAAGGTGTTCCTTCCAGGTTATCTAACAACTAAAAATGGAGGGATGATGGGCATATCATGTAAGGGGAGAGAACTAGGTGAGGAAGCTAGAATCTTTTGATAGTTAGTGTAGGCCCTTAGGAAAAGGTACAGAACACAGAAGTAAGTTGCCTTAAATTAGGTGAGGGGATAATCCCGTCAAAACTCTGTGCTTTCTGTGCTGGAGAGAAATATTCTGCCTATTTTTTCTTCTTGAAGCTCCCAGACAAAAACATCTTCACCACCTTTTGTGTCTTATTTTTTTCATCTGGTGTTCCAAAATTTTAGAAGCAAATTTTTGGAAGGGAACAGTTTTGCCTTCCTTGTCCAAAATGGATTATTTTATGGTAGCTGTTTTTGTTAATCTTTCTATACCATATACAGCTCAGACAGGTGAACTGATGGTCTTAAAAGATTTTCTGAGAGTTACGTAAGCTTAAGTTCTGACTTTTTCTTCGAAATTTAAATAAATATTTTTTGCTTTAGTGTCTCTATAAAGGATTCCTGACCGTGAGTGAAATTTATTATACCACAGATTGCAAATACTTGACAGCCTTGATCTTTTTGGTTATCTTCTGGTAGATACCTGAGGGCTGAATCGAAACATACAGAGCACGAGTTTCTGTGGGTTTGGAAATATCTTTGAATAAATGCCAGCAGAACATCTTTTAACACCGTTGCATTATAAACTTAGGAAAATGTGCTTCTGTAACAGATAATATTATTTGAAGCGTTAAGAATACGGCACTATTGGTATGATCAGTAGTTTCATTTCAGACATTTTTTTTTCCTTTCATTAATAGCGAGTTGAATTCAAAACTGCAAGATACATTGGAACAAATAGAGGTAAGAATGAATATGTTGGTTTAGTACATATTAGTAGTTAACCTCTAGATATTAGCATATTCAGCATTAGCTATTTCTAATGCACTGCTTTTAGGAATTACTGAATGTGCATATTTTTTCAAGTATGGTCATTGGAATGCTGTAGTCATTGCTATTCCTGCAGTCTTTTGTGCTCAAATATACGTAAATGCTGTATAATATGGTATCAAAGTTTTGAGCCCAGCTTGCTAATTGTTCCAACATTAAGTGGTAAAGCAATCCAATAAAACAGATGTAATATTTGAAGTACTAGAGCAAAGATATGCTCCATGTGTGATAAAGATGCACAGTGGTTTACTGCTATGAATTTAGTCCTAAAAAGTTGTAAAAATTAACCACGAGCAGCATGCCAATAGTAGGTTTGGATAAGCTACATGAGAAATAAGTTCCACTGGAGGTTTTAGAGGTCAGCAAACCGGAAGTGGCTGGGTACAGCCAGTACTAAGCCATAGTAAATAAGACTTGAATAGCTGGGACAGATACGACTAAGAAGATCAGTTGAATGAGTAAAAGTATGTAGGAACTAAAGAATCCTGTGGTTTCTCTTTGCAAAAGCAAACTACGTTGCGGTACCCTTAATTGATAAGAACTTTGAAGCCAGGAAGTATTAAATCTGTTTAATAGATTGCAATTTGAGAGTAAGAAGTCTATAATTGTATTGTTTGAGCTGAAATGCTTATGAAACATTCTCATTTTTTTTTCAGTACTGGGTGTTTCTTAGAAGTGGTAGCAGACCAAGTTAGAAATCTCAACTCTCCCATATTGGGTTGCTAAACTTTTACAAATTAACGTACTTCTTGCTGTACTTGTTTTTGGAAATGGTGGAGCCATTTGCGTGGCAGAAATTTCTGACCGAAGTGGTGTATTTGGCAATAAATAACATTTTAGCACCTGAAAATAGTCCAGTCTTGTCTGTTTTACTTGCATAGTTATTAACAGTTAAATACACTTATTTTCCTCATTTGTTGTTGTTTAAGTTGGTATACTCAGTTTGGTGTTTAACACGTTGTTTTGCCCTCCTTCGTGTAGGAACAATTGGATGTAGCACTCTCCAAGATATGTAAGAACTTTGATATCAATCACTATACAAAGGTTCAGCAGGCTTACAGGCTGCTTGGGAAAACACAGGTTAGTATTTGTGTTCTGAGTAAGTTGTAAAGACCGGTGGTGTAACAGTGTGAAGATTTGAGTACTTTGATGGAAATTTCTTTTCCTAATGCTGATCAGTCTTGCTGTATATATTTACGAAGGCTGTTATATTAATGGCAATTGCTAAAGGTAAACCAAGCAACATTGTAACACATAACATTTGGGACATGGTATAACTGTATTAATTCCATATTTCACCTCCCTATGTGATGCTTTATGCATTATTAATTATACTTGGACATGAGTGCTCTTTTTTTTAATATATTGAACTGTGTACAACCTGCACCTTGTTATGTATACATTCCTATTTTATATTGTACTTCAATGTGATAGAAATGAAGATGTGAGGAGATTTTTTTTTTTTTTTTTTTGACAAGAAATGAAATAAGGTATGAAAGGAGGAAGCCCTGTGGGCAGTTCTCATCAGTGATCAGTTTTCATAACACAGTGACGTTAAACATGGTGGTGCCGGTGTAGCAGTGACATGCTGGCTTAGAGAAGAGGTTCCCCCAGGAAGCATTAGCTGCTGACAGTCACATCAGAGTGTCTGTCTCTTCCTAAAGGCAGAACAAGAACTCCATTCTGTTATGAGGTTGGGTTTGTTTGTTTGTTTGTTTGTTTCCCTTTTTTAAAGCTTATTCCCAATATTCAGGACGAGGGCTGGCATTAGGATGCCTTTTCTGGTTTTGTCTTCAAAAATTTTTATTCATCTATTTTCCTTTCTAACTAACTAGAACCCTTATAGCAAAGTTGGGTTCTTACTGTGATAACAGTATAGTTTTGCAATAGAATAGAAATTAATTTATTTTCCCCTTTTTGGCAGTGTACAGAATTACTGGAATGCCTAAAGACTGCAACTTGAAGTCAAGGAGAGAAGATTAGTTAGACTTTTCCTTTTTAGTGCTTTGTATTCAATTTCTTTCTTTACAGAATGAGAAACTTTAAAAGCAGACATAAAACATTCGCTGCTCCAGTCTAGTGCATGGTATGCTGAGAAAGGCAGATTTCTTTTGAAGAGGAATGAAGTTTCTGAGCAAAACATAGGAGCAAAAAGAGTGGTTGCTTGTGATCAGATAGAAGCAGAATTGCTTATTAATTTCCTGCATCACTACAGAACTTCTTGGTTCTGGTCAGTAGCTAAGAATGTCAGATGGCAAGTACCAGAACTGAACATTTTCAGATCCATGGGATCTGATAACTTCCATTCTGGCATGTAAAATAGTTCATCAGTTCTCTCATACCGTATGATTATTAGCGTATCTTGAAGCAGCAAGAAAATTAATTGTCTGAAATGGACTAATGTTATGTACAGCTTCTTAATAAAGGGCCAGTGGGATAATTATGAAACAGCTTGACCTAAAACTCGAGCACGGTTCTGGAAAAACATGTTATACAGTTACTTGGTTTTAGTACATGTGCTGGTACTTTTTGGAAGAAATAAGCTTTTTAAAAACAAACTTCATTCTTTGCTTGTATTGCAAAAAAGGGTTTGGTAAGGAGAAGTGTTTTGATATGACTTAACAGGCTTTCTGCCTGTTGCTTTTTCACTACATTGTATTCTAAAAGGAGGAACTCAGCATACCAAGCAGTTACATTCAGCACTTTGATTGTGATTTTAGTTTTATTAATTGCAAAGGCATTATTACTCTTTTAGTTGGAAGTGTTTCCAGTAGGGAAAAAAAAAAAAAGCAATAATCTCAGCCCATTGCTTTTAGACAAATTGGTCAATGATTATTTTATTTATTTATTTATTTACTTTTGCTTTTCCTTTTCTTTCAGACAGCAATGGACCAATTGCACATGCACTTCACTCAGGCTATTCACAACACCGTGTTTCAAGTAGTGCTTGGTTATGTGGAACTTTGTGCAGGAAACACAGACACCAAGTTTCAGAAGTTACAATACAAAGACCTCTGTACAGTATGTAATTCTTGCATAAATATGTACTTTTTAATCTAAAATTTTCCTCCGTTGTAAGTATCCCATATCCAAGTGAGTACTCAGTTATAATAGCTGTGGGATTGTTTTAATAATTTCTTAATACAAATCATAACCTAATTGAGGAGTTGTTTATTTTGAACTTAATGTTGATTTTGATGGAATTAAATCTTAGTAATTTGGTATTAATGTACACATCATCTGAATAAATGCAAAGAAGTAAACAATGGGATACAAACAGGAGTGTGACACTTCAAAACTCATGTTTATTCTTCACAGCAAGTGAGACAATTGTGACTTTGCATTTCCCACTCAGATGAGCCATTTTACTCTCTTTTCTTTACATAGAGCCATTCTTAAATAAATCCCTCTACCCTAAAATCTCATCTTAGAAAAGTTTCTACTGCATACTTAACACTTTCACAAATTTGATGCTCTTCACCTAATGAATATCTTAAATCACAATTGGTTTTTTGGAGCAGAGTGGCTCAGTGATGTAGGTCAGCTGTCACCTGTCATCTGTTTTTAACTGCTTGAGTTATACAGCACTGGATCCAATGGGCCATCAGCCAGGATGGCTACTAGGTAATGCTGAAGTCTAAATACATGGTTGAACTGAATCAGTGAAATGAAGCAGTGCCCCTGTATTGCAGGGATGGCTGTAGCTATTTTTCATGATGAGACATCTTCATCATTAGACTGTACAGTTTTACTTCTAACTTTACTTTGCTGTTCTATGAATGTGAGAGGGATGATCATATCAGTCAATTAAAAAAAAAAAAGGCAATAAGAAATAAACTTTGCACTTTTAGACAGTTTGATCAACTGACTAATGTCAGGCATTTGTCAGCTCTCCAATACTTCAATATACATCAAGGACTGTAACTGAATATGGAGGTGTTTGTATGGTTTGTTTTGCCTCTGCAAATGATGAATGTGACTGGTAACAGTTTCACAATATTATTATTATTTTTCATAGCATATTACATCAGACAGCTACATTCCATGCCTCGCTGATCTCTGCAAAGCCCTTTGGGAAGTCATGCTCAGTTATTACCGAACAATGCAGTGGCATGAGAATCATGATCAAGATGAGGCAGCAACTGTGTCTTCTGGTAAGAAATAATTCTGGGAACAAAACTTCTGATACTTGGAAATAATTTTTCCTGTGCTCAGTTAATTAATTGTTATTTAGGTACCTTTGTGATCTTGGCTTACTGCCCCTCAGCATTATGATTCATGGTGTGCAAAAAGGACTTAAATACTCACTGAATTTTTGTAGTCTTCAGCATAACCTCTTTTAAAATAAGTGTGTGTGTGTGCCATTACTGCAATTATAACAGTTTTATTTCAAATAGTATTTGTTGTTTGCTCAGAAGTCAGCTGTGGGAGATAAATACAAAATTCTGAGGAGTTTTTCCTTTAAATGTTGCTTGTCATCTCTACTATTAAAACTTATTGTAAGGTGTAGGCACAACTGATGCCCTTGACACCCTGACAGGAAAAGGCCATAATTTTATCATACAATATTATTCTGTTTTTGTTTTATTGTTGTTCCAGTTAATGTTTTTAGGACAGAAACACAAAACCTTAATCTGTCTTTTCATTTCAGTCTTTCTGGATATGTTTTACTGGACATATTTTATATTAATTTAAAATATCTAAGAACAGACTTTTTCTGTTTCTCCACCAAGCCAAGATGCTTCTTTTTGGCAGAGTGTGACACTTACAGTATTGAGATTTATACAAAACACCTACTTATCTGGATCAGGTGGGATTGGTCTTGTCTTTCTGGTTTGCACATAGAGGGGAAAAAACACTTTTGTCAAAGGGCAAGGAGTGTAGACTGCTTCTGCAATTACTCTGCCTTGCCTGATTTACATAAAACTTGTGTCCTTTACATTGGACTGTGAGTGAAAAGAATAAATTAGAACTGGAAGTGAAGAACAAGCATTGGAAGACTGCTTCCTAGAGTGCATTTGTAATTCAGTGTTTCTTTCAAAAATTGGATTTATTACTGATTTTAAGCCTTAAAAAGAATAAAATTTAATATTGCCTTCTTATTTTAAATGTAGAAAAGCATAATGTAAATATTTGTAATGTGAATTGCAAGAAATGCAATATAAATACAAGAAAGTGTCATTCTTGCATTGTATGGAATCTGATGTGTATTTTTAAAAACTTTTTTTAAATGAGACTTTTCTACATATTTCAGAATTGAAGTTCAGAGTTGAAATGTTTCATTTTGAGATGCGCCTTGTGAAGGAAGATTCTGAAATTTTGAATGAATTGCACCTTCTCAATAATCTTTACTTCAAAATAAGTTCAGAAAGGCTCATCTCCTTTTGTTTTGATTTTGTCACCTTTGAAGTGTTAAATAAAGCAGATATTATGAAGAGCTTATTACAAAAAAATGTTATTGTAGTAGACTACTTTCTCAGTTCCATGTGTAATTTTAAGAATAGTTCCTCTTAGTGCATTTGCTTTTGGTACTCCAAAAGAAAGAAAATTATCTGTACTACTAAGCATTTTGAAAGAACTGTTAAGCTTAATAAAGTTCTGTATTCAATCGTGACTCATTCTAAACACATTGCTTTTAAGACACTGTGGTGGATTTTGGTATGCTTACTACTAATTCACTAAATCTTCTGTCACTCAATTTTTATGTTGCTGGAGGCTCTGTGACCTAGCTGTAACATACTGTACAGGTGGAATATATTTGAACTACTGAATCACTTTTTCAAAAACCTCAGCAATGAGAAAGCATACAAAATGAAATGTAATAAGTATTATTTAATTTCAGAGGGATTATAAATATCTACCAAATGTGTTTTTTTTTTTTTTTTTTTTCCCTAAAGCTGTTGCTCATGGTGTAGTGATTATGCATTGATTTAATAACTGTAATGTGTGCTCAAGGCAAAGAGATAAATTTTTGTGGGATGTGATGGTGTGTCAGAAGGAGCCAAGGAGGCAGTTCACTAAAATTTCACTGAATACATTTCCTCAATTAAACCATATAGATTGGAACAGGAGAAGAAGCAGTCTAACTGATGCATATGTATTTGGCATTTTATCATTTTTTTAATCAACTTTTAACTCAAAACTGTCCCAGTGTTTTTCTTGTGTTGTGCTAATGTCAACAGTCTTGCAAAATATTTTAAATGGATCAAAGTGCTCTTGATAGACTTGAGGCACAAGCCGAGCTGTAGAACTTAGAATCTGGACTTAAGAGGTGTTAATTTCAGAGGTCTTTCTACTTTAATAGTGGGGCTTATTCAAAAGAAGTCCCTCATGGATTAAGGAAGGGAGGCTGCACTTCATATACATAACGTGCCACTTATTTGTGATAAGTAATGCCTGTTATAGATGCTAAAATGTGCTTTGTTTTTATAACTTGTAAATGTTTGCCTTCCTGCATTTCTGAGGAAAGAAGTGCATCTGCTTTGTATTAGTAAATATTCTGCTTATGTCTGTTCTGAAGACTGATGTGAGACTGAAGAGCAAAGTAGAATAGAAAATACTTTTACTATGTTTTTTTTTTTTTTCCCTATTTGTTTGTTTGGAGCACTTATAGAAGACTCTTAGAAATTGAGGATTTCGTTTTCTCTGAAGTCATACAGAATGGTTTGGATTGGAACAGACCTTAATGGTCATGTAGTTCAAATTCACCTGCTGTGGGCAGAGTTGCCACCCACTAGATTGGTTGCGCCAAGCCCCATCCCAGCCTGGCTTTGAGTGCTTCCTGGGATGAAGCACCCACAACTCTGGGCAACCTGTTCCAATTCCTTACCACCCTTGTAGTAACAAATTTCTTCCTTATGTCCAAATTTTTGCAGAGCTATGTTAGGAATTTGCTATTGCTCTTTGAGTTATAATCTGACCTGGTCCTTAGGGGATTATTTTTTGAAGAGTAATTAAAAAAAAACAAAACAAAAAACAAAAGAAAAAAACAAACTTATGTGGAATGAACAAGATGAAAACAGACTTTTAGTTCTAGATATAAATGCAATAATAAAACAAAATTCTTGAATGATGAGACTCATTTTAGTACATCTTTCATTATAGCAGTGGTCATAGAATCATAGAATGACCAAGGTTGGAAAAGACCTCTAAGATCATCCAGTCCAACCATTCACCTATCAACAATGTTTCTCACTCAACCATGTCCCTCAGTATGACACCTAAATATTTTTTTAACACCTCCAGAGGTGGTGACTCCATCACCTCCCTGGGCAGCCCTTTCCAGTACTTGACCACTCTTTCAGAGAAGAAGTATTTCCCAAGGTCCAACCTGAATTGCCCCAGCACAACTTGAGGCCATTCCCTCTAGTCATAATGCTAGTTACATGGGAGAAGAGGCTGACCCCCATCTCACCACAACCTCCTTTCAGGCAGTTGTAGAGAGTGGTAAGGTCACCCCTGAGCCTCCTCTTCTCCAGACTGAACAATCCCAGTTCCTTCAGCCATTTGTGCTCCAGACCCCTCAACAGCTTCATTGCCCTTCTTTGAACAAGCTCTGGGTCCTCAGTGTCTTTCTTGTAGTGAGGTGCCCCAAACTGAACACAGTACTCAGAGCGTTGCATCACCAGGGCTGAGTATGGAGGGATGATCACCTCACTGCTCCTGCTGGCCACCTGATGTGCCTATCTAGTTATGAAGTCCAACAGGTTAAAAAAAAGTTCCATCCTTCAAGAATGTAATATTGTAATGTGAAGGCATGAGACATTTCCTAGTTTGTTAGACGTGTCTGGCTGCTATGCAGATAAACCCCAGTTATGGATAGGAACAATCTTTCCTACAATATCATAAATATTTATTTTATTTGTTTTCTTTTCAGGCATGTGTAAGCTGCAGATTTTTTAATAGTGAGGAAAATATTCTACAGACTGACAAGAATGAAAAAATTCTATAAATTCAATTTATGTTCATGTGCATTTCAGCTGGGGACTAAATGGGAAGATTTTGTCTATTTGCTCTGTTTGTCTTGTTGTTTGCACTGCCAGGCAGAACAAAGTCAGGAACCCAGAGAGGTGAATGGAGAAGAAGCAAACAGATGCCAAGGCAAGAGGAAGGAAATCGCTTGATAGGAATAGATTGGAACTGGGTGGAGGTTTTGGAGAGTAGGTGCTGGGATCAGGAGTAAGAGAAATAAATGTTTTTCAGCTGGGAGCCTGTGTGTGGATGTATTAGAGACCAGATCTGTTGAGCTGGAAACAAGGGAGTGAATAGTTTTCCCAGGTACTGAAAACTAGCTGGAGGTTATAGGAGAGATGGAAAGACAGGTGTGATCTGCTTGGCAATACTGGAGTATTGCAGGCAATCGTAACACTTCTGTTTTCAATCTCCTGAATGATGGAGTAGAAGAAACACCGTGTGCTTAGTAATATCCCAGTGAAGTTTTTTATATGGATTACATTTTATTTTTCATATCAAATCGTTGAATGGTTTGCGTCATTTTTCCACTTGTCAGGAACAGCACATAAGGTTTTCTTCGTTTCTTGGTTCTATCATAGAGCAAGGTTGCATAGTCTCACAGTCAGGGATTTCTTACGAAACAGGCTGTTTCACTGTACCATCACAGACTGCAAGCATAACTACAAATGTATGATAAAAAAATTGCAATTACTTAAATTTAAAAAATGAGGGGGTAAAAATGTATCCTTTCTATTGGAGCAAAGAAGATCACACAGTCAGAATGCAGTCTAGAGCTGTAGAAATGAAGGTTTTATAACTAAATATAATAATTTTAAAGAATGAAAGACATCTAATGAGATGTTTGTGAAATTATTTCACGCATAAGCATGGATTAATGTGAGAGTGGGGAAAAAAGAGGCATTCTATCTTGTTTACATAGTTCATAGAAAAAGTTTTGTTGTTTTCCCCCAGAATTACAGCCAGAATTTACTGAGATAGAAAGTTAGAGATTGCATTCCTGATATGTTTAATTTTATGGTTCTCATCTGCAAGGCTAGAATAGCTTAGAAAATCTAGAGGATAAGCAGCTGTTACTGTGACAACTTTGTATTTGAAATATCAGTTATTCTCTTATCTTATTTTGATTTTATTGAATGGATATCTTGCTTACATAAAAATAATCAGAAGCTCTTCTTGTCTGTATTAGCATACAGTATTTTGATATGCTATATTTATTTCTTTTCAGCAATGGGGCTCTCCTGGAGTTTGCGTACTTGGGGTGATATAGTAATGGCTAAGGCAGAAGTTTTGTTATGGCTGGAAAACTAGGATACTTTTCAAGGCTTTTGAAAACGTCTTTAACACCTTCTGTCTTCAGTTTCAGATGGCAGCAGTGTGGTTGGAACTGAGGAGAACAGTTTTGACCGCAGCTATGTAAAAAAGAAACTGGAACATGGGCTTTCACGAATATGGCAGGTATGTTTTTCAATTGTCTTAATGTTTATTTCCACCAGTAAAAATTAGTTATATTTATACTGATCTTTTTAAAAGAGATTTTTAAAAATAATCTGCTTTGAGCTAAATATTATAGAAAACACGCAAATAAAATTTCCATGATTGTGTTACTACTTGGTCATGCTACTTACAAACTCAGTAAAGCTACCAAAGCACAGTAACATGACTCTCAGACAGTATCACCTGTCTGCTGCTTCATAGTACAATCTATTTTCTTGTCATTTCTTTTTTTTTTCTTCCGTTAAAGCAATCATACTACTGTACATTTCTCTGCTTGGATAAGGCCTCTTGAAACTAGTTTGTGACTGCCTCAGGTTTGAATTGGACATAGCTGATGATAGTGGGAGTGCTTCAAACCATTTAATGAATAGGAGTAGTGGGGAACTACAGTTTCCAAGATGTACAAGGAGCCTTATTGGCGCCTTTTCCAACACATGCTATAGCATTTCTGAACTAATGGTTTGGATGTCTTGTGAGAGGTATGGAAATAGAGGAATTAGAAAAAAAAAAAAAAAAAAAAGGGATAAACATGAAATTGAACATGGAAAAACTGAAATTCAGAACTGAACAATGGTTTTTGATGTCCTTTCTGATGCAAGCAGAACTATGGAGAACATGAAATCTTGTAAACTTGTCTGGTTTCATAATATTCTTAGCTGGATCATTTTAATATGTCACGTGACCCTGAGCATGTGATTAAAAAGAAATAAACCTTTTATGCTGCAGAACAGAAATACAAAGCTTGGCTTTTCCAAGTGCTATAAAGTGTCTAGCATTATTATTGTATTGTTGGACTGATTATATTATTATTTAAGAAAGTCAACAAGAAGTAATTAATGTTACAGAAAATTGAGTTGTTATAACTCAAAAAGAAACTTTAAGTGGAAACAAACCAAAAAGTGCTAATTAACGTGGCATCCAAGCATTCGTCTTATTGTCTTTAGTGTACTTAGTAAATAGAACCTCATATTTTGCTTATAAATTTACTGAGGATTCATTAAATGATTCTGAAATACTTGTGTTTTTGTAGGATGTTCAACTGAAAGTGAAAACATACCTTCTGGGAACAGATCTTTCTAACTTCAAATATGATGACTTCATATTTGTACTTGATGTTATCAGCAGGTATACTGACATGGTCATAAGGCCACTTATTATATGCAGACAAACTTCAACTCTGATACAAAGGCAGCACATGGTTAATTAAGGCTGATGTTTACATTCCGATGGTAACTTTGATCCATCTACAAATGGAGAGTTTGAAGAGCGCTCCTCTTTATGTAAGAATCTGAGCGCCAGTTTTGCTGCCTGCACCAAGGTTGTATTTGGGAGAGGTAGCATGAATTGATTTGCTGCTCAAGTAGTTCTTAAGTGTGATAATATTTGAATGCTGGTGAGTTTTAAAATTTCAGGAGCATAGATCTGACAGTTCTGATTTTTCTAAAACCTTTTAAAGGGCTTCTTGATCAAGAGCAGAAAATATTGTAGTACCCTTACTTAGCCTGTACATTACTGTACCTTTCTGTTTTGGTAATAAAATGATGGATTCAGGTTGTGAACTGTACAGTGGACAGTGTATTTTGATAATGGCTTGTCACTAAGTGTGGGATATCAAGATAGGATTTGGAGGGAAATGATACATGGAGTTTTGTGAAATGAGTGAGGGGTTTACATTGTACTCTCTTGTCAGAATGAGTGGGGCTAGAAATTTGGGTAGGAACAGCAGTACTTATAAATCAATAAATATTTCTAAACTTTGCTTTATTACTACAGGCTGATGCAAGTTGGAGAAGAATTTTGTGGCAGTAAGTCTGAAGTGTTGCAAGAATCTATCAGAAAACAAAGCGTTAACTATTTCAAAACATACCACAGGTGAGATTACTCTGTGCACAGTGTATAATGATTTTTATTATCATTGGTTTTAGTTTTAGATGAATTCCAGAGGAATTGCATTGAATAATGTTCCTGCATTGAGGTTGATAGGTTTCATTAATGGTGGAATATGTTCTGTGATGAGAATAGGGCTCTGAACCATGGAGAAGAGAAGAAGATGGAAAAGACAAAAGTTTCTGCTATCTGAATATAGTTGAAAAACTGTGTAAAGTTTCAGTAGTTTTGAAGGCTGTCTCCTAATCTTTCTTGGGGGATTCTGAGGATGAATACATCTAATGGCCATACATCCTGACATACATCCTTCATTTTAATTACCTAGCATTTATCTTTTTTACTTTAAGTAAATAGTAAATATTTACTTAATGATATGAGAAGTTATACAACATTGTTCTTTGCTCTAAGAAGTTCCTAGTTCCTCAGTGTTGATCTGTTCTCCATGACCCATTGTAGGGAACCTACTTTAACAGGGGAGTTAGACTCAATGAGCTCTTGAGGTCTTTTCCAACCCCTGCAATTCTGTGATTGTCTGGGAGCTGTATTATTAGCATATAGCTATAACATCAATTTGGTCTGAGACTTTCTGCCTAAAATTTGTTAAGTATGGGAAATTATGATATGCAGTACATAAGACAGTGTCTAAATTCAGAAGGTGAGAATGTGCTCTGGATTTTCTTCTGACTTTATTAGTTTATAGCTATGATTTCTTTTCAGACATTAAATGAAGATCTCTGTTTCAACTGTCTGAAAAGCTAGAACCTTAATCACATGCCCACTCTCTTGTTAGGAGATGAGTTATAATCTCAGAATCAGGAGTCCAACTCTGGGTTCCACGCAGCACCACTCAAAATTCAAACTTTATGTCCGATAGTGTTGTCCAAACCCTTCTTGAACTTCAGCAGCTTGGGACCTTGACCATTGCCCAGGAGAGCCTCTTCCAGTCCCTGACCACTTGTGGTGAAGAAGCTTTCCCTAATAAGGGGAACTCTCCCCTGAGAGCTCCATGCCATTCCCTTAGTCCTGTTTCTGTGACCAGATGACCTCAGCTCCTCATACATGTTTCCTCTCTGGACTCTTCACCATCTTCATAGTTGATTAAGATACGATGCAACTTTTCCATTTCCTAAAAGCATTTCTGAACCCTGAACTGAGTTTACTGTACGGCTTTGGAAACTGACTTTGCAGTTGTTGGTTCTTATGATCAAAACTGTTTGAGAAGTGGCAACTCTGAGTGAAGCAGCCTGAATCTTTCCACCTAGCTTGCTGTGTGCTTTATTTTTCAGCGTCTCTCTTCTACTCAGAAAATCTGTTGGGTCAATCTAAATCTTCTTTTATTCATCAGATGTAGCACAATACCCTGCCTAATTAAATAACTATTGTTTGATTCTTCTGGTTTTGATTTTGATGATGTTTTAAGGGCCTATCTAACAGCTTAAGGAGTCAGAGACTAACTGCTGATTTATCTTCAGACAAAATAAATATTAAGAAAGTTTAATGAAATATTTTAAAAAAATGATAATTTCTACTTATAAGTTGTGTTTTCTTATTAAGGTAGTGCTTTCTGTCATTCTTGTGAAAATAAACACAGTATGTGCTGCTGAGATGTGTGTTATGTTAACTTTTTAATACTTTTACCTGTTCTTTCCTGTATGAGTATTGTGAAGATTATTGGTTTATGCTTTCAACCTCAAAAGGCAGGGAAAAATTAGCACAGAACAAAAAAAGCACCTCTATTCCAGCTATGTCCTTCAGACTGGTTTGTATTAAAGCTTTAACTGTCCCAACTTTTCAGATCAATCTGATGTGGCTTGCAGTCCCTTTATATACTTAATTGAGGAGAAAAAAAGATAGTGCTTTTAAGAATTTATTAATACATAAAAGCTACGTAGAACTGAAATGCTCTGAGTCCAGGAGTAATCAGTTCTTTGATTGTGTCATTTAGCATATGTGGCCTCCTACGTGTTGTGGTGTTTTAGAGAATTGGCAACATAGAGAAAATGCTCAAAGGTACTGATCATGTCATTCATCAAGAGCAGCATAATACTGGAGTGTGTGAGGCCTTATATTGGGTAAAAGTTGATTATTTGGAAAAGAATGGGCTTTTGGCAGTGAATATCAGGAAGGGGATTTTAGAATATAATTGACTTTTCTTTCTGATGAATTTGTTAAAAGGTGCGTCCACTTGCGATTTTCAGAGAAAGAATGCATTATGCCTTCCACTTGTGCCACTTTCTAGGCTTATTTGCTGGTGAAAAATCATCTGTTGTAATACTTTGCCAGTGGCTTGATTTCGTCTTTGAAATGATATGGAATATCATGCAATGTAGCTTTTAAATGTTTGCTTTTTTATGAATCTTTCTTCTTAGTCTTCCTCTCTAAGAATTTTAATCTGAAACTGATTTAGAGAATGTCCTTCTATTGCTTCTGTTGGCTGTGGGAAGGTCTGCAAGCTATGAGCACTCACTGCCTCTAAAATCAGAGTTGAAGTCTGTTGGCATTTAACTGACAACTTTAAATAGACACGGGAAAATGCAATCATAATTCAACTGATTTCTCATCTTGTCGAGCAAGAAAATTTTAATTGTGGCAGTGATTACAGTTTGTTGTTCAAACAATTATATTCCTAGAGTATTTTACTGCCTAATTAGAAACCTAGTGTATAATTTACCAACTACTGTTCATTAAAAAAAACACTATACTTTATATTAGGAAGAAGAGAGACAGCAGTATGAGCTCGATAAGCACTCACTGGTATCTTCCTGCTTATATGGCACAAAGGTTTTCTTTGTTAAAAGAATCTCTGCTTATTGCTGAGTGGAGGCTCTTCTGATGTTCAGAAGTGTCATAGAAACAATGCAGAGACATAATGGCCTGATTATATTTCCTTAATACTTTTACTGTACTGTTAGTACTGAGATTAAGATGCAAAACAAACTATAGCTTAGGTAGTTAATAGCCATTTAATTTTTTCTTTGATGTCTGAAACATCTTGCTGATGTTTCTAGCTCTTTCCACTTCTATTTCTAATGTGTTGGCTTCTGTTTGCTTATTAAAAGAAATTACCTATTTTATGATGGCTCACAAGCTGTTGTACCGGTGGAGCGTTTGTATGCATTGTGCTGCTTTCTATACTCTACATAGAGAAGAAAGGTACTGGGTGACTGTACACTCAATTCCTCTATACTTTATAATGGTCATACTTTGTAATGACAAAGAAAAATTGCTTCCAAACTTTGGAGCTTGGCATTCTTTATTTCTTTAGAGGTGCCATAAGTCAAACGTTGTGTTAGTTGTCACAGTTTTTATGTGATTTGTCACTTGAAAGAATGAGCAAGTACTGTCAAGTGTGTATTTTCAAGTGTGACTTCTTATATGGTTTTTGAAGGCATCTTTCACTGCATAAATTGTCTGTTTTCTGATTTGCTCTTGCTGCCAATTAAAAATACTCATTTGTTATATTTCAGAACCCGTCTTGAAGAATTAAGAATGTTTTTGGAGAATGAGACCTGGGAACTTTGCCCTGTTAAATCAAGCTTTAGCATTTCACAGCTTCATGTACGTTCTTTGAATAACACATAGGAAAGTGTTGATACTGTAGTATCTAAGAGTGAGAAGTAACATATCTCTGAACTGCTGTGAAAATGTGAAGTGGCTGTTGAAAAAACATAAATTTTGTTTCAGGATTTCGGAAACTATAGAATCCAAGGCTTTTAAGACAGTGACATTTCTGTTTTAGGCAGGTAGAGGATTACATAACATGCTTAAATTCAAAGCATAATATTAGTCTTTGTTATTTGTTGTGTTTTAATATTTCATTTATTTGTCAGTTTTCCATTTCAAAATCATTATTCTGAGAAGATGATGCTGAAAAAGAGTGCCTAAAAATAGTTACACTTCTTAGTGCTCACTAGTTTGGACCTGTTTTGGGAAAAGTAGGTCGTACTGCCTGATCTGAAGAAAAATAAGTTTTCTATGGGGAAGTACCACCAAAAGCATATAATGGGTGTCCTCACCTGCTGTACTTAAAGGGGTTTTGTGTAGTTTAGCATATGTTGGATGAATTTCGCCTGTTTTGCCAAACAAATGTGGATCTCTGTGATTGAAGCTGTTATTAAATTGCAAAAGGGATACAGCTGAGGAAAAGGTAATTATTAGAAACTTGTGAAATGGATGTGGAGATTATAAAAAATTTGAACTTATTTTTAAAAATAAAATATTAAAAAAAAAAGTCTGCAATAATAAATTGCTGGGTAATGAGTGTAAAACAAAACAAACAAAACCAAAACTGCATTTTTGGGTAAAATTGTAGGTCGTTTTTATTTCCTAATTTTTATCAAATGAAAAGAACACTTCTTTATTTTCCAAAATCAGGTGAAAACTACTTTCAGAATGCAGGAGATGTATCACATATCATAAAATTAGAAATATAAGCATTATAAGATTGCCAGTATCAAGGTTAACTTGTGCCAGTATAAAAAATACGTTGTTATGCTCTCCTTTTTCATTAACCTGTAGTCATAATAATATTGAAACTGTCCCGTTGCAAATTAAAATTGTACTTTTTTTCTGTTAATAGGAATTTAAATTCATGGTGCAGTCACGTTCGCCGTCTGTGTCACCTAGTAAGCAACCTGCTTCAGCAATTTCAACGGCAGTAACTTTATTTGAGCAGTACTGTAATGGAGGAAACCCATTTGAAATTCAGGCTGACAGCAAAGATGATGAGACAGAAGATGTGTTGGCTTCCAATGGGGTACGGAGCATTTCATGAAAATAGTCTAATCTAGCTCTCATTAAATGTCTGTTTATGTCATAAGACAGTGATGGAAAAATATCTTAGTGCATGAATTAGTAAACTATAGTACTGTTTAAGTTCTCAAGGCACTTTACTCCTATTAGATGAGTTACTTAGTTTTTTAACAGTGCCAGAAAGCTGGGCAATCCTATTTAAAGAGTGGGTTATTTTTCAGTGGATCAATATTTTTCCACTGAAGTCAAGTGTTCTGAAAAGCTAGTAAGATGCATTCCACTTCAAATTAGTATTTTTCCATGTGCTTTTTTTTTTTTTACAAAGCAATTAGAATGATTTAGCTTACCTTGTGGAAGTAGTGTGTACTATTTTAGAAGGTCTGGCTTTCTGGCTTCGTAGGAAAGAATCATTATGAGTTGCTCTTTCTATTCTATTTGTTTATGCATGCACATTTTCCAGGGGTTATCTGATGTCTGTTAAAAGTACATTTTTTAGTTTTAGTGTCATTTAAATGCTTAGGACACTCACTTTACTTTGTGATCTACTGCTGCGAACTTGGACAATAACTTCTAGCATATATTTTTTTCTAGATTTCTGTGAACATCTAGCAGTTGTCAAATATATTATAATTTCAAATGTAGTTCCATTCTCTTAAATGCTGTATGAACAATTTTTTGTTTAAAATTTTGCTTCTATTTATTATTATTATTATTATTATTATTTTATTAATTTTTTTTTGTGATAAGACTGTGTGGAGCTTAGTTTATTCAGCTTGCCATTCTAATGGCTGCCTGGTTTGCATCTTTGCCTTTTGTGTTTTCTCTGCGGGATTCGAGCTGTGAAGCTCAGATTTCATGTGTATCTCCCATGCCTGGGCATGGTGCTACTCCCTCTTTCCTGTTGCGTCACTTGCAAACAACGTGCAGTTGATTGGCATGAAATACTGTTGCTTTATGCTTAAAGGAATGTGATAGAGAGACAGTTGCCTGGTGATAGTTGTTCTCCTGTCAGGGAGTGGAGCAGAAAGTACATCTTGCCTTTTCATTTCAATAAACTGAGAAGAGTTGCATGGTTATCAGTGTTAGATTTAAATATAGATTCCAAATGAGCATGAACAGGAGGCGGAACTGCTGTTTACAGGGTGGACAGTGACAGGACGTTGGGGAATGGTTTTAAACTGAGACAGGGGAGGTTTAGGTTAGATATTAGAAGGAGGTTTTTCACATAGAGGGTGGTGACGCACTGGAACATGTTGCCCAAGGAGGTTGTGGATGCCCCATCCCATTCAAGGCCAGGCTGGATGTGGCTCTGGGTAGCCTGGTCTGGTGGTTGGCGACCCTGCCCATAGCAGGGGGGATGAAGCTGGATGATCATTGTGGTCCTTTTCAACCCAGGCCATTCTGTGATTCTATGATTCTATGTTGAGCAAAGATGCACTCCAGCAAATTCTAAGAACCATAGAATTCCACAGTGCTGTATAGAAACCAGCTCCAAAACAAAGCTTTTGTGGAACCTGAACAGACGTTTGGTAGTTATTTGTGAAAGATCCATAGTTAAATAATTGTTAATCATAATACAGTACTTTTGAGGTTTGCAAAGATTAAAGCTGCTGCTGCTGGAGAGTTGTTTTCTGACTTCAGTATGTTTGTGAGCAGTTGTGCTTTTTAAAATATTATCTTTTTTTCTGAGGAAAACATAATACAAATTATTATTATTAGAAAATAGTGATATGTTTAAGACAGCTTTCTTGTGAAGGTTCACTTTTAACAAGAAAAGCCATCATGGCCTGCGTTGTGAGTGCCAGTGAGAAAATACTCGAATGTTTCAGGATTGGCTTTTTTATGGAATGGGGGCTTGTTTTGGTTTTTGGCCACTACTTGCAGGTAGGTAGTTGGAAATATGTGAAATTATTTTCCAAAAATGATAATAACTTAGGTTCTGAGATTGGTTAACTTCTCCAGAACAACAACAAAAAAATAACTGTTGGTTGGAAATTTCTACAACCTCTGATTCCATGCAATTCACTGCTAGCAAATGAGTGTGAATGCCGTGTCCAGACAGTCTCTGTAATTAGTGCATTGTTTTGTCAGTAGGATACTGTAGTTCTGGAAGGCTGGGATCATCTTCATTTCTTAACTTGTAGATATATGAATGCAGGGACAGGCCTGGGGTAATCCAGTGCTGGGGAGACGCACCATGCCCTGCCAGAGCTGGCTGCCTCAGTGGCTCAGTGCAGCAGGCTGTGCTTGTGGTGAGTCAAGCTAGAGGGAGTCATCAGCCCAGGAATCAGCAGTAGGCTAATATGTCACAAGCACAGCAGAGGGTCTGTTCTGTGGTTTCTCTGCCTTGAATTTGATCCGTGTCTCATTTGGTAGGCTTGAGCACTACTGGGGACTTTCAAAGCTGGCTGCAGCAGCCTCATTTTCGAAGCTGTGTGCCAATTTAGTATTCTTTGCTTGTGAAACATTAATATATTTTAAATTGATAAAATCTGAATTTGTGTCTGGTGAAGAACTGTAATGAATTTTGGCTCTCCTTTAACACCAGAGGGACAGAATGTTCTGTGTGGAAAAAGTAAAATACCGATTACATGATTTATTATTTATTTTTCTTGTTAAGTCTAGGTTATATTTACAGTCATTCATGCAATAGTTTTGCTAACCTAAGTGCGATGTTACTAGGAGAACTCTGGAATAGTTTATAGGGCTAACATATATTTTTGAAGTAAAATTTAAAATTATATTCTTTTTGCCTAATATGATTCATAATTGGTTAGGGACAATGATGCTTCTGACTTTTCTTCATTTCTTGTAGAAGTCTTTTGTGGCGAATGTATCCTTTATTTGAGATATTTTTAGTAACTCAGCATATAAATGGTCTTGTTCCTTAAGATAACTTGAGTTTCATGCATTGCAAAAGGTTAACCAACTGCTTTTAATACAAGAAATGTTAAGTACGGCTGAAGAACTATACTGAGAGTGCAGGTGACAGTGTTTAATGGTAGTTAGAAGACACTTACACGATTTCAATCATTGTATTTTACCTCACAGTCATTGAAGGATGAAATACTTACTAAAATCTTTGTGAAGGAAGTGTTATTCACATTTAAGTAGGCAGCTGAGGTGCAGGATAGGTTAGCTGGTACTAGAACCAAGCCTTCTGGTCACCCCGCTAGTGTACTCTGCTGGTGACTATCCTGTTTCTCTTTCACTAGCAGTTAAACTAGAAATTATTTCAGGTGGAGATTGCAGAATTTTGTTTCCAAAAAATGCAGATATGTTTCTAGAAATGTCATGACAAGGCTGTAAACAACTGACCTACTTATCAGTGATCTGCAGGATGTTAAGAATTGTCAGTGTCTCATTTGAGAATTTTTATATCTTATCAACTTATTTCAGTTCTGGACAACTGAAGGGGCCTTATGGCCCAGTCTGTTTTGTTTTTTTGTTTGTTTGTTTGTTTTTTGTTTTTTTTCCCCATCTTAAGCTTCAGTGAGACATTTTATGTCTCTTTTCTGTAGCTCCCTAACGCATTTTTCTTGTGATACAGATAACTTATTTTTATAAAACTCTTCAGTTTCAGTTAATCTTATCACAGTCCTGTGTGTTAGTTTGGACTGACTACCTAAACATTTGATAATTGCAATGATTATTGCTAGTAGCCACAATAAATTATTTAGCACTTTGAGATGTTACTGCGGACTGTATTTATTAAAAATATGCTCTAGAAGGTCTCTAATTTGTGATTGTGAGTTAATTATCGGCATTTTAAATCATGCAGTGTTTTTACCTTGTAAATAAGTCTTCCAACTTATTAATAGGCTTAGATTGAAGAGACTTAGTGAAGCATTTTCCATGTTTGAAAAAATCATTTTTTTCAAAATGTTGTTATTCAATTAAGACAGTTAACAATTTATAGTCAGCATCTAATTTCACTATCACTGGATTTTAATTGACTTGGAGCACATTATTTGTTAATGCGTAGTAAGTGATTGTAATTCTCCAGGTTAATGTTTCAGCCAATTTATTTAAAATATGACTTTGTCAAGCTTGAAGTCAGTGCCTTTAATTATAGCTTTCATTTATCTACAGTGTTCACGGGGCAGAAATGTAGCGTATGAATACTACTGATCAGTCTGTTTCTCATATGATATGTTTTTTCTGTCTCAACTATTTTTGCTTTGAATTTGTTTGTCCTGTGGGCTTTCCACTTTATTAATATACTACTTTCATTGCGCTATGCTTTAAAAACATTCGTACCTTGGAGCTGTGGCAAAATTGCCAACCATGACTGAAAAATATATTTTCTAGTGTATTTTAGATGATTGAAAGGCTGACATTCCCTTACTGTACCTTCATCAGTTTTCCCTTCCAGAAAGTACCATTTCTTAAAGATCCCAGAACCAGACTGTCTTTGTCATGTGGGTCATTTTTTTTTACTCGCTGGACAAAATGGCTTCAGAGCAATGCCCACATTAAGAAAAAGTTGGAAGTAAAAGTACTGTCTGTCTTCAACTGAAAATGCATTTGTGCAGCCTGATGTGTAGGCTTAATGCCATGTAGGAGTTCAGGAAAATGGCTTAAATCCGTAGGGCATCAAGTGTTTGTTTTCCTACAGTGTTTTGTGGGTTAAGAAATTAACCTTGTAAAAAACTTTATCTTGTTATTTATGAAGTGTTTAAAGCACCTATACTGCAGAGCAACCAAGAATACTTGAAAAATAAGATCGACATTTAAATATTACTCTGAGTGAAAAAAAGATTGCAAATGTCAGGTGTTTTTACCAAAAATAATCCCAAATGTATAATACATTTTAACATGTATATGTGGTTTCATAACTATAAAAAACATTTATTGTATGTTTCAATTTCTGAACAGTATTTGTCTATATAACTTGTAATGAAACAATAACAGTATGTGTCTACTGTGGAAACCCTATACTGTGTTACGTGTGCTGTAGCTTGTGTTGCTTGTTTTTTCACTCATCAGTTGTTGGGTTCAAGCCTTCCATCCTTACATCGAACAAAAGTTTCTTATAAGCTTTGAAATGCAGTGGAACAACTGAACAGAAGAAAACAATTTCAAAAAATTAAATATGTCTGAGTTTTTGGAGGCAGCAGTTATGTCTGTAAATACTTAAGCTTATTTTTCAGATGTTGCAATTTAATGTTGGTCTCTATGAGAGGGGTCAAACGTTAGAACAGGCTTCCTGGTGAGGCAGTTGGTGCTCCAGGCTTGTGAGTGCTCAAGAGTCATTTGGATAATGCTCTTAGTACATGCTGTAATTTTGGTTAGCCCCAGTGTTGTCAGGTGGTTGGACTCAATGATCTTTGGAGGTCCCTTCCAACAGTACTAGTCCTGTCCTGTTCTTTCTTCTCTCTCTTTCTCTCTCTCTCTCCTTCCATTTCTCTTATCTCTCGAGGCAGGTAAACATGGGTAATTTAGTTATATATTCATGTTTCTCGTAAGGTTATTCTGGTCTGTGCTGTGGGATCTGTGTAAAATGATGCGCATGGTGCATGAGGCTTAAAACAACCACCAATGAAGTTCTGTAAAAAAGGAAGGACAAACCCTTTTACTCTATCCCCCATTGTTTTGTTCCACTAATACAGCCGAGTTATATCACTTCAGTGTTACTTAGAATATTGTACTGTATTGTGGAGTGGTTTTGTTTGTTTAATTTGTTTATTTTGTGTACAAGATAAGACCTATCAAGCGGAGCTGCAGAAGCCTGTTCCTTGCTTGCTCTGCAGTTTTTGCTTGCTTCATGTACACTGTGAACGTTATGGGTAGAAAAAGATACTCCTACATACAAAGTTACTGTTCTTGCTGTTGGTGTAGATAGAACAGCATATAGGTGAAGGAAGTAGGTACAGGAAAAAAAAAACAGTGAGAAAAATAACATCATTACTATAGAGTAGCCATGAGAAATGCTTGCGCTTATGTTTGTTTGTTTGTTTACAGTATGAGTCTGATGAACAAGAAAAAAGTGCCTATCAAGAGTATGATAGTGACAGCGATGTTCCTGAAGAGTTGAAAAGAGACTATGTAGACGAGCAGACAGGAGATGCCCCTATGAAGAGGTCAGTACGCTCAGTCTTATGTATGTGTCTAATCTCAGTACTGTAGTTTATTCTTAATTCAATTTCTACAACGATGGAATGATAATCAAATAATCTTTGTGATACCTGCACAGTGAGAAAGGCTCAGTAGTTAGATCTGCAGGATGAGGAGGAACTTTAAACTGTTCATTGTTACTGCAAAAAAGAAACTTTGGGAAGCAAGATTTTGAAGGAGGATAAAGGCTCTCTGAGTTGAGTCATAGAAAACTCATTAGCAAGCATTAGTCATTCTTCTACAACTGCTGTGACTTATATGTGTAACTTTTGTTGTGATTATCAGTGGGAATTTTTTGCAAACAAATGACTTGAGACTTGTGCTTCTGCTTTTAGAAAACAGTGATCTTTTAGAAATTTCAGACAAACAAACCAAAAAACAAAACAAAAGCACTGTACTGAGCAGATGTCTATTCAGCCTTTATGAAGCAAGCTCACCTTATTTGTATGGAAAGAGTTTCAGGAGTACTAGAAGGGCACCACTTGTGTCAAAAGAGAGGATTTTTTTTTTTTTTTTAAATTACAAAATCATTCTAGAATAAAATATTATCATGGTTTCATCAGACATTGCAAACTGCTTCAATTCAATGAAACTAGAAATACTGATAAAGACTAATTTGTGGGGAAAAAATGCAGTCAGTGATCATAGCTGTGTACTGTGAAATTGTAACATTATGAACTTTTGGAAGAATATTATTTTGAGGTTTTTTTTTCTTTTTTTCCTTCTTAGTGTTTCTCGAGAAACTCTGAAGAGCAGAAAGAAATCAGATTATAGCCTCAATAAAGGGAATGCACCTATCCTGACAAACACTACACTCAATGTAGTAAGGCTTGTTGGTACGTGGAACAATTGTTGGAATGTATGTTTTTTATTTTAATACAAACCTGTGGATTCTAGCAAATATATTCAGTGAATTTTAAAACACTTTAAAATCACCAAGTTGTACACTATTTCAACTTCTTGAATGTGTGTTAGTTTGGATGAGGTCTCAGTGGATTGTGTAACGGTGTATTGCAGTTTCCTGCTCTCGAGTGGCATTGACTCCCTTTGGGTTTCTCGCAGCTTCCTTGTACTGGCAGTTCAGTCATTCTGTAATGTTCTTATACAGCCAGCAGGTCCTTCACTTTACCAGTTTTTTCCAAAGGATGAGCCTTTAATTTCTTGCAGAAAGATGTTTTTAATTAATTGATCCTCAAATGCGTGGCTTTACATTTTGTACTACTGAATTTCATCGGATTCTTATTACAGCAGTCATCAAGGTCCTCTGGTTCCTCCTGTACATTATGCCAATCCCTTTCTGTTTTGATGGTGCCTCCTTATTTTTTTCCATTATCATACTCTTTATTTTTGTGCCAGAGTCATTCACGGGGATTTAAAAGAAGAGTTGTTGGAAACTCCACTAGTTGCTTTTCCAGATACTTCTCTTTTTATCACACTCTGTTCTGCCTTCTCTTTTACTAAACAGTTGATTAAATCCCAGATGGGTGAAATGTATGGTGTTCTTTGTCTAGAAAATCAAATAACATTTGTATCAAGCATATTTGTCTTAATCTGATATAGTTCACATCTGGTAGGGTCATGAGTTGTTTTACGAATTTTTGCCCCTATATAAAACATAAAGTTAAGCATGATGTTGCTCTTCTGATTTCTCTGAGCATTTTGTGTCTGTTACTATGAGATCTAGCTTTGATCCAGTCCGCTGGATTCTCCTCTGGCAGGAAGGGATGCCATGGAATGTGCCCATGTTTTAACAGTGGTCTCTACTAATGCCATTGAAGGTTTCAGTTCATCTCGCGCTGTCTCTGGATTTGGCTAGGAAAATGCCATGGTACATGACACTGTTCAGTTTCAAAGGGTGTATCCGATGGGTATTTAGGATTCTTTCATTATCAGTTGAGTACAGTAGATAGCTCCAGAAGGTGATACCTGTCCTGGATATCTTTCCTTGCATGTCGTAGTATGGATATCTTAGCACTTGTCTTCTGGAGATGGATGCTTCCCTTCTGCACAGGAGAGCTGAGCAACCAACATGGGCTGAGGGGCTTTTTTTAATAAGTTTGACAAAGTGAATTCCAAGTGCAATACCAGTGATATAATGTCTTAAAAATTAAGCAGAGACCTAGTGAAGTACAGTATAGGTATGTCCTATGCATCAGAAAGCCTGTACTTTCTTACAGTTTTGGCCCTTAAAAGTAAGGCTGTAATTTTAGAGATATTTGTTTTGGTGGCAGTAAATGCAAATAGCTTTTGTCCCTGCTACATATGGTCAATGACATGCCCGCCTCCCATGTATTTGCATCACTATGGCTTTTAGTGTATCTGTCTAGATCAGCTTCTCTCTCTTAGTTAAAAATAAATCATAAGGGAAAGCAAGTTAGTGCAGGAAGTTTGGGTTGAGATTAAGATGGGATTTTAAACTGCCTGCTCTAGTAGAAGAAATTGGTGCCTGACTTTTTTGTTATGCAAGTGGTAGTACTTGCTGAAAGAGTATGATGCTGCTCATAATAATTTTGAGCTATTTCTGGGGGCTATGTGCATTGTAAGGAGGCTGGATGAATAAAAGTGTGAGTTACTGTATATTTAATAAAAATAGTGTAAATGAATCATAGAATCATAGAATGAGTTACTATGTATAGCTGAAGTGGGAGGTCATATAATTGTTGAATTTGAATTTCAAATTTACAGTTCAATTTATTTGTTTTTCCATTAAGTTAATAAATGAGGTAGTTATTTCTCAGTTTGTTTCTAGTATAAAGCAACAATTAGATTAATTCATAGGATTATTTTTTTTCCTATCAAACGCTTGCCTGTTGACTTAAAGCTTGAAGGAAGAATGAATTCATGCTAAACTGTTTTGGAATCTTGAGACTTAGGGTGTGTACATCAACAAGAATATTTGCCATTGTGAATACTGATTTTTTTGTTTGTTTGTTTATATTAACATAATCCATATTTAAGAAATGGGCTGATGCCTTCTTTTTCCCTTATTTTTACTTCTCCTGTGGATAGTTTTTCATGAAGTAACTCTTAGATTTGGCTTGCTTTAAAGCTCATTATCTTTGGAGAAAATGATGGTGGTGGTGACAGATCTCACAGCTGAAAACTGCTGAAGAAGTGAATGGTCACATAGCATAGGACTTCATGAGCCTTCAAAATAAGAAAAAACAGCAAAAAAACAAAGCAAAAAAAACCCAAAACAAATAAAAGAAAAAACCCAATCATACAAACTTTCAAAATGATATAACTACAACATGCTTTTTGCTGTTTCCTTCACAGTGGCATTTTAGCCTCTAATGCATGTCATAGCAAGCTGCGTGTTTGAAATTCAGAAGTCATTTTATAATGACCACAGATATACTAAAACTCTCATAAATATATGGAGGTAGTGTATTTTATATACTTTTTTTGTTTTAATAATCAGATTTATGTAGATCAGTCCGATAGAAAAAACTGCTTTCTTGAAGGACAAAAGAATTGCTGGAAATACTGAACATATCCAGAAAAAAAAACCCCAAAACAAGAAACTAACATGCAACAACAACAACAACAAAAAAGCCAAAACTCTGGCAAATGTTCAGAAGTTTTGGCCATTATGAATTGTTTATAGAAAGCGTAACTACTTTGACTTACATAAACTCAAAGTGGTATTTACAAATATTTCTGGAAATTTCTGGTGTGGTGTGTGTTTGGGCTATTAGTGCTGTTTGGGAATGTCCTTGTACACGTTTTTCACCCAAACTATGAACTTTACTGCAACTAGGTAACAATGTATAGAAGTTAAAATTTGGCATCCTCTTAGAGAAACAGGGAGGAAATGTTCTTGGAACGCTTTTGTGTAAAGATGCTGAGTGATGTAGTAATAGAGAAATGTTCTTGGCTACAGAAGATTTTTATAGGGACAGTGGTTGGGCAGTGCATAGCCCTTTAGAAAAGTGTAGGACACTGCCCAAGAGACTACCTTGAATGTTTATGCCAGCCACACAGATATTTGGAAATCTAACTGTCCAGAATGCGACACATCACCCATTATTGTGCATAGATTGCAGGCAAGTTTGAAAACTGTATTTAGCTCAGAGTAAGTGGAAAAAGTCAGCCTGTAGCAATAAAGAATACTCAGACACACATGAAGATGGCAGTTGCTTTGATAGGGTATCATCTTTTCCAAACATCCATAAATTTCTACATAGACTGTGCTGAAATTAACTGCATTTGTTGTTCCCTTTTGGAAAACAAATGAAACATCTCAGGTCTGCTTTTCAGTTTGTTCATTCAGTTCGTAGGTCAAAACATTGATAACTGAGCATGGAATTAACACCTGGGATAACCTGCCAAATTGTTGGATACTTTAACTCTTGTCAGATCTCCCAAAATAATGAAATATTTTTTTGAGTATGTTGGCAAACTGGGGCCCAGTTCTGCAGTAGTCAGGCAGGTTGTTTAAGCTAGATAGAGACGTGGAAAGCAGCAAAATCAGGTTTTGCTTGATTCTTGCTATATCATCCCACCATAGTTGTGTCATAGATTTGTCAAATTAATGTGGTCTTTTATGATCACAAGTAATTGTTTAAAAAATCAAGTTACTATCCCTTGATACTTGATTCCTCTGTGTAAAACAATATTTTCTCTACTGATTACTAAGTTACTTTGCTGTGCACAGTGTTAACTTTAAAAATATTGCTGACTACAGGAGTAGTAAATTATTTTGGCACCCTCATGCAATATTTTATCAACCTGCCACATCAAAACATGTCTGAAATGTGGTGTTATGTTAACTGATCTGCTATATCCGACATGCTGGATGAACTGCATTTACTTCTTTGTTCAAAAGTTGCTGTCTGTAATCACCCAAAGCTTATTATATATATTAAAATATATACTTTTATTATATATAGAGTATCTATATTAAAATATAGATACACTGTTGAGATGCAAATGGGCAAGTAGTGTGTCATTTTTGAAGTAGCCAGCAGTAAGTGTAAGGTCTCTCAAAAAGCAGTTTTTCATTAAATACGCTTTTCTTACAACCCTGTGGAAAAACACCCTTGTCCTATACTAGAAGACAAAGTAAGCATGGAATTAAACCTATAGGGAAAAATTGCTTTCTGTGTCCAAATCCTATGATCAGTTTGACTCAACTAATGTATAAATGTATAAATAATGTATAAATGAAGATCCTGATATTCTTAATTTTTTTTTTTTGCAAAGTCATATGCACAATAGCAGAGTGCAGGATGGAAGAGAAGGAATTATTCTTTTCTGTGGGTGTCTCGATTTTAGGACATTCAGTAATACATGCTAAAGTAAAAAATTAATTCAGTGAAAAGAAGTAAACAAATAGTGGTTTAGTTTTTCTTCAAGTCCTGCTTGGATTTGCCTTACAAAATCTCCATTCCTTTTTGATTTGCTTTTGCCAGCAATTGTATTCTGTCAACCTACCCCTTTAGAAACATTTCCAATGTACAGCTGAAAACGATTTGGTTTTCTTGCCCTGTCTTTTTCTGACATGATCTGATTCCTCCTCACTACAGAAGGTCTCAGTGCTCTTTTGTACAACACAGTCCAAAGTTGTAGAGGTAGATTTTTTTTGCTTGTTTATTTGCCTTTGTTTCTTTTTTGAGCGTGTGTCTTTTTGGTGGTTTTTTGAAGGGCGGGGATCCTCTTAGGAGCAGCACAGTCTGGAGCTTATATGTTCTTCATCTTCAGTGCTGGTAGAGCAGTCATTTAGCAGATTCTTGAAGCACCTGCAGTGGAAATCTCTCTCCTTGATTGAAAAAAAAAAAAAATTTAGGTAGTCCTTTGTAGTGTATTGTTTCTTTCACTTTTTACAAAAGATAAAAAGGAAGGTGGGCAGGAAATGATAACATGCAGATTTGAAACACATTATTCCTAAACTCCCGACCTTGGGTATATCATTTTTATACTGTACTTTCCTATTGCTTGTAAGATGTCCGTGTGTGCATATGTGAACTCTCCCTTGTGCATAACATCTTGAGTGGCTCTGTGATTCATTTGCTGAAGAGTACTAACAGGGATTATTAATTTTTGCTAAGTTAATCTGAATGTTGTGGAGGAATCAGAAGGTCTTATGTTTTGAACTTGATACCAAAAGGCCAAAAGAATTGTTCAAGACGTTTTGATACAGACTAACATCCACTTTTGGAGAAGTCCTGTGTCATTTTAAACGTCTTAGTCATCATATTTATTTTTAAACCTCCTTATCTCTAAAACATTGCTAAATTGCACTTCATCAATATTCGTGGCTAATTAATAAGGTTTGTAAAAGTATTTTTGAGTCTGTGAAGCTTACTACTGTCCTTGTTGCACTTGTGCTGAAGAATCTGATCTTCTGTCTTCATTTTCAAGGGAAGTATATGCAGATGATGAACATTCTCAAGCCAATTGCATTTGATGTCATCCACTTCATGTCCCAGCTCTTCGACTACTATCTGTATGCAGTCTATACATTTTTTGGCCGAAACGATACGGTAGGTAGAAAAAGTTATTTATTTTGGAATATCAGAGTACACACAGAATGAGAATACCGAGGAGCTCTCCTTACTTAAAACAGTACCAAATAGACGATTCTGCAGAAAATTAGTGTTTCAGATTGGGTCTGAATGCAGGGGTAAGCAAAGGCTGATTGTCTAATTATCTAAATGTCTATCTGATTATCTAATGCAGTGAGGAGAGTAAGCACAGGGAGCATCATTGTCATTGGGACATAAAACCAATTGCGTTTGAATAGGTACTCAGTATTCTAATATTTTGAATGGAGAGGAAAGACAAGTACCTGGAAGTAGTGGCTGAAAGTGGGGAATAAAGGAGCAGTGCTACGGTGGCTTGGAGCCCAGAGAGGATTAGGTGACTTGGTTTTTCTGTATTTATTTATCAGACATAGACGTGAATAGCTGAAGAGAAGGGTGCCCTAAAGGTTGAGTAGTAACTCAGATTTAAGAGGTTTGAAATAGTTTCTCAGATCTATTATTGCTCTGTCAAGCTAATTGGATTAATAAAAATACTTTTGGACTTTGAGTGTTCTTGTAGTTGAATAAATGCTTGTTGGCAATGTCTACATAACGTGGATCAACTTTCAACAGAATTGTCTTAAAGCATTTAAAAGCTGCATGTAAAAACAATTTTATCCTCTTTTGGCCCCTGGATTATTTCACAGCATTAATGTAATGGGGTTCCAAACTCATCATCATTTTTTGGCAAATCACAGTGGATTTTAAGGCCGTCAACATATGGTTCTAAGTGGTTTTGAGCTGTTTGGCAGGACAAATGCATTTGCAATTTGTATGTGTTTAGAAGATGGGTGAGTTTTTTTTTGTTGGTGAATTTTGTTTTGTTTTCTGTTAACCTAATTGATTTCCATTGGCTTAATGAGCTACTTTGCTATTCACATTCTATTACATTTGGGTTTTTTGCACCTTCTGTTTTGTGTTTTTAAAGCCTGTGCCGAGTTCCTCACTTTCTACTTCTAACAGAGAACAGCCCAGTGCTAGGCAGGTAAATGTTATAGCAGTTGAGTGGTAAAATTGTATTGCTTTCCTAGTGTGCCTAATTTTTGTTTTGACAGATGGTTTTCTATGGGAAACATAACCCTTACCAAGGGTTTATGAATGAGATAAACCCTCTTGTAGTGCTCCTTGAATGTTCTAACTTCTCACTGTGTTTTAAACCTTTAAAAAAATAGAGATGGTGGATGGTATGTGATTTAGACCTAGACCACTGTCAGTGTTCCTGATGTAATTTTTTTACATAATATATCTATATATAGAATGGGATTCTTGCAAATATGCTGGTATTATAACCTCCTTAAGCAATTAGAACGCTGTGCCTATGTTATTTGTATGAGTTAGCACAAGAGTGATCAATTGTATGTTGTTAATTGCCTGTTCAGTGAAAATCAAGGATTGTGTTGACTGCTCTCTCTGGTCATGATGCTATGGCATTGTTCTTCCTAGAACTCTTTAGAACAGCTATCCTATATCGGTAGTGTTTGGCATTCTTCACTGACAAAATTTGCACACTATTGTAATCAGCATTGCTCTTTCAAGCTCTATTTAATTCCTGGGATACGCGTTAAAGCTTTCTTCTTTATCTCAAATTTTGGAAACACCTGATATGAAATTAAAAGAAAGAACCTCTATTTAATACCTATTCACTAAAGTCATGATATTTATGAACATATCACAGAATAGTCTTCCTCAGCAGAATAAATTTTAATGTGAGTTTTAATTTTTTGACAACACGTTATTAGATAAATCTAACAACCATTTCTACAGAAAACACCTGAATTTTTTTTTTTGTAAGATAATAAATCCCATAGAACTGGTGATAAGTATAAATTCTCTAATGCTAAACTTACTAAGTCATCGGTTTGTGACATTTAAATATCTACCGGATTGCATACATAAATAGCAAAAGCTTGAAGTAAAAAACTTGAACCGTGTAGCAAAACAATTATACTGATGAGTGGTGCATTCTGTTTGAAGCTGTGAGGTTTTGGCCTTGGGGAAAACAAGTGCAGTACAACAATTGTTTTTTTGGTTTTTGTTTTGCTTTGTTTTGTTTTCCTTATAGATATAAATGCACAGCTTTGGGCTATGCCTGATGAGTCTGGAGCTCTTGAGTTGTAATGTTTTATGGAAATTTAAATATGTTCTTTCATTCCTTATTATTCTTAAATGTTTCAAGTGTGAGATGTCCACTTTTAAAAAAAGAAATAAATGTATTATTAAGAAATATTTTATTAAAATAATATTAAAAATAAAATTAAAAAAAAATGATTGCTGTCAAAAGTTGGTAACTGAAAGGCAAGAAGAGGAAGGGTTAGTGGCAGGTTGTGGTGTGTATTTTGATGGTGCAGAAGAGAATTGCTTAAAATGAAATTTAATGGCTGATACTTGCAAATATATTTTTAATAGATTTTTTTTTTTTTCCTTGTGGTTTTTGTTTTCCTGCTTATTCTTACCTTGCCAGGGAAAATAGCTAGTCTTGAATTTGCAATCATTGTGGCCATAATTTGAAAAACTGTTATATGATGTTAAGGATGGAATAAAAGATGATTTGGGAAATTAAGAGTGTGTTTCTTGAAGAGTAAGGAAAAAAAACAGATTTTTTTTTTCACTCGTACACCTGCAAAACTGAAGGCAGCTTAGAGCTGCTATTTCTAAAGTAGAAATGTGAATAAAAGTGCACACCCAAAATACCCCACATTTTTATCTGGAACTTTTTATCAGGCGGGGACATTAGAATACTGATCTATGTCTCCTAGACCACATTCTAGATTTCAGCAGAGGTTGCTTCGAGTGGAAATTCTGCTGCAAGGTAATTTTCATTGAGCGTATGGGAAGATTAGGATAAATGGACATCTTACATGAGAAAGTTTAGATGTAGTAAGTAGGGACCTTGATTATTCCCTTTTCTATGTAAAATGAGGGATGGGACTTGACTTCCTTCCCCGATTCAGTGCGTTGAAAGGGAGTCTAATACAGTAGACACCATTGCTCTAAATATTGTTCAGTAAATTGCTTCTTTGGTCTGAATCACATACCAGAACTGTATTCAGATACTTCCAGTTTCTTAATTATGTGTTTCTTAGTTTTCCCATTTCCACTGCCTTCGGTTTGTTGGTTTGTTCTTGTTTCTTTGTAACTGGAAGTAGAAGACAAGTAGCTGTATTAATTATGCATCAGATCAGCCCCTCAGCTGGTATAATTCATTGCATCTATCAGGAAATGAATGTTAATTTATCCCAGCTGAACTGCTTCCCCGTAATGCTACTGAGCCATGAACATGAAGATGGCATGCTTATTAGGTAAATCTTTGTAGACATTAAGAACTGTTTTATAAAGATCAATGGCTATAATTATACAATTGCAAGTTAGATATTCAGTAAGGGATTACAAGAAACTTTATAGTCAAGGCTATTTGGCCTGGATATGGCATTCATGCAAGTCTCACTGGGGGCACTGTGGTGTGCCTTTTGGGGCTGGTTTCCCAGATGAGGTCATCTTGGGTCCTGTGCCCATATACAGTGTTACAACAAATAGGATGCTAAGTGCTGATTGACAGAAATGGTAAGCTGTCATCTTCATGAAATGTGCTCAGGCCATCCTTCACATACGTGCAGTGCTGAATGCAGTGACTTCTGTTGATCACAGAATCACAGAATCGTAGGGGTTGGAAGGGACCTCCAGAGATCATCGAGTCCAACCCCCTGCCAAAGCAGGTTCCCTACACCAGGTCACGCAGGTAGGCATCCAGGCGGGTCTTGAATATCTCCAGAGAAGGAGATTCCACAACCCCCCTGGGCAGCCTGTTCCAGTGCTCCGTCACCCTCACCGTAAAGAAGTTCTTTCACACATTCGTGCGGAACTTCCTATGCTCCAGTTTCTGGCCGTTTCCCCTTGTCCTGTCTCCACACACTGCTGAAAAGAGTCTGGCCTCGCCACTTTGCCCCCCACACCTCAGATATTTATAGACCTGAATCAGGTCCCCTCTCAGTCTTCTTTTCTCTAGGCTAAACAGAATGATCAAAATGATCTTAATTTTGTAGAGTTACAATTATGTATTAAAACTTTAGGGTGATTAAATTGTATCCAGTGCTTACAAACTGAAGTTTTGTTGTATTACCATAAATCTTAAACCAAGGATTTTTTACTTTCCAAACTTAAATAGAAATATTTCTTCCAGTTTGAATTGACAGGATTGGGCCTCAGTAGTAGCAGATTACGCACCACACTGAACAGAATCCAGGAGAGCCTCATTGATCTAGTAAGTATCTGGATTTGAAATAGGGGGGGCTGTGTCAGCAATTCAGGAATTAGATTTCATTATAGCTTACTGATTTTTTCTTTTTTCTTTTTTTTTTCCTATCTCCTCATATTTGGTGTCTGTAAAGACAAAGGCTATTTCTTGGTATATAATAATGTAGGTATAATTACTGTGTGAAATTATTTGTTCTTAATTAATTAATTAAATTAATTAAATTAAATTAATTAATTAAAACTAGAATTAGTTTAATAGCTTTTACTAGATGTAACAACACAATTAGACATTTAAATCTTAAAATGCTTTATGGTTTATGTAATAAAAGCACAGTGATATTCCAATATTATCCTTATTAAATTAGACCTTCTATTAAAAATACACCCAACAACAGCACGAGAGACAACTCATTTTTCTTCGGTGAAAGAACAGCAAAACAATAAGCCATTGATAAACACATTCGGTGTATAAAATCATTAGTACGTTAAGCCCTTTGTTATGTCACTTCTGAATGTTGCAGAATTTCACCTGCCGATTTTATAAATTATTATCACATCAGTCACTTCATGAGTTATTTTCAGGAAGTGAAAAGTAAGTATGGTGCTCATGTCACACAGTCCACATCACATTACGAAGGATGTACAAGAGTCTTCAGGTAGGTTTCGTAGGTTCAACTGAGGAGCAGGATTTATAAAGAAATGTTGTTGAGAGCTCTGCAAAAATGGAACTGTGCACTCTTTTTTAACCTAAATGTAAAAGCCTTGAAACATTGTGAAGAAATATATTGAGTATTGTAAATGGGATGTATTGTAATTACTACCACAGATGCTAGAGGAAGGATTCATTTTTGAAGGCAGAAGTGGGATGCGAATGCTCTACTTTGACTTTCACTGGGATTTGGCACTCCACAGAATTGTACTAAGGTGCCTTTTTGAATTCCTTTAAACGTTTAGAGCAGTCACATTCTAAACTGTTCTTTCAGAGAAGCATTTTAAAAGAGTTAGAGTAATTTCTTGCAAGGTCAGTAGAGGGAGCATAACATAACTAATAACCCTGGGCCTCCATAATGCAGAAAAAGGCTGAAGTAGTGTTGATACTTGTTTCAAAGGCAGTGTGTTCAGAAAAGGAAAAAAAAAATTGAGAAGATCTTGCAGACAAATCAGTTAAAGATTTGTCATCATTGGGGAAAAATGTCAAGTTTTAGAATGAACTTTTTAAGCTTACTCTGCAGTCATCATTCTTGAGAGTGCTTTACATTGTTTTGATTTTTATCATTCAGTATAACTTTTTAAAAATTATTTCTAGGAGTAAATTGAGAACAATAACTGGATTTCTTCTTTGTCATTTAACAGTGCTGTTACAGATAGTGATACTGTCCATTGAGATCAACAGCTGTGTCTGTTAACTTTAAGCTGTTCAATGAAACTTATTAATCCTATGAATTTATTAATCTTATGAACTTATACTGGTCTTACGCTGTCAATGGGAATTTACTTTCTGAGTATTTCTGTTATGGTCACTAAGAATTTATGAAAGTCAAGACTAATCTTCACTGCATCATCAAAATGGGTATTTCTCATAGCTTAAAATTGCTTTCTTTGGATATTCTTTGTGCTTATATTGTAGAGTTCAGTCCCATGGCTTGTCAGGAATTTGCTTTATATTGTTATTTATTTATTTATTTTTGTGTTGCCTTTTATTCATAGTAACCTTATTCAGGGCTCTCATTTCTGCTAAATTTTGTTTCCTGATAGCAGCATCTTTTGATGTTTCATTTGAATAAGGATACTTCCAAGAAGTTTTTATTCTCATTCTATGTCTGAGGCTTTGTCAGAACTTAGTAGAGATCAAACTAGTCCTCAGCAATCTTGCGGTACCATTGAAGGTAGAACTCTACTGTCTATCTCAAAACTATTCAGAAGTTTATACTGGGTCGTTCCTTGTCTGTTTTCTGAGAGGCGAGAGGATGATACGGCTTTCAACAATTTTTTTGATATGTTCTGAATTTTATATGTACATTTGAACTCCTTAGTCAGCCCTTTATGCAGCAAGTGTAAGGTAGCTTCAGTACAGATTTCTTCTATGCAGCAGCTTCAGAGATAATAATTCTGATTCTCCAAAAATAGCAGTATGCAGGTAGTTTCATTCATACCAGCAGGATGTATTATGAGAAAGAGAGAAGAGTGATTTTACAGTGTTAAGGTGCAGCTTTCATTTGGCCAAACACATTGAAAGAAGCACGTTTCCAAACAGCTTATGTCTCCTCACTACCAGTTTCCCAATTGGGAGGCACGGGGAGATCTACACACATTCCATCCTTGTGTTTGTCATTCCTACCAGGACTGTGTTTTGCAATAGTAATGATATTTATTAATCATATCGATTGATGGCAACCAGTAAGCACCCAAGTAGGTGTTTGGCATTGATCAGATAGGGATCTGCAGTAATTGATGATTTGGAAGGGAAATATTTGCTTCCGATGCCTTGCTTTATCTGTCTCTAAGCAACTTCTTTATTGCTTAGTCACAGTACTGCCATTACCTAGACACTGTTTATGAATGTCCTCTTCATGCAAATAGCTGCCTTAGACGATACTGCTGCTTTTGGAAGTGAGATATTTGTAGCAGATAAACAGAATATTCATAAATATTTCATTGCAAGCTGGTTTGCTCATTTAAAACTGAGATTTAGAATGAAGTTTGTTAGTTATTGTGCCCTACAGAAGAAAAATAAATCACCTTGGTAAGGTATATAAACATTGCAATGCAATATATAGAACAGGAGATGGAAAAAAATGCTTGTGTAGAGTACTGTTTCATGTATTTTAGATTCTGTCTTTGCTTTTGGGGTCTTTTCCCATGAAGTATGTATCTTCTAGCGATGACAGTTGGTTAGAGAATGATGGTGCAGAGATGAAAAATTTAGATTTTCAGCTGCACAAATATGATAAGGAATTGAAGGGAACATTTTTTTTCTGCACATCTGACTTTCCAACCCATCTTGCAAAGATATTTTGTTGTTTTTTTTTCTTTAAATAGATTTATACAACATATGTAATGACAGTGTTTAAGGTGTTGTGTGAAGTGCTTGTCAAGAGAAGAAAATTCTATCTATAAAAAAGAGAGCTTTGACATGACAGGCACTTTGAAAATATGATAGGACATTGCAGCTGCTTCGCTTCCTCACATTATTCATTCAGAGCTCTAAACACATTTTTTTTGTTTGTTTGTTCGACGGAATTACCCAACTTGACTGGAATAATCTACTGAAAATGAAAGTTTTCTGGCTTACTTGTTTGGATACATTTTCCGGTTCTTGGTGGTTGCTGCGCCCCTCTCTTTGAGCAGTCACTGAGCCATCTCACAGCAGTCACTTCAGCCTTTTTGCTGGACACCAAAAGTTTGGGCTGATTTCTAGTCCCAGAGGAATGCAGGTCACAGCTGAGCACCTGGGAACCAGCAGCAGCTCTTGATAAAACTGTCTTTGGATTAAAAAAGTATGTTGCAATAAAAAAGTGTGTGATCAAATCAGTTTGACTTACTTTTTTGGTTTAGATAGGGGTTGAGATTCCCAAGGATGTGGCAGTGCTTTCTTGTGGAGGCTCACCTGCTGTGTATTTTGTTAAGCATTTCATCATTCATTTTCTCAGCACGCAGTGATTCCCGACACAAAACTTTTTGCATTAAGCTAAACAAGGCAGTAAGTAAGCTTGATGATTTCTGGTAGGTTTTTTTGTGTGCAAAAGTCTGCCATTTATTTTGGAACACCAAGAAATAAATGAAGTGCAAAGATCCTGCAAGTTTCTACTCTTAAGTTTTTTGAAGTCTGATACTGAAATCAGTGAGGCTGACTCAGCTGAGGTGTGGGAAATCTTTGTTTTGTGATAAGGATGGTGAAGGAGCTATACTGCAGACTAGTTTAGTGCTGCTAGTGGAATTGGAAACTTCATGCACACCGTGAGGCAATGCAGGTGAACTCAACTCTGGGGCCAGTGCAAAGTGTTTGCATTGTAAGGTTGCTTGCATGACACTTCATAATGCTGTAAAGGTATTGCTTGCCTGCAGAGGATTATGAATAAACAGAAAATTAATAGAATAGATTCCTGAGAGAGTATGTTTCCTTCTTAATGGTCTTTTCTTTCAAGGTGTGTTGAATGGTGTTTACCATGGCAAGCTACACCTTTTTCATGTAATTTATTTTCCCAATGGCTGAGTCAAGATTACCAACTTTGCAAACTTTGTTCCCCTAAGCAAGAAAATAACAATCTTTTAACATGAAAAGTAGTAGGAGTATTAAAAAGTGTCATTTTTAAGCCTTACCATATTAAGGCATATTCAAATAGCACTGCTATCTTTGAATGCAATGTGCTTTTACCATTGGCTCTGCCAGTCATTTTCAGCATCAAGATTCAAGAACTACTGGAATTAAGATTAGTTCTGTGTGTGTGTGTGTGTGTGTGTAAACTGACGTGTTAATTTCTGTACATCTGCTCTAATCAGAAATCTTTTTATATTAAGTGATTACTTTGAGATGAGCTATTTTTGAACAGCTTTTGCATGCAGTAAGGGCTTATGTTTGGTAAATGTTAATTTTGTTGTATTCTGTGCTCATAATGTTACTGAAACTATCAATTAAATTCTGTAAACACAGAGCTGGTGGAGTAACCCTGTCAGGTAAATTGTGTTTTAGGTAAATGTTTGAGGTCGCTCTGCTTTTTCTTTGCCATCAGTGCGCATCCCATTTAACAGTGTTCATGTGTCAGGGGCATGTGATGTACCTGAAGACTTTTTGACTATTAGAATGTTTTCTTGTCGGGAATAAACCCCCTTGGCCAGGTAACCTGCTGATAAGCCTAGGGAAGCACACCAACTCAGCGTGAGTGAACAGCTTCCTTTATTGTCCATACTCTGGGTATTTTATAGACGCAGAATCTGTTACCATGATTACAAGCAACTCCATAAATCATATACTATGGAAGGCATGCAACCCGCTCCGCTAGTTCTAAACAATCAAAGCAGTTCTAAACAGGAACAACAAGTCTTGGTGCTAGGACACTGCACTCCAAACATAATGTCCCCCCTAGCTCCTTAATCACATAGCATTAGAAACCCAACCAGAATAAACTCCCTGCAATTCCCCCCTTTTTATTTTATGGGCACATAGCAAAGTATTCCAAAGAACTATGCCCACCTTGCTCCTTTAGCCATTCTTGACCTTCTTTTATCAGGCTGTAAGCCCATGCGGAAAGGCCTGGGAAGGTAGAGCGAAGCCAATCATCTATGGGGTTATGATCTTTACTCACAGATTGCGTGTGATTCAGGAGCCAGTGGATCTGCTTATGAATGGAGTCACTATGATCGGACAAATGAAAACAACACATTCCTTCAAAATCAGTACACCCACGGCCCTGCGCTAACAGCAAAAAATCTATAGCTGCTCTATTTTGTAGTACTGCATGTTGCAAACTGTCCATATCTTCCAGCATTTCTTCCAGGATCATAGAGGTAACGTTGCTTTGCTTGACCGTCCAACATGCTAGTCGTTCAATCTGCTTCAGAGCTTGCGTGGCTGCCAGCCCTGGCGCCAAGATGGATGCAAAGATGTTCGCGGTGACTGTCCACAGTTGTACCTCATCACGACAATCTCCAGTCAAAATTGTTGCCGATCATTGATCCCTTAGACGGTCATCACCAGATAGCATCCTATTGATGTCCTTCCACTCTGCTCGTCGCGGTGCAAACAAAGTTAGTTTTCCTAGGTAGCAAGGACCTCCTACTATATTTTTGGGCACCCCGGCCCACGCCCTGTCCCCACAGATCAGGAATATACCAGGGGGAAGGGCTTTTGCTGTGTCCTTATTAACTAGGGTCTCCTGATGTAACCTACCAGAGATGTTAATATATCTAAGGCCATAAGCATTACCTATACTAAAGTTCCCACCACAACATGTATTGAATGCAAAAGCTCCTTCGTTCTGAGGAAATACAGGGGTCCACGACACTCACTGTTGCCTGCTCTGTCTTGCTCGTACAATGCTCCCAGAGGCCTGTGGTCTTTTGGCCATTCTGCAACAATTCCCCCTTTTTCTTTTTGTATGAGCAAGGTATTCTGTTATTATTATTCCTGCATTTTCTAATATTCTAATTTTTGCCATGCCTTTCAAATTCCACTTACTACTTATTACTAACTTCAGGATTTCTTCTGTAAGGTTTAAAAGTATCACCATTTGGTCATGGCAGAATCAAAGCTAAAATTGCTCGTATTGTGTGTGAATTCAAAACATAATTTGAAAGCTGAAGTTCTGTACTAGAAGTATGAGGTAAAGAGAATTTCAGTTTTGAAAGATTATCAATTACGAATGTGATCTGTTGAGATTTGTGATCCAAGAATGCGTGTCTTTTTTGTCTTTTTAGTTAACTATCACCATTCATATTCAGTATCTCCACTACAATGGCAGATGATCAGATATTTTTGACATGCTTACCTGGTGTTTAATGTTCTGTTGGGTAACTGAAAAATGATTCTGAGCTCATGTTGAGATCAGGCCCCCTAAAAATGTCTTTTTTGCAACTTACATGTCTAACTTTTAACTTAGATAATTAGTTTAGGTGGCTTATGCTTGTAATTTATGTTATTAGCTTATAGTCTCTTCTTCAGATGGAAGGCTTTCCCACTGGGTTTTCCACGGGGCTTTTTGAGAGGGTTCTGCTGAACTATTGAAATGAAAATGCTCTCTTGTTATGGAAGACATTTTTTAAAGGAACAAGTTGTAACAGAAGCTTGTTCCGTACATGGATAGATTTGTGTTATTAGGTAAATAATTTCTGCTTGGGAGTAAACTATCAAATGCTGAAGTAAAGTGTCCAGCTATGAATCAAACTGCAGCACACTTACACATATCTGATACCTGCTATTTACTAATACATGCCCATCTGTCCTAAAAAGCAATTTCAGACGAAATTTAATTCAAAGATAGACATTGTGTAATGGTACCTGCTAAAGCACACAGTGTAGCTGATATTACTGTTAGCACATGTTAAACAAGGTAAAGTACTCATAAGCCTGCTTTAACACCTCTGCATTCTGATATTTTCAGGCCTTTCTAGCAAAGCAGCTTGTATAAACAATTGCTAGTTGTGTGTGCCTATCATGTAGCATTAGAAAACTTAATTCTTTTCCTTCTAAAATACGATAGTTAAACTAGAAATAGCGGAATAGATAAGATCCACTGTAAGGTGACTAGGAGGAATGCAGGTTAAGCCATACTGTTGTACCTGGCACAGTTAATTTGATTATTGTTCAGATAAGTTTGGTGTTTTGGATAAAATCTATTTTTTAAACGACAAACATTGAAGTGATCACTGAGGTCTTTTCCTCTTTGGCAAGGAAACAGAAAAATATATTGTTGTTTGCATCAGTTCCATGTGTATATTGTAATGATTTTATTAAATCCCTTTTTTTGCCCAGTTTGCTTACAGGAATGTTAAATGGGCTGCAGTATGTCTGAGATGCATTACAATTCTGCTCTATCAGCAAGACTACTGTGCTCTGATGCAGAGAAAAGCTAAGCAAGTTTATTCTGACTTGGTGCTGCTCTCTGCATGCTTGATGCTAGGTACTACAATACATTCTCAGTGTAACTTGACCTTTCCTGAAATCACAGAATCACAGAATCGTAGGGGTTGGAAGGGACCTCCAGAGATCATCGAGTCCAACCCCCTGCCAAAGCAGGTTCCCTAGACCAGGTCACACAGGTAGGCATCCAGGCGGGTCTTGAATATCTCCAGAGAAGGAGATTCCACAACCCCCCTGGGCAGCCTGTTCCAGTGCTCCGTCACCCTCACCGTAAGGAAGCTCTTTCACACATTCGTGCGGAACTTCCTATGCTCCAGTTTCTGGCCGTTTCCCCTTGTCCTGTCTCCACACACTGCTGAAAAGAGTCTGGCCTTGCCACTTTGCCCCCCACACCTCAGATATTTATAGACCTGGATCAGGTCCCCTCTCAGTCTTCTTAAGGTTAAACAGACCCAGTTCACTTAGCCTTTCTTCATAGGGGAGATGCTCCAGGCACTTCACCATCTTTGTGGCACTCCGCTGGACTCCTTCTAAGAGATTCCTGTCTTTTTTGTACTGGGGAGCCCAGAACTGGACACAGTACTCCAGATGAGGCCTTACCAGGGCAGAGTAGAGTGGGAGGATCACGTTCTTTTTAATGCACCTCAGAATGCCATTAACCTTTTTGGCCACGAGGGCACACTGGTGGCTCATGACCAACCTGTCGTCCACCAGGACACCCAGGTCCTTCTCTGCAGAGCTCTTCTGCAGCAGGTCATCCCCCAGCCTGTACTGGTGCACGCAATTATTCCTCCCTAGGTGCAAGACTTTACACTTGCTTTCGTTAAACCTCATCTGGGTTCTTACCGCCCAGCTCTCCAGCCTGTCCAGGTCTCTCTGAATGGCAGCACAGCCTTCAGGTGTGTCAGCCAATCCTCCCAACTTTGTATCATCAGCAAACTTGCTGAGGGTGGCCACTATCCCCTCATCAAGGTCATTGATGAAGATGTTGAACAGGACAGGACCCAGCACCGACCGCTAGAGAACACCGCTAGTTACAGGCCTCCAACTGGACTGTGCACCACCAACAACGACACTCTGTGCTCTGCCAGTCAGCCAGTTCTCAACCCACCTCACTTCTTGTAACTTTAGCTGCTGTTTAATTTCCTGGCTTCTGTTCTCATCATCATCACCTTCCTCTATTGATTGGTGCAGCTTTTCCCCCTTCCAGTTTTACTGGAGCTTCCTGTTCTCTTTGAGTAGTCAAAAGTAATCTCCAAGAACAGAGCATGCCCTGCAGATTTTCTTAAAATACTGGAAGGGTTAACTGTAACAAGTCCAGTCTATTGCAAAACAACTGATTTCTTTAAACAGTTTGTAGGATTTTTTGTTCCAGCCTGAATGTATGCCTCTATTGCTGCTTTCAGTCATGTCATCATTGCTTTTTACTATGCATCTATTTTAGAGCAAGGAGAAAGAAATACTGATAGTGTGTCTGGCCAGTATATCTGAAGCAGAGTTTGACTCCATGGTTGAACACAGACATGTCTGTCTTGTATGCATTTTGTGTCTTCAGATGCTTTCTCTGTTGAATAAATAACATAAGAAATATATGGGATTGGGCAGATGAAAGAAAAAAATTACTTAGTATGTGTTTCAGTACTAAAGTGATGGGTGACTTTGAATTAAGATAAATACAAAATGGAGTCTCTGTAATATTTAATGTTAATATATTTTATAGTTAGTCTTTGGAAAAAAAAACCAACAAAAACATTGAAGATGTAATTGACAGACCGGTGTTGTCAAAATGATTTTGTTTTTCTTGTCTGAACAGTGAAGTAATAGTTTTATCATTCATAATGATATTCAAAATGCTACCGGGCAATTTTCCAGAGTTTCTTCAGATCTTTACCACTGCTACTCTTCCTCTAACCCTGTCACTCAGGGTCTCTCCTAAGATTAGAGAATTGATTGGTAGGCTATGTTTTTTTTTTTTTTTTTTTTTTTAAATCATATGTAAATACTTCAAAGCTTCTCTTTGTTATGTTTTTGAGGATGATATGATTTTAGTAGTTAATTAATTGTGGCTTTGGTGCAGCTAATAAGAAGAATTAACTGTTATGCGTAGGTCATTATATAGTACTGCCAGTTTTCACTGTGGATGTGCTAGGCAGGTATCTTCAGAGCTGCCTCAAAGAGATTACATAAACTTCAGCAAATATCCAGACCACATGACTTGTTTATTCATTCTGATAGACTCAGCAGAATGCCAGCTTCACTGTGTTCTGAAATGTCTGGCCAGTACAATTGCAAAGGTATCTGGTTGAATGTGAACACAGAACAGAGTAATAAAAATTCACTTTTCAAAGAGCTCAGTGATGTAGCTAGACTTTTTAATCGTTCCCGTGCTAGTACATCTGTATCTGGTAACATCTGACCTTCTTTTTGAAGTTTTGCCTTCTGCTCATTGACCTTCTTCAGCTAGATCTTCTAGTGCTGCAAATGATGTGTTGATGGTATTGCTCAGTCAGTAGTCTTATTCAGGATTTCTGTGGGGATTATTCATGGTTCCCTGCTTTGACCACTTTCCACTTCTATAGTTTTGCAGATTTTTTATTTTACAAGTTCGTAGATACTTTCTTCTTACTTGACAGCCAGAACTCTTCTGTCCAAGTCTGTCTATACTTGGTTTCATCTGCTGTAGTAGATGTATGTAGCACATTCACATTTGTGTTGGACATCTTCTGGAGGCATTGAACTGACAGAGCTTTTCTGAGTTAGCAAATCCAGCTCCCTGTTGCCTTGGGCTGTCACACAGAATCAATTGTCAAATCTAAAATGGTTAAGGTGGAACTTGTGATCCTTTTGTTCCTCTGCACTTCAAACCAATTTTAGCAGATTGGGCAGCATTATATTCCCTGTTGTTTTTCCCTGATCACCTTTTTCTCTGTTGCATGTGGTACCTTCTCTCTTTTCTTTTCAAGATCTACAGTGCATATTCTTCCTTGTCTCAATCCTGATACTTTAAGTGTGTTAGATCATGACTTGGTTCAGTCAGTATTTCTGATGCTCGCTGCTACCCCTTTCTTTTTAGGAAAAAAAAAAAATGCCACCCCTCACAATTGTTCTCTTCCGTGAACCTAGAAGAATCTCCTCTTGGTTGCTATGGTCAGCTTGAATCAGTTTTAACTTCTACTGCTCTTGTTCCTTCAGTTATTTCAGTGCAGCTTTTTCACTATTTATTTCTATCTCCAGCCAAAAAAGCCCTGCACAGCTGCTTTATGTATTATCCTGTTTTTGGCATCGCCCTTGTACAGTTTAACAGCAGTGTAAGAATTATACTATTATGTTTTTGGAGTCCAGCCATAAATGTAATTGTTTAAGCAGTTTTGTTGTTGTATTGGTTGTGTTCATACCTTTCTTTGCAACAGGTATGTTTCACACCTAATCTCGCCTCTGAATAAACTATTTTTACTGCTACTTTGGCACCGTGTTATTGCCCAAATTTATTTTTATTCTATTTTATTCTATATTCTATAAGCTGATGGCTTGTTGTAGCACCTATTTGGCAACAAAATTACTATGCCAGAGTCACAAGATAAGAAATGAGTTAAGAAATCAGTATTGTATCTTCCACTTTCTTTATCTGATTTGAGTTCTGGCTATTATTTGGTTGTTGTCAGGTTGAAGAAACTATATTCAAGAGTGAGAAGCTGGTCTTTCAGTAGGCAATTGGTCTTTCAGTAGGCAGTTGTCTAAAGGCTCTATGGGTGCTAAGGTGCAGCAAGAAATTTGTTCTGTTTCTTTTTTTTTTTTCTGGGGTAAATAATGATCTACACAATGCGAATTTACATGTTTGTCAATTGTATTTTAGGAGGTCTCTGCTGATCCCACAGGAACTCTAACAGCTGCTGAAGAGAGAAAGGAGAAGGTGCCAAGCCCACATCTCAGTCATCTAGTTGTTTTGACATCTGGCAATTCACTCTATGGTTTGGCAGAGAGAGTGGTAGCCACGGAATCCTTGTAGGTTATTTACTGTACACCACTTTTTGTGGTCAGTGGAATTTTTAAGGAGTTGTGATTACAATCCAAAACCTCCTTAAGAGGTCAAAAATTCCTAGCCTTGAATGTGATTTTAAAAGTGAGAAGTAGAGGTAATGTTGTAATTAACAGTAGTACAACATGACCATTTGGTCTAACCACCTGCAAGCATAAGCAATAAAACTTTGATGCAGCTTCTCCAGTAATTTGTGACAGCACAGAGCCAAATCTAATAGAAAAAAGAGTTTAATTTAAAGAGCTCAATTGGAGTTTTCAATCTGTGTTTGTGTGTATATATATTTTTTTTACGTATTTATATATTTATATTAAAATATATAAAATATATATTTAAACCAGTACTCAGATGCTGATAGCTGAGACCCAGAACTGCTTAGTACATATTGGCTTGGCTCCATTCATGGTGCTCTTGGCAACAGGTGGAAGTTTACCTGTGAAGAAGAGATTATAATGATAGAGTAATGGCAAACTCTTATAAAGTTATAAAGTATATTTTATATATACTTATAAAGTATATCTTATATCTTATAAATATATAAATATATTTTATACTTTATAAGATATCTTTATATCTTATAAAGTATTTTTTCGGTTGGTCATCAGAATGGTAGTAGACTAATATGGGATTTCATTTTGTTTTCCACACAGGAGGACATTGTTAAAGATTAATAATTAATTTTAAAATGTGTTTACAAAAGAGAATTAAATGATTGTTTTTAAGTGATTATTAAAAAAATAAACCATGCCTGTAATGAAGAATTTGATCTCATGCTATGCTTTTAAAAGTTTACTAGCAAATGTGTAATCAGTAATGTTGTTTTGGAATTCTGACGTGATTTCTTTTAATGGGGACTGGCTTGCCATGAGGAAATTGTGGGACAGTTGTCCACTGGCTTTTCTGGATTCTGGATCAGAATTTTGCAGTATATCCTGATTAAAACAGAAAATTGAGTTCTTGCTATTCAAACCTTCACATTTTTATTCATTTTGTTCACAATCACATTTTCAGATTTTCATAATTGAGAATACATGTTGATATGCTGGCCAAAAAATGATACAGTTCTTATCAGTATTAAATTTACCCAGGTTACGTGTCATTGTTGCCAAATAAATGTAGGTGAAGTGATGTATAGAGGCATTCCAAATGCTTAATTTAGTTCATGGTGAATTTTCTTTATTTTCAAAGGGTATTTCTGGCTGAGCAGTTTGAGTGTCTTCAGCCTCATCTTGATGCAGTGATGCCAGCTGCCAAGAAGCCTTTTCTTCAGCAGTTCTATTCTCAGGTCAGAATTGTGTAATTTAGAGCTAATTTTTTAATGCAAGATTTGAAACTTGTAATATATGATGGAAATATTTTTAAACCATACTTACATACTGCTCTTACTTGCCTGAAATTTACTGAATTGAATTTTCTTTTTATTCTCTTTCAGACTGTGTCAACTGCCAATGAGCTACGCAAACCAGTTTACTGGATTGTTGCTGCTAAAGCCATTGATTATGAACAGATGCTGCTTCTCATGGCTAATGTGAAATGGGATGTGAAAGAAATCATGTCACAACACAACGTATATGTAGACTCTCTTTTAAAGGTGAATACTTTAGGAGAAACAGTGTGCTGGAGCACATATATGCATTAAACTACTGCATACATCACTAAAACTGTTAAGGCGACATGATTAGAACGATATAACATCCTGAAAAATGTTAAGTTGTCATAAGGAGATCTGTCCAGAATTTTCATTGTTCTTGCTGCTAGAAGAAATACTTGCGGAGTTTTGTCTTTACAGGAGTGACAATGTGCTGGTTAAAGCACAGCACTGTGGTTCTTTGCTTCCTCTTTCAGAAAAATTGTGTGAAGTACCAGTTATTTGGTCAGAAACTAGCTTTACATGGTCACTGAAATCACCAGCTTAGTGGTTATTCTCTTCTTCGTTTGCTAGGAAAAACAAACAATAACAACAAAGCTGTGAGATTCTAGCGTTGGAATGAAAGCACTTGGTTGAACAAGTATGAGCCTTCATAGTCTACAGTACAAACTCTGATGGTTACACAGAGTTCATTGTCAAGGTCTCCTTTATGTTTGAGCTATTTGTTATCTTTTTAAAAATAATAGAGGCATTAGTTCCTGGCAGCCAACTTCTGTTTCTCTTTATGTAAGTCACAAAAATCGTTGTAGTAGTAATAATGTTCAGTTATGGCTAGTTTATCACTTACAGTAACAGCTCAAAATCCATCCTCCATTGATGTTTCATGTGGAAATGGGTACCTTTCTTCAACCTAAATTGTAGTCTAGCATCACAGTATACTGCTGAACTGTTGGATTTGGTTTGTTTTTTAGTGGGTGCTTTCAGCTCTTACTGAAGCACCTGGGAATTTTTTAGTGCAAAAGGCTGAAGAATGAAAAACAATTGCAGTATTTTTGAGGTTCTCCCTGAAGGCTGATGGGGCAGGTATTTAGATGGATGAAGAGCTTATTGCTGGATTTTTTTCAGTGTCTGTATATTGGCTTTCCAAAAGGTGAAGATGAGTTTAGAGAGTGAGGCAATGGGAATATTTTTTTCTTATTTTAGTGTGTGCATGTGGTTCATTTTTTCCTTATTTATTTATTACTAGGCATTTATAGAGTATGATGTTTTAAATGCTAATGGAATTATGATCTTACGTGTTTTATCAGGAATTTGAAGAATTTAACAGAAGGTTGAATGAGGTATCTAAGAGAGTCCGTATTCCACTAACAGTCTCAAATATACTTTGGGAGCACTGCATGCGCTTGGCCAATAGAACTCTTGTGGAAGGGTAAGTAGTTCACAAAAGTCTTGGTCTTGAGTAAATATGTCTGTAATGATGATGCTTTTGTCATGATATTGAAGTTTCTAATTTTTGTAGTGCATTGGTAAGCTGTTGAGGTTTTGAGGATAAAATGTAATTGTCAACATCTCAATGAGGTGCTGTTTATCTTTTCCAGGAAGCAGGGCAAATGCTAGGAAGAAAAGTTGTTAACTTTAGCAGTTACCTTAGGGTAGACATGGGGCAGAAGTTTTCTAATTCTGTTAGGAACAAAAAGGTGTCTGGTTGACTTCCTAAATATGAACTGAAATACATACATTAGCCAGCAGCTTAGCTTAGCTTAGCTTATTCCTACCTTGCCACCGGTTTCCCAGTCTTTTTAGAGTTGGTGTTGTAGTCTCTTTATTCACTATTTGTCTGTGCTGTCATCTTCTGCATCATAGAATATGTTCTGTATTCCACTCTTTCTACTTAATGTTTCTGTATTTCTTCCTGCGGGGTCCTTAATTACAGGAGAGCATGGAAGAATGAGATGGAAAGAAGTGTAACAGGTAGACACAGGGTAAACAATAATTATATTCCTCCTCGGGTTTTGAAGGACTAAGTTAAACAACTTTGAGAAGTAAGATTTATTTTTATTAATTTGTTTATATTTACTTATATTTATTGTTAGTTTCTACTGTGTTCCTTTTTTCCAGTTATGCTAATGTGAAGAAATGCAGCAATGAAGGACGTGCCTTGATGCAACTGGACTTTCAACAATTCTTAATGAAACTAGAAAAGTTAACAGACATTAGACCTATTCCAGATAAAGAATTTGTGGAAACCTACATTAAAGCATACTACTTAACAGAAAATGACATGGAGCGCTGGATAAAAGAGCACAGGGTAGGAGTTAAATTTTCATTCTTTTGCTGTTTTTCAGGAGGATTCCCATGAATGGTGGAATCATGCTAACAACTCTAAATGATTAATTCTGTGTGCTAAAAATGAGTATAAAAATGAGTATATATTCATTTGCACAATGAAATTGTATGGCATGCAATATGAACATATATATGTGTGTGTAGATATAGGTTTATTATCATATGAACGTACCTATATTTGGAAGGAATAAAAACAGAGATTTTGACAGAGGGAAAATCTGTATTTATTTACCTTTTCTACCAATTACCATCCCATATCTCTTAAGATTATAGAATTCATCTCAGGAAGATGTGCTATGAATTGTAGTTCCTGGCTTTAGCAAAAGTAGGCCATCTGGTACTCCTTACACAAGAAATTCCATGTAGGAATTACTGCTAATCTACCCGGTATTCTGAGATGGGTTGAAGCCAAAGAAAGCTTTTTTCTACTCCTTAGGCAGCACCTCTGGTCCAATACAGGCAAAAGAAGCAGATGGATCCCAGGCATCTGAAGCCTATACACTCTGTAAATTCTGTTTCATAGTCTAACCAATGACCCAGACTTTCATCTAAATCAATTCTGAGATAAAAACAGAAGTGAGGGCAAAGAAATGCCTGCATTGGTATGTGCAGCTGATAAGAATAGTGATTTGATAGTCTTTATTGTCAGGGAAATTGTGTGCTGAAAATAAATTTGAGATCTGACAGATCATGACCGGCATTGCACTGGAGGCTGGAGATACTCAGTAGCCCAATAAATGTTCTGGTTTCTTTACTGTTTTTTTTTTTGTTTGTTTGTTTTTGGTTTTGGTTTTTTCCCCCTATTTTTTTTTTACCATGAGAATGTAAGATTTCTTCAGTATGCACCTATCTGTTATTTTCAGACATTGGTTTTGATACAACTTTTGTTGTAGGTAGTTGATCATTTACAATTTTGAGAGTTAATTTGAAGTAATTTATCAACTCGTTCTTCAGATGCTATCCCTGTAAAAGTTGATCTTTTCTGCAAGTGAATTAACAAGGCAAAATCATCAGGGAGCAGGCATAATCCCCTTTTGGTTTGAGCTCTGTGTAAGTGTACTACATTATGGTTGGAAATTATCAGTGCACCATAGATGAAGACAGTACAATGTGATTCAAGTAGGAAGTTTTCATAAGATAATCAAGAATCTTACCGTAACTCCGCCCTGCTGTATAAAGAAGTTTGCCACTTGGGCCATTCTGGTGGATTACTGTAGTTCTGATGCCAGGAAGTTTTTAAGTGCATATGAGTGGGACGAGGATAAGTACACCAAATGCTGCTAGGAATGGGTCTAAGAAAATGATCTGAAGTATTTGGGCCAAATTTCCTCTGGTTAACTTCCATCCTCTAGTGAAGTTGAGAATACTTGTATTCAGTTCAGAATATACCAAAGTGAACAAATTCATCATCAAGAAGTACAATTTGAAATTAGGCCTTTAGGAGTAGGTAACTTCAACATATTCATAAGACAGAATGCATGGAAGTCATTGCTTTTTCTTTCTTTGACAAATAAAACTGAATCAGGATCAACTTTGCTATCTGAGATAAGACTTCATTTGTGTTTTCAAAGCATTTGGCATGCTTTCAGGGCAGCATAACCTAACAATTATAATGATTGTAATGACTGTAAGCAATAGTCACGCTGTTAGAGCTGGTCAGAATAAGAAGTCTTTTAAAATGGAGCATTGGGAAATCTGTATTTTGGTATTATTTTAAATCCAGCTAGAAAGGGATGAAAAACATTCTTCTGAAATATGGTTTTCCCTGTTATACCTGGAGCAGTGAGAGAGACTGTAAGCTGTGCTTGGTGATCCATGTGGAAAAACAAGTTTAAATGTGTTAGTAAAAGCTACATTTTGGAAAGTGCTAAGAGTGAAGGTAGTACTGGCAAACGTGGGGTTTTGACAGGTGTTAAGAATACTTGTAATATTTTGTGTCATTTTTTCCTCCTTTGTCATGTACTGAAATTAATGTTGCTTTCAGACCCTGCAGACAGAAATATTTAGAAGCTTATCAGAAATAGGATGTCAAAATAAAAAAAGATCAAGGTTTGTCACAGTTGTTAGGAAAATGTTGTGGTGTTTAAAACTTACTTCGTTTGCATGTGTATCTCTGACCACACCTCCAAAAGAATGGAAAATGCATTATACATTGATTTAGATACATAACTATTACTTTCTGTGAACTCAATCCAATGCTACTAAAATTGTAGGCATTTTCCATTATATTCTGCCAGGCAGCAAAATACAGTTTTGTACTTCTCTCTCTCTCAACTGTGAAAACTCTCCAGACCTGACTTAACTGACACTTTAAAGTCTCTCTTGTTTCCTGATGGCTGCTATCATTTGAAAAGCCCACAGTGTGCATATCTGGTTTTTAGTTTTCTGTCTTTATCCACTGTTCTTATTCTGCTTGCCATAACATAATCTGCTTTTTTTTGTTTGTTTATTTTGTTTTGTTTTTGCCAGGAATATTCCACTAAGCACTTGACGAATCTGGTGAATGTTTGTCTGGGGTCTCACATCAACAAGAAGGCAAGACAGAAGCTGCTAGCTGCTATTGATGACATAGACAGGCCTAAAAGATAACTGGAGAGGGTTACTTTCTGTGTGACTTGTACCTTTTCCTGTTCACGTGAAGCATGCAGACAAATGACAAATGGACTAATGACAACATTATCTTAAAAAGCGTTGTGCATGACCTTTCTTATCAGCATTGGAGACATTCTGAATTGGCGTAACGTTCTAAAATATTACTTTTTTAACCTGTAAGAATCCTTTTCTGATGTATTTTTCTGTTTTTTGTTACTTGCCCTTAGTAAAGGGCGGCTCTTTGTGTATCATTGGTGAACTGTATATTTTGAAAAACTGTGTACTATAAGTAAAACCAAAATCAGAGAGAAACACATTGGCTTAATATATAGTTGACGCTCTTTTTTAATAAAAGGGCTATTTGAAAATATGAAAATATTTTCCTCACTGCTTTTCCCCTCAGAATTTGTGCTTTATTATGGACCGGTGTAAAGTGAAAGAAAATGTACAACATCTTTGAACAGCGTATCTTGCATGTGGATTAAGGACATAGATCAATTAAAAACTCTCATGTTGATGTCTTTCATCTTTATATGTATTTAAAAATGTTCATTTCAGAATTAATAGTCATATCAAAATTACTGACTTCAGTCAAGGTAATAAATACTGTACACTAAAACGAGTTATTTGTGAGACTTTATTTACCTCATTTAACATTGCAAAATGATGCTTATTATAAAAACGAATATTGTTCCTCTCGTGTCACTTCTCTTTTTGTACCCCTGCCACTCTTTCCTGTTCCCAAAGCAATAACACCAGAGAATAATGGATTTTTTTTGGCAGAATTTTTGGGTGGATAATCTTAACATTTTCTCCTTTGCTGCAGGCTCCTAGAATGATCCTGAGCATGTCAAAATTGCCTGGCTGGGTGTCCTAGAAATTGATTTGTCAGAGTACCATTGACCACTGAGGCTTTCAGATTGACCTTCAGCAGAAGAATCTGCGTTCTGTGTACTTCTCTACTTTCCTTGCAATGTTCCTTGTACATGGGATGTGAGCGGACTGCTCAGACACCATCATTGCAAAAGCAGAAAAACTCCAAAGGTGATCTGAATTAATTTAAGAAAAGATTTTAATATTCATGAGGATTTTTCTTATACACTCAAGATCTGTTCCACGTCTTTGTTTTTCAGTATATAATGTTTAAAATTTTTAAAACTTAGTATGCAATAAACATTTTCCTAATCTGAGGCCCTTTAAAAGGCAATATGCTGGCAATGAGCTAACAGGTAAAATAGTTTACGTAGGATACAATCCACTAATGTAAATGACATGATAAACTTATTTTCAAGTTCATACTTGCCATTGCACTGTTTAATTCAAACACAAGAGAATCAGCACTTACTGATAGTCAGCAGTACTGAGTGACAGGAAATTGTCTCATGGAATCAGGATAATTATTTTCTGCAGGTTAATTTTGTCTTGGAAAGTGATGAATTCTGAGCATTGTTATGCAGTTTCCTTGAAAGCCTATAGAATGGTTTTAGAGCAGTAGAATTTACATTTTTAAATATTGAGGGTGTAGCATTCATCTCCCTGTTCATCTGCACTTTAAAGGAAATAAATAGGATTTAAAACAGAATTTAGCACCATTCTGTATGGATCGTGCTGTCATTCTGAGTTCTATTTAAAACTTGTTTAGCAGAGCGTCTGTGTATACGGTGAAGCTGAATCACTTTTACCCTCATTAAAAAGGTGATTCCAAAACAAAACAAAAAGAAAAGTGCAGTTCATTTTAAGTGTGGACTTCTTTTGCATCACTGTATCTGCCCTGAAGTCAGGTCCTGAACATGAGCTCTTGGAAGAAATAGAAATGTGTCAGAGAGTGGTACTGTAAAATCTGTTTCAATTTCCTTCTCATGGATGAAAGAAGGAATTTAAATAACTTTACTGTAATTGTGGTGAACTGAACGTGTGGTTAATTTCTCCTGAACTATTTGGATTGCTGTAATTTGATTGCTCACCAAAAGGTAGGAGTGCAAGCGCTGATTGGAATGTAGGGTCAAGGAAGGAGGTGAACAATTGCACAAGTCATAGTAAGGAGCAATTTTTGATAACATATCTATAGATTGCCTTATTTTAAGCCCCCAAATAATAGAATGTGCAGTGTTAAACTTCTTTAACACGTGCCTCAGAATTTTTTATATTCTCCAGAGCAACACCCAGTTGCTGCGCAGTATTGATGCTAAGGGATAAGCTACGTATAGCTTAGTAGCCTTCCCGTTTCTCAGTCCTGAGTGACTTAATGAATCTGAGTTCAGGCTGAATGTAGAATTATTAATTTGCTATGAGTTTGTTTAGAGCTTCCGCAATCTAGAATGACAGTTCTTTTTGCAAATCATTGATTTTTTTGAGCATCTCTATGAAATAAGTTTCATTGCTTTTCATGAGAGCATAGTTTAAAATGTCCCTTTGTATGTCACAGAAGGGCTTCAGAATACTTTAATAATGGAGGATGACTTCTTTCAGTCTCCAGGGAGGCTGACCAGCACTGCGGAGGTGGACAATTCATCTGTCAGTCAATGAAAAATTTAAATCCTGTTCCCCAGACAATTGGTGCTCTGATATTCACCAAGATCACCCGGAGCACAGATGAGGAGTTTTCGAGACTCTCTGGATAGACAAAGCCTGTCTCTGCCCTGATAATGGTAGAAAAGACAGCTGTAAGCCTCTCTGTTGCAGCCAATGGTTATGAAGTAGTCTGACGAGGCGGCAACTGGGACAAAAATAGTGGGAAACTGACTGGTCAGCTTCATGTGACCTGGTGGGAGGCTCAAGTCCTTGCTCCAGTATTCAAAGCAGAATGGCACTGATAGGAAGGACCATCTTGGACCACCAGTGCCTCAGCTGGTGCGGTGGTGTGATGAGCAGCACCTGCGATGTGTGAATTCCAGTGAATCTGAGTTAAAGGCTTGATCTCTCCTCCTCCTTTTAGACAAGTAGCTAAATTTCCAGGTAATTGACTATTTTGGGGTTCCTTCTTCCCACCTGGGAGGGAGTCTTTCGCATGTAAAATAAAAGGCTTGGCTTGCTTCAGGTCTGCTTAGCAAAGCCTAAATGTGAGGTATAAGTCACAGCTTCTGAACGATTTTTAACATTTCCCTTTTGTGGAGGAAAAGGGAAGCACGATCAGTGGCTGTCTCAAAGCTTTCCATGAAGGCTCGGCCTCACCTTGCAGCTTACACAGATACAAATGACAAAGGCATATCTCGTAATAGCAAAGATGGGGTTTATTTACTGCAGGTCTATGGATGTAAGTTGTGCTCGTCTTACTACTACAGGGCACAGCTATAAATATTCCCTCCCCGTCCTGCTAAGGTGCTGTGTTGGGGTCATTCCCCCTTGAGCTCTGCTCATGGTTAATGTTTATGAAATTTCTGTATTGCGAGCTGTACTTCGATAGCAAGAAATTAGAATAAAACCAGAGTTAAAAATATAACCCCCCCCCCCCCCAAAAAAAAAAAACACCAAAAAACTAACCAGAAGATTAAATTGATAAATAGTGCTGTCCCCAGCTAAATCCTTAAAAAGCTGAATGTCAGCAGGCACCTGCTATGTTATAAATGATGCAAACAGAGATGGATAAAAAATGTAGATTTATTGTGTGTGGGTGATAGTATCTATGTTATTTATAACCACAGCTCAAAACAGCATAGCTTGAAAGCTAAACATTGCACTAGACGCTATGATTATGGTACAAGCGTATGGAGATAACATAGTTTGCAAACTGCAGAGTTTCCATGCTTACTGGCTATTTAAGGACATTTCTGAATGTCTCGGTTTCGTAGAGCCAGAGCTGCTTTCCATCACGGCAGGGACTCAATTTTTCAGTATCTCCCTCTCTTCCTAGAGATCCCAGCATGAGCTGAAGCAGCATCTTTCAACTGAACTGAAGACCTGGTAAATCTGTGTGGGTTTTTTTCAGACCTGATGGGTCTGAAGCTTTTGGTCTGGTTGCATGTGTGAAAGGAGAAACAACTTTCAGAGCAGAGAATTACTGATCCAAGTCTTACATTTGTAGATGAATTTGCATAGGTTTTCAATGTTGTCAGATTTAAAGCTGGCAAACTGCTATCTAAATGTGAGTTGATCTTTGAAAAGTAAAATGTGTGAGCAAGCTGGAGATCCAGGAGAAGGGATGCAGTGAAGTGCCTCCTTCAGCTGCGCACCAAATTAATACAAGATCAGGTGTGCAAAAGGACTGTTGGTATTTCTGTAGATTTTTCTGTAAGTAAATCAAAAGTTCATAGTTATATGCATCTCTTGCTCAGTATGGATTGAGGGGCATGGGTGGTGGGTTGGCAGTTGGACTGGATTGTCTTAGAGGTCTTTTCCAACCTTAGTGATTCTATGGATATATGATTCCATGATCTCCTGTAGTTTTTATTCATAAGTAGGGCTACTCATAACTAAAACTCAATACATTGCTTATATTTTATTGAAGAATAAAATAAAAATGTCAGCTCAGCCCTAAGTGAAACAAAACCTTGTAGAGGGATCTGATTAATGTTTATAAATATCTGAAGGAAGACGGGAGGCAATGGATGAGGCCATGCTCTTCTCAATGATGCGTAGTGATAGGACGAGGAGAAATGGCCTAAAACATGAGCATAGGAAGTTCTGTACTACCAAGTGAAAAAACTTCTTTATGTTAAGAGTGATGGAGCACTGGAACAGGCTGCCCAGAGAGGCTGTGGAAGGTATATCTCCTTCTATGGAGATATTCAAGACCTGGCTTGATGCCTACCTGTGTGACTTGAGTAGATCATAGTATCACCGAGGTTGGAAAAGACCTGCAAGACATCTATTCCAACAGTCCATCTTCGACCAATATTTCTCCACTAAACCGTGTCCCTTAGTCCATTAATAACAACTAAATGTTTATTGAGTGCCTCCACGGATGGTGACTCCACCATCTCCCTGGGCAGCCCGTTTCAGTGCCTGACCACTCTTTTGGAAAATAAATGTTTCCTAATATCCAACCTGAACCTCCCCTATTGTAGGGCACCCACTTTAGCAGGGGGGTTGGACTTGATGATCTCTTGATGCCCCTTCCAACCCCTACAATTGTGTGCAATTCCGTGATAGCGCTGTTCTCTTCTAAATTCAGCCATGAGTCATAGTGTAAATACTACTCACACACAGCTTGGTGTGCATTGTGGTTCCACACTGAACCTTGGGGGCTGTGGAAAAGAATCTGAAATTCAGCAGTGAGCAACTAATTAGTGGTTTCTCTGCCATCACTTACATTCATAACAGCCAGTGAAGCCTGGGCAGTCCTGTCCTTAAGTGGAGATGGTGGGTAAGGGGGCTTGTCCTTGCTGCTGTGGGGCATACTGCTCCGAATGCGCAGAGCCTGTGGCTCAGAGGATGGGCAGAACCAGTCCAGAAGGCATATGTAAGCATGGTGAGCGCACAATTTGTTCCTGTACGGCTCTCTGTTCTGCAACATGGAACCTCAATAAATGCAAGAACTGCCACTGCCTGACATGGTTATTAGTGCAGTGCTAAGCACCAGTGCATTTTTCATGAGCGTTCATTTCTTGAAGAGCAGGAAAATGTCATTGATGTAAATGAGTTTGACCAGGAGCTGCTTCCTGGCCCTGAGCTGCCAACATCCATCTCTTCCAGAGCTGCTGGAATATTCAAGCAACCAAATGATCCAACCAGCTAAGCATTTGGGCTGTTCTACTTTTCAGCTAGGTTAAATTGTTGCTGTGAATAGTAATGCCTCATAGCTGCAATGCTGTTAGTCCCTGTTCTTCCATGCACACATGGATGTGCTGGTGTGTCTATACAATTCAACAGGGCTCTTGTTTTGGGAAGCCTGCCACATCCTTGTGCTAGGAATGAATGAGACCCATTTGCTTTCACTGAGATACTCACTGCTGCATTGTATTGCTTGGAATATCCTCAGCAAGGTGAAGCACTCTGGGCAGTTCTGCCAGTTTGCACAAAGGGAACTTTTGCTGATCAGGGGAAGGAGGTCCCCATGGACTGCACACAGAGTGATTCCTGGAGATGCTGCGTGCCACAGCGATCCAGTCATGGACTTATCCAGGCTAGGATTTACATTCTGCTCTGGGGCCAGGCATAGAGAATTTTGTTTTGTCTTCCCATGCTTTGTTCGCCTAGCTATAAAAGGAATGATGCTATCTACCACTTTTTATGAAGTGCTAGAAGGCTGTGGCTATGTGGGCATGAGCTGTACTTTCTACCAGGAATCAGCGACTTAACCCCAGGGAAGCTGAACCATAAATCTTTGTGGGGCAGAAAACACAAGAGCGCTGCCTTCTTTCTGCCTCAGGCCCTTTAGGTGCAGTTTCCTTCACTTTTAGACAGAAGCCAGTCATCTCCTGAATGTTACTTCTTCTGACTTGGCCTCTGGGTATTGAGGGACCCTGCTATGAATCAGAAAACACCAGTGGAACCACAGACGGGACTCTCCTGAGACGCTGCTATGCTTTATAGTCATCTGCTACTGCCAGGAATGATAGCCAGGAAGCCACGGGAGATCAGATAGATAGATAGCCACAACTAGGGGTAAAATTAAAGTGAGATTAATCTTCTTTTTTAATGACAGTATGGAAAGATATCAAAAATACATACATGCTTGCATCTCAGTGGCCGTCATTCTATACAACATCAGTAAAAGCTCATTCCTTCCACATGAACTGCGGCAGTAGAAAGATTGTGAAGAGGTAAATGCCCCAGAAACACTGCATAGGCATGGTCTGAGAGGGACTTATTGGGAGAAACAGACACCAACAAAAAAGATCTCACCTTTACTGTGATGTTTAGTGTAATTTCTGGGTAGCAGAAAACGAATTTGGGAGAGCAAATCAAGGTCCTGTTTGCTCAGGGTTCATGCCCTTGTGAGCTACGCCCTTGCCCCTCTGCCTGCAGAGCCTCTTACCCCATGGAAGGAATTCAGGAAACTCCTGGGACCACTGTGATTTCCTCAAAGCACAAGTTGTTTTTCTTAAGGCACTGAGCTATTGTATAAATGCCAAAATGACTGCACAAAGGAATTAGACAAGGAGGGAAACAGACAAATAGGTAAGACTTTTGCTCTTATTTTCTCACAGTAAAACTAGAAAACAAAATTAGTGAATGCTCATTTTCTTTACAATTTTCTTTACAAATACCTTGTTGTTGTTGTTGCAAAGCCTACCTCTGGGACAGTTCCTAATAGAATATTCAGGTAGAGAACAGAGATTATTTCTACCCAGTGCCTGCCCATACTTTTAAAAAGGAATTGTCCTTCTGCTCAATCCAGTGATATATCTCATCTAATCTTACTGGAAGCAGTGCCAAGTCTACTGGAAAAAAAATCAGGGTGCACTAATGGAAAACTACAGAGTGATGTCTCTTGATAGGGGTGATTTCTTTCTCCAGGCACTGAATCCTTTGATGAGCTCCAGCTGCCTGGGTGGATGTTAGGACAGCAGACTCAGGCTCTGCTTGAAATGCTGGGTGATTAGCTGCTGTGTGCTCTTATTTTGTGTCTTCAGGTTGCGGCTAATTTTTGTATTAAATTTCTGATTTCTGCATTTGAAAGGAGTGAACTGTATGAATAATTAAAGTCCAGCTTCTAATGACTGGCTGGTAAGGCTGGGAACTGTGCTGAGTGACGTGAACGCAGGAAGTTATGAAGCCTACTCTTTGCAGGAATGAGAGAAAAATCTTCAAGTTGATGAAATAATGAATTTTTCTGAATGACTGCATGAGCCTGGATCACTACCTCAGAAGTACAAATGCAATCTTCTCTAGGGTTATCCAGTACTCTGCGGTGAATCTATCTATCATCTGCTCTCACTCTGCCATGAGGCCAGTGAAGGATTTTCAGGCAGAGTCCCTCCCTACAGGGTACCCCTGTGTGGTTTCCTGAGAGCAGGCTGTGTTCCTACCTGTTATGTTTACAAACACTGGCTTCTTAGGAAATGCAAATTTTGCATTTTAAAAATTGCAGAACACTGGGGGTTTCTCTAAACATTTCATCAATGCGTTCACCCTGCATTACGGTGGGGAATAGGGGAAGCAGAGTAGAGTTTGAAGTATTAGCAGCTTTTAAGAGAAGCTGGCAGGCTATTTTTTTGGCATTTGCTCTTTTTTTTTTGTATCCTACAGCACACTGTAAACAAAACGAACATCTTAATCAGCAGCGCCAGCTCGTGAGGGGAACTTTCTCCATTGGCATTGCTTTCAACTCATGTGTATTGCAACTGTGCCGCCCTCTCTAAAAACAAATAAAAATAACTTGCAGCTCATTAGGACTCAGGAGGAGACTCACCTGCAGGGGGAAAGGCAACTCTCAGGTTGTTTTCTTCCTTCCCTGCACCCTGAGCAGCCCTGGGGGATGCAGCTGAGGGCCCTTTGGCTGCCACACTCTTTGCTCAGTCACAACCTGCCACAGCAGCTCAGCCCTCCCAAGGAAACCACCAGCTCAACTGCTGCTCTGGTTTTCTTTTAGAGCGCAAACAAGGCTCTGATACACAGCCTCTCCTTGTTGGTGATAGATGAGGAGACGCAAGAGCAACCAAAGGAGCAAATTTATCTAAACTTGGCTAAAATGACATGCTCTAAGGAGGCAACTGGGAGCTGCTCTTTAGCATGCACTGGATCTTGGGTAGTGGATGCAAAAGTATTTTGGGGAGAGCCCTGGGGCAAGGGTGACTGAGGGTGCTGGTGGTTTCACCTCTCAGCAAAGTGGAAAAGAAGTCTCATCTAGACTCAGTTGGCCTGTAGCAATGAGGCTGAGGTCTGAGAAAGGGCAAATGGTTTGCACACAGTGTGGGACCTCTGTGAGCTACTCCAACACAAGGAGAACCAGAGATCAATGAAGTGAAGGGGCCTCTTCTCCAGCAGCATCCCTCCTGGCTCCTTCCTTTTGCTTTGGTAAATCAGCTCCTCTCCGGGCTGCTCATCTCAAATTATTCTTTCTTACTTGAGAAATAATTCTGAATTATGTGCTTATATACCCACCTGGAGAGCAGTTGAAAATCATTTGCAGAGTAGGTCTATGTGTATTATCTGTTGCTCGTAATGCCTATTTTTGTGAAAACGATTGTAATGAAAATAATTAAGTGGAATGGAAAGACAGTATAGAAAGCATATCAGAGCCACAAAGTGGAAAAGGCAGAATTTCCTCTGGTGGAAGACTTCTGATTTCATTGCTTCCACTGCAGCCTCTAAGAGCAAGGTAACCTGAAAAAGTAAGAGACTGCTCTGACAAATCGCTTTTATATTGTTTCTTCCAGTAACTCATGAACAAAGAAGAGATTTGTTTTTTGATGCTCTGTGTCAGATAATTCCTCCTCTGACTCAGCCACCCTCCCCCAGCCCTAACTCAACTAGCACACCCATGCAATCAGCAGTCTGCAAATGGGCACAGCTCTGCGCCTCAGGGTTTGATACAACACCATTGTCTGTGTACTCCCTATCAACCTCCCAAATGTCTTTCTGTGTACAGGAGGAGAGGTAGGATCAGGCAGGTGCCATTACCCTTGCGGACAGCAGCAATAAGGACACGGGAAATGTCCCCTCATGGTCTTATCCTGTGACTTTAATCAAGGGAGGCTAGGAAGGACTCTAGGCAAGGTTTGACAGGTCTGGAAAGGAGATGCTTTTCTGAACAGTGGGACATTTAAACCAAGACAGGAAGGGGTTTTGCAAATGCTACTATTACTGACAATCTGTGGAAGGCTTAAAAATATCTCTGGGAAGTGAACAGAGAAGGAAATTTGAAGATAATATCAGTTAGCAGCGAGTAGGGTTATACAGTGAAAAACTTACTTAAACATAATATCACTGCTGCTATGATATGACTTCACTGTCACTGTGCTGATTTGGGCCAGAAAAGAAGATGTCTGAAATCTTCACAGTTTCTCAAAGTTAGCTTTGCAGGTAGGAAGAGATAAAGCCCAAAATACGAAGTAGACAGTCATGACTGAGATAGATAAAGAAGGCTGAAGTAGTGAAGGTCTGGAGCTGCCTTTAAAAACCAATGACAGACCACAGGCAAAGCAGGATGGTGACAAAACCCAGCCTCAACCAACACAAAAACTGCAAAGAAAGAAATGGCTTTGGAGGAAAGGATTTGAAAGGAAAAAAAAAAAAAAAAAAAAAGAGCAAAATATCGACTTCCAACCTTTCCCTCAAAAACATGCCTTGCAATCCAGCAACTGAATCCCAATTACATATGAAAGACTGAACCAAGCCTTTGATAATAAGTAAGAAAGTTTTTGATCCAAAGAAAGTAATTCCAATGTAGTTTTCACTCCATGGAGACACAGCTGCACTGAGGGTGAGTGCCATACATGAACTCTGAAAGACGTTGTTTTTCAATCCTTAATTCATTTGCAAATCGAGTCAGTAAAGCAGCAGACAATTAACCTCAGGTCATTAATTTTAAATACACTCTCACTTTCCTTTATTTTTTCTTTGCTTTTTCTTTCCTTCAACTTCTGTATGTTGACCTGTGGGAAGAGAAATATAGTTGCTCGAATCCTTGGCATTCAGTAATTCTTCTCTTCATGCACCAATGGCAGGGTTCAGATTTTTTTTCACTTACAGCTGCTCCCTCTGCTTTCCTTTTGGAAATAATCTGAAAGATGGGTTCTATTTGTACCCTTTCCTGGTGCTCATTTCGTCTCATAGAGAGAAGAAATGATCGGAACCTTGGAAAAGAAAATATTCTGTGAAGCAAAGCATCCGTGGATTTCTAATACTCAATATATCTTATTGTTCATGTTTCTCTGCTTTGCTGTTGGTATAAGTAGAAGAATGTCATATCAGCTCTTTTTATTCATTTTGTTATCAATTATTTTAAAAGACCAAGTGCTTAAATCTTAGAAATGAACCCTGCCAAAAATAGTAAGGAAAAAAATAGGAACAACCCAAAGGCATGTTTCACATGCCCACCCCCCCCGAAAAGGTATGTGGGTTTAAACTGCCCAAGTGCTTGTGTTCATCACCTGCCCCTTGGGTACATTCACCATGATCAGCCATGCTGTCTTCTATGTCGCTGGCAAGAATATTGCAACTTGGCAAATTGCAAACCCCCTCTTTACTGCACTACCTGGCTCCCCTGCTGTGGGCTCCCAGTTCAGATCACAAGATACAAGGAGGAACGTGATGGGAGCTTGACTGCAGCACACAGGGTCTCCCTTGCTGCCAAAGGGCAGATTGAGGTGGGTGTAAGCAGAGGTTTATTACTGTATGAGCAAGGTCTCATGTTGCCACTCTTGCTTCTACTTGGAAAGTGACTATGGCAAGCATGGGTTGGAGGTTCCATGCCTCTTGAAGATGTTGGGCATAGCACACACAACCTTCTAACACATAAACATGTCTGTGTGGGATCACTGGCAACAATCAAAATGATGTGTTCAGCTTCAGTAACTCTCCCAAGGATGTTAGAGACGGCTGACTCAGAGCTGTATCCTTGCACACACTTCTGAAACAATCAGGGAAACTTCTGGCTCACCACTAGTGGGAATTTTCCTCAAACGTATTTATGTTCTTTCCAAACAACATTCAAAATGGATTTGACATTTGATTTCAGAGCTCACAAATGGTGCTTCTCAGAAACACATCTTTATTAGATCCCACAGCGTTGTTCTGTCTGAGAGAGGAAGGATTTCTACCAGCAATATTCCATGGAATTACAGCCTGTATAATTCTATACTTACTGTAGGAGCCATGGCATGCTAAAAAGATGTTAAAAGACTTCTGAGTAAAATTAATCTGTCAATAGTTTGAAATAAACTATGTTTCTGAAAAGAAGAAAAATATCTGTGCATTTTTCCATACTTCCTATTTATAATTAATCCAACTTTCAGGTGTCTCTTTTGCATTTTCATTACTATTATTTCATACTGTTTAGTTTTCTGTTGCTTGGTAACTATTAACAGGCTTAAACTTGTCATATACATAAAGGCTCTGGGAGAATATACGATGCAAACATAAGTCTGTTGTACAGCTGTCTGCTCTACATATGTTATCCAGAGCAATTCTGCAAGATGTTCCAGACTTTACTTTTCTGTCTTGCTTATTCTACGCACTTTCCTGGAGTATACTTGCATGCTCTTGCTCCTCTCCTCTTTCTCTTTGCTCTCCATTTCTTTCTTCACTGGGAAAAGATCGGAAATTTTTAATTTCTGTTGCACTCCAGTCCTATGTGGGTAATGACGAATTTGTAACTGCTTTTTATAACAGTGTGTCAAAAGCTCCACTTAACTCCTTGACAGGCAACAGACACCTCTGGCTTTTACTGAGACATTTGCTACACAATGCAATGAATCATTCTCTCCAATACAGTGGCACTTGAGAGCCTAAGACAACACAAAATTGATTCAAAATAATTACAGTGCAGCTATTCATAAAGGGTACGATAGAACTGATCCGGAAGGGAGATCAGCTGGCAGGAGGGGAGCATTCCAGACATTACTCTTACACGTAGAGTCTTTATGTGAGTTTATATGTGAAAACAACCTTTGGTTTCGGATCAGTTGAGTTTTTAGACTATAATATTAATGCAGATTATTAGTCTAGTTGCAATACTATATAGTCACAGAACACAGAATTTAAATTTGTACTGGAAATCCTTGATATTGCATTTAACAATGTTATTCAATTGTTCAATTCCTGGCACACTTGGTGTTACGCTCAGCTTTGCAATGCTCCTCCAGGTGCATTATAATCTTGCCTCTTACCTTCAAAATGTACCACAAAAGTAATGTTGTGGTTTTGCTACCTTTTACCAATACGTAGACAAATGATGCCCTCTATATGTGTTCACTATCCCCAGAGTCATCTGAGTCAAATAGCAGCTCTTTTGTATTTTAGGCCATTCTTTTCACATTAACACCAAGTTTAAACGAAGATCTTGCTTAGGATGTAGAGTTGATTAGGACTGGGTGAAGAAAGAAGTCTTGAAAAACTGTTGATTTTACAGCACAGGAGGGGATGCAGGGCTGGAGAAATTCTGCTGGTGCAAAAGTGCCACTGGGGCATTGTCATGGCCTGTTCATTAGGTCTCCATTTCACTCCTAACAGCAGAGGCTGTGCAGGTTTGGAGTAGGTTGATATGAAGCCGTTTTCTAGGAGTGACATTCTGTGCAGTGTGATCTCTGTACTTAGGGGATAAATGCCTATTTCACACAATATTTTTCCCTCTTTCAGGCACAGGTTGACAATAACCACCTTCTTGTAATTTAATTTTAAACCTGTCTGAAATTGAAGGGTGAATTTGAGTATATACAGTAGATTGCATAAGCCTATGACCCCTGTTTCTAAAATGAGCATTTAGGTGTGTAAGCCAAATGCTAGCTATTTCATAGAATCATAGAATGGTTTGGGTTGAAAGGGGCCTTAAGGGTCACCTAGTTACAACCCCCAGGAAGAAACAGTGGCCCTAACCCCGTAAGTACACAATATGATTATGCTTCCTGTCTCCGGTGATGCAGACACTTGTAGGCTGAGTACTTGATCCAAAATACATAGAGCCAAAAGAGATCCATATCAGTGATTATCCACAGTCCATGACAAACATCTGTGTCACTGAAAGAGTAGAGCTCACTGCTTTACTAATGGAAGAGAACTAGTTACACAAGAGCAAGAGGCCCAGATCAATCTCTTGTGAATACTGCCATCTTGAAACTGATTCTTATTTCCCTGTCTGCCACTGTAAAGCAGGTTGATTCACTTTGTGCATGTAAAGGAATACTTACCTTCTGATTCCCTTCCCCTGATGTGTTTGGTGCGTTCATATATGCTCACCAAGAGTATAAAAGTTGGGTCCTTAATAAGTTTTATTTTCTGCTGTTGATATAACTCTTGATGGGTTTCAGATTGGAGCCTCCCATGGATCCCCAGAGAGAAACCAACCCTGGGACCCAGGTATGGCAAATACATGGGGGAAATAAAAACAAAACACAACAGCTTGATGGGGATATAAAATCCCCCAGGAACCCTCCTTATACTAAGGATCATCATCTATCTGCTTATTTCTCATTAAAAATAATAATAATAATAATTAAAAATCCGGATGAGATAAATATTCAAATGTATGAAGTATTTCCAAACTCTGTATTGCCATTTTGTGTAAATGTGTTCCCAGCACATACTTTCGTACAATGTTTGAATATTTAAAATAATGCTACTTTCCTCATTATAAGGTATTACTGCAGGAGCATATTTTCCCTCCGTTTCCCTTTTATATGGATATAAAAAATCTTTGGTGCAAAAAACAGCAACTCCAGTGTCCACCAGCAGAGAAGGGGCACTTGTGAAACTCATTTGCACTTAACCACAAAGTGCTGAAGTGTGTGCTTCAAATCTTTTGTCTTTGTGCTGAAAGAAATGGAACCGTTCGAGCAATTACCTTCAGATGTTTATTTAGGTACTTTGCTGATCAGGTTTAAGTGTGAAAACGTTATCTAATGACTGATCTTCAAAATCCCTCACTGCAAAACATGTTGGCAATATAGAACTCTGCTTTATTAACACAAGTAAAACTGTGAATTAGCACAAGTCAGGAGGCAAAACTGAGCAAAAGCTGAGACAGTGACCCAGATCTCAGGCACTGCTGGTCAGAGCATCTTCTCTAGTTTTGCATGATGAGTTTTATCTATACAACATTTCATAGTACTTATGGGAGCCCTCATTTCTCAAGAGGACTAGGGCAGGCAAAAGTGAAATGTGCTATAAAAGGATGGGACTCAGATGGCAAACCATGGGGCCAACTTGTGCTGCCTTCTGCACCTTCCTGTTGTAGGCCTATTCTGGAGTCTTGTACCAAATCCCAGTTTTCCCATTCATGAAGAACAAGTGCAAGAGTGTATGCGTGTATCAGAGGATACGGATATGCATATGCATGGTCCAGAGAAGCATACAGTTGTTTATGACATCACCCCTGCAGAACAAGCAGCAGTTTCTTGGTCAGGTGAGAGCAAATCCCCACTCAGCCCACTTCAAACCAAGGAAGCAAATGTGCAGGTACTGCTTATGTTGTTTGGCTCTCAGGCCATCAGACATTCTAAAATACTGAGAGAGGAAAGGCCAAGTGGTGTGGAAATACAGACTTGGCAATGTGAGAACCCCACGCAAGCTGAAACTCTCCAGCAGTAAGATAATGCACATGTTCTATATAAGATCCTATCAAGAGCTTGTGGGGTTAGGAAATGTGTAAGAAGTGGGCTGAAGAACTTTGCCGGTGGCAGGTCTGTTTTGTAAGTCTATTCCCTTGGGGCTCAGGACCTAAGCTAAGAGCCATATTTCTGTAAAAACAGGCTCTGCTAGAGGAGTTTTACAGACAAATTTACAAGTCCAATACTAAAAGAGCTAGGCTGTAACTGCTTTGCAATATGAATAAAAATGGCAAGAGGGTTCCTAATGTAGGAAAAAGTAGTATTCAGGCAAAGACCTGACTGAAATCATTGTGGATAAAAATCAGGTGCATATTCTATAAAGCCAAAATGAGAGCAAATAACATCAGAGTCAAGACCTCAGTATTCCCACTGTCTGCTAATAGGAGCTTCCATTAAAGTGCTTACCATGGGAAACGGAGTCACACACTGCATTTTGATTACGATTTTCTAAGGTCACCTTTGAGATACAGAAATGTAACCTTCTTCAATTTAGCTAGAAGTCAGAGAGATAATTTCTGCAAAACAAAGCTGTTTCTCATCTCGTACTGCATACCCAATTCACCCTTTGCTTTCTGTTGCTCGTCATCATTCATGCCAATCACGGACACAGATAAAAGGTTTTCATTTCACATCTGAAGCTGAAGCAGTTTTAAAAAAACTTTCTTCATTTATTTTTTCAAGCAACAAGAGAAATGGGCCCAGGCATCTCAGGGTGTAACTACAGGTGAGATTAGCCCAGCAAATGAAGCACCTGCTTGGCCAAGTCTGTAAATGCATATTGTTTTTCCGTGGCAATCTGGATCACAATTTCTGTGACAGTTTTTTATTTTGCATAATTTCTTATATTAATTGTCAGTTTGTTGCTTTGCTCTGAATGCCTCAATCCCTAAAGACTTTCCCTCAATCTCTTTGTGCTTTCAGTCATTTGATCCCTGTGACCGACCCTCTTTAGTTGTAAACTGAATAAATATCCACAGCCTTTCCTTCCAGTAGAACCTTTGTAAACTGGTTTCTTTTGAAACCTTGTTTGCCATACGGTAAACAGAAAAGGAATAGACTTTGAGGCACCTCTTTTGTTGATCTTTTAGGAAGGTGTGCAGGTATTAGCTTGGTTTTGCATAGAGTTTGGGCTGATGCTGATTTGCGGAGGGCATGACACCATCCCAATGGGGAATTGAATGCAGACGCATCTTATGTGGAATGAAAGTGTGTCCCAATGCTGGTAGAGGAGGCTAGGAAAGCAAAAAAGGTGTCTGATGCCCTTTCTAAGACAGCTCTGCGCCTGGGTGGTAAGAGTGCATCAAAGAGAAGGAAAATCGGGAGAAGTAATTTCAATAATGTGCTGCTGTCTGTCCAACTGGAGGATGGCTTGCTTTGTTGTTCATCCCAAATCTTTCCAAGAAGGTTCTGGAACAGTGATTTGTAGGTGTCCATAACATCAGGTTGAAAATTTTGTTGTCAGTTTTACTCAAACAACAGCTGTCAGATTGCAGACCAAACAGACACTGACTACATGTAACATAAAACTGAAGGTAAGTGCCATCACTGAACAATCTGAATACAGCAAAAGCCATCTATTTCTGTAGTATGAATAACAGACTCAGCACAAAAGTAAAGCCAGCTTGTCTGAAACAGTCAGACATATTTAGGCCATAATGCATGTTTTGTAATTACTAAAAGCGAATGAGGACCAGGTCCAAAGCATGAATAAATCTAAGGGACATTTTCCCTTGTCTTTCATGGGCTCAAATTTCTTTTTCTTAGTTTCCCTCTTTCCCTGCTAAAATCAGCATCAGAACTCATCCTGATGTCAGAAATACAGAACTCCTATTTAAAAGTTAGACACAAAATATGTGTCATTTCAACTGCAATAAAAATATCAGAGCTGGATGGACTACAGAGGTGTCCATCACAACCAGTGGCTCTTAAGTTTTAGATGTCCTGCCCTGTATGATTCATAACCTAAAGGCATGAGAAAATTTGATGTTCTAGCTACTGGATTACTGTGCATGTAAGAAATTTAAGTCCTTAATGTCATTTACTGCTAAAAATATAGTGCATAGTTGCAGTGTATCTTTTGGTTTTCAGGTTCTGCACTTTGAACTTAGATGCTTAAAGTAGAGATGAAAGAACTTGAGCATAATTCATAATTGATATTTGCCTTTATGACTTATACTAATAATACTGGTATATTCCTTATTTATATCATATTTCATTATGCTTGAAGAGATGCTAACGTATTTAAAGAAAAACAAGTGTGTAGAACACTGTGTTGCTCACAGTTTTGTAGATACCCTTGCAAATAGAAATACTTCTGTAAGTGTGTAACTATTACGTTCTAACCTTCTTGTAATAAAAATTGGTAATTTTCATGAGTCATAGCATTCACAGTTATTATAAATGCTCAGAACAAAATGGAGTGAAAAAATGCATAAGTGATAACAGTCATAATTTATATCAAACTTAATTTCTGCATTTGCTATAAACTCAACTTTTGTAGATCCACAGATTTTTCCTGCTCTGTTCCAAAATGCTTTTGCAAATGTTGGCAATACAGTTGCACAGAAAAAATCCAAACACTACTGCAGTCATTGTGAAGCCATTCTCTGTGGACATAGATGGCTTCAGCTCAGACCCAAGGCTGTTGGTAAACAATTAAGAAAATTAGAAGTCTGAGAGCTTGAGTTACTGTGTCTGAGGCTTTCCTTGGGATGAAAGATGCTAGGAAATTTGGTTTGCATTTGCAGATTTGCGTTTCTTTGAATCCTGGTTAGTGCCATTTTTTTTATGAAACGTTGACCAGTGAGCAATGGAAGATGAAGCACAACACAGCCAAATTTTCAGTCACAGCACTGTCTCAACCTCCTTGAGAGCAGTGATGGACACTGATATTTCACACTGTGGAGCTTGGAAGAACAGAGGAATAGAGCGAGGCTTCTTGATGAGATGAGCAAAGGTGTGCCTGCTGTGTTCTGGGACACTTATGGGAATCTTTGCAGTTTTTTTCCATGTCTGGGAGCTGTTAAAAGGGAAAATAATCCCCCAGCTCAGTAAGAAATGGCACACTGCCTGAAGTAAAATGGAAATGCAGGTGCTGTTTTCTTGATGTAGAATGAAGGGTATTTGTACAGATTACTGTGGCACAATTCAAACATTCTACTTCTGGGAGATGTGAATGCCACTAGCTTTGTGGGACAAATTTCCCTAGGTGAATATCAAATAATGTCCATAGATATAGTATTTCTTTGAAAATGAATTATCATTAACTGTCAAAATTCTGGTAATCCATTATCACAACAAACACTCCTCTCCTCTCCTCTCCTCTCCTCTCCTCTCCTCTCCTCTCCTCTCCTCTCCTCTCCTCTCCTCTCCTCTCCTCTCCTCTCCTCTCCTCTCCTCTCCTCTCCTCTCCTCTCCTCTCCTCTCCTCTCCTCTCCTCTCCTCTCCTCTCCTCTCCTCTCCTCTCCTCTCCTCTCCTCTCCTTTTTTTTTCTTTCTTTTTTTTTTTTTTTTTCCCCCTTTTCCCTCTCCTTTTTCCCTCTCTGAGTCACCTGGTAGGAATCACGTGCCTTTTTTTTTAATTCTACCTTTTTAATAGTTTGTCTCATTCAGAACTCTTGGAACTGTACTGGTCCCTCCAACAAATATACAGAGGAGGAGAACGCCCAGAGGAAATATTTATCTGCTAGAAAATCATTTGTCCTCCCAGCATTATTACCTGAAACCCCTCACCTCCACACAAACAGATTTCTCCCCAGTTCTGCCTCCACCAGACATGCATCATTCCCTCAGTGTTCTTTGCATTGTTTACTCAACAAAATCTATTCTGTCTCTTCCAATTTCCCTTTAAGATATTGCTTGTTATAATTTATGTCGCTATTTAGTAGGATCTATATGCCTACTTGTTGACAGACAAGCTCAAGACCTCTAAGTGTATGAGCAGTCAGACAGTTAAAGGATGTGGCACATTTTCCCACTGGAAGGCTCTACAGCAAGATTGGTTGCCTGTCCAAAAACATTTATAGCTTTGTCTCAGCATTTATTGTCCCAGTGTAGAAAAAGATGAATGTAATTTTTTAGTCTGTATTCTGTTGAATGTTATAGATTAAAAAAACAAAAAAGCCAAACCATTAGTTATGCCTTTGACTCTAAAATTGATTTTCTTGTTGTATTTGGTTGCATTTGTGAGCATCAAACACATTCAGACCATGAACCACATTTCTTACACCTGCAAAAAGCAGCTGCTAGCTTTTTATTTAGTAGAACTTAGGTACTCTCCTAACAAGTTTTGACATGGTTTGTGTGTATGCTTAAAGAGACCTTTAGCTACCTAGTAACTCCTGGCTTCCAAGAAAAGCTTGACTGAACTCTTCTTTCCATTTTTCTCTCTCCAAAGAGTACCAAAGCCACATAACAAGGGAGATGTTTTCTGGCTTTCAATGAAGAACTGACCAGTGGATTAGAAGCACTCGATCAAGAAAAGTGCAGATGATTTCTTTTTGTTACCATTATTTCAGTCAAACAAAAATTTGATGTCAGAATTGTAACTTCTGAGAAGGGTCTAAAATTAGAGATCCTGGTATGTTAGGAAGCTGTTTACAGGACCATATACTGAAAAGTAAGGCTGGCATGGGGCAGCTTGGGTTGAAAGTGAATAATAACTGCTAGGTCAAAAATGGAATTATTTCTAGTTCAAATTCATTTTTCTGTTATATCAGTATAAACTGATGAGAGCAGTAGTTACTAGATATTATTGTTAACTGTTAGATCTACCAGTTCTGTATGACTCTCATGTAACTGCCATTAAGGTAACAGATTACAACCCCTGAATGTTAAATAAGTATTTTTCTCTTGCAAGCAGAATTGTTCAAAGAAGATTTATGACTTTTCCAAGGATTTTGAATGCTTTTGAAACCTCAGGGATATGATCCAACAAACAGTGGATGTTAGCACAGTGAGGCAGTGGGTGGTGAAACACTGTGAAACACTGTGGACCAGGGTAATGTTTCCTCTGATGCAGATTTTTATGAGCATGGCATACAGATTCTTGTTGATTGCTAGTGAAAATGCATAGCTAGTGGTGGTGACTATGTTGAAGGACAGTGGTCTGTACCTGAGATTTTGCTCTAACAGGCAGTGTTATTGTGCTCTTTGTATCTGTTGTAGATTCCAAGGACATAAATAGGAGGCATTACTTTCAGAGTGACCTACATACTTTTCTAATAGTATTTTACTTCTACATAAAACACTGCAATGTGAAGGCTGGCTAGGGTTGCTGGCACTCAGATGCTGCATTAGCTAGTGGTTCTCCACTTTACCCACAGCAGTGTTGGATTCGCTCTGCTTTTACATATTGTTTCTATAGGTTTCTGCTGCACTTTTCTCATAGTGAAACAACTGAGCAGTGAACACCAATGTAGCATGAACACTAACGCTTGTAGACGCATCCTAGGGTACACTTATCTCAACACGCCGCCTACAGTTGGGCTGACAGTGCAGTTGGTAACTGTGCTAATCTGTATCAAAACCTGTCAGCATCTTCACAAAATCTGTCTCTCCTTTCAACACAGTTCTCCAGGAATCTGCCCGCTTCTTCTGTCCTTGCTACAGCAGGGATCTGATTACATATCTGAGTCAGTTCAGGATATGTGTAAAAAAGAGACCCATATAACTCTCCTGAATTATATTTCTGGTACAAAGAGTTATATACGCATGAAGGGTCTGAATTGACCATGCAACTTATTTCTGCATCTCATGTTGCTCCATGTTGCTCCACAGTACTCTGTAATTGTACATAGGCTGTTTCCAAAGTAATACCTCAAGTTCTAGTGACACCTACGCTGCAGCCTAATGCAGAAACAATATTTTTTTATAAAAGAACAGACAAGTAGTTACAATGAAAACATCTATTAAGGAAGCTGAGGGGGAAAAAAAGAAGAGCTTGGTTGTATGGCTTAGTTCAGGATCAGGTGGGCAGCACAGTGCAGACGACAAGTGTGTATGGAAGAAAGTCTTCATGATGCACACGTGAGGGGTATGTGCGTTAGGGAGAGCAATAGAATCCAGTTCAGACCTGCAAGACCCCAGTTGCCTATATTGCCTTAAGGCTGCATCTGCAGAAAGCCGATGGAGAAAGCTGCTTCCAAACTGCTTCAAGTGACTTTGCTCTATTGCTCTGTTATTAACTGTAAATATATTAACAGTGCTGCTATTGTGAGCATAAGCTCATCCTGCTGATGCTATTGTTTCGTGGTTTTTGAATGTAAATAGTTTTTACCATTGTTATTCATGTTATCCTATATGCCATATGTACATTTGGCAGGAACAGTAAAAGTGGTATTAATTATGTCAGTGAAGCCTTGGTCTCTGTGCTTCTGAAATGCACTCCTACAACAGTCTGTATCTTCCTATTGAGATGAAGGAAAGATATTTTGCCTTTTCCCTACGTTTTTCAGACTCCTGTATTTGCTGTAGGAGTAAACACATTTGCCTTACAAAGTGCCTTTGGAAATCCACAAAGCTCATTGAGAGTCACTGGGACAAAACTAGACTCAGTTACCTGAAATACTTGAATCCTTATCTTATGTCACCCAGTGCCTTAGCCACACACATACATGGCTGCAAGAAGGGAAATGGAAAAAGATGGTAATGGTAGTATCTCAACACCCACGTCTCTTTGGAAGCAATAGGTAGCACAAGTGAGTTCCCAGTGCCCTAGTGGAGAAGTAACTGGAGAAATGGACATGTGAAGAGCAAGGAAGGACACATTCAGGAAGCTTTGATAGCCACATCATCCTTGCATTACAGCATGTTCTATGATCACCAGCACAGCTGAACTAAAAACCTCCCTTTCCTTGGTTCACCACAGTGAATGAGCACAAAGAGGAAGCTGATCTATTACTGTAACTGATCTCAAGTTCTGAGTCTGAAGTACACCCAGAGGTATTCTATCAGCATGGCAAATCATCAGCCTGAGCATTCCTAGGAACTGGATCAGTGGGAGCCTTGTTGAGTGAGTTCACTCTTTGTGTGCAGTCCTCTTGCTACGGCAAGTCTTCACTTCTGTCTACAGAGCTCACACCTGAGCACTTTGTGCAAGCACTTTTGTAAAGCAGATGCTGCTAAAAGCTGAGGCCCACAGTTCCTTAAGCTTTGCTTTCAGAGGCAAGTCATCTTACCAGCTGAATCTCTGTGTGCTGTCTCAATATTCTAAATGAAAAGTAATTTCCTACCTTCCATAAAGGTAAGGTTAGGTACAGGATTGATCAGAGAAGGCTATTTTCTCATCGTTTAGCATGTAAGATATAAGGCTAGTATCCCGCTTTTGCACCATGAGCAGAATTAGGACCTGTGGACCCTTTACCATGGGGGTAATGTATAGGAAAAATGGAGGTACTTTTTGCGAAGCAGTGCAACAGAAAGCCAAGGTAAAGCTGTATTAAAAGATAGAAAATGCATGTAGAAAGTTAAAAAAGGAAGTATGACTGAAAAGCCACGAGTCAGATAAAGCATCAGAGGAATTTGTGTTAACCCAGAGGCCCAATGCGTCTGAGATGTCCGACTGCGACTGGCAAGGAAACAATACTTTTTGTGAAATTGCTTTGGCAGTGAGGTTTTAAATCCATCAGTATCTGTAAATTATTGTCATCTTTGACAACTGCTGTTTTCATGAGCCAACATTGAGATGTGGTTTTAGGAAGTTGCGATTTTTAGCTGAACTAAATGCATGTGATACCAAACATAGCAGCCTATAGATGTACCATATGTTCAGATAAAACATAGCATATGCTTAGTATCATTTCTCAAATCTCTCTCTCTCCTCTTTAGTCTAGAATCTTAAAAAAAAATCTATATTATTGTAGGATAACCTTTTAAATCACCTAACTAAATTGCTGAAAAAGCAAATAATGATTTTCAGAGCAAATGTTGGAACTATGAAGTACTTCTTGTTTAATGATAGCTGTAAAAAAAGGGCAGCCACCATCTAATGCTTAGTTTCATGAAGATTTAAAGAGATGCTCAGACAGCAGATTGAGCTTCAGGGACCTAATGCTAACTGTAAAGGTAATTCATATTTTGGCTTGCTTTGTCGTGTGTGTGAATGTGTACAGACATGACAGCAGAAGAGAAAGGATGAGAAACTCAGGAAGACATCCAAAATGAATACAAAGACAGAAACCTGGAAGCAGATGACCAGAGGGTGACTAACGTTTTGGAATGATACATGGCTGAAGAAGGCATAGAGGTAGGAGCTGTGTCCATGGAAAGAAGGGTAGGTGCATAGTCATGAAGCTTTCTTTATTAGAATAAAATCGTTTGAGAAGATAAAGATCTATGGACTGTAATGAGCTTGAAAAGGAATGCTCCTTAATCTGCAGGATGTAAACTGAGGCTAGTGTTATGTAAAGGGATTACCGATCTTGCAATTTTAGAAAACAAAGATGTAAATATAACAGCAAAATTGATGTCCTTTAACTTTTGCTACGTGAAGTTGGAGGCCATGAGTAACCTCCAGAAATGTCATCTCTCTTCTCTCATCGCTGTCTGTGAGAGAAATTCAAAGAAATAACTCAGACCAGCTACAAAACAACAAACAGAGTGCTGAGGTGAGGTGTCGTTATATCTCACCTGTGCCTCTCATCTATCTGGAAGGATGATGTAAAACACTAAGTTCTTCTGACTGAAGCATTGCAACAAGGGCTGATGGATTACTGTTCTACAAAAAGTACCATCACTTTGATTAGTTGTTTCTTTTCCATGTTGCACAGTTGCCTCTGAGATGTAAATATATATAAAGAAATCTATCAGACTAGGTACTGCCTGCTCTGCACTGACAAACATTCTTTAGTTTCTCAGAGGCAGGAATTAGTACAAAAATGAGCAATGACAGCAAATCAGTAGGCTGTCTTCAACATTTCTGAAAACATGCTTAGGAAAACGTATTTTAAAGAATTGGTGGCCATTAAACTATATATATCATAACATGAAAAGGACAAGATTAGGCAAAAACTTGCTCCTGTCTGTGTGCTGCACTGCTTTGACAGCTGTGGTAAGAGCTTCAGAAAAACATTGTGCTCACCTGGGAGCCCTGGGGTACTGGGCCAGAGGAGTGAGTGATGAACCCAAGTGGCACTTTTGCTGCCATGAAAGACTTGCTCAGATTGCATATGGTGAAAGCACTGCCCATCTCTAGGGAATTTCCAATCAAGAATTCCTATTTGTGCATTAAAATATTGATAAAATAAACTGCCATATTGCTGCTTTCTGTGAATAAGGGTAAAAGCTTTAATTTGTAGCCAAGGCAGTCATGATGATAGGATATCCCACATGAGCCCTGACAGGTAGGAAATAACGTAGATGGCATCTTAGATGCAAGTGCAGGAATGAGCCTTCTGTGTTAGAGCAGTCCAGCCTAGAGTGAGCATCCTGTCAAACACTTGGGAGGAAGCAGCAGTAAGCGAAGTCCTGACTTTATCATGTTCCCAGTTTAAGTGATGGAACTTAAGAGACAAAGGTAGAACTAACTAAAAAACAGACACCAGTTGGCTCTGAGATGGATGGAACAATGAAAAATCTATTACTACGAATTACAGCCACCTGAGATTTTTTTCCCCTGTGTTTTTAAAAGCCTTCTCCTTCCAAGCACTCAAAACATGGTGAGAAAATGATACTCACAAATATTGCATTTTACATCAAATTTCAACCTTTCCACCTACTTTTACTAAAAAGTATTTCTAGAGTAAGTTTTGGAAGATTCTTGCATATTTTATTTTTCCCTTTTGATATACAGAATTTCTGCTCTGCAACCATCAGGTAGATGAAGTTGTCTCTCGTTTTACTGATTAGTTTGTGACAATAGGCTGATGAAAAAGAACTATGTCACAGGGTTATGACCATTATCAAAAAGCTCTGAATAAGATCTATCTTTGGAGGATTCCCTCACAATTTCCCAGAGGAATCTTAGGATAACTCCAGAGGTTTCTGCTCTGCCTGTTTTTAAGTATTTTTTTCTGTTGTCTGGAGGGAATATTTTTCTTGCCCAAAGGCCACGTTTGTGCAACAGGCCAAATCCTAGAAGTATTGCTGCATATGAGCTAAATTTCATGTTGTGTTATAGTCAGGGAGAAACTAGTCCCTCCTTGGACTAGGAAAATATCTTGGATGTGATTAGTTTCTTTCATTTCTTAGAATCATTCAGATAGGTAAAGACCTTCAGGATCACCAAGTCAACCAAGTTGATCAACCATCAACCAAGTCCAACCAAATCCCACCACTAAGCCATGTCCCTTAGTAACGATAGGCAGGGAAAACCAGCACATTCTTCAATACAAGAACTGCATTTCGAAAAATAGTCATTAAGGCCTCACTTCAGTGAAACAGTTGAGAAAGCACTTAGCTAAACTTTGAACTTTGAAAACTAAACTTTGTAAAGTTTGAAAAACTGAACTTTGAAACTAAACTTTGAAAAAAAAAAAGTTCTTAATGGTCACTAGACTGCTTATCTGAGCAAAACTACCTTAATACCTTTTAAATGAGAACATTCTTTTTATGGAAAGAATGGTTTTCAAACCTGGGACTCCAGGAACACTGAATGAAGAACAGAATGGGGTGGGTATTAAAGGGAAGAACTCAAGTTGTTGAAATCCTCGTTGTTAGTTACCTTTTATCCAGGTAGGTATAACAAAAACAACAAGTAAAATGATTTTTTTCTTCCCTTATACTATTTCCCATCTCAGCCTCAGATCTCCTTTAGCAAGAAGCTCCCATTGGAGCTGTTGGTTGCTAGAGCTGTTAGTCCTGGTCAGAGCTGACAAATGTGCCAGGCCTTTGTACCACAGCCTATAATAATATCCTTCACTGATGCAGTAATTGCCATTTGGGAAAATTTCTCTGAGACAAAATCAACAACTTTTCCACTCGCTCCATTAATTAAAATTGCCACATTCTGCCTGTCAATACTTTCTTTGAAGGCAGTGGAAAAACGGAGAGCTGATTTTTGCCTAAGGACATATAACATCCAAAAGCAATGAAGTTCTGCACTTGCAGTTATTTCAGTCCTCAGGGTCTGACCACGTGGCTGGCTGCAGAGTCAGAAATCCAAAACATTTTTCCTACACCTTGTCATCAAGTTTATCTATAAATGATCCAAAGACAGTAAACTTTCCCTAGCCTCAGTAACTTCTGTGAAGTGTGTCACATTTGCAGAGCTTTAAGGAAAATTTCAATTTGTCCTTAAAACACCCTTCTGTTTTTGTTTATTCTATTGGTTACGGAATAGTTATTAAAGCTTTCTTCCTGGTGTGGAGTGCTCCTCACAGAGGCATCACAAGATAAGTTACCCTTCACTGTGAGCTATAAAAGAATATGAACAAAATGTGTGATAAAATATGAAACTGGATCACAGAATCATAAAATCATCCAATGGTTTGGGTTGGAAGGGACCTTTAAGATCACCTAGTTCCAACCCCCTGCTATAGGCAGGGACACCTCCCTCTAGACCAGATTGCTCAAAGCCCCATCCAGCCTGGCCTGGAATGCTTCCAGGAAGGGGGTATCCACAACCTCTCAGAGCAACTTGTTCCAGTGTGTCACCATCCTCATAGTAAAGAATTTCTTCCTAATATTCAGTCTAAATCTACCCTCTTCCAGTTTAAAGCCATTTCCCCTTGTCCTGTAGGCTCTCTTCAGGTACTGGAAGGCTGCTATAAGGTCTCTGTGAAGCCTTCTCTTCTCCAGGCTGAAAAGCCCCAGCTCTCTCAATCTGCCCCATGCTGTGGAGGTGCTCCAGCCCTTTGATCATCCTTGTGGTCCTCCTCTGGACCTGCTACAGCAGCTCCATGTCCTTGTGTTGGGGGCCCCAGAACTGAAAGTAAAAGGTATTTTACCCCCTGTTGCCAGGGTCTTCTGAATGAATACAAATGTAAATTAATAAGCGAAAGGAAATTTCTCTGTCCTGAAAGACAGTGTGAGTGAAACTGGGAGACACTATCTGCAACTAACACTGATGTGATGCCATCTGCTATGTGTTCTAATTCAGCTTAAAGCATAACCCAGGAGAGGAGTTCTGTCTCCCTCAAATTATTCCCCTGTAAGCCTGTTTGAGTTACAGTCTCCCCAGAAGTGCCCCATGGTCTCTGTGAACCTTCAGAGCTGCCTGAGAGTCCCCTGGAAAAACAGAGTGTGAAAGCCCTGCTGTGAGCACTGCTACGCTGGCAGAAGTGGGATGTTGCTGGCACTGAGCCCTGTGCTGTTGAGTGGTGCTGTTAGAGCCACCACTATAGGAAAAGGTGGACGTGGATGTGGCAAAGTGGTGTTTGTAAGCCCTCTCAGTGCCTGGCCAAATGAAGTCTCCAACAGTGTGTGTTTCTCTTTCCCTAATCATTTACTTCCATCATGTCCATCATTTTCTCACTTGTCTTAGAGCCAAGGGAAATATAGTCAAGGGTTTACTAAGAATAACTGATATTTTGAAATAATGTTAAATAGCTTCAGGAAAAAAAGAAAAATAAGTTATCCTGGTGCAGAGGTGCTGCTTCTCTCTGATAAAAAGAAAATCAGATGGTTATAAAAGCAGATGTAAATACGTTCTGCTGAAGAAAGCGTGGTATATCCTCTGCAGCAGCATTGACCAGTGGGTGTACTTGATTTGTCTGAAACAAAACCATGCTGACAATCCGATCACCTCATCCATCCATCTGCTTTCTCGCTCATGCTTTTATATCAAATTCACTATCTCTGAGACTGCTGCCAACTTTCTAAAATGTGTTTGTCCCAGATGGACCCAAGACATCCCCGGAGATGTCTTGGAGATCTCTCCTCTCCTCTCCTCTCCTCTCCTCTCCTCTCCTCTCCTCTCCTCTCCTCTCCTCTCCTCTCCTCTCCTCTCCTCTCCTCTCCTCTCCTCTCCTCTCCTCTCCTCTCCTCTCCTCTCCTCTCCTCTCCTCTCCTCTCCTCTCCTCTCCTCTCCTCTCCTCTCCTCTCCTCTCCTCTCCTCTCCTCTCCTCTCCTCTCCTCTCCTCCCCTCCCCTCCCCTCCCCTCCCCTCCCCTCCCCTCCCCTCCCCTCCCCTCCCCTCCCCTCCCTCTTTCTCTTAATTGTACTCAGCAAATTACAGTGCAGATGTAGTGCTAGGACCCTAATCTAACCATGTCCATCATGCAGAATTCACTTATAAAGTCCTTGTTCAGCTTATTTGGAAATCCATTTCCAAAGGCCCAGGTGGGTATGGGCAAAAAGATGACAGCTTGGGAGCAAGGCTCCTGTTAATGTATTTGAAGTGGATTTCTTTGCAATTTATCGCAGATTGTTTTAGAATGTCTGTTTCCTGCTCCGCTGACTTGCTGCTTTGAAGCTGTGCCTGTGAAATAAAAGACTTTAATTTTTGTGTGTTTTTATTTCCTTACAAAAGCTGCAATAAAGATCTATATATTTTTTTCCCACTATCTCAGTTGTATTACTGGTGCTCCTCCCTGAGAGTGATCAAAAGTTTAGCATAAGGCAGCAAAACCATTCAGGGCTCAGCAACCAGACCATTGCCTCTGCCTACCTGCCCTGGAACAGCAGGGAAACCCTTGCCCTGTTTCCAGCAAAGCAAGGATTCGAGTAGAGAGCTGCTGCCATCATTGCCAGCTGAATACGTGGGCTGCCTGGGAAGCAGGGCTTACGGGAACGTGGCTTGCCCTGTTTTGGCTGGTTTGGGAGCTCCCAGGCTTCTGATGGAGATTCTGGTGCTGGACTAGTTCCAGGCGGTGTGGCTGGTGCTCTCTGCCATTCTCTTGTTTGTCTTACCCTCGCTCCCTCTTTGGGTATCCTTCTCCAAAACAAAATTCTTCCTGGAATTCTGGTGAACTTTTTTCACTCCATTTGCAAAATGTTTGGCCAAAATTATTAAAAAGAGATGGGCAGCCCTGGCGGAGTCCTTGAACAGCCTTCAGAGCAGACATACCACACCCTGACTCTCTTGAGGATTTAACCAAGGAAAATGGTAATTCTTTTAAGGCAAATCCAAATCTGGGTATCCTAACTGTGGTCATCCAAAGTTACAAACAACTTATAGGGGAAAATAGAGCAAAAAAAAATAAAAAAAAAATCTTGTTCTTTCCTTTATATGACCTACACTAATAAATTTTCTATAGTCACACAAGGCAATTATACAAGCATTTTAATTTCTTGTTTATTTTCATATCCACATTTTCATGGTGGATATCGTATGTTTTGGAAACAGATAATATTTATTGGCTTGCATTACAAGATCTCTGAATAAAAGTATGTGCTAGTATTTATTTTTCATGAAATTGTAAGATTTTTTTCCATTGTAATAACTTCAGAGAGATTTGGAGCATACACTCAAAATCTCAAAATAGATTTTTACTAGCTTTTCTGCATTGGATGAAGAGAGTTTGAGTTTGGTAAACTGATTAACAATATGTCAAGATAACATCATTTTCTGTTACAAATTTTGAATGGAGTTATACAGCAAAGTAGGGTGATTTTTGCTTCCAAAATTAATTCCTTTGTTCGGTGTTATTGGCACACATAGCAAAATGTCTCAGTGTCTCAAGAAAATGAACTAGCGTACACAGGTTCAATTTCCTTGAACCTCATTTGATGGAAAATTCATGGAATGCTCTTTAATTCTCAGTATTACTGAGAATCATTTTGGGGGCTAAAGGGTACTGTCTTCCCATCAGAGACAAAAGAGGTGCTTGCAGCTTAGCCTGTGACCTGAAATTGATGTTGATTTGATTTAATACTGACCAAAATAATGGGTACATTTCTGTAGTGGCTGTAGGGGCAGTAACATCTGGCTGAAGAAGGGCTTTGCAACAAGGGAATAACAGAAATTGTCAGAGGCCTTCCAACGATATCCTTGGTTTCATTGCTTAGGGGATGAACTAATTTTGGTCTTATCAGTCTGTTCGACTCCGCAGTGAACATGGCTGGTATATTGTGACATGTTTCACTTAACCTCGGAGTGAACTTTGAACCTGCCTAGAATTCAATATTGAAACTCTTGAAAATGAGGGCAGTAACAAACAGCAGAGGCCAATCAATGAACTGGATAATTAAGAGGGTCAGTCTATCAGACAGAGTCTCAGCCTCTCAGTTCTGATAATTCTGATAGTTTCTATCACCAGCTGCAGTGATGTAAAATTCCCTCCTGCGCATGAGTGTTATAGAAACCAATCGGTTTTCATTTGTGAATCTTACTTTGCAGAGATTGACTCGTGATTGTTTTGATCCATTGATCAAAAGACACAAACAAAAGATTTGTCATTAGAACTGTTGATGAGCTTTCCACATCACAGTGAAATTCTGGAGATTGCCTTTTGCAATAATCAGCAGAAGATTCATGTTAGGAAGTCTTACGCTGGGAGAAACATAGAAGCTTTGAGAAAGTTCTCATTTTATTTTTATGGAGAAAAATAAGTACCCAAGTCCCTACTGCTATCTTTCTAACCATAGCCTCCAGATGATCATGTAATGGGCATTCTCTACCTCTTTGCTATATGGTTTTTCAGTTCCGACAGCCTGTGAGCTCTCTTTTTACAGTACAACCCATATGCCTACATTACAAAATGTCTTAAAAAGCTGAGGTTGAGGATCAGAGTATTAAGCACCAAGCAGAGCACCTCAACAGAAGAGGTTTCAATTTACCCATCACTTTTCCTCACTCTCATCTTCTGCCAGTCCATCTTGTTTCCATGGGTGATAATTAGTCCTCCTCTTGCTGCCAAGCAAGAGAAGTGTGAAATGTGTTTTCTCTTCCAGCACATAAAGTGAAGAGGGATATTTAGGATGAAGGAAATTCAAGTGAAGAAACAAATCTATATTGCATTTTTCTGGAACAAAAGCCAACGTCAGGAACTTTCCTTTTCCCCTGCCTTCTCATGTTGGAGTTCACCTCCTATAAATTTTCACAGGGCTGTGCCCAGCTGCCTATCAAATAGCTGAGACAGATGAAGGGAAAAAATAGCATGCTTTCGGACCTATTTGTTGCTATTTATTCATGTTTAGAGAAGATATCAAGATGCTACAACTCAACCTGGGTGTGTGAAAAGGCTATTGAGCTGGGAGACAATGTTTAAAGTACTTTCTTAAATTACCACTAGTCTGATTAGAAGTACTTGCCATTTCTCCTAGATAATGAGTCTGTCCAAAGAGGAGGATGGCACAGATTAACATACATCAGGATGAGTCAATATACCTGCCTCTCTAACACAAAAATATGGTGTGTTTTAATTTGTTAAAGATAATACTTGCCTGGTGGAGGCACGGTGGAAAAAAAGAGATGACAGAGGAATTAATTAGGAAGTGACAGATTTTAGAAAATGAAAAGTGTTTCCTTAAAGAAGTGGAATTCGTTAATGAAGTGTTAACCTCTGCTGGCACTTTCATAAAACAAACCACTTCAGGCAGAAAAGCACCACTCAGCAGGGTGTGGTGGAGAGTGGCTGTGAGCAAGGCTGCAGAGGCTGAAATCTTGCTGAAGACAAGGTGCTAGCTAATTAAGAACAATCCAAAACAAAACCGGCCGAAGAACAACCTCATCCCTGGAGGGTGGCCAGGCAGTTATTTTTAATGGTAAAGAGCCTAATTGCATCAAAATATAATTTTGGTGATCCACTGTGCTCATTCACAGGGTATTAAGTCATCTCTAGTTCAATTTGCCTGAAAATTGAGTCTCTGTGGGCAGGATGGGAGCTTTTCAGGGAGAAGGCTCTTCTGTTTTATCTTTCTGTCCCCAGGAAGCAGCACTTCCAGTCACTGTGTAGCATTTCTTGACAATGAAAATATCTTAATAAGAAATAACCATAATGTCACAATCTAGCTTTTCTTAGGGAGGTAGTTGGTGCTCCGTGTTTGTCAGTGTTTAAGTGGGATTTGGACAGTACTCTCAGTGATATGCTTTAACTTTTAGTTAGCCCTGAAGGCAGTTGGACTCAATGATCTCTAAAGGTCCCCTCCAACTGAACTATTCTATTCTATTCTATTCTGTTCTGTTCTATTCTATTCTATTCTATTCTATTCTATTCTATTCTATTCTATTCTATTCTATTCTATTCCATTCCATTCCATTCCATTCCATTCCATTCCATTCTATTCTATTCTGCTGTGTTCTGCTCTACTCTGCCCTACTCTGCCCTACTCTACTCTGTTCTATGGGTCAGATAGAACCTGAAATATAATGATGAACACTGAAGGATGCTGTGTTCTTCATGTCTGGCAGAAATAAAAAAAATTATCAAAATATCCAGTTCTCACTGACCATCAGTAGAAAGCCCAGATACAGTCAAAGTGAGAGACAAATTTAATAATTCTGCTGCAGGAATTTGGGTGTGTAGAAGTGTTCTGTCTTCAGAGAAACTTCTAACTCAAAATAAAAAACAGATAACTTTATATTTGTCAACACCACTTTCATGTGCCAAATTGTTTCTGGGTAGTGATGCTAGTGGTTTTGAAAGCTCTCAAACCTGCCTTTTTGAATGGAAAAAAGGCTCCATTTGGTGACCATGTATATATAGAATTCAAATGTGCTAACTCCTGCTTGCCCAGTTACACTCAGATGTCAGAAGATCAATTTATGACTTCCCAAAGCCCTTGGACAAGCACAGTGAGGTTGTCTCAGTTTTTGGCAGACTGCTTGTGATGAAGGTGGGTAAGCAAGCCTCTGTACAGGATGCGCATCACATAGCAGTGTTGGTGCTCCAGTTCTCAATCCCTGACAAGCCCCCAAAATAAACATCTAGCATACAGTATTCTGCCCCGTGGCCATGTTATACAACTAACAGGGCTTAAAGAGTGCTTTATAATAAAAAGTTCTGCGGTGTTATAATTAAAGGAGTCAGCACCTTCTCCAGAGAGAAGAACCTGTGCTCACATCAGTCTCTGAGATCTGTAGTGCTAAACATTGGCAGAGAAAACTCTTCATAGCTCCCAAGAATTTGATATATGGCCCCAGCTGTTTGGGTTCAGGTTATTGTATTCATTCTAATCTGTATTTTTCGAGCTATGAGGGAACTATTTTGCCTTTCTCAAGAAGGAAAAAGTAACGACAACAACAAATAAACAACTGCGAAACAAAAGCAAAACCATAAATCTCCCAGGGGTGCGAGAACTGGATACTAGAGCCAAATCAACAAGAAGAGACAATGGCTTTCAGTGTCAGAGAAAATAAATAGGGCACTAATAAGAACATGCCATTGGCAAAGAGACCAAGAAGTGAGATGATAGGTGAATTCCTCCTGTTCAGGGTCTTAGGAAATCCAGGCATTTTGATAGAGCCAGGTACAGAAGTGGATTTGGAAAACAATGGCAATTTTCAGAAAGGTGAAGGAATGAAAAATTAGGTTGTAAGAAAATATGTTCAAAGCCTGATTCAGGTATGACTTTTGCATTTTGAGTTCCTAGTAAAATGCAGCCAGACCATATGTATTCAACCACCATATTCTACCACTATTCCTCTGTAATACCAGTTGCTTCATAGTACCAGTTGTCATAAAGTATTTTTCTTATTGTAGTTTCCATATTGGAAAACAGAGTTTAATATTTCAGCTGCTTCTAATTTGACCATACTGGAACTTGGCTTTATTATTAAGTAAGACAGATACATTTCTCAAAGAGTTTCAATGAGCCGTGTTTTTTGAAGTATAATAAAAATAGCAAAATTCTGTTGATTTCAGATATATTTTACAAGGTGTTTAATCCAACGGAACTTGGTTTTGAAAAAAACACAAATGTGCAGGAAAAATGTGCAGGCCCTTGTCTGTTCTGGATAACTAACAGCTAACACACCAGTGGTGTAGATGGACTCCAAACCCCACAAAAAGTAGATGATGGAGATGATTGGCTCAGACTTCTACTTGCCAGTGAAATAATACCAGCACTTTTAATGACAAGCAGAATGTCTCTGGTTAAATCAGCCTCAGAAAGTCAAAAAGAAGGAGGCTCTCCAGCAGGAAGCAGTGCAAATTTTTGAGGACTTTCCTGACAGGTGAGAGTTTGGATTTGGAAGAGTAATTTGGGGTCAGGAGGAAAAAGCTATAGACACAAAGAAGTCACGGATCTGTATGAATCCATCCAGCTATGCTGTACTATCTGGTGGGTTATTTTAAGATGAGACTACAAAAATGTTCAGTGTTTTGTTTCTGTTCCGTTAAAGTTCAGAGTCTTGGTTTGGAGATAATCACTCCATACTAATGCTGATAAGCGCTTCATTCACGGTCCATAATAAGCACTTCATTCATGGTCCATCAAACTGATTGGGAAAATAAGATACTGTTCAAGAAGGACATTTGACCTAACAGGGCCAGTGGGATGATTTTTTAAGCTGCAGTAAGTCCTCCAATTAAGTTTGGAAATTCCAAGTTCCAAAATAACTTGGAAGAGCTCAGCTTTCTTGGTTATTGTATCATGTAAAAGACTTCATGTAAATTTTACACGTCTCTGTCAAACAATCTGAACATTAATCACCCCTCACTTGTTACCTTAAAATTCACGAGTAAAAATGTGTAGTGGTCTATGGCTATGAAAAATTCATTCATGCTCAAAAACTATTTGTGAAAGTCGCTGATATCTTACAGGATAGAAGAACCTCGGAAAGATATCTGAAAACAGTAAAAAAAGAAATAACAAAACTTACAAACAGATCAAAACAAAATTCTGGGTGGAGCAGAGTGCACCTCTGTTTGGAAATGGAGCTATATTCTTTGGCTGTTGCTGGCAAGTTGTAACCACATTTGGAAGTATTCTGTATTTTAGATAGAACTACTAGCAACATTATGAAAGACATGGATAGCGATAGGCAATATTACTGGGAGAAACTCAAAGCAAACCTCCAGAAGATGAGTAAATATTTGAGGCTTGGAGAGGAACTCCCCCATTGAAAATAGGATATTGATATCAAGTATTTATTTGTTATCATAATATTACCAAAGACAACAATTAGGTCCATCTCTAATAGTTCAGATTACTCTTGTCCAGCCTGTCCTTAAAGCACCTTCCAAGACAGACATCTGTTTCCCACATGCCAAAAGACTTTCCAGTTTCAAGGCAGTTAATGCATAACTCCCTTTATTGTTGCCTGTTCCTCTTGTGATTTTTCCAGAGGATATGAAAAAAAAAAAAAAGGTTTTTCTCCTCTTTCTTTGCAGATACTATTTAGATGCAGAAGACTTTATTAAATAAGAGTAAGATATATTTGATTCCAAAAAAACATTTATCTGTGAGGTACCTTTGTCAGCCCAGGGAACCTGATGGGTAACAATGCTCCAGTCTCCCCTGAGCAGCTTGATAATAAGGAGGTGCCACTGACAGGTTTTTTCCCTTGGCTAGATGCAAATATTCTTAACATGCATTTGACCACCGTTATATCATATGCATATGTAGTTGCCTAATATTATTTGTGTATGTTGCTCACTGGTGATAATTCATTTAATGTGAAACATTTCTTAATAATATACATTGTTCTGGGCCAGGACATATTTTTCTCTTCCAACGTCTTCCTATGCTGGCTGAGCTGTGCAGCTTGGCTGGATTGCTTCAGAAGCAGATCTCTCTTGGCAAACTGACAAGCACCTTAGCCAAGAAGAATTCTGCTGAGGAACTGGTGTTTTTGAATGTTCGAGAGCCAATCTGGGAAAGGACTTTCAGGCTTTGCCTTTCTGTGGATGCCTATGTCTGTTTTGTCCTTGTGACAATAGATACATGTTCTCTAAATTAGTGGGACACTAAGGAGATTTTGATGTTTTTGGCGAGTTCATCACTGGTAGTTCCCACAGTGATTTTCAGTGTTGCCTTGTTGCCCAGAAAGAGGCAGTTTCATGGAAGAGATTGAGAAAATTAACACCAAAAGGCTGCTAGCAAAGCATGCAGATGTATGTATTGCAGGCAGCTGATATTCCCATTGGTGTATTTTTAAATTTATACATAGACGTACCTAATAAATGAAGAAGTGTTCAGATCTCTCAACTACGTGAGGCATCCAAAAGGTATGTGTAATTCAGCCAGGCCTCACGGCTGCCTTTCAGTGAACTGTTTGCTGGAGCACTGCATAAAGTGTAAGAGCTGAATCCCCTACCCGGCATAGCTTGAAACTGATCACTAGAACACCAATTGGGTGTTTGGGACCATAGGTTCTGGTAGGTCATGCATATTTATGCAATCTGTGTAGGTCATGCATATTTAATCATTGAATCATTTGAATTGGAAGGGACCCTTAAAAGTCATCTGGTCCAACTCCCCTGTAATGAGCAGGGACACCTACAGCTACATCATGTTGCTCAGAGCCCCATCCAGGCTGACCTTGACTGTCTCTAGGCACGAGGCATCCACCACCTCCCTGGGCAACCTGTTCCAGTGCCTTATTGTAAAAACTCCAGGCTAAACAGCCCCAGCTCTCTCAGCCTGTCCTCATAGGAAAGGTGCTCCATCCCTTGGATCATGTTTGTGGCCCTCCTCTGGGTGGTCTCCAACAGGTCCATGTCTCTCCTGTACTGAGGACTCCACACCTGGACGCAGTACTACAGGTGAGGTCTCACAGCGCAGAGCAGAGGGGCAGGATCACCTCCCCGACCTACTGGCCAAATGTCTTTTGATGCAGCCCAGGATATGGTACGCTTTCTGGGCTGTGAGGAAACACTGCTGGCTCACATCCAGCTGCCTTCCACCGGTACCCCTAAGTCCTTTCTGGAAGGGTTGTACTCTATAAATGTATATCTGTGTGTAGTCTCTAAATCACAGCACTCCAGATGGATCTCCAAGACAGGGCTATGTCTCGTAAACAACTGCTGAACATTTTTCCTTCGCATGCTTCAGAATGTTTTAAGTATTTTGTAATATTCACCAGCCAGAGGGAAGAATTTCATTAGCTCTTGGATGATGAGCACAATTACAAATAAAGAGACTTTGGCACAAAAATCTGATCAGGGACCAGGAAGCCACTCTGGAATATGAGGATTGAAGGATGAAGGGACAGATTTTCCTCAGTGGCTTTTGTGGGAACCTTGGCGTGAGCTGACTGTCACATGCATGGCAGTTTGTCTACCCAGGAATATTTGAACAATGTATTTTTCCAGTGGGACTGAGAGACAATTTTATATGTGTCTGCAATAAAATGATTTCACACATTGAAGTTTTTACCAATGAAAACATGCTTAGAAGAGAACTATAAATTTTGAGTGTAGGAACCTAAATCTTTCAGATGTAGTTTTAGTGGCTGCAACAATTTTCTCAGGGCCACACAGTAAGTTGTGGCAGGGACGTGAGCCAATCGCAGGTCTGCTGAGCATGTGTCTTAACCACAGGTTTTTGCTTGATTTTAAAAGATTCTTACATGATTTTTATGCTATTGTGCTACTAGATCACGTTTTTATTTATTTATATCTGCTTACCCTGCACTTGCTGGGGTGTTAAGAGGGAAAGACATTCTGCCAGCTTTAAAATTAGTCTGACTTTTATTGAAAAAATAGAAGCCTCTCACAAAGCCAAAATATCCCGAATGCTCAGTTCTACATCAAAGAAACTACAAGTCAAACACTCTGGTACAACACAAAGTAGACCAAAAGAGAAGAGGTGACAGCCATCTCAGCACAGCCCCACCAGGCACCAGCAGCTCTCCAATCCAACCATAGCCATTATCCATGATAAAACAGGGGCTGGAGAGGGTGAAATCTGGGTTTCCACAGAACTTAAGCAGCTGTTGATTTCCATAAGTCTGAGATTTCACTCACATCTTCAGTCTGTATTTCTTCATAAGAAGGTTTTCAATATATGAAAGATTATTTACAGGTAGGGTCAGCTTATGTACAGCACACAACGCAGCAGAAAGATTGGCTTACAATCACAAATAGCTTATGGAAGGTAGGAATGATAGAAGGTGTGGATTTCCTGGTGTATATAAAAACAAAGGCATAATTCAATCAGAACTATATGTTTTCATTCATATCAGTCATGTAGAATGAGCTTGTGGCTTTTAGACTCAGCCTTGCCAACACAGGAATTCTTACTACTTGTTCAAGCCTTTTCAGTTTTGTGAAACATGCATTTTGAGCATGAGCCAATAAAAGCTGAAAGCACGAAACTTTCCCATCACAACGATATCTAATCTAGATACAAATCTAAAAAACAAAAGAAGAAAACAGAAAAATTTCATATACATGGGGAATCTCTTAAGATATAGCCAGGTTTTATATGTTTTGATTCCTGAAGGCCTATTGCTGATTTAGTGCTAAGAATAAAACTTCATTTGTTCTGATGAAGTGCGTTGTTACCAAGTGATGCACTCTTTTTCAATCAAGGATTTTTGTATTTCTGTGATGTAAATGGGCTTTGTGGATGAAGAACAGCAACCTTGGTTCATAATATCCTTGTATAAAGAGGAATTGATACCAAATAACTGCTGTAGCTAGCAAAGGGAAATGAAGTTGTTTTTTTCTGGCATTTTCCCAAACCTGACAAGTCACGACAAACAGTTTCCTGTGGCCATGTGATGGCAGTCTGGAGAGACCCGCCATCCTTCACATCCTTCCTAACTTCGACTTCCCAAGGAGTCTTTCATCAGGGAAACTGTACAACAGGGGCAGAAAACGAAAAATCCTTGCAATCCCTCCTTTGGAAAAGTGAAGGCCACAGTATGGGTTGCAGCTAGAGCATGGATTGTTTTGTATGGACATATTCATACTGTGGTTCCCATGACTGCTTGGGGTTGCGGCCAGTTGAAAGCTGAGGCTCTGCCAGGGCACTGCCCCTCGGTGGCTGGAGAGCCCACTGTGAGCACGGCGGCCGAGTCCTTGGGAGATAAGTACTTGCCATACATCCAAAGGCAATAAAAGAGATTATAAAATACAAATGTACAATACAATTCAATGAGCAAAATCTTTTCTTCAGCTATTTCCTGCTCGTTTATTGGCCTCAACTTGCTCAGCCAGCCCACACAGCCTAAAACAGGCAGAATCTGGGCTCCTTCACTTATTCAGGCTCTCTCATTAAAAACACACACATGGGAAGAAGCTCACGTGGGAAGAGCCACACATCTCCTCCCACACCTGCTGTGTCATAGAATCGAATGGCCTGTTTTGAAAAGGACCACAATGATCATCCATTTGCAACCTCCCTGCTATGTGCAGGGTTACCAACCACAAGACCAGGCTGCCCAGAGCCACATCCAGCCTGACCCTGAATGCTTCCAGGGATGGGGCATCCACAACCTCCTTGGGCAACCTGTTCCAGTGCGTCACCACTCTCCGAAGTCCCAGGGGCACCTCTCAGAGCAGCACCCTGGTGCTTCCATCTGCACTGAGGTATGCTGCCCTTTTGTGCTAAGAACCAAAGACATCTCCAGGAGGCGAAGGAGGAGAGTGGGCTACAAGGGGCTTCACCTCACAAGGTTTTCTATGCGGCCAGCATGGACTGGGGAGAGCGCCTCTTTTTTGTTCTTTTTCTTTGGATCTTCCAGAAGCTGCTATTTGTTATTCTGATGCAAAACAATTGTTTGTCTCCATAACTATAATGCCGAAAAACATACATGTCATGTAACTTGTGCAGTCTGTCAAACACATTTAGCAGATTAACATGGTGCAAATACAGATGAGATATTTCACTAAAAAAAACCAGTCTTTTTACCTCGGTCAGTGTATACGCAGCATAATACTGATGGATTGCGATCTCTTGTGTCAAATATGAAGGCGAGACTGCTCTTTACTATGTTGTCAATGTTTGCTAGGTATTTAGACAACCTTTAAAATCAAAAAGGGACAAAGGTTATCCTCAGCTACACTGCTGAAGTCAGTGAGAACTGTTGCATTACACAGCACACAGTGAAATAGGAAATCTTCCATGCCAGCGATGCTGATCTCAGATCAGCCTTCTCCATAACAGTGAGTCTTATGCTGGTGCCACTAGTGAGGTTACCTGTAGAAGAGCAGTCATATAGCCGGAAAGAATATTCCTGCTCCTTTCTTGAGCAGCCCTTCAGTAGTTTAGTGTTGTTTTAGCAAGCTGAGAAACACAGCATGGGCAGCATCACCAGGCTCAGCCCTCCTGGTCATCCACCAGCATGATGCTCCTGCAGGCAGAGGCTTAGAGTGCAGGTGGCTGGGCTTGGTGTCCCCAGGGTCCCCAGAAAGCATCAAGCTGTTTCAGGGAGGCTGTGCTCCATCTCTGCCCCACAGCCCTCCCCCCCATCTCTTCTGCTTTAGGGGGACAATGGAGTTGTACTCTACCTGGATAGAAGTACTTACTTATATAAGTCTATATATGCAGATACATCACAGATTCGTATATATAATCAGTTCATAAGTTGCTTGCTGTTTTGTTGCTTTCTTTGGTGACATGATTACATTCAGTTAAAAAGAGAAAGGTGATTTTATTCTCCTCCTAAAGATACTTGATTGGTGTGCTCAGAATTTTATCCCTAATCTAGTTTTAAATCTGCACTTCCTATTTCCATAATTTCTGTTTTGATTTAAATTAAAAACAAACAAACAAAAAACAAAACTACAATATGGGACAAGCATCTGAATCGTAGGAGCAAGTTTGGATTAAAACACACCCCTTTCAGTCTGACATTCTGAATCAGCAGCAGATCAACTTGAGGTGCAAACTTCACAGAGAAATGCTCATCCTTGGGATGCACAGATTGAAGGTTTAACAGTTTGTGGTGGTGGAGAGAAATGCAGGCGAGGGAAAGAGCTGTATCTTATTGAATGCATTTATGCAAACTAAGATCTCCAGCACTTAGATCTCCAGCACTGGATCTCCAGCAGTGCAGGGGCTGCATGTCAGCATCACATGAAGCAACCTCCATCCATCACAGCTCAAAGCCAAATTTACTCACAATGAGAGGAAAGGAGCCAGATTCTTAAAAGCAGTGTAGACATTTCTTTAGATTTTCCATTTTTTTTTTTTTTCCTTTTAAAGATAGATTAGTGAGATCCAGAAATCAGATTATGAGGAAAACCTTGGCATATAATAAGAGCACCTTCCTGCCCCAGTAAGAGCACGGTGCCCACCTCTGCTGTTAGGAAATCAAAGAAAATCAGTCTGGACAGGAGGCTGCCAGGCCACCTGCACAGTCCCTCTGCCTACATCATCTCTGCACTATCTATCTGCACCTATCTCTGTTTCAGATAGTCTCATACAGCACCCCAGTTAGTCATCTTACTGCAATGCTCTCTTTTCTGAAGCACTGTGTCATGCTGAGCAATGATAACATTCATGCCATTTAATTTTACTGGATAGAGCAGCCATCCTGAGAGGAACTGAGCTGAGAGGAACATGGTGATATATATTGGAAACTCTGAGAGAGACTTCTCTTTTTCTCTTGATGATGCACCGAGGGTGCTTCAGTACAAGTTTGTGAATTGTCTTAAAGTGCCTGCAAAATACTGTGCTGCACAGAAAGACCTGCAGCTCATGAAAATGATACTTTAGAATAAAACCCTTAGAGGCACAATAATTACCACAGGTGCCAAAGCCAGGAGTTGTCAGAGCACCATAACTCTGGCACTTTCCTAAGTCTCAGGGGTGCCATGGGTGTGAATTTCACTGGGTTGTTGCCTATAGGGCTGACTGTGTGCTTCCTCCTGAGGCGATGTGTTCCTTTAAATGGAGGTCTGACATTTCCTCACTGCTGCCCGATGACTGCTTTTTAGAAGTCAAGCTTTCCTCATGCCAAGTGCCTCTGAAGAGGGTGTTCAGGAAGCAAGCATAACAGCAAAGGCCCAGCTGCCCTAGGAACACATAATGCTGCTTGCCGCTACCATCAGCTGCAAAATCTCCCACTTCTTCATGTAGCTAAGACTGGTCCAAACAACATGGCCATGAGCAGTGATGCTCATGCTGCACAGACTCACTGGCCTGGGATCACACTGCTTCAATGCAAATGAGTTTGAGGTTACAAATGCTTCTATTTTTGAGCAGTAATTGAATAACTATGCATCTGTAGCTCCAAGAGCACACATCTGACTTTAAAATTCAAAGCACTGGAAACGCGGAGGCCTCAATGCTGTTAGTGTTTAGGATTTGCATCTTTGAAAAATGGCTCCGATTTGGTATGTTAAGGCTGGCAATGGATGGAGGAGGATTTGGGAAAAGAGGATGAAATTCACCTGCTTGGTGTGGGTAGTTTCAACCCAAAGCAAAGTTATGTTGCTAAGTTATAAATACGTCAGCACTGGAAATGCTCTCAGACTTATATACAAAAAATTGTCCTGCCTTTGTTGCTCTTTTATTTCAGCTAAAACATATTTGTTAAGCAAATCAAAGTAGAAAAAAACACCAAGGCTCACTTTTAGCATCCCAAAGCCTTTCCTTCGTGCTGTTTCTGTACCTAATAAAGAACAAGCAGAATCTTTCTGACAGATTCAGCTGTTCAAGCAGAGCAACTGCACAAACCTTTCTTCCAGAGCAAATGTTCATTCAACTGAGTTTTCACGTCTTGGGTGCGGTGTCAGAGAGAAAACAGACACAGCAGTGTTGCCCAGCGTAAAGCTGCTTTCCTCTGAAAATATACCTCAAATCCACTGATCCAAGCACTGCTCCCGTCCAAATTCCTGATACATTAATACATAAATTATTCATTTCTGCTGTTCTAGTGAAGGTATTCATGACAGGACACCCTACTGCCAAGACGCTGTAATTATTTAGGTCACACCAGCGCTCCCAATATTACTGTCATTAGTGTACAGTGCCTTTTGTAAAGCAAGAAATGAAATTCACCTTACATGTGCAATGACGACACCTCAGGCTATTTCTGAGATGAAGAAAGATAGCATTTTCTTTGGGAAAAATAAGTTCGGATTTGAAATTATGAACTAAGTACCTTTAACACACAGCCCTTAGTGAAGACCCCAGGGTGATTCCTACAAGAAGCTCAGTGCGTGTGGAACACCGAATCTTCAGGGTTGTGCCACTGTAACCAGCACTGCCACAAAGACTGACATAACCATGCAGTGTGTCCACCCCCTGAGACTAAAAAGCAGATCTTAAAACCCAGATCCTAAATATAGCATTTCAGAGCATTCTACTGAGCAGAGCAAGAAAAAAAATGATTGGTAAATGAAAAAAACAACCCAACCAGTATAATGGGAAAGCATTTCAATTTTGTACATCCACATGAAGAACAGACTGTAAAACAGCTTGTACTTTTGTGTACAAGATCATTATTGAACTCTCTGTGTTATGTACATTTCTTTCACGATCAGCTCATCTGTGCCTTCAGACACTAACACTGCCTTCCGGAGCTCTCCTGGGAAAGACGGTGCGCCTCAAACCATTCAGGAACATTCACAGCAGAGCCATTTATGACTACATTCTCTGCTTCCCACTGTTCATTGGTATAAGCAGAAACAGCAATACATGGAATACTGCTTGAAAAAAATAATTGCCTTTGTGTTCCTTAAGTCTGAAGAATAAGCATGGCTTCAATGAATACACAGGAGTGTATTTTCTTGCAGCTGTTCCATTAGATTAAACCATGTGATGAACTGCACATACTGCTCGTTCCCAAGCTCTTGTTCTGCGGCTGCAGCATCGAGGAGGAAGCTCCAGTTTTCCTCCTGTGTGTGTGGGGATGCGGTTCCAGTTCGTAGCAGTAGCTTGCACATACCTCTCAAACTCATTCCTGGTAGGCTCTGTGCAGCTCATGTAGGTGGACAGGTTCAAGAGGTCTCCACTTAAAATTTACAGATGAATACTGAAAGGTCTAGCTGTGTCAGCGAAAGTCTGAGACTTCTAAAACTACAAATGAATTGACGTTGAGCGCAGCCACTCCATTGCAGCTTTTATCCCTTTACATACGGAATTGAGACCATTCTAATCCGTGATATTTTAAGTACCCTAGGCAATGCTGAGCAGAAAGAGCATTATGGATTGAATCACAGCAAGAATGTGAAGGAAAAAAGAAATTTTACATTGATGAAACAAATTCAACATGAATACAACTGCAATTTAAGAGATGGCACACTGTCTTGTCCTGTTCACCTGCCATATAGGGTGGCATTTTTGCAGCACCTACCTCAGGGTTGGTATTCAGACACTTGAGATGCACAAGTGCACAAGACCATGTACATCTTCCAGAGTGGGCTGGGCTGGAGGCATCAGACGTAAATGACCAAGAGGGAAAACAAAGGAGTACCAGTAACTTTCCAACTTCTTTCAAAGCTAAAGATTGTGAAGAGTACCTTGAAGCTGTTATCCTTTGAAATAAACATCTCATGCACATCTAAACAAAAGGCAAAGGAGTGGGAGATCTGCAGGAGAGTTTGCGAAAGATGCAAGAAGGAGTGGTATTATACTCATCAAACACTGCATGGATAAAATGCTGGAGTCACAGTCCTGCTAAACTTCCTTGGCACTGTCCTTGCTGCTTGCAAATTCTTTTTGTTTAGCATTCTGTGGGAAACTCACCTACTGTTTTCCTTTTGTGATTTGCAAAACTTTTGTAGAGACAGTCCAACAACTTCTAACTGCAAATCAGTACTCCCTCACCTGATTTCTGCCTCAGTGATCACACAGAGACTCGAACAATGCTTTGAATGTGTGATAAAAGGTGCTCATTACTCCCCAAACTACACATTCGTCTTGTTTTCCTGGTGACAGACTCACACATGAAACTGTCACCTTCAATGGTAAGGGACTCAGAAGAGCAAACAGATTGTAAAAACAGATGTTCTCTGTGCTATGACATTAGTTCCTTATTTCTTACCTGGGATCCTTCACTGCTATGATCATAATTTTATTAGAGGCAACCACTCCTTTAGCATTCATCTCAGAGTGGCTATTAAAGAAAATGATAATTTTGAAACAAATTTCACAGTTTATTCAGAATGAAAGAATCATGCCTCAATGATGAGTTTCTGGATTGAGTAATTGGGTGACAATTTTTCCCATAGATGCTCTTGAACTACCTGTATTGCTGAAAAGAAATTATTTTCAGATGCCTTCAGGACTTGTGAGAGAGCTGGCTGGTTTCTCTGAGGGTGTCTGAGATCTCAATATACAACTACGGTTTTACCATCATTTGTTTTATGCACCTGCTAATGGGATGACAATACGTTGGGGTATTTGTTGGAGATCATCAAGACGTGAGTACTTTGGAATGAGTTTTTCTGTTCCTCTGCTTGATTTGTCTCACAGTGTGCAAAATCTCTTCAGAAGTCATCAAGTTCCTTAAATGGGGAAAAGTAAAGGACCGCAAGCGAGTTACATCACGTGAAAGTTGATAGTTCAAAATCTGCTGTTAAAGAAAAGTACTGACAGCAAAAAGTGCAGAATGTTTCCAGTTGCTAGGTACCAGTTCCTTCTTTCCTATTTGCTGTGCACTCCTTGCACTGCCGCTGCTGCTGGATCATCACTTGATATGGGAGGTGTGGGAAGGACATGGCCTGGCAGGCACACCCATGCTCAGAAGTATAAACTGCAATTCCTACCTCTGTGCCAGATTCCCTGCGCCGTTGCTGTCAGAGGCTGATGTGGTTTGAATGCCATGTGTCCAGTCACCCAGTCTTGCTCTCTTCCACTTGGATTCCCCACTCTTTTCCTCTCTTTGTTCACAAGCAGGACATGAAATGGTGTGTTTGCAGTGGCTGCTGCTCAGCTAGGCTGATGTCTCCCCAGACTTCAATGCAACAAGTTCAGAGTCGTCTACATATCTTCCATTGAGCTGCTCATTGTTGGAGTCATGATGGTACAGGTAGACAGGGACCTCTGTGATGGACGTTGCAGTGTAGGAGGTAGATCGGGTGGAGCAGTGCTCTCGACGCCTTTGGCCCCACTGGGTTTTGTACTGTGTCCATTGCCTCTTCAAAGCCCCTTGTACCTGTTAAGGTAGGTTAAGTTAGGGTAACGCATGATCAGAACTACTAAAATTTTAGCACTTTTAAAACTTGCTGCAGAAAATAGAAAAAAAAGACAAAAATAAGGAAACAGCTCCAGCTCAAATTCCACCAGGCTCAGTCTGCCGCTCTTCTGCTTTCTCCTCCCATCTCCAGAAGGAGTTGCTCAGGCCCTGGCCTGAGATCCCTTCCTGCCTACCCTATGCTTTATTAAAAAACCCTATTAATTATTATTATTTAAACCCTATTGGTTTATTCAGTGGTCACTGCTTGTGAAGAGAGGGAGGGGCTAGCTGTTCCCATAGGAGGTCATTGTGGAACAGATTACTGCACGGGAACAGAGCAGTGCGGTGCAGTGGGAGAAGAGGGAAGAGGAGGTAGGGCTAAAGATTAAAAGACATCAGATGCTGCATCTGTATCCTTGCCCCTGGAATGGCAGATGCAATATGATCTTGAAGAAACTTAACCTGGAATAAAACTGGCCATGAATGGTAAAGTATAATTCAAAAGCTTGCCAGGGCTCATCTTTCAGAGAGAGGTAGTCAATTAATGCAGATAGACAGAGATATTTTTCTGGTAGTTCAAGAGGAGGTTCTGCACTGGAAAAAAATAAGCGCTGGCCACAGCCTTCTGTGTAGCAGAGATTTTTAGCTTTGGACATTGATCCTCTAGGAGCAAAACATTATATTCTACATTTACATTAAAAGTGACATTCTATCCTGTGCCAGGATATGACTGAAGCTGCTGAGGCCTGCCAGGGAATAAGATGCCCATCTCCAGCTGCACTTTTGGGAGTTCTCCCTCCAGTTCCTTCCCAAAGGCAGTGCTGAGATGCAAGCAGGCAGTGGGCAAAGCTGGGCTCCATCCATTCTGTTCAGCTGTCCCATTCTCCCAGTGAGAGAGCAGGAGCTGAGTGCTGCCACAGTGTGCTGTGAGTCAGCCCTCCATCACTGGGAGGGACATGCAGATCCCAGGGCTCCTATGCTCATGCTGCAGTGGTACTGTGTATGATTCTTGCTCAGGGAGCTGCCCTGGGGCCACTATCCAGGCTCTGTGCAGAGCAGTACCTTCCACCGATGTAAATGGGTCTCAATAACTTTAGTATTTCCCATGACTCCACAATCCTAATCAATCACTCCACTGATATGTATATAGTAAAATTCGATCTACTGCCCACCCACTGCTGCCTGCAGGAAAGCTGTTCCCTGTCACGTAAGGACAAGACTTCATAAGGAATGGCTGTGAACCTGAGGCACTCACTGACTGCGCAGCAGGACTATGGAGCATGCCAGAAATGGATATTTCAATTGCTTTGGATTTTTATTTTTAAGCCAAGGAGCAAGCCATGGGATGAAGACTGATGCTATAAATCCTTACTCATGCAAGTAGTTGCACTGACCCGTGTATGACTCCTTGCTTGAGTAAACAAACGTTTGCTGGACTGGGCCATTAAAAATAACTGAAAGCTATCTATCTCCATGCTCAGTTTCCAATACTACCTCTTTTTTTGCTATCACATAGCTCAAGGCAAAGTAGTTAAGAGTTCTTATCCTCTAGAGAAATAAATTTCTATTTACCTTCTAACACACAAAGAAAAAAAACTAACGGTCAATGTGGATTAATTAGCTATCAAGGGTAGAAAAGAAATATAGACACAATGGGACTGTAATTACCAGGACTGTGAACCGAGCTCTTATGCTTATATATCAAAATTTGAAGTGAAATGGCTGCATGCAGGGATGTATGGTATCACACCATCACCAAAGTTTATTAGTGAAATAAACCTAATTGCATGGAAGAGTACTGCAGTTGTAGCACATAATAAGGAAGGGTAGGAGGTGAAACCTGTACAGGTTTTAGTCTCTTTAATACTGCTTTTTTAACAAAACAGTGCTCCAGATGAATTCTGTAGTCTGATTACCCTAGAAGCTACATGAAGCACAGCAGTTAACCATGGTTACATGAAGCTGGAAGAACAAAGACACCCAGTCTTGTAAAGTCTGCCAGGAGACACAGTTTTGTTCTCAGAAGCCAATGATGCTGAGGTAGTATGGACTGGGAGGGAGCAGGCACACCCCTTCCAGTGCAGCAGTAGGAGTGCCACTGGTCAGGACTTACAGGCCCCATAGAGCAGTGAGAGCACCAGGTCAGAGCAGCTGCTGTTATTCCAAGTGCTGGCACCTACAAGAGTCTGGCCACACTTGGCCAGTGGGCTGCACAAGCTGCTGGACTTGGGTAAAGCAATGAGTAAACCTAGATTTCTGCTCTGATTCCAAGGATCTCAGATGATCATTGCTCAGTGCCAACTAAAACTGTTTGGGCACAGATTTCAATGTGCAAGCAGCCTTACTGAAAACCACACGCCCAGCCATACTGTGCTAACAACCACGGAGGCTTCTGCCATGTTTTCCTCTGTGACTGCAGATGGAGGAAAGAGAAGCCCAGAGAAATGAGGAGCGTGAACTGGCTTCCTCTGCTTTTGAAGACTTTAAAGGTTTTCCTGTTCTCCATTATCCATTCATGCCTCTTTGGCGCACAAGATATGTGGCTGTTATTTGGTGGTGTTTTTTTTTTTCCAAAGAGACTTTCCATTATGTTGGCCAGTCTTGCAGTCCAGAGGTAACTCAGGCCTGGAAATGTGGTCTGGTGAGCAGACTATTGAAGAGTCCTTGTATCATCTGCACAACACTGTTGTTACTGGACAGAGAAACTACAGCGCTGCTGGACACTGAGATTTTACATGAAAATACATGAGAAGATTCATCATTTAAAAAGTCCTGGAAAAGCCCATTGTTTACGTGTTCTTCCACATGAATGTGGGCACTGATGACATTTTAGTATTTTTCCATTTCTTTCTATAGATAGGCTTATGGCAATAAAGTGAGGGCAGTGAGGTAGCATGCAACAAATTCAACATAAAATACTGTCAGGTGGTACTGAGTTTAGCACTGTTTGTCCTGGCTAAACTTCATGCATTTTAGCCTTGAGGTTAAATATTCCAGTAGAAAAAAAATAAATTCCTGAGTATCCAGTTTTCTTACTAAAATTAATCTGCCTGCCCTGCACTGAATTTTCTCATGACAAACCACTTTGAATTCTACTCTATGGCAGCAGATGTATACAGTGGCCTGGAAACAATCTCCTGCCATGACTGAAAACTAGATTGTGGCTTTAGTCCTTGTCATACTGCACACAAGACTGGAGGGGATTATCTTAGCTTAGTTCTCTTAGGCAGCCGAACTCAGAGCTCTTCTCCCTTTGTAAGTGCATAATGCCACCTTGGTGTTAGCCTGCTTAGGGCAATAGGTTAGGTTTAGGTTAGGTTTAGACCCTAAGTAGCAACAGGGGAGGTTTAAATTGGATATCAGGAAACATTTCCTCTTGTAAAAAGAGTGGTGAGGTATTGGAACAGGCTGCCCAGGGAGGTGGTGGAGGTTTTCAAGAAACACGTAGATGTGGCACTGAGGGACATTAGTGGGCACAGTGGTGATAGGCTGATGCCTGGAATTAATGATCTTAGTGGTCTTTTCCAACCTTCATCGTTCTATGATTCTATGATTCTGCTGCTGCTACTCTGCAGGTTCTGCATATTCATTACATTTTGCTGCTGTGTGACAGATGGCAGCAGAGGGGCACTCTTACAAAATGGCATCTGACATGGATTTGTGCATGAAGCAAAGGTGTGGAACTGTATTCCTCCATGCAGAAAAAAATGGCACCCATTGACATTTATGCTTGTTGAATATCTGTGGAGACCAAACAGTGGATGTGAGCACAGTGAGGCGGTGGGTGGTGCATTTCAGCAGTGGCAGTGGGCTGCCGGATGTGTCGAGAAGGCTTTTGGATGTGACTGAGGGTTTGTATGCTTTCAGTGCATTTTCTTGTTGCTTTTCTTCATTTTAGCACTGCTACAACCTTTAATCTAGGCACAAATGTTCTCATTAGGTTTGGAGAATTACACAGTAATTGGCCTTTTGCCCTACAGCTATAAAATATAAAGCAAATATGTTTTGCAAAATCTAATCAGAAAAACTTGAAGGTGACCCTAGGGAGAAGGAAGGATGAAGAAAGAAATCCTGAAGGCAAGGATTTGGGTGTGATACATTGTCTGGAGGCAAGCAAGGACATACTGGCACACTGCCTACACATAGCTGTGCAGTCAGTCCTATAGGGAATATGCTGTTACAAGAATTGCCTGGCTTGTCTCTTCGTCCTTCATGCCAGGTTCTCCCTACCAGAAGGAACCAGAAGTCCTGCTGCATGCTGCATGGGGACTGAACTGTGCCAGAAGGTGATAACAGTAGAGGAGAAATATGGTGGTAGCCTGCAGGTCCTGAGGGTGGACGTGATACAAGAAAAGAATAGCACATCTCCCAACTTTGCTTAAATGGACTGAACTCTGAAATGAAAGTGTGACCTTCTGTAATATGATCTTTATGACTCTCATTTCATTTTAGGTTCTAGTGTCCTTAACTATTTCTGTTCTGCCATTTCCCTTTTATGTCTTCCATAAGCTGTGGGAGGCCTCTTCTCTTTTACTATTGCACTTCTCTGTACCTTTACAGGGTGAGTCAGCCAGAAGCAAATGTACAGTGATGCCAACAAGAGATGGTAGAATTTAATACTCTCTGCCATCTTGAAAGCTAGGAAACCAGCCAGCAGCACCTTAACAGTTGGATAACTTGCTTCAAGTCACTATCAAAACATTAGCATGGTCACATCATTACTACTTGAGAATAACACACAGGGATAAACAAAAGCAAGAATGTCTCTGTAGGGTGACTTACAGACTGTTAGCATTGCAAATCTTGTTCTGTATCTAATCCATCTGCTCTGGATTTAAAGCTAACTTTCTAAAGGGATTTCTAGCTTTTCTGAGATAATGCTGTGGTTTATTTCACTACAGTTAAATGCTCCCAGTGTACCACAACAGCTTACCATCTTTGGGAAATGGCTTACTGTAGGAATTTAGATGGCTCTTGACATGTTACAGACAGCTATTTTTATAAAAACAACTTAGTGAAGTGGACCTAGATACATTTGTAAGTATAAAAAATTGATCCAGTTATAAGAGAAGGGGGGACATCCTTAACTCAAGCCTTAATTACAGCTTGATAATCATTGACCTTAAAAAGGCCAGCACTAATCCTCAAAGAAGGGAAAGTAGTTGCAGCCCTGCAGGTTCCTCCACTCTGATGCTACTACCAGGTGTGGTAGCTCTGTCAACTGCTTGAGTGTTTTAATCCTTTACTTTGACCTCTACCTTGTGTGATATTGTGGGTGAAAGGGGGAGACACCCATGTCTATGCTACACTTGGTGCTGCTGGCTTTGCAGTGTTAACTTTCCTGACTCAATGAAGCATACCCATAGAGATTTCACAAATGTACAGTGCTACTTGTATATAGATCTTAAAAAATGACTTTCTCTTCCTTTGAAGTTTGTAATTCGAGATGCTTCATTTTTGTACCAATCAACATCTAAGTGACAATTTTTTATTTTTTTTTTCTCTTGTTGTGTTGCAGATACTTACCTCACCATTGAAGAAGCAGAATATAGTTGCCACAAGTAAGCCCTAAGAGAAAGATAATGAAAAGCGTTTAAGGATCAGAATATATACATAGATTTATTTTTTTTATTTTTATTTTTTTCATTGTTTGGAAGATGAGGCTTGAGGCATGCAAGACAAACTTTGATTCACTTCTTTCCATCACAGACATTTCACCTAACATCCTCCCAATTCTCAGTTATATTTTTACACTGGTTTTTGTCTTCTCCATATTTTTTCTTCCATATTACCGGCATTTCTAGATGATCTGCTCTGCCTATAAAGTTATTTTTGTTTGAGAGGCCAGGAGAAGGATAACTAAGTGATACTGGCTTTATGAAGTGAAGGCAGAGGAATGGCCCCACATGCTGCTGTGCATTTGTCAGAGTGAAGTTACCCAGTTAAGACTGTCACACAAGGGAAGCACAGCAGTGCCAGAAAGGCTTTCAATTGAAGTGTATAGTGGGATAAGTGGACCTGTATGTACAGCATCAGTATGGATGGGAAGGTGTGAAAACAGATACTAGAGGTCAGAGAAAGGGAAAACAAACCAACACAAAACACAGGTGAAATAGAAGGCAGGGAAGAGACTGAAGATCATAGCTTGGTCCTAAACTGCTTGAAACTAATTTCATTATTGCCACGGTTGTTCAGATATTTCCTTACCTCTGCAGGATTAAACAGGGTCAAGCCAAGAACATGAGATGAGGAAGTGTGAAACAGGTAAGAGAGAAAATTCTTGTGCATAGAGCCTGCTGTTCAAAACCACATAATTACACTGCTCTGTGTTCTAAACAGCATTAACTCTTATTAAAATATCATTACATAACGATGCCAGGAGCCAAATGCCCTCATTTTAGATTACTTAAAGCTGTTATTAGAAACTAAACTTATGGCAGTTTGTGAAATTGAGGGAAAAACTGCACTGCAATACTCTGTGTTCCCAGGGGCTGCTCTGAGGTACTTTACAGCTGCACCTTCTTTATAAGCTCTCATTTTACTGATTACAAGTTAAATTATAGCTGATGCTTTGTAAAACATCTTGGACCCTCAAATGCATGTTTTGGACTACAAAGATTAGGTAAAATGTAGCAGAATGCTGATGTATCAGGAACACACATGGGGTGGTTTGAAAAGGTGCCATCACCTGAATTTTAGCAATGATTTTGCTCCAATAACATTTCTTTAGTTGCAATGCCTAATTGCAAATGACTTCAAATGTGAAGACAGAGGAGGCAGAAGGGCAACTGGAGAAAAAGAAATCTTTTTATGTTTTGGGAAAAGAGTACCCTCTGATAACTCCTATTCCAGAACACAGTATGTAATGCATAATAGTTTTCCCCTAAGCCCTGGTTTGGGAAACACCATGAAGTCAACCAAAACTTTATGCCTTTACAGCAGACCTTTGACAGATCACAGATGCCTAAATCTGAATTTTATGCAAACGTTGCACTTCCCTGTGGCCTATAATGATTATTCCCCCGCACTGTGCGTGCTACGTCAATTTGTGCTGTCTTGAAAAACATCTGCTGTTGAACTGTATGGTATGTGGTCACATCAGGGGTTTCACTATTCTGCTGGAATGTGTTTATATTAACAGTAGTCAGCCACAATGGGAACTGACATAGATTTTGATCTCCTCTGGGATTAGAGAAGTTCAGTGGGGCACAGAAGATAAGATTCCAGGAGGAGAGAAAGAAGCTACGTCTGTTCTCCAGTGGGAGTGTTTTAGGGGAAATTGGGAACTGCAGTTCACCTTAAGGCAGAAATTGAACCTGAACTATTGATGTCATTTTCTGTTTTATTTCATAGAATCACAGAATGGTTTGGATTGGAAGGGACCTTTAAGATCACCTAGTTCCAACCCCCCTGCTATAGGCAGGGACACCTCCCACTAGACCGGGTTACTCAAAGCCCCATCCAGCCTGGCCTTGAATGCTTCCAAATAAATGGTTTCCTGTATGGTGTTCAAATTCTTGTTAAATCCTACAGTTAATCTACTTTTGTTCCCTCCACTATTGCTGTCTCTAGACTTTCTCTGTTAGAAAAGCTAAAGAAGCAGTGTTGATGCCATGTATCTCCAGTTGCTCTTCTGGTCTGGAATAAGCTGAGAACAGACGTGACTGTTCACCCTGGAATCATGGAATCATGGAAGTTGTACATCTCTGCTGACTGAAGGAATTATCTTCTTTGCCCCATGTATGTCTCATTGCTCTTCTTTCAACAGCAATAGCCCTCTGGGCTCTGCCATCCAAAGTAAAAGTCCCGAGGACCTGAGCCACAACCTTCCCGTGGGGAAGTGACACTCCATGGGAAAACACTGCTGTGAACCATGCCCAGGGGTAGGACAATGCATAGGACCTTGATAACTCAGGGGCATTGATTCTCTATAGGATCAGAGCAGAGGAGGCCCTCATGCTTGTTCTTCCTCCTTTCCAAACTGACTCAGCTGTCAGCATATCTGTACTGCTCCTGAATCTACTTGAGAGCAAGTCAGAAACCTCTGTAACAACCACACACAGATCTGGAGGTCCCCAGCAGACTTCTGGCACTGGGGAGAAAAGGCTCCTATGAACTCAGCCAAATAATTAGGGACATTTACCTATCACCTCACTCATTTCTTGCCTATCTATCATTTCTACTACTCCACTACCTTCTCTTTTCTGAGTTTCTTAAGTGGATCTGAAATGTCCTTGTACTGAATCTATCTCAGGAAGAAGGAAAGGAAGTCCAACAGAACAAAATTATTTCTACAGGTGATGAATAGGACAGTGTTCACCCACAGATTGGGACTGAACTTCACATTTCAAGAACAGCATTTCCAAAATTTTTATATATATATACATATATATATATTCACTTTTTTTTCTCTTTTAGATGTTAACCCTCTACGTAAGAAAAAACACAAAAGATGATAGTGGAAATACACAGATGGAAGATCTCCACGATGACATGTTGCAAGTCTCATGAGTTCCCTTACAGCTGTAATGAAATAAGGATGAGCACACACACAGAGCTAGGTCTAACACTGAGCCTGGGGCCCTTGGGCTCATCTGCAAGTAGGAATGAATGCTCATTTTTCATCTTTTTAAATGTCATATAAGCATTTCTTGTTCTTCCCTGTGCTGAAGAAATCTGAGGACATGAGTTGAAAAGACAAGTGGCCAGAGTAAAATTTATTGTGCTTCCCTAGATAATTGCTTTCACTGACATTTGCATGAATTTGGGCAATTTATATTTGAAATTAAACCACTCTGTTTAGCAATAGCATTTGTGAGATGCCATCTGGAATAAAGGTGGAGGTTAATCTTTTGTTTCAGCCTCTGTTGCATGAGTGCATTTAGGGTCCCCACATCATATGCTCAAAGGTTTCCCCTTTACCCACACAATAAAAAACCCAACCCAAATAAATACTGAGAGGAACAGAACAGACTGTTTGCCATGCAGGGGAGTGAGGTAACCTTTCTTGAAGCTTGATGAGGTCTCATGACAGATGGGAGTCTAATGAGTCTGAAGGAGAACAATAGATAACTGGTATGGCATCTGCCCACTTACAGATAGCAAACTGTGGGATGTGTCAGCCTTCTGTGCAAACACAGAAATGATGTTCACACACAACTGGTGAACAATATTAGGATAAGATCAAGAGAAAACATGCAGCAAAGATCTGGAAGATTAAATGCATAAGTAAACTGCTTGTTGCTTTTAATTAGAGCAAATACTAAAGTGGTTCTGTGCCTTTATTGAATTTTAAGCCATGTCTCATGGCAGTAGGATACTTATACTCACTAAAATTGCCATCTCACCTGGTTTTGTAAAATACAAATATCATGTCTAAAGCATGCACTTCTGTCACTAGCAGACTTTTCATGCTTGTTCATTTCTATCAGGCCTTTATTATAACATCCAACATATTTTCAACCACAATCCACTACATGAACAATTACTTCTATTAGTTCTGTTTCTGCTTCTTTTGTTTTCTGTGTAATTTTTTTTCATAGTTCAGTGCACTATGCATATCTTCAGCTGTAAAGCTACAGAGATACCAGCAGCAGATATCAACTTTGTGTCTTTGGAGCTAGGAAGGGTTGGGACACTGATAATTTGATGAGGGATACACATACTATTATAACATGTGAGAGGCTGGATGTATGTTATCATGACATAAGCCTTCTGTATTCTCCCTAACTTCTTTTTTTTTCTTCTTTTTTTTCTTAGGGTTCAGTCCCTGCTGAGGATGAGCCCCCTAGGTCACTTATCTCTGTCTGCCACTGTGTGGAGTTGTAAAACTGACCTATGACACATTATCATCTGACAGAGGGTAACAGTGACTGTGTGATTGATAGCAGAGATGGGAAATACGTTTATTTGGACATTAAGGCTTTTATAGACTGCTTCTGAAATTCATTATTTCTGGAATCACGTGAATCCCAAGAGCACATGGCTCTCTGATGAATCACGCCTAAGGGACTGTCTAGAGTCAGAAGCTCCCAGACTCTCTGTGAACTTGACCGATCCCAGAGTAATTTTTTCTGTGTTTAATACTGGTCCAAGGACATTTATGCTTGACAGGTATTTGACTTATATTTCACTCTGCTACAGGATATAATTTGCTCAGGTTAAAAACAAACAAAACCCTATGCAGAGTCTTCAAATTTATGTGGGTTTCTGATACTTCAACTGCATTTCCTCTAGATTATGGCTCCCTAAAAACAATACAGCATATCTAGATATGCTTATTTCTGTTATTCCTGAGCATTTCCATGGCTTTAGTCTCAGTCCTATATGCTTTTGTGGGATTCACTGTCAATGGTAGAAGGTAAGGGCAGAGGTATAGCTAAGCATAATATAAAAAAGCAGTTTCCGTTTCTCTCTGTAGGCTTTCATCCATGTCCATGCACTTTTGGATCTGAATGGACAGAAAATGAATAAGCATGGCCAAGGTGCTTCAGTGAAGCATTTCCCCTTTCTCATCTCATTTCAGGAAAGGAGCTTTGAGAAAAATAATATTGTGTTCCCCATCATTTCCATTCAAAGCATGCCCATACAGCACCTCTGAAGTAAATGACTGCCTTATGAAGTGTTCACTTATGTTAGGTTAAAAAAAATGCAAAGTAATACATGAATGCAATTTTTGCTGCCACTGAGGTGGGGAGGTAATCATGAAAGGACTAAAGACGGCAATAAAATGATGGAGACATCCCATCAGCAAAAGCTCACGCTTTGCTGTTGCTTCCTTTCTGCTGCTGCTGCGGCTTTAATTACGGTCATTTTGTACAACAATTTTTCACACAAAAAGGGCACCTCAGAATATTCAGCTTTCAAAAAAGGCTTCCTCAACTCTTATAGGCTCAAAATCTTAGAAAGTTTTGCAAATACTAATAATACAAAGAAAAACAAAGAAAAATAAATAAAAGAAACATTTATGTTGTCAAAAGCAGTCCTATGGCCTCAACTTTGCACAGAAGGAGAAAATGTTCGCCTGCTTTGGTATCACAGATGATACTTATGGCCTTTTAATTGGAGAAACAAGTGAAATGAAAACCTTTTACAAAAGATATTTACAAAATAGATTGAAAAATCTCAGGGTTTAAGAGATTACTTTCAAATGGGTTAGTTTTGTCCTGCATAAAACTGCAGTGACCACTATCAGTTGGAATTCAATGCACGACCTGGAGGCAGGGTAGGTGTATCTGTGTCTCAAGTCCACGGCTGGAAACTACAGCATAATCTGGATAGAAATGAGGCCCTTGTGATCAGGACTCCCTGCCTAGTGGGGCAGGAGCTGTTGTCTGTGGGTGCCGCCTGGAAGCTGATGAGCAGCTCCAGTGTAATCCTACCTAAGGAGAAGGAAAACTTAGATTATGCCCCATGTAATAGAAAAATTCCTATTTGTCAATGACAAGGCCATTATGCTAAACAGCACTGACATTTCTCAGTAGAGGCAGACTTGCATGTTTAGAGCTGTAGTCAGAAAGATATTGAGGATATGAGTAACCTTTAGAATCTGCATGTTATCATTGGTTCAGGGACTGTTTCTCCACCACCTGCGTGGCTAAATGTTCTCCGACATAGTGACAGTGTCACATCAGCCTCTATAAACCCACGTACAATGGATATGTTCCCACATCAGAGGTGTCCAAAGAGCCAGTACAACCTGTTTTAAGCTCCGAGGAGGGCTACATCTTTCACATGCTTTCTGCACCATCTAACAGGCTTTTGAAAGTCAGGTCCTCTGGGGAAAATCTGCAGTTCACTTTTCTGGAGTACAAGTGTTTGCTTTGTGGTGCTTACTTTAGCTCTGTTTAATTAGCTGCTGCGTGCACCTACAGCATCCCTTTTGGGGCATTAGTTATTCCACTTAAGGGCTGAAATATCTTTCTTTTGTCTGGCTTAATCTTAGCATGGTCTGGAGGCTGAAGATCTGATGCTGGTAATGCTGACAGCAATTATTAATTCCTACTTTTACAGGATCCACAAGGGCCGGCTTGGATGTGCTGGAAAAGAACGCCCATTCATCGCTGCAGCACATTAGTCACTTTATGATTTTTATCACTTCTTATACATCTGCTCTACAAATCTAATACGAGGAATCTGGTCTGTGTGGTGAAAGACACACATTCTGATAAAGGTAAGGTAGTATAAATACAGCACATTTGTGAATTGTTCATACAGCTATATCTGAAAAATATTCTGGCTTAAAATGGTGAGCGTTAATGATAATATTGCAAAAAGAGAAAGGCAATTCAAAATGGACTGCCTTCTGTTATTCAGAATCACTTCAGCAGAGGAAGCCTGGCATGCAGCACCTCAATGTATTGTTTTTCAGATGGGAAAAACTGCTTGCCACAGAAATTGGGAATAAATTCTTATCTCATTCATTGTCTCTGAATCACCTGAATTGTCAAATTGGCTGCAGTGCTAGTTTGCACCCATTTCTATGTACATGGAAGATACAGTTAATCTATTAAACCATTGTGGACATGTAAGGCAGTAATGCCCAGTTGAAAAGCTGTCTCTTCAGTTCTAGAAAAGGTATTAAAAAAACAATCATTCTTTATCAGTGCAGAGATGGAGAATGCATTATATTTTCCACAAAAATTAAAAATAAAAATTGCAGACATGATGCCTGCCTGTATATGACTGTAGGCTGATTGCTGATGGAGAGGCAGGCTGTAGTTCATAATAGCAAAAGAGCTAGCAGGGAAATATAGCAATACATACAGGCTAATGCAACATCTTCTAATTATATGGTTGTTTCTAGAAGAAAATGAGCACTAGAGGAGAGATTACATAGCTGGCTATCTTAAAAAGACTTTCTATAATTGCTTTGGAAAGCTTATTTTAGAATACAGCTAAAAATCCACTCTATGTAGACAAGGGAACACTACTGTTAGCTGCAGTGAGCAGTCCTACTGTAAGCTCTCCTGAAGTGCCAAATTCCACCTGCTGCTGGATGCACTCTGATATCATTCTGCAGAGCTCCAGGAGCTCTCCTGCAAGGTCAGGCTCAGTCACATGCCACAGCCCAGGTCTGGCTCTGCTGCATTGACAGCACTGGGAAGGCTGTCACTGCTCTGCAGGCCTTCTCTTGCAGTTCTCTAATGATTTTGCAGGAGTGAAAAGATAGATTAAGAGTAAAATTGTTATTGTTACACTCTATCTTATCCTAACTTGCTAAAAACATAAGCTACTTGTCAACAGACAACTTGTTTGGAGATATTCCTTTGCAGCACTTGGGATCCCAGAAGCGACAACACAACAGGGCAGGTAAGACAAGAAAGGTCAACCCTCATTGCTGTAAGCGGAACTTCAAAATAAGATGGCATAAACTACAAAACCTGTCAGACTTATCACTTCAATTTTTCTATGCATGTGGAATCGTGCACACACACTTATCACCTCATTAAAGGTTTTTTGTTTTTGTTTTTGTTTTTTTTTTGTTTTTTTGTTAAGAGTCTTTTACTTACTACAACATTAAAATAACTTCTGCCTTTACCTTCTGCATAAAAGAAAACCAGAAGTGGGGCAGTGTGCTTGCCCGTGTTGCCCTCTACTCACAAATGCATCAGCAATTTGCCTTTCCTCAGCAATAAGGGGCCGGGTATGTTAGAGAAAGTAAACCAGACAACCAAACATTTGAAGTCACATTGCTTTTTGTTTAAAAAATAAAATATAATCCTATTGGACAATGATGTATTTTCAAAGTATATTTGAAATAAAGATGTCAGTGCTCTCAGTGTTATATTTTAATTTTGGCTATTTAATAATGGAATTTTAACTCCTAAATCAAGATTCATTGCCTCAATTTTTCTTCTATGTATGGGAATTCCCTCCGTACAATACTTTGCATGCAGCTAATTTTATTATTAAACCCACAACAGCAGTTTCAGCGAATGTCAGCACCTAACAGAAACAGCACTTTCAACATAAAAGAATTGTGATCTCAATTCTCTCTGCTTAGTTCAGAAGTAGTGCCATTTAATCTTTTTTCCCCCCATTTTTCTTTGTTTCCTTTATCTCGTGTTTTTTCTTGATACAGAGATGCTACTTGTGCTGAGATATAGATAATTCAGCAACATAAAGGCAATTGGAAAAATATAAAACCACAGTCATGCTCAATTTCAGTGCAAAACAACCAACAACAGCATCTTTGACTAAATTAGCTTAACAGCAAGCACCTCACTTAAGCTGAAGTTGCTCCTATATAGCATACCTGGTAATGCATTAATATATGCATGATGTAATCATATATTTCTCCAGCAAGTCGGTTTTCTGGTCTCCAGGGAATAATAACAAACTGAATTCCTAGTAAGGGCACCAGGATTAACGTGGCTCTGACAGCTTTCATATACATGTTGGACTCAGCACGGTGGGTATCTCTTAGCTTTGTCACCAAAACTCGGACAATGTTAAGCAAAAAGAAAAAATTGACCTGTAAAGCAAAGCCATAATAGGTGAAAGCAACCAAATCAAACAGGCATTCAAACCAAAGCCACAGAACACATAAATGGCTTTAAAATGCAGTTTCCTAGCTTCATTGCAGCTCCCAGCGAGCACTCCCCTGGGAGTCAGACCTTGGAGAGTACCTTGAACACCTTCAGAAAATAGATATTAAGCTGCTGTATGTGCTTCTCTGAGGACCCTGAATGGATGCTTGAGATAGGCAAGGATAAGTTCTGAATGTTTTGACATTGACGTGGCCAAATTCAGGATTTCCAAGGAACAAACCATTTCATAGAGTTTAAGCACAGTGGATGAATTACCCTCTGGGAAATGGCTGCTCTGGAGGTCACCAAAGTGTCATGCTTTGTGCTGCAGCCAGGTGAGAAACCCACAGGTGTCCCTAGGTCTATGGGGCCTACAGGGTACTCACATTCTCTGAGGGACCTGCTCTGGCTCAAGTGTGCCGTCACTTCAGGATTGTGTGAGCAAAGGGCCAGGTCTGTCCCTGAGAAAACCTAGGCTCAACTTTGCCTCCCTGGGACTGTAGGATCCTATGTACACTGCCCATAGGTGGGCAGTGGAACAAGCTGGAACAGGGTAGGAAGGCCAAACAGTTGAGAAAGTTTTGCACCCTACTCTTTTTATCAGCCCTTCCAAGTAGCCCTGTATCTGAGTTCCAGAACCATTTCTAGAAGCCTGACTCCAGCCATGGGTGCTCAGCACAGGGCTGCATTGCCCTGACTTCACAGAGCTCCTGGCAGGATGTGCCTGGGGCCTGTGAAGTAACAGGAAGGCAACATGTGCTGATAATAAGCCCTGAGGACATCACAGGTATCACAGATTTCATTTCTTTCCAGTGTGTAACCAGGCCATGCTTCTGAACTTCGACAGACTTCTATAGCAACCATTTTTAAAATAAGTATCCTCTTATTGCATAACTAAAATAGATGTTTTAATAGTCCCAAATCCATGCATATGTGAGAAACCTCCCTTGGATCTTTCAGAACAATAAACCATTAATCAGTAAGCTTTCACAAAGCACTTTGTAACTTCTTAGCTACTGAGAGACATTTCAACTATTTTACATTCGTACTCTACTGGAAAAAAAAAAAAAAAAAAAAAGGAATAATACATGACTTCTGAGGTCCCATTCAGTATTAAATCTAAATCTTATTCTCCATCCTCCTCTGACTTCACGCCCTCTACTTAACCTTCACTTTCAGAATTTTTTGAAGTTACTGTGGAAGGTGAAAAAAAGACTCTGCAAAGGTAAAAACCCTCAGCTCTTCTGAGTCAGGCTACCACTATGAGATTTCTGTAGCAAATCATGAAGGACGTTGTATAAATAGTGACAACTTCAAGACAAAAATAAAACTGGAAACAGCACAAGAACAAGACAGAAACTATAATGCCTTGTTTTAAAAACAGTTACAGATTGCCCTGCTTCCATAAAACCAGTCCATCCTCTTTTCTTTGCAGCAAAGATGTGCAAACTTGGGGCTTGGCGATCAAAATAAAGGCTGACTGGCGTCTCCTAGAAGCTGGCTTTACAACAGCAGCAGCAGTTAAGAGCAAGCCAATAAACACGCAGCAGATGTGATCCCGCAGGCATGGCAGGCTGAACATCGCAGGGATGAATTGGCTTCTTTGTATTCTTGATGCACAAGGTTACTTCTCAGGAAGGGGCAGAAAGACCTCTGACTTTTAGCTAGTAGACAGAGGGTTGTTTATTCGGAGGTGTTCTCAGCATTCACCACTATACTCTTTGATCTGCTAGGCCATTTCTGCAGGTATATCCATGCAGAAGTTTGCAAGTAAGTGGAAGCCTGAAAGGTGAAAGCGCATCTTGGATGGCACACTGAGATGTGTTTGGGACTTGGGCTGAATAAAACTCAATAGTTCAGTTTGCTTCAAAACCTGATTATATTTCAGGTGGTTCCTTGGACTGATTTATGAGAAGTACTGAGAGCCTTTCTTTAAAAGAGAAAATCACAAACTGCTTTCAAATTTTCACCAGAAGACTTGACCTGCAGAAATTTTTATTGTCTACACATTAGCAGCATTTCTAAAATAGTTATTAAACGGTTGATAGCAAATAACATTCTTACCAATAAAGCTGCCATTACAGGTCCATGAACAATATAAAGCAAGTGAGTGTCAACACTCATCCAGCAGCTGGAGGGGAAATACACCACAGAATTTATTATTTACTCAAAATGTGTAACACAATTAAATAGTGCTAAATTCCTTCAAAAAAAGACATGCTACTCACTTGTCATTGAAGTATTTGGCTCTTGCAACTGCGTGAATAGATGCTGGCACTAAAGGAAACCCTGAAATGATTAAAGGTATAGGTCAGTCTTGGTGTTTTTGGCTTGAATTTCATTGTTCATAAAACAAATATATGCAACATCCCAGTTTTCACCCAGCACCTCAAGGAAAGCCACTGCTCTGACAGGGAGTGGAAGAGAGCAAATGTGCACTGAGCCAGGGGGAATATGCCATGCTCAACACACCTCAGTTGCATTCATCCTGATGTTAAGTGGCAATGTGCCCCCCCCTCCTGTCTATCTATCTGCCTTCAGTTTCTGTGTATGTAGTTTCCTTTTTCAACAGGCTAGAAACCTGGGAGCCTATGCTTAAACACTGACCCCACCTTGTACAATCTTGCACATGCAGACAGCTGGGGATTATCTACTGCTGTCTGTCCTTTGCAGAGAGCTCTGTGGACACTCTGTGGACACAAACACTTTTAGAAGAGGCAGAGAATCCTCAGACAAACTCTTGAGTGTTCTTGCCACAGAACAAAGGTCAGCCAATGCTGGAGTGAGATTAAGGTCAAAAAGAAGTACATACTTTACATACTACACTCTGCAGTCTCCAGGCATCTCTAAGCAACAGCTACTTGCTCTACTGCTAAAATAAGTTCTTACGGCAGTTTAACTTCGGAGGACAATGCAGCTGTGGGAGAATAAAACAGTGGATTGTCTTCTCTTTTATATTGTTAGAAAACGATTACTGGGCTTCTTGCTGCAGAATGCCTTTTTAGAGAAATAAAAATCTCTCGACAGAAAGAAAAGAGCTTCCATTCTCAAGGTGACCTTATGGGACTGACAGCCTCAGAAAGTCCTTTTGTTTTGGAAATGGAGCAAGTTTGATCCATTTTTGCTGACAGACAGTGTAGACTGAAATGCATTTTTAAGGGACTGCTCTTTAACAGTAAAGAGCATTGCAAGTAGATTGCTCCACATGATGCCTCGGGACCTTTCTCTTCTGCTAAATGCATTAACCTAAAATATTTGGCTCAACAAATTCTCATGCAAATCTGAAGAACACAACGGAAAGTTTTCATTAAGAAGGTAAGAAACTCTTGACCATCTATGGCTCAGATTTCCATCCACAGGCTGGTCCATGCAGCTAGATGTTGCTCTTGCCTTGGAAAGGGCGAGGGGCAGTGAGAGGGGGAGCACCAAGAAGGCCTGTCAGGTCCTCATGACCTCACTGTATCACTCCAGAGGTCCCACAAATGTGTTACGAGTGCTGAGCAACTCAGAAAAGGACCCACTCCAGCCATCCCAAGGGAAGGTATGCTATACCCCCAAAGGTCATGCCAGGTCCTCTCTGAAAAAAAACTGGCAATTATGCTTAATTGTATTTCCAGTTGGATTCAGAAGACAATCTGCTTCAGCACCGCCCAAATAAATGATTCCCTTTTCGATTTTATGTGGATGAAGCAGCCTGAAGCAGCCTGATGGAGCAGAACACAGTTGGATGCACCCACCCAATGCTGTTTTCTTGCCCTGCATTAAAGGGTGATTTTCTGACCTGCTGAAACAATAGCAAATGAAAAAGGACACTCTTCGGCAGCAGGTGCCAGAGGTGTCACCTGATGGCTGAACTGTTTCCGTTCAATCATCTGCAACCTTTTGTGGATGCGTTTTTGTATTTGCTCAGATTTTTATTTTTTTAAACTAAGTTATTTTATAAACATTAATAAAGATTTTTCCAAATAAAATAATCTAGATTGCCTTGCATAGGGATCAGTTATAACAAGGAATAATGAGTATATTCATTTTGTGTTGTACATCTACCTGATTTTATGAATTACAATTCAGAGCAGGACCCGCTGTTGTTGCTCTACATTGCCCTTTGGGGAAACGTATCTCTCTTCATCGATTAACATAGCTGGGCATTTAAAGTCAGACTGTGTGAGTACTGATTTTGAAAGCAGCGGAATTATACTGATTTATGCAAACTTTAAGGGTGGCCAGGTAGTCCTAATTATTAGCAATAGGATCTAATGACTTCTACTTCAGTTAGAAGGTGCAAATGACTACTTTGTGTGGTAGTATCCATCTAGTTTCATTAATAAGGATGCAGACTTCACAGTCAGAGTTGTGTCGCTTTCTATTAACCTTTTCTCTCTCAGTATATCATCACACCATTCCCACAGACACTGCTTAGTTCCTGGACAATGCTGCACATACTGATGAGCATCCTTTCAGTTATCTTCACTGAATTACCCATCAAGATGCCAGTAATGCCCTCAACCATATTTCAGCTAGCTCATAAGCTTTCACGCCAAGCCAGCCGCCCCAGTTGCATAAGATGCATTACCTAAAGTGAGCATCACTTAGAAAAATATGTTAATGCCCATTTTTCTCCTGCATAATGTGATACAGAATGACAGTGCTTCAGGAAGTCTCATGCTACAAGACATGAAGACAGCAAATGTTTTAACTGGAAGGAAGGGTAGAAAATTACTCTTCAGATAGGGCTTCCATTTTCAAAAGAAGAGTGCTACCAAACTTCGTACATTCAAATATTCTGAACTATGAAAACTGTGATAGCACAGCTACTTGCTCCTTGGCTCAGGTATTTGAAAGCAAACAACTCCCCAAAACCAAAACAACAGCAACCAAACAACCAACAAAACAACTTTCTGCTTCGCTGCTATAATCCCCTTAGCATCTGCTACTGGATGCCCAACTAGCAGTTGGAGTCAGGGTTTTAAAGTTCTTCAGAACTTTCATTTTTCTCCCATCTAACCAATTCCCATTTTTCCTCTGTTAAAGCAGGAGAGCTGTTTTTCATTTTCCTACTGTAAATGAAATAATGAAAAATGAAATGATGTTGATCAGGCATTACATTTGCAAACAGGATGAAAAATAGAAAGTACATTCTTTATGCTTCAGTCTGGAATTGCAAGAGATGGTGCAAGCAAACCATAACGCAGGGAGATGATGAACAAAGCTCTGTCATTTACTGCTTAGTGCACCATTGGGTTTTGAAATACAGGGCCTGGCTCACCAGAAATTGGATCGAGGCCAGAAATTCACAGCTCCCAAGCTGGAAAAAAGCTATTGCTAATGATTTTCTGTCAACGCTGATGCAGACTGGATTTACAATAGAGATTTAAATGTGAAAGAAATGGTACTTCACTCCAGTATATTGGTTGTATTTATGTGGCCTTTCATTGGACCAGGCAGTACAAAGAATAAATACCTGTTGTTGCTAATAATTAAATGGCAGCAACTCCCTCAGTGAAAACAGAAGAGATCTGCATATTTGGAGCTGAAGGACCAGACTTAGTTATGATTTCTTGGTCAATATGCATGCTACTAGAGGGACTTTGCATAGCGTTCGTAACCTCTCCCATAGTATATCACTGAGATTTGCTAATTGACATCTGAAATGCCTTAGAGATCGCTGCTGTTAGACAAAATAGGAACAGAAACATTATCTACTCCTCTGTGGGTAAAATGGTATCTTCTCTTAAAGTAACATCAGCCAAAATATACCTGATATTAGATTCAGTTTCTGAAAAGCTCTGGTTCTTCTTTGTATGTGCTGCATTTTTACAAACTGGGAGACATAGATTTTGATTTTCTTCCTTCTCATTCCAAAATAAATACACTTTTATAGGTACTGTCACAGATTAATATTTTTGCATGCAAAGCGACAAAACTAAACACGTTCTGTTCAGATGAGATGCACTTGTATAAAAATTTCACTCCCAAAGCTTTGCCTAACAAAGCTTAAACATTTCTTTCAGCAAATCCCAGGGTGCAGAAAGTAACAGATACTGACAGCTGTTGATATTTTCGTGACTCTCTAGACTCATACAAACAAATGCACTCAAATTTAGCACCCAAGAACTCAGTCCTAGGCTACGACTCAGTAGTGTGAATACAATGCAAACATCTGAAGCATCCGCCAACTTGCTACAAAGCACACCATACATACCCCAGCCCAAGAGGTAGTACCAGTGCAAGCGCTGCTCCTCCGCAAAGACAGCCACCACAATCAGCGTGTGCAGGTAAATGCCTTCACACAGCATCCAGAAGTAGTTACAGCCCAGCATGTACTGATGGAAGAACTGCAGCACCTTGCAGCTTACCTGCCAGGCAAATGAGATAACATCACATACCTGACCAGCATTCTACATCTAAGCAGGCAAAGGCAAATTATAATGCTATGCTATAAGACAGCAAAGTGAAACAGATGCCCAGCTCTTGCTGGGTTTGTTTGGCACATATCAGTTAAAGGTGCTTTAAAACTTTGTAAATTAAATGAATAAAGCCAAAAACCTCCACAAAAGAGTAAAAAACTGTATTATAACAGCACTCCAGAAAGTAATATGCAAAAAAAATCCCCTTCAAAAGTCCTTAGTTCCATGCTTTTAGAACTGCACTTGTTTTTTAGAACAAGCAACCTGTTCTAGAAGGCTGTGAGAAAGACATAACTTGGAGCTCCAGTTTGGTGATTTCTTTCACTTTACTCAGAATTTTCAAAGACTTGCTCAGCTCTCCTGTGAGTCAGTCACTCTCTCTATAAGTGACACCCCGACACCCAGCTGTGAACTCCCTCCTTTGAGAACGACAAGTGCTGCAGGCAGTGGAGATGAAAAGACATGGAGATCGGTGAGACTGTAAATCTGGACAGCGGTTCTTGCCTCTGGTTCAGATGAGAAATTGAGACTTCAAGCTGCTTGGTGAGCGGATGGTGGGGAGAAACACGTTGTGTCCATTCACCAGCTGGTGTGGGAAGAGATCACTCCTCCTTTGAGAGGCTCTGATGTCCATCAGCTTTTACCATGTCCCAGCACCTAGGAGGCCTATGAAGCAGGAGGGTGATGCAGGGATCTCTTCAGGGAGCACCAACAGCTACACAGACATCTGAGGTGCCCTCAGTGATGGCAAAATGCTAGTTGTCACCTTGGCCACAAGGAAATATTCCTTCCCCTTCACTTCTCCAGATGGTTTCCAAGGTAAATTACCTGGACTTGTCTCTTTAGTGTGACATTTCAACCATTCAGCAGAGGACTGTGTGCCCTATGTCTGCCTGGAGGACTCACAATGCCCTTCTGGGACATAAATGTAGGTTCAATAGTGATCCTGATGTTGAACAGCACTCCCAAAGCAATTCACAGAACATGGGCATTCAGCTCTGTTTCAGTATTTACAATGTAGCCTGTTGCTCTGAAAATAGAAGATCATCGACAGTGCAGCTTAAAGAATTCAGATAGGATTAACTTGAAGGACTGTTTTTTGTTTGTTTGTTTGTTTGTTTTTGTCATTTAATTTCTTCTGCTCCCTGCACAGAGCAAAGCAGTCACACATAGTTTTTCCGCACTGTTTCTGAACAGTTCCTACAAAGTATGCTGAGAAAGGTTAAAAAAAAGAAAAAAAGAAAAGAAGAAGGATTTGCTGTTTCCAGTGAACTTTCTGAGTGAGGGAGTACCTAACTACATGAACAAAGCCAGCCCTTGCTGCAACTTTTATCTGTAGCTCAATACTTGAAATACAGAAAGCACACTGCCTGAAGATGAACTATCTTTGCTTCCTGAAGAACAATACATCTAAACTTAATTTGCTTCATTTCCTCAGCATTTCCTTCTTTCCTGTGCCCTCCACATGAACTATCACTCGTGGCTTTAAAAATAAAATTAAGCACCTATGTTTTAGAGTAATGGCTATGCAGACAGCTCATGACTCTTTTGAGTAATGTAATCACTTGCTATGCAGTAAGTTACAGACTGCCATTGGCAAGACATGAAGGATGTGTGTGATTAGTACTTGGATCCACATTTCATTAATTTGAGAACTAATCTGAAAAAGTTACCATGAACAGTTTAAGCACAACAATGCATTGCGATGAATTATGCTGAATTCCTATCAATCAAACTACAGTGAAAATCAATCTTCGCTTTGGATGAGCTAAGAAATGCAGCAGGCTTCAGCTGTGGCTGAGTGCTGCCATGGAAATATTTTCCTCCCATGAAAAGCGAGTGTTTTTCTTAGATTGGAGCAACCTGTTGCTGATGAGAGCTGGATTCATGTGTGGTGTGAATAAAACATGGCAAATGTAGCCACACATCTCAGTGTACTTCAGCCTTAGCTGGGAAAACTGCAGGACTCTGAGATTTCGTGAAGCGCTTATTCTTACAGAAACAAGTAAAATGAAATTGCAAGATAATACAAGAGCAAATCTTTGATCACTTCCATGCTTGATAACTTGGAGATTTAAAAAAAAAAAAAAATGGTTAGGTGTTTTGTCTTCAGTTGAAGTTAAGTACATTTTGATGCCAGCCCTTTCTGTTACTGTATCTCACACAGTATGCAGCATGGTAAAATCCAGGATTCAAAGGATTATCACAGCACCAATACTGCTGCTACTCCCACTGGGACTCATGATGGAGAGTAAAATGTCATCAGCTCTTGGTCTGTGGGTGTGCACTTAAGCTACAGGGGAAAAAAGGGGTCAAATAATAGAACACAGTCAGGAAAATGTTTCCGATCTAGCAAATCTTGCAAGGAGTTCTGTAACTCATGTGAACACCTCAGCTGCCATATGAAATGAAAAGTTTTAAAAGGATGCTGGAACCACTTTGTGGAGAAGAAAGAGAAAAAAAATCATTCTCCTTTCAGAAGAAGGAGCTAGAACTGGTGTTTGTGATTTTTATCAGAATTTATTGGTGCATTATAAATACTGCTAACATTCCAGGCCTATCAGGAGGGTCCCAAAGTTCCACCTGCCTATTGGCAAGGGCACAGCCCCTCCTCACAGGTCACAGGATCACGGACTCATGCAATATCCCGAGTTGGAAGGGATTCGTTAGAATCACGGAGTCCAACTCCTGGCTCCACACAGGACCACCCAAAAACCAGAGCATATGACTGAGAGCACTGTCCAAATGCTTCTTGAACTGTGGCAGCCTGGGGCTGTGACCACTGCCCTGGAGAGCCTGTTCAAGTGCCTGACCACCCATTGCTGCAGAACCTTTTTCTAATCCCCAGCCTGATTATATTGTTCTTCTTTTATTGTGGTGTCCAAAACTGCACACAGTACTCAAGGTCCTTAGGTGCCATTTCCCTGCTAAACACTCCCTTACTGGCTGACAGAGAGAAAGCATCAGCAATAATTAATGCAGAATTAAATAAAAACCAGAATACTGCCTTCATCAATAATAACAAAACATAACATCCACTTCTAATTGATTTTGAGCAGGTCTTCCTAGTAATTCAGTCAGAATAAGGTTAAGTTTTAGCAGAGGGAGGACAGCTTGCCAAGATCCCTGTGTCCGTGGTCTTGTGATGCTTCCCAGGCTGAGGGGCTGCAGGCTGTGAGTTGGGACCCCTGGGTTTTGCAGCCAGCCTTGTCAGCTCCACAGTGCTTGGCCCATCATCACGGGGGCAGGATGCCTGGCAGTGTGCTCAGTGAAGTTTCTCCTCAGTTGTTCTCCATCCACTGAAGTGCCCCAGGCTGACATTTGCAAGAAATAAATTGCTAAGAATAGGCCAAACAAGGTTATTAGTTTTCAGACAAGCCAGTTACATGGGCCACCACTATAGCTGCACATTTCTCTGTTTAAAGGGAAATAAGCATGTTTGCCCTCACTGAAGATCAGTCAGCGTGGGCTCTCTTCAGGTCTGCAGAACCCCCCTGTGCATGCAGCTTTTCTCGAGGAGAGGTTGCGCTGTTCCCCACAGAGACCAGACAGGATTTATTCCAACTCAGTTTGAAGGCAATAAAATGCATTCTCAGACATTCTTAGCATGTTTAAGGAGTAACTTGAAGTTTGGTTATTGACCTGCCTTATGATTTTTTTTTTTTTCTGGTTATTAGAATGCTTTTCTATGAAAATATTCTTAAATTCCTAGTATCCATATGTTACACAAACAAGCAATAAAAGGACTTTCCAAAGCAGGACAGTGCTAAGCACTGTAGCTGTAAATCTTGGACTATCAGAACGTCATACCATTGTACAATATATCTACTATGAGTCATCCATTAAACTGTGTTCCAGTCAGAAAGCTGGCACACAGGGACTCATGCTAAGATTAATGTTTTAATATACTTTTAAACCATTTACAGAACAAAATGTACACAGTTGCTTAGAGGGTTCCTAGGTTTTCTATTACAAGAAAGCAAAATATGAAATTAAGCAACGAGGGATATTTTTAATAGCATCCCTACCCGTGCCTACACTGCGAGAAGCAGCCAGCCTGGAATTAGGCATCATGGGCAGTGATTAACACAGCCACATCCATGCTCTCCAAGCTCCCAGCTGCAGTCACTGTCCTGTGGCTGCAGCCTGGCACCCAGCAGGATGGGGCTGGGGTCCTGTGGGGTCCATGTGGTGAACCCAGCACTGAAGTAAGCAGAGAGCTTACCTGACAGTAAGCAAGGCAGAGCAAGGTACAGTCTCCTTGTGCTCAATTGGTTTCCTCAGCTGGGGCAAATCTCGAGTGGATCCACACACCTTGCACACACAGCCAGCAAGTGCTTTACTATGACAATCTCCTGTGAAAGCCCTAATGGCTTCTTGTGGTCAGTGTCACCAGACAGGAGGACAGCTGGGTTAGATGGTGGCAGGAAGGTGAGTTAGTGAATAGCAAGATTTCCCTTCTGGATGCTAGCCAGTCCCATGAACTTAATGCAGCTGCTAAACATGCTGCGTGTTAAGAAGAATGTCCAAGGAAACAAAAGCAGGAAATCTGAAGAAAGGTGTTAAATAGGACTGGAGATGCAGAGATTTTGTTGATTTTGATATCAGCTGTTCTGAGTGTGCTCACTTCTCACTGCCACAATGGCAGGACCTGCAGGGTCCACAGACAGTGGAGGTGTGTAAAAACATAGAAGCATGACAGACTTTTCACAGGAACATTTGAATCTGCAGTTTGGTGTCCATTCATGCTGAGACTGTGGGTCTTCCTGGCCTTTATTGCAGAAAAGATGCAGGCCCCAAACCCAAGAACAAACACCAGGGTCTGAGGCCTTCAGCTGCAGGACCATGATGCATTTTGCAGTGCAAGATCCTTTCTGGAGGAAACAACACATCCTCCAAGAAGTAAGAGGTCACATGTAGGGAAAACACTGCAGAAATAATATCTGAAGAATTTGATGGAGCCTGGGTTGTTTTGACATGGAAATACCTTGAGTCTGGGCTACATGAAAGCTATTGTCCCTCCCTTTGAGATGCTGCTTTGAGATACTTGAAACTACTAAGAGATACTGCCTTAAAAGAAGAGGAAGCAATGGCAATGTATAATTTCCAAATTATTCCCAAGGAAAGGAAAATGAGGAAATTTGTCCCAAAATAAATACTTAGTCTCTTAAATTGTTTTTCCTTCCCCCTGAAGCCAGCTGTTAATTTGATGGTGTCTTACAATTGACAAAATAACCAGAATAACTTTGTTGTGGAAGCTCAGATCTTTCTCAGAGGCGGTGGCTGGATGACTTCAGTCCAGATATAGTTGTTCCATAAAAACCACAAATGTTCTTCACAGGAGTGTAATTTCTGAATGCTGTGAACATCCTTTAATCATCCATACTTCGTCTTCTGGGCATGGCATGGCACACCACATTAGTGAATCTGACACCACCAGGATTACACAGTGCTTTGTTTTCTCCATTACTCTGAGAGTTTTGAGGATATAAACAAGAATATAAAGACCTTGGGAAAAAATGATGGGAATTACTGCTTTGTTTCATGCCATTTAGACACTGACAGCTCTGTCTTAAAATGAATGCAGATATTATTCCAGCCTGAAAATTTGTCAGAGTTCTGCATTAATCTCTCTGAATTTCATTGTGGGGAGAAGTCTTGATTGTTCTGAAGAGTTTTGCATTTGTATTATACTTCTGAATAGCTTTCAGTCATCTCTTTGGGCTTGCACTGGTTTCAGAGATCCCTATAAGTATTCTACCTGGAAAGAGGATGAAGAAAAAGATGTACTAAGATGAGAACCTCCAGAGATTCTTTAAGAGGCACAGGAAAGTTCTGTAAATGGTTTAATGAAGAATCAATTCAATTTGACAAGAATGGAGGCTCCTGAAGCTCAACCCTGAGCGTAACACAGGAAACAACACTAAGGATCAAAGCACCCTTATCCTCTGTGGAGCTTCATCCTGCAGCTTCCCAAGGGGACTGCTGGCAACCATAGGCCACACAGGCCAGTATTTTTGCCATTTATCTTCCCTGGTGTAAGTCATGGATCTCTCATTTGAAAAAACATATATTGTAAAAGCCCTTAGGCTCTCTCAGCCTACATCAGAAAGAACAGAAAATAGCAAGAGACAAAAACTGTGTGCAACAGTGAGAAGATAACAATGTTGCTGAAATTCTGTGAATCTCCTCTGTATTCTTGGCTTTCATACCTTGTTTATTCCTTTGAGAATGGGGGAAGCCAACAGTGCTGTAGCCCCACAGATCACAATAACTACTTCACAGACTTATCTTCCTACACAACTCCTTGTTATTTCCACTATTCTACCATAATAGGGAGGAAAACCTAATATGCTTGGGCAGTCAAGATTTTCACTTGAACTAGTCAATGGTGAGACTTTTTATAGTGCTCTAGTGTCCATGAGAGTACTAATTTTTTTAATATTACTACTACCATGACCTTGCTTTACTCATTGTAATGCTAGTTTGAAATGCTTGGGAATGGGAGGGTACTCCCATTGCTGCTGGCCCTGTTAGATGGAGGAAGAATAAGCTGCACCAGCAGGAAGAGCGGCAAACTAATTCAAAATCTTTAAAGTTTATCTACAAAAGGAGGCAAGAATGGGTTTCAGCATTCCATATCCCATGTCTACCTCGGCAAGAGCTAAGCCCACACAAGGCTCCCAGGAGCTTCCAGTGGAGGACTGCTCCTTGCTATGGACTCCATAAAACCGCAGTTGAAACTGAACCTTTCACACCACACAATGTCAGAAGTATAGGAAAAACTGCTGCTTGGAAGATGAAGGGGCTAGGAACTGCCTGGAGAAAGAAAGCAGGCATTCTCTCCGCTAGAACAACAAAGTGATAAAAATACAATAAGATCTCTTGAAGCTTTTCCAGAAGCACTTCCATCTAATTGCTGAGCCACTACTGAATTGTGTCTCATCTGCAAACACAGTGGTGCACACAGAGCTGATCAATTATTCAGTTTCAATTATCAATTTCTCATTAGCAGAATTATCCCTCCAGTCGTTAGTTGTATCTTCCTTTATCTCAATCAGTATTTGGTATTAAAATTACTAGTCTTGTGAAATAAGAAAAAATGAGAAATACAGACCTGGTATGCAAGGCTATTTTAAAAGATTAGGCAGCAAAAGTTTTATTTTATTTCTAGGCTTTTTAACAGAGAACATAATGTGGTATTCACAGACAACTCTTCTTCTGCAGGTTGTTCTCAAAAAAGAAGACACACCTTCCTACAAAATCTATTCCAGTAACAGTATAATTAATGCAGTTGCTACTTCAGATACAAGACGCAAAGAATTATCTTACACAACAGTTTTCAATACATATATACAAGTATTCATGCATGTGTTCCTGCTCTTTTTGTTCAAGTGCCCTGAACCTATTTTTTTTCATTTGCTTCTTCTTATATGGCCATCTGGGCTCACATCTTTCTCTTCCATAATTTCAGTTCCAGATAAATCTGATAGAGAGAGAGACAAAGAGAGAGAGAGAGAGGGAGAATTAAATAACCAGAAAATGGGGGGAAAAAAACGGAAAAATTAGAATTGAGATGTGAAAGGGTTTGACTTACCAATTTACATGAGTAGAACAATCAAATCTTTGCAGCAAAACATATGTGAGTAAAGATGCATTATGATATCTCATGCAAATGATACTTTGGATTTTCTCACGGTTCTTGTATCCAGATTCATCCAGATTCAGGAAGAATGTGGGTGTCTTGATGTTGGGGATGAAATTCCTCTTTTGCCTCTCCTGTCTTTTCTCTTGGTTATTTAACAGAATCTTCTTTCTTCTTTGCAAATGATATGGATTTGTTGATATCCTCATAAATATGTATTCACTGTAAATACTTTTCCCATGACATTGCATATTTAAGAACTGCTGTGAAACTTTAGGCAGAAAAAAAAAGCAGGAGCTACTGGGGTGGAAACACTTATTATTTTGCAGAATAAATACCATCAACTTCATCTCTGAGTATAGCCATAAATACGGGGTATCTGTGACTCCAAAATTCCTTCCACGCTGTTCAGTATTTCTGTGCATATATTTGAGGTAGGAGCCACATGCACAAGACTGTCAAGCTCAGAAGATGCACAGGAAGAAATTGGATAAATGCAGCACACTAGAGGAAGTCACAAATAGCCATATGAAAATGGACTCAATAAAGCAGAGGATGGAGCAGGTGTAAAAAAATACAAACTATAAAGCCTTCATTTGCTCTGTTAATCAGCACCAAAAACAGAATACACTTTCTAGTGATGTTGGCAGACATGTTGGTTTGGTCTGAACACATTATCTTGCTACCTTCTTTGAGTTTACTCTCCATACTTGACTGCAGATCAAAAAGAGGAGACCCCATCTCCTCTTCTCCCCAGATTTGTAACTCAGTTCTAGACAGCAGTTCACTACTGAGTCAAACACACGCAAATTGTGTTTGGAAGAAGAAAGTGTAAAATAAGGCCCTTGTTCATCAAAGCAATTAAGTCAGTATGTATCTGAAGAGGTGAGGCCACTTCTGCCAACTCAGCTATATTTAGCTGTGTCTACCTGTGAAGGTCACTGGCTTGGCCACCTTCAACATGCTGATCTCTTTGGGATCAGAGTATATTCAGCCATCCAGGTCCTCTCTAGGGCCTGTGGCCTGGAAACTTCCTGCAGCCATGAAGGTCTGAGAGAGAGGTGACTGCTTATGGCAATTCTAAAGTGCCCGTTGCCATCACAACTGGGGTGGGGGCTTTGTGAGCTGATGCTCAGCACCCCCACTGTCTGTCCTGTGGCTACGTGGCTCTAATGAAACCTCTCAGAGCTTTGTCATTGACTTCACTGGGGTCAAGATTTCACTCCAAAGATGGATCTAGCCCAAAGGCACTGGATACAAATTTTTAATGAAATTTTACAGGACAAGAATTCTTGTTGTGGCCTCAAATTTTAATTTAAGCCACTTCAGATAATTTACTTCTGTTATCAGGAAGTATCATCCTTAACCCCAAGATGAAGATCTCACTTCCATTTAGGTGCTATACTGTGTGCCAGCTTTGTATTTTCAAATATCAAGTGCATTTCCATTGCTTCTCTTGCACAGGATATGCACATATGATGCAATGCAGTAAGGAGGAACAAAGCGTGATGTTTTAATTATTCTTTTGCTGTTCTATTTTCTTAACCTCCAGATGGTATCTGTGACTGGTGATTTTTTTTTTTTAGTCTATATATTTCCTGCTTTAATTAGCTTACTTAACTGGGAGCACATCTGAGAGAGATATGTGATCAGATAATATCAAGTGCTACAGTTTAATTGCTTACACAAAATTAGAAGCAGATAAATAGTTGGGGCCATAATTGAACGACCTTTACTAGAAGACAGGCTGATTGGTGTTGTGACAAAACTTGAGAGATTCCCAGGCCTGAGCTTATTTTGCATCAGCCAGGTCTGCAGGCACAAGGCAATGACTCTGTTAGAGAGCATGGTCAGAGCTGGGTAACAGATTTGCCATGAATATTTATCAGCTGAGGGCTGGCTCAGGTTATTTTATTCAGTCCTTTCTGATAGGACTGAACCAAGATATTGCTCTGATTTACCACTTCCTAAGAAAGAACACAGTGAACAGATTTTTGCAGGGGGAAAGGAGAGGGTTGAAAAAAATTGTATCCCTGTTCATCCTTGCCCCTCTCTATCATGCACGCTTTTGAGAAATGGCAGTTGGGCAGCCCAAGCATCTGTCCTCAAGGGGCTTTGCTGGGAAATACCAAGCAGTTGCTGACAAGAGCAGTGGGAATCTGACATAAATCTGTATAAACAGGCAGTCTGTAGCAAGTCTGAGGCTTTTCCCTCTTGTACCAAATTCAAAGATTTTTACTTCTGGGTGAAAGATCTGAGCAAGGTCAGTTCTGAGAATCTGATTGCTCTGTGCCTGGCTATCATTAACTGGTGAATGGGCATGCCTCGTTTTGATACAGGCATAGTAATTTTATATGAGTGTAAAGATAGAAAAAAGTATACTTACGGGATCCCTTTTCACGAGGCCTGGGTTAGGCACAACGATGATGAGGTGGGCAATGGTAAACATGGAGTTCAGCACGTAAGAAAAAAACAAATTCTTATGCAGTGTTATCCTTTGACAGCTGAGACTCCTGAAAAATATGGAGCACACGTTGTAAATTGTTATTTTTCTTCTGAAGTCATTTTAACAAGCTCTTTTCTGGCAATAATTTCTCAAGAATGCCTTTTGGCACAGCGTAATTGGAAAACACATGCCTTGCATTGCAGCCGTAACCTCTGACAAATTTTTTTGTTTTGTTTTTACACCTGTTTAGTACCACATGCTTTTTAGCCATGTTACAAAGAACCATCCAGCTACATTCTCATTCCTTGATGCCTTTCTTTATTTCACAGTAATCAAGATATTAAGTGGTGAAGCAGAACCCTGAGAATTATTAGATGCGCATGATGCAAGTAGCAAAAATTAGGACCATTGCTTGATAAGTAACTGTTCCCTGGAGACTCAATTTCTCAAATATTCAGATGAATATTATTTGCTGCTTTAGGAATTGGTGGTGAGAACGTTGTGTGGGAATCCCCTTAAATTTCAGGGGGATTTGGTTGGTATCCTGCATGCCTCTGACACCAGCTGAAGAGGTTGTTTTCCTGCTTAGAGGGAGCAGCAGTATGGGGGGTGGAGGGATTTCTGCTATTGAGGGTAGCAGAATTTCCCAAGGTTACAAAATTCTTGCACAACTAAATCATGACTTCGGTTTCCGTCTTGAACCATCTGTCCTTTCCAATTCCTACCAAAAACCCCAGGCCACCCCCTCGGTCACTCCCGAGCAGAGAACACCTCCAGGGCTGATTACAGAAAAGTGGTCCTGAAGCTGATAGACAATGATGTGATGTCTGCCCTTGCCGATCACTGAAAGAAAGCTGGTGAAACCTGCAGGTAAAGGAACAGCTAAGACAAGCAAATATTGCTTCTTGCTGAGACATGTCTTTCACAGTCTGGAGCTGTGTGCTGGCTGTGACTTTCAGCTGCTCTGTATGTGGAAGTTAATGCAGAATGCACTTTTTCTAAAAAAAGAGAACTCCTTTCTGCTTATCTCTTTCTTTGCTTCTTTATTCATTTTCCTTTTTTTTTTTTTTTTTTTTTTTGCCTCCTTGGTGACCTGCCACACATCTTAAAGTTGTCCTTACACCTTTTCGGTGAGCCACTGAATGGAATTCTTCCTTTAGCTTAGATTGCCTTTCTGGCTATGGTCATCATCATCCTGCAATTCTCACTACTATTGTTGATCTACTTTACACACCAAGACACCCTCTTTGGTTCAGGACGTCCATGAGATGGAGGTCCCTGGGGCTAAAATGAAGAGTATCTCTTTACTCTAGTCCTGATTCTATATTATTTTAGCATTAGCTATTGGCAGCTGTTGAGTACCAGATATTGGACTAGATGCACCTTCAGTTTGACCTCCTGTAGGATAGAATATTGGGGAAAACAGACTGTTCTTTGGACTGACCTATCCTACCCTGTGTTTTTGTGCTTATTTCACTTGTATTTGCCCCCATCACAAATCAAGCCTAATGTTCCTCTTCTGCTCTGCACTCTGTTTGTCTGGTCCCGATTCTTTCCTTCTCCCTATTCTCCAACATTACACTTTGTCTACACCACTGGCATCACTTGTCTTGTGCCACTACCATGTGCACTTCACCCTCTGTCTTTCTCTTACAGTCCTGATAACATGCATCCCATCCTCAATAAATCAAAATTTACCCATCACTTAGAGCAGTCTCTTCAGCTCATGGCCACAGAAATGCAGACCCTTGTCTTTCCAGCTGCCCCTCTATGTGGCTACAACTACAGATAGTCAGTTTTTTGTGATAGTCCCTGCCATATATGTGGGCTTCCACTCTCATTCCTCTCATTCCTCACTGCTTTTCTTGGCTTTTCCCAGTCTTACTTCTCTATAAAATTGGACTACCCTCCCAAATATTTTGCTCCACCTGCTGTCCAAGCTCTTTGCCCTGCTTGCCATCATCCCTCCCTCAGTCTCTTAAACTTTTCTTCCTTGATTACAGCTTTCATGTTAATGATCCAACAGCATCATGAAGTGTAAATTTCCCTACCCTCACTTAAGTACCTGACCCTTAATATTTTCCATCAAAATGACAATGGCACCTTCCTGATTTAGTCTGCCCTGAGGGGAAAACTCCTTCTGCCCAGTCTTCTCTCCCTTCTCCTTCTCAGCATCTTCCCTTATAATGGAAAGTTTGGCTTCACTAATTTTCAGCTGCACTCATGGTCCAACTTGTTATCTTCTACACCTCCACCTCCCTTCTCCTATTCATCTCTTATCTCATTGAAAATTTGCCATCAATTCTGTCTGGAAACCCTCTTTTTCAGTTCAAATCTTATCCATCTACCCATCTTGCCCTGCACATGAACCTGTCATCAGCAGTTTGTGATATTCTCTTCCTAGCAAAACCCAAGCTCATTCTCCCTTCTGGTTTTGACAGTCACCACTGTTATTCTCATTCTCTGACCTCTCTTAGGACCTCTCTCTTTCTGCCTCTTTTCCAGATTCCCTAATCATTCCCTACAGGTGTCTTTGAAAGATGCTCTTCATCCTCCACTCAACTTTCTGTACATTCCCTATTCAGCTTTATTAATCATTATGCAAAAGGGCATGACTGAGCTAATCATCCAGACCTAAAACTCCACCTCTCTTTATGTCACTATGCTTCTGTCTATGATTTTCAGTACCTCCTATGATTTGCACGTTTGTTCCATTTTACTTTTATTCTCTGCTTCCTATACTTTAACAGAGGTAGGACACCCTACTCACACACACACAGGCATCCTTATTTTTGAGTTCCTACCTCCACTTTTCTGTTGCATTTATGATATTGATATCCAAGGCATTTTTCACGCTATTTTCTCTGCAGATCTCTTCTGTGAATCTGTCACTATTCCTCAATCATGAATATTGAGAACACTGATTCTCACACCCAGTCAGTTATTTTCCATCTCCTGGACACTTGTTTGGTTTTCAAACAATTATTTTCCTGCTTTATACCACTCCCTCCCTGGAGAAAACTCCCAACAAACTTCTGTAATTGATCCTTCCATGCATTATCCTTCTTCACCTTCCTTTAAAAGCCTTGCCAACAATGATATTGACTGGCAGGTACATTCAAAACACAACATCTGTTGTTCTCACAGACCTAAACTTACTGTACTCCTCACTTATATTTGCAAAAATATCTTTGTTTTAATAATTAAATGGGAAGTGATTTGGAGCCAGGTGTCTCTTTTTTCCTTTTTATCATGTAAGACAATGATGGGGCTTCAGACTGCAACTATACAAATTCTGGAATAGTGTTAAGATGCAGGTAACTGTTGGGCACTTTGCTTTATGAATATTCTGCTTCCTATCATAAACTACTACGGCTTATCAATGCTCACCAATACTGACACAATATTCCCTTTCAAAAGTACTGTATTTGGCATCTGTGATGCCCGATAATTATGAATTTAGATACTTCAAATTCAAAGGAGAATAATCTCTGGCAGGAAAGACTTATGGGAAGATTGTGACTTACATATGGGAAGAATTTTTCCTCACATTCTGAAACAGAAACCTCTGCAAGCTCTTAACTGACATGTATACTATCAAAGGGTACTGTACAGCTCTGAAACCATCTCTTACTGTTTGATTGACTGTCTGATTGATAGCTTGCCTTCTATTGAAGGTCAAATAATCTATCACTGCCATATCCAGATGGGAGAAGACAGCTGAAGGTAACAAGAAGACTGCTCCCATTCAGCTTTACTCTTACTTCCTTATGATTTTAGTTTGGTTTCTTCTTTGTCCTCTCATCCTGTGGTGCTTTGTTTTGATCCCTTTTTCTACTTTTTCCTGTAATATTTGTGTTACAGATTAGTCATCAAAAGGAAAGGATAAGCAGAGGAGGAGGAAAGAGGGAGGCGTACTGCTGTCAGGAAGGCTGTTGTCAGATGAGTCTTTCAGCGTGGCCTAGGAATGGTCAGGATTGAGCTGTCAGTGATTCAGAACTCACGCTGAGTCAACCTGAGCCTGCCTTGCTCACTGCCAGGTCCCAGAAGAATGGATTACCTTTCTGGACCATTTTGGGTAGACATTTTAACCAAATCCTGTCCAAACTGCCCCAGAGAGCTCTGGAGCCTGGCTAGAGGATTTCAGATCCAAGTTTTTTTAACGCACTACTGTAGCTGTGATTTTGTGCTCTGTTTCTTAGAAGAGATGGGAATTCAGCAATTCATTAGGCAATCTCCAGCTGTCTCTATATCCCATTAACATGTTATCACAACCACTCATCAAACTGATCCTCTAGAAATTACCAGAATTAATAACCTGTATTTTTTATTCACCTACTTTGAGCCCATAATCTTATAAATTCCTATTACAGATTATGCAAAGTCCAACCACTGTATTTCCTGTTTCATAGGTTTCACAGATTACTAAGCACACTTTTCCAGACTGTATGGACACCCTGATCTTATCCACGGTGAACTTGTTCAGGGATCAGCGGCAGATGAGGTACCCAGGCAGAAGATTTACATAACACTACTGAGACGACGTTTACTAGAAAGCACACAGTCTGAATATATCCATAGGTCTATGAATCCAATCAAAATATAAAACTCAATCCTACCACATTTCTGCTGTGCTCTAGCCAGTAAAATTATTTGGAGTCTGACTGAATTCATTCAGAATATCCAGGTCCCCTTGTTCTCTGGCTCATGGCTTCTTACCTGAGTTATAGAGCCTCTCAGCCTCTCTTCTAAAACCACCTTCCTTCAGTATTGGTTGTTTTATTTTACTCTCATTAAAAATAACTTCATTCTTCTGTCCTGCCATAGAAACACTGTTTTCTGTTTCTCTGCATTTTCACGTGGAGATACCATTTTGTTACCATCTCAAAGAGGAATTAAGTTCCCAGACAACCATCCCTTGTTCTCTAGAGGCAGAGGTTCAACAAGAACATCTTTTTTAACCCCAATTTTCTGCAATTATTATATACATTTAAGCAATAATTTTGTGTTTGCTATACAATGATGAATTCTACAAATCATATTTATATTTGTGGCCAAAACACACATCTTAGAAGTTCAATTAATAGAGTTGATGGTATTTTACAATCCAGCATGTAAAGAATTTCATGTTGTACTGAAGTTGCTCAGCTATGATGCAACACATTAAATCTACCAGTTCCAAGATACTTTAAAAATGCCATTTAGTCTAGACAAATAAAACCTCTGCACTACAAGAGTCATACGAAATGTTCATAACTAAATGGTTATGACAGAATACGCACTGGGTGTACTTCACTCTGATTACTTGGACTTACTGGTGACAAAAAGTCCAACGATTGCAGAAATACCCTTCATTTTAAGTTAATGCTACAAGATTAAAGAAAAGGAAAAAATGCCAATTCTTCCCCTTACAGACTTTGAAATTTCAATGTGTGAAAAAGTGCTTTCGAAAATAGTTTCTATGGAGAATGAATCCTGCTCTTTTTGAAAACAAAGCATATTTAGATTCATGATTTGGCATGAGTGGGAAGGTGTTAATTTAGAAACTGCTCATAATTCACAGTTACTATCTTGGTCACTGAGATCTGAAAAGAAAACTGTGTTTGGTGTATTTGTTATATTTGAGTACAAATCTGATAGATTCAAAGGGCGGGTTTTTTTTTGCTTTCAGTTTTATAGAAATGTCAAACAAATAAAAACAAATAATAAGTTCTGACCTATCTATAAAAGTCATGCTCTTTTGTCCATCTGCTGGGAAGGTAACTAAGTATGCCTGGAAGTATTCTACGCTTCTGGATTAAATATATGCCTTTGAGCTTCTGAAATAGATTGATGGCTACACAAAAGAATATCACATATCTTTCTATGAGAATGATGATAAAGAAGTGAAAAATTGTATTTTGAATGCTCATCAAGGACTTGTAAAAAAGCTTAGTGCTACTCTGACACAGGCCTATTTGTGTTGTCATAGTCAACAGCTTTAGCTTCAAGAACACACTCTTTATAATAACAACAGTGATGGCCTTTAATTGCTGTAAGTTGCCATTATTGCATTACTATTCTTTCTCAATCCCTGCACAGAAGATTGTGAAAAAAAATAGTTTGTATCCAGTCAACTCAGAAAACTTCACTTGTCTTTTTAGACTACCTTACAGCTATCTTCAGATATATTCTGCAGCTGGCGAGCACTTCTCTGGCTCTGGTCATGAAGCAATGGCTTTGCCCTCTGACTGCAAGTAATGGATGCGCCTTTGCTGAAATCAGTAAGATAATACAATCCAATCTGGGTCATTTTTTCCAGCATATCAAAATGGACAACATAATCCTCTGTTTCTGAAGTCCCAGAGGCTTGCAGTTTACAGTTACCTTAAATTGACACACCTTAAGAAGATTGCTTAAAATCCTAGAGAAGAATATACCTTATGCAAGTCAGCATAGCTCTGGATGTGCAATAGCTCAGGGCCCTGTCCAGCAGTTATTCTCCAATATTTTCTCCACAGTAATCTCCCTGTATCATGTTTACACTGCTACTGAGAAATCCTCTTTGGCTAGAGTGTGGTTTAGACATGTCCAGATGCCTCGGCTTTTCATGTGATTTGAAAATGAAACAAATGGAGCCCTTAATCTGCTAGAAATGTACTGGCTTTGGTGTCTTCTAGTGATCAGCAGTTCCCTGAAGTGAAACGAGAAGGTTGTTCCCAAGCCCCTCACTACTGATAGTGACTGAAACTGTGACTAAATGTCTGAGGGCAAATCTGAGCTCCCACTGCTCCTTCGCTGCTGTAATAAACAGCATGCAGACAGGTTCACTAAAGGACAAGACTGAAATGCATAGTTGAGTTACCATACCGTAGTTGCAACACTTTCAGTGAATATCAATTTAGATATAAATATCAATCTGATATAAAACATTACTGTTTTTCCTTTTAATGAAAATGACAGGCTGCACACTAGCGTTAAATTCATCCTTAATGATGAGTTCAGTAAGCACCTACAAATGTCAACAGATCAGTCTTTCAGCAACTGATGAGGGTATTCCTGTCCTTTGGGAGCTGGGAGGCTTCAAATCACTGCCATGTGAAGTCGCTGCAACTTCTAACAGGCTGGACATACCCTCTAAGGAACAACAAGCAACTGGTAAATGAAGGCCTTAACCATGTTTCCAGTTACACTGTTTCCCTATGGATGGCACTTTCACACCACTTTTGAAAAATCTAACATCATAATTTTGGCTGCACACCACTGGAAGATGTCCCAGTGGCGAGAGAACCCTTTGCTAATGCTTTTTGTCCCATCAGTATTATATAAAAAGGCACTCAGAAGAGCTGGACATGTTCCCTTCCAAGCTTTTCTTCAGTTACAACATGAGATCCCTCATGGAAAGAAGAGAGAGTGTTTGTAAGAAACACTTACTTGAAATAGAAGAAAATTGCCAAGGAAATCAACAGGGATGTTATAGACAAAGCATGGCCAACGATCGCCATATAATAAAGTATGAACGCCATCTGAAATTTAACAAAAAGAAAAGGCAAACATGAACAATTTGCAGGCACCCATTTTTTTTCTCATTGAGGTAGAATCTACAAAATCAATCTATTTTGTATTTCTTATCTTTCACAGTTTCTTTTGCAATATTCCTTTAATAGCAACATTACATTAAACAGCATAACTCAAGGTCTACAGACAAGATAAGTGTTTCTTACATAAGTTGATCTTTTTCTGCTGCACTGAACTCACTGGCAAAATCTCTGCCTAAACTATGCATAACTAAGTTTTCTGAGCTCTAAGAAAGCACAGCAGACATAATACATATGGATTTTCAAAAAGCCCATGGCAAGTTTCCACCCTAAAAAAACATTGAAGAAAACAGGATTGGAAGAAAGGTTTTATAGTCTGAAAGACATTTAAGCAGCAGGGAGTAAAAGCTTAATGGTCACTTTTGGATGGAGACGAGTCAGTTAGGTGACCTCAGGACAGGTATCGGGGCTGGCTTTTTTGTTTAATGTATTCATTAATGACCTGAGGACTGTTTCCAGATCATACTTTTTGCTCTTCTAGAGAATAGTAACAGACTCCTCACATAACTAAGAGAGAGGACAAGAAGATACCATGTGAACTTCAACAAAGAAAAAAGCAGGAACAAGTGATATAAGCCCTGCCTACATAATGCTAAACTTTGAACTGGCAACCAAACTCAGGACCAAGAGTAATCATGGCCAGGTCTCTGAATTGCTGGCTCAATCTGGAATGTTAGCCAAAGAGTCAAGAAAACATCAGAGATCAACAGGAAAAGCCCTGGAGGTAGAACATCCTTTTGTCTCTGTTTAAAACTTACATCTCACATCTTTCTGACCTCCTCACCTTAAGAAGCACACGGTAAAGCTGGAAAAGGTGAAGAAAAGACAACTAAAATAACTGAGGAGGTAGAATGGCTGTGCTATGACATGTAGGTGTAAATTCCAGGATTCTCCAAATGGAAAGGACAATTCATTGGTAGCTTATGACTAAGGTCCAAGAAGTCATGAAAGCAGTAGATGAGGTGAAAACTATTTAGGAGCTCCAACCACACTGCAACAAGACACCCCATGGCAATTCCAGTAGCGACACTAAAGTGAACCTCCCTGTTGTGCAACCAGCTAGTCTTGTTATCACTATAAAAACAGTGTGTATGAATAGACAATCAGGAGTTCACTTTACTAATATAATCAAAATCTATGATAGGCCTATTCATATTTTGTGTGCCAACAGTGAAGCAAAATCACAGGACAGCACCTTGGAATCAGAATGCTGCAGTATTTAAATGCCATACAGTGGTCTCAGCCAAGCTCTTAAGCATCATCTAGCTGTCAGAATACTGCGGGAGGCTAACGGCATGCCAAGCTCCAGTGTTCCATTTTTTCTGAAAGCACTAATATACTATCAGCCTGTCCTGAAAAATGACTAGATATCAGGTTCTTCTGCTGGGTTTATTTTCACCTCTATTTCATTCATTTTTCTTTTGTTATGCATGGGCAATTTTCCTTTGTCAATGATTAGATGAATTTTTTATGACCACCCTCCTCTATGAAAAGCTTGCAAGTGCCTGTGCAGCATTTTGAGAGTGGTTTCTTTATTATTCCCTCTTTGCATCTTTTGTGTGCTTTTGGCAAAGTAAGAAGAATAAAAGGAGAAGACATGTTTCATGCAAGTCTTTCATTTCAGGCACATTCAGCTAATATCTGGCATGCTTCTAATTGATTTCTGTAGTCCTGAGTTTTGCCACTCACATTTTTTTTGGCATTTCCAAGCCAATTGAGAATTGCTGTTGAAAACAGATAGGAGTAAAATTTGGGAAACAAAGCTATTCTTCAGAGATTGTACAACTTCAGTCAGATCCTGCTTTCATTAACCTAAGAGGTACGGTGGCCTGCTTCGTATTTACAAGAAAGTCACATTTACACCATTCTGGCTATGTAGACATGATACAAGTGTCACTCAGCATGCACATTAACTGAATGTGGAGAAGTGGGAGATGTTTTTACCTATGTGCATGTGCCATTTCTTTCACTGCCTACTAAGTGGTGGCTGTATGATACTAGACTGATACAGTTTTAAAGACTGAATTTAATTTAGAGATGAATTTTTGTACGTTTTGTTTATCTGCCTCTCATGTATACAATCCTCAGCAAATAACAGCTGTAAGTAGCAAAAGATTCCAGGTAGCTGCATGCAAGTCTGTGTGCATCCCAAAGGACTTCTGATGACACAAATTCTCTACCTTTTAGCATACAACTGCTAAGTCAGTTCAAAGGTATATTTGGGACTCAGCATAGCTTTTGTGATTACTCCATATAGACTTACCAACTGTAACTGTTGGTAACTGTTCAAAAAAGCTTTCCACATATAACAATGAAGATGGATCAGAAAGGACTGACCTCTCAGGTAATAAAGCTTATGGCCTATTACTGCACTTTTAAGAATCGGATGTGATTTATTTTTTAAGTAAGTGATTCATCTCCAAAATACAGCAAGTTATTATTTCCAATTAGCTTCAACAAGCAATTAACTATTTTATTAACCTCTGCACTCCTTGAAATGGCAGTCTCTGATGGCCCTTCTGATACACAGGGCTTATAATGACTCACCAATGTTTTATTTTATGCACTTTTGTGGGTACAGAATACTTGAAATAGAAAAACTTAAATGCTCTTCCTCCCAGGTCCCTCTAGACTTCTTCTCTTGAGGAAAGAGAATTCTCAAATAGAAATATCTTCTACTCAGTTAATTAGACTCTCTATAGGTATACGAAAATACTCTAGAAACCAAGCACACTTCTGGTTTCTGATGACTTGGAGTGAAGGTCATAATCCTACTTGGTATTTCTGTAAAGATAGATTCTTCCTGCATTTTCCATTATTTTTGTTTCAGAACAATCTCAAGGGACGTATCACTTTCCGTTGTGTTCTATCTGCACTTTGCTTGAATGATATTCAAAATTCTTCTTCTGGAAGGCACGGGTAATAGGCAACAGAACTACATTTTTTGCCTCTCTACATGGGCCAACTTCTGGAAAAATGGTATTTTTATGGTGCTTGCATTTAATGCCTCTGTGAGCTAAGATTCTTACTATTATTCTCTCTTAGTTGTATAGGTGAGCCCCAATTTACCATGATGACTCCTCATGCTACAAAAACTTTTAGAATTCACCTCCTGCCTCGTACAGTAGACTTTTCCAAGGCTCTGTATGCTGGATCATTACTAAGTATAACCACATACGGGTTTTTGGCTGTATTATAAAAGATCCTCCAAGACAAACCCCAAATCAAATTACCTTCTGAATTTCCCTGCCATAATTCCAGAGAGTCACAAATTATTCTGTCACAAATCTGTATTCAGATTTTCCTGGAGCTCCGCTCACATTTGAGAAATATGTTTATTTTCATGAGCTTACCTAAATTCTTTTTTAAAAGCTGTTCTCAGATTTCTTTCTCCTTTCTTTTGTTGCTTTCTGACTTTGATCTCCTTTTTCAGCTTAGCAATTCAATTTTGGAAATACTGATTCAAATGCTTAATTTATTAGTGTAAGCAGTCACACTGACTTCAGTTAAACTATTAAATATAAATGTGTTCAGGTTTGTAGAATTTTCTGGCATAATGGTATCTTCATTAATGTTTCTATTCAAAGGGAGTGAGTGAAGGGTGATATTCTTTGCTTATGAAAACAATCTTAACCTATTTTAGGATTTCCAGCCCTGCTAAGAAGTTATCAGCAGCTTGGAAGATTCTGGTTACAGAAAACAAAACTGAAATTCTAAAGGATCCTTTTATAACTGTTGGACAGGCAGGAAAAAAAACATAGGGATTAAAAAATGCATTTGAAAAATGCAGTGAAGTTGATGAGATGAATTGCTACTAAATCATCCAGCCTGTAGCAAACACGCATTAGATCTAAGAATTCATGAAATAATTTCAATAAGTTAAAATTAGGAAGCCAATGCTATTCAACTCTCGTGCAACAAATAAAACTAAAAGATGAAGGTGATTCTGACCAGCTTCATATGTGCCCAGCCAAAAACCATTCCAAGACAATCGCTGTCTTTTTAACTGTAGCATACCTTCAATTTTTCAGAGGTGAAAGAGTTGCACAGAGTGTAGTTGGACCAAGTTCGGTTGCTCTCTGGATGGCGGAACCAGTTTCCAGTTTCATCACAGTATTTTGAAGCTCTTTCTGATGGTAAAGCGCAATAATTATTTTGTTAGCGTATTACACATTAAAAATCCTTTAAAAAGAATTACTGTTCAGAAATAAAACACCTGTGTAACAAAATCCAAAGGACTTTCAACTTGTGCGATTAATATATACATTCTTGTTTCCTATTTTTTTTTTTTAAATTAGAGATTTATCTGACACCATACTTCTTATTTCTCTGTCTCCTGTTGGTCTTGAATGAATGCAATAGAGTATATATATCCAACCTTCACTCAGATGCAATTATTTCCATGTTAATTATTCACTTAAAGAGGCTGTTGAAACTTGCTCAAACCGGCACTCCCAGTGAGGTGCCAGTATCCCTCCACAGACACTAACAAATCAAGTCTTGTGGTAGCGTTCCATGTTTTACAGGGAATAATTGAATAATTAGTTAAAGGTGAAGTATAGTGAAAGGGCAGCAAGCAGTACATGAACTGGAGCTCAGGTGCTGGTGATGGCAATAGTCCCAACATCAGCGGTGCATCTGTGCAGACAGCTGGAAGGGTCTGCCCAAACTCTGTGCCAGTGGTGGGCAGGATCACTGCTGATTTGCCCCTGAGGTTGCAAACACAGATACAAGCAGGCTCTGTACTTAAATAGACGTGTGTTTGGCTTCTCTGTGCATCTCTGTCACAGGTGACTCTGGCATCCTCTCCAGTGCTCATCAGGTCTGTGCTTCGTTGCATGTGTCTTTCTCTTGCAGTAGCAGCACCATTAGGATAGCTCAGGGGGGTGTCTGGGAGCACAAACGTGTGCTGTGCAGGCATCCTCCAGGCTGCATCTGCATTTCTGGCTTGGAAATCCAGGATGCAGGGGTGCAGACAGTCACTTCTAATCACCTGTGAAGTCTTGGACTAATTCCTTTGGCTCTCCCCCAAGTGTTAGCCATAGGGGAATCAGTGGAAAACTTGCCTGTGTAACAAAAGTGGCTACAATCAGAAGCTTAAATTATTTGATGTTTTCTTAGATAGTTATACAAGTGTTTGTTTATGAAATACACAGCAGTTCGAGTTTGACTTTTTTGACAGTTTAAGAAGTCTGTCTTGACATCTCTTTTTCTATGGTAGCTTTATGATTTTATTGACCCTATGCATAGGTTATCAGCATTTCCAGTCAATTTACTTTTAAAGAGCCAATTACCTTTTGAACAGACACATTTTCATTTCTTGCGTTCAACATTTGCATTTCTTTTTCTTAGTCAGCTCAGATGATTAATGGTTCTAGTAACTTGGAAGATTCGTATTCCCTCTTTACATGCTGAGAAAAGCAGTCGATTATACTGGCAAGGTAAGCGTTATGTGGACTGAGCTATCTTCCGCTGACTAGACATGCACTTTGTATAGTACTACTGCACAAAGAAGATGATCCTCCAGAACACAGCATACTTTTGAAATTACCCTGAGCTTCAAATCATTGTTTTGAGGAACTTGCTGAAAATCAATACGTGCATTAGCAATACAAAGAGGAACAGTACATGCTATCTCAGCCTTCCATCACTGCAGCTTGCAGATAATCTCAAGCTGCCTGTGTAGCAATGTTCTTGTTGTACTCTTTGCCAGATATTATCTCAAGCTGGAAAAAGTGTTCAGTCGTAGATAAAAGATTAATGGTTACTCTACCGTGGAACACAGTGTACAAACATTGTACCTGCTATCCTATATACCATTCAAAACGAGCGGCTTTTGTTAATATACTATAGAGCATGATGGTAATACCATCTATCATCTCTGTACTTTAATGCCTAGAGAGGCACGCTGCCTAAGTTTAATGTGACCTTTGTAAGTTGGAGATGAATCTGTTGCTTCATAGTTTTCCTTGAAGCCAGATAAATGCAACTGATCCTACTTTGGATGTTGCCACAGCCCACTGATTTCCTGCTGTAACGCTGTCAGAAAATGGAACTAGGAGATCAGAATCCCATGGTATGCGTTGCACTATCATTAAGTACAACTGTGATACACCCACTAAATATGGTATGTGTCTTTACAAAATATTTAATTAAAAAATGTTAGTTAGATTGATAAAAGGTGCGAACTAACGTTTATGATACAAGGGACAGTTTTTCACATTTCTGCTCACTGCTTTTGGTAGATCGTAAACAAAGAGGATTAGGTTAGGTACCTAGGTGTCCTTCAACTATGGTGCTCGTGAGATGCAATGCATTTAGTGAGTGGGACGGGTTGTTGAAGAATTTTCACAGTGTTTGTCTTAATTTGAAATCTGAGGCTTGATATGGGGGCAACTACACTACCTTCATGCTGTCCATTCCAGTAACTTCAATTGGTAGAACATTTATTCTAAAACTCTGATTTTATGAAGAAATAAAGCTCTGCTCTACTGCAAGTTCTTCTCTGAGAGCTCAGTAGCAGGTACATGATCGGGAACCTGGGAACATGTGTTTCATACTAACCAGAACAATCTGTAGTAAGCCCTGAAAAAATACTCAAGTGTATAAAGATGAGTAAGATAATACTAGCAATGGAAAGTGGAAATGTATCCTTTAAGATTATTGAAATACTCCATAAACACAAATTTTTAGGCTCTGTCTATATGCTGTCAGCTTGGATAGGGTACCACTTGAGTATCACACTATTCAGAATGGAAGAATGCTGGCACTGTGTAGGATTCCTCTCATCTGACTTTAGCTACCTTAAAGTTATGCATCTTCTCAAAGGCAGTTGTGCAGGCTCTTTGTAGTTAGCTAAAAAGGACAGACACTTCAGGATCTGTCTAGGAAAAATGGGTGAGAGAATCCTAGCTGCAGTGGCAGCTTCGCTGGAATAACGAGGTTTCTAAAAAGATTAACCGATAATAATAGTTTTGCATGTGTTACTGCTTGTGCTAGCAATGATGTTTTATGAATCAAATTCTCATGAAAAGCAACTCAGCCATTTATATGTAACAAACATGAATACTCTATCAAACAGTCCTTTTACAATTAGTTCAACTCTATGGCTAGCAGATGTTAAAAAAGTCAACTCCATTTTTTTTTTTCTTTTTTATTGTGGAGTTGTACGCTGGAAGTAAAAAAAGGTTTCCCTCTGTTGCAATGCATGCTCAGCACATTCCAGACACTGGATTCTTTGCCACTGTTTGGATTGACCTGTACAGTAGTTAAGTTTTGCAGATGAGGGAATCTGATTTACTTACCTTCTCAGTAAAGTATTCTAGAAGAAAATTTTTCAAAAATGAAAAAATCATCTGAAACAGTACAATGGAAATCCCAGAAAATTCCAGTTCCAGTGTCCCACTAAGCGGAGAGTTCTGACTATCATCAAAATGCCTTTTCTGCAAAACTGGAGTTTTTAGAATAAAGTCAAGTTACGCACTATGGGAATAAGAAATCTTTACAATGCAGCGGCTGAGATGCTAAGCATGACAGGAATACACAGAAGGGCTGGGGACACCTGCCATGAGCTCCAGCACATTGCCACACCAAGGCACTCTGCTGAGTTGCCAGGAGCCCAGGATGGAGTGGGCAATGAGGAGGGGAAGCTGAAGTTGGGAAGCTGCTAAGATTAGGGACGCCTGAGGAACAGCCTCCCTGCCTGCATGGAGCTGCAGCTAAGACCCAGAGGGTCTCTGTCTCTCACTGCTTTGTGGAAGTGGTTTCTCATCCGCAATGACTACACCTCTCAGCTTGGCATCCTGCTCTGCTAGATGCTCTCTGCATTTTGCCAGCTATGAGAAGGGTATGCCTGTATCCATCAGCCTCGTTCCCCGAGGTCGCAAGTGTCATAGCAGCTAAATCCAAAAGGATCAGCAAGAACAAACTGATCTGCTCATCCTTCCCCTGCATGGGGGACTTGTCCTGATTTCCTTATTTCTTCAGAAATACATTGTAAGAAAAACAAAATCTTTCACAAACTGTGCTGGAAGTTTGTGAAGGGCGCTAGAAGAGAGCAAGGGGACTCACTCCTAGATATTCCTTCTCTCAAAGCCAAGTGAAGAGTTACAAGTAATGGGTCTACAAAACGGATCCAAAGCGCAGAACTGAGAGGTGCTTTGCTAGAAGCAGCCTCAGATCGTGGACTCAGATGGGTTAGGAGCTTCTGCTCCTAACCACCGTATGTTGCCAAAGAAGAAAAGGGAGTGAAAGCAAAACCAGAAAAGAAGATAATGCTCTCACAACATAACTCATGCATCCAGCTGCACTGCTGTACACGGCTGCACCAAATTCTTCCTGATCATAGGCACAGTGCAGAGGCAGGGAGGTGGGCAAAACACAGTGCTCTGCCTCAGACCCAACAGGCTCTGCTTGCTCAGCACAGGGCCCCAGTCCATCTGACATGGACTGCCATTGCATCCATAATATATTGTTTCCTTTCTGTTTTATTAGCAAGAGTATTACCTGCATGAATTACATACTATATATTCCCATCAAATTCTATTCTTTCAATTCCTATACATTTCAGTGTGACTTGAAGCCATTTAATAGGGATTATACCAGAAATTAACCTGAGTAAAATAGGAGTATAGAGTACTATTCAGGAGAAACTGCATGTTGTCTGACTACAGGATTTCTATCTAGTATGAGCTGACATATATTCAGTGAAATAAGTGGAATTACATTTGGTTAAATTAGTGGTGAAGTTGTCAGGCAGAAAATGAACTGAGCACTAAGCATGTTGGAGATCTCTCTCCTTTTCATTCTTCTTCTGTGCCATTTTTTCTAGATTATGATTTATCCTGATTTACACCCACTAACAACTTCTTGGCTTCAATATTGACTACTGACTGGGTTCAGGTACAGAGAGCTGCTATGCAGCACCCAGGTGCAGATGGGAGGAAGATGTGATCCTAGGTTACCAGATAATTGACTTTTCCAGTTAAAATGACATGCATCAAAGCACAAAAAGAAAGCTGAATGCTATCATTTTATTCCAGGACTCAGTACTATGCATGGCCCCAAACAGAAGTCATGTAGACACTGGGGAGTTAATAGACAGCAGTTCTGCAGTTATTAGGACAGCACTAAGTGGCACAACGGGAAATACTTCTTTCAGAAGCCCATGGGCTTACTACTTGCATGCCTCAAATATATGCTGAGGTGGTTTGATGTCACAGAACCCTAATGAGAAGGAAGTCTGACAGGCACTGTGGTTTTCATCTTATAAAATCACTGTTCTTTGGGATTAATTTTCTGTTTCTCAGCAGAAAATGTGGCTATACCCAACAGGCATAAGGTTACTGAACACAGAAATGACTTGTGACACGAACTTGGTAGCCTTTTCTCAAGACAGCTGTACCTGTGGTTTTGGCCACCTCTGAGTGGCAGCCAGTTCCATTAGCAACTGAAAGATTTCCTCTCCCTCCCACAGTTTCTTGTCTTCCTACTACTTTGTTAAGGTCCTGCATGACAGTCAGGCACCCGTACAGGCAGGCTTCGTGCTGGCTTTACACTGCAGCTGTAGTATACATGGGGTACCTGGCAGACATTATAAGAAAGCAGCTCTGGCTGCACCAGGAGGTGTAGAGATGCCTCAGAGGCACAGAAATGGTGCCAGGCAGTGGAGACATCAGCCTAGAGGCAGCCGGATGTGCCACCTGCGAGCAGAGGGATGTGCCAAGGGAAAACGCTGACTCTAGGGAGCTGTATGTATTGCTCCTGTGCAGGAACGCAGATAGATCAGCAGGAAATTGCTGAAGGAGGATTCTTGTCCCCTGTGGCTCTTTACAGATAACAGGAACACTAAAAAAATCCCAAACCTGCAAGCTTTTAAGCACAGTGGAAAGAAAAACCAGAGTACACACACAGCGTGGGCCAGGCTTTGCAGCACACGTTGGTACCTTAAGAAGCCCTCTGCAATCATTCCAACGAGTCACGATCCTCAACTTTAATAGACATTAATAAGCAGAGAGAGGTGCTTCAAGGATGGCTTGGAGTGTTACTCTGAAGAGTGCTGCTGGACTGGGGTGATTAGTGCAGAACAAGTTGCTGGAGACGGGCAGGCAAAAATCTGGGAATAGGTGGCTTGTGCAGCAGCTGGAGAGTTGGGTCCATAACCAGCCCTGCTCATGGTGGGCTGGGGACCTAGGAGCAGTGGGAGGCTGTTGTGCTGTCCTCCACCTGCTTTTACAGGAACATATGGAGTATGCATAAATCAGGATGGTTAGTGTCTTTTTTCCCCCCGTGAAAAATACAGAATTGAGGAAAGCAGAGGACTTGTGGTAAATTGTTCTATTCATCAGAGGGACTGGTAGACATTTGGGGATGATACAGTGAACAAAATGCAGTCAAAAACAGAAGAGTTCATGGCACTTCTGCAGTGAATGTCGAAAAAAGCACATGCAACCTCAGGATCCTGAGCTTTCAGCTCTCACTTGAGCACAAACACTTATGGGACTTGTGGTTACAGCTGACTGAGGATACTGGGGCATCAAGCACTGCCGATAAGCAAGAAGTCCTGAAAGCTGAGCACACAGCTCTGTCTTCCCTCAAACAGTACCCTTTGTCAAGTTTTATTTTTATCTAATATTTCTTCATAAGCAGCAAAATCTCTGTCCTTGATTTTTTCCCTTTTATTTATCTTTTTAAACATTCTTGATTTACTTCTCTTTGCCCACAGAGGTGCTAGCATTTCCATGAGGAATTCAGTGAGCAACTGGAACTTTGAAAGAATATCACTTCTGCTTATCTTCTTCCAAAAAATATTTTCCAATAAAAACAGAAGATTCTGATAGATATTTCATGAGTACTTTTATCATTTTCCCCTTGATAGAAAAATCTAGAATGAGGTGTTAAAATCTGTTGGTATCATAACTAAGTCGTTAATATTTCCATATTTTCATGACAAAGGTCCCATAAGTCCAGCAGTTCTATTTACATCACTACCGCACATAAAATATTATACAAATGAAAATACATAAATTAGGAAACTTGAAGACTTCATGTATTTTCATTTCAGCCAAACTCTGAGATTTCATGCTTCCACTCAAGGTCATGAATATTCCTTTGAAAGATAAGACAATAAAATTAAGTACCGTACCAGTTGGGTCAAAGTCTGGAAAATAGTCTGGGCAGTTCTGAGCAGTGATTCTGCCAGCAGGCGTGTCGTCCCAGCACAGCCAGCCATCCCATGTTCGGTTGCAGAACAGACCTGGATGTTGAAGAGGAATTCAGTAGTCAATTCAGCAGTCACTCCTGAGTCCATTCTGTTCTGGCCTCCCAAGGAATATTGCTATCTGCAGACAATAAAGTGGTTTTGCAATACAAGCCCTTGTTATTGCTACACTTGGAGTGGCATTTAGGTAGTAGAAAGTACTCGGTTTTGCCAACCAGATGTTAGTGGTGTTAATGTTACTGGAAACTAATGTTTGAAAGACTACTGAATGGAGCTTTGAGTGTAGGATATGAACCTATACATTCCTATTCCTGACCCTCAACAGTTATAGCAGACAGGATCCTGTAAGTTCCCTTCTGCACAGGTAGCACTCCTGGGGCTGCGTCCCCTACAAGGATTGTTCCCAGACACACAAAAGACAAAGTAGATGAGAGAGGGAGGCAGAATACTGCTCTTTCTTGCTTCCCATTAGAGAGATGTTATATAATGGAGTCTGCAGAGACTGCACTATGAGACTGCTTGCAATAACACAACTTCTTTGCTCACTGTGGATTTATGCAAATAACACATTAGGACCAAAAAAAGATGCTTCTTGGTTATTTTTCATGTAAAATCAGTTTTTGTTGGGGAGAAGGAATTAACCAACATGACTGACAGGTTAAAGGGACATATAGTGAGAAGATGTACTTTGCCATTTTTTGCTCTGGTCCCAAGGGATTTTCAGAATAGCTGCTATCACCATGTAGGTTGTTTTTGACAGACTTACACAGAAGGCATTTAATAGCCTTTGACAGTTAATAAGTTATGAGCAACAAACTGCTTCTGATACCTTTAGAAGTATGATCTGACAAGATTTTTTGTTTAAACTTTTGCAAAAAAACATATTTGCATTGGAGTTACAAAGCTTTAAAATATGTTTTCAGTGTTGAAATTTGCAATGATGATTGTTAATTTAAGTTAAAATTGCTGTAAACTAAAATGGAAAGCATAAAACTTTAGAAATTATTTTTTATTTCCAGATTAGATGCATAGGAGAAGGGATATTAAGGGATATTTTTATGAAAACTTTTTCTTCATTAGGTTAGACTTTATGCACAAATATTTTGCCAACATCAAGTCAGATATGCTAATGCTGCCTGTTTACTTTATTAGCAAGCCATTGTATCAGCTGTTTGCTATCTTTCAGGCATTCTCTTGTTCTCTGTCTTTGAGATACATTTGAAAGACTTTTAGAAATTGTTTTGTAATACCAAAGAAGAGCAAAAAATGTTTGCAACTTAAGTTTGTATCTGAAAGACATAGCAGAATGAAGCTGGTAGGGATTTCAGGTTTTAATTTTAAATCCTTTGCATTGCCTTATAAAGCAAGTTCCATACAATGTGGAATGTGTCTTTCAAGGTCAGGGACAGAGTATATAGATACATATGCCCATAGATACAAATACATATACACCAACATAGACATACATTTATATACGTTTTTGAGCTCCTGTAGCAATTCAAACAGTCTAAGTAATAAACCATAAAAGGCAGATGTGAACAACATGTTGCTGAATCACTGACCAGAACAATTGCATTTTTGGAGGGAGTGAGGGAATGTTGTGCAGGATGGTCAGGCATTCCCATGTGCTTAAGCTGTACATTTCATTACTTCACTGTGGTTTAAGCTAATCAGTTCTACCTTGAATGAGGCAAGGTATACCCAGTAGATGCCTTCAGCTAAGATCTTGGGCTTTTCTTCTCAGGAGACACCCCAACAGTTGTTCTTTGCATTAAGGGAATTAACTGTCTCATACCATCCTCCCTTTCAAATTAGCAGCTAAGAGGTTCGGACACTTGCTCACTTCCTTCTGTTTATGAAATATACGTGTTGAAGAACTGATGAGGATCCTGTAATTCAGTTGTGACTCACAGAAACAAGTCCACGGTGAAAACACAACTTCAGTAGTGTTGGCCTTTTCCCCTGTTCCCTTATTATCTTCAGTCGGTGTTACAAATGCATTAAATGAATGTTGCTATGAACACAACACTCCCCAGTGGCACCACTGAAACCCAGCTGCCAGCTGAAGGAGCGCAGGTACTGCTGAGCTGTGTCAGATGGCTTCTGGTCTGCTGCTGCTGTCCTCCTGGGACAGCCCTGCCCTGGAGAAACCACCAGGACATCATATGAAACAAGAATCACTTCATGCTGGGAAAACACTTCAGCCCTTTGCAACAAATTACATGTGGAAGGGGCAAAAAAGAAAGGAAAGGAAAGGAAAGGAAAGGAAAGGAAAGGAAAGGAAAGGAAAGGAAAGGAAAGGAAAGGAAAGGAAAGGAAAGGAAAGGAAAGGAAAGGAAAGGAAAGGAAAGGAAAGGAAAGGAAAGGAAAGGAAAGGAAAGGAAAGGAAAGGAAAGGAAAAGGAAAAGGAAAGGAATAGATTAAAACTATTGATTAATGCAAAGATTACATATTTATAGAGCTGGAGACTAAACAAGTAATCTGTGCAGAGAATTGGCCAGAAGCAAAAGGCTTGTTTATGTCTGAAACGTGACAGTTTTTATTGCTCCGTTTAAATACTTGCATGTTGGTCTTTTGTCTGTTTGTTTGTTTGTTTCTCCCATCATTGGCCTAAGTGAAAACTCATTTGAATCAAAGGGTTCTACATTCTACATTTCTACATTCATTCCAAAACATTTCTTCACCAAAGCCTGAGTATCTTAACACCTAGTCACTGACTCTTACAGACATCAATAAAATCTGATAAAGAGTTACAGAAATGCCTTTGTTCTTATACTGAAGAAAACCTCACCAACATATTATCTCCACCTCATTCACTGTGTTGATTTTTTTCCAATATAACTTCTCTTAAACAGTGCCCTCAGTCTCTATGTTTTTAGGGACACATGGTGGTGATGGGTCTACAGTCAACCTCAGAGAGCTTTTCCAACCTTAATGATTCCATGATTCTATGACTTTATGATTCTTTATTGCACAAAATGTCACTATGCCTCAAGCATTTTTTCTCTAGCTTCCTGGTAGCTTCTTCCTTATTTTCTGTGAACAATGTGACCAGAAGAGAACCCTCAGTCCCAGCCTGAAAGGCTTCTTCATTCACTGTATGCCATTGTTGAACCACTATTATTTGTCATTTTCCTTTTTACTGATCTTAACATGTGCCTCCTATTTGGTAAGGATCTGCCCTCAGTGCTTTATAAACCTTTTTTTACTAGTGTTACTGTTGAATATGGAAGACCTGGAACTCTTGTGTTGGTATAGAGCATGACAGTTCTCAGTTAATTCAGGACAGACAGAAAAGCAAAACAAGTGAGCAAAGCAAGACTGGCATTTATATTTAAGATGTCACTGTTCACAGTCACATCTTTGTGTAACAGTACCATGAAGTACTGCACTGACAGATCTGGAAAACTTAACTACCTGAGAAACAGAATAAAAATCCAAGCAGCAAAGCCCTGAGCCAGCAATGCACTTCATCTACATGATGCAGGTACCATCTGCATGGGAAGGGAGGAAGAGCTGCTCATTCCCTGGGCTCACTCTAGCCTTTCTTCTTTCTTAGCATTTCAGATGACAGTAAGTTAGTATGAATCTGACTGCTGCTTACTGGAAGGCAGCTGTACCCTGAGGAAAAATGTAGGTTAGTATAAAGAACAAAATGCTTCTTTGTAGTGATATACACAAACGTGGTAATATACAAACAGAACTTTTTAAATCTTTTTTACCTTTTTTCCTATATGGAGGAGCTCTGTTCATCCTCTCATAGCATTTGAACTGCGAATCTATTATCTTCTGCCGTATGACTGAATTTTCAGTTACTACAGGCTCTAATGTAGGATCAGTATAATTTACAGTAGCAGTAAGACTTGGAACCATTCTCTGTACAGAAAGGAAAAACTGTTAGTAACACTGAATAAACCAGATAAAAAATATAAATTACAAAAGAAGGTCAGAAATCTTCATTACGCATTCCTCAAAGGCCTCTTGTTTGCATATTTTGCATTATGATAGACCTTATAGTGCTTTCAAAGTAAATGCTGAATTTCAACCGAGTTTACTTCACTATAAGCTCAGGATTTTAACCAAGCCCTTTTTCCTGGCAAAATAAAGAACCATTAAATACTAGATAAAGTCTTTAAAATATTTCGATTTAGATTAGTGATCTACAAAAAAATTTGTACGTATCTGCCCGATGTTACACCCATGTACTTCTTCCCACTTGTGCTGATTTCTCTCTAGATTACCCAGTCAGTGCCACAGGCTGGAAACCTTATTTTTTCATGTTTTCTGCTTTCTGCTTTGAGCTCCTTCAACAACTGCTAGGGCCAGGGTAAAGGGTTTAAACTTCATGACCTGAGCTTAGTTCTTAATTAAGCGCCTAAGCAAAGTGCCCCCAAATCTGAGAATCTGAATGAAAAGTCCTCTTTGATCATGTAGCCTCTTCTGAAGGATTCCACTCCAAGCTGCCTGAAGGGCACACAGAAGTACCACTGCCTATGGAAGGCCAAGATCTCAGGCAGAAAGGTCAGTTGTTCTCTTTCCATCCACTCCTCTGTTGCATAGCCCAGGTCTGTGAGTCAGGATGGAAATGACTGTGTGGAGCTCTAGTTAAAGCTCTTTTGCCTTAATTCTGTATCAGGACACCTCTCTGTGGGAAGGTGATAGGAAAGTGTTATTTTTTCTGATTCCCCAAGAAAAAGCAATGCGGCTGTGGCACTTTCTTTGCATGACTCTCTACTTTTTTTTAACCTGCAAAGCTATACTTAAACCATTGCAAGTACATACAGAGTTATTCAGTCTCCTTCAAAACTGAGGACTCCCATAAGCCCACAGCCTTGAAGCTCTTGGGAATCTTCCTTATTCAAAGCCTGCATTTCTCTAGACAAGCCATACAGGTAATGTTACTAACATTAGTATTTTTAACAGTATTTTATGCATAGAAAAGAGTACGTTTAGGACTTTTAGGAGTATGCTTCAGATTATACTGATCACCTTCCATGCACATTTGAGCCCATGAGATTCACATTAACATCAAATGCTAGTACACAGATCGTTAAGCAGGCATTTAGAGCTGTACAATCAAAAATCGTGACAGGTTTGAAAGTTCAAATATGAAGCAACTTCTTAAATGACTGTTTCCCTTTTTCTTATTGCACATTGCAAGCAGCTGTATCTCATTAACACTTTGCTTTCTTTTCCATTAGCATAGACAAAGCAGCTCAGTAAAATACATAGCAAAACAGACTATGTTTGACTTAGGTGAAAATATGTCATTACTTTATGTAGATATGTCTGTGCTGAAACATCTCAGTTTCACCTTTTTATATCATCTTCTTCTACCTAACCAACTGCTTTTTCCTAATTCAATCTAATCCTTTTTCATACTAACATTTTATTTTTGAACTTCATATAGCTACTGTCTGAAGACTGGAATACACTGTAGGCACTTAATCTCACTGCACATAACGTGAAACTTGAAAAAAATGACAGAAAGAAGATGGAAGATATTTTTGGTAGATATTACTCTATATAAATTTTGTGTATAAACATATGTATACATGCATGTATAGATATGCTTAGACAGTGAAGGCATTTGGAACATTTCATCTGGCCACTTAGGTGAAAAAATTAAGCTTCTAAAAGGCCAGAATAGAAAATACAGGAGTAAAGCCCAATATATTTGGGATCTCTCCTTTACGAAAAGATTAAAGAAATAGATGGTGTCCAAGGGGATCATTTAAAAAGCAAACCAGCACTGTTGCCGATCCAGCAAGTATCACAGGAAAAAAAACAGATGAAGCTTTTCAGAGGTCTTCAGGTCTGTTTTTGCCCTTCCTGTCTATGTATCACCACAGGCTTCAGTGCTTCCCTGAAGTGATTCATAGATACTCCAGATTTATTTTTTTCCCCCATTCTTATTTTGAATAATACCTCAGTTCCAAGCTGTTTGCATTTGAGAGAGGAACAGCAGAGTAGTCAAAGACAAGCTGGGGGTTCCCATGTCACTGCCTCTGCTCTCAACAACTCTACTGTCATTGGGGGGCCAATCTGGGAAGGCACTCATGTTTTGAAAGTATAACCATCTGATAATGCTTGGAAAACATCACCAATTTTCTTTCCCTTGAAACAATGTTTTTATTTGACTTTTGTTTTCTTTTTGCAAGATGGTCTGTTCTTCAGTTCCCTTTGACCAAACAAGACCAATTCACACTAACAATACAACCAGAAAGACTGAAGTTACTGGTCATAAATTGCAGTTTCTTTTTCTTTATCTGTACAGAGTAAAGCACAACACAACTGTATGATAATTGGCAAATGCCAGCTACACAGATAGAAACTGTAAGTCCTTTTAAAGCACATTGAAACATCTTTCCCTTTTTTAAGTTGTTTTGGATCATAATAATCCGCCATTCTTGAAAGGAGAGGCTTTTCCCAAGATTGCACAGTATAAAAACATATAAACTGAAATCAAAAGTAAGAAATGCCATCAGAAAAGAAATGCTCCATTCCTGTCTTTTAATTGGTGAAGATGTAACAGTTTGTAACCAGGGATGGAAATTTTGGGGGATGAGATACAAGAGAGCAAAAACATCCTTCTCTTCAAAGTCAGTTTCATAATTTGCTGCATGTAAGGGATAAATCTACTTCCTGAAGGAGACAGCTCTTATTAGGTATAAATTAATAAGAATATTATTTGGAAGCACAGAGTTCCTGTGGTGGTAGATAGGATGAATGTTTTGGATTCCGCGCTAAATTATTTAAAGTGCTTAACCATGTAACTGTTCTGCTACCTTTGAGCAAGGCAGTCATGTTACAGTTGAAATTGTGAGAAAAATTCCTATTACCCATGTTTGGTCCAGGAATTCACTTAGAGAGATTAAAAAGATAGATGAGAATGTGTAACAAAAGCTCAATGAAAATAATTACTTCATCAGGGGAAATCATTTAATGGCCAACAGTAAAAGTAAAGCAACTTTGGATAAAGACTGGAATATTAACATTAGATTACATCAGTCTCTTACATTTATCTCATTTTTTACTTATCAAATCTGAGGAATCAGATTTCGAGTTAGTCACACACACATTTCCATGCAACTTTGATGTAATTGTAAAAGCTTGTGTGTGAAATCAAATTACCGGGTTACGTGTAGGTGTGTTACTGGTATTGTTCATCTGGGATGTGCCTAAAATATACTCGTCCATTTGATTACTCATTTCTTTTTGCCTGGATTTGAAAAGCTAGCCATGGAATTTTGAACAATATTTTATTCTGCCTTGAAACAAATTATCATTTCAGCTGACTAAAAACAGAACTGCTGGCTTGAAGGAGGATGAGCAGTTAAACCTCTGCTTACTACCACACACAAAAGGGCCGTGCATCTACCAACACTCTGGTACGTGGAGCCTAGTGCCCACTCACCCCAAAGCCAAGGGCAAAATTTCCACTCAACTCAGTGGGATGGTGATCTGGCCACATACTCCTGCGGATCAATCACACAAAGATCTTACCACAGTTCTGATGTTGGATATTATTATCAATTTAATTTATTCTTTCTGCACGCCTTACCTTTTGGATGAGGAAAAGGCAAACAGGCAGAAAGAAATCTCTGGGTCGCTATGCTGTTATCAAAGGTAGAAGAGGCCTGCGCATGGCTGTATGTGGGGAAAGCTTCACTGAATAGTGCCTATGGTATGGAATAAACGTTGAATGTTTGGAGTCCATTACTGCAAGTTAAAAACCCTTCCCATCCATCCATCAGTTACTTCAGATGGAAGTATAAATGATGTTGATACAATAAAGGAATGGCTCATTCATTTACAAATATTCTTTATTAAAGAGAAATCAATATTTCACAACTTAATAAGCAGGATGTGTCCATAGCCTGAAAATGATTGGTTATGATTTCTTCGGAAGAAAAATGTTTAAGTGATGTCCCATGCAGCAGTTTAGCAGCCGTACATATGATGTCACTCCTAAAAGTCCAAGTAAATGACGTCATACATACGACCACCAAGCCACCACGTGACAAATGACTGTTATAAGAAAATGAATTGTCATAACAAAGAGAAAGAACAGGCCGCTGGGAATGCTGAAGTTCACTTTAAACCTAGAATGGACAAAGTGATCTAGAGAAACAACTTGGATTCGTTATTAAACTATGTGAAGATTAGCAAATAGTGCCCCAGTTTCTGTAAGATGGACACCTGCTATTAACCTGTACAAGATTGTGCCCATTTCTGAAAGACAGAATCCAGATAAAGCAAGCATAAATTTCACCTTTTTCCACAAAATACTGGATGAGATAAACAGGCATTCCCAAATATTTTCCTTCCACCATCAAGGAGCTAGACTAAGCATGACATTTGAAAATACAGTATTTGCAGCTTTCTTTCCTTCTGATTTTTCCCCTTCCATTAAATACAGCAATTTTGCAAATTTACTGTTAAGCTCAGTCAAAATGTATTTCAGAATCTGGATGCTACAACAGCTTATTATTAATTTTGATAGCTCAAAAATACACTTGATGAATTTCTTTTAAAAGTGCTCTGTTTAGTCACCACTTAGTGGGTGACTTAACTCTTGTTCTTTGAAACACTACACCTTCAAGCAAGAGCTCAGCATGACTCAGCCTCATTGCAGAGCCCCTGTTGCACCTTGATTGTGTTTGAGAGACTTTTCACAGCTACCAGTGTCAAAACAGAGAAGAAAACCACTGTGATTCCTTAGGAAGGTCATTAACAGAAGGCATTCAGTAAACATAACAATGATTTCTTATTCATTACAAAGGTACTCAGAAACAGCAGACAACAACTGTTTGGGGGAAATACCTCAAAATGACATGTTTTATTGAACCACCTAATGTTAAAAAATTCTCGTATTCAATTGCTGTTGAAGCAGGATGAAAACATCTCATAGTTATATCCCATATAACTTACAGTGCAGATTTGGGCGGCTATGTAGAAGAGCAAAAGATTATCACCCACAGTAGATGAAGACACGGCACTTTTAATGGAAAGCAACTTGTAACCCTCTCTTACAGTTCTTTTCCATTGCTGCAGTCAGTACTTGCTCACATGAGGAAGCTTTACTCTCAGGACAACCTGATGCAGACTGTGAGCATAGAGGAAGGCTGCGGAATGCTTCAGGGATTTTGAATACAGCTCTAATTAATCATCTTGCAAGAGACCTTTTTAGGGCAATCAGCTGCATAGCAACAATCTTATTTTGTTAAAAAGCAAAAATGGAGACAAAAATGTCCTGCTCATTCTGGTATCTTTGGTGAATACGACCTCTCTCCTTCCTGAAAATCTGCATGCAGATAGTACCTGAAATTCTCAAAATAACCTTCCGTGAGCCTTTATCATCAGCAGTGTATCTCCCCAAATATTCATTACATGAGAAGAGCTCTGGAATTTGCAAGTCCTTTACAGCTTGAAGCAACTCACAGCTACAAAGTAAAATACGCCCTTCCCACCGCTTTGTCAACACCTCTTCTGGCTCCAAAGCCCAGTACCTGCTCTACACCAGATGTTGGAGGAACCACTGCTTAAGCAGGAAAAGCCTTATGCAGAGCAGGAGCAGGCTGTGGCACCTCTCTGCTCTGTATCACATCTGTAGCTGTGGGGGACAGCAGGCTGTGGCACCTCACTGCCGTGTATCACTGTTGCAAGGGTAAGATGCCTGCACCATGAGCCATGCCCTCATCACAGAGGTAACAATCTTTCTAAGTGGCTTCTGGAGACTCAAACCTAGCACAGTCGTGTTCCAAAATATGCCAGTTTTTGTATTTACCTAAAATCACACTCAGGCATTCACATGATTAATTTTCCACGTTTCAACTGAAATTATTCATGTCTTTCAGGATCTGACATAGTATATCAGACTGTGTGTAGCTCAGTGACTGAGGCTTGGTAACAATTTGACAGGCCTGGACTTAATAAACTGTACGATTTGTTTTTTTTTACTCAAAATGAAATTGTTTTAAAATACAGTCTTGGTCAAAGGGATTTAATTGAATAATGGTGTGGTCTGAAGCTGCAGCGTTCATTTTGTCCTTACTGAGTACTCTGTGGTTGGCCCAGGACAACAAAATTGCAATATATGAGGAAAAACTACTCCATCCATCCTCATTTACAGGGCAAGAGCAAATTACCATCTGCAGGCACAAAAGGAGAATTTTTACTTGACAAAATGAGGTAGAAAATACAATTCTCTTATCTCAATGTCCTGCAAAATTGATCAGTCACACAGGAAAAAGACCCAAGCTTGTTTTTTCCTCCCTCTCATTTTCAGCAGTCTGATCCCCCTGGACACACTGTTCCAGTGCTCCATCCTTCTTGTGGAGAGAAATGCGCACATAGGAGATGATTGTCTAATTCTGCCAGCACATGGGGACTGAGGAACTTGACGAAACAAATCTCAGTTACATTCTGGGGCTCTCAGTAATTACTGAAAAATAAACAGTATCAAAAATAAAGTGAAGTAAGAAACTTTCTCTGGGAAGAAGTTAGAATTTCTAAAGGAATTCCCTCCAAATTGCAAAGGAATATCTGGTGATGGTGGAAGAACTGCCATTATTCTGCATCCAAAAACAAGGGGAGCAGTCAGAGAGACAATAAGAAATTAGCTTCTCTTCTAATAACTGAGTCTTGGAGCAACAGGTGCTTTAAACAGTTTGTGTTTGGCAAAGAACAATTACTACGGACCTATACACAAAGGAGTAGAGTGCTGGCTAGTCTATGAAGAAATGACATAGGTAAGAGAGATAGTTTCTAACAGAAGGTACCAAAACCAGTTGGGACAGGCTTAAAGGCTGGAGACTGTGGGGAGGAGGACCTATGGAGTACCTGTAAATGGAGTCTAGGACCAAGCATGCAAGGAAGGGACTGGCTCTGGGAACCCAGGAGCAATTAGAAAATCCTGCAGAATGGGAAAGGTCTTTCTGGAAGAGAAAGAAAGACACCCTTTCCTTATGACAGACCACAAATAAAACATAAAAAATTATTCTTTTCCACCAGCTACAGGTGGAAACATTTTTGGAAAGATGACCCTTGCCAAATATTTTTCATATTTGATTTAACAGCAGTGTTCTGGCACTACTATCAAGAAAATAGAGCTTGTTCACAGCCCCCTTCTATGGCTGTGGCTTCTCCCTTATCGGAAGATAAATTGACCTAAGAGGTGTCTAACAAGATCACAGTATGGCCACCACAGTGGAAAAGGATGGAATACTGAGATTGGAGCAGTGAAAATGTAAGTAAATTTGTGATTAAGTTAAGTTATACGTACAGGACAGAAGTTAAAGATCCCCCTAGTGTAAAGCTATCTAAAAGGGGGTGCAGATTTTACTTCTTAAATAAGTCAGCTTATTTTAAGAGCTTCTTAAATAAGTCAGTCCTAGCCCTGGGCTACTGCTGTAAGGAGAACAGAACCAATGCTGCACGCATGATACCATGGGTGAGAGATCTAATTTAGAGGGAGGATCAGCCCAATCTTTCAAGACTATCCTCCAAATACATGCTGTAGGGCAGAACACTCCAAACGCTCAGTAAGGGCTGTTGACAATTTTAGTTAACAGAATATTTACAGTCCTGTCATTTGATTGTGGAAGAAAAATAATCTGGAACTGTTCCTTCACTTGGCTTTGATTTCTTACAGGAAGATTTACTGTTCTTTGCCAAGGCTCCTGTTATGTTATGCAGGTCAGTTGGGATTATTCAAGCACAGAAGATATCTGGTCTCTGATGGGTACTTTGGCTTTGAGAGATCTCTAAACATGCATGGTGTTCCAGCCAGCACACTACGTGCACCACTTGCAGGGCTATGTGTAACAGACACAAAATGCCACAAAATACCAGAATACTCTGATACATATCAAGGCAGATTTTTGCCAAGCACAGGGATAATTGTTCAAATCATTAACTAATTCTGGATTAATTATTTCTGAAACCAAGCTAGCAGAAAAATGTTAACTCTCCTCTGTTCATTCTCCTGCTCTCCAGGTCATCTTTGTTTGAAGTCCCTGATCCCAAACTATGAATTCAGTATTTTACCCAAGTAAGGCATTCTTTGCTATTCTTCTGCATTCGCCACGATCTCATATCATTGTTTTATTCCACCATTCTCTTACTGTTCTCGGCTTCCCTCCCCTACTTTTTCCTCCGTGTTAAGTGGCAAACAGCACAATGGGCAAGTTATGCTAGGCTGAAACTAATGAAACAGGGAGAGAGGTCTCTGCCATTCCCCAGAGTGTCTTATAGTCCCATTTCTACAATTTATAACCAGAAAGTGTGTGAGCTGATGGAGAGACACACAGCAACATTCCAAATTCATTCCATAGGAATGGAAGAAAAGCTGAGAAGCAGAGGGGTCTGAGGAGCTAACCAACAAGATACAATCAAGAGTAGTAAGAATGAAAGGTTTCATCAGGAATACAGAAACAAATATATCTTTGAGGAATAAGGTAGCATCAGGCATGCAAGTAACTCAGACTACACCAAGGCAGAGAGATGCTCATTTCCAGCAGCAACATTCAGACATATAATGACTGCTGTGTAACTGAGGACTTGGATAGTGTCCTCATTTCTGACCATCTACAATATCTTTGATTTTATGATACCTGCTAATCATTTGGGGTTCCTCAAATAAAGCTCAAAGAAACCATTCAACTTAGATGAGAGATATTTAGTCAAGTAGAAATTAATTTGCTACATAGTTAGAACAATAGTTACTCAGCCATGCTGCTGTTGAATATATTGGAGTAACAGAAATATTGAGACCAAACAGTCGAAAGTAGTGTTTGAACTGAATAACTAATCTTTATAGTGATATTTGTCTTTTCTGTTGCTTTCCTAAGACCAGAGCCAACATAAACAGTGAAAATTCACAATCACTTAGGTCAAAGTAACACAGTCTTTTGGAAGTTTTCAACCACATAAGTTTTCACATCCAGTCAAAAAAACACAGGTACCATCTTCAGACTTGCAGTTTTGTCTCACTGGGGAACGGTGGTTTCAAGTTCAAACCTTTATGAGATATCTTATTCAGAAATGCTATTAACCTTATTTCAAAATTTATCAAGAAGGGAACTCATTACTTCACCTGTGCTGTATAACAAATATAACTCAGGACTCCTTACTTTTCTGAACATCACCGCAAGTTTGAATCTGGCAGGTGTCATTCATTTGTCTTTTACTTACAATAAGGAGGATAATCAGTAAGAAGCAGCTGTGGGTTGTTTTTTTCATTGTGGAGTCTTCCTGCAGAGGCACGTTGTAGCTGATCCTTCTGGGAATTAAACAGCAAAAACAAAACCCGAATTAGATTTTGTAACAATAAATTCCTATCTTTGTGCATCGGCATCTTTTTAGACTTCAAGTGCATTCTGCGTGTGTGTGTGCCTCCAGCCTTATGTGTGCTGATGTTTGATTTCACTGGAGACAGGTATGCTTTTATTTCAGCCTCCCCTACAGATGTTAAGGTCAGCAGACATGAATTACAGCTCCATGTTACTACACGACCAGCAGTGTATCTACATCAAACTGCCTCTCTGCCTGCAGACCTGACTTTGGCTGTCCTGATTCTGCTGCTTCTAATCTCCAAATGTCTGCAGACCTATGAAGAACCTGCGTATTTTTTTAAAGTTACCTCCAAAAAAGAAAGATCTGGTGCACAGATAGACCACTCAGAAAGCCTATCTATGGAGTGAGAGAAAGCCAGAGGGTGAGGTAGGTTACTGCATAACTCAGTGTGGCAGGAAAAGAGACAAATTGGAAACACTTCAAGTTAGACTTCCTGGCAAAGGAACAAGACTGTGGAATTTCACACTCCAAAATGCAGCTAGCTTGCCTGGGCTGTGGGACTGCAGACAGACACATGGCAGTGACTTTCCATCACTGAGAATGACTACTGCAGCCACACAGTGCTAGAGAAGCACAGCATGGTCATGACTCCACGGGCTTGAAGGGACCTGGACCAGATGCTTTCTGTTTTTTCGTCTCTTTTAACTCATCACCCACCCAGCCTTTCTGCCACAGTAAGCAAGGGAGCTACTGACCACACCTTCATTTCTGAGGCATCTTAAAAACAGAATGAGCATGCTACCTGAGCACCAGACATGCCCAAACCCCAGGAATTTAATGGGAGAAGGGCACACAGACTTTCAAGCTTAGTTTCCTGTATGTGTAGTGAGAAAAACAATCCCTTGTCCAACTCTTGTTTCTACCACAGCATTGTAACAGCTCTTCTCAACTTGAAGTGGTGTGGAATGCCACCCATTACAGAGGGAAAGAAAATCAGTTGTAATTGTCCTCATCTAAAGAAGAAACAATCTCAAAATGTAACAAAGGTGTGGCACTTCCATTGCAATCTAATGCACCTGCATGCAATATCCCATGAATAGGAGTGTTTCACGTCCCACTGAGGTTACATAAAACATGGAATGATGGAAAAGTGGATTCAGAGGATCTGCCTCTGTTATGAAGTAGTCTTATTACTGTCTGAGCCTTGCTAGAAGCATTCTGGTGTGCCAGAGGTAATGGGACAGGAAAATGACACAGAAATAATACATAATTGTGCAGTCAGCCACATATTTGTATTTGATCAGCAATGACAGATAACTCAATTGAAGCAAAAATTGGTCAGCTAGATATGAGGAAAATGTCTGGAATTGTTTCCATCTTCTGTATACTATTCCCCGCAGTGTGTATTGGTTCAAAACTGCCAAAAAATATATGAGCATATAAATAATGGTCTTGATCAGCTTCCCAGTGAGCAGATATATATACAGAAATGTGTCTATACAATTATGCACAATACTGTAAAGCATTCTGTAGTGTGATGTAGAGCCAGTTATCTTTTGCATTCCCCCCGCTAGGCTCTTCTGCAGCATCTACAGAGATGTGCTAAAAAATAGGCAAAAGAACTTTGCCCTACAAGCTGTTGACAGTCTTACAAAACACTACTTGCCACAAATGGCAGAGAGATTAATGCAATATTGTGATCTAGAAAGAAAAGGCAAAATCAATAGCAATTGTAGTTACCCGCAATGCATCTAATTTCCTGCACTTGGTGCTAGAAGTGTTTACAGCATTATGCTGGATTAAAGCAGCAACTGCAGGTAAATTTTAGTCAAGTGAGATTTTGTGAACGTTTGTTACTATGTATTGAAGAAGCTATTTAAAATACCTCTTGCTCCCGTATCTCCCAGTTAAAAAAAGCCATCTGCAAAATACTTAACACGTTATTTTTCCCTTCTGTTGACTGTGATGACTATGCTATATGATACTACATAAGAGTAAATGAGTAAGAATTATTCTGCACACTTAATCTTACATAATCTTGATATTTCTAGTCTTTCTTCTAGCCAGCTCTAACCACGGGAATGGTTGACATGCTACTTGAAGTCCAATACCTGCTTTTTCTTCCTCTTCACAGGAGTCTTCTCCAGAGACAACAATTTCAACAGGTTTTATCAATGCTAGTATAAAGTCCCTGACTGAGAAGTAGCTTTCCTCTAACATCAAGAATGACCTAGAGTACTACATACATGGGTTACTGGATCAAGGACAACGAGCATCTTGAAGTGAAAAGACATGTGCAGATAAAAAGCGTTGATCAAGGGGCAGATCGGGAATGACGCGGAGGCAGAAAGATTCTCAGGAAGGGCAGCCCCAGGGTATAGATCATCAGCCTCTGGACAGAGGGATGGACCTGCATCACCACAGCTCTGTCCCATCACCAGCAATCCTGGTTCAGCGGTGATGATACAACAGTTAAAATGGGATGTGCAAAGTGGCACACTCAAGGCCTTGAGTTTGGGACTGTTGTGCTAAAAATGCTACTTGCACTTGTGCAATGGACAGCCTCCTTGCTGAAAAGGAGGCTGGAAACCCCCAAGCAGCACTGGATCTGCTTTTACCATGAACACAGAAAGGAGCTTGGTCCTTAGCATATATTAATGTCATGACTCAACCGCACACAGGCTTTGGTGAAGTACCTGCAGAAAGAGTCCTTCCTTTGCCTTATTCTGGCTGCTTATTGCCACCTGGCTTGTGCTACTCTCAAAGCCACTTCAATCTTTCAAAACAATAGGTGCATAGGCACTTCAGATGGTTCTTCATTGCAGATATTTCAAGGTATGCATGAGGTTTTCCTGAGATCACGGATACTGCAATGAACACAAGCAATTATAGACAATGTACTGATAGCTATTTGGATCACTGGAGCTAATATAAGAATGATTATTATGGGGATTTAATACTGCAGATGTTTTTTCATTTGCTGAAGTTCTTAAGCAGGTTTTAGGTTATGTCTTGATTCATGTTCTTCTACTGTTTATCATTTTCTTTTTTTTTGTAAAGTTCACCAATGTCCTTGCTTGATGTTAAGATAATATAATGTGCTTCATACATTTAAGTTCTAAAACATTCATATTTAGTCATATTTAATCATATGCACATTGTTAAAGCCCAATATTTTTCCATGATTGTATTAATTCTCCATCCTCTGTTGCTTATAATAGTTCTGTACGAAATCCTATTCTGGTTTTTAAACTAGAATATTGTTCTGTATTCCTCTGTTAATGTAGCATAGCTTATTATGTACTAAGATATTTCTCTTGCTTCGGCTATTACAGTAATAACCATGGGTACCTTGGTATAAGTCCTGTAGCTCATCTGAGGAACAGTACAACATTCTCTTGGTATTGTCATCTCTTTTGGCTCTGTTCTGATTATTACAGTTTTAATACTAAACTGAACAGGGCTATAATTACAAATACCATTGGGTTATCCAAAGATGGGACAACCTTACCCACTCAGTCATTTGCACAAGTGGCCTAACATGACCAACAAGGAGGTCCAGAAAAAGGTACAAGAGTGAAGCCTCAAGAGAGGGCAGTAGATCAGCATTTACTTGCTGCAGTCCAAAGAAACAATAAGAAAGAAGGGCTTTTGGGAGGAATAATGACATAAACTTCTCATTTAATTATTCTGCTCTGATTATTCTGCAATGCCATATTTCACAATAGTGCTGACATATCTTTGGAGGAAGATTTTAACAACACAGAATGGGACTAGTAGGATTTGCGACCAAATACAACAGAGTGATGCAACAATATATCTGTCCTTGTCTTACCCTTTGAAAGTGAAAATTCACTCTCTACCTCTTCGTTTGTCCAGCATGTTCTTTAGATGGATTTGTTACCACCCCTGTGCAGTTTTGTCAGGGAGAACAGCTGTGCACTCACCTTCAACCCCAATGGCTCCGGGGTTTCTTCACACTAGGACTTGTAGATCGTCTCAGGGAGCACTTTACTACTCAGCACAGGAGGACACTGACCTGCGTTGCCTGTGCCAAGGATGGAGAAGGAAACCCAGGAGCACGTGGGTAAGAAACATGCAAACCAGCAGCCCCTGCTGCTGAGTGCTTAGGGAATTTGGATCCAAGGAGGAGGTTGCAGGTCTGTCTCAGAGAATCATGGAAAGATTTGGTTTGAAAGGAACCTTTAAAGATCACTTAGTTTCAACTCCTTGTTAAGGCCAGGGACACCTTCCCCTAGATCAGGTTGCTCAAAGCCCTATCCAGCCTGGCCTTGAACACCTCTAGGTATGGGGCATACACATCATCTCTGGGCTACCTGCTCCAGTGTCTTACCACCTCATCATGAAAAACTTAATTCTTATATCTAATCTAAATCTACTCTCTTTTAGTTTAAAACCATAATCTCTTGTCCTATCACTATAGGCCTTTTTAAAAAGTCAATTTCTAGCTTTCTTTTAGGCCCCATTTAAGGACTGGAACGCTCATATGGTCTCCCCAGAACTTTCTTTCTCCAGGATGAAAAAGATCAGTTCCCTCAGCTTGTCTTTATAGGAGAAGTTCTCCAGCCCTCTGATCATCCTCGTGGCCAACTCTGCACCTGCTCCAAAAGTCTGTCTGTCTGCTGTGGGACCCAGAGCTGAATGCAGTACTGCAAGGGGAGGTCTCACAAGAGTGGAAAACAGAAAGCGACATCCACCTCTCCCCACCTACTGGTCATATCCTTTTGATGTTGCCCAGGATACAGTTTCCTTTCTGAGTTGTAAGAGCACATTGTTGGCTCATACTCAGTTTTTCATCTACCAGAACACCCAAGTCCTCCTCAGGGTTACTCTCAATCTACTCATAACCTAGCCTGTATTCAAGTTTGGGATTGACACAACCCAGGTGCGGGTCACTTTACTTGGCTTTACTGAACTTCATGAAGTTCACATAAGCCCGCCTCTCAAGCCTATCCAGGTGCCTCTGGATGGCATCCCTTTCCTCCGGAGTGATGAATGCACCGCACAGCTTGGTGTCACCTGCAAACTTGCTGATGTTCCACTGTCCTTGTTACTGACAAAAGATATTAATTAACACTGACTCCTAGGGGATATCACTCATCACCAGTCTCTACATGAACCCTGAGCAGTTGACTGTAACTCTCTGAATGCAACTGATCAGCCAATTCTTTACCTATCAAGTGGTCCACCTATCTGATCTATGTCTCTCCAATCTAGAAAGAAGGATGCTGTGTGGGACAGTATCAAATGCTTTGCACAAGTCCAAGTAGATGACAACAGTTGCTCTTCTCTTACCCACCGATAATGTAACCCCATCATAGAAGACTGCTAAAGTTATCAGACATGATTTGCCCTCAGTGAAGCCATGCTGGCTATCACCAGTCACCTCTTTGTTTTCCATGTGCCTTCACACAGTTTCCAGCTTGCATTTGTTTTGCCAAACGTGTCTGGGGGAAAGTATTAAAATTATTTTCTCATTCCAATCATCTGGACATTTTACCTCTACTTTCATAATTTAGGATACTGCTTTGGGCCAGGAGTCAGCTCTGCAGTCACACTACTATAATCCCAGGTCCTGTGCAGACCAGCACTGCAGCACAGCAATAACAGCCCCTTTAGGCAAAAGAAATGCCATGGTTGTGATCTCAGCTGTGAGAAGGAAACACAGCCAGTCCCTCCTATTACCTAAGCACATGCCCTAACTATTAGCCTACAATGGTCTGCCAGTAGATTAACTGGAACCATCATCTATCTTCTCACAGCCGTATTTCTGAGGGAAAAGGTGAGCTCTATTCAGTGCTCCCTATGCCAGAAAGCTGGTGATCATCAGTGTCAGGTGGAGAAACGTGCCTCCTTACAGCCTCTAGTCAAACATCTAGGATGGTAAGGCAAGGCTGAAGATGTACTGGTTATCTTTACACAGATCCTTGAGCCGTGTCTGAACTTTTATGTAATCATCCAAAAGTTTTCATACAAAAACCTTCTGAGAAATACAGGTTCCAAATCCTCAACTTTAGGTGTTGGGCACCAAAAGGCATTGCAACATGGTATTTGCAGGCATCTACGTAATTTGTTGGATCTTCTCTCATTCTTTTTAGTAGTCTTGGAGATAATTTCACTATCAGGGAACCAAATGCCCATCTGCTTAATGATTATCCAGCTGTTACTCAAGGAGATCACTATTAATTTCTATTATCTTTCCTGGCAGAGAGAGTGAACTGCATCTGTAGAGCTGAGTAGTACTATGTTAACAAACAGAAACTATTAGCTATGGCAAATAGGCAATTTCAGACCTACACAGATCAAGTGACCAAATAAATCTACTTCATTGATTCATTTGTATTACATGGGAGCTGCAATACTTGAAGCTTCATTTTCCTACTGAAACCCAGTCAACAAGAACAGGCTATTTAACTCTAGGCTTGCCTTTAACCAAATCCTTGCTAACAAACTGAACAAAAATAGAAAAAAAGAGAAACTAGCTGCTGCCTTGGCTGAATTTTGTTTTAGGATAATTGCAAGTTTTGAAAAGCCAACACAAGATACATGTGGGTGATCAAGGCGATCGTATGCACTAAAGAGAAAGTGGAAGATAGCTATTCTTTGACTAAATGACAGATAACTATACTTCAATAGAAATGTAACACAAGAAACATGGTTTGAATGTTAATCATATACAATGCTTCTGCATCCTCCAATCACTAATGCAAAAGGAAGTGATTCCCATCACAAAGCAGTAGCCAAGAAAACGCGTTTTTAGTGCTTAGGAAGCCACCCCTCATCTCTCTCTAGTTGTTGGCCAAGAGTTCTTAGGAGGCTTAAAATAAAGTGGAAACAGACAAAATTTCAGGAAGGGATTAGTAAAATACTTAAATGGAGTTGGTACCCAAGGTCTGCATTACTCACAAAGACTGAATGGTGTCATTTTAAATGTACTCTGGGAAGCTGTAAAACATAACATATTCCAACTCAAAAGTATTAACAGGAGTATCTAAAGCACTTCTGGAGGTTAACAAGTTCAGTGGAAAAAGAACATAATGACAAGGCAATCCTAGATGCACTTGGGATATAACACATATAAGAAGTTAAAGAGAAGCAAGAAAAACTGGATGCTAAGTGTTGAACTTATGGGAATTTCTTTTTCCATTTCCCAATTTCTTTCTGCATGACACTGGCAGAATATTTATTTAGATTAGTGCAACCACATATATGACATTCTTCCCTCTGGGATCAATACTTTTTTTATTCCATATATTGAAAATTTTGTTAAAAGTTTGCCTTCAGCTGGAGCACATATTGGAAAGAAAAACCGTTATTGGATATTTCCTCATGGCCAATTCCTTCTCAGTTTTCCATTCAGTCCTTCCCCAGGCAAACTCCCACTGGTCCTTTTTTTTGTAACCATGCATTCCTATAGATGATTTGAAGTAAGTGAATATTTTATGGGATGGGCAAAGTAACAAGGAAAAATACTGTACTTTTTTATTATGTCACTGTTTTTAAATAAATCACATAAAGTGTGAAAAATCATGCGAGTGGATTGCTATAAATCAAATGCATATGACACACTTTTAGAGCATTTCGTTCCCATTTGGCAGCAGAACAGCCTATGTTAGAGCTGGATGTAGGATGTAGGTTTCACTTCTACTCCGACAAAAATGAGCCTTTTTTTTTTTCCCCTCAAGCCTGGGTCTCATTTTATAGTAGCTCTGCTAATAACGAGTAGAAATCCTAATTAAGATTTGAAGTCAGAAGATGTCACATTGATCTCACAGGGCTGTACCTAACAGGGCTCCTAAATGAGCTAGTAGAAACAAAGAAGCTTTAGAGCATGCAGGCCATCCTGTGACAGTCTCTGAAGAAAGCTGTGTGTGTTTGAGCTCTCAGCCAGCTTTCACAGATACAACAGCTGGTCTACTCGAGAGTGCTTACTTCTGGTGGTAAATCTTGCCTTAGCTGTGCTCTTAAAATATTACACCTGAGTTTTCTGTTAGAAATCTAAACTCCAATAAATGGAAGTGAAATGAAGCTGTTATTACCTTTTACACTGTTTTTACATCTGATGCGACAGATGAAGATACAAAGCTGTAATGAATGATGCAGATATAAAGAAATGTGTATGTCAGCAAAAAAAACCCCACAATCTCAAATAGTTACTACAGAATAATCAAATATAAGAGCTGTAGTACTTGATTACTGTGTTGCTCCTGTCAGGAATTACAGCACAGGATTAGATTGAATATTAGCACTCATTTCAATTAGGTCAAAAGTGGCACATTGTTCACTATGGCATTATGCATACGTTACAAAAGTCTAACAATGAAATTTGCACATGATAAATTACTATTGACTGCTACTTTGCCAAGAGGTAGCTATTAGCCACTGAAATTAAAATTCTGAAAAGGACTCCAGAGTAACATATATGAAAAGTATTATTTTCAGTGATAATCACGGTAACAATGCAGGCAGGGTTCATAGTGGGCACGTATGCATGGGTAAGAATAAAGGGCTGAAGGGGTCTTTTCAGGGACTTGCAGTGAGGTTAGTGTTTTCCTTATGGTTCCTCTTTTCTTCTGTCAATTAGCATGGAAAAGAAATGAGGGAATGGGTACAATGTGCTCTTGCTGCCCACTGTGCTGAGGCAAACTCAGAACTGGCTCCAATGGAGTGCAAAAGTTCTCATTCTTCAACAGAAGCTGCAGGGCGGACACAAGGCAGCAGGACTGCTTTTCTGCCAGCCCAGGGTTTTCCTTCTTCCACAGTATTGTTAAGTGGAGCTCTGGGACAGCCCTGGGAAGCTAACCTACACACTTTTAAAAGGAAAATGGCAGAGCTTGGAAATAATTCTCCAATATTGGCAGAAATGGCTCCTCAGAACTTGCTATATGTAATGCAGATCTTTTCATTGGCCTCTTGGCATTGTCACCGTCTCACTTGCTATTACTCTATTACTCTGATTACTTCAAATTCATTCTCTGGCTTTGCTCTCCTTTCATGCATCAGTTCTGTATGTGAGATTCTAATCACACAGATAATGCACAGCTTTCTTTTGTCTTAGGGCTTTGGTGGGGAGCAGAGGAGGCTCTGAAGCAGCTCATTAGCCACAACTAATACACAGTGGGTAAAGCAACATCTGGCCTGGCATGTACCTGCTCTACTGGTAAGGCCAAAAGCCTGCGGGGCCATTGCAATTCTCAAGCAAATCAGTCAAGTCCCATTTATGATCACGTCCAACACAATGTGTTTTTTAAGACTGCCAAAACCAACCCTGAACGCTTCCTTATGCCAACATTTCCTTTTGGTAAAATCTTGATACACTTCGGCTAAAGCCTGTGTTGGGCAGGGATTTGTTTTGCTGGACCTGTTAAAATGAATTTCTGGCTCCACTAGGCAAGGAATTTAGAAGCAAATCCAAAATGTCAGCTGAAGTCACTAATGAGGATTAGCTTCCAAATTTTGAGTCAGCTCAAAACAGGGAGTCAGTTTTGCATTTCTGAGCACAGCCAGGACCCATGCAGGTGCTATGGGGCTATTCTTCAGTTTAGCCTATAGACTTGGATACTTCTGAACAGCTAGGCTTAGGGTTTTCCCAAATCTTCCTATCAAATTCAGCTGCAGAGATAATCTTGACTACAAATGATACAATCAAATAGGAAAAGAAATGCCTCCAATATAGCAGCCTATTTGTAAAGCTTTTCAAAATAAAAACCTGGAAATACTCTGTAATTCTCAGCAGGATTTTTCCTGTTAAACCATAGGTTGCCAATGCTAGCATTTATTTCACTGGCAACGAGTGAAAAGACCTGAAACCTTAGCCTCTCAGTGCTGTTAATAACTTCAAATATCCAAATATCCATCCATGATCAAGAGCTTCATGTGGAAAAATAATAGTTAGTCTCCTCCATAAATTACATTGACAGTACTTCATATAGCAGACAGGGGACCAAAAGGAAGCCTACTTGGATAAGCACCGAGATTCATAAAAGATTTCTAATAGCTTTGGAAATAAGTTAGCAAAGCCTATTCAGCAGAACTAGGGCTGACCTTGCTTGACATCCTGACTGCTTCGCTGAATCCACACTGCGCGTGTGCTCCCACAGGGCTGGCAAAATCTCAAGGTGCAGGAATTTAAGACAACCTAGTTCTTATAGGCTCAGCAAAACTTGTGTCCTGGGGTCTTTTGCCCTCCTTCCATGTTGATTTTGCCTGCTGGTGGTGCAGAATTTGGGCTTTTATTTGTTGAGCTGCAGCTTGTAGCTTTTCTCTAAATGCCTTGTATTCATCCAGATGAAGCACTTGACCTTCCTATGGAGCACATTTTTCAGACAGCACCAGCTCAAAAAGCACATAAAGGGTATTTTTCTCACACAATATGAATATTTCTATTTAAAGCTGTATGACGAATCTTCTGCACCATACTGAGATAGTCACCACCACTAAGGTAGTGAAAGGCCCAACTCTCATTGGTTTCCTAACATAAGAGTTGTCTTGCGCATGGTATCGCTCACACATCACACATATACAAGCAAAGTGCAATGTGGACTTCAAACAGCACCTGGCTGTTTTTTTGTTTACTGTGAGAAAAATATCCTTCTCGTTTATTTTTAATTTCTTAACTCATTTAATATCACTATGTGCAAGATAATATCATCTTCATAGTCTCATAGGTTGATCCCATTTTAACAGGTATTTCACAGAGCTACAGGGTAAAGGTGTATTTAAAATTACAAATGAGCTCAGGAGCAGAATGTTTGCATAGCACTATTGCTTGGATCTGACAGTGAGTGGGTGGTCTTTGGAAAGGAAGGAATGGAAGGACCTACAAAAGCAATCTTTTTGCAGAGTGACTCTTGCACAAGAAGCTGGTAATTCAGCTGTGCAAAAACATCTTAACTATTCCTAGGTAAGAGAACAGTTCACAGTAAATAAGTGAGTAGCAGAACTTGATTTTTCATGGCTTTATGTATTAAAACCTCTTCTTTCAGATCTCACAGTCACTAAACTTAGCACTTTCCTACTATCCTTAACCTCTTTTTCCAGTTGGATTCTTTCCAAAAGATGCCATTCCCACCTTCTTTAAATACACTGATACCTCAGGTGTGCACCAACAGCACAGAACATATACGAGGCTAGAAAGTCTCGTTCAACATTATATTAGTTTAGTTTGTTGTGAGTGAATACTGTGCTAGTTGCTTGCCATAGTGACTTGGTAAAACACCGATGTGAATTTATCTCAGAAGTTTGACAGCAAATATACCTGGCAGTATTACATGTCTACAAAATCCTTAACACTTTTCTACAAAATTCAGCTAGGCTCACTGAGCTCTTGCTATAGATTTCTACTCTGTGCTTAGAATGCATTTTAACAGAGCTCATAAACATTTTTGTCTCTATGACAGTCAATCCCTGCTTAGTGTAACAGCCGTGTGGAAGCTTAGCTTTAAGTACCATTTTAAATGCTCTTTAACTAATGTGCTGAAACGAGGCCCTGGTGTTCCACAGCTGAAGTCATCTAGACAATGCAGTGGGCTGGAGATTGTGCTGCTGACCATGTGAGCAGCATAAGGGAGCATCCAATGGACTCCATGTTTAAGAGGATTCACTGCAGAATGAGTTCCTTTCCAGATGGGAATTTTGGTGATCTCATTGGCAAATGCCCACAAGATTGCAGGAAGACAGCAATGACTATACTATAATATTTGATTAGGGACAATGGGACTTTTTGCAGAAGAAGAGATGATAGTTCAGTTTCCTTCAATTTTATCAAGTTCCAAACAAACAGCCCAGCCAATTTCCACCTACAGGAAGTACGGTGAAATTTATATGCTGTAAGAATAATTTATTAAGATATATCTTTGGTGACTGAATGTGTAAATGTTCTGTTTAATAAAAACTCAATTTACTGATGATCTGGTGGAACCAGCCTAGTATATGGTCTCCAGCCCAGAAGTATTGTCTACTAAAGCTCTCGAAAGCTACTTTTCTATGACATCCCTGAGAAAACCTTCAACTGATTCCTCATCCAGAATGAAATTCCATCCAGCCAGGTAGTGGAGAGCCAAACAAGGGGTTCAATAGACGGGCAGTCTTCCACAATCAAGATTTTAGGATATGTTTTGTTAATCAGTGATGTTTTTTGTCTCCCAGTTGAAGTGGCAGCCAGCTAATGGTTAGTAGTTGGAATATAAGGAATGAAAAGAGGTTTAGGCAGGAAGCAAATGCTCTGTGTTTTTTATTAGTAACTGCAGGGTTTTTTTGGGATTTCTAATCAGTGGATATGTACAGAACATAAAACTATCAAAAATAAAATTATCGCTAGAATATATAAATATGAAATAAACAACTACTGTGGTGGCTCAAGCTTTTAACTGTCTTCTGGCAATGCTTCTGTAGAGGCCACTGAACCATGTCTGTTCCCTTTTCTGATATAAATCTGGAAACTGATTTAAATGCAAGAAGCTCTATTAATTGAAACAAAACTCTTTCATGATTCCTTTGGTACAAACAAGAGGTAATCTGAGCACTCTGGAAAGCTGGAGAATATGTTTTAATTGGAATTATAATTGAATGAGATAAATAGCATGTGTCACTTCATCATGAACAGGCTCCGTAAGCATTACAAAAGATCAAAATACACATAAGTTGAAGCAAAAGACTTTTCTTTCTTTCCGTCTTTTTTCTTTTCCTCCTTTCTCTTTTCTCTCTTTTTGTCTCTTCTTCTCTTCCATCATTCACCCATACATTTGTCTCTAACAGCAGCTGTTACGACACTTCATAGGTCTACAACCACTGATCCTAGCAAATTATTGCCTCCAGTCCTTAATAAGTTTCAGTCCACAATCTACTCAGTGGATAGCAATTTCTGTCAGAGTAGACACACACCTCTAGCAGTCACACAGCACAGACAGACCATTATTTGTCTCACACCATGTTTCTTCACTGACCTCATCTTCAGATCATAAAGCCAGAAACGAGAACCTGACTCTGAAGGTGCTATCCTTTCTCCTGCCTACCTAGACGGCTATTCCTACCTGCCATTCTATGCAGAAATCTCCTAAATGAGGCTGCACAAGGATCTAGAAGTAAAATTCTAAACCATGTCCTTGAGATATAGATGCACCATTAAGTTAAATGTGTGATAGTTCACTGCAATGTACGACATGAAACACCAGTCAACAGAGGTTGTTGTTTTTTTTCCCCCGCTACAAACATCTGATAGGGAAAACACTGAGTTACACCTCTGTGAAGATGCTTTGCCACCTTTGTATTCTACACTGATTCTGGCTGACAAACTGAGAAAGAAAGAAGAGGATTTTCAGACATAAATGAGAATCCTTAGAAAGAGCTATTTTCACACAATCAGAACGACTGGGTTGAAACCAAGTAACAATATACCAAACTCCCATTGGATAATCCAGGTGCATAAATCATGGAAGATGATGAAGGAACGACAGATGCTTTGAGCTCTCACATGAGGTCCCAGACACTGTCAGGACTTCTGGTAACACATACAGAACTAGCTCCTCAGGCTGATGGCCAAAAGGATGCAGTACAGGTGGTGATTGCCAGTGTCCCTGTCTTTGGGAGGAATATATAGCACTAACTCAGTTTGCAATGGTCACATCATCTTGAAGTAGATTTGTTTCTGAGTGCTGTTTCAGGACTTCATTCCAGGTCTCAGTCATTAATTAAATGCTGCTGATTAAGCAGCAATAAGCACCTGGCCCATAAAATGTAAATGAAATGAAATGCCTTTTAAATCGCTATCAATTTTGAAGTTGGAAGCAGTAGTATTTTTTATTTAATTTTTACATTACTTCAGAAGCAGTGATGCCGTTCAAACAAAGTTTGTTTGAACGGCAAATTGCAAAAATTTGGCATTGATTTCAATGAAGAGTGGTTTGGAGCAGACAGAGAAAAGGCCAGTCTCCCACAGTGAGCAAAGCTGACAAAAGGCAAACATGATGGATTTCTTACCAAAACATTCTCCCTGATAATAAGTATTTCCAAGCTGGGGTACACAACACTGTTCACACACAATCAGCTGTGCCTTGCTTAAACCACAGCTGATAATGAGGATAAATATTCAGTTCTACTGAGGTCTTATAAACTTTAACAAAATCTATGCACAGACTTTTTACCAGGAGATTGATCTGCAAGAATTTTGTTTTCCCCCTCCAAACTCATTCTGCACATGGCACAAGCTGAAGTTCCATTAAGGATCAAAAGAGGTTCCAGTGCCAAAACAGTGCTTTGTTCCCCCAGTTTGCTAAAATCACAGCACAAGCTATTGCCGGGTTTACAATTTTCTTATACAGACAGATCAGTCTACATGAATCCGTGTATTAGTTTTTTTCTTGAAATTGGTTTTCAGAAGCCAAATTCATATACTGGCAGCTTGCCAGAACTTGGTGTCAGACACAAATAATCTTCTTTATTCTGAAGAGCCAGGAAAGCCTGTGGTTTGTGACAGTGTTGTACCAAGAAGAACAGTTATGATTTCTAATCCTCCCCCAGAAGGTAAGCTATTTCTTTTTACCTTCCAAGGTCAAAATTGAGAACTCAGTTGAGTTTCTGACTTAAGCCTGATTTCATGATAAATCAGTAAAAAACAATGGGGAAAAAAAAAAATCCCCAAACAGCTCTGAGATTGAAAAGAAAATCTACAATGGGGATGAGGTAGTACTGTGAAAATTAATGCGATTCTCTATTGATACTACAAAGATAAGCCTAATTCCTTTTTCAGTGTGCAGGGAACTGAAACAAGATAAAACTTTGAAAACCTTCCTTTTCCCAACACACACAAATATACTGCAAAAACCTGAACTGCAGCTTTCTGCGCTACATAGAGAGGTGTTAATTCATTTTTCATACAAAAACAAGACCAGTATCTCCTTCATTACTTACAGCCACAAGGAAAGAAGAGAGCAATTTGCAGGATTGGGACTGAGAATGCAAATCATGTGTTACCTTCATATTCCAACAGCCTTAACGTTTCCACAATTCTCCCTGCCCAAAGAAAGCAAGAAGCTGCTTTAGGACAGGGGTGATAGTGGGGCATGGTTCTAGCTATAGGTTTTGACTGAGGAGGATAGGATGATGGGAAAGGTGGCACTTCTCTGGCCCATTTTTTGTACACTTACAAAGAAACCTGTTCAGAAAGAAAGGGGAAAATAGAGGACATGATACAGTTATGAGTTTTAACAAGAAGTCTAAAACAAAGATCAGAGTATACTGAAATTACCATTTAAAAAAAATCTGCTTTTCCTCAATTAAATTAGTAAATTCCCCATAGCATTCCTATGTTTTAGGTAATATAATAAATTCTTTTAAAATCTGATTTTAATCTATCCTTGGAGAAAAGATATCAGCATATTCTTTACAGAATGCACATGGCACTTTTCTTTGCAATGAAGACACTTACAAAACATCCATACTGAGTTTGTGTCATCCACCCGCCCATGTATCTTCATAAAACTTGTAAGAGAATCTACTGACCCTTGAGAAATGACCAGCCTGGGAGAAATGCAGAAATGGATACGAAAGTTATCAGCAGATGACAGGCTGGTCCATACGTGTACAGCCAGGCAACACTCCCAGAGAGCCTTGATTCCCAAGAAAGAAATCAAGTACTGTTTTCACTATTTATTGTTGTAGTTTTGTTTTGTACATATCGCTTTTCACTTTTTGGAGTCAGTTTTTCAATTAGCTTAAAAAAATACACGTTACATGCAGAAGTTGTGGTGCAAAGCACGGACATCAGCAAGACTCCTGCTCTTTTGGATATTACATGAGCAAAACCAGTACAAGTACTTTCTACAGAACTTTCATCCACATTGAACTGTTTTCCTGCAGAATAGCAAGCACTGCTTGCACTGCTTGCACTGAAATGTCTACTGTTCAGAAAAGTTGCAGACAAGCCACCACACGAGAGGCAACATGGAACTTGTGGAGCAGCGTCTGAATTGTGAATCTTGACTAAAAACTGCTTTGCCTCCTATGGGTTGAGTATATGAAAATGACTTACTTAGTTTCTAATGTGCAATCATTCCTGCTACACACAGAAAATAATGGTCCAGATCAGCAATTTTGCTTCAAAGACGGAGAAGAAAGAGATGTGTATCATGAGGGGCCTCACAGACAAAATGATAATCCAGCTTTTTCATCATCCAGAAAATTTGCCTCCTGCTCTGTTTTCTTTTTGCACCATGTAGTAGAGAAGACCAGGACGCATACGTGGAGACTGCACATCTCTGTATGTATAGCTTCATGCCTGTATTGGAGACAGCTGAGCAGTGCTTCAACACATATCACACAGTCCCAGGACTGCTGTGTAAAAGGAGCAAAGGCAGAACCCATGGCAGTGAATGCAGAGAGGCCACTGTGGGTGTCCACCCACAAGGACCCACAGCAAGGAAAGGATTTTCTTCCAGAAGACGATCAGAGAGAACTGAAAAGAGACCCACAACACATTCATTTCTTACCATTAAACAAATTTATTCTCTTTCTCACTAACTCTTCTTTCTAATTCATCTTTTTGAACTCTCGAGATCAATTTGTCTATAAATATAGTTATACTGCTATAAATTGGATAACTAATTTTTTGTACATCCAGGCCAACGTGAACTATCATAAGAGAAACCTTGCTTCAGTGGTTTATGCAACACACAGGTATGTTTTACTTAATTTTCTGCCAGTGTGTCTGTCCACCCAAACTGCACTGTTTGGAAGCAATTACAGTTCAAAGTCAAAGCCTTTTAAAAAACCCTCAATGCTTCAAGTTTTAAAGAAGCAGCAGTTTTGCAGTCCCACACAGAACCTTTGCCTTGGAGACACAAGAGATGAGCAAACTGAGATAACACAGGACAGATGCTCATCCTTTATCTTAGGCAAGCGAGAGTTAAGCCTCTGCATGACAGTACTAGCACTGCATGGAGAGATACATGTTTTAATATGAAGAGAAGAACAGCAACACTAAGGCACACAATCTAGAGTGCTCGATCCTTTAATTAAACCTTAGCTATATCTAAGAAGATCACGTCCAGATTAGTGAAAACATGAGTAGTTCTCAAAAATCTTCCTTGGGGTTTAATTACAAGCTTGAAATGGAACTCTACATGGGGACTGTTGTTTCATAGCCTAATTTCATCACTCTCCCTGAAATGTTAAGCATGTTATAATCCATCCTTTATACACTGGAGGATTTTCCCAGCCAAGAGAATAAACTGGCTTAAATATTTATTTATTTTTTTTCCAGAATAAAATAACATCTTGGTTACTATATCGTAGCCACAGTATGTACTCGTCCTAAACCCCTTTCATGCCAAATCCCTGGGAAATTGTAAAATAATGCTGACTTCATGTTATCCATCCCTTATTGTGTAGCACAGGAGACAGATACAATTGGCACCAGAAGTCAGTGCACTGGTTTCATAGCAAGCAAAATCTTGGCAAATGGAATAGCCTATGAATGTATAATACCAATGAAATGCAAATGAGTGCTAGAAGCTGGCTATTGCAGCAGGCAATCACTCTTCTGAGTGGAAGAAAAACCTCTGGGACTGAAATTAATTGTGGCAGAAACAGTAGCCTAATGCTACTTAGATTTTATCCCTTCCTTTTAAACGTTTTGATTTTACTTACATTTTTAATGCTATCTCTGTAGTACAACACCTCTGCCTACAGAAATGCTGGTACTGCTGGTACAGACACAAGCAAAACTCTTCCTTCTCTAAGGAGCTGAATGTGGAAGCTAGGGACTTCAGAGACTAGCTGCACTGCCCTGGCCAAGACAGGGAAAAAAGCACTTGCAGGCAGAGCTGCAACAAAGTTCTTCTCAAGTGCAAACAAATGAGGCTGGCATAGCCTGAATCACTGCTGCGTGCCAAAGCTTCTAATCTCCTACTGTGAGACACCTGTGACTGTCCTTATGCAGAGATAAGCATTCAGTCAATCTAATGCCTAATGAAGATGATTAATAGATAATAGAACAGATCCGCAGTGTGAACTGTGACACAGTGACTCAAGCTAAAGAACCTTTTACTTCCCAAGCAGATGCACTGATTTCAACGTCACCATTCAAGACATGAAGAGCATCTCAACATGAGCAAAGGCAGTGCAATCTGGCCAGTGTTTCTTTTGCTGTGGTACTTCAAATCTACCCACAGCCATCAGATATTAGAAGAAGTACAATCTTCTTCAACGAAACAACTTCCCAGAACTGGCCTGACGTCACTATTGATACGAATCACTAAAGTAGTTACTAAATTAAAGCTGAACTGTGTTGCTTTATACTTAACCAAAAAGTGCAGGTGGGAAAATACCCATTTCTCTTTGAGGAAAAGTAGAACACTGTACCAAAAAAAAAAATTAAAAAATTGATACTTCTCTTCTTGTAGGTGTTATTTTCTGGAATGTAACATTACTGAGCGATTTAAAACTGAAGTGACCAAAGTGAGAGTGCTCTCATCATTATACTACTAGTAAGTCTGGGCAGATCTTGTGAATATTGTTAGAGCACGTTCTGTCCCCTTCCCCATCTCTCTGCAGACACACCCAAAGAGTATCTGAAGATAAGGGATGGAGCCAGGAATAGTAAATGCCCTTCTCTGAACACTGTTTGTAAAATCAAGTCCTTTGGGATGTTTTTTCCTTTCTTTCTTTTTCAAAGGGGAGTGTTAGAAATACTATAACTTCTCACAGAGATGGCTGTATCTAAGCTATGCACCCATCTTTCCATTCACAGTCAGTTGAGACAAACAGGCACTTGCAGGGCATCATTCACTCACATCCTATTTTAAATGTTTATTTTATGTGATATAAATTAGTACCTTTACAAGCCTATTTCTGCATCATCTCTGAATTTCTATACTGGTCACATAAACAAGATCTTGTGTCTGTGCTAAAGTTGTAGGAGAACATTTACTCAGAGATGCTGGGAGCATCTGTGCAAGCACTGTCCTTGTATGGTACTTCAGGGTGCTTTAATACATGCCAAATCAGTACACGTAAGCAAATAAGACTGAAGACATTGAACTAGAGTTTACTCAAGTCAAAGACATGGTCCAAGAGATTAGTCTGAACAACTGTGTCAGCTGTATGGTTAGAGATGCAGTCATGTGAAGTTGTACACAATTCCCCTACTAGGGCAACAAAGATTTGTTTATGACAATGCTTCGATGCCATTTAATTCTTTCTATAGAGGTCTCCCATTGAGCCTTACTACAACATCACATACTACAATCACGAGAATCAATCTCTCTCACTTGGCTCAGTGAGAGTTTCAAGAAAAAGTAACACATAGGTGATTTATTTCTGACATCCTGTCCTGTCTGTCTGAGTATACCCTTACAGTGTCACAAATCCTAGTCCCAGCAAAGACTTTTCTGTTTGTAAATGATCCATCCTGAACCCGATAAACTTTTCCATATAAGAAAACTATTGGAACATTTATGCTCTGAAGGGTTTTTATTTCAACAAATTGGCATTGTCCACCAAAATAATGAGGCAGAAAATATGTTTTGTTAAAAATCCCCAAGCAACTTTAGAAATAACAGAACAGCCCATTATCAGTTAAGTCTGACTCAGACAAGAAACATATTTACATTCTCACAGTTATTCAAAAGACCACACATAAATTATAGCAATTTACTCTAATGCACTTTTATAAGATTAAATCCCTCAAATAAGCTTTCTGTAGATCACACATGAAAGAAATGATTGCATTGCATCATTAAACTCTACTGTCAAAGGGTCCAGCAATAATTTGTTTGCTGGTTACAGTAAAAAAGCCCATTTTCTCTAAAAGATGGTGCTCTACTGAAGCCAGGTTTCCATCAAAGATTTCCAATACCTTTTTGAGCTGTTTTGAACAGAGCTTTTAGTCATTCATTTCACCTGGTCTATTAGGCTCCTATTGGAAACAATTTTCATTATGATTACATTTTTATGAGTGCTGGTGGAAAGAAACTCTAATAAGCAGCCCAGATTTCTCAGTATTAATTCTCAAGGTATATTATTTTAAGATGTTACAGATAATTCAAATACATATGAAGAAATGCATGACTTGCAACATTCTTATACTTTGCTATTTAACAGTGATAAATTCAAAGCACTGCAATTATTCATTACATGCTTTGCGACACCTTTAACCTTCATGTTTCATTGATTTATCTAGTTTCAGCTACAATGCATTAGTGGTCACAGTAGGATATGCAACACTGAAAACCAGGGCACAATGACAGTGATAACAGTGTATTTTTCAGGGAGACCAAAATGTGCAAAAAGGTGAAAACAATAGGATCAAAGATGATAACTTCAAAGGCACATTTTCATTCCTTTGGATAAGTGCAGCTGGATACTGTGCTGGTACGGAAAACAACTTGCAGATTTCCATTTATAAGGCTCTTCTGGGGCCATTTGGGGGTGTCTCCACTCTCTCCTGTGGTTGAAATGGTAGCTAAAGCCGCTCCATAAGGGAGCACAAGCTTTTCCAGAACATGTAGAAGATATTACACTAACAAGTGGACAAAGCTTAGTCCTCCCTGTCTAGGCGTGGCTCACACTTCATTACTGTCATTAAATACTTCAGAAGGTGCTGTAGAACTTACCAGTTTTTTCAGATGTAGAATCCAGAGTCCAACAAAAGAGCAGTATTATTTACTAAACTGCTTTCATGCTCGACAGGTGGGACTGGCAGGACTTACTCCACGACCGATGTTTGGTTCTCAGACACTCAAATCCTTCTCACAGGACAGGTAGAGTTTGGAAAGGTTTGCTAGCAACTTCTGAAGGCACAATTAATTACAGAAAGGTCTACTTATAGAAGCATGGGATTCAGATGTGGCTGTTTATTAATTACAGAAAGGTCTACTTATAGAAGCATGGGATTCAGATGTGGCTGTTTTTTGGCTGTTTTGGAACACACCACTTGAATTTTAGAAACTTGCTGGTGTCCAAATTTTCAAGGACTGAAAAGTACGACAGTCATACTCTTAAAAATGATAATCTCCTATGTAACTTCTTTGTTGTTGCTGTTCTCTTCTTGAAGAAATGCCTCATCTCAGAACAGATCTAGTGATAACAGTAAAAGTGAACTCAGACTGGTTGAAAACATCTGAATAAATTGGTTTTGCCTCCAGTTGGTTTTCAACTGAGACTTCACTTGGTGAAACAAAAAATGGGCAAGCTATTTCTCTCTGTTTATGTTTCATGGAATTTGGAAACTAAAACATCAAAGAAAAAAATTCTGAGCCATAAATCACCTCTTAATACTGCTATTTTCACTTGAGATTCACGTGGTCCTTCCCCATACTCCACAAAAAGCTGTGGACAAGAAACTCCTGCTGCAGCCAACCTGCATGAGTAGGCAGCCCTTTCTGGATGCTCTGTTTTTATGAAAATAATGTTTTCAAGGTCTACTTGCTGTAGATGAAGAAGATATAAGAAAGCAGAACAACACATTACAGTGAGCGGGCAAATAGTTGTACGTAAAAATATTGTCATCTTTCAGGTTTGCTTTCATCTCCTGGCTGACAAGTGCAAGTGCATGGTGTTGAGTATAGCGCATCCTTTCAAGTACACTTGTGAGACATCTGTGAATATCTGAATGGTCTGTGAACAGCTCTTTTCACTCCGTCAGATCAGATCAAGAGCAGAAGACTGTGCTGCTAACTTGTGGTAAAAGAGCACTGGAATAAAGCTGTCATATCTATGTGCTGTTTCCCACGTATCTGTATTACTTTGTGGAACACTGCTTACCTCTATATCTTTGTACCTATAAAATCTGAGTCACAGATAGATAGAACTCTACAGATACGTACATGTACAGATAAGCAGCATGCCACATACTAACAAAAATGTGTGGGAAACCTCGTATTCTGGGTTTGTTTATTTTCAACTGATGCTTGTCCAAATACGCCAAATATGCCTGAAGAATGGCAGAAATTTGGGCTGTGAGAATGCCATCTTTATTCAGATATTACTCATAACCCTCAGAGGAGAGCTGCCTGTTTTCTGAAGGCATCTGTGTATGAACATGCTGCAGTCAAAGAAAGGCTCTGAAGAGGAGGACACTGCGAGACACGGCTAAGGTGTGCCTCTGCTAGCAGAGGGGTGTTCAGAACTGACTCCAGTTCAGCCAACAGTGTTAGTTCCTACTGTGCCACTGAGCTGGGGTCCTATACCTGGAACTATGTATTCTTCAGTGAAACCTGGTTCTGCATTCTCAGTTCTCTCCATAGATGCCTGGGGGCCATGCATGAATGTACATTAAGTCCCTTAGGAGATCCTGCTGTAATATCTCAAGAGATGTCTTGAGAGAATGTCCAAAGCCTTCCGGTTAATGCCTTTCTTCTGCCATCTGTAGAATATTTGTTCTGTACAGGCTGCTGACTTAACCCAAAAACTTATTTAATTCCTTCACTCAAACCTATGTTTGTCTTTCACCGAGATGATTGGCATCAGGGCTCACATGTGCTGGATGTAACAAGGACCATGGTGGTATTTATGACAAGAGAGATAAGACAATTATTTGACCGCAGGCAAAGGAAAGGGTGCTTGAATATCCAGGTAGAAGACAGCTTTATCAGAACTTCTTCCTAGTTACTTCAAGCTTTGTCTTGAAGTCAATGGTGCATTGTATACATGAATGTTTGAAACATACACCCTCCTGTATCTCCAGGGAGCAGTGCTTTTCTTTTATCCTGCTAGAATTTAATTAGGTGAAACATTAGATTAGAATCCTATACCATATAAACTCAGCAATACAGTTCCATCTGTAATTGGCTCCATCTCAGGAGAATTACAGAAGCCAGATAAGACAAAGCAATTCTTTTTCTGCTTGCTAATAAGCGTGTTAAGCTGAACCAACATATCAAGAATTAGCACGCCCTTCCTAACCTTCTTCCATCTTTCTTAGTCTTCATTTTTCTCTTGAAGGCCAACCTCTGCCTTATAGAAACGTACTTTATGCCAAGAAGTTGCAAAGAATGAAAGGCAAACATGGCTAAGTGACAGCTCAGCTCCAGAGAAAAGTAACATCCTTTTGGGTCCCAGCCATTGCATTTCAGGAAGCAGTCAAGTGTTCTCCTAGGAGCCACGAGTTCAGTCAAGCTCTGGGTATATTTATTTGAAGTAAACAAGAGAACATATGTTGTGATATCTAATAGCAGTACTTGCCGGTTGAACAGACTGTGATAGAAAAGTGGTACTTTTCTACAAGGAGATGAGCAGCGGTGTGAAGCCTGCAGTCTCCGCTAAGGATCTTGCACGACCAGGCTGCATCAACACACATAAGCAAAGACCAAGAGCAGCAGGCATCAGGTTCTACCACCAGGAAAAATGGAAAATCAGACACAAGAGTTAGTTTGTTTTACTAATGGTTTGATTAAACAATAAGAAGTCTCAAGACGCATATTTACAAAAATACTGTGAAATGAACTTCTTGCTAATGATGACAACATGAGTTTCATTCATTCTCACTACGAGAGTCCTGGAAACCATGGACTTAACCTGTGCCAGAACTGCAAGCATGGAAGGCAGAACTTCCTATCAGTTTTTGGGAATACACTCAGTTTCTCTTTATAAGAGAACAAATGGTATAATAAAGTCCTATCCTAGCTTTCACATTCTGATTACTTGCCTGTCTTTTTGTATACTGACAAAGACTGTATGACAAGGGACAAATTCTAATGTCTTCACACAGCTCTGAAGGAAATCTCAGCAGAAGATTAGAGGAATCCATAAAGCCTGAATAGAATTAAGCCAAGAGCATTTTAAGACCTCAAATCTGTAAAAGCTTTTCTATGTTTATTACTACTTACATGAACATGCGTCAAGATTGCAAAAATTAGGGTTGTGAGGTTTTTTTGGTTGTGGGATTTTATTCTTTTTGCCTTGCCTGTAAATTTAACCTGCCTTTCTTCACTAAAAGAGTGTGGAGCTGCTAAGAGAGAAAAAGAGAAAGCTACAATTTTAAATTACATCAATTTACAACCAGCCAGAATCAGCACAGAGGCGTTCTTTGATGGTTTTGCTAACACAGTGCACAGACTATGTTCCCTTGTTACAGAACATTTTCAGAAAGGTGACTTCCTCTTGGTTACAAAAGAATTGGAATACTTTCAAAAGTCCAATGATGTCCCACATAGTAAGAAAAACATTCTGCACACCACAGTTCCTATACTTACTTTTAAAAGTTGATATGAGTGGTTAAACCTGGACTCCATTCAGAAATTAATTTTCTTCTTGCTAATGTTACAGCATTTGAACTGTGTTTTCTGACTCATCTGAACAATTTCTCATGTAGTTCCCAGAGAAAAATCAATTTAGCAAAACTAATTCATATTTCCCTGAAAGAAACAACGCAAATGACTGCACAAGCAAAATGGAATAGTCCTCCCACAGCAGGTGTTTATCACAACTCAGATTTTCTTTTTATAACCTTGAGAAATAATGGTAGGCTTTAATTTAACCAAAAAATGTGGCCAGTGGTCTTTGTTTTTAGTTTACTACACATAATAAATGCAAATACTTTTAAGCACCGGTTAATAGCTTTGTTAGTTTGAATCTTTGCTACTGGTGAACTTAATTAAGAAGAAAGATGTTTTCACTTCTCCTTTTACAAGGTTTTCATCCTCTCCATATAATCAGCAACTTTTTTTGCTGGTGTAAACTCCCGTGCTTTCTCACTAATCTATGCTAGCTGAGAATTTGAAACCACAAATCAATTCAAATTATTATTTAACCAAATTATATTTCTATAAGAACAGATACACAACACAGATCGCTGTACTACTTGGATTTTTTATAACTATATGTAGGTTTAATGCTAATGCTACTTTGCTATTTAAACATGGCTTTTGTAATATAGTACTCTGATTAAATAATCACTGATTTAATCAGTATTTAATTACTGACCCTTTCCAATTGGCTAGAAGCACTCAAAAAATGAATTAAAATATTAGTAAATTAATCTCCATTGTATGAAGCCAGTGAAATACACTAACTCGAAGCTAATCTGCTGCTAGCTTGTTGGTGTCAATTTTAATGGTCAAATCCAGAAGCAAAACATAAAAATGGAAAAATATAAGAAATAAGGGGTCCAAAAGAAGTACAAGGTCTTGCAAATTCATGTCTAGAATATTGCTATGAATACCAATGTAGTACTTTGGTCTTCTTTCAGTGCAGAATAATTAATCTTTCGTTGGACTAGTCATGTGAGGATGATAAGTACTAGCAATTCGATGGAAAGTGGAAAAGAAAGAAAAGTCCTAAGTGTTTCCAGAAAACCTGATGTTATATTGTTGTGCACAATCACATTCATTTGCATGTTTCATGCACTGTTGGCTATTAATCACAGACTTCTCTAATTTCTGGGCTTGTGCATAATGTCAGTCCATGCCCATAACCATCTGCCCACCCCACTAAGCCCCAGATTCCCAGGGTTGCTGTGTAATTCGTCCCCAAGGAAGAGTTGGGCAGTGGATAAAGCAGATCAGAGAAGGAGGTTCAAATATTTGCCTGCCTCTAAGGCTTACTTTGCTTCCCTAATGCTCTTATTTTACAGTTGGATGAATACACAATATGAACCAATAATCCTCAGAGAACCTCTGAATATTTGAAAATAAAAGAAAATGAAATAAAGGCTCTGCCTTATCCCCAAAAACAGACTTCACACTCCAGCTTCACTTTCTGATTTCACCAGCCCAGTGTGCTCGTAGACTAGAAAAATAATCACAGAGCATAAATTAAATGAATTGTTTTATTTCTGGAAATAGCTTCTCATTCTATTAATTTGCCAGTTTGCTGTCTGTCCAAATGATAAAGACATTTAGCTCATGACTGCTTCTGCTTCAGGGAGGGAAGTGATGTGAATATGATCAGGCTATGAGTGCTACTGAACTATTCGTTTCCACTACTGTAATGATATGGGGCCTCAAAATTAGGACCACAGCCTTCCCATGATAACTGTGGTACAATCTGGTGCAGAACCCTGTTTTAGAGAGTGCCATATACAGGACAACCACAGCTCACATCCCACCAGATGCCTGTAACTACACAACTTAGTTAATAGTAGCACACAGTTCTATATGTTCCCATTGCTTAGCATTATACACAGTGGAATCACTTCATCACTGTTTGAAACAAAGTGTTATCCACAATGACTTTGTATTTACTGTGCTGCCTCAGCTGGCCTGAAGGACGCAGAAGATGCACTGAATTAAATGCATAGTTATTCTTTGTTTTGATGTGTGTTGAGTTGCTTCAAGCTACAAAATGCTGCAGTTGCTAACAGTATTTTACAGAACTTCCTCTAGTTTGCAATCAACATATGCGTATAAAAGGGAAGTGTGGCACATCTTATTCTGAAAAGAAACCATAGCCTTCATGAATGATTTCATAGTGAGGTGCACTCCCAAAATGAAGCTATTATATACCTCTGCTACATCTAACACAGAAGTACACCTCTCCAAAGCCTTAGAGAAAGGCAGAAAGGTAATAGGCAGACTAAGTCCTCCCTGATGGGAGGCACAAAGCCTGGGTGAATATAATCACAGTGACAGGAAGACCAGTACCTGAGGGTGTGTGAGCTGCCCTAACAGACAGAACCTTCTCCCAGTCATGAATTCAGGTTAGAATTAGAACTCATGTCTTGCCCCAGAACTACCACCAGTGTAAAGTGTGAGTCACCTACTCCAGAGAATAAACTCTTAAGAAACAATCACTAACAGCATTACAAACATTTTCTTGTGCCAGACCTTCAATCCTTTTCTCTGAGGTTGGTTTCCAAAAAAGTCCCAGCTAATATCACTTAGCTTACTCCCTGGAGGAGCACAGGAGCAGACAGGAGAATGAGGTGAAAGAACTAAAATTAGATTTGTTTAGTACACTATCCTCCTTTTGACACTTCTGTGAACTTTGTGAGAACCTGTGGAGAAGAATCACATTAGCAAAATATGACAGTAAGCTTACTTTTCAATGGCTATTGATCTGTGCCCCATCTTTCGGCACTTAGGTTCCTGTTTTGAAAACATCCTGCTTCTTAAGGCCTTTCTCCCTGCTCCTAAACACCCTTGCAAAAAGGAAGAGAATGTCTCAGCAGGTTAAGATGACGTTTCAAGGGAAAAGGAAGGCTGAGAGCCTTCTGAGTGGGCACAAATAGGTGAAACAGGAGCAATGTAGCTGGCTGCTCCTGCTTAAAATGCTTAAATCCTTTTTCCGGAACTAGCCTTTATAACTTAGCCCAGTGAAGTCAATAGTATTTCATAATGATTTGTCTCAGTTCATACTTGTAATCTGTAGCACAGAAAGAACGTAATCTTTGTATACATCCAACCAAGCCCTCAGCTACACAACTACCTTTCACCTTACACTGGTATTACCTTCATTCTGTCCCTGGGAGAATCACAGCCTGAATTCATTCCTAGTGCACATCTTAAGAACAGAATCACTGGGATATATTTCAGCACAGAATACTTAGATCAGTATCTTGTAAGTCTGGTACTCATTTATTTATGAATGTTGTAAAATTACATCGCTCTACCATTTAGCATGCAATTTTAGTACTAAATATGACAGCAGTAATTCTAGGAATGAGAGAGGTATTTACTATAAACAAATCCAAAGAATAATATGACATATCTTCCTCCAGAATCCGTTTTTCAATCAGTTATGTGTTGCTGACAGAGCATACTAAAGAGCTATGAAATGGGTTCCATTTAAAGAGATGGAAACGACAGAAATGACATCTCTGGCAAGTCAGAATCCTAGGCCAGGATGCCAATAGCCTGACACTGGGCATACTGCCATTACTCAACAACAGCTGAAACATCAGCATGCTATTAACAGTGTTTCAGCTGAGACCATGACACTCTCAACTCACATGTTAGAGTCATAGAAAAAACAAGGTTGGGAAAGACCTCTAAGATCATTCAGTCCAGCCTGCAATTACTGGCTGTAGACCTCAGGTTTTATGCTCAGTAAGAATGTCCTTTTATGGATTCTGGTACCACAAATCCAGTTATTGTACATTCTGACTAATAGCTTCATTCAGGAGAATCTTATCCACAAGAAGATATAATGCCTATTTAAATATAAACATGTGCTAAAGCCTCATTGCAATTAACAAAGCCAGAAATAATTTCAGAGATACAGATTTAGGTCTGCATTTTCATGCTTTTCTAAATTGAAACCAGCGAGAGCCAAATTTAATAGGATCACTGTCCATGAATTGGACTATTACTCCATGTTTTTGAACTCGGCATTGTTTACTGTGTGCTTCACCTTCTTATCTCATTACATTTATCCTGGAGACCTTCCCTTGAACATGCAGCATGAGGGCTTGTAAGCACCAATTAATAGATAAGTAGAGGAAATGACAGATGGCTTAATTTTGAAATAGGAAGTATTTAACATTCACACACAGCAGTACTTAGGCTCTGTTCAGCTCTCTCTCTTCACTATCATTCCTTTCTGCATGCATGGTACGTCTCATAGTTAAATATACCTGCTTAACTGTGAGACATGAATATTATTCCTATTTGTTTAACTTATGCCAGCTTTTAAACTAGTGGCAACTCATGATGCTAATCACAAATCAAGCTTCCACACTCTCGCATACCTCTGAGCAGAATCTCTGGCAGAGCTCTACAATTCAAGGCAGGATTTCTCTGGGTTAAATTGAAACTCAAGATCAGTTAGTACTGAGAAGCAGCAGCAAACACATTTTCAAAATACTGTTTTTATATTGATTCTTAATCACTTCCTTAGAAGAATACATTTTGCTCCCATGGTTTTGTGTCACTGGGAATCCTTATTTGCCAGACAGATGTGCTTTGTACACCAAAGCAACAGTTAGCCTGTGAAGATGCTTAGTGAAGCCTTGGGAATGTAGATGTGTACGGGTGGAGCACAGTTCTCAACATGCCTCTCTCTAGTCATTAGGAACAGTTCACAGTGTGTCTGAAAGCATTTGTGGAAAACAGCTAAATGACCCCAGATAAAAAGAATTATGTGCAAAACTTAGCATATGACCATTCATAAAAGGTCAGAATTTGATACTCGAAGTGAGGGTTTTGTTTGCTTTTACATATGCATCATGGCATCTGATGGGCATTTCACTTGTCTCTTCCATGCATGAAGTCTCTAAATAAAGATTTGCATTTTCAAACTGTGATAAATTTAAAAAAAAAAAAAAAAAAAAAAAAAAAAAAAAAAAAAGCTCTAGGCACAATATTTAAAGGTAGATCTCAATCCAGGTTTCTCACATTCCCACATTATGTAGATGGGTTTGGGTTGGGTTGGGACGATTTGGGTTTGTTTGTAGTGCATTTAGTTTCAGCATCTAGTGCTCCTCCTTAAAAGAAGGCAGGCCAGTAGTTTTTAGATACTAAAAGCAATATTTTTGGTCTTCCACACAGTATTTCACCCTTGATGCTTAAGATCTGATGGAAAGCTGGTTACTGAGAAGAACAGTGAGCTAAAAACTGCCTTCCATAAACACCACATGCTATAAGACAGTTTTTAATTTCTGTTTTTATATTGCTTTTTAAAATTTATTTCTATTCACACACAGAGAATTTGCACACAGAGGCCTAACTGGTTGACTTGCATTTGCAAACATACATTTACACCCTAATGAATATATTAGGAAAGTGATAAACACACTTGCAGGGCACTTTAACTTGGATATTCTTTTGAGTATTTCCTTTCATTAGTGCTAAAGCTGAGGAAGAAATCTTCCTTTTGACTTTTCTGATATCAGTTTTCTTATAAGCTTGATGCACTCAGTGCCCACAAGGGGGTAAAAAATGACAAATTTAGAAATATCTACAACATTTCAGAAGTGTGAATGAACAGCTGCTGACAAAGCAGTTGCACAGATTTGCATGATTCTATCACAGCTGGGAGCATTCTAGCTGCAAGGAGAGCTATGAAATCCATTAAAAAAATCAAACTGACATCACCTGAAGCAATAATTGATCCTACATTACGTGAGAAGGAGTCCACTTGGGAGATGGGATGAAAATGAAGGACACGGATTTGATATCCTCTACTTACTGTCACCTTGAACATAAGAATGGTGACTAAATTCTTATGGAAAATAGTCATTTTCATCACATAGAGCTCTAGGAAGAGCACAGATGAATATCCCTGTGCCTATTCCCAGCTCTTTTCTGCAAACTGACACCCCTAGCCTGCCTTATGGCCACTCTATGTGTGACACCTGCATGGCAGCTCTGGCAGTGGTAGTCTGTGACTGCATATAGTCCAACAGAATGGCAAACCTGCTCCAGATGCTCACTTTTTACACATTCTGTTATTCCTCCTTTTTTTAAAAAATGGATTATTCTGCTTCCAAAATAAAACCATCATTTTAGTATTGTTCTGAGAGAATGCTGGAGATGCTGAGACCTTGCCATTACTTACCAGGCAATCCAAAGCACTTCCTGAACATTCCTTCTGTTTTCTCTAGCACAGCATGGAAAAAAAAAAATAGAGAACTTCACACTTTTTATTTCAGCCTGGCAATCTGAATCCAGAATAGTGCTCAACGGTGGTTGTGAAAAGAAAAGGATGCTGCTGAAAGGACTGGTCACAGAAACTGTCAAAACAAAGTATCGTGAACATTTTGTTGTTCTGAAACTGAGCACTGATTTGGAATTTTTTCTTGAACGATGAGCAGAAAGCACAGTCATTGACTTCTCCTGGGATGAATATTGAGTTTTGTTATCCAAAGACCTTAAGTGGGGAAAAGAAAGTCAACGGAATCCGAAAATAAATTCATTGAAATTGTCTAAAATTCATTAGACAAATCACAAATTCACCAGAGATCCAATTTTTAGTTCAATGAAACTATTTGCAAAACCAAGTTCACTATGTTGTATAGTCTTAGCTGAAAAAAAAAAAATAGGCAAATATATAAGGATGTTGATCTTTCGTTTTAAAATATTTTTTTCTTCAACATTTGCTTAAAGTTGTTTAATAAGCCTCCATTATTCCACCCTTAGTTGAAGTGTCCCGCAAACCCGGTCCCAGATCTACTCCTCTGTAAAAGGGGATACATACAAAGTTGTTGGAGAAAGACCCACCTCTAAGCCCCATGCCTAGCGTCCCTTCTGGCTGGCCTGCAGGTGCAGCTCTCCTTTCCTGACAATTTGCTCCCTGCTGGTGTCTGTCTCAGAAGAAAGACGGAACAGCAAGTGGAACATCGCTGCCTGGAAGAGTTGTGTTGGCAACAGGCTGTGGTAGGAGGTCACGGGGCAAACGGCATGTAAATAGGTAGGCAAGCATACTTCATGGTTCTGCGATGGAAAGAAGCAGTCTATACAACGAACCTGACACAAAAGAAAACTCTTCCCACATTTCCAGTTGTCACTTTTACCAAAAGCCCCATCCTTCAGCACACACCATTCAATTTTCTGTAGCTCCATATTTCAGCACCTCTACTGGAGCGACAACAGAACCAAAGACACAGACTAGAGCAGCATTTTACCAGGAAGCCTGCCATGAGCCAGAGGAGCTAAGAGACCAGGCATGGCACAACAGGGATGCAAACACATCCTAAGCTACTGCTCCTCTCAGCAGTTTCTGGTAGTCACGTGGACCAGTGACTCATTTTAATCATCCTTGTGCCTTTCATGGGGTGCTGCCATCTCCTGGCAGGCACCGCCAGGGAAGCAACAGTGAAAATTCCCGCGTATTTTCATGCAAAGAATTCAAACTCTGATCAGGGCTTTTCGAAAGTCATTTCTGATCTGGAGTGATTCAGTCTTTGGACAACAAACATAGGCAGTTGACTAATGTTAATAACATATGTAAAGCACATATTGGACTGAAAATAGGACTTAGGTTAAAGCACCAGCAAACAACTGTCTTGAGTAGTTTTGAGAAATTCTCCCCTCTATTGAGTCACAAACATTCTATTCTTTTTCTCTTTAATGTGTTGGAGAAATTGAAAGAAGTCTTCTTAGTACTGCCATGACACTGCATTCAAATTGCTTGTCACCAATGCCACGTTCATTCTGAAACAAGTTTGCATGCTATTTGTAGTTCCTCTACACATAGCAATTTTAAATCTGTAATCTGTGTTTCTCTATTCCCAGGAAAAAAAGAAAGACAACAACATAAAACCTTATTTCTTGGATAAAAACAAACCAAGCAAACAAAACACTTTGGCAATATATTTGCTTTTGAAATGTAAATCTGTGAGATGGGTAGTAAATTCAAGCTTTTAAGGACAGTTTCAGCTGAGTACTTTTTAATTACACAAATAATATTCTTCACAATTTCCATCCAGGGAGAGGTTATATTTCACAAAGGATAATCAGGAAACTTGTAGTGGATTGGCTGATCCAAATGAGCTGTTGTTCACACATCCGCACAAATTTACAGAACGAGAGTGACTGACACCTTGGGCACGTGTGGCAATTCCCAATTCAGTCTTTCAAAAGAAAGCATTTCCATGAAGTATTTTGATCTTGATGCAGTAACATTTTCTTAACAGAAAAGCACTTCATCAAAAATGATTAAAACAGTCCTACAAAGACACTTCATCTGACTGTTTCTTAGGATCACAGGAATAATCATCTTTTCATAAGCCAAACCAAACCAGTTTTATTATAGCCTTTTTAATCTCTGAAAGAAATTACTAGGGAATTAAAAAATAAATAGGAATTTCAAAAGCATAACTTTCTAACAGAAGATGAGGTTTAAAAGCAGCAGAAAGGATGCTGAAGAAAGAGAAAGCAGAGAACAAAAAGAGAATAAACTGTTCCACAGCAGAACAGGAATTGTTCAAGCTGCCACCATAGATTTGCTATACTTTTAACAGAAAATAAATGAATTTAGAGTAATGTACAGTTATAAACAACTTAATTGAAACATCATTCCACAGTTGGCTGACTGTTAGAGGAGATACAAATACAGCTGAGTTGGATAATTTTCTCATTTCCCTTTTTCTGGGAAGATGGATTTGTGCTTTTTTAGAAAGGGAGAAAAAACATTTTAATTAGAATGATGCAACTTACTTAGTATTTTTATGCCATCTGTAACATCTAGCATAGGGTGAAAAAGTTTTTGTGTCCCAACAGTGAGAACTGCCATAAAGAAAAATAATAATAATAATAATACCAGGAACATTAATAGATTAGTATATTTAGTGAAATAGTTTAACATTTTCAAGAGCCAATTTTAATTTAATTACATAAAATCTTTGAAATGTCACATCATAACTGATTTAACTGGTTTGCAGAGCTAAAGTCTTATGCTAGCAGATTGGTCTGAATTTATCCAGATCAGCCAAGCATTACTGGGATCTATGAGAATTCTGAAAGAACTCAAGAGTACGTTTTTTTCAGGAATGAGAGATACATTACAGTCAGCAGCATACTTTGAGCCCACAATTAAGTAAATAAAATTCTGTTTTGCATTCACATTATATATATATATATATATATATATGTTTTGCTCTTTCTTTTACTGTGAAACTATGAGACCTAACATACTAAGGAATTACCAAAACTGTATGTTCTTTCCACCTTGTAGACTCATTCTTCAGCTCCTCTGATATAAACCATTAGTTGCATTATTGTAATATTCAGGAGACTTATTTGTAGACTAAGTGTTTAGTAGTGTTAAATGTACAAAATAAACTTGTCTGTGCAACCAAACAACTGAAGTATATCACAAGAAAAACAGTATAGTAGAGAGGGACCATGAAGTTTGTGGAAGATGTTCTCCAGCATAACAGCCAGTGGTCTCAGCAGCCTGGCCTGTGCCAACTTCAATATGAATCAAAGGAGAGGAGTTAGAGAACAGGTATTCATTTCCTCCAAAAAAAGGAAAGGCAGCATGAAGAGTTTTGCCCAACATCCTACCAGTTGGTGCATTATTCAAATACACCAGGACTACTTAGAAGTAGGAGAGGCACCTGAGAACTGCCGTAAGATGGTTAGCACAGTGCAGGCTAGAAAAGCCATAAACATGAAGGAGAAGAAATGGAGAGCCTGAGGGGACTGAACTCCCAAAGGTTTATGGGGCAAGGCTGATGTCCCTAGGGGGATAATGACCTATTCATAAAAAGATGAAACATGACAGCATTTAGGAGATTATACAAATCAGCCTAACTTCAGTATCCAAAATGACTACGATACCAGACAAACAACTTATAACAACTTAAGAATAAATACACTGGTAAGAAACAATCAGTGTAAGTCAAGAAGAAATCATATCAAGCCAGTCTAACTTAGCAGCTTATCTAGCAGTAAAGACAGCAGCTGGGGTCTTGAATATGACTTTTCTAACAATTCCCCACAACATTCTCATGGATCACACTTCTATACAAAAATCTGACAGTGCAGAGAGATATCCTTACAATAAGATAACACAGTTCACCCTTGAGTAGGAACAAACCAAAAAAATACCAGTTCTTAAAGTCTACTAAGAAAAAGGTTAACAGTGGGAGGACTTGTATCCCTATGTGATGCAGAATCCCATGAAAGCACAGCTCTGTATGGACAGCTGGCCTGGAGGATTGACACAGCTCTGGCCTTCCTGATTAGCACCATCAGCTCTGTATCACACTGTGGGAGAAGACTGCATGGCTGTGCAAGTGTCCATCAGCAGCAGGAGTACAGCCTACATGTGGTGGTGGTGTATTCTGCTTTCTGTCTCATATTGCGTGGTACTCAATACATCACAAACTTCTCTGCTACCATTGTAGCAGAGAAGTTTGTGATGGCTGAATGCACAGCCATGATACCATCTTTTGTTTATCTTTGCTGTGTTTGACGAACAACAGATGAATACAACAGAATGTGAATGTCCCTTAGCAGCAGTAGCAGCTTATAAATGACATTAAAAGTCTACCACAATAGCATGTTTCCAATCCATTGTTCATTGAGTATTTATGTGTGTTGTAAGTTTGCTTCTACTTTACAAGACTGTGTCTTTAAAAGTATCTGAAATAAGAACTTCAAAAATTCCCAGTGACACAAGTGTGCCACAATATTCAGTGATTTTTTGTTCCCATGGGTGGAAAGAGTTTGAATCCCATCCTCGTGGTGAAACACCTCCGACCCTGAGGAACAGTGAGCAAGAAAATGACTCAAAAGGACTGACAGGGATTAAACTATCACATCTTACTCAGCTCTAAAATAAATGGGAAATAATTCTCTGTCTGCAGAGATAGCAAGTAACTATTAAGCTAATCAACTGTGTGGATGCTTTAGAAGTGCACAGGTTATACACAGATATCTAGGCTAAAATAAACCAAGTGCATAATTCAGCATTATTACTAGTTAGTATACAAAAGCAGATTTTATTTAATGTAAAAAAATGCCAGTAATCATGCATTAAGGAATGTCTAACATTGCAAGTATACAGAGGGAATTAATACAACGTTCTTCATTCTGCACTTAATCTAAAGAATGAAAAATATTATTCTTCCTGACATAAGATACTTAACTGTAAATGTTTTAGAAGGCGAGGCGCAAGCAGGCAAAAGGACACACAAGTGAGATGTTGCATAGCAGTTTTTAACAGTGTCATACAGCCACAGCTCAAAGCTTAAAAATCATTAATTGCAGCAACCTTAAATTACCAGTTGTTTCCATAAACACAGAAGCTGTGATAGTTTATTAGCCATGATTTCATCCAACAATACTTAGGAGGGATGGCATAAACTAAACCAATCTGCTGTCCTAATGTTCTGTGTATACTATTTTTACTGACAATGTTTTATGGAACCTCTTACTTACAAAGTGTTTGGCTTCGCAAACACACAAAACTATTACAAAACAATTTTTTGCTTTAGCTTAGGACTTTAAGCTTTACATCTTAATCAATCTTCAGTTTTTAGCCACTATTCATATCTTTTGTCCCTTGAGTTATGTGAATCTATAACCTACAAAACTGATGGGAAGACGGGTGAATATTTTCTGAATTTCATGGTTTCCAGAGAGCTGTCTGATAGAGGATTCTGTTCTGTGGGAGTTGGTCTGAACCCTTACCTAATCATTTCTTTCCCAGTAAGAGTTGTCATATACACAGCATCTTGTCACCTTTCTGTCATCAACAAGGACAAACAACTTAGAGATACATCCATCACTTGCTGAGACCTGTAAATTCATTTCCATGCTCAAGTCCACAGAGATGCACTGACAGGAGAAAACACAGAAACAGATAGGGAAAGTGAACTATGAGCTTATGTCTGCCCATTGGGTTCTCACCCAGAGCTGGAAAACTTGTTCTGACTTTGACTTTGGTGTTGTTTACAATTATACACTCTGTGTAGCTGCACGTTTAGACGTTGTGTTGAGGGACATGGTTTAGTGAGAACTATTGATGACAGGTGGACTGTTGGACTGGATGATCTTGTAGGTCTTTTCCAACCTTGGTGATTCTATGATTCTACGAATCTATGTATAATTAAACCATCTCAGCTGCAGATCTCAACTGAGAAGTGATACCTGCCTGCACATTCTCCGTTCTCTGACTGAAAGTAGCCCTAATTCTGAGCATCACTTCATTATCAAGGTTTTCCACACTGTAGCATCCAAACTAGAACTTTATGGCCTGGATGACAAGAGAGTCAAACACTGTTTGGATGGTCTGGTCAGCTGTCATTGGGTCTTGCCCCATTTGCACACTTGTAACACGCAGACTGCCATATGGTTCTGTCCCAGGACCTGTCTTGTTCAACATCTGTATCAGTGACCTGGTATAGACGAGGCAGTGCAAACCTACCAGTTCTGCAAGTGATACCAAACTGGGAGGCATAGCTGATGCATGCAAGGACATTCAGAGGGAACTAGTCAGGCCAGAGAAACAGCCTGTAAGGAACATTTTGCAATTCAACACCCCTGGGTGTCCTAGCAGACAGCAAGCCAAACAGGAGCCAGCAGTGTGCTCTGGGAATGATGGCAGCCAGCGGGCTGTTTTAAGCAAATCCAGGCAAGTGATTATCACTCCTTACTTGGCACTTTTTAGGTCACATCTGCAATACTGCATCCAGTTTTAGATTCCTAACTTTTCAAAAAAGTGTTAATGAATTGAAGTGATCTCAGTGGAGAGCCATCGTGATGGACAGGGGTGAGAGCACTTGACCTGGGAGGAGAGGCTGATGGCATGGGGCTTGAAAGCCTACAGAGAAGGTTTTGTTGGAACTAAATAGCAGCTTTCCTGTTTAATGAGAAGATGGAGCCAGGCTCTTTGGAGTGGTACTCTGTGAAAGGACAAGTTAATGAACATAAATCGACAAACAGAGTTTCTGGCAGGATATAAAAAGAACTTTTTCACTATGAGGACTGTCAAACATCAGAGCAGGTTGTACAGCCTCCATCCTTGTAGGTTTTCGTATGTGACTGAATGAAGTCTTGAGCAACCTGGTCTGATCTAGCTGTACCATACATTCCTGCAAGTAAGATATTGGACCAGAGGTCTCCTGAGGTCTCCAACCTCAACTAAGCAGTAATTCTGTGGTTTTATGACTCCTGATTGTATTAAAGCTAACATTTTAGCATATAATTGTGAAAGCTTTACTGAAATAATTTAGTTTTCTTCTGGTTTCCTTTGGGTCATGAAGTTTCAATTAGAATCACCTCATTGTTCCAAGACTCAGCTGAATTGTTCATTTTCACAAAGAGGACTGGAATTGCTAATTAAGTAGATGTGTTATGAATAGTCAGTTTGGATACCTTGGCCATCACAGTCATGTTGAAATAAATTATATGCATTATTAAAGGGTGAGTATCATCATACCCACATTATAGCTAAGGCAGTCTCCGAAGAGAAGACTTAATTTTCTCATTTTCCTGAAGAAATGAGATATATTCCCATACCACCAAACATGAATTTTAAAACACTAACACAATTTCTCAAACTTAAGTACTTAAAGGGTGGTTTGAAAGAACATAAAAATGTGTCCTTCGGAATTCTGGAAAATCTTTAAGGTAATAAAACCCACTAATTTTAGTAGATGTAGTACAATTTATTTCACCTGAAAATCAGCATTTGGGGAATAAAAAGACAAGTCTTTTCCAAATGAAAATCTGATAGACATCATAACATTTAGGCAATAAAAACAGTTCAAGTGTATTTTACTGAATTCCAGAGTGAAAACACCTACTACTGTCCAAATGAGCAGAATTGTGTCTGAGGTTATCATTTTCTTAACTGTGATGCTATATATATTACTTGCCTCTGAGAAAAGCAGCAGGTCCAGCAATACTAAATGGCTTCTCCACAACGGCAATGAGTCAGCTCATACAGCCTGTATGAAATCTACACAAGAACTCAGTAACTGGTAGAAACCAATAAAAAAAATGTCAACATGAAAGTCTGCACCGGACTTGCTTGTTGTGAAAAAAATAACTGTCCTTAGGGTTTGTTCAGCTGCAGATTGTAGGATGCATGCTCTAGATCTAGACTGCAGGGTGCTCTGTGGGCTGCGCGGCACAAGCAGAATCAAACCTTATGGGTAAAAGATTAAAAAAGTCATGCAGTTTGACACAGCAAGCCAGAAGTTAATTGTCTGGTCTATATGAAGGAACTGGACTGTCCTATGCAACGGGTTTAAACCAGCAAGCCCACACTGAACACAGGAAACCTTCAAAGAGAGGAAAATAAATAGATGTGTTTCATATTTGTTTTTTTTTCTTTAAAAAATGGAGGCAGTGAAGAAAAGATAATGTCAGGTAAGGTTGCATAGATGAGACCAAATAATTGCGGATGACTGAATGCAGAAGCTACAGGATGTACTTTACCATCAAGTGGGTACTTGATAGGAGCTATTTATATTTGAAGTGTTCCCTGAGAGAACCCACAGGGAAAAAAAAAAAAAAAAGTGCCTGAGCACTAGAGATGCAGCTGGAAATCACAATGGAATTCAGGCATGGTCTGAGGGCAGGATGATGGTGGGGGAAGTGGCTCAAGAAAGAAGAGCACCTGGAGAGCATGGCCGAACACTCTTGTGACAGAGACAGGCATTGAGGAAGGATGAAAAATAATGAAACTTCCAGGATGGCTTTGTTGCTCTGGAAGACAAATATAAGAAAAAGGAACAAACAGAAAATGGATGACAAGAAGGGGGGGGGGATAGCTAGTGCTCTGAGAGTGGGGGCCTATAAAAGTAATTGGGAAAAGGATAATACACTGAAGACTGTTCAGGAGAACTTTTTTTTTTTTTTTTTTTTTTTAAAAAAAAAGGCACTTTAGGGACTTGCAGGGACTTACTGGCCATATCTGCTTTAGTACTTCAGCTTAGAGCTATAGAATAGTTTTGAAACAAACCCAATTTTGACAAGAGTAAGGAGAGAATCAACAGGAGACATCACGGTGTTGTTTGGAAATGGTATGGGCAGAAACAGAAAAAGGGTGTGTTTCAGTGTGTAACATCTCTCTGAGCAATAGTGAGATTAATTATCTCCCATTGCCATTCACCTGCCAGTATAAGACAGGTGAAAAGAAAGAGTGCAAAGCCACATAGATGGACCTGCAGTCAAGGAGGGAAAGGTCTACAAAAAGTTGTGTGCTAACAAGTTTTGGTCAAAGGACTAGAGCAACCCTAGGCTGGAGCAAAATCCCAAAACATGCATAAACATGAAGAATCCCAAAACATGAGGATGTGATGAGCATAAGCACCAACCTCTCTGATCTACTGATTTGCTCCTGTTATACTAAATTACTTGCTAAAATAGATAAAGACATCAGTACAAGAGTGGCAGGTCTCTCACTGCAGCAGACATGGAAAATGGAGGGACAGGTTTGTTGTGTGTCATCAGCAAAGATAAAATTGTAGGCTTTTCACAGCAATGAATAATTCTTACAGCTGCAAAATGTAGTCGGTGGGAAAAACAGCTGTAACTGCTTTTCTTCACAAGACATTTAAAGAAGATTATACTTGTCTGTTTGTTTGTACAGAAAGAAAACACAAATCCTGTATCTTCTGTAAACATCAACTAGAATGAAAGTCATCAGTGCTATATGGACATACATCACTTGTCTCATTTCAGCAGTCCTGTCAGGACCAGCTATAAATTATAAGAGATCTTTTCTACGACCTTCTGGGAAGTGATCAAATCAATTTTCATGCCAGTATCAGGAAGAAATAAAGAGTATGTGGATGAAGGAAAATGAGGGCTGGCAGAGAAGAGCAAAATGCCAGCTGTAATTATAAAAAGAAAAACGATTTTCATATGCATTTCAGAGTTTAGTCATAGAGCTATGTGCTTCTTCATTTTATGAGCTTTCCTATTATCAGCCTGTGCAAAATAGCGCCATGAAATTAACGGCCAAATACAGGCCTTAATCCTGACATAAATAACATTCCCACAGACAGTACTGGGAGATTTGTCTGAAAAGTGTATCCAGAACTTGACCTAAAAAAATGAATACAGTGTTGGTGGGTCCCTAATTATAATATCTCATTTAGCTACCACAATAAAGGAACCAAAGCAGTAAGAAGCAAAGGGAAGTCAAGCACTGCCAGATGGCTCAGGCTTTGCAGCCATTACTCACAGAGATAATATTTGCTCATACAAGAAGCCCTGCAGCATTCACTGGAGTGCAACACAAGTATTAGAGGAATTCGGGTTTCATGCTAAGTCTTTCTAAAAGCAAGTTGTTGCAGGGAATTGATCTATTTTTCCAAACGTACATTTTCTGGGGGATAAATTCACTACTTTTCGCTAACAACACCATGGACAAATTACTTGTTTCAGTGATCGTACAAGTTTGCAATTAATGCGTCATTCTGGCCTCTTAAACTAAATAGCTAGGCTGCAATCTGTGTTTGCTGTAGGATTAGAATATATCCTTTCAGCTCATCAACAGTGAAAGTTCACTAAAACATGGGTGTTCGATCAAGTAATATTTTAACTACTGTTAAATTAAATTCTATACTCAGTAAGCAGTTTCCTGGCATAAGTGAAAGTTACTTGGCTTTATGCTGCAAGTGCTAAAGCCTGATTTGAAGCCCGCTGGAGTCATCAGGAATCTTTTCTCTAGCTTTTAGGTCACTCCTGCAAAGGATTTGGACCAGCTAGTATTTCTGCAGGAATAAGGGGACCAATCAACCTCCAAAGCAATGAGAAAATTCTTGTTGACTTCACTGATGCAATGAAACCCATAGCTCTGGACTGTAAACAAATTCTGCTAATGAAAGCCAGCACAGCTGTAAGAATGAGAATTTTAGCTGATGGCATTTCCCGGGTATGACTGAAAGTTGGATTGCTGAATCTTTGCTGATTGACGTAAGTCTTCGGTTAGAGCTGTATCTGCCATTTGGTCAGTTACATCCTTAATACTTGCAGAGTTTCATAATTTCAAAGCTATTTTCTCCCGAAGTATTGTATACTAGAAAGGAAGGAAAGTTTCAAAAAAAATCACAATCTCATAAGCACAGATTTAGAAAATGAAAAGGGAAGTACAAAGGGATTCAAGCCCCTGTTCTCCCAACAGCAAGATGAGACAGATCCTGCACTTTCTTCCTTCTGCAGAAACTGGGAACATGACAACCCCCAGGAAATGGAACAAAGTCTGGGTACCTGCTTCTCAGTCGCTAAACAAAGCACATAGGAGAGGAATATATCCTGTTGCCCTGTGATACAGAGGTCCAGACATTGATTAATACATTTTGCTTTCCAGGTGAGAAATCAGTAGGAGGTCCTACTCTACTATTTCTGAGAGTCTGGGAGAGAAGAGACACATTTCAGCTCTGTTTCTGCTTCTCTCTCCAATTTGTTCTGATCTATGTCAAGCACAGCAGCCAGCTTTTGCAGAACAAGGCTCCGGAGTCCAACTAATACTGTCCAGGAGCACAATACAGATCCAGTGATCTGTAAGCTCGTGCTCACCCCAGGAGGGAAAAAAACAGATGATAGACTTGAAGCTTGGTAGTGTGTCTCCTTCATAACATATGGGGAAGAATTTCTCAGTTAAAAAATATTTTATAAACTGCATGAGATTCCTAGGAAGGTTATCTCTGAATAACGGTGGTATAAATAGCTGGACTATTTAACAGGAATAGAATTTTGGGATGAAAAGCACTACTGAAAACATTTGTCTTGTGTTCTTGCTACTTGCACGTACAGATAGCAGCTGTTGATACGTCTTTTGGCCCGGGTTGCTTCAGGTTCATCAGTAAAACTGCTTCTGATAGCAAACAAAGCAATTCATTGCCATGAACATTTGAATTTCAGTCTCCTTGTAAAAATGTAAGGCACAACTAATCCAGCTATTGTGCAGAGCACGTATTGAACAGACTGACAAAACATCTAAGTGAGGTGCTCATCTCATTTTCTAAGCACAGTCCAAAATGCTAAAGAACGGGATTCTTCTTGGCACAATTTTCATTACTGTTTGCTGTGTCTTACACATTATTTTCAAAAGAAAACTATCAGAGGCTTCTGATACAGAACAGAACATGCAGAAACCTGTGGGACGTTTTATGAGGTTCTGTTGTTACTGATATCAAAGAAATTAAAGACAGCTAGCCAGAAGGAATTGTAATTAATTAAGAAAGCATACACTCATAGGAAGCCTTCATTATCTTGTTTGTCCTAAGAAATAAATTATGTGTATTCAATGGAACTGTAACCGCAGTGCTGTCACAAAAGAACAAACAGCAACTCACAAGTGCAGCAGCTTTAGTAAATAGAAATTCTAGGCACATTTATTTCTTATTATCTTTGAACATATCAACTACTATGCGGTAAACTTTGATTTTAGGCATGATGTCACATCCTTGCTTCCCCTTTAGAGAAAACCAATAGATCTAGCAGCAGCAGCAAAGGTGAGAACTAATCCCATTCTCTTCAGTGAGATATGAACATCAAAATATAACTGAAATATTACCTGCTGAATTCATTCAAAGGAAACACAATTCACTAGACACAAGAATCTCTTCCATTGCTGCACACTTTAAATAGGACTAAAAAGGAAATGCAGGAGTTATCACTCCTAGGCTTGTTCAGCTCCACAGCACATCAGGATTTATTTATTTATTTATTTGAAGTAAAACTTAGAGCACAGCATTACAGTCAGCTTGCAAATACACTACACAGAGAACAGTCTCCAATAGTACAGTCCAGCAACACTGCACCTTGTTCTTGCCTTCACAATCACTAGACAAAAGCAGTTCATTTACACAGCTGTGTTGTGTTTTATAAACAGGCTGATACTGACTGAAGAAGCGTGGCCAGGAGGTTGAGAAAGGTGATCCTGCCCCTCTGCTCTGTACTGGTGAGAGCTCATCTGGAGTACTGCATCCACATGTGGAGTCCTCAGTAGAGGAGAGATGTAGACCTGTTGGAGTGTGTCCAGAGGAGAGCCTCACAAATGATCCAAGGGATGGAAGATTTAGGTTAGATATAAGGAAAAAATCTTTTACAGTAAGGGTGGTGAGGCACTGGCACAGGTTGCCCAGATTAGTGGTGGATGCCCTGACCCAGGAGACATTTAAGGTCAGGCTGAACAGGGCTCTGGGTGACCGGATCTAGCTGTGTGTGTCCCTGTTCATTGCAGGGGAGTTGGATTAGATAACCTTTAAGATCCCTTCCAAATCTAAGGATTCTGTGATTCTATGACTTCCTGAAAGTTCATGGAAAATTACTGTAAAGGGAAAAAGAAAAAATACACAAAACAAAACAAAACCAAAAACAAACAAAAAAAAAAAAAAAAAAAAACCCAGCAGATAAAAGTTCCCATCTGTTTGACTTCTTGTCCTGTTTACAGATAGATAGAAAATCAACCCTTGCCTTTATCTAGTTGCTCTGGAAAGTGGACAAAGGTTTTTTTAAGAACAAGCAGTCCAGCAGGTCCCTGTGAGCAAGGCCCTACCAACCACTGCTTTGCAGTCCCAAAGCAACGTGATCAGTGCCAGATAATATGGCTCCTGTGTTAAACATCACCTTGTACTTAAAAAAAAAAAAAATAATAATCAGCAAAGTTCATTTGCAAAGCAGAGGCAGCTTCTCCACCACTTTTGTAATGGCATTGGTATGACAAATAACTGCTGTCATCACTTCTGCTGTCAACATGGGTCCCAAGTGGAAATGTGGGATTTTAATCTTAGGTAACATTTGTTTTCTTCAGATAACTAAGTTCTTTATCAGAAATGCTTTCTCCTCATCATGCCTTATCAATAATGTTACATTAGACTGACCTCACAACAGCTTATGCACAAAAGATGATCTGATCTAGCAAAATCCCCAGTCCTGTTTGTTTAGCATATTGCATTAATGCAAAGTTTTAACAGTCTGAAGCTGAAGGTCCTATGGACTGCTGAGTCACACATGATTAATTCTAACAGTATTTTAATTTCCTTCATGATTAGGTAACTAATGATTTGAGATGAGATTGGATGTTCTAAACTGAATCTGTGTGTTTTTTTCCTTTGATGAATTAATTGTAATTGATACATGAAGAGGCACTCTCTAGGGGCCTGACTTCGCAGTGCTTACTGATGAGGCTAAATTCCCATTGAAACCACTGAGCAATTTTCTTCAATAAGCACTGAAGGATCTGCCCTTAATACTTAGAAAGTATAACTAGCGCTGGCTTTTGAGCTCTTAGGGCTGCAATTATAAACACTTCAGAGTTGTAATCCTAAAAATATATTGTGCTGAGAACTACAGCAGAATTTCCAAGTAACATGTACGTGGAGTTATCCCAAGAGTTTTATGTCTTTTCATGAATATAGAATTTTACCAGCAAAATAAGCACAGAAAACTTGAGCTAAAGGTAAACTCTTCTCCACCAAGGCAACTAGAAATGTCCTATGCTCCATAAGCATAAAAAATACTGATAATGAATACCTGTTCCTCTTAGTCCTTTTCTCGTGAGTTCAAGATGAGCTCTTACAATCAAGGTTAAGAAGCTGAATGTCTTTAATGAGATAGATAGAGATTCAAAGTCACACCAGTGCAGTGCTTTCTTAATAAAGGTGTTGTCCTTCTAGTATCCTCTTCTTTAAAGTTATTTATCAAGAAGTAGGTCTATGATGGTTTTAGAACCATTTTGCTGAGAGAATTCCATATTGTTTTAGCAATTTACCAAATAGTTTTGATTAAAAAAAAAAAAGCCCCTTAATGAAAGTGGCTGCAGTTACAACTCCTCAAAATGAAAACAACTTTAAAAGGCTGTTTACCAGATATTAGTCCATTTCCATTTTCTAACCAGCTGTTGTATTAAATCTGCACAAGTTACAGCACCTGTCATCTTCTGATATCATTAGGTTGCTATGCAAGAGTTTGGATGGACTTTTCTCCATTGACATCAGTGAATGTTGAATCATCCTTGAAGCCTGAGTTCTGTGAGAGCTGAGCTTAAGTAGACTAAGAATGATCCCTGAAGACTGATCAAAGTTTGGTTTCAGTTTCGAAGCTTTAAGAAATTTCAGCTTTTATGGGATTTTTTCTTCATGGGCAGAAACAAGGTTTGCACTGGCATTTCATAAAGGTATCTCAAGTAGTTCTAGGAAAAGATGGAGTATTTGCTAATTCTCTGCAAAAATAATTACTTCAGTAGTGTCTTTGAAAACAAAAACAGAAAACAGAGGTATCTTTCTATTGAGCTGGAGTGGGAAAGTGCCTGAAACTGGAAAAGACTTATTTCTTGAACCAATTTTTTTTTTATTTTTTTTTTTAATTCAGCTTCTTCTAAAAGTTTCCATGATGAATGAACATGATTCCTTCTGTTCAATATGTAGACAAATAATTCTCCATGGTTTTCAGAAAAAAATATAATTAGTATTGTTCATTACTACATAAAAACTTATGTATTGCACAGTAAGTAGTACGCAGCTCCACCATCACTGATGTCATCTCAAACCCAGAACTCTGCTTAGAAGCTATATTTTTATATCCCGTGACAAAAACAGTCTGGAATTATCACATCAAGAATACAGTTTTAAAAAGCCTCTGGAACGTATCAGGAAACTGCTAAGATGAGTGCACATAGGACTCAGTTTTGTTATAGTACTGCCCTATTTTTTGGAACAGCAAGACTACAAGCCACTCTGGAATGACTGTTTCCTTGGCCAACAGATCAGGTATTGAACCAGGAATTACCAAGGCCAGGAATTTAAATGTTGCAGTTCAAGTTTAAAGATGAATCCTGAGTAGAAAGTGTAAAAATTAATCTCCTCTATCAGCTGGCACAGAGCGAGCCCTGAAAACACGCTTGCCAGAGAGGGATTTAAGAAACTCTGATGGTCCTACTTAGATGCTGCACAGACTTAGGAAGCATGTCCCATACCGATGACTTCCTTCTAAAAAAAAATTATTGAGCTTCCTGTCACAAGAAGAAAGCAGCCCTTCATCATCTGTGTGCCTAGTTTGATTTTTCCCACAGTTTCACAGATGTGATTTTAAATGGTTTCACCATGTGATTTTAAATCATATGGTTTTGTGTGATCTAGATATTATTCTTAAAACTGACATTTAAACACATGGGGTGAATTATGTTTTATCATTCTAAACATTCAAGGAATAGACTTCAAGCTCTCTAATTCATATGTTCATTTGGTTTTCTGAAGAGGATCCGGATGAATTCTGATCATTTCTGCATTAGTTTCTCATCTGAGTTTTAATATCATATGTGAAGATGAGAGAGCTGATCTAATTCAGAAATACCAGCTGATTTACAAGGTCACCATTACAGTGGATAAGTTGTCTACAATCCGATTTCTGTTTTCAACCTTGCACTGGCCTGTAAAATCAGATATCCATTCAAGAATGAGTAACACGCATTCTCCCAGAAGACTCCAATCTGTTTGTGGAGTGAAGCTGGCTGCACAGCAGGGCTTCTGACTTGTGAAAAAGGTTGAGGGGGAAGCAGGGAGGGTTGTTTGGTTTTAGCCTGAACCAGAACAATTTCATTTTTTTTTTTCTTTTCCTTAATTTAATTTCCCACAAACTGGAAACTCAGAGAGTATTTCATTTTGACACTACCGGTACATGCCACTTCCCACAGGAAACAATCCGGCTGCACCAGCAGCTGCTGGTTGAAATCAGCATTTGTCTCACAAACATCCCCCCCCCATCCCCCCACCTCTGGCAGCTGCTCACATTGCCCCCAGAGCCCTGATCTGTCAGGGCAGGGTCAGGCCCTCCAGAGCACCTGAGTGGGAGCTCATTTAATACAAATGTTTCCAGAGATGCATTTTTGATGCAGTGAAAAAGCATCACTTCCCAGGTCTCTGACATGAAGAGATCATTTTTGTTGAGAATATTTAGGAAGAGAAGGAAGAAGAGAAGCTTAGAGTGGCAGGTAGACCCCTTGTGTGGTCTCTCTACCTTCTACTCTTTGTCTCATCATGGTCCCTGAAGGCAGATATCCGTGTGGGTGGAGAATAGAGAAACAGGCCCTTCTTGCTGTTTTTGCCTTAGTGGTTAAATGCATTTCCAATTAGGGTAACACATTTTCTGTGACGGATTCCAGGTCCTTCCAGGAAAGAATTCTGCCTTTCATAGGTCACAATAAAAGTCTTGCCAGTGTAGTCCTTGATTTAGAGTTGCAGAATGTGGTATTTCATGAGGTGTTGCTGTCTTTCAGTTTGGATTAATATTTGCAAGATGTGCTTAGAAATATAGATTCACCTACTGTCTTACTTTCAGCTGGGATGGAATTGTTTTCTTCAGAGTGTCCAGTATGATGCTATGTTTTAGTTCTAGGAGAGAAACAATATTGGTAACACAGTAATGTTTATAATTGCTGGTAAGCAGTGTTGTACAGAGCCAAGGCCAGTCTCAGTGAAGTGCCCAAGAAGCAGGGAGGGCACAGAACTAGGACAGCTGACTTAAACTGGCCAAAGGGATATTCCATACCATGTGACATCATGCAGAAGGAGTTTTGAAGGGAGTGGGAGCTCATCTCGCTCTCTTCCACTCACTGAGGGGCAAGTTGAGCATTGGTCAGGGGGTGGCAAGCAACTGCTTAAACATCATTTGTTATATTCGTTCATATATATATATATATATATATATGTATATATATAGTCATAACGGTTATCCTTTTCCTTTTCTCTATCTTAGTAAATAGTTTTATCTCAACTCACAAGTTCTACTTTTTTTTTTTTCTTCCTGATTATCTCCCCCACCCTGCTGGAAAGAATGGGGGGGAGGGGTAAGCAAATGACTGTGTGGCGCTGAGCCACCTACCAGGTTAAATCACAACACATATACACATAAAACAATAACTAAAGTTGTTCTCTTCAAACGTACAGCCTACTTAAATAGAAAATTATTAACAAAACTTCTGAATGAGTGCAAAGCAGAATGAACACGTTCGAAACACCAAGATTATATTTAAACCTGCAAATGAAACACATCCAAAACAGTATCCTGGTGCTAAAGTGCACAATAATCAGCAAACATTATTAAATTGTCTTCTCTTTGAAAACAGGGTGTCCACATCCCAGCCACCTACTGTGAATACCCCTGCTGCATGCAGTTCCCAAACTGCATCCAGATACATCCGGGAATGTCCAAGAAGGCCAAAAGTGAGCTAGAGGCTACGCTAGCAGCTTTGCAGTGATGCCTCAGTGCCCAGGAGCCTTGGCTGAGTTGTAGCCACATTTCAAAAGGCTCTGAAGCTTAGAGCTATTTAATTGCCAGAACTGTGTAACTACAAATCAAACATGCCATTTTTTTATTGTATCAGGAAGTCACTGGAGTGTGGGACGTGCAGTCTGGGTGATTTACTAATGATGATGAGCTGAACTGAAGCCATGTTTAACTACAGCATACCAACTAGGCACCTTAATTCCATTCTTTCAAGGTCCTCTAAGGGCAATTACCCCAAAAATATTAGATGCGCTTCAGAATGACAGCGGGTCATGAATGCATCTTCATATCTTCCACGGAAAAATCATTATTTCGCTGAAGTGTTCTGATGCCACATGGGGCAAAGAAATGTATAAATGAAGTAACTTTGTAGTAACATTGCTAGAAAAGAGTTCACTCAAAATCCATATGTTAAAGCAGTCACCATAAATACATTACTCCCTAAGATCGTTTTTATTGGTAAGAATGATCACCAAAGCTGTCTTTACAAGTGTGAGGGGCTACAGGTTCTGCAGCTGCAAAAACAGAAACAAAAAAAACCAACACTGACAAGTTCTAAGGATATTTTTAAAATTTTGATTAAGACTTATCCTAAGGAGTCAACGTGAGTCTGCTGTGTAATTAGATTACTGTAACCAAAGAATGTGGATTTAGCCATGTCTTTTATACCAGAAGAGTATAATGCAGTACAGATGCAATATAATGCTTTCTAATGGGGCTAACAAACTAAAGAATAAAGGGGAAAGAGACTAGACAAGAGACTGGAGTTGAGGGAGTATAAGCCTCTTGGGGAGATTAGGAGTCCCTGGAGAGAAGAGGAACAATTCATACCGGCAGACACATGAACAGAGCATACAGGCAGTCCTGACAGCCTGAAAATACTCCAATTAGGGATACTTCACTCACGTGCTCTTAAGGAAGGCAACCTGTTTGCATACGTCCCTACAGTTTTGAATAGTAAAAGATTTTCTAAGCCAGAAAAATGCCAGCAGTGTTAAAATTACATCAGCATCCTTCGCCAAAAGGATCTGGTGCAAACCTGAACAGGTTGTGGTTTGCTCTTCTGAGCAAATTTGCTCTCCTGGCCAGCAAAGGACCACGAGGGTTCAGCTTCCCTGCCACATCAGCCTGAGGACACCTTTATAACAAGAGACAGAGAGGCTTCTTCTGTTTCTTCTGTCAGATAAGAAACTGTAGCCCCTTGCATGTAATCAGGGAGCTCCAAAATTACACTGACAGAAGATTTCAGAAAGGCTCACTTCAAGAGGCTAATTATAATTCCTACAAATTTTACTGAAATGAAATTCAAAAAGTACTTTTTGTACAGCTGTGTTTCATTTGAACGCAACTGCAAGTGATCCAGCAATGCTCATGCTGTTTCTAATTGACATTTTGATGTGAATAGCCTCATTAATTAAGACTCAATTACAAGCAAACACCCAAAGCAGCTATCAGAAATACCCACAACTTGTCTTCTGGGCATGAGCCTGACAAGCCAGGATCAAGGTGCAGTGAGGTAGTGGCAGAACAGTAGAGCAGAGCTCAAATCTGAGATGGAGCAGGGGAACCATCTCTGCTGGACCACAGTCCAGCCACAGCAGCAGATGCCTGGGGCTGAACAAGGCCTTTCAGCAGGTGAACTACATAGGTGCTTCTGATTTCATACTACTAAACCCCAGTTGTTTTTTTTTTCCTCAGAACATATTTGAATAAAAACAGAATTTGCACAGATTCTTCCTTTCCATCTGGGACCTGAAATACAGAATTCCCTCCTATTCAGGACTTCACAGACCTCACCTTCCTTCATTTCTGAAAGCCAATAGCCACATCCTTACCCCAGCTGCAGTCTCAAAAATCAGTTCTGTTCCTCCTCAGAATCCTGTTTTACCCCACATCACATGGAAAGAACTAATACCAGGAAATCAGTGTATTTTTAGCTGACTTTAATGTGACTTAGCTGGAAACAAGAACAGCTTGTTCCATGAGGACACCACCCAATTCTCCATATGGACACCAGTTAGGAAAGTATTGGTGCAACCTTAAATAACTTTCTCCAGCTGGACATGCTTTCCAGGAACTTTTGCCATCTCCACAGCTCCAAGCAAGATCCAGATGCCATGCAATTCTGACTGTAGCAGCCTCCTCTCACACAGCTGTCGACAGGACCGAGCTCCCAAGCTGCAAAGGGAGCCATCCCAGGCAGTGAAGGTACCACATCTCTCACATGGATACCAGGAGATGCAGAAAATGAAGAAAATGTGAAAGGAGTGGCACTCAGTTTGCTTCTAGAGAGGATAAAAAAATCTGCTCACAATTTAAAAGTGAAAATGAGCAAAATCAGAGACTTGTATATCTTTTTTTATATATGTCCTACATATAAGGATGCCATATGCTTTTTGCAATTGCCATTAGGCAGCAGTGAAGGCATTGGTAGGGCTCTCTGGATGTAAGAATAAGACTAATTTTACTTACTACACTTACTAGAGTTTTTTTAAGTATTTCAACTAAAGTTACTGGAGACTAAACTGAGCTGGGATTTTGTATCTGACTGCCTCATCAGCAGCAGCAAGACTCACTTCATATTGTGGCCCCAAAGCAGGGCTTGTGTAGAAACAAGATGCTAAGGAGGATCAGAGATGGTCATTGAGCCTGGAGCACAGTGCAGATGTGGCTCTCTGATTTCAGAAACCAAAGATGAGGTTTGTGAAAACCTGAAGGGAAAGGAAGATAGCACAAGGAAAGGGAAGATCTATGCTGATTGTTGTTGTGTTAAAAATTCGTTCTGTGAAAAAAAAAAAAAAAGACTGAGGCTTAATAGTGTGAAAACAACCTGAAATTAACTGAATACTGGCCCCAAGTCAGATATAGCAATTAGGTTTTAATTAGCTCTTAACTAATTTGATATGCTGGAAATAATTTCAAATGCTGTGCTTTCATTAGCATGAGTAAAGAATAATACAGCTCTTTCCTAAATTGGAAAAACAGAAAACAAATAGCATTAAAGTTGTATGTATTTATTTCAACATAAAGTAAGCTCTTTATAGCGGTCAAATAACCTAAGAAGCACAATGTTTTACAACAACTAAAATTGTGTATTGACAAAAACCTTTGAAAAATACAGTCACTGTGAGATAGCCAACCACTTCACAGTGCAGTCTGTCTGGAAGTTATGCAAATTTTGGGTCATCAAATCTTTCATTTATACATCATTATATATTATGCTATTTTTTGTCATTTATATATTCAAATATTGCAGGAGCTCAGTGCCATGACACTGCCCTGAGGAACCTTTCTCAGAGCCCAACCAGTGACAGGACCTGAGGGAATGGCATGGAGCTGTGTCAGGGCAGTGTCAGGCAGGATGCTAGGGAAAGGTTCTTCACCAGAGAGTGGTGGGCATGGCCCCTGCTTGCCAGAGTTTAAAGAGCATTAGAACACTGCCCTCAGATGTAGGGTTTGGGATTTGAGCAGTGCTTCCTGGATCCAGGGGTTGGACTCGATGATCCTTGTGGGGCCCTTCCAACTTGGAGATATTTGCTGATTCTGTCACTCTCGTATGGCTTTGGATTTTTGAAAAAACTGCTACTTTCACATATCACCTCCTACAGTCTCACAGAGTGGGCTGTAAGTCCCAACTAATTTAGCAAACACAAAAACAGTTGTGAGTTCATGTAATGACTTTTATAATGTCCTATAAAAGTGAACAACATCCAAAAATCTCCTGAGTCAAGCTAGCTACGCTATTCATGAGATGTATTTTTAGATGACTCCTGATGCCAAATTGAAAGGCACAAAAGCCAAAGCATCTTCAAAGAACTGGGTAGGAAGGATTGTTTTTGTTCTTTTGGTGTTACTATTATTCTGAAAAGTTTTCATATTAGTAATAGTTTGGAAGTGACAATTTCTTCAGCTCCAAACCCTAAAAATGTTGACATTTACTCTCCATGTTTTTCCACAGATCATTTTTATTAATACTGTAAGTTTTAAACTACTTGCTGGCTGCTACAAATGAGAACAATAGAGAAGAAGTCATTCTAGTCCATTACTATTTTGAAATGATTCATTTTCCTTCCAAGACAGGTCAGTCAGGTGGCAGCCAGCACTCCCTTTCCATACCCTGGAGAAAGATCGACTTGAGGCCCAAGAAATACCTTCAGTGAGATTTGTCTTTCCATCATACAAACAGACTCCATTAGTCAGCTGGCTAAGGCACGTGGTGAGCGCAGTGCTGAGCAGGAGCCAGCAGCTTGGAAGGGTGAATAGTATGGTGTTCTGCAGATCTCTGAACAGTCTGTCAGATTAAAATGAAACATGCAGCCTCCTTATACTTGTTTATTTGTATATTAGCAATATAGTAAAGTTCATTGGTGAACTTTGCATGAAGTAGCTCCCATGCAACAAACCTGAAACTAGAGATTAAGGAAGGACTGGTATTTAGTGTCTGCTCCCTGACAGACACGCACAGCCTAAACCCATGGCAGTATAACCCAGAGCATTTTCAAGAAGCAACCTTAAGACAATATAAATCTCAATACACCGAGCTAACAATATAATCCCATTTTAGCAGAATATGCAGTCATATTTCAAACTCATATTATCGTACAATGAAGTTAAAGAGCATGTTGACTCCTCTATAGCGATCTAGATTTATTTTCAACTGAAATTTGCAATTCAATGCAATCAATTTCACTTTGGTTAAACACTTTAATGTGCTCTGATAAAAACAGGCAATTGATATTCTAATTCTGTTGTACTGAAAGTAGGACTTTGTTATGAACACAGGACAAAAAAATAGCAAGCTCCATGACAGTTATGTAGCAGAAATTTCTTCCCCAGCTATGTATGGAACTTTTCATTTCAAAGGGATATAATGCATATATATTACACATTACACCTTTAAATAGAAAAAAATCACCTTAATTTCAATGCACTGTTTTTGAGATACATCTGTGTAATCTTTTAACACTTCTTAGCAGTACCCCATCATAATTTACAGACCGCTGTTGCAAGTTTTTTTACATATACTTCAACTGGGAGCACTCAAGTACGTGAAATATTTCATGTTACACGGCAGGATCAAGGGCAGAAGAGAAAGAAGACTGCAGTTCACATTTTATTGGAACTGCCTGGAGAAAGAACATATAGAGGTGCCATGTAATTACAGGAGATGGATTCTGCAGTTTTTATAACGTGTTTTCTGATAACATTTGACTGGATCAGAGTGTGGCACTGAAGAAATGAAACATTTTGCAGGTTTTTCTTGCATGCTCCCTTGCTGGGAATTATTCTTAGACAAGAGAGTTACCATCAATAATCTGATATGAAAATAAACAGAAAAACTTAGCATCCTTAATTACCACTGTCAAATGATCAGAATCTCACTTTTGACCTCTGTCTGCATTTACTGACCAACAGCCCCTGCAGTACTGGTTCAGTATTGATTCTAGACAAAGACAACTATCTCATGAGCCACCTGCTACACTCCTGTATTCTTTGCAGACTTTCCAGAATGATTTCAACAAGTTTGAACCCATTACTGTGTTTGTAGCTGTGAAATCCGACAAAATCACTGTCTGACACATCAGACTTGCTTCTCAGACTTGACCAGAATCACAGCTTTCATTACTGGCAGGTGCATTCCTGGTGGTAAGAAAGGTTAAACAAACACTTGGCTGCACAATGCCCAAAGGGAAACTGCAGCAGTGCGTACACAAACCCATTCGTTTGTTGTTTCATGACTACCTTTCTGAGTGTCTAGAACTTGACTCCTACTCACACATTCTAAACAAAATTTCTCATTCATGCCTTTACCACAAGAAACAATGAAAGGTTTTGTTCAAATTTAAATAGGAGTAGATTAAGACTTGGTTTTGCTTTCTGTCATTTGTTGTTTTTTGTTTTTTGTTTTTTTGTTACTGCTTTTTTTAGTTTTTCAGGCAAATTGTCCTTTTTAAGTCAAAAGTGTTTTGCATCATGTTATCAATTGTGTATTCCATCAGAATTGAGTGGGATCACCTTCAGTAAGATCAACAGATTCACACTGACGAAATACTGCACTGCAATGACTGGCCTTACAGTTGATAGCTCTCTTATACATTCTACCTGCTGGAAGTGATTTCATCAATTTTTCTTCTCAATTACAGTCAGATCAATTATATTCTGGAATGATAATTTTATTTGTGAATCAATTACCTCCTATGTGTTCTTATGCTATTACTTCTTCAGTCTTCTTTGATAAATGAGAAGCTATTAAATTTGGACAAACATTTTTATGTATCAGTTAGTAGGCAGGCAATAATAATAATATTGGACAGATTTCCATAGAAATTAGCTCATTATCTCTGCTTGTTTGTAGTGAAATAGTTTTAAGTGTGTTTTGCATGTGTGTTCCCAATCTGCTAGGCAGAGATAAGTGTTGAGAATGTAGTTAATAGTCAAACATGGCATAAAGTACAAGAGGCTGCATTCTGAGCTGCTCAGTTCTTAGTTCACTTGCACATTGTGCAATTCTTGACCAGTAAACCAATAATAAATCATTCATTTCTGCTGACAATTACACACTCTGGAAGTCTTAAGGAGCTATTAAGGACTTGCCTGATCTACTCTGAGTTGGTCTCAGTGCAGATTCCAGCTGGAGGACCATGAGATCCTCAGGGCATGACCAAGTAGCAAGTCAGATATGTAAGCAGGAACCAGATACAGCGTGTCTAGAACAGAGGTCATCACATACCTGATCAAGTCTAGACAGTTTTAATTATTCAATGACCAGAGTGCTCCATGTGATGAAAACAAATGTACACCAGTTTAAGTAAATATTTGCATCCCTGAACCATGCTCTGCTTTACAACTGAACCATCAGTAGTTGCTAATTGCAGGTCAGGACCGCACCATTTTCTGTAGCAGGATAAAGTAATTAAAAGGTGCTTTATGTTTCTAAGCTTAAAAGCAAAATATAGGAGCAAATATAGATTGTGAAGCTGATACTGCTACACTTGTATACACGCACATTCTTTTACAAAATTCATATGTTCAGGGATATAAAGCATGAGGCATATTGGGGAACATTTACCAAAAAAAGCAAATTCAAAACAAAACCAGTAACCTACTGTGTAACAAAATACCAACCCAGTCATCCAACAGCCACAAGTCCATCTAGGGGATCACCAAATACAGCTGTATTTTAAAAACAGTATTACAATTGAGCACAGAAGAGGAAAGAAAAAAGAAAAAAAGAAAAGAGAAAATAAATACTGGATTACAGTCAGAAAGTCATTACTGCATACACAAGTCTCTCCTTTTCTGTCAGTTTATCCAGTGCAGCTATTTACTACAATCCCTTTCAGAGCTTACTCTCCATAATTCAGCTGCAACCCCTTTCAAGGCTCGCTCTCCACAGTTCAGCTGTCTAGACAGATTTTTTGCTGTGACACATCATAAAGACCAATATCCATTCTAGCCTATCCTCCTCTAACTTCATTGTCTCATGATTCAGTTCTGGATCCTTTTCAAAATTACTCTTCTTACTTCAAAACTTTCCATGTATTTGCTCCAATCCATCTTCTGGATTTCTTCTATATTTTCTCTTAATACCAGGATTCCTTTAGCAGTCATATTGGCTAGCACCTAGCAGCAGCTTTCTGCTACTTCTGCTCTATAATGCTTATGTTGTGTCAAAAACCTACTCAGTTCCTCCTACTGCCTTCTTTCCTCCTCTCCTCTCTTCACTTTGCTCACACACTTGTTTTCAAAGCTGCTCTATAAAACCCTTTTCCCTCCTGATTACAGTTTCTAATTTCACTTGGTGGTTGCTATAATTTCTTAATTAACTCTGTAACTATATAATTAAACTTTATCACATTTTCTGAAACATCTGGCAAGAAAGAAGCACTCCAAATAAACTTGTAGGACTGCTGAATAGGTTGCTATTAACTACTGCCTATCATCATAACTAGCTCTATTTCAATCAACACTGACTACATCTTTCTCCTGGCTCAACTGGTAAATCTTCTGGGACAGGAACAGCATTTTGCTTTGGTTTTTGAAAAGCACTGAAAAACAGTAATTTAAACAGACTGTATGCAAAGGAATAAAGCTTTCCTATAGAATTAAACATGTCCAAATGCAATGAGGTGCTTCAAAAACTGTTTAATTCTTTGAACTGGGCTTCAGACTGCCTAAATGTGTGGGATTTCAGCCCTGCACAACACGTTACACACTAACCATGATGGACATGCTGACAAGCCTGCTGGTCTGCTAAGCAATCGCAGCAGAGCTTGGGTTAGGACTGCAGGCAGCCCTTGTTAGCAGACTCCCACTGCCTGAACACCAACACAGATGAGTCATTAAAGCAGCATCAGTCAGCAAGTGACGAGGCAGATGTATCTGTCTGTTGTGACAATATTGATGTGACAGCCACCAGAGCAGTGTCCAGTGCTGCATTATGGCCTCTCCCTCCTCAGCACAAGCACTGAAACTCAGCTGCAGGCTGGCATGAAGGAGGCATTCTGCCCTTCTGCTTTATTCCAGCACCTTGCTTATTTTAGGGACTTCTCTCAGTCTTTCGAAGCCTGCCTTTGTTTATGGGTCTCTTCCTTTGACCCCAGGCATACAGCTCTTTCAAGTGTCTTTCAAACAGTAACACACATTTTCTAAGTCAGCATGATTCACATATGTTCACACTCACACTCACACTCTGAAGCTGTCATAAATTTCAGTTTGGTACAACCTGAGAAAGCTATGGTTGGTAGCAGGTGGATGGCAATGCTCTGCAGGATCAGGAAGACTGCTGCAGTTCACACCTGGCTAAAGATTATCCTCGTAATCCTTAGGTGTATTTACTTAACATGGCACTGCTTCTCAGCACTTCCACCAGAAAAAGCTCCCCCATACTCTTGCTGTAGATTTTCCTAGCCATGGAAATATTCTTTCACTCTCTACTCACCAGCAATAATCCACCATCATTTTGTACTTTTGTCTGTTGGTAAGTTTTGTCTCCATACAGGCAGACTATCTCATGCTGAATGGACAAGGATGGGAAAAGACACAGAGATGGATTTCTTAGATGGGAGAAGCACAACACTGAGGAAGCACCCACAAAGATTATTGGAAAAGACTTATGTCCTTTAAAATAAAATCCTCAACACAATTCAGGGTGAAATACGCAGTCAGAATAATTTTTCTCTTACATAAAAGAAGGTTATTTCCAGCCACTATGAAGTGGAGCAGGGTTTTGACATTCTCTTTCCTGGGGAAGGTGGCCAGGAGGTGACTGTCCACGGTAAAGAACACATGTCCAGAAACCCTTTCTCAGGCAGAGCAGAGGTATCCCAGGCTACTCAGAATTCTGATTCACTGCACATTCCCAATGCTTTGAGCAAATTTGTTGTCCACCTGCAGTCAGTCTGTGAATCATCTGTGTGGTCTCAGATGGAGAGACCTGGCTAATTGAAGGGACAGCTGGTACCTGACACTGATGTCCCGTGCTCAATGCTAGCAGCCTAAAGCACATGCCTTTCCATGGATTTCATTCCTGTGTGGAATTGTGTGCAGACACGCATATGCAGAGATGGTTTTGCAACAGCATCTGCCTCCCCAGCTATCAACATCAACATTATAGAAAGAAAAAAAAAAAAAAAAAGGAGACATTTCAGAAGTGAACAAGATGTAATTCAGGTAAATTAAATGCAGAAGGAAGATGTCACAATCTCTATCACCTGTTGCTCAAATGTGAACAGGATGTCCTAATCATCATATTACACGATGATTAAGTGAGTCCTTAAATTAGACCAGAGTCCTTAAGTCAGAAACCACAAGAATGGTTCCAGCAGGAGCTGTGAAGATGCAGCTTGTTGTAAACTTCCTCAGAACCTTGCTCTAAACGGTTGAGGGAAAAGATATTGTCTTTCTCTCTTATTCAGATTCCCAAATACTGATTTTTGGCAGCTTGGTGATTTTGACTTAAAGCCCTCAATTAACATAACTTCTGCATGTGCTGATTCTGTGAAAATCAATTTAATTTCTGCAGAAAAATGCTTTTAAGAAAAAAAGAGGAAGATCAGCACTGTGTTAAAAGGATGCCACCTACTGGGCAGCTCATCCACCTCCTGTAAAAGATTGGAGAGGTAAATCAGCTCTGAGGACCCAGAAAAAGCCTGCTTTCCAGAAAAAAAAATCCTTAAAATTGCAAAAATAAATTAATAGCTCTCTGTTCTCCTTAAGCTCAGGGTTTCCCAAAAGCTTTGGTTTTCTTCTTCTGATAGCTCACGCATTCATCCTTTTTTCTCTTGTAGGAGCAGCAATAGCTATGCTCCATGAGAATTTATCCTCCATATCCTTTCCTTAACTCTTTCCCTTCTGGTGCCTGTATTCCTGCTGAGAAGGATGCTTCTAACAATCTGCACATCACTTTTTTTTTTTTTTTTTCCCCCATTCTCTGCTTTAGGCTGAGAGGCACTAAGCAATGTCAAGGCTTCCCAATGCAAACAATTAAAAGATGCAACGCATGCGCAGACATGCAGAGATATGCACAAGCAAACACAATGGGATTAATATCACGCTTCAGGGGAACATCAGACTGTGCTTCAGGCCTTTCTTGTTAGGTGGTCAAAAAGAAACATTTAAATAGTTTCTGCTCTGAGTTTATATTTCCCTTTTGTGTGTGTGTGTGTGTGTGACAGAGAGAGAGACTGTCTCAGCCCTCTTATTTATTTGTTCTGCAACTACTTTTCTGTTTCTAGTACTGTTTTTGCTTTTTATTTTAAATACTGTTAGAATAGAATAGAACAAAACAGTTGGAAGAGACCTTCAAAGATCATTGAGTCCAACTGCCTAACTTCTTAGGAATAACTAGTTACAGCATGTAACTAGTGAGCACACTGTCCAAATGCCTCTTCAGCACTGACAAGCCTGGGGCATCAACAACGTCACCAGGAAGCCCGTTCCAGTGGCATTTTTCCTCACGTCCAGTCTGAAACAGTTGCAGCAAACAGTGAGGCTGCCTCTTGCCTCCTCTCCTCCAGCCCGGACAACCCAGGTGCCCTCAGCCTCCCTTCACAGGCCATGCCTTCGAGCCCTGTTACCCGTTATGGTGTATCCTCTGGATGCTTTCAAGGATCTTAAAACCCTTTTTATGCTGTGGAGCGCAGAACTGCACACAATACTCAAAGATGAAACTGTACCAATGCTATAAACAGCAGGAGAATCACCTAATTTGACCGACTGCCTATGCTGTGCTTAATACATCCCAAGATGCCAAGGCACACTGCTGGCTTGTGCTGAGCTGCACTCACCAGCACCCCCAGGTCCCTTCTGCTGCACTGCTCCCCAGCCTCCCATTCCCCAGTCCATGCCTGTGTCTGGCATTGTTCCATCCTTGCTCTTCAGGCAGACAGGAAACTACTATACTCTACCTAACATCCCTTGCAACTGTGGAATGCAAGCAACAAAAAAAAAGTGCAAAATTGGCATAGGTTTATAAAGCTTCCATGATCAAATACAAACCTCCAGAGGAGAGTGTGGTTCTCAGTCACATTCTCATTTACCCTTGGGACCAATTATACTTTTCTAGCAGAGATGATAAAAGGCTTTGAAACAAACACAGGTTGTATTTATATCTACCGTTTCTAGTCTCTCTACCAGATTGATGCAAAGGGACCTCAATCACATAAGCAGCCTTCAATTCTTCACATCAGGTGCTGCGATCATTTTCATTACGGTCACTCCTCACTCCTCTTTATTTCACTGACAGTACAAAGAGGACTCCATATGAATCAAACCCATGCATGTTTGAGAGCAGTGCCAGGCAGGATGCAGTATTATGGGTTCAGCGTTACAGTAGGAACACAGCTCCCAGCCCCAAGAGGCAACAGAGTGACCCAGTTCAGAGCTGGCGCAGACACATGCCCACCTCATAGGCCTGCCCAGCCATGCAGTGCAGAGGGCTGCTGGCACCCAGCTCGCCTTGGTCGCAGCTTCTGAGGTCACCTCACAGCCTCTGTGCTGGCAGCACCATGCACTAGCCCATCTCCTCATTATGCGCTGAGGAGATTAATCTTGTCTCATGCATTTTTATTGTGTTTTACCATTCTACTTCCAGGCATAAAAGGACAGATGGTCTGACTCCAGTCGACATACGCATTGATTTCCAAGTATACATTTTGGGCAGTGATTTAAGTTATTATGACTTGTTTATGGAAATGCCCATTATGCACTCATTGTTTTCCAGTTGCTGAAAAAGAGTTCTGCCCAAGGGTGGCAGACATGGAAAGAAAAATGCAAATTTTGTTGTTTTTTTTTAATTACTAGTCAAGTAGATTGGCTCTAAGCAGGATAGAAAATAAGATTTGTAAGTGAATGAGATGATAGAGATCTTGTTTCAGAGGGAAGGAATTTTGCGTCATGCTTGTAAGCCATGCTTTAAAGTGTATCTCCTGGCTGCAGAAAAATCTAATTCTAACTACCCCAGTAGCCCTGGAAAAAGACTTGGTGTAAGTTAGCTTGTACAGTTCTGTTAAAGTACTGCATCCCTTCTGTCTGTGTGGCAGCACCTCTGCCTTGCCGTTTACTTGAAGAGCTGTGCTCACTTAGTCAGAGGATACTTTGGAAAATGGGGCTGCTCCAAAAATACTGCCTTCTATTTTATTATACTGGCCTATGATGTCAGAGGCAGATGTTGGTGGCATGACAGCAGATGTTGAAACTTTCCACCAATGTTCCATTACATAAGAGGAGGTCTAAGGAGAATCTCCACCCTCTAGTGGCTGCAGCCAGGAATGTGACCACTGAGGAAAAGGCTGAGGTTCTCAATGGCTTCCTTACATCTGTTTTTAGAAGTCTGACCAATTATCTTCAGGGTACTCTACCCCCTGACCTGGAAGTCCAAGATGGGAAAGAGAATAAACTCCCCATGATTCAGGTGGAAACAGAGACCTATTGCTCCATCTGGACTGTCACAAGTTCATGGGATCAGATGGGATTCACCCACGAGTGCTGAGGGAGTTGGCAGAGATGACTGCCAAACTGCTTTCCACCAGCAGTCCTGGTCAACTGAAGAGGTCTCGGAGGATTGGAGGCCTGTCTTGTTTAATATCTCTACTGATGACCTGGGTGAGGGGATTAAGTATGCCCTCAGTGAGTTGGCTGATGACACCAAACAAGGAAGAAGCATCGATCTGCCTGGGAGTAGGAAGGCCCTGCAGAGGGATCTGGACAGGCTGGAATGCTGGCTGGGCTGAGGTCAATGTGATCAAGTTCAACAAAATCAAGTGCTGAGTCCTGTACTTTAGGCACAGCAACCCCAGGCAACGCTACAGGCCTGGGCCAGAGTGGATGGAAATCTTTGTGGAAGAAATGGACCTTGTGTCCCAGCACTACTCATTTCTGTTGCAGTATTTGTAACTGACACTTAACAAAAATGCCTTAGAAGGGGACAGGTGATGAACAACTAAGGTGCACCTCTGGCATTAAGCTGATGCTCCACAGAGAAAATAAGAGTTCTTCATAGACTAGAATTTAAGGTGAAAGATAACAGACTGGTTTTCACACTGACTGATGAGCTTTCAGCAACATTACGTTAACATTAAGACTACTTTAACATTAACCTTAATATTAGCTCTCAGGAGTATCCTATCACTTCCATTTTTTTTTTCAAAATTTGTATTTGCTGACATAAAACCTAAGGCTTTTAAATTCCTGTATTGTTTTTACTTCCCATCTTTGATCTTGCTATGGATGGAAGCTTTTGCAGAAACTCTGTGTTCAATGATGTTAAAAGATCTTCTAAAAACAAAAACAAATAACTTCCATGTCTTTGTAAATCACCAATGCCCTTATCTCATACACAGCTTCTTGGAATTACATGAATCAAACTAAATGCATGTAATAACAGTAGGTAATTGAAGATTCCCCACATTTTAAAGGTAACTAAAGTTAGAGGTGGGTTGGGGAACCCTTCTTAATTTAGCCTGCAATTTAGTTCTGCAACTTTTACTTGTCCCTACATTTCCTCTTCCATTGGAATTATTCACTGTGGTGCTAAGGACCAATAGTGCCCACTGATCAAGAAGAGACTGAATATTTTATTTTCTCATTGCTATGTGGTGTATTTCATTTGCTGTACACACATCAAACCTGCAAAGTAGACAGATTTATTAATTTCATTACATTTTTTTAATTTTATTTTATTTTATTTTTTTTGTGCTCAGTACTCAAGTAGAAGTGCTATAAGTGCTTCACTGACAACTAGCTCACCTGCAAACAGCTGCTGCTGTTAGGTGAGAAAGTATTACCTTGATCACACAGTGAAGGACCCCATTTGTTTCTTTTTGGGGGTTTGACACTTTTTTCCTTTATGAAAAAAAAAATTTCTAAAACTCACTCCCTGCTCTTAGTAGCTCAGCACATCATACGTACGAAGGATGAATAAATAAGACCTAAGACAAGGAAGGAGAAATGTTTAAAAATGGCTAACACTGCAATGTTGCAGCACTATAAACGCAGGCATGTACACCTCTATGTCCACAGCTCAAACAGTGCTTTCTAGAGAGGTACCCATCCATGCAACATTTCACTTCAAGGTAAACTGTGTCCATATTTAAAAAAAAAAATCCTGGGTCGTTATTGGCCCATAAAATATAATATCTTCCCCCCTCAAGTTCTTACAAAGATCCCACCATTTCTGCTTAGCAGAGACCATGCTACCCTTCCTCTGGAGAACTAGTGCATTCAGCCCTTTTCCCTTTCCTTTTTCTTTGGATATTCCCAGATGCCTTCTTTCCAGACCAAAATATCCTCCTGATCTCCTTGAGCCACAGGAAAAGAAAAAAAAAAAAAAAAAAAAGAACAAACAAAACAAAACAACAACAAAAACTAGGCTGGAATGGAGCTCTGGAGATAGCTTAGGACCCCCTGCTCAAGGCAGGGATAACTTCAGAGTCAGATCTGGTTATTCAGAGCTATGCTCAGGCTGGTTTCAAAACTCTCCAGGAATGGAAATTCCACAGCCTCCCAGGGCAATCTGTTCCAGTGCTTAGCTATTCTCATCCATCTGCTCTCTAGTGATTTGGATCTGACCGTGATTTAGAAATATACCCAGCATCATGTGATTAACACCATCAGTTTTAGAGGCATTTGCTCTGGCAAGAGATTAGGATATTCTACTATTTCAAGGCTCCTCTTCTTTGAAATATCTTGTGCAGATGATACATCAGCAGGCATTTTTCAAATGCTGCCCTCTCGATAGAGTATTGGAAGGCATTAATTAGTTGTCCTCCTTGTCCTATCTGACCTTCCACTATCAAATTGTGCATCTAGCATAATGAAAATGCTTGCTAGAGAGGGTTTGGAAGTGATGCCATCTAGGATGAGTGGGTTGTTTTCTTCCTGTATCATTTAATGATTGTTCTTGTGTCGTTTTGTTCCTGATTCATTGCCCTAAAGACCTTTATAAGTATGCATACATGGAATACCCCATCATTTTCCTTTCCTGTTGTCATCATCAAGTACACCTTTTGCCATGTCTTCTTCATTTTTCTAATAAACATCTTAGCTGCCATGGGGCTCAAAGTAGAGATAATTGTTATCACTATGTAGTATGCACCTCTGGTACTGCGTTATAGATACATTTTGCAGCAGTCAATTGACATGCTCTGTCTTCAAACACTCGGACACTTAGTAACCTACGGGCCTGCCAGGCAACATCTTTACCCAGTTTTCACTGTCTTTAATGTCTTTATTAAGTGTAACAAATAGCCAAGCTTTACATACAAACACTAATTCTGCAGAAGTATCTACAGTAGAGTGCATAGATCCTTCCTCTTGGACTTTTATCTACAAAGATGTTCTTGTGTCCTGCTAGTCCTGCTATGTTTTGTTCCCTAAGTTCAACTTTTTCTGTAGTCAGTTCCCAAAACTGTGCCCCAACATTGATACTTTTTAATGGCTATTTCTTCTGATTTTACCTAAGATGTTGCATGTCTCACCACTATTAGTCTCTCTTTTTACAGCAACGCTGCTGATGGTTGGTTTCCTCAGAGACATTCTTCAGCTGCATGCTTTGAAGGCTTTGTTCTCCTCACTTTACTTTGCAGTGTTTAACATTCACCTCCTCAAACCCCTGGTTTTCGTTTTTGCTTGCATGATACTTCCATGTGCACTGGCAATTTGCTGGGTCTGTGCCTCTTCTAATGTGGTTGATGCTCCTCCCTGGAACTGTGCATATGGGCGGTTGTTGATCTCCCACATTTTGTCATCCATGTGTAATCACCGTTACTGAGGCGTCCTCTCATCTGCTCTGCATCTCTTACACTCCAGCCATTTGTGATACTGAAAGGACACTCAAGTGTCCTCCATTAACTTGACCTTCCTACAGTTTTTTTTTCTGAATGCAGAACTTCTCTCTTTGAAACAGTATACTTCAAATCACTCAACTGTCCATCCACATTTCTTCAGTTTGCTTCAGCAAAATTTTCCCTTATAAATGTCATAAACGAATATGAGAAACAGAATCTTTCTCATTCTTTGACTGAGGTTCAGCAAAAAAATTAACTAAACTTGAACACTGTATGAAACATTCTGGAGGTTCAGAAGAAGTACACTTCTCCTCTGCAGGAAGAATATAGACTTTTCTCCAGATTCTGTCCATGAATTTGGTTTAGATTATTCCCGAAAAGACTGGGACCTAGCTCACTTGGCAAGTCCTGCTTACATGCTGAATGTGATAAACTAAACAGAGTTGCTTACATTAGCTATGTTTTCAGATAGCTCATATCATCTGCACCCTACCATCCAAAGCTGGGCGTAATAATCACATACAGAACAAATATCATTGTCTTAAGAACATACATCAGTGTTTTAATACTACTTAGTGAAAACATTTCATGAATGGAACAGAACTCTTAATGCCCACTGCAAAGTAACTGGCACAACTAACTTTAAATATTACACCCAGATTCCACTCCATGTGGAATTACTTGAGATGAATACTACAATTTATCACTTCAATAAATCTTGTATCCACAATATTATTTGATGTGATACAGCAGTAACATTTTTATTACTTGCTTTACAATAAAAAAGATACTGACAACATGTTGCAACCTATTAAGTGGAGAAATGGTAGGCTTTGATACTAATAAAACACAGTCCCAATATTTTGTGAGGGTAAGAAGATACCTTTAGCAAGCAGTCAGGGTTCTAACAGGATCCCTTCTGTGTACAGCTCATACAGAACTACTTCTGGCTTAATCGTACTAATTGCTCACACTCCACAGGCCATGAAGCCCTGGCTTTTGCTTCTTCATAAAAGGTATACAGCAACATATTTCACCATGGATTAGTATAAAATACTGAGATTTGTGTAATTACTACATCTGTACAGACAAAGAGGTACAACAGTGACAAATGCTGGAGTGGGCATGTCTTAAGTTTTTAGTTTGGATATAGATCTCATTAGGCAAATTATTTTGGATGCTAGGTAAAAGAAAATGGGGCCATGTGAAACACAGTGAGGGAGAGGAGATAGAGTTATATAGGGACAATCTACAGGTTTTCCAGTTATGACCTCCAGTGACATGAGGCATTTCATGGGATGAACACATTCTATTCAACTCTCTGCAGATCTGATTGTCAAAGAAGTGAGCAAGAGTTTAAATACTTATAAAACTAAACATACATGTTTTCAGTGCTGAACTGATTCCAGTCTTTAGGAAGCACATACTACCAAACATCATCAGATGATAGAAACTGTAAATACGATAAAAAAACAGCAGAGTAGAAAGTACTGGGGCTGTTTTATCTGTAAAAGCATACAGTAACAATGATTATTATTTATTACTTGATGCTGTTTCAACTCAAAATATACTTGGCAGCATCCAAACACAGAGGAAAATATCCTTTTATAACACAAAGAGCTTAAGGGCTGAAACAAGCCAAGCCCTTGAGCAGCCTGTAGCGAGGGAAGTGGCACACAGGACACTAAAGGAAGTCTACTCGCACCCATTTGTTCTCCATCGCTGAGCTTTTCTCAAGACCAGGACTTAAGAGAGATTCTAAGCTCCAAGCAGCTAATCTCTGCACAGCCAGGAGCATGTGATCAGCTGTCTGTGGGCTACTCTCCATTTCTCAACAAATGTTCTTAAACAGCCTGATGCAAAGCCACAGGATTTACCGGAGATGCTCTATATTGGTCAGACTTAAACTGCCCTGAGTCAGCCTCACACTAATCCTGTTTGCCATTTTCCTTTGCTAGAAATACAATTCCTGGAAGAGTTACAGAATAAAGATTTAAGATCTGGTAATTCACTCCAACAATTGTATAAGTGGTTAGACCAGTATCAATGATCTGTTGTTATCAATAGAAGGTGTATGTAAAATAAAGAACTGGAGCACAAATTAAAATTTCCATTACTGCATATGTAAATGGAAGACAGTGACATCTATTCGTTTATTTGATATTTTGTAATTTCAGTTTCCAGAAAACCATCTCTATCACCAAACGCACAGACGCACACATCATTTAAAGAGCCACTTTCTTCTGAGTGTTCTCTCTTTTCTGTAAAATCCTTCCTTCTTTACATTTCCTGTTGATTCTTTTTCAGTATTTTACCTCTTTTTTTTCTAATCTACTTCACTTACTTCTTTCTGCATCCCTTCCCTTCCATCTTCAGAGTGTTTCCATCCCAGCAGCACAGCTGAAGATAGCAGTAGTGAACCCTTTCCTTTCACTTGTACCTTTGTACTGTTTGGAGAGTAGAGATCGGAGACAAAAGAAAATGAGAACAGAAGTTCTTATTTTTAGTTGCATGACAAAAGTCAGCAATGGTGGGTAGCTTTGTCAGTACCAAAGCCAAATTAAAAAAAAAAAAAAGAAAAGAAAAGAAAAGAAAAGAAAAAAAAAAAAGAAGAAAAAAAAAAGAAAAAGGAGTTTCTAAGCAGTCAGGAAAAGTAGTGAACATTTAAGCATCCTCTCTCTTGTCCTTGAGTATTTCTTTTTGGAAGAGATTACATTCAGCTTGTTTAAGAGTTAGAAATTCTCACATTCACATGGTATTTCAGGCTCTAAGAGTAGTTTGGAGGACTCTCATGACAATGTGAAGAGCATCAAGCATCTTTTGTTCAGAGGAGATATGGCAGTCCTTAACATATCAACTGATTTAACTTTATTGGATGACATTTGTTCTTCCTCTGTGAGGAACTATATTCACAAATGCAGATGCTATCATCTTGCTAGCTGATACACAGTAAATAACACCACCAAGTTTCAGTAATAAAAAGGGAGAGCAAATTAGGAGAAGAGCCTAGTGAGGGAGCAGCTACTCAGTCACAGGTAACTAAGCCAGAAGAATCCAGTTTGTGCAACAGAAAGTGAGACCCAAACAGGTTCTATACTGACGACAGCACAGATGGGTGCATTTTTACTACTGCTTCATAACAGAAGTAAATTTCAAATGGAAAATCCCTTTGGGGATATAGATAGCTGCTCCAGTACACACATCCTGCACAGAGGATCCAGATACAAACAAGAGCAACCAAATATAACTGCAGAAATATCTGTGATTTGTCTAAACAGTTAACACTCGTTATTGATACCAACTGGAGAGAAACCAACAGAAATGGAGTCGTCCACCTGCATACATCTCAGCTGAAATACTGCCTCATAGCAGATATCTCATACTGGAGCATGTGCGAGAGAAACTGAAGTGGCTAATTCACCCTGTGAAGTTATCCAGTCTTTCATTACCTTTCTCATTTTTCCCGTCGAGCTCTCAGCAGTGCCTTGGATTATAGCACTTCTTGTTATGCGAGCACCAAAACTGAAGAAATATTTCGCCATAAAAATACACATGAAGAAAGTTCAGGTGGCATTTGAAGAGAAACTGCCAAATGTGGAGTCTCACTCCAGGCACTAATAAAAAAATTAAAATAGAAGTTCAGTTTCTTTTCCTCTTGCAAATAGATGTCAGCACATTCTTAATGGTAGAGCCTTGACATCTTTGTAAAAAGCAGCTCTGTATTTTCAGAAGCATTTCACATTATTTAACAAAGGTGTGTTTTTATTGTCAGCTTAGATGTGAGACGACAACTCTAATGACAAGACAACTCATCTTGACTCAAGCAACCTCTAAATACATCTGTGAACTCACTTGGCATTGCCTGCAGAAGTGTCCAATTTCTAGGACAAAACAAGAGAATAAAAATCTGTTTTTCCAATTGTGAAGGGGTAGCTCAGCACTTAGAAGCCACTCAGGAGGAGAAAAGCATTTCAAATACAGTCTTTTGAGTAACAGCAATTTTCTAACTTGCGATTCTGTCCAAGCTAATGAAGACATCACAAACTAAAGTTAGCATGTCAAAGCTGCCAACAAGCATACGTCATATCTTTTTCGTACCACTAGAGCTACTATAAATAAAACCTAGTGAAACTGTGGATTCAAACGTATTGCAAAACTTATCAAATGTATTATTCATCTGACTTCTGGTAACAGTAAACAACATTCATAAAAAGCCATGGCCAGCATGACAGGGCTTCTATCCATTGCTGGTTTCAACCACGCAGGAAATGATTTGCTAAACAGCGCTACACAAAACCATGACACGTGAAGCTGAAATGGATGCATATTTCCACAAATGCTACTATAAGCGTGCTGTAAAATGTCAATTCTGCCAAATCTGTGCCAGGTGTTCTAACAAGTATAACCAAAATATGTAAATGATCAAAAAGCCACGGTCCAGAAGCTTATTTTAAAATAAGCTTACATTTGCTACCACCTTCACTGAACAACATACAAGTACTGTTAAAAACCGGGTGCAGCGCAATCATGTCAAAGAACAGTGGACATTTGCATGAATTTTACTTTTCACAGAGTTCTTTTGTACTGTACAGGTAAGAACAGCAGTGCAGTATCATCTTTCTATCTCTTCCTGGACCCATTGAGCTGCTCCCTGTAGGTTCCCAGGGCCGTGATACTCATGTTCAGCTGCTCCTCCTTTCAGGACTCACCTTGAAGGATTACAGCACTGAAGCATGCAGCTCGCTAAATGCTAGTGCTCTCTACAGGATGATCCTCATTCTGAAAGTTGTAGTAGGTGACAGCGAGGATTCGGGATGTGACGTGGTAGGACTCTCCCCTTGCTCGGTGTCGAAGGGTTAATGTATGCATAAGGGGCGTAGATGAAGTAGGATAGGTAAATAGGTAAATCGCACGACGCAATAAACACCATTTTTCTGCTTACCATATTGGTATTTACGTGCAGTTCTTTGGCCTGGGTAGGTTTTACCCGATAGTCCAGCACAGGTGCAGAGCTAAAAGAACATGGGTTGCCAGGTGCACGGCAACAGAAAGTATTTGAGGAACCATAGAGAAATCTATGGCTGCATCGCTCTTGTGCTTTATATCTGCAGTGCTATTTCCTATCACCTCAGTTAAATGACTCCACTTTCAACTTAAGGCTGAATCCCAAAACTTCTTGCTCTTCCTTGGTTGTATTACATCCATAAGCGTCAGCAGAGACAGTCAAATGGAGCTCTCCACCAGAGAGTCGTAAGTCCCTGCCACGCTGGTGACCCAGTCCTTAGCCAGGCATCACCCCAAACACAGGGAGTGGCTCAGGGGCTCACAGATGAGGCAAAAGCCTGCATCAAACCAAGCCTAGCATTGTTTCTAGTGCTGTCAATGAACTGAAGTATGGCCAGACTCACTGCTCTCAGCATACTGCATCAGCACAAGAAATCAGAATCTCTGCTGTTAATGGGTAATCCAGTTCAAATTTTACCCAATATGAGGGGCAACTTTAAGCAGCCTTGTGCACGAGCTCTTCATCCTTCCGATATGCCAAATTCTACCATCATAAACCATGACTGGAGCTGTAACAGTAGCAACAACAAAAAGCTTCAGCACAAAACATCTGTAGTATACCTGCTATTGGTCTTCAAGCTTCTTTTTTAAAATTAACACTGCTGTTTAGTCATGTCGTCTTTCACAGCTGCATCTCCTGATTCAGAGGAATGAGAGCTACCCTATAAGGAGATTTATAGGGAGGCTTTCCCTGCATCAGAACTACTCCTTGCAGCATCTATATTGCAGCAAACGTTCTCTGGACAAAAAAAGCCCACAGAGAGATTGCAGGATTCTTGTGAAGCAGCACTGCCCCACAGCCACCAGTGCTCTGCTTCCCAGGACTCAGCCATTTGTTCCCAGAACCTGTGCTTGTGTCAGAACACAAAGTCAGAGCACAAGTGTTGCTGGAAGTCAGACCCACTCCCTACAAAGCAAAGTGACCAAAAGCAGTGCCCAATGGGAAATGGGAGTGTGATCCGAAAAGTGGCACGAAACAAATGATACACAATTTTGTGCTGTTTGTTGGCAGGCTATTGCTAGTAAACATTGAGCTTAAGACTGAAGTAAGCGAGATCAGAGGGAAATAACACCTAACCTTAAGGCAGTGGCCACTCATTTGAGGGTACCTTCATCAAAAGCATCAATTAATACTCAATCCTGTTAAGGCTGCTCAGTGTAGCCTTGTCAAGCACTGAGTACTGATGTTCCAGACCTACAGCAGGTCCTTCAGCAAGATGTCTCTGGCTCTGTTACCTACACCACAGATTTCTGAAGGGAGTGAATTTTTCTCCACCCAGATGCCCCTCTGACACAAGCAGCAGGAATTGGAAGTGCTCAGCATGTACCAGGATGGCTCCTGGAAGGCCCAGGTGCGACCCATGTGAGCATTAAGAGGAGATTTAATATTGACTCCAGTGGTAGCAATTAGGACCTGAACATCAATTATCAGAAAAAATAAACAAAAATGAGCTTACTGATATGTAGAACCGATGAGCATTTGCAAAACTGAATGTCATGGCATGTGCTATCACAGCTTCCAGGCAAGTGTAGCTCAATTATTTCGTTGCTCCTTTCTTCCAAAAACTGTATTTGTATACATCATTTTAAAAGTAAATATAGAAAGGTCTTTCTTCTGGGCAATGACTTTTTAGGAGCTCTAAGTCATGATATGCTTTTCCTTCTTCCATGTTTGCTTACCCAAAACTGATGGAAATCATTGGCAGCTATTTTGGTCATGACGGTATTATTAAAATGACAGGACTTGCATACAATCAAGTGCTTGTTTAGCTTCTAACCAGACTATAGATAACAGCTTTTAATTAACATTCAGCACTAACTGGCTAACTTTCAGCAGTGTCCCATTCCACTTTGATATGGGAGGCAGGTTGGAAGGGAAACACTTAAGCAAAACATTCTACACAACACCGCTTTCATTTTTAATGAAAATTCTCAACTTTTTCAAAAGGTTTTCAAAAGCCTTCTGTAGATCTGAAAGAAAAAGGTTTGCTAAACAGGATTTGGTGAGCTTAATAAGCTAATTCTTGCACATATTTTATGCAGTACTATTACCAAGGCTTTTAGAAAGGATGCTTCTGTTCCTTCACCTCTCCTTAAAGCTCATGAGCTATAGAGAACTAGATGAGAACACAGAATTCTTATTATTAGCCGATAATTCTATAGCAAATCAAACATTAGCTGTTTATTTGCAAATGCCTTTGCCATAAGCAACATAATTTGCTATGCCCCCACCCTGTCTGAAAACCTGTGTTATAATACAGTACATACGCAAGCAGCAGTCTAGCTTGCTTATGAGCCATTCTGATGAAAATGCCCATGAAAATATGAGTGTAAGGCAGGTCTGAATGTCCTGTTTTTCATGAAGGTACATAACAGCTTGTTATATATAGCCATTTTTAAACATTAAGATCTCTGTGCCCATCACCCATGATTTCAAAAACACTGCTGTGGAGAGTTAGAGATATCACTGCTCAAATTTAAACACTGTCACTTGAATTTCTAACCAAAGTTGGCTGACATTAACTCTTCACGTGATAACAAAGACCTATTGCAAAACCTCCTCCAGGAGTGGGTCTGTAAGGTGACATGCTTTACCCAAGATTTAAACAGTTAGCATACAGTAGCACTGTCAGAAAGGTTTTAGTTCATCCAGCACAATTTCTTGTCAGCCACTATATGTAAGTTACCATAAAGGCAACTTAGCAAAGGTTACCTAATGGTAAAGGCTGACAGATGTCTGGAAACGTTCAGAGGAAACACTTGCTCTCCTGTATTTAATTTCCCTAATTCACACTTACTGTATGAGTGGTGAATTAAATTCCCTCATCAACCTCAGCTGCTGAGAGCAGAGAAGCAGTGCAAGGACCCTTCTGGGGGCAGGAATGGAGCCTCCTGCCAAACACTGCCCTGCCGGCACTGGGGGAAAGGAGCAGGAGCTCAGTTTGAATCTGAGCTGGCGGAAAGTCAAAGCATGCATTAACACAATGGCTGACTTCATTCATTCTCAACTACGTAACTACTGTAACGGGGAGGCATGTAGTCTCAGGGAGAATACCGTGTTACCCTGAAGTTCAGGTGGGCACAGGAGTGTGGCAGGAGGGCATCTGTTAGGTATTGACGATACTGAGTGCAGGAGGTCCAGGGATCACATTTTCCTATTGGAGGTCTGGGGATTGCATCTTCCTATTTGCTCTTTTTATGAATGGTTTTTTCGTGCACCATTTCAGCTACAAACGACATTCACTAACCAGAAAAAAAAAACAAAAAAAAAACCAGAAGTTTTTCTCTTTTCCCTACAAATTGTCAACTACCTTAACCTTGTCAAGAAGCCCGCAAGAATGAAATCAATACAGCAATTTGGAGACAAAATTGGCAGGCGTTTATATTGTGCTTGGACACACAAAGTAAATAGCCTCATACATCAACCTACCGTCACCAGCGGCACCGCTCCGAGACGGACCAGTGCCGCTTTTGCACCGTTGTCACCACAGCGGGAGCCCGGCCGGACGGAAGGAGCGCGGAAACCGCGCCGGGCAGAACGGGGAGCACTGGAGCGGGCTCAGGTGTCCCCCAGCCGCCACGCCGGCAGCACCAGCTCGGACCCACTCAGCCCGCTCCCTTCTCACTGTTCGCCTTACTTTCCCTTCCCGGCTCGCTGCCCGACCCTCTCCCACCCCTCGCCCACTCGGAGCGGCGAAGTTGCCGGGACTTACTGCGGCCGCGCTCCCGGCGCCCTCTGCTCGCTCCACGGCTGCCGGCTCCCGGACGGCCCTCGCTGCTCGGACACCCAGACACTCCGCGTCCCGCTGCGGCTCAGCCCAGAGACGAGACCCTCCTGCGGAGCCGTACCTCTGCGAGCATCCACCTCCTCTCGCCCGCGATGCGCCCTCCCCCCGGGCGTCGGGAGGGCTTCGCGCCGACGTCGGTGCGGGGCGGATGGAGAGCGCCCGGCGGCAGCAGCGCCTCCCCCGCGCCCGCCTCCCCGCGGCTCCCGGCCGCCTGCTGCCGGCGGGGCGGCCGCGCCGAGCGGGCGGGGCGGGGGCGGCCCCGCGGAGGAGGCGGGGGTGGCAGCGTGGAGTCCCGTCACCCTCGTGGTGGTGGAAGGGGGGGGCGGGAGGCGCGGCGACCGAGCCGCAGCTCCTGGGCGCTGCGTGTCGTGAGGGCGCGGTGCCTCAGGGCTCCCCTCCGCGGAGCGTGGCTCTGTGCGCTCCTGCCGCCTCTTCCTCCTCGTCCCGGATAAGTTCCTCCGAGCCCAGCCCGCATTTCGGGAGAGAAAAGCTACGGGGACGCAGGGAGGGAGGCTGCCGGCCGAGGGGAGAGGGGCGCGGGCTGAGGGAGCGGGGTCCCGGCTGCCGTGGGGGGATTGCCTCTGTCCGGAGGGAAACTGCAATCGGTGCAGCGGACGGCAGTCATCCAAACCCCTGTTCCAAAAGTTATGCGAACCTTTTAAGCACAGGGAGAGCCAGGGAAAAGGTCTTCCCCTCCACCCCACGCTGCTCCGGAGGGAGCAGAGCTGTACCCGCGAGGGATCAGCGGCTGTCGGGGCGTGAGGTGTGGCACCGTGCTGTGCCCGGTCCCGGTGCTCTCACGTCCCCAGCTGACACGTCCTCAGCCGGGGAGAGAGGGCTCGCCCCGCGCTGCCTCCGAGCGCGCAGCGGGCAGCTCCCAGCAGGTGGAGCCGGGGGGCAGCGGGAGTCGCCCTCCTCAACCGTCGTCCCCTTCAGATTTCAGCCTTCTCTGTAGGCTTTGCTCTTTCTCTTGTGGAAACAGCGAGGAGAGTCTGTGGGACACGAGCTCTCACAGTGCCGTGCTTACTTTGCTGTTCGCAGATCTCTGGCAGAAGCAGGGACCTTGTGGAGATTTCCATGGGCTGCAGCATGCCAGAGCCCCCATGCGCAGCACTGCTGAGAGCCCACCGCCACCCAGTGAGATCAGCTCCATGCTAAATGCTAGAGAAAGCAGAATCATAGAATCATTAAGGCTGGAAAAGACCACTAAGTTTACCTGGTCTAACAGCCAAGCCATCCTCACCATGCCCACTGACCATGGCCCTCAGTCCCACATCCACACGTTTCTTGGTCACCTCCAGGGACGGTAACTCCACCACCTTGCAGGGCAGCCTGTGCCAATGCCGCACCGCCCTTTCTAAGAACTTTTTCCTCATATCCCCTGGTACAACTTAAGGCCACTACCTCTCGTCCCGTCACTGTTACCTGGGAGAAGAGGCTGAACGTCACCTCGCCACAACCTACAAGATGTCTGTGGAAGAATGGTTCATAGGCACACTCATAGCCCAAAGATTTGAGAGAGGGGAGTCCTTCCCTTCACTCTAACAATAAGTTATGTGAGGAAAAGTAGCTTTTTAAAGATCTGGAAGCTTGGAATGTTTTCTTTACCAGGAGTTTCTGAAGAAGCTGAGAGGGTAGATCACCAATTAAGTGCAGATTGCTTTAGGACTGAACTACATATGTCACTCCAAAAGTAATGCCTCCTATTTATTTCCATGGAAATGACAATAGATACAAAGAGCACAATGACACTATTTGATAGAGCCCATTTTCAGCTACAAAACACTGTTTTTCAGCACAGTCATCAAATTTAGCTCTGCATTTTTGCCAGCAGTGAACAAGAGCTTGCATGCTGTGCTCATAAAAATGTGCACCAGTGGAGATGCTCCACTGTTACTGCCACCACGCCTAAAATGCGCCACCCACCACCTCACTGTACTCATATCCGCTGTCTGGTATCCATAAGCATTCAGCAAACATCAACAAATGTCAGTGGGTGCCATTTCTTCTGCATGGAGGAATTCAGTTCCACGTCTTTGCTTTTTACCAACTTCTGTGTCAGAAGCCATTCTGTCAGACTGCCCCTCTGCTACCATCTGTCACACAGCAAGAAGATGTAATGGAATATTGGTGGAATATTCAGCCTTTGCTGCCATACCACCACCAACCACTTCTTGTGTTGTGGGCCAACATAATAACATAGGAGGCATTACTTTCAGAACAGCCTTCTTACAGGCAAGCAGTTGACAGGCTCTTTCCTGGTGGTTTCTGCCACAGCCCTTTAGTTTTTGGATGTTTCTGGCTTATGGCATTCATTCTATGATTGGAATTGTCACAATCTCTGTGACTGTTTTTGTACTTCTTTTAAAACAGATTCTTTGTTGCTCTGTTTTCTTAGTGATGTTCATCTGCTGAAGTACAGATCTGTCATTCCATAGTATAAAAATAGCTTTTCTAAGTTTTTTTTTCATTCTTTCTTTCTTTTGTTTTTGTTTTTTTTTTTAAATAAACTCTCTTTGTTAACCATTACCTTACACATGAAAGCAACACTTCCTGATTTGTTCTGCTCTAAGCAATTCCATCATACCCTCGGGACTGCAAGCATGAATAGTTACTATTTGGCATGCATGTGCAGTGCTGACCAGGCCCATAAATAACCACTGGAAAATTACTATTAATGGTACCTTGATAGTTTTATTTCTGTTTGTGCCCAGGAATCATTACAACACATTGACTTCTTTGTGGAAGAGGTGGTTGAGCCACTGTTGTGTGTTGTGAGATGATGGTTCTTCCTACTTGAAAAGATAAGAAAGTAAAAACTTAGTTCTAAGATTTCAGTAATTTCTTTATGCTTTCAAGAAAAATGTATTTTCCATGTAGTCCAGGGAGTTGCACATTTCTGTAGTTTGGCTCTGCAAAGGTAAGAAATTGCCCCTTTTTGCAGCATTTTTTGAATACATTTTGTCTACCTTTAATTGTTCTCCAGGTGGGGATGCCACTTTTGAAGCTTGCACTGTCCTCATTTTGTTTCTCAGGTGCAGTTTGAAATGAAAATGCAAGATTACATCTGGACCTATGAACTGTTCACCATTTGGACAGAGACGTTTCCACCATCTGTTGTGGATGCCTGCACTGCAAGCTATTTGGAGGTGAACAATTTCCCTTCACAGTTTGTGTACCTTTCCTAAGAGGTGTGGTACATCCCATTGAGACTGCCTGAAGCACAGTGTCTTCAGATAAGAGTTTGTTCATACCTATTTTGTTTGAGGCAAACATGGAGTGAGCATTGAGTTGTCCCCAGACAGCCATGTGGGCATGCTCTGCCCTTTGATAAGTAGATATAAACACTGCATTGGGGTAAGTGCCACACTCTTAATTTGGATGAGAAAATGGGAGGAGTGAAAAACTACATTTAAACAAAAATGGTAATAAATATGGCCTGATCCACTTCAGGGAGAAGAGAATCAGAATTTGCCATTACTTTCAGCACAAGTTGCATCAGCCCCATTAAGCCTTCAGTGAGAATATTTAAGTCTCCTGCGTACGTCTTTGTAATCATGACTCTGCACTCCTAGGACTGACTCGATTAAGAACTGTGAGCACAGTTACAGCACTATCAGCAGCTGTGCAGGCTTCCTAACCCTGCTGCCTCTAAACGTGTCAGCTCAGTGAGAGGGAAATTCATGGAGCCATCATAGCTGCCATTCAGGCCATGTGTCCCCAACCAGAAAGCTTCTAATTTATCACTCTGGAATTAGGGATTTGAAGAATGACAAATAAAGAGCTTTCTGAATCTACTGCTTGAAGAAGTCCATTCAAAACATGAAAGATGAGGAGAGCTATAGAAACGCTTGAGAGGCTGAAAGGTATATGAACAAATTAGACTAGTAGTATTAGGGGAACAGAACACTGCTGTGTGATAAAAGACAAGTGCAAATTAGGAAAGTTGTTGCAGAAAGGTACGTGAGCACAGCTGATGATCAAGGAGCAGAACAGAGATGTTCAAACTAAGGCCCGAGGTGCCAGTTTTTCAGGAATCTGGAGCTCTGATGCATCACACCACTTAAAGTTTCAGTTCTCCTAAGTTAACAGGGCATAAAATGCACGACTGCATAACATAATGCAAAATGTCTTGAAAATACATTTCCTTCCATTTTCCTTCTCTCAGCAAATGTAAAGACAACAGCAATCATAAGTCTTACCTGTGTTTGAAATTCTGTACTAGGTGAAGCAACTTCCCCTAGGGCAATACTGCAAATTTCTCATATTCCTGACACTGTTATTTTGACCCAGGTCCTCTCTTGAAACACAAACAACCTCACTTGGGTAGGGATTAATTCTGATTATGCTACAGCGTAGGCATTTATTTCTGCTGCCCTTTTAGCCCCTGTGAAACCTCCTCAGACTTGAAGCTCCCACTCTCCCAAACAAATCAATAGAGATAGAGAGTCCTTGGGAACATCATTTTTTTGGAAATGTCAAAGAATTAATTTATGTCAGAAAGACAAAATATGAGTTTAGAATAAAAGATGCGAAAAATGAAAAGAAAAAAAAAAAGTCCTGTCTGAACAATTCCTCTAATGATTTGGACACACAAAAGCACTGAATTTTGGAAATAGCCTGAGAGAAATGGCACGAATGAAAAACAGCTTGGTGGAGGTGTCAGGAGGACACCTTACCCAGGTCACAGACAACGTAGTGATGGGCACTTTGTGTAACCTTTATTGCCAGTCCAGAAGCCATCGTGACATACAGGTGGTGGTGTTTTGTTTGTTTTAACTTTATGTTGTTTGTTTTTAGAAACTTGAAAATCAAGATTTATGTGTTTATCTAGCCTCAAGCATCTAATTATGTATACAAATTATCTTATGTCACAATAGATTTATTTCAATCAGTTTCTTAATCTACAATAAAACACGGGTAATGGCACTCACCTGCTTGCTTAGCTTTCTACTTTTACTTTATGTTACTTAATCTATCCAGGCATTGATTATTCAGTTCATCTCAGAACATTCTGAAGAGGATCTCTAAAATACTTTGGAATGGTGGAAAAAATGGGACAAATGTCTCTAAAAGGAAAAGATCTTTTTTTTTTCTTTTAAACAAAATCAAGCAATAATTAGGAAACACAGAAGTTTTAATTTAAAAAAAAAAAAAAGAGGGAGAAATGAAAAATACAAAAACATTGGTTATGATCACTTTCCCAAAGAACAAGGAAAAAATAAAGCAGACTCCCTAATGTAGAAATTTCAGTTACTTAGTATTTATATTGCATTAAATTTTCTATATAGAGGAGACTTTTAATTTAGAAGACAGCAGCATGTGCTTTCATTAGTAGAACACTCAGTAATTATAAATGTTGGGGGTAGAAACAAAGCGTGCTTTGCTTGCTCTGTACAGGGAAAAGAAGGCAAGCAGGATAATGAAAATCTAGGCAACGGGGAGGCTTCCAGAGCCTGAGTGTACAATTCCTTCTGAATCAGCAGGTGTTTTCCAGCTCTGCTCAGAAGCTGCTACCCTGGGTGTCCCTCAGCCAGTGAGTAGGTGTGCAGGCATCAGAAGGAGGAGCTCTTCAAGAGAAATAAATGCACCAACAACTGCTAGAAATGCCTTCCTTACTGTACTGTTTGTACAGTATATAAATCATTAAATATTGAAGATTATGCAAATCTTCTCCAGAAGCCATTTCAAGAGCCCTATGAAATTTCTGCAAACTGCTGGTGGGCATATTTCATACATCAAACTTACTGGTAAGCTCCCAACAACATAATCTTCGCATTAGCTGATTCATTAATGTGTTTTTAATGTGAGAAACCTTGTTATTCAGAGTTACAGAATGCCAGTATCTATTGATACTCAAGACTCATTTATGTGCTTCTACATCTTTTTCATATCTCTGTAGAAGTGTGTATCATTTAGGCTTTATTTACTTACATTTCAGGTAGGACAGAAGCTCATATTGGTTGTATGAACACGTGATTTTTCCCTCACATCTTTATTTTGCTGCCTGCTCTTGCTAACGGACAGGTTTATTTTTTTTACATCTGTAAATCTGACCTGCGTGTTATTTTAAAAAGTCACATCACCTGGAAAATGAAACTGTAATGGACACATGCCTGACTAAACCCAAGCTCTTGACAGTAGGTATAGTCTTAATCACTCACATTATCATCATGTGTTCATAGCACAGTTTGACGTGTCTAAAGCAAAGTTCTGTCCCTCTAGATGCTTCATCTTCCTGTTTGCTACGTGGAAGATCCCACAGCGGTGTCAGGAGTGTCTCATGATACAGAGAGATTTGGAGGATGCAGGTGTTAATCACAGTCTTTGGGAGGAGACACTACTGTCTTTGATCAATTTAATGCACAGCAGAGTTTCAGGACTATAAATGCAGTCATACACTCAAGTAATGTAAAGGGAGTTGCCTTACATATGTCTTCTCAGCATACAGCGTAGGAAGGCTGGAAAATATTTCAGCTGCTGTTAGTTTATTATCAGTATCACAACAACACATTAGAGAAGAAATCTGGATTTTTTTTTCTAATGTCCAGACAATAATTTTAATAATTGTATAGGTTGGTCACTTACAGGTGCTATTGATCATATTGCTGAAATGCTCGGAGATTTTTTCTTGTTTGGCATTTTTAAGTAAGGATTAAATTGGCAGGATTCATTTCAGATTGGTAACTTCTGTCTCTGGCTTTGCATTTTAATATGAGAAACAGAAACAAATAAGCATCTCTTACAGCTGAATATAAATTTCAGGGCTATTTGAGCATAAGTGTAAATTAGGTAGGAGCTGACTGTACCATTTGTACCTGAAGAGCATCTTCGGGGCTGCTTAGCTTGTGAACTGATCTCTGATAACTGCCTGACTGGAGATACAGCCATTTCTATAGCATTGGTTCTGGATTTATTTTTTTCTTGTTGTTTTACAATGGAAATGCATATCATTTCCATACTTCTGCTCTTTCTCTGTATTCCAAAAGCACATCTGTACAATACTGAGAGTCGGTGCAACCAAGTTGAAGAAGCAAATGTTCAGATGGATTTGAGCAGACACCTTTGAATCCTTGAGACCCTGGTTCTTGACTGTAAGTAATCTGTGAAATAATTTTCAGCATTTCATCCAACATCAGAATCATTACTGGTGTTAGTCCTGAGAGTTTGGTTAGCATTAAAAGACCTGTAACTACTTTTCTATTTAATCTTACTGTAAGGAATGTGGAGAGTGATTCTGAATAGATCTATAAATACAGAGCATATAGTAAACACAGTAGAAAATGTTTGCAACTCAAAGAACTTAAATTGAGGCTCTGATGACCAGACAGACAAGGGATTGTATGTGGACATAAGGGATGTTGTGTACAAATGTTAGCCTGAAAATTGGAAGTGACAGGAAAGTATCAGAGACAAGCTGAGTGCCAACCATTTCGATTCACATAACTCAAACTTTCACCTTCTCTTCCTCGGTGTTACTCTCCTCTCATCTCTCTTCATCCATGCTTGCATGCACTAAATATACTTTTGTTCCAGCTCTTCACCATCTTTGACACTGGTTTTCTAGTAACCACTGCCCTTTTACATCTCACCAGACAAACTGTTAACAGGAACTGCGTACAGTCAGTGAGGGTCAGATGCTGAGTGAACTGCAAATCACAGAACCCACACCTTGGAGGAAATGTCTGTGCATATAATTCCTGCACTCCTCCACCTTAACCAAATGATTCATTTTGTATGACAGTCCTAGCTGTGCCTCTGAGGTCTTCATTAGTTGCAGCTCCTTTTCTCTGGATACACAGGTGAAATCACAGAACTTCTATTCAGTTCTGTATTTCTTTAAAAGCACTGTAAGGTTGGGCCTTCTTCAGCCAGTTAAAATGGAGGGATGCAGTACACAGAGTTGTCTGACTCTAGAGCTTCCTCACATTAAAATGCAGCAAGAGCTTCCAGAGGAACCTCATTTTCTCTGGCACCATTTCTATCTCCATTCTCACTATATTCTATGCCTTTAAGCCACAATCCTCTGCTTATTTCTTCTTATCACCATAAAGCCATCACTTAGGTAACCCTCTATCTCATGTTTTTGAACACACTGTTATTCCAAAGAGGAAAGGAAAAAAGAATAATGGAAAGAGAGGAGATGTAGGAGCTTTCACACTTATGGATTCCAAAACAGTTATTTTATCTACTGAAATACACTGAAGAGCAGGAATATTGGAAGTTTTCAGAGTTTTGCCAATGCATTTCAGTCTTGTCTCACATCTTTTCTGTTATAGTTCTGGACCATGGCTCTAGAAGAAATTGGCAAAATGAGTCAAGTTTTTTTTCAGATACTAGTAAGAGAAAAAGTTGATTTTTTTTTTTTACACATATAATAGATATCTCAGCCAGTAAATTGCAATTGGAAAATAAATCTTCTGCCATAACTCCCTGTGGGATGTGTTCTTAATGCACTTTTAAAAACTGAAATCTGTTTTAAACTGTTACTTTTTGCAGTTGTGTACTAAAAATAAAAATATGGCATCGTTTTCAGTACTGTTACATTCTGAGTTGTGCTTCACCTTATCAGGGTTTAACAAGGTTCATCTTTTCAAATTAGTCATAGCTTGATTTCTATCACTTAACTTGCAGTTTTACAAAGGAGTGTGAAAATCATTCAGATGCAGGCAATGAGTATTCCAGGGGCTCTCAACTCTTGGCACCTCTCAGGCATACATACGTACACTACTGCATCTTTGTTCTAGTGATATTATTGATCCAAAATTGTCTATTTGCTGTTTACTTATCTCACCAACTGAACTGTGAACGTATACTATGTGGGACCAGTGATGTCAGGGTATTCCAAGCAGGCTGCAAATCACAGGAGAAATGCAAGGGAGAGGTGCTGTAATGTTTCTGGTGCCAGTTTGAGGATGCAGTACTAATTCAGTAGCTACAATTTTCATGAACTCTTTCTAAAGAGGGTGAATTCCAAGGACAGCATTTGGGATGAGATATGTCTCTTTGGAAAGTATATCAATCCAGTGCAAATCCTGATCATTTTTGCAAGTCAACATCACCAATTTTTCTTGCTTGTATTTAATGGCAGGATCAAAGATTATTTTTCCTAGTTATTTACACATCAACATTTTAACACTGGGTGATCACTTTGAATCTTGTTGAGGCACGTAAATGGGCTAACTGCATGTCTCCACAGATTTGCTCTTTAGAAACTGAGTCGGAAACTGATGAACAGTAGTTTTTAATACTGAAATCGTGTTTAACGTTATTTCCATATTTGTCAAACTATAATGAAATCTGAAACTTCATTCTTTCTAATGGTGCAGCTATTTACAGCATTCTACAAGAGTATCTGTTAGTGTGTGGTATGAAATATGTTTCAGAGATCCCAGTTCTTGTTAAATAAAGGTCTAGCAAGTGAATGTTGAAGCTCTTCCAATTCTTTCCAAGGAATGTCAGACCAAATATAATTGTCCTCTTCATGAAATAGCTTTAGTCAGAAGTCAGCAGTACCATGTATATCACTGAGTAATGACTTCAGTTCATGACTTTCTGTGGCTGAACTTGTTGCTGTAAGTTCTTTCAACTTTCCCATATCACCCCTAGGTCATTCCTGAGATATGCTTACAGCTGCTCACAGCATCAAGGAAGATGTTTTCTGAAATAAAGTGAAGGACTCTGCTCTTTTTACTTCTCTTTCTTTGGTTCTGATTTCCTCAGAGGGTGAAATTTAGAATAAGGAAATGCTTAAGAGGAGTGATTATGGGAGAGGAGGCTACACAGTTTGTTTGACTTAGCTTTTGGTTTTTAACAGCTATCAAAAAGCCATTAGAGATCTTTGTGCCTAGAGGTGTGCCACTGTATCAAAGTAAATTTTCTTACAGAATGTGCTTATTTCAGATGAAACAGACACACAAATACTGTATGTTTGTATACTGTGACCATGTCTATGTTCTGTTAGAAAGGATTTTTTTTTTCATTACAACATTCAGGACAGGAGAATATCTTTTGATTCACCAGCCATCACAGGAAGGTATTCTGCAAATGCAAAGTGCCCCTGCATGGTACAATCATCAGTCTAGTGGAGCAAAATGAAAGAAGTCCAACTGGGATAACTTGTTGAAGATAGTTGTGAAACCTTCATTGATCAGTTCTAGACATCTTATTAAAAGCAGGATGCTTTTGTTTAGTCACCTAGAAATGTATTTGAGTACCATTTCTGAGGTTTTGGAACATACCAAAAATTTTGGGTATAGCTATTTGTGGAGGGGAAGCAAAACAACAATAAAAATAAAAAATACAGCTCCTAGACACCATTATTCAAACATTTCCATGGCATTATTTCCATGACAATGTTACTTTAGAAGTGCATTTTCCTAAATGATTGAGCATTTTTGAAACTAGGTACAGAACTACTGCAGAATAAAAATTCATTTGATTGAATTAAATTATAATTCTTTTCATCTTCAAAAAAGACTGGGGTTCGTTTCTGTTGTAACATCCTACCAGATCTCACAGCAGTATCATTCAGCCACTCTCCTGTCCTGATTCCAGTGAAACCCACGTCCAGTCTCATGATGACTTCTCAGGAGAAAAACCAATCATAATTTTGTTGCTTCATAACTTGGGGGTGAAATCAAAATACCTTATTTCAGAGTGATGATGTGTGGCAGTGCCAGTATTGTGGCTGTTTGGGCCTGTTGTGCAGGAAAGCTCTTGTGCTGAATGTTCACTTCTTACTTTAGATGCCATGATTTCCTCCAAGACTCGTTTAGGTCATGTAAAAGGTGAGACTGTTCTCTCCTTTTTCATGGTCCCTTAAGTCATCTGGCACAAAGGCATTCTCTGCACACACCAGAACTCTCCCTAAGGCACTTGCTTGAAGGAGTGATTGCATGGTAAATTTTTGCTTTCACCTCCTTTTTGTGAGGTGTCCTGTTGGCTTCAGTGACAGGGCACTTCATTTCTATCCAGTGCTTTTTTGCACATTAACTCTCAACTACAGTTGGGTAAGAGCTGTGTAAATTAGAGCAGTTTCAGAATATAGGAACAATTTTGTGGGGTTTTTTTTTTCTTTCTTGGTGCAACTTCTTTCATTTTTTTTTTTAATATTTGTGGTAGGAAATTCTCCAGCCATATTTTGTCATTCTTTGCTTATTTATAATGTTTCTTCCTTCTGTTCAGTCTTCCTTTCTCCCCACTTGTCTCTGCTCTGATGGCAGACACTACACTTCTAAATTTCCTCCTGACCAGCAGGGTCAAATTCTGAACAACGCTCCCAGCATTCTTTTAGCATGTTCTTCCTTGCAAGCCACAATACCTCATAGATTTTTAAAAGGAAGAGTGCAGTTTTGCTTTTTACATTAATGGCAACTAAAAAGCATTTATAAATAGAGTGAACAGCTCACTCTGTATTCAGTCCATGCTTTCAGATTCCAGCTCCTTTGCTATTCCTTGTCTTTTTTTGTGTTAAAACTCTCCTTGGTAGATGAGCCCCTCTTCACCTGTACTGAGTTTTGTAGGGAGATCTGGAAGAGTTTTAGTTTAAAGTGTATGCCTGGGAAGGGCATATTGGCTTGGTAGTGTTCAGCTGGCATGACTGTTTCAGTGTTTTCTGTCTTTAAAATTTGTCAGTAGGAGTTGAAATTTAGTATATAGTCCGAACAGTCGCTGGGGAGTTACTTCTACTGAAAAAAAGAATCAAATTGGAATGAACTTAGATGTTTATTCCACAGACAAATGGAAGGAATCTCCCTTCTTTCATGCTACAGAGAGAATTTTGCTAAGTTATCAACAAATTCATTAAATACATCATTTGATTCAAGTGTATTCTACTCTGTCTCTCTGCCTACATGCTAACCAAACCAGCCATACATGTAAGCTTCCTCTTCTCTCTCTTTCTTACACCACATCCTCACCCTTTTTCTTCTGATGCTCATGGGCACAGTGATGCTGAAACTGACACCAGCAAGACACCCTTCCATGTCTTGTCATTATTGTCTTACCCAGAAGTTCTGTAAAGTTCCAGGTAATGTTGTGTCTGATTTACTTTCTCAATTTCCCAACAGCAGGAGATGTTTTTCACCAGCGACTCACAAATATCAGAAAATGGCTGGACATGACTCTCATCACCTTGGGATAGGACAGTCCCCAGTCTTGAGTTACAGATGCCCAAATGAACTCAGCAGGCTTCCAGTCCCCACAGTTATGTTTTCTACGTCACAAGACAAGAGCAGAATAAGTAGTGAAGTTTCCTTGTCAAGTACGGTAAATATGGATGTGCTGGGTGAGACAAATTAAACAAAAGGAAGGTTGAAAATAATTCTTCTGCTGCCTCTTGTGTCTGCATGGGCAGGTCCTTTTTTTTCCCAGTCTTTCTTTGTAATTCTATCACTCTATCTTTTCTGAAGCCAGTGGAAATCTCCTTTTTGCCACTGCAGCATTTTCATGCAGATCTGCCCCAGACCTCCTGCTGCAGTCCTTCTTACCCTGTGCTCAGCCTGTGTGGTCACCTCCGGGGACTCACCTACTCTCCAGGAGTTGTGCTGGGTTCAGGACTGCAAGTCTTCCTCCTGAAGTATTGCTGTTGCTACAGCAGGATGTAAGGGGTAGATTTGTAAGGCAAAATGGAGTCAAATATTATAACACTGTTGCATACGTTCACATATTTCAGAGTCTAGAAGTGTATATAATTCTCCACACAGCTTGAGTTTTAGACTACTGGATGTACTTTTTATAGCTAAATTCACTTCTTGCAACAATTTAGCTCTTTTATCCCCTTTCCCTCAAATGATTTTTACCTCATTTATTGCCAGCCTTGGAAGAACATCTATTTTCTGTTTATAAACCAGTCTCTTCAACTGCATAACACCAAATTTGTGCAGTACTTGAAGTGCTATTAAAGATGCCTTTGCTACCTCTGGAGAATGACATATTCTCTTTGTTGCTCTCAGGGAATTTCTAGATAGTGCTTAGCAACCCACTTGAGCAGCATTCTGCATGTTGGTCACTAATGGTCTGTTCCATGTTTTCATGAAACATCTGGGATCTGAGCAGAAGAAAGACAGAGCACTAATTGCAGCACTGTCTGCAATTACAGCAGGCTGTAGCTGGATGGTGGATGCATCAAGCTCTCTAAAAAAACCCACCAAATTGCTTGAAAAATCAGTTTCTTTCTAGGTTCTGCTTCCTGCATTCATTATTGCTTGGAAATTAGGTAAATATCTGCTATATTGAAAAGCACCATCTATTCCATGCAGCACTGATGGCAGTGCATATTTTCTCATCCACTGCCTCCTGTTCTAGGAATTGGATTGATTCCTGATTTAAGGATTTTTGACTGGAGAATAAAAGTGATGATGAATATGGGTCTTGAAGTCCAGAAGGTGTACAAACTAACCTAGAAACCTGACATCTTGAAGCTGCTCCTTCCTCCAAAACTTTTCATGCTCTTGGAAGGAAAGGCAGCATGGCTCCTTTCAGTCTTTTCAGAACTACAGGATCTGAGTACTTGGGTGGATTTTCCTGTGACTCTTAAAAAGATGCCTGTCAAGAAATGGCTTAGAAATCATTTCAGTCTTCTGTACTTTCTTACCAGCCAGTTAGAGGCTGCTTCACACTGAAGATCAGTAAGACATCCTGTGCTAGAAGTGTAGGAGAAGCTCTTAGAACACTTAGGAATTAAGCAGGAAGCTTGTTCATTCTTGTCCCAAATCTTCCTTTTCCTATCTCAGACTCTTGTGATTTCTGACCCACGGCCACTCTGTGTCCTGCTATGGGCAAAGTCGCTGTGGAAACCTCAGAGAGCATCACCTGAGGAGAGCCCACGGACAGCTTCAACCCGCCAGGCAGGCCTTTGCCTCTAGAGGTCTCCCAACTCTTTGTGCATCTGAAAACCCAAATGCAGCGCTATGTACCTCTGTCAGCTGTTCTCAGCAGGTTTCACCCCTTTCTTCGTCTGCCCCTGTTACCCAATCCCTCAGAATTAGCTCTTGTAGCGTTTGTATTTTGTGATTCACAAATACAGTTCTGCCTTGGCTCAATCTGACATTACCAGAACCCATTAGCTGACCTTACAGGAAGTTTTGTTGTAGGTGCTATACAGGGGGAAACACGGGGCAGGGCAGCCAGGTTGTGCCATAATGTGTAAATCTGCTGGTTGGAAATAAATAAACATTTAATTAATGTGCTCCGTAAGCATGAATCCAAGAAACTGAATGGATTTGAATGATTTTTATTTATATTTATTTTTATTCTTTTTTTTTATCTGTGTCTCTTGACTGTGGAGAAAGAAAATGCTGGCAAACATTTGTAGAACTGTGTCATGGTATCTCTGGCAGGCTCCTTTCTCCCACAGCGCAGTGGGTGCTGGCCCATTCCAGCCATTGAGGGTGGGATTGAGGAGTTTCCCACTAGGATTGGTCAGCCTGCTTCATATTACTCTGTTATATAGGCACTGTGCCTTCACAGGGTTTTTTTCTGATCTGCATCAGTACAGTGAGAAATCACACCCACCCAGCATGGCCCAGCACTTCCTTGTCAGCTGGATCCACAGGCAGACTGCAGCAAGAAAGGGTGACAGGCTATCCTCCTATCTATTTGCAGTTAGACATAGTTTCCCACTCAGAGGGGGGAAAGCGGCTGCATTCAAGATGCCAGCAGGAGCGCAGCAGGAGCTGCAGCCTCTCAGAGACGCAGTCAGCTGCTTCTTCCTGCAGGTGCTGTGGAGTTGCTCAGCCAGGACTGCTGCCCCAGCCACCGCGGGATGCTGGTTGCTGTCACCCAAAGAGCCAGCGAGTCCTACAGCTGGCACCTCTCTGCCCTGGGGAGAGGGGGGGAATCACCCCACGTAAAGGCTGGAAATAGCCATCCTTATTTAAACTGAGCAGACCCAGGCCACACACAAGTGTGGAAGTATTCATCTAAAGAGCAGTTAGCTCCAGAAGAAACATTAGTAGCAAAAGCTTTTGTGAAAATTGGAGGAAAATAGGAACGTGCAGTACCTCAACAATAAAGTAATGCTGACATGTACCAGCTGACGGCTGATGTCTGTAGTTCAGAGAGATCGGCTAAGTCACAATAACGTAGGGGAATGGGAAGATGCTGCTGCTAAATGTACATTCTGACTCAATGAAAAGCAGTCAGAGATTTAGAGGCAGAAATTTTTTTCACGGAGTGTGGCATGCTAAGTAGAAAATTAATTCCCAAGTCATTGGCAAAGTTACATAATTTGTGTGATAAATCTTCAAAATAATACGTTATTCCGGAATGTATGTACTCGAGTTTTAAAGAATAAAATTTGAAATGTGTTTGAGAGCCAACTGTGCTAGGAATCACCTGGATTGTTAACAAATTCCATTAAAATAGTCAGAGGCATATGGACGTTTTTTATCTTACTGAAAATAAATAAATAAATCAAAGGCTTACAGTTTTGGTCTTCGACTGTGTTTTATGGTAAAGGTTTTTGCTGGTGAATGGACCTCTTGAATGAGACCTCTAAATTTGTAGTATTTTCTATTTCAACTCAAAGCAAGTTTCATTAAGAAAAAAAAGGATTCAAACCTTTCTGCAAACAATAAGAGCCAGCTTAATCCCCTTTAGGAAGCTGATTGCAGGGAGGAATTACCTCCTTTCCATGGTCACTTGGCTTTCAAGGTAAACTGAAAGCAAGGAGGGCCTCGGCTGTGGCTGTGGCTGTAATGAGGCAGCTGCTGCTTTCCAAAGAGCTGCACGCAGCCATCAGACAGCACTCAGATGCATGCGGACATGCAAGGAGCATTGAGAGTGATCAGCAGCCACAGACTTGGGTTAAGAAGATTTGAGGAAATTTGTTCAGTCTGAAAACCCTGAGAGAAGACTTAAGAGAACAGCGAAAAGTAAAGTTAATCACGATCTCTTACTTGCTGTAGGTAAGAAGTAAGATGTCATGGTTTTAAATTTAAGTGACAAAGATTTCAGGAAGCAAATTCATTTTGCTGATCAGCAGGTGAAGCAGAGGAATAGACTGCCTGTGGTAGTGTCACCTCCTGCTCACTGGAAGATCTGAGGAATTGGTTATAGTATCTAAAATCATCTGCACTGCAGGACCCTTAGCTCCCAGGGCTGGTGCAGCCCTTGCTGTGGACCAACTCCATCTCAGAACAAAATGTCCATCATCTCCTTCCTTCTCTGGCCCTGTTTTCAAAGCAAAAAGTGAAACAAGGCATGTGGGCCACAGAGGAGGCAGAAGGACTGCCAGCATATCCGTGACGGATGATCCAGGGGCAGGAGTGAGAATGCTCACTGTGTACTTGGCCGACTCCAGACCGGACCAAGCTGAGATGAGCAGAGGGACTCCTCCATATCTTTTTTGGGTTTATTTTTTGGTGAACTGCTGTGAAAAATAAGTAGAGACAGGTGTCAGCTGATGCCTGAGCTGGTTGTCATCTGAGAGACCCCACTCACTAGGGAAATATTTGTGCCCTGTGCAGAGGTGACAGTTCATTGTCAGTTGAGGGATCAGAGATACGATAACAGAGGGACAGCTCACTATTCTCACTGGTTCACAAAACACAGTGTTATGTGGGGCTGTGACAGCCCTGAGGATGCAGCTTTAGGGACAGCAAGCTGGAAACAACATGTGTAGTCACGGGGACTTGTTCATCCAAGGAGCATTCTGTGAAAATTGTTTAACATTCTCCTGCTCGATTCTGCCTCTCAAGTGTGAAATGAACTCATTTTGACTCACTGGGGATGAGAAGAGATGCATTACATTTCTTAACCCTTCTCTCTCTGCTCCTTATGTTAGGTAAAGGAAAAAATAGTCCCAGCTGCCAGCACAGCTCAGAAAATTAGACGGCTTTAAAGGCCTTCCACACAGAGAGAGCTGCCACTGGGAGAAACTTTCTGCGACTCAGCTGTGCTTTGTGTGAGAGCAAGTCCTTTCACTGCTCACTGTTGTCACTGAATGTGAGACCCTGTGAGGTCTTCCTGGTCTAAGAACTTGACGGAAGTGAAGGCTAAGGAGGAGATCTCTTACAGGAAAAAGTAATTTTGAAGGAAAAATTGATAAATTTTAAAATATAATTAAAGAGGCTTAGATCCATGCATGTTTTTCACTTATTGTACTGTAAAGCACACCACAGGAGAGGCATGGACTAGGGAGCACAGCAGCGGAAGATGTTCCTGGGCCTGGAGCCCATGATTTTCTAGGGCAAACCAAGGGATCAGGCTTTGCTCACCCTGAAGAAGTGGTGAAGTTGAAGGGACATAATATCCGTCTTCAACTAGTTCTAACTAATGTGAAGGGGAATTACAGAGCAGACTGTATAAAGCAGAGTTTTCTCAGATCAGCCAAGCAGGAGGGCAAGAGGCAACAGTCACAAGCTGCAAAAAGAGAAATTCTCCCTGCTGGCAAGGAAGAATTTTTTACAGTGCAAGCAGTTCAGTGCTGGAATGGATGGTTCACAGAGGCCACGAGTTCTCCGACCTTTGGAGATCTTCAGAACTCAAACAATCTGGACCCCGAACAATCTGGTCTAAAGTGGAAACTACCCTACATGACATCCCTTTCAAATGAAATTATTCCCGAGCCTATGGCTCTGTAGTATCTGTGGCATCTGTTTTGAAAGGTTACTTGTGACAGAGACTCCACCACCTCCCCAGAGAATTTATTGCAGTGCTTCCAAAAAAAATTAAATAAAAAAAAAACATTCAAAGCAACTGCATGTTTTGACTGGATTAAATCAGCTTCTTGAAATATTTGCAACCTTTGCATTGCAATGCTGTGATAAAGCCTGGCAGCCAGAGCAGGAGACAGAGCATACTGAATTTCTTGCAGCTAAGTTAAAAGAAATTGAAATAGTTAAGTATTTCAAGTCATCGCACTGCATAATATAAGGCAGGGTTTAGGTGCCCATTCCTTGTAAACACCTTTGGCTGCCCTTATAGTAAAGTTTTTCAGTATTAATGCAGATAATAATGATATAGGAACATATGAAATGATTTGATGGACATAGTTCTCTGGTTATGTATGAGAGGTAAGAATATGTATTGAATATTACAGAATACTTGGTTTATTGATATTCTAGGAACATAAATACCACAGATTCATTGTCATATTTCATGAAGATGGTTAGACTGGACATTAAGGGTAAACTCAGAAAGTACATACTTCTGAATCTTAAATATTACAACTTTGTCCTCGTTTTTGTTCACTAATATTGCCATTGCGTCAAATGGTAATCACAATAGCCAATGTGTGACACTACAGGACTGCTACGCCATCTTTCAGACACAGGATTTAAATTTTAGTTGGTGCTGTGTGGAGCCAGGTGTTGGGACTCAACAATCCTTATGAATCGCTTCCAACCTGGGATATTCTGTGATTCCATGGTTCTGTGGTTCATAAAACTTTCTGACTTTCAATTAAACCTATTGCACATCTTCTATTTTTGTTGTTGTTTATGTTAAAACCAAAGTTGGTCAACATTTTGTTTGTAAGAACTGTTCTTTTATTTACAGTTTTTTCTTTGGAACCTATAATTTTTTTCCTAGATTTTTAGTAGCCGGCACACACTTACAGCCAGCTCAGTGTTCTTCGGAGACTAAAATGTAACATGCATATTGAAATGCCTTTTTAAACAACACTGAAATGAGGGTGAACAGAAAATAGCAATGTCCAGGACATAAGAGTCAGTATTAATGAATGAAAAGTGCATCTTGTTTAAACATCAGGTTCTTTGTTGATCAGACAAATGTATGTCCCCTGTTCTTTTCTTCCAAATCCCATTTCCACTGCTCGTGACTGTGGAGGAAAGGCTGTTATTTGTCTGTGCTCATGATGTGTGTAGAAGATCTAGTCTGATGTTTTCAGGGGCCACAGTTACATGCTTGCATTTAAATTAATAAATAAAGCCAGAGAAAACACCTGTAAAAAGAATGGTGGAATCAGGTTGTTGGCTCACAACAGAAATCAAATGGTTGATTTTTTGTTCTAACAGACACAGCTCTGACACCCCCAGCACTTTATGTATTATTCCAGTCTATGGCTTGATCCACTGTAACACCCTGTGTATGCCATGCAAACGTTTGAGGTTAAACTCACCCTTCACAGAGGTATTTTTCATGGTGTATGCAGGGTAATCTGCAAACTGCAAAGTATCTGTGATAGGAGGAACTGGCAAGTCTAAATCCGGATCTCATGTTTGCCTGCTGTATAAACTACTAAAATACTTTCTCTAGGTCCCTTACACATCTAGATCACGCATTTCTTGGTATTGTTTTCACAAAAAGGAACTTTAGCCTAAATTTTGAAAATATACCAAGACAAAATGCAAACAAAAATTATGCTCTTTGGACTGACATAAATACAGACATACCCCACGGACAGTGAAAAATATCCTTTTCAGGATTTTACTCTATCGTTTGGAGAGAAACTGTATGAATAGATTTTGGCTTACAGACAGAATTCTTCCCCCCTTTTTTTTTCTGTAGCCAGGACACAAAGTGACCAGAAAACCAGTTTGTGTTTGCCTCAGAGACTTTGAAGCAATGTTGTGAGAACCTACACTACTCCAAGGGACTCAATGAGGACATAACTATGTTACCCACCCTCCCTCAGGTCTCCTAAGCGCTGTCCAGGGCATTTCTGCCGATGTGGTTTTGCTGGAGCTCCAGATGCTTTCCTTCTTCATCTCTCCTGGTGGCAGCAGTAGGGCTGCTTAGGGGAATGCTTGCACCTGCACAGAGAGGCAGAACACGGCATGCAGGTGCTGCTTAGACCCAATGTTTCTGCAGCTTCTAAATTTCAGCCCTGAGCACAGGCAAGCTGAGGGTAGAACAGGGAGTTACATTGATTATTTGAGGCACTGCTCAGGTTAATTCAGAATGATTTCATTTCTCATGAGTCAGACTGAAATATGTGTAAGCATATAAGGCATTTTTCCAAACAAACATGATTGATAGTTATTGTCCAAGTCAAAACATCACAGATAGGACATCTCTTTCCCCATTACAAATGCTTGCTCAGAACAACCATCTAGCCAATCAGTTAGCTTCTTTCACAGTTTATGATGAGAAATACATACATCAGAGCGGCGACCTGGCCTCCTTTAGAGCTACTTTCCAATGAAATAAGTCACACACCAGAGCCCTCTGGCAAGATCTTTCTTGATAATGAATGGGGCCCATCCACTCCAATGAACTGAGATGTAGTAGAGCCCCATAGACAACAGGCTCAGTTTGCTTTATGGCAGGATAGGAATTTGTATAGAAGTAAAAGCAGTAAAATAGACACCTGATGATAGAGCGCTGTGTAGAAATCCCCCATTACCACTTATCGCCAGCAGTATAAGGTACAGAGCTCCTCGTGATGCTGAGGGAAACATTCAGAGCAAATAGCTTGGCATTCAGGTGCTCTGCCTGGGTGCTCTCAGTCACCTTCTGTTTGTTCTTTATTGTTTTATTTCATACACTTACACACCATTTTCCCATGAGTATTTCTGAGCTTTTCTCCATGCTATTGTCTTCTAAGGAGCCCTCTGCCATTATGGTTTCCATTCTATCCTTCCAAATGCTGTCAAGGATCCCCATTTATCACTTGCTTGTCAGCTCAGGACATGCTGCTATCTATCTCAGGTTTACAGAAAAAAAAAAAAAGAAAAAAAAAAAGCAGGAATATATTAAGAAATCTATACAGATCTGTAAATGTTGCTGCATTTTCTTCTGTTTTTTGAAGTTTTGCCTCAAACTGGTTCTTTCTCTTCACTGTTGCTATTATAGGGTGCCTTGAGAGGCTAGAACCCATCTTTGCTCTGTCAGCAAAAAGCATTGTACATCTGAACCTTGATCTCAGAAGGTGCTGGAGGCTTTGGCTGTCAGCCAGATTTGAGATTTATCACGTCTTAGATGTTCAGTCAGGAATGAAGTGCTTTGCTAGATCAGCAGTATGTAAGTAACAACCGATGCTATCCAGCTCTCAGACTCTGTTGTGCCTTAGCAACGAAATTTTATGTGGACTGCAAAGTATTACACATGGAATGGGAACTGTCCATGCACACAATAGAGAGAAAGGAGACTTGCTACGTGTCTTCTGTTCCTATAGGAGCTGCAGTGGCAGACAGAGAAAGAGAATTATAACATGGAAAAGGACTTTATGCTGTGGTCTGTTTTGTATAACTTCCCTTTCTTGTTCCCTCAGGAAAAAAAAATACAAACAAAAAACCACCTTTGGTTATTGTGATCTCACTCTGTTGGCCTGTTTATCCACCTTACATTACATTTAAAATAATTACTTTCATTCAATGAAAATTGCCAGAGGATAGGACGCCCCAAATTGTTAAATTCTAAAAATAGTGAAGATCAGTGACTAGGTAGAGATGCAAGATCCAAATTGTTCATACACAATCATGCTTAGTTTTAGCATGGTGTTGCTACTGCTCTTGTTGTGGTAACACTAAGCAGCCTTCTTGGTATTGTTTCAAATACCTTTGAAAATGAGGTCTGGAAGTCAACCAACTAGTGGCAGTGAATTCTGTCCATAAAAACCTTAATGTGGAAGCAAATACTATTCAGCTTTGTAAGTCAAGCAGATCTACATTTATGGTATTAAATATTGAAGATTTATACTAAATGTATCATGAAGTGCTCTATTCCAGGATGTTTGATATGTACACAATAACATATATGCATCCAAAAGGGATTTGATAATTTGCAACACAGTTTTTGCAAGGTGACTATATCCAATATTCCATGGGTTTATATGCTTGACATTTTGAGCAGCAAAACTGCTACATGCAGCAGTTCTCTCCTGCAGTTGTTTTTGGAATCCATTAAAGCAAACAAACAAACAATCAAAAGAAAAACAGACACCCAAAAAAAGAAGTAAAAGAAACATATATATATGCTTATATATATATATATGTTTATATATATTTATATGCTTTAGCAGAGGATTGGGCTTCATAGTCTCCAGAGGACCCTTCAAACCCCTGCAGTATTTATACCCCTGCAAGCCAAGGCTGGTTTCACAAACTACAGGCAAGGGAGGTCATATAATCTTTCTCAATGGCTTTATTGTCTTAGGATAACTATTGTCATTGTAAGTTTTTATGGAATATGCCACTATAAAAATATGCAGAGGTGAATTTTTGGGGAGATTTATGTTTCGGGAGCTCAGTTCTGGATAAAAATTATCCAGAATGGCTGGATGCAACTGTATATAACTACTGGATATATCTGCTTTATATCCTATGGTCTCATTCATCTTACTCCACAGCAGCTACAAACTAGGTCTACCACTCTGATTTTTTTTTCTGTAAACAATATCTACTTCTCCACGAATGTGAGCTATACTTGTCTCTCAAACTGTCTGCTTTGATTAACATCATTCCCTGAGCTCAGAACAATCTGTACTTTGCTTGAAATGTATTGCTTCTCTTTCAGATTTGAAGGAGGCACGTGATTGTCTTTGAAGACAGAAAAATGTTCTTCCTTTTTTCACCTGTATCAGTACATCTACTACAAAATAGTCTTACTGTCTTACAAAGGTTGTCCACTTAAGCGTTTAAAGAACAATTATCAACTTCTGCTTTAAAATTATTTCTTTCACAATGCCATTTTCACTATATGTTTGTAAACTTCAAAATGCCTGGACCATTAGAAATGATGTATTTAGCCCTCATCCTTTCTAAGTGGGGGCATTTTCTAACAAAATAGTATGAGAAATAGCCTTATAGACTGCCCCCATTATTCCTATTTTCTCTCCAGTCATAGATATTGAATATAGTCCATTCTGATAATACATTCCTCTCTTCACATATTCAATATACTAATTACAACGTACCTTCTCAAGTGTGCACACCTGTCTGTAGTATCTTGTATGGGTTTCCACTGTCAGGAAGCAGCTGACCACTCGGAATATTGGAATAATGGCACTGACAACTTTGTGTGGTTCTTTTTCCAGTTTAGTTAACCTTAGTTTTTCTGATAACACCACCTAGTTTTACAACTAGCTAGTCATAAAATCTCAGATTTCAATCACAGTTGAACATCACAGTCACCCTTCAAAAGTAGACTTTCTAACAGCATTTAGAAAAGACACAAAATATTTATCTTGATGTACATTTTACTTATCCAGCCTTTTTCTCAAAGCTAACTGAACCGCCGTGTTCAAAATCCCACTTTGTTGTGAAATCTAACGCTATGATGGCATCGTATGGCTTGTGTTATTGAGTTTGATGTGGGAAAAAACACGATGAGCTGACAAAAAGGCTTGCCTTTGAAGAGCCTTATTTCTCATGTTATGTTCATTTTAACAATTGACCATTTTTCAGCTTCCATTTGCTGTATTCACTCCCTGTGTGTCACTTCTCATAGAGGCATCCCTCTGCCTGCTGATCCTACTAACTAGGTGCAGATTTGATGACATTGACAGAAGGACCACATATAGATTGTTTCCACAGATCAGGTCATATTTTATCAATAGGTGGAAGTGGCTGAAACTGTGCTGCAAGGCAGCACAAAATTTATTCACATTCTTCTGCTTCTCAGCGTTCAAGTATTTCCTTTTGGCTTTCAGGATCAGATCATCACACAGCACTAAACCTGAACAGCCACATCAGCTGCAGTGAATAAAGATTGATCTCTCAATCTTCTGCTTAAAGTAGAATGAAGAACACAACTTTTCAGAGCTCCTGCCCTCTGCTAATTCACTTGACATACTTGAATCAATAAAGGGACAAATCTTGCTCCCTAATGCAAACAGTATATTGACCATAAAGGAACTAACCTCAGATTATATAAATTGGAAAGATATCACCCTTGAATTGTTACAAACAGTGATTGGCTTCTTTTTAGTTGACAATTTTTGTTGCTATCATGTCTTCAAATAGCTCTTGGTGTGTTGGACAGCAGTATTGTCTGAAAGTGAACCACCAGCTCTTCCTCTGCTGAGGTTCAGCCATGGCCAGAGCATGCTCTGCTTTCTGTCTGTTCCTGTTGCAGTTTTCTAAGCTTCTTGTTTAATGACATGCAAATGCCTGAGCAGTTATTGCGGAGGAAGGAAGTATTTTATTTCAGGGGTCAGGGGATTTTATTATTTTGTTTTGATGACTCAGAAGTTTAAATAAACTCATTAACTAAGAACCAGTACTTTATTACCCATCTGTTCCTGACATGTTGCTTTATTCATTTGCAATTGATTTTATATTTCAGGAGTATTTGCTTTGTTTTAATATAAAAGATACAGTGAAGCAATTTTCCCATTACATGAAGTACCTTTGGTCTATCTTTGAAAAAAATCAATAAAACGAGCTGAAAATAAAGTCTTCAACTCACTGTCATGGACGTCACGGAAAAGTGCCACTCTGCAGTGATTCGTTTTTAAGCTGACTGCCTATAATGCCATATGGCTTGACGTCCCCAAAGCTCTCACTTGGTGACCATGGACACTGTCACAGGCAAATCCCCTGCAAACCACTGGACAACAGTGTTGCTGGACCTCAATATTGCTGACTTTCTGCTCATATTTTGGCTGCGTTTTGTGGAAGGAGCCTTCTGACATTGCAGCTTGATGGGAATACTTGGGAAGCATGAGCTTCTCTGCTCCCTGAAAGCTCCGAGTCTCCTCCAGCAGGTTTCTGATTTCCCACCGAAGGGATGGATTTTTGTTTGTTTGTTTGTTTTTATGATAAGGCTGTGGAATATTTCAAAATCATTATTTTTCTCCAAAGACCATTTGGATGTACATTGCTCCTGATAAAACATTGACACTTTGCCCTCCTCAGTATTGGCAATATTCAAAAGAAGACCACTTGTCTCTTGGCCTCTCTTTAGCACAGCACAAACTGTCCTTTGGTTGTTTTTCTGTATATTGGTATTATTATTTAACATGATTGTTGCTGCTCAGAATTGAGACTGACCAGATACCAACTGGCTGTATTAAGAACATATATAGTAATGTAAGTTCTCTGCCTCCAAAGCTTGTGCAGTAATTGGACATTTTAATCAGTTTTTCGTTTACTCTTCAGAAGACTTTAAGCTTCAATATTAATAATGAAACACAGATATTTTAACTCCTGCTTTGACGTTTTACTAATATTTTCCTTCTATTTTCTTGATCTAATCTCTGGTCTCAATACAAAACAACTGTTTTCTATTGAGGGCAAATGACTTCTTTATGTGTCTTACCTGTCGTCCAGGTTCCTCCACTCATGAAGAGTTCAGTGTTTTTGCATCTCTTCTTCTTGATCTAACAAGTAACTTTCCTATAATTTCTGGGATTTTACTTTAACAAAGTCAATTGTCAGCCAAGAATGAGAGGAGTATAGGGTGAGATTAGACACATGGAGATCAGACCCACAGAAATACAACTGTGCTTTGTCTATACTTCTACAATCAAGACACTGCCGCTGTTGGTGAGAAGCATTATATACACTACTGATAGAATGCAGCAGCTGCTCCATTCCTGTTGCAATTTTCAAAGAGATTGTTACAATGAGGAAAGAGAGCAAGAAACAGAAATTAAGTGGAGCAAGATACCAGCTAAGGCTCTCTGTGTTCAATTAGGTTCAGCACCACTGATTGTGGACACATTTCTATCTGTTTGTTCCAGCATAATTCTTTAGCATCTATGAGAGTCACTCTTACTCAGAATCCAGGGGAGACAGATTTTGTTTGCACTTTCTTCTAGAGTTTCAAAAACATTCTAAATCATTTCTCAAATTCCATACAAAAAAAAATCGTTTTATTCTCAAAATACAGACAGTTTCCAAAAGAGACAGGCACATAATTGACATGCAAAAATATATGGATCTATTATGTTGATGTATATCCTTTAATTGCAAAGGAACTAGGGTATATGGGTACATAATTGCTATTTATATGTCTCAGGCTATATAAAATTCTGTATTACTGCTTTGTTATTCAGGTAGTTGTTATAGTGTATGCATTAAGTGGAGAAATCATTGATCATCTCTTAAATTTAGCAATCCAACAATTTCCACAAACAACCACTAATTAAAAAAAAAAAAAATCTGCTTGAAAAAAATTATGATGTCAGCCTGTATAGTGTCGACACCGCCATGCATCAGTGCTACCATTATTGTCAGGGCCACTACAAGTTCAGAGTTAAAGCAGTATGGAAAATAAATGGAATGTCACAGAAACTACTGGGAAAAGACTCCTTATAGAGCTTTGCTGTGTCACACCTCCACACTGCAAGGCTGGGACTCAGTCAGTCAGAAGCACCTCCCTTGGCAGTACAAGTTTGCAAGCAAGGTCTGCAGGAGGAAATGGAGGTTGCGTGGAAATGCAGGAATTTAGTCAATAGTTCTCATTAGGGAGGGAATAAATTAATTCAAATTGCCCTAGGGAAAGCAGTTGTTAAAAATGCGATGCCTAGCTTCCTTTGCTTATGTGAAAGCAAGGTAACATATATTGTACCAATAATTGCCTGTAGTATCCTGATGGTAACTATGAAAGTATGAACAAAGGCAATGAATATTAGTAAAGAGAGGGGAGTGGAGGGCTGTGCTTTTCCGTGCTGACTGAATTTATCATGGCAGATGATTACCTGTGTTCAAAGAAGGGATCTAGGCATTCATGGAGGACCAGAAAAAGAAGGCAGTGGAAATACTGAGAAATTCTGGAAATACATGGTCTTTGAGCCCTATATTTCTGAGTGGTGTCTTAACTTCCTCATTGTTCATGTTTCGATTCCACAGTAACTGTGTCTCCCAACTAAGAAAGGGACTGGCATTGTATGTTTGAATCCCATTGGATGCTGCGTGGAGCCGTGATGCATGTTGTATATATGTTGAGCTCTGTGCTGTAGCTCTGATTTTAGCACAAAGCAGCCTTGTTTCTGGCCTGCCTGTTTTGTGATAGACTGAGCTATAAGGAGTGTGTTAATGCCTTTAGTCTTTTTTAATAATGAGGGAGCATACTATGCATGGTCTTTTGTTAGGAGTTGAGGATTTTGATATCTCAGCAAGTGTTCCTGTCTCCTACTTTTACTGCAGAGGAAATAATGCAAGTGAACTGCAGGTTCCCATTATAATTGGAGTATGTCTGAAGAAGATACAGTTTGTGCCCAAGGCAATCCTGAAGTTATTTGTATGGGAGAAATATTCAAGCACTGATTGTTATTTGTTGTGTTTCAGTTTGCTGTGCAGTTGTGTGCTTTGTGTCACTTGCTGATTACACTGCTGTTAATGTTAAGTCCTGAGGTCTGAGCCTTCTTTTCAGTGAGTTATGGGGCTGTGCACACACATCACAGTGAATATGGAAATTCAATATAAAAGAGATTATAGATAAGCATGTCTGCCCTGCTTCTGCTTGTGAGCTGTAAATAGCTGATCAGAGAACTATTTCTTTGAGTGAGTCACACACTTTGTTTACAATTATTGAGTTTATACAATATTTTGTTTTTATTGTCCTCCTGAAATGAAGTGAGAGAATTGGTCTGTTTTGATAAGGCCTCCTGCCTCTGCCTCTGCTTACTATTTCCAGTCTTACTTTAGAAAACTTTATTGCAAAGTCTTAATTATGCGATAGCAGGTTTAGTAGATACCACTTTGTGCTCTGTACACCATTTCAACATTGTCTAAGTTAAAGAAAATCCTGAGAACCATCCATGTACAGTGTTATCACCAAGGGCAAACTTTTAAGACTTTTGGGACCAACTTCAGTATCTGGAAAGAGCCTCCAAAGCACCTCCTTTTGAGTTGCAAGCTGCTTTCCAAATGCCGCTCTTGTTCTTTTCCCTGTAGAGTCCAGTGTCAGGGAACTTAGTTTGGGTTTTCCAGTCCCTGTGCATGACACTATGTAACCATACCAATAGGTTAGAGCCCTGTATAAGGGCATCTGGGGCATATAGCAGGTTTTTATTTCAGTGGTTTAACAACCCATTTCACATTGTTACTCACAGAATTTTACTATAAGTTTCATTGTTTTCAAGAGATTCTTAACCTCCAGACACCACATCTTTCCTTCCTTGTATTGTTACTGCTCATTGCTCACTCCTTACACAGTCAGTAGTGAGGATAGTCAGTCCTATCTAATGTCGAAAATGTGAAGGAACATATGGAAGGTAAATCTGAAAATACCCATGTGCTTTATGACTTTAGAATGAAAGTGAAATGCACGCTAGTATTAATTGATTGACCTTTTACTGTACCCACTTATAAGGCATGAAGTTATATTCCTGAGTAAAGATTTGATTAACAATGATCAAATTTGTACTGAGTTCACTGGAAGTGCATAAAACATTTTTAATCTGGAAACATTTTGTCTTCATCTCAGATGTTTGTGGCAGGTTGCCTACAGCTAGAGGAAATATTTTTCCGTTTGAGCTTTTATTAGGTTTGGCAGCAAAAGAGACTTTACAGATTAACCATAAAAATTTTTTTTATTTATCAAAGAAGTCAACAGTCATCTGCTATTGTTTCTGACTAGGGCACTAAGAGTCACTGACCAATTTGAGGCCAGGTTCTAGAAAAACTCTGGGTAAGGCAGAAGCATGACAATGTTTGCTGTAATTCACAGCACAAACATCTGGAAGTATCAGATGAGAAACTCCATTTTACCTTCTAAAAGTATGTAGTCTACAGTCATGGTCCAGTTCTGGCAGAAGGTAATTTTGCATGGACTATTATGATGCTCTGTGTTTAAAAGGATTTTTCCACATCAACAGCAACACCAAATTATGTTCCCTAAATCTCTAGAGGGCACCAAACATTCTCTAATGCCAGCCTAACCCCCCAGTTCTAGATTTTGAGAATAAATTGTACCTAAATCCCTCATGCAGTGCTAGTGAGGAAGTTGGCAAAACCAACTTCTCTTCTGTTTCTTCAGATATTTAAAGCCCTTACTTCCTGTTCTTGAGATTTATAGCCCCCTTCCACTCACTTTTAACATATATACATGTATTCATTAATTCTAAGAACAAATAGAGGTATTTATCCCACAGGTTTGCTGCTTTGTTTTGCAGACAGATAATAAGATTTGAGGATAAATTTTGGATAGCCACACACTTTCTGTTTAAGAAAGGCTGTTGAATAGAAAAAAGGACAGAGAGAAAGAGACCTAATCAGAAGATAAGTGCAGAAATTTGGGAATGGACATGACAGGGAACAAACAGGACTGAAAGAGTAGGACACAATAGTCTGTGGGAGAGAGTCTCAAAAGGAAAGATCTAACTGGCACCGGTTACCAAGTCATCCATACATATATATGAGTATGGGTACATATATATCCAGTTTCTGATAGAGTACAGACATGTAAGACATGGATTCTCACTGTCAGATATAGGGACTTCTATTTTAGTTGGTCAGTGTCAGCAAGGCAATGCCTTCCTTTTTTTTCTTTCAGAAATTGTTGATTTTCAGGTTTTGGCTAATGAAAACAAAAATGTATTTGGATTTCAGAATTTTGACAAAAAATAGAGGAGAAGGCCTGTTTTCCGACTGACCAATCATTAGTTTTTTTAAGTAAGTGTCACAATTTTCATGAATACATAAAAGCTCTTGAGATGCTGCAGTACTGTTCTTTTGATTGTGATTATCTCTAACTTGAGCTTGTCCTTCTACTCTATGACAAAATTCTACAGATTCCTGTGGAAAATGATCAGGATAATTAAAAGATAAGTGTTCTGCATTACTGTAAACATTTTTTTCTGTGTGCACAAATATTATTCCCTTTCAAAACTCATCCTTGTTCTGCAGACAAGAGTTTTAATACAAGAAATCTTCAAGAAAGAAGACTCCAAATGGGAGAAAGATGTCAGAGACCAAACACCTATGGGGATGCAGGGCTGTGTCTTCACTTTGTGTCCCCTGAGATTCTTAAGTCTTCTTGTGATACCAAGTTTTTAACTTGTTTTGTAGACTACCACACTCACAGTTACCTTTTACTGCATCCTCATCCACTCTATTAAATAAATAATAATAAAGCTTATTTTGCTGTTTTAACCTTCATAACCACATTTATAAAATTTTCCTTCTTTATTACAGCAAGAATAGTGGCTTTAGTGGTTATGACTGTTCAGACCATGGTAGAGGTACAACACCATCTTTTCCAAGCTGCCCACAGCCGCTGCACCACAACAGAGCAGTTCCAAAAGCAGCTTCACTCCGTAGTTACTTCAAATGCCTGGAAGCTACTATAGTGCAACAGGATAATAACACCCTACAAAATGAAGATCTTCCCTAAGGATGTGAGTTGGAGAAAGTGTGAATACTCATGCCAGTCAGAAACTGTGGAGTGAGGATAGAGAAAAGGTCTGCTGAATACGCTAGTGCTTTGCCTTTCTTGAAATGGTAGTAAATCTAAAATCTGTCCTCTGTGACAGAAGAGACAAATATGGACTTCCTAGAGAGCAGTGTATGATGTACATTCCTGTTTCTTTCATGATGGGAGCTGAGAGAGTGTATTGTATTTTCAAATAGTAATTTCCCTAAAGTAATAGCAAAAACGGGAAAAAGAAATGAATTTTCCTATACTGAAAGAAAGTTGAAACTGAGAACCATGTGCAGTCGTTAAACGGCAGAATGTTAACAGTAAATAAGCACTATTCAGAATTCTTTATAAAATGTCAGTAGTTTATAAATCTGACTTGAAATACAACAAAGCTTAAAGCCTTTGGGACAATTTCTATTGCTCCTATTTAAATTAGGAAAAGGCAATTAAATAGTTATACATGTATATGATATATGTGTATATAGCTCTTCTGTTATATAACCCAACATTTCAACAGCTGCTTATTTTCCATTTAGTATCCATGAAAACACTCACAGATCTACAAGAGCAGATTTGAAGACCAACTTGAAAGGAAACAAAAATGAAGTGCTCTTTTTAATGTTAATATTTCTAGATATCTTTGGACAGGTTTTGAAGTAGAAAAATCATCTTCATAGGTTCTTCTCTCTTCCTTCTTGTTAAAAAATGTCTCAAACCTTTTTTTTATTTGCTTTATTTGAAAAAAAAAAAAAAAAAAAGAGTACAATATTCATTTACTCATGGATATTAATATCACTGACATTCATAGAGCAACACTTTTGCCAATAAAATAATTTGACAAGGAAGTTTGGTCATCTCCAGTCCTCAGACAGCATCATGATTTCGGCTACAACCAGCAGGGGTGCAGAGAGGCGAGTAGAGCAGTAATACAAGTGCATGTAATTCAGTTCTACAAGCATATTGGCGACAGCAACACCATCAGATCAATGCCAGATGGAGCTTGGAAAAGTGTCTAATTCAAGGTCTATTTAGCAAATGAGCTTCTTCCTTGAGAGTGAATTTCTAGTGCTTCTAACTGTGAACTACGTAAGCTTTAAGGAAATCCTCTAACCATGAGGTTAAACTGATACATAAAAGGCTCCAGGTGTTCTAGAAACATCTGCTTGGGTGAAGAGGTGAGAGCAGCTCATGAAGGAGCTTGTTATAGATATCTTTGCAATGTCACCTCATTGTATGGAACAGTTTCACAAAACCAAGACAGTCTGTAATCAGTGTAATCACTGCTGCCCAGGATTCCCATTTGAGGTATGCTGATTGACTGTACTTTCTTCCTGATGAAGTGATTTTGAAATTAAAGCTTGGATCTTGAAAACTTTATGCACTTTGCTATTGATATTGGCACTGTGGAGGACTGTTTTTCCTCAGCTGGAGTGGGAGATCACGGTGTTCTGAACTGATGTCAAACAGATTGGATGACAAGGTGCAGCTGCTGCCATCAAACAGCCCAGCTAAGCTTGTTCTTTTCACTCCTAAAAAGTGACTGCAGATCACTTTGTCTTCAGGCATGTTTTGTTCACTGGGTGCAATTTTACTAGTATAGTGACCTATAAAATAGTGTTTATCCACCATTTCAATTCGTGTATTTCAGAGCTGTGACAGTTCTTTGCAGGCAAATAATAACAAGCGTGGGTCAGATTTACTGGAGGATTTGGATAAAACACAGAGTCTTGGAAGAAGCACTGTGGCTCTCTGAAAACACATAGGGAAGCATCAAAAATTTTGAGTGAAAGCAAAGAATCCAGCCAGTGAAAGGGCCTCTCATACTGAGGATATGTCTTACACCACTGCTGCCTCTGATTTACAGTAGCCAAGCACAGCATGGGTGATGGGCGTTCCATTTCATTATCTAATAGCTCAGAGCCAGCTTTTCCTCAGTTTTGTTCCTGTGCAGGACACTGTCTCCCTTCCCAGTGGATGGCACCTGAAGGCAGATGATGTAAGGTTCATTGGGCCAGCATAAGAATGCACAGGAGGGAACATGGCACTGGAGAATGATGGTTAGGAAGAGAATGGTGAGCCTAATGTTGAAAGAAAATTTATAAGATGGGTCCTTATGTAAGATAAACTGAGAGAAAGGATCTCTATTTTCACGAGTTACCTAGCTCCTCAGCCGCAATACCATTCAGTGAATAAGATGCTGCAGATTCAGAGGAGGCTGATCTGATGGCAGCGTGTAAGATGCAGCCTGGCAATGCCTCCTAGCTGTGATCCCACAGGGGAATTGGTGCAGTGTCAGCACTGCTGAGTTGCTGGAAAGTTATGTGACATGGTCTTGCTTGGGGAACTTTGGGTGCATGAAAAATGAATGTAGGAACCTGGAGGATGTTAGTCAAGCAGATGTCCAGAGGATTTCTTTGTGAACTGAGTTGTGTCTGTTTCAGATGACAATTTAGTACTTAGGTGCCTTAAATTCCTGTAATACCCCATTCAAGGCAGTGGTATGGAATCTAAACACAAGGATTATATGTCTTAAGGTTTCAGCGTCACATCCTTCAAGCCAAGACTGACAAGTGCCTACACTATCATCCAGAAGCTTTAGCTTAATATTTCTGATTGCATTGCCAACTGCGCAGTGATGAGATGCAGCCAGAAATTCGGATGTGCTCTTCAGCCACCAGAGACACACTTGAGTGAATCACTCATCTCCCCAGGCACCTGGAATGTAGATTATGACTTTCGCATGTACAGCCTGATCATCCACCTGGGTAAACGTCCCTTCCGCCCTCTTCTGTGGCAGGAGGACTTTAAAGCTACTGTTTGAAACTCTTCTCTCAGAGTTGGCATGGCTGGGTCCTCCAAAGTACTCACAGCTGGTCTGCCTTTAACAGCCCTTCCTTCTGAGAGGCAGAAACGATGAGTTCAGCAGCACTAGGTTAAGCTGACAAAATGCACAAGCATAATTAGCAGTCTGGAATGATCCTTCACAGTGTCATCTGAGTTATGATTTATGATATAAAGCTTGGTGGCTTGGCTGCATGAGACTTCTGACTGTTGTGGCTTTGGTCTTCCAGCCACGAGCCAGCAGTGCTGCAGACTGGGACACCAAGCTCTAAAGAAAAGGAGAACTTCAGCATCAGCGTACACATCAGATAATAAAGATCATGTTCTAGAGATCCCTTCTCCATGGGGACTGCCTCTGTGATGCTAGCACCGACCCTTCTCCCTCCCCACCCCGTCTCCAGCAGCAGCCCTGCACTTTGCTATATTTGCTCAGCACTCCCAGAGTACATCTCTCTGGTGAAATTGCAGCTGGTTGTTGCACAGCTGTCCTCTGACAGCACCAAGTCCTGAGAATGTCATATGGTTGTGCTAGTAGAAAGGTAAACTTTGTGGATGGCTACAACCATCTCCAGCCAGCACACATCCTAGAAATATCTGTCCCGAAGTTCCCATTCTCTGTGTGCGGCTATAAGCCTGGATGAATGAAGGCCCACCAGAAAACACTTCTAAAAACACAGCTGATGTTCATCTCCCAGCTCTTGCTGCATGACTGTGACCTTGACAGATGTGTGAGCAAATGAGGTCCCTCTATCTGCTGTCGCTAAAAAGGACACTTCCAACATAGAGAATAAGTTGTCCAGCCTTCCTTGTGTCTGCATAGAAAACAGAATGGTGACAACTGGCCACAGTTCTTATAGCTTCTCTCATAACCGTACTTACCAATCTATAAATATAGTAAAATACTGTATTCAGTCCCAACCTTTACTCTTTGCCATTCACACAAGGCCTGCATCCTGTAGCACTAGTGCTGCATCAGAAATGAAAGATCATGCAGCTGAGACTGTGGAAAGACTCTTTTGCTTTCACGAGATAATCTTAGAGCTTTACATTTTTGTGTAAGCTTTGTCTTTATTGTTGTGCACATGTGAGAGTATGTAGTGTTACAAGTCACATGTAAGAGCACAAAAGGGAGATGAAATCAGTAGATTGCCTTTCTGGTTACCATTAAAATAATTCACACAGGAGGGTCCATTAGGCTTAAAATGCCTCTTTTTCCTCTTCTGCTTACCCCTAGCCCTGGTCTGTCCCTGTGGTTTGAAAGGATTTTTATTAATTTTTGTGCAAAGGGGAAATGCGGACCATTCCACAACACTGCCTTTGCTTTTTCTAAGGCCCTTGTTTTTGTCAAGTATTGAGAAAGGTGCAAAGTCCATTTATCTTCTACTTCGTATAAACCATTTGGAACTACAGTGTTTTGTTTGATGTCCTGCATTTATTTATTTATTTTTAAGATCTTCTGCTAGCTTTTCTTTTCGAGTGCATTTGAAGAGGAGTTCATCTCTTGGGAACTCTGTATAAGTTCATTTTATGTTTGTTTACCAAATATTTTCTGTAAGGAACTGCTCATTAGTTGCTAATTGATAAAAATGAAATAGGCTGCCAGAATTCCCCAAAGCAGCAAGCAGCAGCTGAAGCCAGCACTTTGGAGAAGCTTTTCCAGAGACAGTTGGTCTAACGGATACATTGACCCAAAGATTCAATTGCCTCTTCTCCTTTCTGGTTTTGTACCTCCTTCTTCGTACCTTATGCCTCTCCACATGTTATTAACCCCCGACATTATTGTTGTAAACAATAAGAAAAATAAACCACTCATGTGGTGTGCTTCTAATGAGCTCAGAATTATGGCTGAAAGGTGAGGTGTTGATGTTTTCTAATCTGTTGGTACTGTTTTGATTACTTGGCCCCACTGACCAAATGGGATGTGTGTGGCTGCCAGCCAAATACTTGAATTGCTGATACCTACCTTATGGCAACAGATAAAGCTCAAGAATCTGTCCAAGTACACCTGCTATTAATGGCATGTTTCTATTTTACTGTTTTCCCTCTCCAGTAGAATTAAATTACATGAAGCCAAAGTAAGTCAGACTTCAGAGCGTCAAAATCCTTTCCAAGAACAGCTGTGCCTCCAGTACAGGTACATCTATCAAATAACATCACGGACTCAGCCTTTTTCTTTTTGATTTAATAAAAATGAAACCACTTCAGTACCAAATTGTCTCAGGTTTATCAGCACATCCAGAAATAAATCCTGCCTTTGACGAAGTTTATTTTTTCTCTGATGTAGTATTTTGGTTTTTAGAATAACAGGAGGTCATTGCTTTGAGATAAAGTTTTGTTGCACTTAACCTGTCTCACCAAAATTCAGATTCAAATGCCAAGAGTATTTAGTCACGTGATAAAACCATGTAAATACTTTGTGAATAAAGTTGTATCTATCTATAGTTAAGTATTCTTTACATCTGGGCCAAAGCGTGAATCTATTTGGTTCCATATTTTTAAGTAATAGAGGATAATTGAGGGAGTGATCACGGATATCACTTACGGAGAGGTGTGTGGGTGATTTTTTTCTGATTTGCTAACCAGGAAAAAATGAATTCCTGAAGCTCTGACCTGAAGATAAACTTCTAAAGTTTCACTCCTGCAAAGGAAAAGTGAACATTCTCCCAAACATTTGTGCTTCACTTTTTTAACATTTCAAAGTCAGGTACATTTTTTGTCAAAATGTTGCTTCAAGATACAGCTTTAAAATCTACTCAATATTTCTCACAATTGGCGCAAAGTGCCTTACCTTGACTACTCCAAAAATTTTGACATCATGTGTTGGAGTCAGTTTCTGTTGGCTTTCCTTGTTTTGGAGTGAAGATTTACAGCATGGAAGAGACCCTGGGATATGAGTTTCGTTATCACTGCTCACATGTTGCATGTAGAAGAGTTATGTGCTAAAGTTTCTCAGATAGATTTCCTTGAATAAAAAATGAATGCAAGGAAAACCTTCCTAGGAGGAGCATGCCACTAGCTGTGCCTCAGTTGGATGGATGCAGAAATAAGAACAAGTCTTCTTGACTTGTGAATCTCAGAACCCAAGGCTCAGCTAATGCAGAAGGACTGCGTAACACAGTTTCAAGAGACAGACCCAGAAAGGGGTCAGGAAATGGAAGAGATGTGTCTCCATAGTGCCAGCAAGTTTGCTTTTCCATGAGAGAAAATCCAGAGTGTCCCAAACTCCTAATTTCTTCCTGCTGGCAAACATCTGTGTAGCTCATTCACAGACTGCCTTTTTCTTTCTGTAGGGCTGGTCCTTGGGGAGGATGATAATGTGTTTCTGAGGAGTCATCAGCTCAAGCAGCAGTGAATCAGAAAGCTCTAGCTGGCGGCCAATATTAATCAATTTGAGGAAATTTGGGATTTTTTTCACTTTTCTCTGGAAAATGAGCAAAAGATGATATGCCTCCATCTTTCAACTCCTTTATCTTTAACAGACATTGAGATTTTTCTATAGTGAGAAAACATTCAAAAGCAAGCAAACAAAAAAACAAAAAAATGAACAACAGAGAAACATGGAGAGAAATGGAAATCTTACAAACTTCATAATGCAAGGTCATTGTGGTTTTTAACTTCATATCTTCTGCCTTACATGATGCCTGGTGTGGAGCTGATTTGGGAATGAATCAAGGTCTTTTCAAAGGCATCCTGCTGAGTTTGTTCAAGAAAATGGAAACAGAGACTAGTATTATAGGAGAAGGTGTCCCTATATGACAGTGGCTTGCATCCCAGAGAACTGAAGCTTATTTCTAATTTTTCTGCAGAGGTTTTGTGTGGGCCAACACAAACCTGTAGACCACAGTTTTCTCAGGTAGTCTCTGTGTTACCATTTTCCAGTTGTCTGACTTGGGAGCTCTGATTTATAAGAGCACAGAGATATCACAGCTGCAGCTGGAGCCTTGGCAATTTGTCATTTGAACACAAGTTTAGATATTTCTAAATATCAAAAAAAGCTCTCTAGAAATTCAGACAGTTGTGCTTCAAACAGGATATTCAGACTGATAAATATTTATCCTTAATCTTCTGGTGCTGAAATTCTCCCTCTTTAGGTTGGGGATGATAGCATCTGTCCCAGTTCTCCCTGCACACACAGAAGAAGGTGAATTATCCTGTGGTGAGAATGGGGGTGACATTTCATCTATAAGATGTGAAACATGTGTTTCATGAGTAAAGAAGCTCCTAATATTTCCTAAACATATAAAAATGCAGCTGTTGTTGGGTACAGCAGTTTGGAGAAGTTAAAGAGAAAAGCTCAGTTCTATGGGGCCTGGAAATGCCATTCCTGGTGGGAATACTTCTTGACCAAATGGGCCTGTTGAAATCAATGCACATCTATTGATCTAACTGAGTTGGGCCTCAGAGAAACGAATGCTCTTTCTGAGGCTCCATATCCTGAATTCTTGTTTACTGATATGGGTGCAGTAGATTTGTGTTGGATATACCCTTTTAATGACATTTAATTCCGAATGATGAATCTGGAGCAGGATGCAATGGTGCAGGGAGAAGGCTTAAGCTGCCTCTTGAGAAGGCTTGATCTAATCTCTTGTTTTGCTATGCTCTACTGCCAACCTGTTTCCGGTCACAATGGTCACAAAACCAACCAGAAAAATACTCATCCTGCCGTCCTTACCAAAGCTGTTTGACACTACACTCTGGGGATCTATTTTCAGGAAAAAGAAAAAGGTACCAAGTAAGAGTGTAGAGAGTTAATTTGTCTGTTTTAGGTGAAGAAGGATTGCCTGTCCTTTTTGTATATTGAGCATTCTTTACAAAGACGGGTTTGAAATGATTTATTGATTATGCAGGAGGTCCAGATAGCTGGGTAACCAACAGCACAAACATTTGGGTAGAAGCCATGTGATGAACAGCATGTGTTTCCAGACAGCTGAAGCTCATCAAGAGGATTAAAGGTTTACTGAAGTTGCCTTCTTTCTTTTGTGATAAAGGTTTACTGAAGTTGCCTTCTTTCTTTTGTGATGGCTCTCTGGTACAGACTCCTTGCAGGCCAGAGAGCATATGATTTGTTTTCATTCTTATGTTTCTGTTCTGTAATATCACCACTGATTCAGTCTGCAAGTTCAGCTAATATCAAATGGCGTGTCCTACCCTCTACTAGCACACGGCAGCACTCAAGTAGCACTGAGGGCAGAGTGGCACAACACCACTCCCATCAGAATAGGGAGGGAAAAGAGTCTTTTATTGCCAAGCACCAGAAGAACAGAAGAATTACTGATACAGCTGAAAGTAAAAAAGAGAGAAAAAAGATATGTTCCATTTCATTGTAGGATCCAGAATTAGGAATGAAGAAGCAATACTTCTCTGAAGCAGAATGGTTGACTCTGCATATTAGAATCATCTTCGCATAGACTTTGCAAAGGTTTTCAAGCTTTTTGCAAAACCCACATAATTACAATGCAGACCTAGGATCATTTGAGCTTCATTTATAAAGCTTGGGTATTTTTGTCTGGTTCAAAGCATGGATTTTTGTCTTAATTCTGTAATAAGCAAAAGCCCAGCTTTGTAAGTTACTTGGTGAGTTCTGTTTGTATCTGAATTACTCAATATAGAAAGGATTCAAACTTGGTTTCACAACCCTGTTTTTGGGATGGATATCATGAAGTTTTGGTACAATGAGTTTGACAAATTGGAGACATGCAGATGTGTCTATATGCCCATGTTGCCCGTATGGTGGGGCTCATTTTATAGTTCTTTAGGGTGGTAGAAGAGAGAGTGAGTGGGCTGCTGCCCTTTTTCTTCCAGGTGCTGATTTATAACAAGCTCCTTTCTGCTGTGAATAGAGGCAGAGAAGTAGATGCAGCTGTAGAAGGGTGCTCTCCTACAGCATCTTGCTTTCCCAAGAAGTAATTGCAGTGATGCAGGTTTACAGTCATTTCCCAGCTTTGATTGCTTTGATCTAGGTAGCCAAATGGATGCATGTAAAAGGTTACACAGGCAGAGAAAGAGCAGATTTGCAAAAACTGCAGTGGTTTCACAGGATGCAGGAATTTCACTCAGCTTTGCTCATGTTGCCCACTGTAAATAATTATAGTGTTGATGTTAACTTCTGGACCAGATATCATGCTTGCCTTCACTGATCTGGACTGGGACCATCTGTGGTTTCTGTTAATAAAACACCTGCTTTATGCTGTGTTTATTATAAAATTTTTAGTACCATGATGTGGGTCCTTGTTTCATAGACCTACCCAGAATGAATTGCCTCTGGGATATGTAATAGGCTATACATTGCTTCCTGAAGGTTGATGTTTTGTTTACAATCAATTTGTGGCTACCAAAGCATTTAATGAAAGCATATTGTGATTTTCTGCCTTTATAATCCTCACCACTGTTTCCCATATGCTCAAAGTGTAGTGCGTCTGTTCCGTTTCCCACACGAGTGGCAGTTTTACAGGACACAGAGCTGCTAATAAAAAGTTACTTTTGACAGTTCAGCCAGAATGTGAAGTTCTTACAGCTTCCAAACATGTAAAGATGTTTAATATGTATGTTTTTTGTTAATGTTTAGGTGCTGACTCATAATAGGATTTTTAAAAAATTATTATCTTGTAAAACAAGCTGGAGTAATGGCCCATTGTTTTCTGGTGGAAGGTATTTCTTTGTCATAAATCACCACACAAGCATTTCCTATCTAACCTAGAGATACATAAATAGGCATCGTTAGTGGCATTTTAGATAAGTATGTGTTTGAAGAGAGACAGACCCTTTGAGAAATAGATAAGGGCCAAGCTTAAAGGAGTTTAATATTTAAAAGCAGAGATCTCAGATGTCACTGAGTCAAATGACAAAATGGAAAGGAGCAAGATAGATGTAAGCCAATCAATGGCTGTTTCATCAGAGAGAGGATGTTTTTCAATAGGTAAATTTTTGTCAGCCAATCCTGACAGCATGACATGTGGCAATGTCTTTGTGTGGAATAACGATGTTAAAAACCTCGTTTAGTAATGAAAATCAGAACCATTTTCCTAAAAACAAGTCTGTCTACACAGAACTTTTGAAGTTTAGAATTTTGTTTATTTTTTAAACAAAAAAATATATGACTGCTTTCTCCTTGGACTTCTGAACAGTTTTGGCTGCAGCTAGAACAACAATCTTTTCTTTGTTTGTTATTTTTAAAGCAAGCAGAAAAAATAAGCTTATTTGTAGACCTAACTACATGGAAATTCTCGAGGAATCTCTGTATCTACTGTCAATCATTTTATAATGCCACAGATTTAGAAAAAGTTGAGGATTACTGGAGGAGAACAAAAGTAATACAGTGGACTCTTATGCCAACAGTGGGTTTGGCAGTAGAAGAAATAGTAGCACAAGGGCTGTAGAATGAGGGTAGAACTTTGGTGCCCATTTCCTCCTTTGTGAGAACATACACTGCACTGTCTGTAAGAAGGGCATGACTTTGGGGGGTTTCATCAGAATCAATCTCTCAGCAAACATCCTCTATTTCCATTAGAATTTTCAGTGCAAAAATAATTAAATTTCATATTAGTCCTATCAGGTAAAATAAAATCCTTAATATTTCAAAAAACAAATTCCAAAAAGTTTACACATCTCTACTCAGTGTCCACCTACGTTACTTTCAATGCTGTTTGGACTTCCTTTGGTTGGTATTGCTCACATAGATTAATATTTGTGCACTGCTACCGTGGCTGGGAGTAGAGAGGCAGGTGGAAGTGAAATAGATATTTTAAACCCTCTTATATTTATTCACCATCAGTTATCTTGTTTCATAGCCAATATACAGTGGTGGCTTTTATAACTGCCCTGAGATTAATGGAGTACAGAAGAAACAATGAACATTTTCACAGTTGTTTAACTTGTTGCTTTGTTTCTCCTCCTGCATTAGTAATATAATCCTGCAGCATCCATTCTTGATGATAAACATAATAAGTGTGCTGGATGCAGCACACATTGCCATTAATAATAGTAATAATAAGGTAGCACGTCATGGATTTCTGAAAGAAGGAGACGCAGCTTGTTTGGCAAAAACTTCAAATAGTTCCAGCAGAGTTGCTGCTCTCAGAGAGCAGTCCAGCTCTTGGGAACCGAAGGAAGTCAAGGAAGGCCTCTCCTGCAAACACTTCATGGTAGGTCCATTCCCTGCCGGTTGCCACAGCCAGCAGCAGCCCAGCTGTTGTTGCCCAACAGATTTTCCCAAAACTGAGCACCTTTATTAGGTGAAGCTCTTCTGCTCAGCAGGAATCTGCTGCTCACTCATAGTATTCCGGATTTGTTTATTGATAACACGGAAATGCGGAATCATGGTAGATGATCCACACAGAGTAAGTACAACAGCAAATAATGATGCAGCATTTATTTGAAGCCTTTTGAATGTGAGGCAATATCCTTACAGAGTAAAAAAATCCATTGCACTTCGAAGGGGCAACCCCCAAAGGAAACATCCATCCCAACACATCCACTTTGCCCAGCAACTGGCTCAGACTGGTATTGCTCACAGTAGCTTCAAAGAAGCCAGCAAGGCTTTGCAGTTGCCATCACTTTTGGGGATTTGTTGAGAAAACATGAAAATATTTTTAAGGTATATTCAGGCTGTGTGAGATTCACAATAGCAAACCAAAGATTTAATATTCATCTGAGATAAAAAGCCATTTTGATGAAAGATGGCCTGTGCACACTAGAACATCATGTTCTGCACCTAAAAATAGAGTTAGACAGTTCAGGGTTCTTTTTTTTATCATTCTAGAAAGGTTACGTTCTATAAAAATTATTGTCTGGACTCCAAAATACAGCCAGAAGTTGCCAGACTTCTGTCTTTCACTGGTATGTACTCAAAGGCAGAGGGTACTTTTGCCTGCAGTGAGTAGAAAAAGTCACAGCTCTCTGTCATGTTTATGAACTGTCCAAATACTTTGCAATTGCCAAGTCCTGGATTTCCCTCTGCTGCTTTTAATACAGAAATCAAATAACAAGTTTTCTTTCTAACTTTTTTTCTTTTGTTGTCGTTGTGCTTTCATGCAGTTCACATGAAGCTAAATAACTGGAAAGGGCTGATACTCAGAGAAAAATGTCCTCTTAAGACTGTACAGATTACAATCTTTTAAATCATGACTGAAAATTAGAAGTTTGCTTCTTGCAACTTTCTGTAGAATAGAAATTTCAGCATTCCAAAAATCACAGAAGCCACCCTGGGCTCATAAGTCCTTAGACTCACCGCTGTGCTGGGTGCACTTAGCACTCTCAGGTGCTTGCCTCTGTACTCTCCTTCAGTCACTAGCTCTGGAACATAATCTGAGAGTGGGTATTGAGCTGTACGGACCTGCTGCTGCTGTTGCTATTCATTCTTATCTTCCTTCCATCAGTTCCAAACTGTGGAGAAAAGGCTGATATTGTAAAACTTCTAGTGACATAAACTACAATATGAGCTCTCTGATATAAAGAAATCTTATTTTAACCTCTATACATATTATATATGTAGAGAGTCACCTTGTATAGGTGATTTACATCCATGCAGGTAATAATCATTATTTCTAAAATTGCTATAGGAACACATAAACATTTTATTTTATTAGTTTCAAGAAGTCTCAGTTATTTTGACATAGACTGTCAAATGTGAGATGCATTAGATGGTATGCCTATAATTGTAGGTGTCACGTTAAAATCAGCGTTTAACATAGTATTAAAATTCTAAAAAAATAGATTAAGATGATAACAGAGATGTGAAAACTTTCAGTTTTTCTTACTTGCATCTTATTCACACAGCACTTTGCAGTTTTGATAAAATTTCATCAGAATGATTTAGCATTGATGTGCTTTGACTTTGTATTGGGGTTTACCTTTAGTGAACTTGCATTTCTGGAAGGTGTCTATTCCACCTATGCTTGGCACCCAACATTTGCATTCAGCTTGGAAGTGCCCTTTCTTTCAGGAGGTTGGGCAGGAGCCTTTTCAGGTTGTGATTTGGTGCAGGAGCCTAATGAGAGTGCTCTCAACTGCCTCCTGTCCTCTGGCTATTAAGTGAGATTAATCTCCTCAAACTTGGCACATGAATTAAACATTTCATGTGAATATCCCTTTGTGCCATTTTCCTATGATGTTGATGAACAGGCAGAGTTGCCACTGGCTCTGCCAGCCTAAGGCTGTAAACGATTACAATCAGGATCACTGCTACAAGGGGCCATAAATCCCCCACAGCAGGACTCTCCAGCTGTGCTTGATCAACTCCCATCGCAATCAGGCCTGACTCTTGACTCGAATTTTTAGGCACCTTAACAACACAGGAAATAGCCCTTGGCCACTGCCTGCTGGTGTTGGGCCCAGGAGACAGCTGGAGCCCCCCTTCTCCCAGGACAACAGTGGTGGGCTCGTGTTCCCAGCCCATAAAGACACTGAGAAACTGTACAGATATGGGAACAGCAATCAGAAACCTAGGTGGCTGAAATACCTTAAACAGGTTATGTTTTCCACCAGGCTGCCAAAGCTGCCACAGTGAACGTTTTCTCACCCCATGCTGGTGGGACTTAGGCAGCTGCACAGTGTGATGTTGAGTGAAAAATCATTCACACATTTTTACTATGTAACTTGAGAATGTCTTTAGTACTGAGAAAGGCCTTTTAGGGCCATTACAACATCTGCTTGCAACTGTGCCTTTAAACGTAGTCAGCAGGTAACAGAAGAATCATTTATCATCCTCTGCCTTTCTTCCTTGTGTATGAAAGCAATTGCTACTGACAGGTACAATGGTACTTCCAGGCAGATTAACCAGAACAACCTAGTTCTGTGTCAAACGAGGAAATCTGTGGCCTTGAGACTCTTGCTAGATCAGCAGAGAAAGCTGACCAGCAAGGCTGAGAATGCCAGCCACACAGCTGAACCAAAAACAGTCTGAACATTTTGCACATATTTTAAGAGGACCCTGAACATAAACAATGGGACTGAAAAGGGCTCATTTCTTTTGCAGGTTGTAGCTCACCTGCACCCATTGAAGTATTTTCCTTTTCTTGCAAAAGGGAAGGATTTCTCTTACTTTTCACAGCCCCAGGGAGAGCTGAGCAGTTTAGCGGCTGCAGGCTGAGAGTAGCTTCACAAAGCAGCAAACTTGCAGAATCATCTCTGGAGCACAAAGTGCAACTCTGAGAGCAAATAAATCATTCCAGGTCTGAATCACAGCAGTAATCCTGGCATCTTGGATTGACTGTGGCATTTATGAAGGAAAGCACTCATCTCCAGCTCATGTTGATTATAGAATATAGGTTATTATAGCATAGCTCACTTTCTTGAGGTTCACACAAATCTGTTTTTGCCATTTTCCACAATAATTTCCATCATCTGACAGTGGCTCTGGATCCCCACATACAAACCCTAACTCTAACCCTATATCCCCACCTGAAAATGGGTTAAAGCCTCTCATAAGATGTTTGACACTGCTGAGTTATCTTAGTTGGAGAGAGACACTGGGAGGTCCCGCTTTATGGTGTTATTTGTTCAGCATGGAGGATGATGCCAACAGCGCTTGCTAGAAATTGAAATGTGTGGATCATTACCATTTTGATAAAGTTCTTGCAGGAGTGAATATCACTGCATGCTCGTTTTGCAAGGGTAATGGATTTGGCGTGCTGCTGTTGACATGATGGCTGCAGAGAGGGAGGTGTGCACTGCCTTGCTGTGAGGAGATTCCTCATAGGCATTTGTCAGTTGACAAGACTTCCCACAGCCCTCACTTTCCCTCTCATCTCTCTGCATGTTACATGGCATTTTATCTTTGTGCCTCTGGCAACGGTAATTATTGGCTGTGCTAGCAAAAAGGTCAAGCTCTGCATGGTTTTATTTTGTCCTGAATATTATGACTTTGTAAGAACAGCTCATATTTTGCCCTTCTTTCCCAGGCCGTGTGTTTCACGTAGCGAGACAAGACAGGAACAACATGTCTAGGGAACTCAAAATTAGGTAGATGATCTCCGTGGGAACCTCTGGGCCAGCATGCAAAGAGAGGCATGAGCAGCATGGGCATGAGAAGACATTGGCCTGATACCATGCAGAAAATTTCTCAAAACTGAGCTGGTTACTGGCCCCTCAAGGGTACTACACTGATGGTGCTGATGATACCTCAATGCTTCCTGTCCCCCCAGCTGATGGAAAAAACTGAGCTTCACTGGATGAGCTCTTTCTGATGAAACCTCTATTAAGATCCAGGTTTTTTGTTTATGGGAAACTTTATTTCATCTCGTAAAAGAGATCCTGGAGAACAAGCGTCAGTTCAAATCAGTCAAGATGCTTGCAAGCACTGTTGTACAAAACTGTAGTGAATTAATATAAACATCACTCAGGATTTTCCCCCTTTTTGCTCAGTTTGAAGGGGACAATGAAGAACTAAATAATGCACCAAAGGAGAGAGACTAAAACATCATTTCAAAACGTTCTGGGATTCTTCAGCTTTTCTCTTTGTACAAATTTGTTCTGAAAACTTTGTATTTCCAGAAAAAAAATGTTTTATTTTCACCAGGCTTATGTGTTTCAACAAGTTTCAATATTCTACTGAAAGACTTCCAACTGCCTTTGTTCTCCTTCTGACTTTTATCGGACCATCCCTAAAGTACCCACCCAACTATTCACTCACCAACCAAAACTGTCCTGAGATATATCAGTGTAATGCAGGCACAACTTCTCTAAGTAAGTGTTGTATTTCAGCCAGTGGGCAGAGAAAGCAAAGTGGTAAGCTTCATTGATGGCATAATCTGATGTTGATTTCATTATAGTGAATAGTCATTAGTAATTACAGCTGAGCCAAGTAATGGTCTGTTGAGAGGATGTTTTTCTATAGTGCCCCATAGTTTCCTGCCACAGGTTAGATCTTGTCTTAACAGAGGTGTGTCCATCAATTAACATTTCAATGCATAGAGCAGATTGTTTCAGCTTAGCTGTTGATTTAAAAACTTATTTGTCTTAAGGTTTGGGAGACGAATTCCCTTCAAATATATTAAAGTGATTTATCAAGTAAAATAGAGTATCTCCTTTTCATCCGTGCTTTTCTTTCTCCCCGTATAAGTTGTAATGTCAGAATCCTTGATTTTTCAGGACTTCAGAATGTACATGGCTGATCAGAGTGCTTCGTGTGTATAAACAAGCTAAAAGCAGAACTTTTTCATTCTGTGTGATGTGTTTTGACAACCACATGTTATCTGAGGTTGTCCACAGTCTGTAGAACTCAATATGTTTGTGAAGCATTTGTACAGATGGAAAGTCCTGCCACGCATTTTCTTGATGTGTGTACTTAAGAGTGTGAACTCATTTACACAATGAATCAAGAGCAAATTGGTAGCAGATGGTATAACTGCGGATCCTGATTTGCACTTCCATGTTCAAACCACTGGATGTTTCTCCTCCTGCAAGAACAGAAGTGTGTTCCTCAACCAGGGACTAACAAGGAGTGATAAAAAAAAAGAGCCCTATGTTATATATTACAAATATACGTAAGATTGATATGGAAACATCTTTGTAACCAAATTGCACTTGAAGAGAAGAATTTTGTTCTAACAAATAGATCATTGTAGAACCAGACCCCAAGTAAACACAACAAAACGTATCTTCAAACAGTATTTTCTTCCAAGTACAAATTCTCCCATTTTCTTTCATTTTAAGTAGTTCTCATCTGTTATAGACAAAAAGAACTGGAAGAATTTCTGCTTTGAAGCTACATCCATTTTGCTTCTATGAGCCCAAGAACATTTGGAACTCATCAAGGCTACATCAAAGAGTTTTATCATGTCTGTGCATCAAACAGGTAGTGACAGCAGCACCTTTAAGAGCAAAGCCTGGAGCTTCATCTTTATATTTGAATAAGGCTTTCAGAAGGAGAAAAAAAAACAGGTAAATGCAGTATTTTCTGCAAAACAAGAGGACTGGTCTTTAAAATAACTTCTAATTCATCTGAAAATAAAATTCAACTATTAAAAAGAATCCATTCAGATATGGGAAGAAATGCTCAACTTTCTAGAATTAAAAGAAATGTTGGAAGAATGGTGAAATAATGCTTCTTTCATGAAACATGAAAGTATGTTCAATCTTTCTGTTTAAATGCACTCTTTAATTGTCTCCTAGTGCAATCAGCAGCCTATATAGTCCATGTGGCTCCAACCTGATGGTACCCTGCAGCAGCCACCACATCAGAAATATCCCTATATGACAGCTTACTGCCTTGTAAAGAAAAGCTCCTTTCTTTTGGATTCTTGCACTTGAGGCAAGTACAGTCAACAAGCTGCAAAGCCTTTTCTTCCCCCAGAGATATACAAAGGATAAAATTTAAATGAATATCTGAAGAGTATTTTTTCATCATTTCCTGTTTTGAGAACAGGACATCATGGCATTTTAAAGTCATGTTGGTATCACTGACCCAAAATTTGGTTCTGGCTTAATTAGTTGGTTCAGGCACTTTTAAAATACCTATTGGTGTTCATAAGGAAGCATTTTGCAACTCCACTCTGTTGTCTTCTGGGTGCTAAGTGCACAGGAGACCTGTTTGGCATTTATCTCTAAACCTTAACATCAATTAAGAGCTCATGACCTATGCAGCAAGGTGATTGTGAATAAACTCTGGCACGCTTTTCAAAGTCGGAAGGAAACGCAGTCATAGGAACCACATACAGGTGCTGAAAATGCTTTTTCATGAGGTCTATATGCAATTTAAAATTCTACTGTTAAAATTCTTAAATTATTTTTTGGGCTGGATTGTTGAGTTTCTTACTCCTTTTCAGATTCTATTCTACAGTGTTTTAATCAGAGATAAATTCAAAGGCTTTCTGAAGTATTCATTTTGTCTCTTTCTTTTTCTTTTAGTTTTGCAATAAAATATTAAATAGATTGCAGTTCTTCCATTTGGAAAAGAGAATGCAATGAAAGTTACAATCCTGAGCTGTAAGATCATGATTAGTAAAGTGAAGGATTATTTCTTGCAGTAGGAGGTGTACTCAGTAAAATGAATAGCAGGTTTAAAACTGATAAAAGGAATCACTTTCCTGTAAAATTTACAATTAAATTATGAGGCTCATTTTTTGCAGCAGTCTATTAATATACAGCTCCTTTGGCATTTACAAAGCCTATTGAATCAAATTCAACTCTTAGCTTAGAAACTTGTAAACCGCTGTTTGAGCTTGCCTCTGTACACAGTGACCATGAGGTCCCACTGCAGCTTGTTGGTAAGATGACCTTAGGCATGGTGCTGGTGGAGAAGTTCTTATATTCTTATGTTTGTGACTCCCAATGTCATGATGTCAATTTATATCATATTTATATTTTCCTTTGGTGCAAGGAACCAAAATAATGCTACAGTTATCCTCAGGTCTACTCTAACATCTTTTCACAAGGAATTCACTTATAAAGATTAATTTAATATAAATTTATTTAAAATAATAAAAGAATTGAATTACTCTGTTAGATACAAAAGTCTGTTGCCAATCTGATTTTAAACTCTCCAGAAAAGTGACACCACTAAGTCACAATTCATGCTTTAATTTTTCTCATTTTCTGTGTGATTGGGCATGGATCTTGTCACAAATTATCACAGATATATAGCATGGTGTTAAGTGGAGTCAATGCATAATTTTCATCTTGATTCACACTTTCTGCTTTCAATCAATTCCACTTGACTCCTTTGGAAAATCTAGATTGGGAAATCTTCTAGTACTGATAATCACATACCTACTAAGAAGCTGTGAATGAACCTTACAAAATGCTATTCATAGAATAAAATCCTAGAATCCTTACAGTTAGAAGGGACTTATAAGGTTACCTAGTCCAACTCCCCTGCCATGAACAGGGACAACACAGCTAGATCATGTTGCCCAGGGTCTTATCCAGCCTGGCCTTGAAAGTCTCCAGGAATGGAGCATCAACCACAACACCAGGCAACCCATTCCAGTGCCTCACCAACCTCACTGTAAAAGACTTTTTCCGTATATCTAACTTAAATCTACCCTATGTAAGCTAGAAGCCAATTCCCATTTTTCTATCATAACAGACTCTGCTAAAGAGTAAGTCCCCTTCTTTTCTGTAGCTCCCCTTTATATATTAAAAGGCCTTTATATATATATATATGCATATATATATATATACATTTTTTTTCACTGTATATGCCCCAGCAGCCCCACTGAGTTCCCTCCAAAGGGAAGGAAAACACCCACTGTTTGGCAGCCCTAAGCAGTGGTCACCTGGAGCCACTACATCACCTCATCCTCCTCCCCATTCTGACCTGGAGTGCCACAATTCCTTTTCACACACTGTTTGAGGCCCCTGAAGGTAAAACCACGGGCTATTTTTCTGTAGCATAAAGGAAAAGCTGCTTAACATTTTCTGTTTCACTGAAGCACCATTTCTAGCAGGGGAATTTGGTACTTCAGCTGGAGCAGTTATTGGATCTTTTCTACTGTCATTTAATGAATGAGAGTACTTAAGCTGGTAATCAGTCATAATCTCTGTAGTTTTGCACAGAGAACTTCATCCACGAGGTCAACTAAAGTGATAGTTTCATATAAGAAGCTATTTTTAAGTACGCACTGAATTTTCAGCAGAAGTTAAAGCTTCTAATGAGAGGTTAATGACTGCACAAGGAGTTGGACTTGTGTCATTTCCTCATACAGTATTCCAGGCTGCCATTTCTGCTACAGAGATATCAGCTTCCCTCAAATGATATACAAGTTTACTTAGGAAATAAAATCATTAACAAGATAAGAACATTTGTAAATATGAAATAGAAAATCTTAAGGATGTATTGTGCATGCTCCAAGATGGTAAACTCAATAGCTGCCAGTTAGGCTTAAGTGTACCCAAGATAAGATAGAAGAATCCACTTCCATCTCCATCTGCTTCATTTACCTTAAAATTCCACAAAATCTAATTTGGAACAGACTTCTGGCACATGGGTCTAAGAGGAGAATACATTCACATCCAGTCATTGTCTGATGAATGTTCCTCCATCCCTCTTCAGGGATCAGTAACCTCAGCTTCACCACCATCAGCAAGACACATTAACAGCACATCCTGGGAGCTTGGTAGTCTGGCAAGAACTGCATGAGCTTCAGAAGCAGCTGAAGATGGTGGTAAAAAATATAAGGCAAGATATTTAGTGTGAAAGAGCTGCCCAGTAGTTCTAAGTTCAATTTAGCTACAAGTAGCAAATGTCTTTTATGTTTTTAATACAAACTTTTTTTGTATGGACTTGATGCACTTCTGACTTACTTATTCAACCAAATTGCACCTTTCACAAAAAATTATCTGTTTGAGGGGAAGAGCACTGACCAGATTTGGCGCCTTTACTCAGGTTGAATGCCACATTGTCCCACTGGTTTCCTCATCAGCACTGATAAATCTGTGCAAGAAGAGAATAAGAAAAAAAAACACTGCTGATCAACTGGAAAGGATGAGACTCTAAGTCCAGGGTAGGTTAACAGACACAGTTTTTATGCAGGGCATGCTATTTATTTCTAAAGTAAGGCTTATTAATATATTTTTTTTTAAGTCACTGGAATTGGCATCTTACATGAAGTTTAATTCTGTCCTCCTCCTCAAAAATAGATTATTAAGATATTATTTGAAGAAGAAAAAATTAAAAACTTACTTTTCATGCTCGTGTAAGAGGCCATGTTGTTGTACTTTTGTCTCAAAAATTTGCTGAAGATGGACTGTTCCATGCCAGTCCTGTCCAGGGATTGAGCAATCCCTTGCTCTAAAGATATGCTAACTGGAGGCAGCGAGAGAAGGATAAGCACCTTGATGGCCAGGAGGAAACCTTTTGTCTGGACTTATCACCAAGAAAGATGAGCCACACCTTGATGGTCAGGGCTTATCAAGAGAAGGATAAGCACCTTGATGGCCAGGAGGAAACCTTTTGTCTGGACTCATCATCTCGAGGAAGAGAGCCATCTCGAGAGGTGGAGGGGGGGGATACTCATATGACCCTTACCCAAGCCTCCAGGAATGTCACGTAGGCAGGAAAAAACAGGATAAAAGGGCGCAGGAAAAATCATCATAATCATCATCATCATGGTCGTCTTCTTGAGGGAGAAGGCAAGAGAGAGAGAGACAGAGAGAGGGTTTACTGCCTTCTGATCCCTCGTTGCTGCTTTGCTGCTTTGCTGCCCTACTGTCTACGGAGCTGCCCTACTGTCTACGGACTCTCCCGGCCTTGCTGCACGAGACGCTGCTGCTTCCACCACCACCACCCGTACTGCTTGGCACCAGCCCGCTGCTCTTCGTTGCCTGCTTGGACCCCGGACCAACGGATAACGGGACACTGCTGCATCGAGTTGGTGACTATCCCCGCTTACCGCAACTCTTGCTTTTCTTCTTACCTTTTCTATCGCCCGTTTCCCCTTCCCCGTCTCCCTAAAAGTCTAGGATTTGTAATAAACTGGTTGGACCAACATTTGAACCGTTGTTTCTTAATCTCACGCCGGGTATATTAAAAGAATCTCCTCTCACTCCTATTAATTGGAGCGAGACAGCTCGCTTGCTTGATTCGCTTGATACAGACAGATCCACTGCTCCTGTTTAGCTGTATTTGTGCAGCAAAAGATGATAATGCCACCAGTTGCCCATATCTGTTTGCTCATCCAAGAGGTGATTGCAAGTATTTGAATTCTTTATAGCGAGAACTGTGACAAACTTTTTTTTTTTTTTTTTACCTTCTCACCACTGCCCTCTAAAAAAGAAGATGAATTCTGAGCAAAGATAAAAACAAAACTATTTTTAAAATGTTAGAAAATTAATACCTTGCATTATGTTGTTACCCTAACTCTTTAGCTTACCACGTGTGCATTTACAAAGCATCACCACAAGGGAGGAATTTTCAGACTTCATTCCTCTAACTGTGTGTAGGAAACATGCAGAAGCCTTCCTTCAGATTCCCAAACTCCTCAAACCCTACTGTCAAGCCAGAAACTTGCTGTAGATTGTATATACAGATTTATGAATAAAAAGCTTGCACAGTCACATCGCTGGTAATGTATCTTGTTTGTTCCTCATTTAGGCAAAGCTTAAAAATTCCAGTTGTCCAGGAACAGAATCTTATATTGTGTCTGTAGACACAATATCAGAAAGATCAATCATTTCTTTGATTGTGATTGTGAACAGTCGTTTCAGAAGCTTGTATAAATGCATGGAAACCAATAATCTTCCTGTTAAATTCTCTCTTATTTAGAAACAAGTACCCAAGACAGCAAATCAACCTTTTAGTGTGCCCCAGGTTTATGGGTGGTTTTATTTTGAAGACTGTTGTCTGCCATTACCATAGGTGGGCAAACAGGGATGGCTGAGCAGCATACCACTTCTCTGAATGCAGTCACTCCAATTCACGTGCTTTCCTTGGGCGTTTGACGTGACAATTTACTCACTGTTGCCAGCAGGCAGATGCATCTACTTTAAAATAGCCATAATGATACACACATCTTGAGGAGCTGTTACGAGTAACTGTGGTAGGATATGCTAATTCAATGCTTTTCTTTTGTTATCTTTATATTATTATTAATATTATCGTTGTTATTATACATATTTGTTTTATTTTCTTCTTTTTTTTTCTGTTGTCTATCAGAATTCATCAGAATTCAATTCTAATCAGATTCAATTCTATCAGAAAAGCAGTACTTATTTTTGCTTTTCAACATGAGTATAACCAAAGCTAAAGTCAACACAAAACAGCAGCAATAAAGTTTGCCCTACATATAAGGCAGTAACTCTGCAAGGAAATGCTTTTCCTTAGGTTCTGCCTGATGCCATGGTATTGCCAGCCACTGTGTTAACACTGGAGTTCTGGATCACTTTTCTCAGTACTGAACTTTACATTTCCCCTTAACCTTTAGGCAACTAGATTAATCTGTCTTTCTTCAGAAGAAGCAATTTAACTTTTGAATGGAATGACCACAGCTTTCTCTTTTGAACTCTTCTATATATAGAAAAATGAATCCATTGGATTCTGGTCTCTTTTCTCTCTCTGTATAAATATATATAATTTTTTAGTTTGTGACATTTTTGCTATCAGGAAATGCAGGATGCCTGAAGCCCCTTACACACAGACCAGGAGTGTCATTACCTGATCAACCAGGTGCATAGATGCTTCTGGCTAAGGCCTCTGCCCAGCTGTCATCAAGGCTCTTTGGGTGCTGCAATGGTTTTGAGCTTCAGTAATGAGTCTTTCACACTCTGAAAGAATTTCACTCACTTTTTCCATGCTCCCTGTTCTCCTTACATTTTCCCACTCCCACTTCACCTCTGCCCTTTGATAGCCCTACTTTCCCACGCACTCATAGCATCACAGAACAGTTTGAGTTGGAAGGGACTTTAATGATCATCACCTCCTCACTGTCTGCTCCCTCTCTTTCTGCTGTGGGCTTCAGGGAGAAGCAGGTCCATAATTACATGTCAAAGGAAGAAACTTCTTCCCGTTATTCCATGTAGGAAATGAGACAGAAATACAATATCTCACCCAGCAGCTTTCTCCCCATCCCTGCTCCCCCAGAAGTCTAAAATCCTACCGTCTGTTCTGCCCAGGCTGTCCTTTTGGTGCAGCTCTTACCTGCACCAGCCCTGGCAGAGGTGCTGCAGCAGCTCAGTTCCTTGCACGGGAACACTTTCTCTCCAGGCTGATAATGTAAACTCATGTTAGCCTCCAGGCTCCCATGGCATTTATCTCTGCTGAGTCACTTTTGCTGGTAGCTCTCTTCCCTCCCCATTTCCATTCCTTCTTGTCAGATTGTTCTGGGAGGGCTGTGAGCTCAAGAGAAAAAAGCTTTCTTTTCCCTCAGTACCACTCCCACATAATCACTGTGATTATCAGCAGAGGAGTACACCCAGCATCCCACTACAGCCACCGCTCAGGCACATTATTACCCTTAAAAGAGGGAAAGGTCCTCAGAGGGGAGACTTGCAGTGCACACTCTCACTCACACTGTGGGACCCTGCTTGCCCCACTTTCTGATGCCAGGGCCCAGCAAGGCTTATCCCTCCTGCTGATGCAGTTGTGGTTGTGCATCCTAGCACATTACAGAAATATAATTATTATTGTTTATTTTTACAATTATTTCTATTATTATTATTTATAACTTCAAAAGCCTCTTCTGGGCCTTTTTTTTTTTTTTTTTAATCTGCTTGGGTATGTATTGTGAGAATTAAACACCAGCTTCACTGGGAAAGAGGAGGGCATACAACATACAAATCCAGTTTCACAACCTTTTTGAGAAATTGAGCTGTATTTTTTTTTTTGGGGGGGGGGGGGGGGGGGGAAGACAATAATCAAAGAGTCTTCTCCACATCTCCTGTTGCCTTCCCTCATTTCTTCTAATGGCACCTTTAAATTAAAGAGAAAAACCCAACCCTCCACAGTAAAATCCGAACATTAAAGGCTGTAGGGATTCTTGGCATATCCCACAAAATTCTGTTTTCTTTTCTGTTAAAGACATATTTCTCCTTGTCCTGTTTGTTTGAACAAAATGTCCCTGTGCATTTGGCTTGATTTTCCATTGCCCTTTGGTCCCAATTTTATCATCATGTTCTTCAAGCCTTCATTTCCCCTTCAATGGATTATCAAAGCAGAACTATATTTGCGAGCAACAAGTACTGGGGAGCTGTGCTATAACACCAGCAATGTCACCGTATTGCCCCATCTAAATTTCCAAAATGGGAGAAATGAAATTCCATATTTTAGACACTGTCTGCTGCACACCAAACACACGGTTACACTGCTGTGATAAATTGCACCATGTTTTCCACGTACTTCCACTTCAGCCCAGGCACTATCTTAAAAATATAAGAAAATTATACAGGCGTTCTAATCATCTTCACGTTTTTTATTCTCCCTTAGATTACAAAATGAAAACAGTTAATTCACAAGAAGACATGATATTCCAAAACCTATATACTGTGATATACTGATACTTCTCAGTAAAATGTATGTGATTAAAAAAAAATAAATCAGCATCAGGACACTGTAGGCAGATGAGAAGAGAAGATGGGGATGTTGTCTTCCTCTCTGATTTCTTCCTTTTTTTCACAACAGCAGTCTGACCGCCTGCTTCTGCTCCCTTGGAATTCTTTTTCAGACCTCCACATCATGAAAAGGAGTTGGTATATTCTGTTTTTGACAATTCAGTGGCAACATTATCAGCACTTGGTGCTTTGTTGTTCCTGAGCTCCTGATTGCCTCTCAAATCACCTCAAAATTTAATTTTCCCACAAATAGCAAGTGTGCCTGGAAAACAGCTGTCTATTCACTTCTAGCCATCTCCCTACAGCGGAGGCATAAAAGTATTCCTCCTTGTTCTTCTATAATTGAGCTTTTTCTTAATGAAAAAGCTCCCTTAGTTGTTCTTTATCAGATGTAGTTTTGATTAATAACCTCTCCCCGTGCATTGATATCCTTATGTGTTTATTTTACTAATTTTGCTATCTTGCTTCATCTCCCCAAGCCATGAGAGTACGACTATTCTCCTTACATGGCTGGCCTCACGGATTTCCCTTTGACTTCAAAATATTTCTTATCCAGAGTTCAGTTCTGATTCCAAAGGCTACAGTCTTGCTTGACACCAATCTCAGACATTTTCCTGCAATCTTTATCAAACCATTATTTTTCCTTCATTTTATGATTTATTCCTACAATCAATTCTAATGTTTTCTTTATTATCGCCCCACAGAGATCCCAGCTGGTATCAATCTTCTCATAAACATCACACAATCCTTTGAAGACTCCAAGCCCTTTCAACTACCACCCAGTATTCCTGTCCGTGGCCTGGATCTCTCAAAGATTCTGCATTGTGTCTGTGCCTCATCTGCCTTTTTTTTTTTTTCATTTTGCACAGTTGTCTGTTGTAGCAAATCATATTCTTACAGTGAAGAGAGCTCACTTGCAGCCAGCTCCCTTTTGTTTTCCACCATGCTGTGTCTTGAATAAACAAAAGTATTTTACAACCTGAATGATACCAACCTGTTTTGAGGCACTCAGAATCATAGAAAGGCTGGGGCTGGAAGGAACTTTAAATATCATCCAGTTCCAACTCCCTTCCGTGGGCAGGTTTGCCAACCACTCACATAAGCTTTTGAATGTTCTCACAAGGAAGTAACGTGATCTTCCTAACCATGTCTTTGTACCAGATAAATGGCATTGCCACACTGTTATTTTTGTCCTGAATGATCGCATTCTGTGTATCTGGATCCCATGCACCTTCCTTCCTTTCATTAGGAAATCACTCAAAAATACTGACAATTGAAAATACCTTTTGCTCTTCAAAGAACTCACCTTTTGTTTTATGAGCAGTGAGCATCAGTAGGATGAGAAAAGACCTACCAGTGAGGCAGGTTCTGCTTCATACTTCACGATTTCTGCTCCACTACAGAGCACCGCCTGACTCCTAACTACCAGGGAGTTGTTTCCTAGCCTCCTGATTACGTATGACTGTGATAAAGACTTTCTAGGGTTCCTGGTTACTGTAAAGTAAAAAAACCTGGATGTTCCCACCTCCCATTACTATTTCAGGTTATTTGGTACATAAGATAATGTGGATATCTGCAGCTTCCAGCTTTTTCACTTCCAGTTTTTACTGGGGAAGGGATCAACAATACCTACAACAGCTAATTTGTAGGAATTATTTCTTTCATTATTAGGCCCCATATGGAATACTGCATTCAGGCCTGGGGCCCCCAGCCCAAGAAAGAGACAGAGCTCTTGGAATGGGTCTAGAGGAGGGCCACTAAGATGAGAGGATGGAGCACCTCTCCTATGAAGAAAGATTGAGGGAACTGGGCTTGTTTAGCTTGGAGAAGAGAAAGCTCCAGGGAGACCTTGTTGTGACCTTCCAGTACTTGAAAGGAGTGTAAAAACAGGAGGGGGAATGATTGTTTACATGGGTTGATAGTGATAGGACAAGGTGAAATTGTTTTAAGCCAAGACAGGGGAAATTGAGGTTAGATATAAGGAGACAGTTTTTCACTCTGAGGGTGGTGATGCACAGGATCAGGTTGCCCAAGGAGGCTGTGGATGCCCCACCCCTGGAGGCATTCAAGGCCAGGCTGGATGTGGCTCTGGGCAGCCTAGTCTGGCGGTTGGCGACCCTGCCCATGGCAGGGGGGTTGAAACTGGATGATCTTTGAGGTCCTTTTCAACCCAGGCCATTCTATGATTCTATGATTCTATTCTTCCACATGTCTGACCTAGCCGCCTTAGGCCACACTCTCTGCATTATGAAGAATAAGGAATAGTTAGATATGGGTAACAAAACTCCTAAGGATTCTTTCAAACATACACCAGTTCATGCTTTTGTGCCATTTACCAACCAAAGAACTAATTCACACTGTAACTCAGTTGGTGTTGATAGTCAAAACAATTCAGCAAAAAGTAAATACAAAAAACTACCAAGACAGAAGAGAAAAAGCAAGTAAATTTAAGGCGAATAATAAGCAAACCTGACAGTTATTAAATCTGTGGAACCAGATTAAATTGAAATTTATTCACTTGAAACCATAAATAAAGTCAGATTTAGCATAAAGTGCATAAGGTTCCAGAAGGAGCGGTGAGGCACTGGCACAGGCTGCCCAGGGAGGTGGTGGAGTCCCTGGAGGTGGTATAGAAATGTGTATAAGTGGCACTGAGGGACATGGTCAGTGGGCATGGTGAGAGGGATTTGGTAGTTGGGTTAGTGATCTTAGTGGTCTTTTCCAACTGTAACTATCCCATGATTCTATGATGCCTGGTTCCCTTTGACTGAATGAGCAATATGTCCACCTAGGAAACCGAACCCAGAGCTTGGTTTTCTTGAAGGTAATGGAAGTTTCCATTCTCTGTTTATTAGAACTGTTGCTGAACACTAACGGAGGGATGAGCTGAGCAGCATCCTGCACACTGGCACAGAGCGAGGCTTCAGTGAGCGCCTCTGTTGGAAGAGGGATCCGTGGAATGCGACAGAGGACGCGATGCCCTCTGTGGGGACACCTGGTGGCGGCTCGAGGCGGTCAGAAGGAGCGCTTATAGCAGGAGCACACGCTCTACACGCCGACTGTGGATCAGCAGAGCCAGGCTTCTTTCCAGAGGACTTCCCTCAATGAGCTGAGCATTAGACTTGGCAGGTGAGACATCCTGGGATCGCTTTATTTGGGAAACTACTGACTGCGGTTAAGCTACGCAGTTATTTTATCCCATCACTCTTGGAGGGCCGCCCTTCAAGCTGAGAATTGGAAAATGTGTTTAGGAAAGGAAAATTAAAAATAATAATAATAATCTTTTTTTATCTCATGTATTTAAATGTGAGGATAGTAATTGAGGCATTGGCACCAATACAACTGTATTTTAGGGGATTTCCCCAAAAAAGCAGGGTCTTGCCCACCCCCCTTCCACAGCAGAGGATGTCTGTCAGCCCAGAGGGTCAGAGAAGACTCTGCTCTTTATTATCTTTTAATTTCTCACTGCTCTGGGAGATAAACAGGGAAGCATTCATAAATTTATTTATTTTCAATAAGGTTTATATTTTGTTGTGTAGCACTTCTAGCCACACACAGGCACTGAAGTATAAACACAGTAAACACTCCCTTTTGATATCATTAAGTATTTTTTTTTAATTTAAAAAGGAAAAGAAAGTTTCAAATATTTTCCCTAGAAAGGCTGATTCCTGAAAGCCCTGTCAGCTAGACAGAGGATATGCTCACTTTCCATTTAGCCCCTTTATGTTCCCAACTCAAATAAAGCCATGCTCATGGAAATTGGAAAATAATCTTTCTAATGAGTGCTGATAAACCCTAAGCCAAATGCTCTTCTTCTCTTTTCTGTAAATTCCCACAGAGCTGTACTGGTGGTGGTAGGATACACAACTTAATTTTCAAGAATAGAGCATAAGATCAGAACTGAAATAAAGCCAATGTTTCCCTGGATGTCTATAATTAAGCTTCCAATTTCATGTTTAGTTTTCTAGACATAAGGATTTAGCACCCTAACATTGAAAATAAATTAAAGCAAACACCACAGTCTGTGTCTTCATTGTGTATCAGAATACCTCCATATAATACAGAGAATTATTTAGGTTTTCTGTCTATCACCTTATTTAAGCTAAGATGAAACATTATGATGAATGTCTGTTCCTTCCAGGCAACAGGGAGTAACAGTGGCTGATCACTACAGTAGCTTGGATAAAACCCAGGAGGGCAGGTTTCCAGCGTGCTCTACCACCACTCAGAAAGTCCAGCTGATTTCAGTCAACACCAGTAACTTAATGCTTGCTCTCCACAAGTCCTCAGTTGTCACTTTTTCAATGATCAGGCTATTTCAATGAGCCAGAAGCTTGTCGTTTCAGTGATGAGAAACTGAGGATCATAGTTACGTCAGAACTCCTCCCTCTACTGCTGATGAGCAGGAGAAAATTCTAATAACACCTTCACTGACAAGTTAAGCCCAGTGTAATCCTGTATATGAAATCTGAGTGTAAAACACTGCCAGCCAGCACAGCCCACCCGCCAGGAGGCCACATGTCCCCTGTGTTTGGGTGACATTAACTCCAGGTGTAGCTCAGGCTGTCTCCCAGCAGCTCCATTTGCTCCTCATCTGCGTGCCCCTCCAAAATGCATCCTCCATTTAGATTCCATCCACGTCACCAAAGGACTCTCTTTAATGCCCTTTGCGTACTGTCAGGGCAGAAGATCACCAGTCCCAGGGTGGATCTCTAGGTGCTGCTATAACACCAATAATAATAAATGCTGTTACAACTATTTTTCCAGTTATTAAATTGGTCCGAGGACTCCGTGGTGACTGCGGCTCCACTGAGAGGAATGGGCAGGAATGTGTCAGTTTGGGTGGTTCTGATGCTGCAGAGCAGGCCCCGAAGCTGGGCCATATCTCATCAGTGTGACCAGTCCCACCTCCTGCACTGGGGCAAGTGGACAGTCTGTTTGGTTGGGACTTGCAGCCCACCTTTTAGGTATCTGAAAGCCATGGAGGAGTATATCTCCTTCAGACTAATGTATCAGGAATTTTGCACGTTCCCTAGAACTTACTGTCTCAGGAAGAAGTGTTGTCTCTTTTGGCTTTTCAGGAGTTTGTGTCCTCAGCAGTGTTAGCATGAGCACTGAGTGGGTGACCTTGAAATACCAGAGTGTGATACACAAACCAGACGTTCCATCCTAGTGAGATCAGGTAGGCCAAATGTCCCCAGATTTTGCCTTTGTACAATCTGTGTAAACATAACATCCTTAGCTCTAGGGCACTCAACCTAATAGTAGGAAAACAGTCAATACAGCTCACCCCTGCTGTGAGATGTTCATATCCATGACTTAATGGTTTAAGCGGCTACAAATTTTATATGGCACCCATACCACCTCCTTTTTGTTAATGCTGCCTGTATTGTGGGACTGGAGTATGCTTTGCCAGTAAATACGATGCATTATGTGTGTGAATTTTCAGAGCACGCAGTGTGCACCTACCTATATCAGACACAAGGAGACAAAAGTAACAGATATCCAAATACAATGAGAGAGAAATCTATGTACTGTGACCCCAGCTAGATACAGAAAAGTGGATGTTCTGCTGCCAATTATGAATTCCCTATCTTGTGCTAGAGCTGAAACATTTCACCAGTCTTTGTAAAACTACTTGGAGGCTGGTGGGGAAAAACAGCATACACAGCCTTTTATTATTATCAGTGTAGTTATTATTACAATTATTAACTCCAGTAACAAACCAACATTTTGTTTTCTAATCTCACCATGCGCAGAAGAATGTCCCCTGTAGATTTATTACCATAGAATTAAAAACAAACTTCTGAATACACCTTGCTTTAAAGACCAGCATCAAAATAGCGGTGTGCAGAATAATGATAGCAAATGGTAGCTGATGTTCTGCTACAGAGACACTTGAGAATACATAACCACAATACTTCAGAGTGACTGCGGCTAACAATACACCTATTTACAGCCAATCTGGTTTCCACTCGTAAAACATGGAGCTTCTAGTTCATGTAATTAAAGCTAAATCAGATTATGAAGACTTTCAGTTTAGAGGGAAAATATAATCAGTATCATGCCAGCAGTGACCTGTAGTAATCAATGAGAACTAGAGGTGCTCATTACCTCTTGCTGCTTAGAGCTGACCACTCCCCAGGTTCTGCTGGGGGAGCTCTGGAGGTGTTCAGATGCTCATGAGTCCAATCAGTTTATAGAAATAGCACTGAGGTCAAAACTCACCACAAGAATTTTTGTTACTCTGGATAGAGCACAGAACACAAGGAAGCCAGTATGCTTGTTAGACAGCAAACAGCAAACAACAACAACAAAGCATGTTGCATAGGAAAGTAAATAAGTTTCTTTTAAACTCTTTTGTCCTGACATGAAAAAATGGTGAAACCACAGCCAGAAATCTACCTTTATTTTCTACTTTACCAGGAAAGGTTATGTATTGTAGATGCGTTAAAAACCCAATAGAAAAACTTAGAAAATTTGAGAGAAATGTTATTGGTAGATTTCAGTTTTGGTACTATCCTTTATACCACTGGGGATGCTTAGAAGAAAGAAAATCAACTTACTGGAACAAGTATTCAGTGTCTGTTCCTATCCTGTTACTGCAGAGAACTAACTCCTTTCTGAGGGGAAGCACAGAACCCTCATACCTTACATCAACAAATGCAAGTGTTTTAAAAAACATCATACCCGTTTCCATATGTGAGAAGTTTATATATTCTTCCTTGCTGAATGACCTCTCTCTCTTCTCTGTTGAGCAAGGGAGGAGGTGACCTTTTCCTCAGTTCTCCCCAAGCTGTGGACAGACACGGAGGCATCTGAACCATTTTGGGGGCAAGGCCAAGGAGCAGGGTAGGTTTCCCCCTGTGCTCTCATCCTACTGTAGGTGTCCTCAACACTGGAAGATGGGACATCCATGGTACATACAGCCCTCACTGCCTCAAAGCCTTGGTTGCTCATCACTAGGTTAAATCTGCCATCAGCTTCCCTGTTTGATGCTGGCCATGGGTTGTCACATTTGAGGGTGTTGTTCTCCTGTGATGCTGAGCATTTACATCTCCCAACTCTGAAGCTGTTTTGTTTCTTTCACCTCTTCCATGAAAATATTGTCTTTTTTGCCTAGGGGTACCTCACTTCTTACTCTTTGCTTAGTGTTCGATCAGGTTATAATCCTGTATTATTAGCTGTAAGGAATTCTTCAAGGAAACCAACAAAGTGCTCTAGAAAGAAGGCACAAAATAAATGTAAAAGGCATCACTGTGACAAGCAGTGGCTTTGGTTTTAATAACTATTGATTTATTTTTTGCATTCTGTAACTGAAGATGACTCACTACTGTTTCTCATTTTTAATTAATAGAAGAATATAAAATCATAACATTTATTCTCCCTGTGAGTAGTTCTGATTATAAGCAGCTGCAGAAGACAACAAATCAGACCTGTTCATTACCATCTGTGAGCCTGAAATGCATGTTTATCAGGATGCCTGTGATAAACACAATCTTTCCTCTCATTTATGGCTCTAAGTGCTGGTGTTTGGTCAGCTCTCCAGTGCCGGAGAAGATACACAGAAGCTGACAGAACTCCTTTTCTTCACTGACTCCAAGGTTCCAGTCATTCCCCAAACTGTTTATTAACAATGTTCAGATAAGGAACAAGCTCGAAGAGCTTTGCTGTGAACACAACCAGCATTGAACCAGTAAGAGGCCCTTTTATAAGCATTAGAACTCAATTTCTCTGTATTCCTTGGTGATCAGTAGGAACCACCATGCTCACAAAAGTGTCCTTGCGCTCACATCTACATTTCTACAGCAATCAGCTCTGTAGTGGAATTGCTGAGTCAGGGCTTGAACCAGTGGTTGAGCATCTGATGGGAAGGCAGGGCCAACCCAGGGGAGCTCAGGTGCATGCAGTGCACCTGAGTGACTTGAAGGGGTGTGGTCAGATCTCATGTGAAGGTTGGCAGTGGAGACAAGGGTATCTTGCTGGAGATCCTTGCAAACCTGAGGCCTTTGGAAATAAGCAGCTTATTTCCTTTATTTCCGTGCCCATGGCTGTTGCATTTGATCATATTCTCACTTGCTGCAGCCTAGGACCTTGCTATTCTGCTGTCATTGCTACAATTTCCTTCAAATTGCAAGCTCTGTACTCAGTATTTTGGAAGGAGAAACTCATAAGGGCCATTGTCACAAGGTCTGAGCCATGTTCAGAGCTGTGTCTGCTCATGCAACATCTGCATTGTCTTTAAATTCTATGCCTTTGGCTTTTAGATCCATTTGCAAAACACTAGCACAGAGTAGCTAGCAACACAGACATGGCACAGGCACAGAGTTAATCACAACAAAGAGTGAAAGCCACTCCACTGGTGAGCCACATAACTTCAGCCCCTCACCTACTCATGATAGTGGGGTTTACTTATTTGGATTTCTTACCTACTGATTTTCCTGACATAGTTAATTGCTTATTAAGTGGTAATAGGATTTCCTAATGTTGTGCACATAAAGCAGCACCAGGGTGCTGGACTGATAACTCATGTGTTTTTAATCCTTAATTTTTTCATTGTTTTTTCATAAATGTGAATGGTTTCTCAGTCTACTGAGAATAGTGTAGCAGAGGAAGGCAACAGAGAAGCAGAACCTTTGTTCTAAAAGTGTTGAGGAAAACATGACCAAACAGACCATGAGCTGATACCTTCCATTTGCTAAGGCTGTAATGAATTTGAATTCATTGAAGGAGGAGACAGTGCACTTCTCAGAGAAGCAGCATGTGTTAAGTAGAAATCTCATCTGAAGGCAGATCTGTCCTATCTGGGCCATGCTGATGAACCTGCTGCCCTTTGTTACCTGTTCTGTGTTATCTTAGCAAATTGCCTGAAGCTTTGGCATTCTGTCTTTTCTCCATTTAGAATTCTTTTTCCCGGTCATTAGGAGCCTCAGAGCTCAATTATAGCACCAGTTGCAGCTGTGCTACCCAGTGTGTTCCAGATAATTGCTTTCACTCCTCTTTACCCTTGTGCCTCTCCTCTCTCAGTGATTTTGGAGTAGGAGGGGTATTATGGCTGATAAATAATGGAGTAATAAGCAGCAAGGGAGTCTGCAATCTCTGTAGTCTCAGAGCTGTGAGCTGCTGCAGGGGAGTGGGCTTACACTGGTGCACTGAGATCCACAGAGGCACTGAATGTGGCATGAGACTTCATTGTGTCTCAGTGAGGGCTTTTTTTATGAGAAGAAGCAAATGTAAAAATATTCAGTATAATCACATTATTTCATTCAGTTGTTTTCCAGGACAAAAGCAGACAGGACAAAAAATGTGTAGTCTCACTCTACCCTTGCTATGTGACGTATCTTGTATCACATACTACTTAACCTGCTTCTGCTGCTCATGTTTAGTCCCCATTGGCTATAAAGAAATACAGCTGATAGAAGGTAGCAGCAACATTTAAAACCAGGGATATTAAGTTTTTGTCCACCAAAGGAAGCCTTACTCTTGATAAGGCATGAAAAAAGAGATTGCAAAAGACTCAAAGTTCTTGCCCCATCTCTTCACCTGAAGGAACAGATGATGCACAGCCTATAAAGGAGAGAGGAGCTGAAAAGTGGACAGGGTGGATTTCACCATGTATATGCTATGGAAAATGTTAGTTTAACGTAGCTTCTGTAATTTAGACATGGTGTCTTGAAAGGACCACAGCTGGCAAAAAGCTACACTGGTGAACTTGGCTGGAGGACATGCTGTACATAGAGGACTCCATACCTTGGTCTGCACAGGCAAGTTCCAGCACCAGTATTTAACTGGTGGTGGGAAAACTGCAGAGGCCTTCCCCACCCCCAGCCCCACCCCTCCTGCAGGATTTCACATGGGAGGAGATGACCAAGACCTTGTGGCTTTTCCTGCTATAGTATGAACATCCTCTAGAAAAGGAAGTGGTTGGCTTGTCTAGACAAATCTCATGGGCACAGCATATATATGGTCTAGGCTTTTAACTCTTTGAGAGCATTGTATCGAGCACCAAGTTAGTAGGTTTTATTAGAAAAAAAGATTGGAAACCTTTGACAAGGTTTTTTATTCACTTCTGACAGCAAAATTGTCTGTTTTGTGCTGGTGTCTTTCTAGGTCATATTTACTCATTCAGCAAATATTATTATAACGTGTCCTTTGATTATCCTTCTTTATTATTATTATTATTATTATTATTGCAATGGAAATACAGTGTGTTTAACTACTTTCCTGTGCTGTGAGTCTTTCAGCATTGTGCACTTGTGAGGAGACTTTCTCAGCACTGCACCCTTCCTAGAGCTGCTTGGGGCAGCAGTGGAGACATTTTTGTTCCCTTACTTTTCTGTTAATTATGGACAGTAACAGTAACAGCACCTGTGGCCATAGATCTCAAAACTGTTTCTATTTGAAACAAGTATCATTTGCATATATTACTATATACATACATATGTGCATACATATTCTTCATGCATATGTGAAAAACAAAATTCAGTTTGCTTTTTCTTCTGTCATTACGGGGTCTGCAACATCGGTGTCTCAATTAACATCTGGTTCCTCATAACGGTTGAGAAAATCTTTTCTAAGAGTTCGAGGGATTTTTCCCTGCCCTTTCTTTAGTTCTAGAAATACTCAGAACACATTAACACAATGCGACGGAGGTCGAAAGAAAAATCCACAAGGTTATTTAAATAAACAGACTTCTAGACATTATTCAGAAAACTGGAAAAGATTCTTTTCTTACAATCTTCTCATCTTCTACACTGCGCTTTAGTGTTTCGGCTCTTTTTATAACAAAGCCAGGCTTACAAGTTATTAAAACTGAGAATGAATATTCTTTGCATCCAGGCAGACTTCCTTTGGCATGAACAAAATGTTTTTATCAGATCTGTGACTTCAAAGCAGCACTGGTTAGCTCTTTTCATGGGCTTGCAGTTCGCACCATTGTATCCGTTTTTCATGAGCTTCTCAGCAGCTACCACTTTGTCTGAAACAGGCAGCAAAGCAATGAGACCAGCTGAAAACTGTACCTGCACCCTAGAGGATAAACCCAGTGTTCCCAGAAGCCTAGGAGATTCTATGTGGCAAGAATGCATCTGAAAAGCACCTTTGGTGATTGTGTTCTTCTAGGGCAGAGCTGTTGATGGAACATTCCTGTTGAAGTGTTTGCAAACATCTCTCTTCTGTGTCTCAGCCAGTGTCTCCTGCACAAGGGTGCTATGTCTGGTCCTGGAGCAGAGATGAGCTCTGCTCAGCCAGCCAAGCAGTGCCAAAACCAAACAAGTCACTCACACCCCTTTGAAAGCAAGATGCTCCAGATGTGTGCTCATCACTCTCAGGCAGAATAATATTGGACCACAACCCAGGCAGCAAATGTGTGACCATGAGGTCTTGGGGCAATCTTGTTATTTGAGAGCCTCTGAAGGAGAGCTATGAAGATGGTGAAGGGTCTAGAGGGAAGAGCGCATGAGGGAAAGGTATATAAAAGTGGCTGAGGTCCCTTGGTTTGTTCTTCCCAGAGCAGAGGAGCTGAGGGGAGGCCTCATGGTGGCTGCAGCTCCTCATAGGGAGACGAAGGACAGCACCAAGCTATGCTTTGTGACAGTGACAAGGGCCCGAGGGAACGGCGTGGAGCTGTGTCAGGGAGGGGGTGGGTGGGGGTTAGGGAAAGGTTCTGCACCAGAGTACGGTGAGAAGGGAAAGGGCTACCCAGGGCAGTGGGCATGGCCCCAAATGCTGGAGGTCAAGGAACATTTGGATGATGCTCTCAGACAGAGGGTTTGCATTTTGAGTGGTGCTGTGTGAAGCCAGGAGTTGGACTAGATGGTCCTTATAGGTCTCTTCCAACTCAGAATGTTCTGTGAATTTATTAATGGTGACAACTGTGTGACTGATGAAGTGGAATAGGAGCACCTGCAGTGGAATGTAGTCTTCAGGCACAGCCCCATCTAACCCTGCATCAGGGCGTCCTTTCTGTTGTGAAGGAAGTCATTAGCTTTTGACTCCTGCTTATCAGCAGACTTTCTAACCATTTCCACTTTGACTTCATCCATCAGTAACTCCCAGAGATTCTTCTTCAGTGAAGATACATACTGACTGTGCTTTCAAAGAAAAGCAATGGATTTTCTATATCTATCCAGACAGCATCAGCAGAGAATCGCTTAAGTTTGCCTTTTCCTGCTGGATAGTACTATTTCTTGGAGAGACAGGAGTGCATGTGAGGAAATAATCCTCTGGATAAAACTTGAACATGGTCTCTTTTGCTTAAAAGGTCTCAAAGCAGGTTACTCATTCAAAAAATAATAATAATAATAATAATAGTAATAAAATAAAAATCTGAGAATTAGAGCTAATAGCCTTCCTCCCTGTAACTCCACTGGCTCCTGCTGTGCACTGATGTATGGGGAAGAGAATGAACACTATTATCTGAATGATGCAGGATATATTGAAGGCACAGAAAAGCCTTGGAAATGTGCTAATCGGTCATGTGATAAAACACAATGACTCATGTAAAGCTGTACTTAGAATATGCCTCCCATCTAATTCATTTATGTGCTGAGCATTTACTACAGTACATGAGGTCTAATTTAGCTATACCCCTTTGTAGTGTCTTTCACTGCACTCAAGTGAGCCTGGCTGCTCAGCAAGTGCTTTTTGCTCTGCCTCTTGAATCAAATTAAAGACACCTTCTGATACATCCCCAGCAGCTACTGCTGAGCCAACTAGTGAGTGAAGTCGATTTACATAGCAAAGCTGTTATGAAGCTCTGAAACGTGTTATACAGCAGGTCATCATCCTTGTACCTGGAGAACAGGAGGAAGAATTTTCCACCATACACAAAATCTGAATATTGAAAAAAAAAAATGTGAAATCATTTATTGGGAAGAATGCTATGGCAATTCAGCCATAATTTGTAGTCCCTGGTATTCAAGCAGCGTCATGCTATTATTTAGTAATGCTGCGCTTTGGCGTGTTCCTGTTTAACAAGTATATTCTTTTAAATATACAGGTGTCAAAAACAGTTCCCATGATACAAGAAAGAGGAAGCACAGCAAGACACAATTATAACACTTAACAAATCTGTTTCCTTGAATATGACTGTGGGCACCTACTTTGTAAATCAAAATCATTTCCTGCCTTGGTTCCCTGATGTGTCTTTCCACCTGCTGCCAGGGGCCATCCAGCACTCTGGCTTTCAGCCTTGCAGCTACCTTCAAGATTTCTTCTCACTTGCTGAGAATGGTCCTTGTAACTCTGCTTTTCAGTTGTGGCTTTGCCAGGAAGCAGATGAGGGGATGGTATGCGTTAAAATATCCAATGAGTTTTATTTTTTCATAGCTCAATGACCAGATTCATTTCCTAGCATCCCTCCTTCCAGCAGCGGTACCAGTACAGATGAAGGCACAGGGTGGTGCAGTAGCACCCGTGAAATATCCAGGGAAGAAATGGGAGAACATTGGGCCAAAAACTTCTTAAACCAACTTTGCTATAGCATACAAAACTCAAAGAAGAAAATCTGGGGTTTGTGCATGGACTAGCATGAAACAATTAGTTTTGCTTTCAAGAATGCAAGAACCTGGAGCTGCTTGTGTAATGAACAACTTCTAAACTCCAGAGGAGACTTGTCAAATATTTCTGATGTGGAGGAGAGACTGGGAAAGAAATTTGGCATTAGTTTTAAGCAAGTCTTGTTCAGGATGGGGAACTAATGCGACTTTTCTTTTTTTTTCCTTTTTTTTTTTTTTTCTGGGAAGATTTCCAGAGCTGCTGGTGAGGAATTATTTCCTTCTGTCCAAGAGAAATAGTATTTTATGTAGGTTTTCCTAGAATGACTTTCTTTTAATGGTGATAATTGTCTATGAGGTTGTACTAGATGTTAATGAAAAGTAGAAACCCAGCAAAATGAATGTATTATGTCATTTTATCTTTCTTGGAAGTCGGGATGAATCATATGTATATATAAGCATACGTATACATATGCATACTTTATGCTGTTTGCAGAGAAACCCTTTGTCTGCCCAGGAGTTTCACAGAGCTCCTTTGTTTTCATCCTGAACAACAAACCCAGTTTAGATTATGGCAGTCAATGCCCAATTTCCCATAAAAATCATGTTGTTTGCACACGTGAAGTGCAAAACTCAAAACGTGACAAAACGCACCCCCTCCCCCAAACTTGAGAAGCAGTATCTTTCTGCTGTTATTTTTCTAGACTCTGCAAAGAAAAAGTGCAAAACTATACCGAAGTCCAGAAAAAGTACTTTTAAAAATAAATGCGTTTCTGAAATACATTCAACTCTCAAATATCGTATGGATTCTGAACAGAATCAGGAGTATTTTACTTTAAAGAAAGAGGATGTTTCTTTTAGCTTTCTTTCCCTAAAATGCTCCTACTGCATTGTGTAGAGCAATGTTGCGGGAAAGTGAGAGCTGCCTTTACATAGGAGAGTTATTTTTTTATTGGCATACCTAGTCTGACGGTACAAGGAAATAAGTATCAGCCTGCATGTATCGCATCTGTAGGTTTCATTCATTAGCTGTTTCCTTTACCTTGAGGATCATCTTCCTTATAATGAGGCAATTTGTTCATTTTATCAGATGATCATGTGTACATTGATTATATATATATATGTTTACTTAAAAATGAGGTTTAGTGATGGAAGATAGATAGAGCAATCACATGAGTTCGAAAATAAAAGCATGAATATATATGGTCTCTGTAGTGAATACAAGTTAATACAGCTAGGAAGGAAAATTAAATTGCATGGAGGGAGACAGCTGATGTTTCTGCAATATTTAAAGCAGCTCGTAGGCCACGATGCTGCTAACTCCTCAGTGCCTAGAGTAGATATATACATGCTCTGGCCAACACAAAGTATTCGATAGGACAAAAAGTGGCCTTGAAGGTCTGGAGAAAATCTGCAGTTGAGTTGGATAAAATGCCAGATTTGTTACAAAACTTTGTGTGGATGAGGTTTGTAGTTGTTTGGTTTTTCGATTTTTTAGTTTTTAGTTTTTTTGTTTTTTGTTTTTAATGTGACATTGGGAGATAAAATTGCACTTGTACAGTTCACTCCAAGCAGCTTAGAAAGTGAATAATCTCTAGAAAGAATAATGTATTTTAATGCAATGTCTTACAAATAAGACTAGCAGAAGTCATTGATCTGGTGAATTATGCAAGTTACTTCAAACATTTTCTGTAGGTGAGATAAAATAAAGATCAAAATAAATCCTGAATGTGGACTCTGCTGCTGCATGTCAAGAAAAAGTGCTTTTTTGACACCAGGTTTTAATTCTGCTCTTTCTCTGGGCTGAAACAGATATACTCCTGACACCAACTTTCTGCTGTCACAGGTTGTCACATACATAAATGAATGAAGGACCTGAGCTGAAGACTCGTGTCTCATCTCATGGTGTGCATCGTGTACGGTTATGCTTCAGGCTTTTCATTTTTTGACATGCAGGAATAAGAGCTGTCTTTTGGGCTGTCTTTTCGTATTTTTCCCACATGACTGAGTCACTCTCCAAGGGCTGGAATCTCGGCCACAACCTGAAGGCATGAGAGGCATGAGGCACCCTGAGTCAAAGTTTTGGAGCTTGTGTTGCAGAGCTGTGGGGAGGAAGTGGCAGGCAGCATTTTACTGGTGCATAGTTCATGAAATAAAGGAAACAGTATTTTTCCAGTTCTCCCATTCTTCAAAAATAGGAATCTTTTGTCTTCCCAAACACACATATAAATAACCTCCTTCTCTGTGTTTTGCACAAATTCATGTAGAAAGCTAAAGATTAAGGATTACTTGCTTATTTTCCTCATTCAGTGTATGTTGTACATTCAAAGGCTAATATGCATTCAGGTGCAAACTAGTATCAGCACCAGCAATTTATATTTGTAAAACAGATGAGAGAAGACTTCTGCAAAGGATGTGTGGGGAAAAAAGTTCATCTGAATGGCACTGCTGAAAGGGGAAAGCAGGAGACTGCATAAAATGTGACAGGGCCAGTGCAAATACTGATACTGGGAGCATCAAGGCTTTTGTGTTGGAATGTCACACTCTGGAAGGAGAGTGACTTACCAAGCATGGTGTGGCTTGGTGGGAGAATTCAGTGATTTGTATGGATCTCTGCCCATAAGGTCCTGAAAATATTGCCGTGCAGATGCCCCTTGAGTGGCAAGAGCCCAGAGTGGGCACCAGTGAGAGCACCCTACATCACAGAGGTGCAGATGGACACGATTTTAAAATTCACTGGTTTCCTTTTGAAACTTGGAAAAGATGAAGTTCTGTATCTTGTCTTCTGGATGTGAGTTCTTTTCTGTGGCATACCTGATACTGTTGCAATATCCTGTTGTCTTCATAACTGCACACTTTTGTGCTGTTGTAGGGAGGATTTGGGGAACAAAAAGGAACACGCATTTCAAGTTGTGAAACTATTTTAAACATAAGGATCACGCATTTCAAGTTGTGAAACTATTTTAAACATAAGGATTATATACAATGCTCAAGACTCAGTTGGGAGCTAGTCACTCAGTGCCAAGATCAATAGCCTAGTGCAGAAACAAGGCAGACATGACATTAAAACCTATTGTCTAAAAGCAATCACGTAAAAAAGAACTAATCCCCACCTTTTTTCTTTAAATCAGCTGCTCATCTTCCTCTTAAATTTTTTCAACTTTCTCCAAGGTCTATGATGACATTATATTCACAGGCATGCTTTTCTTCTTCTAGATGTCAGGGTGTTTATTCTACTAGACTTGGAGCTGAAGATTGCAATGTGCATAGGATACTTCCTTATGACAAAGTTTTAATAATATTTAGCAGAACAAATACCAGCAGCAACCACTCCAATATGTGAATTGTGCACATGTATATGTGCATGGTTACACAAGCTATCTATTGGACCAAAGAAAAATACCTGAGGTGCATTCACGTTGAGAAGCTCTGCGTCAGTAGCAGGTTTCACTGGGACAGAAATAAAAGCAGGGAGATGAGTGGACAGCACCCTGTCTTGGTAAGGTGTGGCACATATCCAATCTTCACCTCTCTCTTCATAAATGGCTAAAAAGAGTTATGTCTCAGATTTCTAGAGCTGTGTTAAGAATATAAAATTATCTGAGGTTGCTTGCCACCAAAATAGCAGAGAGAAATTCAGGGGTTTGGGGCACTTTGGATCACAGGCAGGTGGGAAGGGCCCAGTTCTGGTCACCATGAACCAACCGGCACTGGAAAGAAATCCAGCTGAAGCTTTCAGAAGAGCCCTGGCTTGCTCTCACTGTCCTTGGGGTGATCTGAGTAAGGTTTTCATTAAACTCTGATCAGCTGTATCTGCCCCTAGTGCCAGAGAACTGACTGCTGGAACTTCTGCAGGCAGATGCAGTTCAGTCAGAGACTTACTGGCTTCTCAAGAGCAGGCGGTGAGGGCCTGCTTGCATGGCCCTGTGTGAGGATGCTGTGAGAACAGATTTTGTCTGATATGGCTTTTACAACTGAAAACAGAACATAACAATTTGTTTAATGTCTATATATTAATCTCCTACAGTTTTTAGGAAATGCTCTGGATATAACTTACTGGGCTATCAGCACTGTTTTTCAGTGTTTTGGCTGTGCTCTACATGCTTACAGAAGACAATCTGCATTACACTGTCAGTGGCTGAATTGCTGCCCAGGAGCATGAAGCACCTAACGCCCAGCAGGTAAGACGTGATGTTGGAAGAGCAGAAAGGAGCAGGCATCTGGGGAGGAGGAAAGTTGCAAATCATTTGTTACTGTTTATTCCTCGTTTATCTTCTGGCTGTTTGCCACACTTTCTGAATGAAGTTTTCCCTTATAATCTTGCAGTTTGAAGGCAGCAGGGAAATAATCAATCCCTTACTTTAAGAGGGTGGATGTATAGAAAAGGGGACCAGAGGAAGAAGAAAAATGGCAACAATACTGAACACTGTACATTTGCATGTGTGCTACCATGGGAAATCTGCCTGCCTTGCCAGATGTGGCAGGAAGGTCAGTGAGGATGGGAGGTGCTGCTCCCCATCCAGCTGCTGCTGGATGAAGTCATGGTACCATCCCTCCATCTGCACAAATGTCTGCATTTCATAGTACATCCAAGAGCTGGGCTGATGTTTGTGAATGTCCTCCCCATAAGCAGCACATGTGCTATGTGTTCTCTTTGTCACACATCTGTAAGAAAGAGCACCTACAATTGCTTTCATGGCACGTTTTCTCTTCCTGATAGTCATTGTAAAAGCAATATGGCACAACACTGACAGCACAACAATGCCTTGGGTTGCCTGGGGGATGATCTCTGTCTTGGCATTTGGAGGCTCTAACAGGGTCTGTGGCTGGTTGGGTTTTCACTTTGACTGATTGGAACTTTGGGTAAAATGGACAAAAAGCAATCAGAGGGAAAATGTTCTTGTGCTGGTTGTGCTTCTGACTCAGACAGATCCAATGGATGAGCTACCTCTAATAGGCTTCAGCAGGGCAAAAGCAACAGACTCCAGAAGCAGGAGTGGTGCCATGGAGATGCATCCCAGGGGAAAATAACAGTTTGAGGGAGATAGCAATGCCTACATGAAGTGGCATCAAAGACACAAAGCCATTCTGCCCTTCTTTGGGACAAAAATAGGAAAATGCCATAGTGGCTCATCAGGCTGTATGAGGAGCGTACCTGAAAAAACTAAAAAATCAAAGAGGAATAAAAAATGAAAACAGAGCTGGTAATTAACAGAAGATCTCTGCAGTTGATTCCTCCAAGGAGAGAGGGCTGAAATTCTTTTCAAAGAGAAAGGAGCAAAAATTGCAACTGAAAACTATGCTGGCCAGAGGCAGGGGAAGTTGAGCAATAACACATTTGCACCCATACATCTCATGAGGAAAGGAGACCAAACTAATAGTCAGAAAATTGATGAAGCTTTTTAGAACATCTCTGGTGTAGTTTTCTAAAAAAAATATTAATAGCAATCTCTGTTTAAGCAGCTAATGAGTACTGTGAAGGCAAATCCACACCTGGAAAGTGAAAGAGCAGTTAGACTACCTGGGTCAGTGGGATATGTGTGGACCTAAAGCACAAAGTGAATCTACCCTTGATTCCTTATGGAAACACTCAAAATGTATCTGCTTGAATATTTATTATTTTTAACAAAAATTGCAGTTACAAAAAAAACAACGAGTTCGTAGAAGTCTGGAGGAGAAAAAATATTACAAAGAGAAATATTTTTTTTAAAATGTGGAAGAAATTGTAGTCTAAATAATTGCAGCTTTGGCAGCTTAGTTCCAGTACCCAGAAAAATTATGAAGGAAATTGCATTCAAAAACCAGCAGAAATTATTTGAAGTTCAGAAAATACAAACCTAGAAAAAAAAAAGAAGAAAATTATATTAATTTAGTGTAGAAATGGGACATCTATGAGGACATAATTGAACAATATGAAGAGAGTCTGGGGTGGTTTTCTAAGCCACCTGTGGGGGTAGAGTAAGACAAAAAATCAATCTAAATGGGAGCAGACGGTATTTTAGATATTAGGAGAAACTTGCAAATGATAAATATACCTAAGTACTGTCATTTTCAAAATAGAGAGCAATTGGAAGGTCCCCAAGGAACATGATCAAGGAACATGATCTCACCTCCCAGCAACAAACTTCACCATGGGACTGAGTGCAAAATGGCAGTGGACAGAGGTGAGAAGGAGCAGTGCTTGTGCGCCTTTCACCAGAAGACTGGGGCAGCCTCACACCGCATGGCACTACTATGCCAGCCTTGAGCCTAGGGGAAGTCCCTAGTTTCTGAAGGAGAGAACTGGGGGAGCAATGCCCTCCTTTAGATAGGCCTGTTATAAAAGGGCTGTAGTCCCTCTTAAGACTCCTGTGGGCATTTTACTTCTTTTTTTGCTTTCTTTCTTTTTTTTTCTTTTTTTTTTTTTTTCTGAGCAGCTGTTCCTAAACCTCACTGCTTTTATGGACAGCACCGCATTTTATGGTCAGCACTGCTTTTGAATCTCTGTCCTACATTAGCTGATGTTTGTTCCATTTGTTCTTAGGCCAGCGCCATCTTTACGTTCTCATGGCCAGGGAGAAATCACGTCCTGTCTCAGGCTTTATTTTGCTTTTAATTGGAGTAAGGCAAGCTCCCTACGTTTTGGAGCCATGCACAGAGTTATGATCCCCATCCCGGTGCTCAAAGAAGCTGTGAAACTTCTTTGAAGTTTCACTGAGCTGAAAAACCCTGCTAAAGCATTAGTGCAGTGACAGTGCTTACAAGAACATTCAGTCTTTCTTGGAGGACATCATGAGATAAATCAAGAACAAATTTGGGCTGTGGTTATTCTGGGCCTTTCCCAGACCCAGGAAGGGTGATAGCAGCAGTCCCCGTGCTGCAGCTGAAGCCCAGAAGAGGACGTGTTTAGCATAGATTTGATCCAGTGTGCACACTGGGAGCAGTGCATAATTCAGGGAGGGATGGAGGGTGCGACCCCCTCAAAATGACAAAAAGGAATGAGGACAGAGAAAAAAAGCTGTTCTGCCCTGTCTCTGAGTCTGATTTCTAAACTCTCTTGGACAGGTGGCACCCAGGAAAATCAGTGAGGAGGAAGCACAATGTCCTTCTCTGGCCCTTGTCTTTATCCTACAGACAGGATATTCCTGTCACACTGTGTATCACTACAAGAGTTAGGTAGAATCAGTCCCTTCCTACACAGTTTTCCATGAAATAATAAGGTCATTCTGCCAATTACATTTCTCTGATGACTTCAGCAAAACTCGGATTTTCTCCTTGTCTTTACCTTGTGCCAGCAGCATTTTTCACATTTCCAAAATGTTCACTCTGGTCTGCTAGAAATGCATTCCTAAGTCTAGCCATATGCACCCAGGTAGACCTAGACTCAGCCACAAACCTCTCACTCCTAGAGAAGGAGCTGCACTGTGTTGATGCGTCTGAAACCCAAAGGTACTTTTAATTAGTGAACTCACACAAAGCCATCTGATTTCATGCATCCACCTCTGAAAATGGTACACTACAGAAATAAAGCCACTGCAAACACAGTGAAATTGTTTTCCCAGAGACTCAAGATAAATGTTATGAATCCTGGATTTTTAAAACCTTCCTCTAAACTGAAACTTAACCTTTAACTTAATTATTAAAAAAAAGGCAGGATCACTTGTGCTTGGTCTAGAGTGTCTAACGATGTTTTTCTTAGAAGTCGCCTAAAAGGAGAGTGTATCTGTGTTTTTATCTTTTCATTTAAAGCTTGGGGAAAAAAGAACACAACATACATATACAGAGATAAACCAGCAAGCTTTGCAGAACCATTGCATTTTTCCTGTTCTATGCACTCAGCTGTTTGCTTTTGGTGATGTCTTTAGCTGGTGGCAGAAATCACCGACGACAGCCAGCAAATGGTTCAGAGACTGACAGCTGTCTGCGTGAAACGTTCCAAATTTTGTGTGTGCCACTTCAGCTCATTTCTCAAATCATTTCCAAGTGTCACACACTTTGCCTGTGACAGGTAGGGTGTGTGCAGACCATTGCCAGAGACCAAAGGCCAGGACCGTGAGTTGGCTGGGGTCAGGATTAGCAAGACTGGAAACTTAATTTCTGTTTCCTTACTGCTTGTTCTTAGCCTTTCTGTGCACTTCCAGTTCCTTGTGAATGAGAGGGGAATGCTTTAATTCTTTAGTAAATCATGAGTTAAACAGTTACAATTGCAAAGCCATAATCTTTCCTGCTGTGAAATATTACATCTTTTTTTTCTTTATTCCACCACTAAATATAACTTTCATTGGAGGTTAGGTGCAATTGGTTTTTAATGTAACCATTTGGAAAACTGGAAAGATGGAGGAGAGAGTTAGGCTGACCTACATAATCATAGCATCTCATCATGCTTCCAAGATGAAATATGGGTAATGAAACTCCTCTGAAATGCAGCTGGAGAATATGTTCCCACATTTGAGTCCATGATGTTCCAAGAAAGCACGCAGAAATCCAGATAACTACTCAAAAAGTCAAAGTAAGAACGTATTTGTGTTTCAGGCAGAGGCTGGCCTTGCTTGGATTCACATACAACCTGCTTGCAAGGCTGGATGTTGGCAAAGCGCTGAACCTGAAAAAGAAATTTAAATCATTCCATCCTTTAAGAAGTAAAAATGTTCAGGTGAAAACTCTGAAAGGAGCCAGGCTTCCTTGTAGCCCACAGCATCACATTGTGCAAGGAACTGTATGCCTCAAGGTATCGGGTTGCTAAAGTGCACATTCCTGTGCCCAATGTGCTGTGGTCATCCTCAGGCTTTCAGAGCACTGTAGGCAGAGTTATAATAAGTATAATAAGTGTGGTACCACACGTATTATGAATCTCCATATTCAATGTAGAATTATTTCCCAAGTACAGACTACTTCTGGAGATTTTTACAGAGACACCAGGACAAGCCAAGTGTCAAACAGTTTGAGTGGCTGTAATATTTTTGAATTCTTCTCCTTTAAGCCAGTTGCAGAGTGAAATGTGAATTCAGGCTGGGCTGAAGTGTTCTATCCCCACTGCACAGTGGTAAAGGATTGTGGTCTAAGAACAGCAGTATTCCCGGGCTTTGTCCCAGAGATGCTCAGTGTCACTGAAGAGGTGGCGACACTACATTTCTAATCTCCTATTAGTGTTAGCAGTGAGCAGCAAGACCCCAAAAAAATGCATCAGAAAAGCAAACCAGAATGACTTGTTCCTAATAACTGGAACTAGAAGGCAGAACATGGAAGGAAGAGTTTTCCCAGCCGAAGGGCAGATCAGATTCATCACAAATCGCTTCTCAGTGTAAATTGCTTCTTCCTCAGCCACAAGAAGTTCCCAGCAGTAGAATTTAACTCCGAATGTCAAGGTTCAGTCTCCAGTAGGGAAAACATTAGGTACCGTGTTTATTTGATGTGAGCTAATTTCTTCCCTTGTTTTGTGCATCTGATAAAACAGCAGCACATGCCAAATAGTGAACTCCTGTGAGGGTGGGAACTCTTTACCCCGGTGAACCTCACTGGCACTGAGGCTTTCCTGAAGGATGAAGAAACTGAGGCCAGCCCTCACACTGCCCTTGTAGCAGAATAAAAATAAATAAATAAACCTCTTTGGAGACTTGTAGTGTAGCATTCAGTGTCGGAAACTGAGACTCTGTGGCTTCACACCATTCCCAGCACTGGCCAGGACATGACTAATACTGGTGGTTTGTGCTACAAGAAAGCTGTGGGTTCCCAAGGAACTTCTCATCTGCTAGGTCTGGGTACACAGCCTCACTGCACTTTGACGTGCATCATCTTTTCTTTCTCCATCCCCAGATTTCATGAAGTTACTGCATAGGTGGGAGCTGCGGGTCACTTGGCAGCCTCGGTGCAGAGCAGTTGTTGCTGGATATGAAGAACTACCCAAACCCTGTGAGCACAACATGAGCACAGTGCTGCAGCTGAATGAAGCCGATCTTTACCAGAGACCGTGACCCTCCTTTTCAAATAGCACAGCAAAGCCGTGGCCCAGTAAAATTACTTTCCTTTGATAGCAAACTCAGAATTCATTTATAGACCTTCTACCTCTTCTGCTGAAACCTCTAATATAATAAAAACCTGCTCACATGTATGTCATGCACACAGTGGAACAGCTCTGAATTTCTCATTTCCTTTCTGCTCCTGCTATAATTAAAATAAACTGTTTGATCTTCTTTTGGATAACGTTTGGAGCAGGTTTTCTGCAATGGTGTGATTGGATTCTTGAAAATATTTTATCCCGCCATTGTACAGATGAAAACTATCTGGGACAATCTTTCAAATTAACCGCAGTATAGTGCTCTATGTTTGCAATGGAAAGTGCCTTTCCTATAGCTGAAACCGAATGAAAAATATATGTTGAAAAAGAAAACCGTGTGCTGTCTGTCATCTGCTAAGCAGAGAAAGCTCTGCAAATCCGTTAGGCATGGATAATACTGTGCACAGAATGAAAAATTAAGTTTTGAGGTGATAATGAAGAGCATGTTATATTTTATTTATGCGTTCTCAGGCACTGAGTGATAACTACTAAGCTGCAGTTCATAAACATCACAGGCACAGGGAATAACATCTAGAACAACCCTATGTGGCTTCTGGCACTCTGTTTCCTCCAAGCCATCAAGTCTGTGATTGCCCCCAACCATGTGGAGCAAGCTCGTCTTCCAACCCCTCTGGCAGCCACAGCACTGGCACACCATGGCCTGCACACTCTGGCTCTGCTCAGTGCTACTGGTAAATACTAGGCTATGTTATTAGTTTGGTTCAAATATTTTGTTCTTATTGAAATATGTACTTTTACATATTATTTTTTTTTAAATGCACCTGTGCTGTAATGCACAATACTTGCATTACATTATTCCGTGTCCTCTCTGTATCACCCAGGCTTGTCCTTCAGCAGATCTATGGCAGCAGGCTCAGCTGCATCCAGGTAGGGGAACAAATCTTTCCCCTTACTGCCCGTGCCCAGCCTTGCTGCAGCTTTTCTGTAACATGGCAGAATTTCTCCAGTTTTTCACTGTCTTCAAAAGGTTTCCTTGTTTTCAGGGTGCTTTTTCAGGGGAGCACTCACTCTCCACTTACAAAATTTTTATTCTTCACGTATGAGAGAGTTTCAGTGGCCAACACAAATCCATATGAATTAGCTCATTGGAAGAACCATTCATAACTAATTAGTGGGGCTGATGACACAATTTGTGCTGCTGGTGTAAAATGCTTGTGCACGCCAGTGCTCTCACTCCTTAGTTACTGAAAACCAGTGGTTCCTTACAGGTTGCAAGTAATGGCAAAGACTCAGACTCGGAAAGCTTTGTTGGAATCAGCCCTATGAAATACTGAACATGATATTTCAGAAGGCCTTGTATAGGGAGGATCAAACGAGGGGGAGTGGAAGGTCAGGCAATGATCTCCTCTCTCTGGTGCCCAATGATAGAAACCAAAGGAGCAGCATAGAGCTGCAACAGAAAAGGTTCAGGGTGGTAAGCATGAAATGGTTCCTCACCAGTGGGCAGTGGGCATGGAGCAGACTGCCAGGGCAGTGGGCACGGCCCCGAGCTGCAGGAGTTCAAGGAGCATTTGGACAGTGCTCTCAGGCAAAAGGTTTGGATTTTGGGTGGTCCTGCATGGCGCCAGGATTTGGACTCGATGATCCCTATGGGTCCCTTCCAACTCAGGATATTCTGTGATTCCATGAATCTATGAATCATAGCAGCAAGGTCACACATGCCCCACCTCCCACTGACTCCGACACCCATACCCCCGTGCTGAGAAGTCAGCTCAGCCCTATTGTCCCAGGGCAGCTGCACTCTGTAGCTGCACCTCCCCCTCTCAGCAGATTATTTGCCCCTTAAGATGATGCCCATCACTGGCTCACAGCTGATGAGGCTCTTCTGACTCTACTCCCTTCTGTGAAAACCTGCAATGTTAGCATGAGAGGAGCAGTGGTGGCATTGCTGCACCTGAGGATCAAAATTAAAGATAAGGTTATAACCCAAGTGCAGATCCCAGCTGTTACAGACAGCTCTGTCATACCACGTGCCTTGTGAACTTATTTTTGTTTCTTTTGAAACTAATACAGCTTCTGGACCTCTTACTGACCTACTACTTCCCAGAAGGATGTTGTTAAGAACAGTATTTATGCAATGGGAAGGAATCTTTTATTCTCTAATTTGTCATTTCTAGAACAAATCAAAATTAACACTGAAAAGCCCCATCTTATCTTGATGAGACGTCTATAAAGATGGACAGATAATGCATTATCCTATAACTACAGGGAAAAAAAGAAAAAAAAAAAAGTGAATTTGCTTAATAATCTCAGATTTTACTCAATTCTGCTGCAGCATCCAAACCAACAACCATTTTGTCTGATTGAAAGCATGCTGCACAATGAAAAGTCTTGATTTCCAAAAGGGCTGGAATTTAGAACGTTCTAGAAATCAGGTGCCTTTAAAGTGTCCCACGTTTTCTTACTCAAGAACTTTGTAGTGTGATCCTACTTAAATCTTTCCACCTGCTGTTAATTCATTGGAGGCCTTTTTCTGAGGCTCCCTGTAAATCTGTAAAATGTGTTCTGGGATACAGCCCCTCTCCTACTAGGTTCTTACCATTGGAAACTGCGCAGCTTGCAGTTCTCGCCCTGTAGGGCCTGTTTGTCTGCACCACCAATGCTTGCTCACAGCTCTCTACTTAGAAATATGTAGAAACAGTATGGGAATGCAATACCCACATCCCTCTCTCCAAGAGACTCTGGTAAATGCATTCAGAGGCAGGACCACGAGGTCTTTTCCACGGTCCATAAGAGAGCATCCTCTGCTCCCAAAGGCAGATCTGTTCAGCAGGTTGTTGGTAACTCATCCAGGAGGGCAACACTGCTTCCTCTGCATGCAGAGACTGGGAACAGAATGTGGACTCAGAAGCTGAAGGGCTTCCTGGGTGAAATAGCTGCCAAGGCCTTCCTGCTGGGCACAGCTGCACTGACCACTGCCCCTGGAACTCCCAGCTCTCCTTTCCCTCTCACTTATTATCAGAGCGTGCCTGAAGGTTCACTCCTGCCTCGTTCAATCTCATTTAATGCAGAAGGCTATTTATTCAACACCATTCACAGTCTCAATAACGTGACTGTAGTAATAAAGACTGAACTGGCTGATCTTTGTATTAAATTTCCAGCATAGATTTTATGTTACTTTTATCACTTCCAACTTTTTTTAAGTATCAGAGGGGGCACTTTTTTCCCAGCTTGGAAAAATAACAGATTTGGGAATATCAGAAAACATCTGGATGTTTTCATGTTGAAATGGAAAAATAAAAACAGTTCTGAGATTTCCTTTGAGCAGATGCATCAAAATACGATCATCTTCACTCTTAGCTTTTCCTGGAATAGCGTCAGCACCCTCTGGCTCAGCCTTCAGCAGCTCCCACTGCCTCTCCTTCCTTTCCCAGCTGCCTCCCTCCCTTGTGCTGGAGTTTCTCTTATCTCCAGAGCCTCTCCCCACCTCTGAGCACGTACTTCTCCCTCACAACTCCCCCAGCTGCTGGATCCTGGTGTGCTCCACAGATCATAACTCTTGTTGCCATTGGCAAACCATGTTGCACTTCTGACTTTTGTGGATGCTCTCCAAGTGATGTGACTGATAAACGTGCTTCTACAAAACAGCTAGGCTCGTACCAAAGCACCTCTGTACGCCCCTTTCTGTGCTCAGTATTGATGTACTATGCACTCAGTCTCCAAAATGCCATCATTCTCCACTATTTCAACAGTGGCCATGAGTTTTACTCAGTAGAAGGAAGCGCATTTATTGCACCTACCATGATGAGATTAATGATTTCTTCCTTTTTCTTTTGCAAAGTTATTCCGTTTCACCACAGTTTCTCTCTTATTGATTCCTTGCACTGTTAGGACGGAATCAAACAACTCACCAAACATCCTTCATATTTATCTCAGTTTGCTGGGATTTTTTCAGGAGACCATTAGCAATTGATGTAGATATAACTGATGGGGTAACAACTCTCATTGTTTTGGCTGTCTGTGGAGAGTTCCTGCTTACCACACACTCACAATAAAAAAACAAGTCAATACACAGGTCCCACACGAGGCAGCAAAGTATCTCATGGTGCTAGGCATGAACTTGTTAGACAAAATATCTGGCTCCTCATATTCCAGCCTGAAATCGAAGCACTTCTGTTTGCATTTGTGCAACTGCTATCAAGATGACATTGTGAAATAAACTTTAAGGACATAAGTGGGATAGAAGGGCAGCACTGCTGTGGAAATAAGCCTTGGAATGGTTATAAGAAATACCTCTCCTCCCATGTGGGCATGGCCAGGCTCCTTGCAGGACAAATGTGATACCCAGAATAGTAGTTACGTCTGCTGTAAGCTGCAGTATCCTATCTACACAGTGACAATAAAGGGGGAAAATTAATTCCCATTGTATTTTGCATACAATATTAGGGGCATCAGGTGAGGTGCAATGACAAGTATTTGAATAGTTCTGTCAGGTTGGTGTGGAGTGCCACTTAATTATTTGAGCCCCAGAACAAAACAGAGCAGGAGCTGGAGGCCAAGAACATCTCCATGGCTGTGATTATCAAGATATCATAGAATCATAGCAGGTTTCGGGTTGGAAAGGACCTTAATGATTACCTAGTTGCAACACCCCACTGCCATGTGCAGGGCTGCCAGCAACTAGATCAGGCTGCCCAGGGGTGGCCTTGAATGCCTCCAAGGATGGGGAATCCACAGCTTCTCTAGGCAGCCTGTACCAGCACCTCACCATTTTTTGAGTAAAATATTGCCTCCTCATCTTAAATCTAAATCTACTCTTTTTTAGTTTAAATCCATTCCCCTTTGTCCTATCACTATCAGACCATGCAAAACTCAGACCCCCTCCTGCTTGTAATCTCTCTTCAAGTACTGGAAGGCCATAATGAGGTCTTCCTGGAGCCTTCTCCAAGCTAAACAAGCCCAAATCTCTATATCGTTCTACATAGGAGAGCCTTCTGATCATCTTCATGGCCCTCCTCTGTACTCAACAGCTATGCATTCTTCTCATACTTGGGTCCCTAGGCTTGGATGCAGTACTCCAGATGGGGCCTCATGAGGGCAAAGTAGGTGAGGACAGTCCCCTCCCTCTCCCTGCTGCCAACCGTCTTTTGATGGAGCCCACATTGCTGTTGGCCTTTCAGGCTGCAAGTGCACACTTTTGGCTCATGTCCAGCTTTTTATCTGTCAGGACCCCAAAGTCCATCTCTGTGGGGTTGATCTGTGTGAGTTCTACTCCCAGTCAATACTTCTATTTGGGATTGCCATGTACCAGGTGCAACACCTTGCACTTTGCCTTGTTTGCCTTGTTAAACCTCATTAAATTCTCATGTTCCCACTTCTTGAGTGTGTCCAGGTTCCTCTTGATGACATCCCTTCCTTCTATCTTGTCAACTGCATCACTCAGCTTGGTGTCCCCAGCAAACATGCTGAGCGCGCACTCAGTCCCACTGTCTGTGTTATCGATAAAGCTGTTGAAGAGGACTGGTCCCAAGACAGACCTCTGGACACCACTCGTGATTGACTTCCACCTGGGTACAGAGACATTGACAACAACCTTCTGGCTGTGATCATCCAGCCAATCCTTTCCCACCAAATATTCCAGCCTTTGTATTCATACCTCTCTAGAGGAAAGGATGTGGTGCGATACCATGTCAAAGGCCTTGCACAGTTCCAAGTAGGTGACATAAATTGCCCTTCCTTTGTCCATCGATGACATGGATATTTTAGCTTCTAACCCTCCTCAGATTCTGAGATAAGCACTGAACCACCTGCTGTCCATTGGCCACAGCCACTTTACATGCATTTATTGTCATTTGCTTTCTAAAATTACTGGAGAATCAACCAGTCTTTTAATTTAAATCATTCATTCCTATGGATTTAATTCATGTTGTGCTCTTCCAATCATTTCAGTATGAAAATGAATTTAGTCTAGAAGATACTTGGAGATTTCTTGGGCAGATGAGGTGCTCAGCTTTTCTAGAAGCCCAAAGAAATGAGATGAAATAAAAGACCCAGGTTTACAAATTCCATCCATCCACTGATTTTCACAAGAACAAGATCTCATACATGACTGTAGCAATAAATATATTCATTTCTTTATTAAACTTTATTTTAAAACTAATCTAAGGACAAACTAACCAGGACATAATCTGTGCTATACTCAGGAAGAACTCATCATGTTGGTATTTTGTTCACCAGAATTTGTGTTTTGTAATTTCTCTGTCTAGCTCAGAAATTATTTGTCCAGGGAATACAGCTGGTACTTAAGGATCACCTAGGAAATGACAGAAAAAGCAGTATTTTACATGCACCCTCACCAAAAAAAAAAAAAAAAAAAAAAAAAAAAAAGAAAAACAGCAAACACAAGAACATTTTTTAAAAAGACATTGTGTTCTATGTTAAATAGTTATCTCCATTCAGCAGTCTGCACTGATCCAACCCAAATGACATTGGAGCTGTTACCGCTTCTCAAAGCAGACAAAGGCACAGTTAAAGGTGGGGTTCAGTGTGACAGCCTGGGGCAATAGAAATGACAGCACAGTGTGACACTTCCCATGGGACAGGGAATAGGTCTAGCAACTGGTCTGGAAATATTGCTGTCTAAACAGATCTTTAAAGCAAAATAAGGAGTCCTCAGGTTAGCGTAGGTGTTCTTACCACTGGGAACTGTTCAGGAGCTGTACAACTTCCTGGCTATTTGTCTGCATTGTGCAATGCTTTCTTACAACAGATAAAACAGCATTGCTTAGCAGCTGCAATTATCTCACCTAACAGATTTATTGCCCTTGAAAACTGCCATCACTCAGATACTCTCTGGAGGGAACACACAGTTACTTAGAAATACATGTGAAGTATTTAGGGTGAAGTAATTCTGGCACTGCATCTCTATAACTTAGTCCATTCTCTGTAAAACTTTGCTTCACAGGCACTTTAGGGCTTATTTGACTTGATTGCCAGTAGCGGATAAAGGTTGCAAATGTAAGAAAGAGGCTGATGCAGAGGGCACTCACTGCAGAAGTACATCTGAAACACGCAAGCAGTGTGACAGACACTTCCAGCAGAGCATACCAGTATAACACTGAATTTGGGGAAGAATCATCCCGGGACAGTATTGTTAAGGACAAAGTTAAAGCACATATACATGAAACTTTGTGTATTTATCAGTCATTGCTCTCCAGCTGCCTGCATTCAAAATTTAAGTCCTCAGATTTCCAGCTAGCTTTAAAGATTCTAAATTATTATTTTTTTTCCCTCCAAAGACTTAAAGTGAAAAAAGATCTTTCAGCTGTGATCAGAAATAAATCAACTTCTCACCCATAACTACCCTGATGAGATTTACCCAGTAGTTATTCTTTCATATCTCATAATCACCTCACCATTGTCATTCTGAGAGCACTGGCATGACAAAAGCCTCATACATGCAGGGACCGTGAGTGATGGGAGGTGAACTAGATCTTCGAGCTGTAAAGACGTTTTTTTCAGAGTGGCAGAGGTTCAGGTGGCAGATACTTAACTTTCCAATACGATATTCTCCTTGAAATAGGTTTCTGTCATCCAGGTCTTTCTTCTTTTATGCGTGTATTTCATTGAAATTTAATTACATTACTGACATCTTTCACTTTCAATGAATATTGAATTATGGAATAATTCCAGAGGTAGAGATTTGGAGGAACTTTACTAAAAATATTCAGTATTGTGAAACTGGAATGTTTATGAAGGATGTGTGGATTAATAATCTCTTAACGGAGGAAGGAACTGACCATGGGTGTTCACATCTGGGTAGGGGCAGTAACCACTGAGCTAACTGATGAAACAGAAGGAGTAATAATATTTATTATTCTTGATGTCCCTCCAAGGAATGGTTCAGAGTTGGAGTTCAGACTCCTAAATGGAATCACAGAATCATAGAATGGCTTGGGTTGGAAGTGACCTCAAATATAATTAATTCCAACCCCCTGCTGTGGGCAGGATTGCCAACCACTAAATCATGCATCAGATCGGGCTGCCCAGGGCCCCATCCAACCTGGCACTGAATGCCTGCAGGTATGGGGCAACCACAGCTTTTCTGGGCAGCAATTCCAATGCCACACCACCCTCTCAGTGAAAAACTTCCCCAACATCTAATCCAAATCTCCCCACTGACAGGCCAATATTCTGATAATACTTGGCTGAGTCCCACTGGCTCACTGGCAGTCCACTGTTCACCTGAAATATTAGGAGACTTAACAATGTTATCTGAGGTTACGGCATCCTACATCTGAACTGTGGCTATCCTCAGTGGATCTCAGCCTGGATTTACTTTTGTTTTGTAAATCATCTTGTAACTAATAATGAGGATTCTGAACATAGCTAAAACTTTCATGTACTCTTTGAAGATTTCAGCGCCAGCCAGATGAGTGGGCACCATAGTTTCTGCCAACAAGCAGGAGCTTGTGGCATGCCAAGTCTCCAAAGGCACCACTCAGAGGCTCCATTAAATGCTTGGTTAGCGCTGGCTATGCCTATGGCATCATTTCTCTAGAAATTATCTAAGTTGCCTTTGAAGTGTTCCCAAATTTTTTGCAGGGGAGCAGAAATCTGAGGATGGCTCAGAAAGGGAAACCTCCCAGGGGATACTTCCACAGGGCCCTTCAAGCAAAAGTATTACTTGCTTGTTTGTCTTAAGGCTTTATGTGAACTTTCTGCAGTTTGAAGTGTTTTCTGCCATTTCAGGTAGAACATCTATTTCAGTGTTGATTTATCTGTTCAGTATAACAATGAGATCTGGGGTTAAACGCTACAGACAGGAAGGAGACTAAACTAACTCACAGAAGTGCAGCCAACACCTCTGAGTAAATGCCATGCCCACGTGGCTCTCTCTGGGTGAAATGGCACTGATCTGGAGAGTGTCATTTCTCTTCCCAGTCAGTCACTGCCCTTTCTAACTTAATAGTCTCCAATACTCTCCCTTGCTGTTAGCATTCTGCAGCTAGGCACAGGCTTTTCACTGCACAGGCAGAATTTCTTCAGGTAGGCTATTTACAGGTGGAATTAGATAAAAGAGCAATTCTAGCCCAGCTTACTGAAGTGCTTCCCACCCTCTCCTTGTAATTCATCTCAAACAAGCATGCGAGAGGCTGAAGCTGAGGGGAAGTAAGGAGAAATCCTGTTAGCTGTCCATCCTCATGGTACTTTTCAAGGTATCAGATGCAGTTACTTAGACAATAGGCAGTTCATGAAACAAAAGCAAATGTTCTTCACATCTGGGAAAAGGCTCAGACAGGAGCTCAGTTGCTATTCCAAATATTTAAGCCATCCAATTCAGAAGATATCAAAATGATTTAAAAGGGCTCATTGCCTTATTAAACAGTTCCTTCTGTTACTAAGCCACCAAGTCATTCATTTCCTCATCAGCTCCGATTGGAAAGATGGCGATGAACTCAGAAAATTTGCTAGATGAGGGATCAGTGTTACTAATTCACCCAGGGCACTGTACAGGTTTTCAGCTAACTCATCCAGCTGGCCGGTGCCAATCTGTAGCAGGTAAGGGTCCTTTCACAGCAGTAACATTAGCAGATGTGAGAGGTCACAAACACTTAGCTGTAATTTTTAAGCAGATGAGCTTCATTGGGTGAATTCATTGCAGTCTAACAGTGGTTTGTCCCAGTAATTGTTAGGTAGGCACAATTAGCCATCCACTATCTGGCATTAAGGGGTCATGAATATGGCTTACGGTAAATTTTAATGAATGTGAAATATTCATTTATTCAGAGCTAAATATCCCTCACATGAAAAAAAGTTATTCCATTTGCTGTGTAAAAATAGCCCCAAAGTCTCTGGGAGCTCTGAAGATAAGCTCCTTGGTATTTTTAACAAGCAGAAAGGAGAAGAGGAAAAACATTTCTACCTTGGTATGATCTCAGACTAATGCTTTTGAATCCCCTTCTCAATCTGCTCTACCTGAGGGGGCCCACCAGATGTGGTCCTCAGTGGCATGGCACACATGCCTGAGTGTAGGGAAGTAGGCACACACACATGCTGTATTTGCTGGAGCACCTCTCCTGTGAAGAAACGGTGAAGGAGTTGGGATTGTTTAACCTAGGCTTCAGAGAGACCTCATTACAGCCTTCCAGTACTTGAAGGGAGCTTACAAGCAGGAGAGGGACTGAATTTTTACACGGTAGTTAGCGATAGGACAAGGTGGAATGACTTTAAACTAAAAGAGGAGAAATTTAGATTGGATGTTAGGAAGGAATTCCTTATTCAAAGGGTGGTGGAACACTGGAACAGCTTGCCTGGAGAAGGTGTGAGAAGAAGAAGACAGAACTTGTTCTCTGTGGGAGTAGTTCAGCCTCAAAGGACAATCATCTCTGATTGCATTGAGCAATTAGATAAATCTGCTCTTCCAATAATTTTTCAGATTGGATCCAATTTTGTATTTGTAAAGCCTTCTCCATGAAGATTATTGAGCATAATGTCCTGTTCTGTTTTCCAGTAATTAGCGAAGAAGTTGTATCTCATTTCTTGGTGGGATATGTCATCTCCATGTGACACTGGAGCTGGAAGGAAATAATGGAGGGAATTATATCAGGCATGGGATGAGGTCTGCTCCACAGTGGAAATTCAAATGGTGTGGTTTTCTCACAATGCCGTGTGAGCTCCTGCCCAAGTGCAGCCCAGCATTATTCAGACCTGGTTTCCCAGAACACACAAGGTGATCGCTTCTTCTGTACTCTCCTCTGCCAAACCTCAGAGGAACAAAAGCCGCAACACAAGAGCTGAGCTTTACTGCATTGTGTCAGCAGGACCTGGGAAATCTGTCCGAAATATCTCAGAAAATGATTTTATTCCCCTTCCAAGTCACGAAAACGGTTTCTCAAAAATTTTAATGAAACAGTATGATTTCACACAAGGAAAAGTTATATTTCAAAGACCACTCATTACATCTTTTTGAGCCATAAAAGATTAAAGGAAAAAAGAAAATGAGTAGACCTCAGAACAGTTCAAAGGACTCTTTAGGCTCAGAAAAAAGTCTTGTTGCAATACCAAAGGAGTTATTCTGGCATTTCTCTTGATTGTTACTATGTAAGAACATTTCCTGGTTTAATTGGCTTTCTTAGCTGATTTTCATTTTTTACCAAGAATATGCGGGAAGAGTTGTTAAGTAGTGCCTATCAGTAACAAAATGTGATAAAGAATGGACTGAGTTAAAAGGGGGTACAAGGATTTAGGGAAAGCAAATGAATGGAGAGCAAAGCCGGTATGCTTCTCTGAAAGATGCTGTCATCATACTTGGCTGCGGTAGGGTATGCTTGAAATTAAAACTGCTGAAGCAAATGGAAAAGTCAAATTATCTAAGAAGGTTTAAATGACAAACCCTACAGTATGAAGCTAGTCTGTGCTCAGCTGAAATTCCGGAGAATTTCAGTAGAAGTATAGCCTGGAAAAAGGCTGGAGGGTTGAGCATTTGGATTCAAAGAACATGGTGGGATGTTTCTGGGTTAGTTTTATGGAACATCATAAAATAGTGGGCTATAAAACCAGAGGTATATAATAAAACCAAACTGCAAACACTCTATAAAATCAATCTTTCTATTTTAACTATGGGGGAAAATGTGACTCAGGAAATAAAGGAACAGTCTACATTTTGTGCAAATCTCTCTAACTAGCCAGTATTTAATGTAGGAAACCAAATGGGAGACAATAGCTTCTTTCACACTTCAGCATATTAATAACCTTTAGTTTGGAAAAACAGATGCTTGCTCCTAGGATGGTGAGTTCACAGGAATAACTTATTACCCACGCTTTGCTTTCTGGACTTTTTTTTTTTTAAATGAAGTCTGCTCCAAAAGTACTGCCTCCTATTTCATTATGTTGGCCAACAACATCAGAAGCAGATGGTGGTGAAACGTTTGAGGTTGAACCTTCCCACCAACATTCTATGATATGCTGTTGCCATGTGATAGATGGCAGCAGAGGGGCAGTCTGGCAGAACGGCATTGAAATGGAAATGCATATGAAGTTATGGTGTTTTGTAGCTGAGAATTTGTTCTGTCAAACATCATTGTTATTAAGCTCTTTGTGCCTGTTGTATTTTCTATGGAAATAAACAGGAGACATTACTTTCAGAGCAACCTATATATGATTAGAAAGAGGAGTTAAAGCGAGTTCATTAAATGTATACATTACTCTGTATAACTTGTGTTCTATATATCTATTTTTTAGATGACAAACTTTTAGGGGCCATATAAATGGATTAGCCTTGTGCAATACATACTGCCAAGCACATTTGGCAAAATGGTTACAGCTATATCTGCAGCTTGTAAATGGTGGCAGGGTTTTATTTTTTGAAACATTTATGAGGTATGAGAATGGGTCCAAGATACTTGAGGAGACTTCCACCTGTGTCTACCTGCGCCAAATACCGCTACAATACCTTCTCTTTCCTTTATGGCAGATATGGAACTTTTGAGTTTAAGGAAAAGAATACTCAACATAGAGCATAAAAAACGTATGTGAGGACATCGAGTATCAAATAGAACTGCATTAACATTGAAGATGGAAACAGAAAACACATGACAAAATAAAGTAAAAGTATATCCATCTTGACTTCTGCAGATAATCTTTGTCTGGCTTGTGCTGTGATCTTTTTGGATGTGACTCATCTCTCACACGAGCACAACACCACATAATGCCAAAAAACACAGTGTCTCAAATTAGTTATTGGTTTTAGCACTAACGCAGCTATCCCTATGCTGAACTGCCATTTGTTGAGTTTGCTTAGGGCATGGGCAGAGTGTGCCCAAAACAGTAAGGCAGAGAGCTGTGCCTTGAGGCAGCCAAGACACCAAAGGACTTGTACAGCAGTTACAATTGCTGTTACAACTGCTGTGAGATTCTTTTTTTTTTTCCTTTTTTTTTTTTTTTTTTTTTTTTTTTTTTTTTTTTTTTTTTAGGAGGAGACTGTTCTGGACTTCGTGTTACTCAAGGTGTTTGCTGTGTTTGTGCTAGATTTCTCACTGATGCTTGGACAGTGCAGTTATTGGAGGATGATATGGCTCTCTTAAAGCAAAGGATTCTTATTTATTTTGTTTTCCGAAGGTCAGTGGCTGAAAATACCTGAGGTAAAGGTGACACTGTCTAGGGGGAAGGGGCAAACAAAGCTTTGTATATATTACTATATCCTCTAGAAGACTGGAATCAAATTATTTGGCTAGCTGAGTCTGCCAGTGGGAAGGCAGATATAGCTAATGCTGTCTGACAGCGAACAGATGCCATGTATATCCAAAGTAATGGCAGGTCTTCCCTCTGTCTTCAAGACAGGAACTTAATCCTAGATGTGCTTTGAGGCCACCTGCTTAAGCTATAGTCCTGACTTGTCAATTATGATCCCCAAGAGCAGTTGATAACAACATGAAGTATAACCTCTGGGCAAGATGTTTCTATGAACCTGTAGGCATGAGGATGACATCAGCAGGGATACAGCCCTTCCAGAATAAGATCACATGGTGATCAGCACTTCAGACAGAACTGATTCCATGTCACTGCTCTATCTGGGATTTGATCACTGCCTCACTCATATGGAGCATGGAGAGGCCTATTTCACAGTATTTTCTAGGATTTCAGTCATCCAAAATGAAGTTTGCCTGCTATGGCCATATTTTTATGCTGTTTTAGGCAAGTTAGTCAAGTCTTCTAAGATGTAAGTAACTTTCCTTAACTTCATGAGGGCTTCATGTCTAGCTTGCCTTCAGGAGATGACTCCTTTCTGCTCTGCAAAGTGGTCATGAAAGAATCTCTCTCATTCATAGAGGAGCGTAATAAGAATCAACAGCCCTAATCCGGGAGACTGTGCCTTCAGGTATAGCTATGTGCTGGGTGCAGACATGTCTCCAGTTTTCTTGTCGATAAGATTTCTCAGCTCAGGTGCAGTGTCAATCAAATGAAGCTTTGTAGTGGTTTCAAAGTCATTTCAGGCCAGCAGTAGCCTTGGTGCATTTGCACAGAGCTGTTTGGGCTGGTATTTTGTTGTAAGACATTCTTCGTCTGTACTGCTCCATTATCCACTGAACCTCTTCCCCAAAATGGAAAACTCATTTGAAGATTAAACATCACTAACTACTGCACTGAATTTACATCCTGAAAGGACTCCTAGGCTTTGTAGAACTTCAAATGATATAGCATTTGTTTTCGTCTCTATTTTTTCGTGGTCTCCTCAGTCAAATACTCCTACTGATTTTTCACCTGCCAGGATTCCAGTATTTCTCGTTGATGTGATAAGTACAGATGAACACATGAAGTCTCTGACTAGGCTTGGCCACACAATTACAAAAGGAAAAACCTTTCTGTTGAGAAATATCAGTCTGACTGAGACTGTCTGTTTTGTGAGAACATGCTTCTGTCAACAGCATTAGAGGAGAAAAGAGGAAAGCATTTTTCTTACGTTCATCACAGTTTGTTTTGACTTGACTACACTGATAATTCTTTTGGTAAAAATGATACAATTGAAATGTAATTAAATCTTGAAAAAGTAGTTTTTCATTAAAAGCCTGATATTTCCACATTTTTTTTTCCTTTTGCTCCAGACCAACAATGGAGGAAAATATTTGAAATTCAAAAGAACTTCAAACTTTACAGAGGACAGAAATTCTGTTTTTGACAGACAGTGCTGCTTACTAGGCCTACACATTTTCTGAGTGCACTGGTTGCTTTTAGACTGCATTCTTGGAAGTTCTTAAGGGTAGCATTTGCGGGGTGGCATTTGTAGGATGAATTCTGTCAGTCTGTGGTTTACTTTTAGGTTGATTACTGTCAAATGTCAGTGTACTCATTAACCTTCCTGCTTCTTTATTTGCATGACTGGATCCCCATGAACCCAAATCACTGGCCTTTCCCACAATCTGCTACAAGGCCACCCCAAAAAGGCCTTCTGATTCAGCTCATACAAAAGGAACTAGTGCAAGAACCATTACACAACACCTAAGATATATATGCATTTTCCCATGTCAATCTCCGCCCATCTAAGCCACTAACCAAGTATTAGGTGTACCAGAAGACATCTTGTCAGACTCAGGTCAATGTGGTAGGTCATTCACCTTCCTTGCCTTCACAGTAACATTTATAACTTCCTCCTTTTTTCAGCAGTCAATTAATCGAATTCTCAGAAACTGGCTGGGTTCCCTAGAGATTTCCAAGATAAAGATGGTAATGAACAGTAAAGCTAGCATTTAGTTCTCTTTTGGGTTGAACTTTGAAAGATAATTGAGAAATAGTTTCCAGTTACATTACAATTTGTCTCCCCAAAACTGTTTGTAAAAAATCAGGAAGTCAGTGCCAGAAAATAGCCTTCCTTGTTGGATGACATCAGGGATGAATTAGGTGCAGTATCAACTCCATTAACTGAAAGGACTGAGACCTTGACAGCTGCCACATGCTCACAAAAATCCCGTTTTGTGACATGACAATATAGACATAAACAGGAAAAAAAAGAAAGTAAAATAAAAATATATTCAAATGAAAGGCTAAAAACAGCCTGTTTATCGTGGCTGCATTTCCTGAAATACTTAAAGCTAATTGTATCATTAAGAATAGAAGAGCAATATTTTGTTGGATACTTTTTTTTCTGGATTGGCTTCTAATTGGATGATAGGTATATATGACTTTCAGCTTCAGTCCACCGCAAACCACCACCCTTTCTTTCTACTTTGCCCTCTGTCTACTTTCTACCTCTTGCCACAGCATAGCATTTATAACGGAGCTAACAGACCTCTCTTTGCATTCTTCGCTGGTCAGTCTGCTTCTTCAGACCTTCTCTTTAGCATATTAGGATGTATCTATATGCATGAACTGTTGAACTTTTGGTTGACTTGTAGTGCTTATGAAAAGAAGTCCAAAAGATAGCCCCCAGGTCTTTTAAAATCCTCCTATTTTTTAGTTAGCTTAGGATTGTTGCTTAGAAGCATTTGTAATTTCAATTTTCTCCAAATGATGAGACCTATTCTGTGTGTCCTGCCATTGGACATAAGTCCATTCCACATCTTGCATCCAGTAATGCTTGAGAGCAGAGACATTCTGGCCTGGGTCTTACAGTATCTGTAAGCATCAAGTGAAAGGCTGTGTATCTCAGGAATCTGAGCTATTCAGTATGTCAACACCATTTGAAGAGCCACGTGTGCGTCATGTTCTTGTTTGCAAGCTAATTAGATTACTTGTTTTGAAGGATGGATTAATGAATTAATCACAGGGTGCGGTGGATGTTTTTTCTTAATGTTCTGAAACCAATTTAATATGAGCACTTTTTTTTTTCTACGTATGATTCATCTCTGAACTGGGAAACGCAGAAAGTGGAAATGTGAAAATGATAACCATGTTAGAAAATTGCAATGGTAACCACAGCCATCTTTGGCAGAGCAAGTTTTTCTTTCATGTTATCTGGAACTGTAGTTAGTACTAGCAACCATGGAGGGAAGGAATGATATGAGGGCTTTCTAGTCAATAAATCAGAGCCAAATGGAATAGGGTGTGGTTTTGATTGCTCAAAATGTCAGACAGGTTTCTGGTTTGCAAAACTGAGACCACAGGTGGTTCGTGTCTTGATATCTTCTCATACTGCAGCATTTAAGGAAATGTAAGGATATATTTTTGTCTTTATTTAAATCAGTTATTTTTTGAGGAAAATCGTATTAGCAGAAAATTCACCAACCCCAGTTTATTCACTCAAAGGCAGAAGAAACCAGCAGCAAGTAGGATCTGGTCCCAGACTCTGCTGGTCACCTAAGCAGCTACACTAAGTCAAGCATTTATATGTCCATGTATATTTTCAACTTTTTTCCTGGTTTTCATTTTTCTAGTTCTAGGCATTTGCCCATCAGTGGGTCAAACTGTGCATGTCTTTGGTCATCTAACTCACTTAGTCAAGTATCGTGGGATCCTGGCAGCAGGCACCTAAGTGGGGAGGGAGTATAAATGCTGGGCCACACCAGTGTGTGTAGTTCTGAGCAGACAATTGAATGACCCACAGACAACCTGGTATTCAGAAAATGAAAGGTGTAGCCAGATTTTTGAAGCTATTTGCCTCAATCAATAGAGATAGATATATACGTCTAGGGGCAGAGATAAGGTGCCCTAGATGCTTTTTGAAGTGTTTGGGAAATTCCCACTCTAACAATTGGAGTTGGGTAGCTAGGTACCAAGAACCAAACACTTCTGTAAATGTGGTCTTTGTTTCCCAGTCCTTTCTAGTTCCAATTTTTCCAACTTCACTATGGCCGATACTCTGTACAGATATAGTGTGTGCAGCTGCTTTCCTTGTGACCTTCATTTGGTTCTGCCTTATCACTAAAACCAAGGAAATGACAGCATTACTGATGAAGGGGACAATGTAGAGACTAAACAAGTTCCATTAAGGTCTCTCTGAGACAAAACAGTTTCTAGAGTTGTTGATTATGAAAATAACCTTTTTTTTTTTTTTTTTTCTCCTGCAAATTGAACGACTGCTAAATGGAAACATAATGGCCAAAGCGAACAGAAAGATTGAGTCCAAACTATCTTTTGGAGCATGACTATTCAAGTGTCTGAAAGACAATATGAACAGGTTTTAAAACAGCGAATGGATGCTAGTCATTATGCATTCCATTCCTAGGTATTACATGTATTTACTTTTGCATTATAACTTCTCTTCACATCTGCTTAGTTCAAATCATTCAGCAGCAGTGAAAGTATGGAAGTTGTACTTCGCTGTGCTGTATGGCCATTTGACCCAGCACTACTGAGATATTTCTTCAGCTGGAAAACAAAATATTCTTTATTTCTAATGATTTTGGATTAAAAAAAAAAAAAAAAAGAGAGAGAGAGAAAAGTTGGAGAAAAGTATTACCCTTAGGCTGCTGCTGACAACAGTGATGCATTTCAAAGGTCTATTAATGGTATGTGATCCACCTGAGAGGACAGACGGCTGTTTCCATTTCCTATTTCTTTTTGCTGTCTGTATATGAGCCGATACATGACAGTGCTGTAGTACTGCTATGTGGCCAACAAGGTCATCATGCAGTTCTGAAGGACGTAAGTTCATCTTGTTCCTCAGGTCTCTCTCTGCCCAGTCATTTCCCTATCCCTGCCTGGAGTGGTTAAACCAGCACTGTCCCTGCTCAGCTGGGATTTGCAGCCCAGCTGTGCCCAGCACTGGCTGTAGCATCCTCCCCAAACCCAGCAAGGGCTGTGGCTCATGCTGGGAATAGGGATTTTCCCCAACAGTAGTGATGGGAAGAACCCTGCATGCCTACACTCAGCTTGGTCCCTAGTTTCTTAGCGGTGTCCTCAGAGAATTGATTTGCATTTCTGGTACTATGTTACACTTCACTTAAGATCAACTCAAACTCCAAATATCATCTGCTCCAACCCAGCTAATGCCTGCACAGCAAGATGCCAGGTGCTGTATTCCCTGGCTCTGCAGGAGCACATCAGCAGGAACCAGCATTGTACAGTGGGGGAAGCCCACTGAGCCACTCCAGTCCCTCCTTCCTCCTTTCCAGATGAAGATTTCCCAGCAAAGGCACCAGCATCAGCACACAACAAACCTCTAGTCATCTCTTGAGCCTGTAGTAGTCGTGATGGTTTTATATTCTGCTCATTTACCTTTTGCAAGTGTTGGAAACATGCCCTGCCTCTCTTTCAGAGCCCTCTGAGCTGCTTTCCATGGGATTCTGCAATTCACCATGGATGAAATCTCAATTCTGAATGCTGTTAGGTGTTTGCTATCATATTTAACGGCACATTTCTGTCTGCTGGCAATAGGAGAGTTAAGTACTGTGTCTACTGAAAACCAAGGCAGTAAGAGTTTGACAATGCTCTGCCAGCTCCATTTCAGTAAGTTTACAAAGATCTCCTTTGTTGTATATCTGGAGATGAGAGCAGCTTTCCATCAGCACAACCACAGAGTGCAGACCATAATCTTTTTCCAGTCTCAGTTTGAAAAAGAAGATTCAAAATAGACCAAAAAAAAAAAAAAAAAAAAAAGGTTTTACTTCACCACTGCTTTTACACTTTCCAGGTGTTGCAACTTTTAATAGTTCTGTGGAAATTAGAATTTCTTTTAATTCGCACTATACAGTTTTCTTTCATCACAGCTTAGATTAGTTTACAATAAAATGATGCAATAATCCTTGAGAAGGTCAGTTAAGGAGCCCAGTTTAATTGCCAGTACGAAAGTGACACTCGGATTAGATTTACAGTAGCACTTAATACACCAGAAGGAAGAACATCCAAGCGATCCAACGGCTTTAAGTCTAAGTAAGGAGATTTTAAAATTCCTTCTTCAAGATAAATCAGTCTCACTTTATCTCACTATCACTTCATATTTTGATAGAAGAGGGTCCTGAAAATAATACTAAAGTCCAGTTCTTTTTAAAGTTGCAAAAAACAACTCCTGATAAAACCCTGTCAAATCAATGCATTTAATATTAAGACAGATATTTTTCAATGTTTTTCTATAGTAGGCTTCAGAGCAGTTCAATGCTTATCCTATGTAGAGACACACTGGAGTAAAGCAATGAGTTAGTGAGTACTTTCCCAGACGAGAGAGATCTATTGCTTCAACAGAGCACACAGTCACCAATATTGAGCATCCAACAGTAGTGTGGGCACTGAAATAAAAGTAGGGAACATTTTTGCTGGGATTTTTCTCATTGGCTTGCACCCAGGGATAAGAATTGAAGAAGAACACAGGTAAAGTGCATCACACTGGTCCTATACCTCATCCTTATCTCTAAATAGGAGAGAGACGGGTTTGAAGGGTGGACTATTTGGTGGGTAAAGAATTGGTTGGATGGACGCATCCAGAGGGCTGTTTCCAACAGCTCCATGTCTAGGTGGAGGCTGGTGATGTGTGGTGCACCCCAAGGGTCTGTCTTGGCACTGGTACTCTTTTACATCTTTATCAGTGACATAGGCAATGGGATCAGGTTCGCTCTCAGCAAGTTTGCAGATGACACCAAGCTGAGTAGTGCAGCTGATAAAACTGCTGATAGAACTGACAAAAAGAAGGAAGGGATGCCATCCAAAGGGACCTAGACATGCTTGAAAAGTGGGCCTATGTGAATGTAATGAGGTTCGACAAGGCTTTGCACTTGGCTTAAGGCAATCCCAGATATGTATACAGACTGGGAGAACTCACAGAGAGCAGCCCTGCAGAGAAAGACTTGGGGAAACTTAGGTTGGATGATAGGAAGAAATTCTTTACTCAGAGGGTGATGAGGCATTGGCATTGCTGCCCAGTGAGACTGTGAATTCCCCATCCTTGGCCGTGCTCAAGGACAGGTTGGATGGGGCCCTGGGCAGCCTGATCTTGTTTGTGGCAACACTGCCCACAGCAAGGGGTTGGAACTGTATGATCTTTGAGGTCCTTTCAAACCCAAGCCATTCTGTGATTATATGATTCTAAAGCAGGTACACCTGCTGCTGCTGCAGTCAGAGAACACTGCTCAGTGCCAGACCACTGTCCTGGAGCTGAAGGAGGTTGTTGCAATCCTTGGACTCTCTTCAGGTCCTGTTGAAATCTTGGGAGTGTCCCTCTGGCTGGCACAGTGGGAGCTGTGCAGACTCCTTGTACTCCAGCATAGCAGCTCATGTCCCTGGGAAAGCGATAAATACCATTTGTCATCACTGTTTTTCTCATCTGACTTCCCTCCTTCTTTTAGAGAGAAAAAATTGAGTAAATGTCTTGCTAGGAAAAAAAGGAAAAACTCAGAAGCTCTTGCTAATCTTGGTGCTTTCTTCCGGAGATATTTTGTACAGTATTCTTTTTTAACACTACTAAAAAAATCAAGATTTCTGCTTGTTGAAAACTACTACAATGATAGGAAGCTTGATAATGAGGTATGTTTTTCACACTTGCTCTCTTGACTATTTAAGTAGCTTTTATTAGTATAATTCATCCTCTTTATCTGGCTTCCTACACTCAGAGAAAAATATCCCACAGAGAATAGCACTCATGCATTTATAAGTTACTGTGAGTTTTAGTACTGCACCTCGTATTAAGCTTTAAACAATTTAAATTGGGCACTGGCCTCACAGAAAAGCTGCTGCACTTTGCTAAGCAAGCAGTAGCTCACCATTCAGAAAGCTCACTGAGCAAAAAAGTTGTAACTCAGCTGCCAGGTCTGTGAGAGAACTTTACCCATAGTTAATGTAGTAAGGCCTTCATTGAGGACTGAGCATGAGAAAAAATAAGGGTTAATATTGCTGCATGCTCACAAGCTTGATGACCACAGCTTATGATCACATCAGTTGCCTAATACCACAAGCAACAACACACTTTTGGACTTCTAGTTTACTTGGATTTTTTAATATCACTGCTGTTCATTAGGCTTTATATATTATGATTAATGCATCTTCTCCTCAGCAATTAATTTATCAGATGATAGATGTTACTATACAGGACCACCATAAAAAATGAGGCTTGCTTCAACAGAAGCAAGTATCTCTGAGCTAATTACCAACAGTGATAGTTATACATAATAATACAAAGCTTTCTAGAAAGATAATGAGGTAGATTTTGCTTTCAGTAACACTAATGTAAATACTCAATAATTCTGGCACGTCTGCCTTGTGATTCTTGCAGTTCTGCACAACCACAGCTGCAGTGCATTTATGTAGTGCAACAGATTTCTGGTCACTGCCTGAATAGCAGACAGCTGCCCTCAGCATATGGCTGACCTTAAAGCTTAAGGACCAAATCTGTCACCTGTGACTGAGATGCAAGTTCACAGATTAACATGCTCACTGTGTCTTGTGAACAACTGTTCATTCAAACTTTCCACATTTTCCACCTCCTCAGCTGAGAGATCAATAGAGGAATGGAGACATTTCTGGCAGTGGGAAATCCAACTCCAGCAACACACCAACTGACTGCCGTTTTGCTCTTGATGTATGTAATTGTGAGAAAGTAATTTATTAGGGCTGTCACTGTTAAAATGAGACATGGTGAAATTTAGCCTGCCATCATTCAGCCTATCAGTAAAAAAAAAACAACAAAACAGAACTATTTCCACATGTTTTTTTTTCTCTTTTTGATGTTTAAAGTTCCACTGACATACAAAGATGAAGACACTCTGCTCCTCCTGGAATACTTTGCAAAGCCATTCCCTGAGTGTTGCCACAAGCCAAGGATAAAGAATCAATGCAAATTTTCCTTTTTATGGAATCTTGATGCACTTCTTCACAAGATACCACCAATAAAAGAACCAGAACTGTGGATTGCAAAGGAAAGTTAAAGATCAGTGACCATGTTTGCAATGGCATTTAGTCAAATCAGCTTATTTCAGCAGCTGCTGTTAAGCAGCAGGAATGACTGTTCCATGTAAATCATTAGTCATGAGCTACCATGGAAGTCCACCTGCGCAAGACAAGACGAACCCAACTGATTATAATCACTGCTTCCCTCCTCTGCAGCAGAAATTTGTTCTGTGACACATTATACCAGCTGCTGGACATTGGCTACTATAATAAAAGTTAATTTGCAGGATGGTGTGAGCAGCATTAATTTTCAACGTGGCAAAACGCTAACAGTTGACCCAACCTTGGGCCATTGCTGTTTCATCAGCAAGCTGAAAAAGGAAGTAAGTCATGAGTCATATAAAATGCTGTAGATAATAGGGAATTATTTAGGTTAGTCAAAGCCACAGCAGGAGTCTGGAGGGATACCAGAGTAACCTAAGCACATCAAACAAGGCAGCACAATGGCAGCTGAAATTCTTAAAAAAAAAAAAAAAAAAAAAAAAAAAAAAAAAAAAAAAAAAAAAAAAAAAGAGAGAGAGAGACAGAGAGCAAGAGGCAGAGTTTAAGGGATTTACCTGGAAAGAAAGTACAGTTTTTATGAGGCAGAATAGTAGAAGAGAGTCTGAAAGAAATTTCCACAGCCTCCATCTTGCTCTATTAGGGAACCCTGCAAGAATAAAAAATGTTTTCAATTAAATTATTTGGTACTAGGTTGGTAGAAGATTCAAACCTAAGCCTCTGATATGTGGAGTAGCCTAGAAACAGGCCCTAGGACTTTGAATGCTTCCAAAAGAGCACAGGGAGAGCTACACTGCAGAGGCCTGCAAGGGCACTGCTGTGCTGGGAGGAGTCCGTGCACTATTGCCCATTTCTAAGGCAGATTATTTCCCAGAGCGATACTGCTGAAGGAAAGCCATCCTCTCCAGTTAAAAAGCAGTCAATCTGAATTACAACTCCTGAAACGAGCTTCTCTTTCCAACCCAGTCTGCAAGCCATAACAAATACAACTGGGGCCTCCCAAACCATGGTGCCAGGCATTCAGAGGGACGCTCTGGGCTGCCTGCACCAGAAGCAGCCAAAATTCACAATCTGAGAAAAGGGATAGGGGCAGCATCCATTGGGCAGTGTACTTCATCTCCCTCAGGGAGTTGTAATCACTCCCAAGGCCAGAGCAGCCCCAGCTGAAATCCTGGCAGTGCCAGGCCAGCACACCCCAGACTCACCTCAGCGCTGAGTCATGGGACAGGGCTAGGATGAGAGATCCACTGAAATATGGTTGTTTCTTTTGAGATTAAGTACCAGGAATGGAATGGCAGGAAGACTACAGCAAGCAGTTTACTGCTTCAGTTGCAGGCACAGGGATGAGAGAAAAATCAGAACTAAAACCAAATCCTGGCTAGTTTTTCTATTACCTTCCTTCACTGAAATGGGGATAAAGCAGGCACCTGAAAGCTTCCAGCTGGAACCAGAAGGAATTTCACATCTCAGCCCACCACCCCCACAAACGCTAATCGGGCAGCATAGCATCAGACAGGACAGCCAGCAGCAGAGTCATCTGAGCCAAGCACCCCTTGAACAGCAGCTCCTAATGAAGCCCCAACTGAGCCATAAAAACTGCCACGGATGAATGACATCAGTGCAGGTTGATGGCTTTCTTCACATAAGACTTCAGCATGAGGAAATGATTTAAGAGACAACTAAACTCTACTAGTCATAAGTAGTAGATAATAGGTTCCATAACACATATTGGTGTGTGCAAGTCATTCAGGGTAATTAACAGAATCATATGAAAGAAAACAAGCTCTTCTTCCAAAAAATTTATTAATATTACATATCAATCCATATTACAAAACATTGTGGGTGAAATGAATTGAAATTCAGACATGGCTCAAACACAAAACATAAAAGTGCAATAATATTGCCACAGGCATAATCTAACACAAGAAATACAACAGTGCCTCAGATTATGTGAGACTTGCAGAAGCTTCTGGCTTTTTAACACATCCCATAAACATCACTATTAAGACCCTCAACAGATACGTTCAGCGTGTTTAATTTAAAAAAAAAAAAAAAAGAAAAATGCTGATTTATGTCACAAGAGAATCTGGAGTATGACTTTGTCATCATGTCTGAAACTTCAGCTAAGTAACATCTGCATTTTCCTTTTAATACTAAGGCAGGTTACTCGCTATCTCTGTCAGAGTATTTGACAAAATATCCCTAATCCCAATTCTCTTCTGTGGGATGAACCAGATTTACATTTCTTGTTACAAAGGCTGAAAGGTTTTGATATCAGTGTGACTGTAAAGGGTAGCCTACTGAAATGACAGTGTCAAAATATGTGAAATGGCAGGGCTACGAACCTCTGAACACACTTCTGAAAGGTTCCCTCTCTTTAGCAAGCAGAAGATGCAAAAAAAAAAAAAAAAAAAAAAAAAAATCCATTGCAGAGACTTTGCTTTGTATTCTCCTTAGTGTAACTAAGGCAACTTTTTTCAAATCTTAACTGATTTTAACAGCTGAAATATTCTCCCAAGGTAGTAGTAATATTCCCCCATAAAAACATGGAAATCTAAATACCTGGCAAAGTATTACTGTGAATACAACGGAGTAGAAGAACCATAATTAGGTTCATTCTGCTTCTATTAAACGCAGTCCTTTATAAAAAGTAAGTTGGAAAACGAGCAGTTCTGAAAGACAGAACTATATGTCAATGTATAAAACTGTGTGGAAACTATAATACAAAAAAAAAAAAAAAAAAAGAGTCAAAGTGTTTCAAACACTCAAGGGCACATTAGATTTAAGACTTTGGGTTACGTGTCTGGGGCTTTTTGATCAGTTTCCTCATCATTTTTCTGCGGAGTAGATTTCTTGGCTTGTTGATGGTTGGTTTCTGACTCCCTGCTAAGAAAGTAAAGGAAGTGGTCAGCAAAGCAGAATGACAACGTTGTTATTACTCTCCATCTCCATTGTTTGGGCTTATTATTTATTATGCTATTAATCCAGTTGAACCCAATAACAGCCATGTCAAAAACTGTAAAATGAGTTCTGGACACACTATTCCCATACACAGTAAGGTTTCCAGTGCATCTACTATGGCACTGGTCTCTGTTTTCGCTGTTTGTTCTTTTCCCGAGAAAGAATGCAAGCCTATTCTAGCTGCCCCACAGTAGCACCAGAATGGAAGTACACCCTACACTGCTTCATTTCTTTGAGCAACAAAAGGGCAAAGTCTAATTATAACCAGTGCCTATGGAAGATGGAAAGAAGGTAAAATTATCTGGGCTCCTTCACAGAACAGGCTTTCCACAGAGATGCTGCAGAATGGTCCAAGGCAGCAGTCGTGGCAGCAGGTTATTCCAGAAGAGCTTATGAAAGCCACACTAAACATACAAGTACAGTCCTGAAAGCCAGTACTCGGCAAAGCTGACTGAAAAATCTTTGACACCACATTGCCTGTTTATCTGCACACAGAGCCCTGCATCCAGTTTCCAATTCATTAGCTTTGACTGCAACTGTTTTCTACTCTAGTCTTTTAAAATGAAATTATTCAGGTCTTGTCATTCCAAGAGCTATAGATCAAGTTTAACAGCAGTTGCATATACACATATGAGAGGTTAACTGATATCAACTTTAGACTCCAAAAGGCTACAAGAAAGACACTAGGGAGGGGAACTTTGGGAAGGGGAGAAGAGTACATTAAGTTGCCTTAAAGATTTACTTAATGTTGCTGTACACTCCCAAGCTATAGAAATGTATATGTACATTAATTAACACTAATTATGCCTTTAACTATGAGCTTTGGTTGACCACACCTTACTGAATTTTGAAACGCACAACTTATAACCAATCCTTTGGGTTTTCCTATCTGTTGCACTAATAACAAGACAGATAACTTTTCTTCATGCCTTTCTTCCCTGTGAAGAGGGAGAAGATGGCAGAGCCCCCAGAGTAGATGTAGCTGGGTGTATGCAGGGGCAGAGAGCAAGATGCTGAAGAGGTGATTTCCTTCCTCCTCTCTTTTTGCATGCTTAGGCTGGAGCCTGGCCCTACCACTTCCAGGGAGTAATAGATGCAAATTAGGTAATCATAGGCATCTCTGATAGACTTAGCACACATTAGTGTCTCCCTTATAATGCCAGAATGGCAGAGACATAGTCAGAGTGGTACGCCACAGAAATAGTACTGCCATGAGTAACTGGCAGGCAATATTTGTACTTCCAAGGTCAGTACTCACAGCTCTTCAACTACCAGCTTCAACAGCCATGGACTTCAAGCCCAGAATTGGATAATCATCTCCTGACTTAAGCCTTTCACACACCTTAAATACAGCTGTACTTGGGCACTGTAAATGTCTCACATTTAAAACAGAAATGTGCTTTTGTTGGTTTTTTGTTGTTGTTTTTCAAAGGCACAGTGTATGTTAGACATGGCCCTAATTTTTTTTCCCCCCTTAATATATATATATTTTAAGTTTTGTGCTGTGTCTGCTTCCTGACTGTTCTGAGGATTTACATTAATTATGCTTTTCTCTCTCTCATAGATTTACATATCAAATAAATCCAAGTATTAGATCTGCAATAGTGGGTATGAACATATTACTGCAGGTAACAGCACAACTGTTTTGACTTACAAGCACAAGTAGCTGGTTTGAATAAAATCAAGAAAAAAACCCCATCATCCCCGACCCTTGTCCCCATGGCCTCAGATTCAACACAAGTGATGAAGCAGAGATCTTTAGCAATGGGAACGGGAAATGGGAACAGGTAGCAGAGAATCGAAGAGAGGATGTTAGCTGCTAAAAATGCTAAAGAAAAACGTAAATTGATTTCACAACTTGCTTTAATCCCACTTCAAAGTATCTGGAAGAAAGTGGAAGAAAGTAAAACCTTAATTAGTGTTGTTGCTGGTACTGAACAGTTTAAATACTAATTCCTTGTGGGCACTGCTAAATTAAACAGTCTTTCTGTGTGCCTTTCTCCACATTTCATTTAAAAATTAAAAATTGTGCAACTGCCACACATTACACTTTTCTTGTATGAACAATTTAACACTGCATCTTAGTTTTCCCTTCCTTTGAGGATACTGAGGCCAAGCTGTAAAAAGCATACATTTATAAAAAACATGGTGAGTAAAAGAACACACTGAACACCTAGCACTGGTGTATGGATTGGTTTATCTGCTTCTGACTGACAAAACACCAAGAAATCTTACCTTTTCTACAGACATTGTAGCAATCTACTTCAGTAACGAAGTTGTTGGCATTTCCACCACAGCCAGTGTACTTGAACTCCTTGCATGATTTACTTGTGGTATCATAGTAATAACGGGGCACAGAAGAGGAGCACAAGCCTTCATCCTTTGGGCTATAGCATAACAAGGGACCAGCTTGAAAAAGAAAAAGGAGATCATTTATATAATCTCTATGTCTAGCATATTAAAACTTACCCTGCAATCAGTTTGGTTGCTAAACACCTATTATTCCCACTGAACTGACATGAGTGTTAGCAATGACTTCAGAGTTACTGCATCCTATTCCTATGAGTTATACATTGGAGAAAGCAGCAGGCAGTCCCAGAAAACAAGCTTAGTAGTCCACAAGTGAAATTCATCCGCTTTTCACAAATGCGGTGCTGTATTTGGGAGAGCAGAAATGTTCATGGGAGACAGACAGCAGTCAGATTCCATGTTTACAGGAACAAAATGCAATTCCAGTGGAATTACCTCTGTAGGTGAGAAAGGCACTATTTACTCTGTCCCTGCTACACAGTTTTGCTAGTAAATCCTACCCACTTGCTGCCAGAAGTACAAAACCTCACCATATTTTTCACAAGAATGTTTACAGAATCTCACTTCTGTTGCTGGAGACCTTTTACTAACAGAAATTAAAAATAATTCACCATTTGCTTAAGGGAACGGTGACAATCTCTCATTGACCAAAAACAACTACCTCATCAAGCACTAGTAAAGCATAGGCAGCAACACTATTCTGGTATCTCTGTTCTTCAAAGGCACTGTCCTGCAACAGGTATTAATCAGGTGTTTATGATAACATCCATTTACAGTCATGTCCTCATAATTACCCTCTCTCCTCTTAAAAGTTGGTACGGAGAGGCAGGGAAGATCCACACCAGATGAGGCAAAAAGTCTTTCATCAGTACTTGAATTAGGTGGTGTGGAGTTTTTAGCACTGCCAGCAGCATCCCTCAGGCTTGAATTCATAAAGGCACCTCTGCATATATCAGGACATCACCTTCCTGACCATGACAGCCACAGCACCTTAGACACCTGCCCCAGCACAGATCTTCCACCTCATTGCCCTTCAGCTTACAGGTGTACAGCTCCGTAGAAGGCAAGAGGCTGGCTGGGTGTAGCTGTGCTCAAATTTAAAGTCACTATATCAGAGTAATAGAGCATTCTCAGTAAAAGGCAGGTGAGAGCAGCCACACACCACAACCTGAAGACAATTATAAGCATCCATGCTACAGAAGTCTTAAAAAGCACCACTGTGCAGGCATCTAGAGCAAAATACCAAATAAAGTATCATCTTCATATCGCTTTCAAACCATCTAGTTTATTAAGGATTTGGAACAACCGTTACTTTTCTCTGGCAGACAGTGATCCACACAGGACTGGAGGTCCTTGAAGTTGTTGCCGTTCCCATAGCAGCCCCCATAGACAAACTCCTCACACCTCATTGAACTCAAGTTGAAGGCGTATCTTCTTATGTGTCCTCGGCAGGGCCCTGTATCAGCCTCCATTCGGCAGAGTTTGGGCACCTCTGCAACAAAAAGAGTTTCACAGTCAGTAAAACCATTCCTACACGCCCTCATCCCAACAGCACAGCATTGCACCCTCAGTAAAACAAACCCATCATGCCCCCATCCCAACAGCACAGCACTGCACACTGAGTGTTTATGTGCCAATTGTAGCAAGACCCAGCTTGTCCCAGCACCTGCACTCCTCAGTAACATGGCATAAGCTCTACAGGAGGAATCCGATGCATTAATTAGACACATTATTATAAGTTAGATTTTAAGGAAACTGGTACATCCTGCACAGTCCCCTATGACACAGCTCCCTGCATACAGGCTGATGCAGCTCCCCAGGCACAATGCCCCCTCCCCCCCCCACTCCTCCCCAGAGGCTCTTGGTGCTCCAGACTCACTCTTGATGGTCCAGCAGCTCTTCTCGCAGTCATCGTAGCTGAGGAAGTTGTTGGCGTTGCCGTGGCAGCCGCCGTAGCTGAACTCCTGGCAGCTCTGCGTGTACCTGTCGTAGTACCAGCGCGGCACCAGGGCGCGGCACGGCCCGTCGTCGGGGGGCAGCAGGCAGGCGCGCTGCTTCTCTGCGGAGACACAAGGCCGGGGCTGAGGGAACCTTCGCGGTGGCGGCGGCGGCCCCGGGCGCCGCCCGCGCCCCGCTCCTACCTGTGAGGCCGCGCGGCGCCAGGGCGGCACAGGCCAGCGGCAGCAGCAGCGCGGGCAGCGGAAGGCGGCGGCCGACAGCCATGTCGCAGCGGCGGGCGGGAGGGACGGCTAGCAACAGGGTCCCGGGAGCGGTCAGCGCTGCCCGGCCCGACGGCAGCGCTTTATATGCGCCGACACGGCTTCCCCGGGCCGCCTCCCTCCTTGCGCATGTTGTGGGAGGGGAAGGGGTGATTCACGGGGCAGCAGGTCGGCAGCGGGGCGCGGCGGGGCGCGCGCCTGCGTGAGCGCCGGGGACGGGGGGGGCTCCGCCGGGGCTGCGGGGGGCTTGGCGGGGCTCCACAGCCGTGTTACGGGACGGTGCCCGGAGATAATTTCCTGTTAATGACGGATCCGGGACGCGTACGGCGGCGCCCGAGGCGGGCGCGGGGCGGCAGCAGCCGGCGGGGCTCCGCCACACCGCCCTACAGCCGGCTGCCTTCAGCTGCCCCGGCACCAGGGGCACTAGGGAACGAGCCGGCGTCGGGCGCCGGGAAGCGCCGAGGGCTGAAGGGATGAAGCCGCTGGATGGGGCAGGGAGATGAATTTCAGGAGGCATCACGGCTTGGTTTATCCTGAAGATAACCCCAGCGGGCATGCAGGCCCCGAGGGGAACCACAACGCCTGAGTAAAGCAGGAGTTTGCCTTCCTTCCGCAGCTTCTCTGTGTTCCATGTACCGTGTACGATTGCCGCCTGCTTCTGACAGGATTTTGTTTACCATAAAGGCAAGAAAGAGGAGCAAATTCAACCCCCCAAAACCAAATGGCTGCTCTTGTTTTTCTTCAAAAATCTCCCAGTTGCTCAAGAATAAGAAACTTCTTTAGTTAAAACACAGAAACATACAAAAACACATGCAAAACTACACCGACAACAGAACAAAATCCTGGTTCAATGTGAGGCATCACCATGGGACACATCTGCTGTATTTCAGGATCTTATTGGTACAGCCATGAATAGCATGCCCTTATTTTTGGGTAAACTAATTAAGCACGATGATTGTAATAAAGCTTCAGTTGCTCCAGTAGGAAAAAAACAACCACCACATTTTCTATTTCCAGAAAAAGAAAAAAAACAAAACAAAACAAAACAAAACCCAACAACCAAAAGGCCATCTTTCTAATATTAGGGAACTCTCAGGTGATTTTTATACAACTAGACTGATGTCCTTTAGCTTTCATTGGATTTTGTTGGAATTGCACAGGAAGCCATTGAAATGCCATTTCAAACAATAGCAGCAAAATGAGTGCTGTCATGCTAATACCATTTTCCATTTCCTCTGTGCATGCACACACACACAAAACAAAGTTTGAATTAAACCCATCTATCCATCAACCCTGCAGCACGGTGTGGCATTTACTCAGCTGCTCCTCTGCTGTAACAGCAACAAAGTTCACTTAGATTAGGATAGGTATTTGTAAAAACATATGAACCAGAGGAGCAGCTAACAGCGAGTGGTGAGAGCCTACACTAGCTACAGTCAGCAGAACTAGCCGTATCTGCGGGTAGCTGCTGCAGGCTTCCCATTACTGGGCTATGATGCCCTGCTCCCACCGGCAGCCCTCAGCTCTGGCCCTCCTCTGCCCCACCATTCTCTACACCCACTCCATGCTCCCTGCAAGGGCTGTGCTGGGCTCTGCTGCCCAGCCAGCAGCTCCTTGCCACTGCTCTGAGCAGCACTGGGGCCAGCAGGGGCATGGGGATGCCAGCATAGGTTGTAGGGGTTAGGAACTGTGCATGGATAACAGCCAAAGGGATGAGGGGAAGAGGAGCTGATTTTAATGAACTGAAATAAATCTGAGGTAAACCCTGCGAGCGAGCTCTTATTGGAGCAGTGGCAGAGGAAGGAGATGTAAATCATGGCATCCTGCTGTACTGCTTACATCTGGTGGATGGGAGAGGGGCAGGTAATGTCCTTGTGGCTATAGCCAGAGGTGGAAGGAGGGTGGGGGATGACTGCCTATAAGGGTGTTTCAGGTTCTGAAAACCAGATGGGTTTGCTCAGGCCCACTCAAAGGGCTGCACCTAGGCCTGCAGCTTTGCTTGGTGTGAAGGGCTGTGGCTGTGCTGATTCCACATCTGCTAGTGTCATATGAAAGCAGCTGCCAAGAGCAGAGGTGCCAGGGCACAAACAGGGTGAAGGGACATTTGTTGCAGAAAGTGAGCCCTCTGCTCAGGGTCTGGACCTCAGCAGTATATGCAAGCACAGGGGGCTTTCTTAAGTCCTTCTTGTACTTTCTGAACCCACCACTCCGAGTGTACCCCATCCCCAGCACCCACCACAGCTGCAGGACCCCAGGTGCTCTGTGCAGTGCAGCACAGCTGTGGCATGCAGAGCTGTGTATCCCACCGGCAGCCTGACCCGACAGCTGTTCCTTCACCTCTGCCTTTCAATCTGATCTGCCTGTAGTTTTAACACAGAACTTTGGGGGAATGTGCCCAAGAAAAGCACCTGCTGCGACCAGCTCACCTCTCTCAGCGCACCAGTGGAACACGACCACGCAGCACTGAGGTACAGGAGGAGCAGAGGAGAGGGCTGAGCGCGGGGCAGCCCCCGGCTGCTTCTGCCGCACGGGGCGAGGAGGGGAGCGGGTTCTGGCAGCCCTCCGGGTGCGGGGCGCTGGAGCCCCGCAGTGTGAACGTCCCGAGCGCGGGGCCGGGCGGGCCGTAATCCGATTAGAGGGGATTAGCCCAGAGTTTAAAGGCCGGGAGGCGCGGGGCAGGGTGCCCGGCGCGGTGGGGAGGAAGCGGTCGCCGCCGACCAGCCCGGCGGCACCGGGTGAGTGAGACTGGGGGCGGGCCGGGGGCGGCCGCCCCGCCGTCCCACCGCTCTGCCGGGGGCTCCGGGCCCGACGGCCTCGCTGCCCAGCGGTAACCCTTTGTCCTCCCTCCCTCCTCCCCTCCCTTTCTCCGCGCTCTGGCAGCGCGCACACCATGCCGGCGATCAACATCGAGGATCTGAGCGAGAAGGACAAACTGAAAATGGAAGTGGAGCAGCTCCGTAAAGAAGTGAAGCTGGAGAGGCAGCCGGTGAGCGAGGGGCCGCCTGGCGGGCCGGGGGCTGAGGCTGGGGCGGGGGGCGGCTGGGCAGCCCCGGCGCAGTGCCGTCGGGCGGCGGCGGGGCCGGGCGGGCAGCACCGTGCGGAGCCCGGCGGGGCGGAGCGGGAGGGCCCCGTCCTGGCGTGGCGCGGGGGTGCTGGGGGCCCCGCCGCGGGGAGAGGGGCGCTGTGCTCTACCCGACGGCTCTTGCCCAGATCCCGCTCCGAGCGGCCGTGCCGGGTGAGGCAGAATTCCCGTCCTATGTAAAAGGCACCGGGGCGTTGGGGGTGCCGTGGCCAGCGGGACTCCCCCGGGCGAAGGGTAGAAGCTGAGGGGCTGGTGCCTCAGAGCCGAGCTCTGTCCTTCTGCGTTCGATGGGAGCACAATACTTTGTCACACTGGTAATTTCTTTCCACAGGTGAATAGTTTCCACTGGTTTTTATTGTTGTTGTATTATTTTCTGTAAATGGAAGAACACAATTGATCTTGCCCTATGATGGAACTTTTAATATTTTTTTGGTATGTTTTAATTCTATATGCCAGCAGGAAAAAAAGATACATCTAGACAAACTATTTCAGACTAAAAGTAAGTTTATATTAAGGGATCAGTGGAATTGTTTCTGTGTATTAGATCTAGGTACACAGCCAACAAAATAAGAAAGCCACAATTATAACAGACTCATAGAATGAATCAGAGAAGGACTTGGCTTGGAAGGGACCTTAAAGCCCACCCAGTTCCAACCCCCTGCTGAGGGTTCATTGCCACCCACCACATCAGGCTGCCCAGGGCCCCATCCAACTCAGCCTTGCATGCCTCCAGGGATGGGGCACCCACAGCTTCTCTGAGCAGCCTGTGCCAGTGCCTCATTGCATTTTAGGCGTCAGTTAAATGTCAGTGGTTGTAGACGTTATGGTCTACAGATCCAGAAGTATTAAGGGCTGCACATCTGAGTACTACAGGCACCTAGATCATCCCTCAGAGTGTTGTCAAGCTCCTGAAGTACTCTGTAGTACGCATAGATTTTAATTTTCTTAATAAGATTTCAAAACTCTTTATGTGAATAAATATATATTTAAATATTCTGAATAGTCTAAATATTCTAATATTTGGTCAATTTATTCTAATAAACCAAAAGACTTTAGAGAACTGGGTATTTTGAAATCAGCTGCAGTGAAGCACAGTCAACATCCTCAATTTCACATCTGCTCTCTTTAAAAGCTTCACAGTGAGCATGAAGTCTGTGCTGTAGGCATCACAGCTGTACCACAGCTAGAGGTAGTTAGGCCTTATTCTGTGCACCCTGTGGTTGAGGATTAACACTGAGCTACTTCTGATGGCTCAGAGGCTGTGACACAGCGGGTAAATTCACCATCTCACTTGGCATAACTTTACCTATGGAGTAAGATATAATTATGGAGGAAAGCAACCAGCCTTAAATTAGAAATAATGGCCCCTGTTGGCCTGGCAGCATCTGGATTCTGCTGCTGACTGCGCTGTCGTGTCTGTGGGTTTGGCAGGCACAGAGCTGGGAACTGTGCTTAGGGGCATCCCTTATCCAGGCACCTGAGGACAGTGTCTGTTCCACAGGAAGGGAAGTGAAAGGTGTGTGTGGTAAGGGCACAGAGCAGCCCTGGTCCTCCTCCAGGGCAGGTTCCTGTGGGGGCCTTCGCATGTGCGGCCGTCATGCAAGGAGGCCTGCGGGTTGTGCTCCTGCTTCACGCAGTATGGTATTTTATTTATTGTTGTTTGACACAATGCCATGTGCCTTTAGGTGATTTCCTAGGTGACTGTCATTGAAGACATGTGGCTTCTGCTGTAGAACTCAGGATGGGGATTTGTATCATCACCAAAAAACCCTTATGGAGTGTTTTGTTTGGGAAAAACGTGTGAAGTGACAGATGCTTTGTAGACACATAGCATGTTGTGGAGCTGAAATGTTGATCCTGAGTGTGTTGACCATAAGTCATGTCAGTGAAGATGTCCTTAGTATGACTATATCGACTGATTTAAAAAATGGAAGTTTAACAGCGTAGCAGCCAATGGGCTGAGTGCTGGCCTGTGGTACCCAATGGGCAGGCACTCAGGGAGAGGTGTCTGCTGAGAAGTGCATGAGCTCTGGCAACGTGTCTGTCCTCCCCGCAGGTGTCCAAGTGCTCCGAGGAGATCAAGAACTACATCGAGGAGCGCTCGGGAGAAGACCCGCTGGTGAAGGGCGTCCCGGAGGACAAGAACCCCTTCAAGGAGAAGGGCGGCTGTGTCATCGCCTGAGGGAGACCCCAGCCAGCTGGGCCTGGTCCAGCAGTGCAGGAGCAGTTTTTGTCTGTTGTTCTTTTTTTTGTTTTGTTTTCTTAAATAAATAGATGAATCTGAAAGCAGGGTCTCATCGCTTCACCGCTCTCGCCACCTGTTTGCCGCCTGCTCTGGCCGGTAACTCGAGAGGGCACGGCGGCCCGGGACGGAGGGCGGAGCGGAGTGGAGCGGCCGACAGCGGCCATGGCGCTGCGGGGTGGCGGGCGCTGGGCGCTGCGGGCCTCGGCCCTGCACGGCAGCGGGCGGCGGGACGGACGGCGCATAGCCGACACGCCGCAGCACGGCGCCTTGCGGGCGGCCCTCAGGAAGGTACCGCGGGGACGGCCCGGCAGCCGGCGTGGCCTGCTCGCTGCGCTGCACCGGGTGCTGCGTGCGGCGTGTTGGCACTGCGTGGCTCCCGTTTCACATTAAAAGTCGGGTAGTGGGACTGTGGGGACTTCTGCGAGTGGGGCTGGGCTGCTGTGCTGCCTGTGCGCGGGGAGGGAGCACAAACGGGGGTGTTGGTGGAACTTGGCCTGCCCGAGTGAGATGTGAAGATCTGGAGCACAGGGCGGGAGAGCTCTCAGTTCCCTCCCAGCCCCTGCAGAGCACGGGGTAAGGGTTGGCTGTGGACACCGAGCGTAAGGGCAGGTGGAACAGAGCCTGTTTGTCACGGTGGTGTTTCTAGAAGGGCCGTAACAGGAGGTTCCTGTGAAACTGAGAGAAGGAGACACTTAGTTCTGTTAAGGTTAAATGGAAGTTGAATGCCACTCTGTGAATAATGATGGCAGTGGTGAAATTATCTGTGTTCCTAGCAGTGAGGTCAGTGTCACCTGAAGAAGGCTGTGGTATAATTAAGCAACACCTGTCAAAGTTAGAGAATTAGGTTTTAATAAAGTTAGAAAGCCTTGGTGTGGAATCCACTGGGAGGGATGGTGTGGGGGCAGTGGGATGGAATAGGACGGGGTGGGATGGAACGGATGGGATGGGATGGGATGAGTTGGGATGAAATGAAACAGGACAACCAGGTGAAATGGGATAGGATAAGGCAAGATGAGACAAGCTGCGTGTGTGAGAAGTGTCTCTAAACTATGGAATTGTGAGTGATGTGCTCAAGTTCATTTGGGAGCAGGATGTGCATTCCGAGGTGGACATGATGGAGTGTGAAGTGCTGTCCCTGATTTGCCTGTAAGTGAATGCTCAACTCCTGGCAGGTGCTGCACTGTAGTTTTATAAAAGCAGTGTGTGCTGGATGTCCTAATGTTAGATCATTGATACAGCTCAATTTGGAGCTGTACTGTTAAGAATATGATAGAAGCTTTTAAAAATGACTTGAAGAATCTTACACTTTTATGGATAATTTACCCTTTTTCCAAGTTTCTCCTCTTTCCATGTTTAATGTGGAGAAGGGATATTGGCGCTGCTTCTGATTCAGACAATTCTTCAGGTTTTGGGTTGTTTTTTTTTTTTCCTTTCTTTTTTTTTCCTGGAATTAACTTTCATACTTCCAGGGTTAAAGCAAGATATTGCAAAGGCCATTTAATTCATCAGGCTTTCTATGGCTAAAGTTAGGCCTCTTATCCTTGAACTTCTGCAGTAGTGTGTTCATTTTCTGTGTTATACAAAGAAACCTGGTGCTTGACTGACTTCCTTATAAATTAGTTTCATTCATCTAAATTCCTGGACCTTCTTCAACGCAGGAATGAGCTGGCGGGGAAAGGATCAGTAAAAGAGTTGAAGATGAATCCTCTTCTGTCATTTGAGTGAATAATACAGGATTGTTTTACTTGTATTGCAGTAACAGGCCTGTATATCTGCAAAGTCACCTGCCTTGCTCTGTTCCCTAGTTCTGGCCTGTCCCCTAGTCCTGGAATTTACAAAATGCTTATATAACCCTTATTTCAGTTTCTGTCTGATCATATAGAAAAAGTAATCTTCACCAGTTTACATCAGATCCAGTCTAATGTTGTTGTTTACTCTAAAGCTTCCAGCAATCAATGTTTATTTTGGCCTAAGTTAAGACTGACCCTGGTGAATTCAAGAGAAACTGAAAAGTAAACACTATGGCAGAGAATGACCACTGAGTATCTGTAATGCATTTTAAATGTAACGATTATTGAATTTGGGGCACTCTTTCCACTAGGTTAATCCAGATGCAGCTGCCAGTGAAATCAGAGAAGCAAACAGTATAATTTCATTAGTGAAAACCATTATTTTTTTTTTATTCTATTCCTTTTATTTTTTTAATCTGTTAAATTAATGTACTTATAATGATCTGTACTTCTCCAATTGTTCTGAGCAGGATGAGGAAAAGACTCCTGTAATTCCAGGAGCTGTTTTTAGCAAGGGTATTGAAATAACCTTGTGAGTGGTTTCCTTTACTACTTCATAGGTCACCACCCTTCCTCTTGGAAATCGAAAAAAGTAACTTTTCTTTACCTTGTTGAACAGTACTTATAGTACACTGGTATCCTACAATTTGATGCAGTAATTAAATTATAGTATCACTGGCTTGAAGGAAGAGAGGGCTTAAGCTACTATATGTGTGTGCATAACTATGCATATACATGTACGATATGTACTTTAACATGTCCATGTTTGTATACCTCAGGCAATAGTAGTAAGAAGCTTTAGGAAATACATTTGAAAAGGATTGGCATATATTTTGATGGAGTTGCATCTAATATAAGAGATATCATTTTACACATGGTGATGGCTTGGACTGATTACAGAACATTACATCTTTGTAGAATAAGGAGAATTCCTGTGACAATGGACTCCTCAAAAGGTCACCATTGTCTATTTGCCACTTCTGGCTTGTATGTCTGGCCCCAGTTATTAACAGTGTCATGAATTTCTATTCATTAGTATATATACGTATTCATAGAAGAATATATATTGCGATCTTTATATTAGAGCATAAAAGAGCTGGGTTAAATACTAATTTTCAGTATAAATATCCGTTAAAATTGTTGTAAGCTCTCTGTCAAAATAATATGGCTATTTTGGATAATCTGCAGATTACCACTGAAGTGTGACTACTGTTACTGCTGGAGCACCATAGTTGGAGGTGTTTTGTCCATCTCTTATAGCAAATCACAAAAAACAGTAGTAAAACAGCAAAGTCATTGGCTGTTGGCAATACAAATAAATAACTTAAAATACTTTCTTACTAAATCAAAAGAGAAAATGAGAGAGGAAAGACAGCAGAAGTTGCAAAAGACATGATTTGGATCTCTAAAACAATATTTGTCATGCATTTGAGGTAGAAGTTTGAGAAGGGAGACAGTTAAACACGACATTAGTAAACCTCACAGCTTTTGTACATATCTATGTAAGGCAAACAAAATTCCCAGATTCTGGGATATTTGCAGTTGCCTTTGTCATCTTGTGTCTAACAGAAACGTTTTATAACATTTTGAGGCCAGATCCCTTTCTGGTGTAGGATATTTCTGTTTGTCTTTCCTACTGCCTAGAATTTTGGGCAATAATTTAGCAGAGAGAAAGTGTTCATAGCTGATTTTGTTGTTATCTGGGCAGCTGGGATATATTACTGTAATAAGAAGTACCACCAAAGACATTCAGTAGTACTTTATCATTGTCACACCTGATTGGAGAAGGCAATGCAACTGTGAACTTCTGACAGTTTAAATCGTATCTTAATAATCAGTTTGTGACTGAGCAAATTACTGTGATTTACATAGGTTGTGCCATGACCGTTCAGGAAATCTAGCTTTCTTTAAATCATTTTAGGTCCTGTTAGTGTAACAATGTGTGAGTAAATCTTTAACCCTGCCCCACGGCATACTGATGAACATGGCAGCACCCATCTAGGTGTCATTGTACTCTGAAAGCTGTTCTTTCAACTTGCCTTGTTCTGGATGTTTTTTTTCGTTTTTCTTTTTTCTTTTTCTTTTTTTTTTTTTCTTATTAAGCTTCAAAAGGAGCAAGAAAGCCTGCATCAGGTTTGATAGATGAGCACTGATGGATTGCTGCAAGGAGACTTCTGAGATTCTTGGTGTGCTACTTAGAATTATTTTCTGTCCTACAGCCAGGCTTGTGGGCCTAGACAACAACTGTTGTATTATCAACGTGCTTTAGGATCAGAAGGTCCCAGGTCACTAGCCCTGATAGCACCACCAGAGGTGTGTGTGTTCCCTCAGGTGGGTTTCAGTGATTAGTTTATAGCTTGTCATAAAAAATTAGAGCCTTGGTTTGTCTGTAGCAGTAAGGCAGGGCAAGCTTATCTGCAATCTGCCATTTTGTGTGCTGTAGCCTTCAAAACATGCCGCATTAACTTGAGACAGGGAAAACTAGTATGGGTGTCATGCTACGCTGTTTGAGAATGGAGCTGCTCCTCAGGCAGATTTGGGAAGGTCACAAGTATTGCAGTTAGAAGTTTACAGTGGGAGAAGCAGAAGGATGTGTGCCATAATTGCATTTTCAAAGACAGAATTGGAGACTAAGAATGTCTCCTTTATTCTGGAGAAGAAACCAGCCCTTTCCCAGGGGAAGCTGATAAAATTCTGTTGATCGCCTCATCCAAAGAGAAATATGGAACATTTTATTTCAGCTTAGCTTTATCCCAGCCACAAGGAAAACGAAAAAATGGAAAGTAGATGAAACAAGAGCATGCTGAATAAAAATGTTTCCCATGATGCTGGAGCAATGTGGTAAGTAGATTCTGTGTAAGCTTCTTGTGGTTGAGATGACAGTCCAAATCTTTAGTTGATGATTCAGCATTCAGGACTAGCAGTCCTTCAGTGAGGTCAGCTGTTTGGATCTGTGAAGATACCCTAGGCTTATTAGGTACTCAGCTGATATGGAGATGAGCATAGTTTAAGTGCCAGGACATACATAAAATGGCATCAGTTGTGAGTCTCTGGTGGCTTTCCATCATTTGCCTTTACCGTTTGGCATGTACAGAGCCATTCTTTTAGTAGCTCCAGAGAATTATTTTTCCTCTTTCAGTGACACGAGATAAAGAAAAGGTGAAGGCACCAGTGAAGTTAAAGTCAGTTCCTAGAGCAGAATATTTTCCATTTTATCTGAAGGATTCAGTCACGATGTGGGCCACAATGTCTGAACACGGTGCTCTGGGAGGTCCTAGAGTACTACAGGAGGTGCTTGTTGCCACTTGTTGACCATTAAAAAAGCACCATGAACATCTAGAAGCTCTGCTAATTGAAATCTCGTGAAGAAGGATGTCTGTCAGCCTGAAGAAACCAGCCCAGCCACCGCTTCATACCACATTGCTCCAAACAGCCAATATCTCTAACAGTACCCAGATTTCAGGCTGCGCTTCAACCTAGTAACAGCGTGAAATGCTGAGCCCTGTCGTGGGGAACAGTGTGTGGGTGGCAAAGATGGACAAAGTCCAGGCACATGTGCCTTTCAGATTGGATCCCATCACATTATTTCATGACATTCTAATGACTTGCAGTGGAAAGGTGGCCTGGAATGTCCACAGTGAGATAAATTGCTTTGTTCGCGCAGGGCTATAATCCAGAACCAAATATGAATAATCACAGTTCCTAAGAATATAATTTGTGGTCACTGTGGCCAAGTCTGAACTTAGTAAAGTTGTTGGGAGGTGGAAAAGGGAGTTTTTTTTATCTAGTTTTTTTTGCCATAATGATACCATGTGTGCACAAAAAGTCCTGCTAACTAAAAGAGGGAAAGAAAACAAGTTTCGTGCATTAGCAGCTTTGTAAGTCACAGGGATGGCACATGTTTGGAATGAGTACCTGTATAGATCAGTGTTCTGCTATTTTAAGTATTATTCACAATTCTTTTTGTGTTTCCTAACCCATTCTGTTTCTACAAAATGCTGTTTTATTTCTAAAAGTTAAGAGATTCAGGGGAGCCTGACGTGTGGAGAGACATTGGGGGAATACTGTCAGTAATGAGGAAAAATTCTTATTTTCTGCCCCTATTTAAATTGTGTTTTTAATATGTCTCTCCTTGGATAGTATCCATTGGTTATATTTTTGTGTTCGGGGTATGTATATCCATGAATACCTTGGAACCAGAAGTGTGAATGTATTTTCTGTATCCCCGAGAGAGTAGTTTACAATTTTTGCAAAAATATCATGGTAAAAGGAACAGAATTTCTTGTCCAAGACAGACACAGAGCCCAACATGGCTTCAGCCCTATTGTGTTGAATATCAAGGGTGAGAAATGCTCATTGGATAGCATACTGCTTTGCCCGCTGTGGTGTGGTTGAATGGAGGATGCAGCAGATGCTGTCAATGAGACAGAGGAGTAAATAAATACGGTTTGTGGTCAAAGGACAGAAATTGAGAAATTCCCTGGAACCAAACATAAACGCTTAAATGATTGCCTGATCTTGGAGGGGCTTTGCAAATGTATTCCTTCCCTGCTTTTGCTGGAGAAATGGTTTTGGCATGGTATTTGCAATTCTTGAGTCCAGAGTGAGAAGCAATTTTGGGACCCTCCCATTTTCAGCCGTGTTCTTGGATGGAGCTGTTGAAGGAGTGGCTGGGAGTGAGTAGGGACTACAAAAACTCCAAAAACTCCAAGGTGTGTGCCGGGGGGGGGGGGGGGGGGGGGGGGGGTTGTCTGTGTGTGTGTTCCTTTGGGCAGGGAGAATGCCAGGAAGGAGGAGGGTCAGATGGGATCACGTGCCTCCCCAACCAGAGCTAGTCTTTCAGCATCTTGTTCTTCAGGAAAGTTAAGCTGGGCTCAGCTCCCAGGTCCTGGTCTGGACCCTTTGTTTTCTTCGCAGGGTGATGATACATGTGAGGGTGACAAAAGCTGCCTTCTGCTCCGCATAAGCAGAGGGACAGCATGTGCTTCTGCCCAGCCCTGCACTCCTTATAGGACTTGTAGGTTTTTAAGTTTTAGGCAAGCAGTGACAGAAGCTTTGTGGTTGAATCAGATAGACTTTTTTTTTTTTTTTCCTCCATATTAAAAACTGTATGGGACTAAAGGATTTTCAGTATTTTAATTTCTGAAGCAATAATCAGCTCTGCTTTATGTATTATGTGTATGGCAGAGAACTGTGTCTCTGACAGGAAAGAAACACAATGATTTAAACAGAAGCATTTTCAATTATGGCCAAACGAATAGAGCAGAAGAAATGGCGTTATACTTATAATGTGCGTGCTTTTTGGCTGAAAAGAGACTAGATGAGGACAGGTGTGTTTTGTTATATCTTGAGATGCTGCCAAATCTTACTTCATTGGGTTTTTTCCTTGTGCTATTTTTTTTTCCCCCTTTAGGAAAGGGAAAATTCAATTTAGTAACAATTTGTTCCTGTGTTTGCTGATCTCGCAGTCTTTGGTACCCAGTGCTGTAGCACACTGCATGAGTCCTTTGTTGCCTGTGGCACAGCATAATTGAAGGTACAGAAAGGAATTGTGGTGTTATAATTAATTAATTTTAAACACATCTTCCCATTTTGGACATCTATTTTTGACCACTCAGGGAATTTTTCCATTTTCACCTCCGATAAACCTAATGAGCAATGGTTTTAAATCCACTGTCAGCTTCTCTGGAAGCTCAGCTCTGGTCACAGCTATGTCTAAAGGCAGTGGAGAAAGGCAGACATGAGGCGGGTCTGTTCACTCTCCCTGTGCAGTAATGGACAAAAAAATAGAAGTATCCTAACATCTTGAGGTGCTAGCAATGATGTGTTATCTGCCCCCTTTCAACCACCTTCACAGCACTAAACTGGATTGGCTTTTTTTCAACTTTTAACATACTTCCTATTGGGAAAGGGAAAAGGGGAAAGCTGAATGACCTCAAATCTGCACATTTTATGTCTAAGTTTGCCCACATGCACAGGATCGAGTATATATAGTGTATCTGATTAACGTGATCGATGTGCCACTATTTATTCTGTCAAGCATTTGGTGTATTTACAAGCAAAATAAATGATAATCAGTGCAGGCCACAGACAGTACAGTGTGCTGAAGTGTGAACCCTAGAGCCTGCCCTCAGCAAGGGGCTTAAGTGTGGGCCTTTGTGTCATTTTATCCAGTTTTTTTTTTTTCTTTCTCTTTTTGCTCACCTGGCTGGGCTGCATCAAAAGGAGTGTGGCCAGAAGGTCGAGGGAGGTGCTCCTGCCTGTCTGCTCTGCACTGTGAGGCCTCACCTGGAGTGCTGCATCCAGATGTGGAATCCTCAGTACAGGAAAGACATGGACCTGTTGGAGTGCATCCAGAGAAGGGCCACAAAAAGGATCCAAGGGATGGAGCACCTCTCCTATGAGGACAGGCTGAGAGAGCTGGGGCTGTTCAGCCTGGAGAAGAGAAGGCTCCAGGGAGCCCCAGGTGTGGCTTTTCAGTATCTAAAGGGGGGCTGTAAGAAAGAAGGGGACACACTCTTTAGCAGGGTCTGCGGTGATAGGACAAGGGGAAATGGCTTCAAACTAAAAAGGGGGATTAAAACTGGATATAAGGAAAATGTCCGTTACAGTGAGGATCACGAGGCACTGGCACAAGTTGCCCAGAGAGGTGCTGGATGACCTGTCCTTGGAGACATTCAAGGCCAGGCCGGACCAGGCTTTGAGCACCTTATCTCATGGTGCATGTCTCTGTTCATTTCAGGGGAGTTGGACTAGATGACCAGTAAGAGTCCCTTCCAACTGATTCTCTAATAATGTTCTTCAGATGTCATGCGGAGTGGTTGGTTCTGAACAAGAGGTGTGTGTGGAGCTGGAGAGACCAAAATGGACAGAAGGGCCAGGACAGCACATTGTAGCCCTTTAGACATTCCCAGATCTGGACGTTTTCAAGGGCAAAGTTTTGGAGGCATCCTGCTTAGTACACGAATGTGAATGTTTCGAAGTTCCTAATTGAAGTACAAAGTTTGTAAACCTTTATCTGAATGTTTAAGCCACACCCATTAGATTCATTACTAGTAGTTGTAAAGTTTGAAGTTAAGTGGATACTAATTGCTGTGTTTTTTTCCTGCTGCTTCCCCCATACTCTGTGCTACACTTACGTCATTATTTAATATCTTGATGACATGAAAGTATTGAGACTCTAAAAGGAACTCTTTCTAAATGTTAACTTTAAAACTTGTTGGTTTGGGGTTTTTAAAGTGAATCACGCTGCTTTAAAAAACTGATGTCAGAATTACTTCATTTTTGTTCAGAATTTTAATTATCGAGATATTCTGATTTTAGGACTTTTTTTTCCTGCTAAGTGTTTTTCACAAGGTCATGAAACGAATGTCTATGCATAGACTGAACTTTTTCCAATTCAAACTTGTATGATTGTGAAAAATATTCTCTTGCTTTGTTCCCAGCAGTAGTCTGATGACAACTTAGAGCAGAAGTTTCGTTGTCACTTTAATTGTCACTGAGGCCCAGTCCCAAATTGTATAATCAGGTAGACAAACTCTTCTTCAGGCTCACGTGTTACATTGTACCCTTTGCTGCCCAAAGTGAATACAGAGTAAATTCTACAGATTGAATTTGAATGTCAAATCTTCCAGGCTGTGCCTTCCTGAGCCAAGGAGAGGGAAGTATTAGGACATGTCCCATTTTGACAGGACCCTTTGTGTATCCTGGTTGCGTATCCTGAAAGAGGAAGCAGTGGGTTGCAGCCTTGCTGTCAAGATTACTTCAGAATGCTGGATTTTGTTTGCTGGAAGAAAGCTCGCTAAGTAACTTAGTGCTATAAGCAGACAAGGCTTACACTCAGGGTATCATTTCTGTGGCTGTGCTGTTAAGTCATCTTTGTGTGATGGGATTATTTTTAACTCTTGTGGTCTGATGTCCTACACTGCCTCTGCTTCTGTTTGTGATCTCATCAGACCCAAGCCATGGCCTCTTCCTTCTGGGCACCAACCACGGCAGGCCTGGGCTCATCACTGCTGTGCTCATCAGGGCCAGGTTGGGTTGGGTGATGTAGACCATGGCTACGGCAGCTCATGGCTCCTGCTGCATTCAGGAAGAAGGCTAACATATTCAGATGGAAAGCACATTCTGGTGCTGCTGGTGCATCCCTTGGTGATTTCCATGGGCTTGTTTTGGTAGCGCATATAGGCAGTGCAATGGATTTGGCCACCTTGACTCTTTCAGTTCTTAGCCTTGGGAAAACACTGCCTGTTCTCAGCACCAGTGCCTGCACTGTGCAGTGTTGTGTGTACTCACTGCTGCCAGAGGTTATGAATTCAATTACAAGGAGAGACGTTGTACTGTGAGCTGTTCATTATTGTCTTTAATTATTGCTGGTGTCAAAGACAAAGGGCTCTATAGTCTGTTACCTCCTTTCTTTCATGTCAGTGTTTGCTAATTGTCATGATATAATCAAGGAAGAAATGTTGTTAGTGCTTTGTTGCTTGTTTACTCATTCCTTATATTACTTTAAAGATTTAGATTTAGTTGTTATTTCAGCTTGATTTAAAAGCAAAAATACTCCTCTTACCCTGGCACCTCTGAATCACAGGGTTGGAAGGGACCTCTGGAGGTTATCTAGTCCTACCCTCTGCTAAAGTATTTTCACAACAGTAGGTTGCTCAGGAAAGTGTCCATATGGGTCTGGAATATCTACAGAAAAGGAGACTCCACAACCTCTCTGAGTAGCCTGTTCCAGTTCTCTGTCACCCTCAAAGTAAATAAGTTTTTCCTCATGTCTGTATGGAATTTCCTATGTTTCAGTTTGTGCCCATTGTCCCTTGTTTTGTGTCTGGGCACTGCTGAAAAGAGCATTGCCATTTTGGACCCTGCTCCCAACTCCTTCAGTTTAAAGCCCACGTCAGTAGGTTGTCCAGCCTGCTGACAAAGATTGCCCCGTCTCCTCTAGGCAGGTGGATCTCATCCCTCCCTAATGTTTAATCTGTACAGAAAGTCCCATTGTCATAAAAACCAAACTCAAAATCCATATAATTTTCTAAATACAAAGGTATGGTTTTTGTCAGACATTTTCTCTTGTTCTTCTAGTAAGTCAGTCTAATCTCTACTTAGATATAACTCACAGTAAAAGTTTCTGTCCTTTTAGTAAGAATGCTTATTAATGTATTTTTCGTCTGTTGGGTTTTTTTTGTTTTTTTTTTTCAAGACTCAAGGCCATACATTGTCCTACTTATTGTGTGCTGAAATGTTGTGCTACCACTATACAGTATTGCAGGGGACAGATTTGAGATATTGTGTGTTAAAGTGTTGTTATCTTTAATTTCTGATGTGAATTGTTTGCAAAAAGGTAAACTTGATGGTGAGAAATGGAAAGAAATCTTTAGTTGTTGTAAAGAACATTTGTAGACACTCTCAGTACCCAAAATTGTTTAATTACAGTTACGACTAGGAATGGGATATTTGTTTTAGATTACAGTGAGAATTAAATGACAATCTCTAATGCTTCTGCTGGTACAATGTCAGCAGAAAATACTGAGCACCATGTGAAGGAAAATGCCCATGTGTGTGGTTTTGTTTCTTACTCATTTAAATAGTACAGTAACTTCCAGGGCAAAAGAAGGAAAACATGCAGCTATGTGGCAACGTTCTGGGGTGATATTTCTCATTGCTCTCTTCTAGATGGAGATTAAAATAATCCATAACAAAAAAAAATCTGTATTTCAGTCTTTTTCCTCCCCTTACTCCCCCACTCAATTATTTCCTCTTTCCTGAGCAGAAAGTTACAGGTTTTGTTTTCACAACACTTTGTAAAGACTATTTGAAATATAAAACACTTATTATTCTTACTACCATTCAACATGGAATGATTGTTTGTTGTCTTGATCAGTTTCTGACTGGACATATCACACAGTGTTTTTAAAAATAATTTATGGCTGATACCAACCATGACAGTCTGCATCACTGAGATTCAGACTGAGCCAAGTCTGTCTCCTGAGGTGAGTCCTTTAGTTTTATGTCTTTATGAGCTGTTGAAGCAGCCTGAACAAACCTCTGTTCCTGTGCACAAGACTTAACCGCTTCCTCTCTGTCAGGATAAGAGCAGAATTCTGCTGTGGCTTACTCTGTCAGTAGGCAGAAAGGGTACAGGGCTTCCAAATAGGCATTAGATCCCAAATACCTTTATGATTTGGCCAGCTAGATTAGGTTAAAGGATTTCCTTTGTGGTTGGGGATGTCTGTTGGATGACATTTTTAGAATGCAGTGTTAAGATATTTCTGCTGAGAGGAGTTTTAGTTCTTACTGTAGTCACTATCCTAGTGATGTATGTCTGAATGTTACCACTCATGATTTCCACTTTTTTTTTTTTTTTTTTTTTTTTTTCACAATAAAGCCTATAAAAATAAACAGAACTGCTTCTTGGCTACTGCTGAAAGCCTTTTTTCTATGTACTTACCATATGTGGCAGGTATCCCTTATGATTTAGCTCAAGGTACCTGCAGCAGTTAGTGTTTGCTTCTGAAAGCTGTGTGTAGTAAGAAAATGTAAGTTAATTCCAAATTAGTTACTTACCATATAAGTTGATTGAAGCTTGATATAATTCTCTGCGAGCACACTTTACATTTTGTCAAAAGCCAGAGGAGGGGGCATATGAAACAGGTTTGCAGCATACTTGATCTGCTTCCAAATACATCTGTCTTTAGCAATGTTTAAACACATGTTCTGTACGTGTGCAAATTCCTTTGGTCATTGATGATTTGACCCTTTGAAAATGTCTCTTTCAGTCAGCTTTTATATGAAAGGGTGATAATATCCAACAATCAGCATTAAAGCGTCAGCTGGTTGACCAACACCGCTAGAATGTTTGTATGTGGTAGCAAAAAGAGAGGGCTTCCTCCAGATGCTCTCTCCCGTTGATGCTGACTGTTGTCTGATTGGCCCATAGATTCTTCCTCCCCTCTGATTCTGTGCAAATTATCTAAAGCCTTATTTTCATGAATGATACTTCTGAAGATAGTACTTTTCTTGTCTGAAAGTAGGTTAGTTTGAGACTTATTTATGGTTGTGAATTGTAAACACAGTTTCAAGTGGATGGTCCAGGAGCTAAGAAATAACTGGATATTGATATCTGGACTGTGATGTTCATTTTTTCTTGAATGTGGAAACACAAACTGTGGTGCAGTTTGTGCAGTGAGGCTGTCCCCGTTCTGTTGTTGTTGTTGTTGTTGTGTCATGCCAGGTAGATCTTACTTTGCTAGAGGTGACAAACTTCACCTGCTAATAATTAAACTTCGTCTCTGTCAAACAACTTGAGCTCTGCTCAAGGGCATGGAAGGGAGCAGGTTATAATATGCAGGAATTATGTAGAAGAACTTCTTGAATGCCTTAGTCATTCTTCTGACTTTGTGGAACTTCAAAGGTAGTTTCTTGTGTGAACTGTGAAACACTTGGCCCTGTACCAGCCATAACAAATGCAGAATTGTGTTAGTATATTCACATTAAACTTTTGCCAAGATCTGTCAAAACTTCTGTATAGGCTTTATAACCTCTTTCAGGCACTTCCCTGGGTGTTTTCAGATCAGCATTACCACGTGGTACAAAAAGTACAATGCACAAGGTACTTCACATCCTGTAACTCAATGTGAAGGGTCCACACAGTCTGAGCATCATGAATATGGCAGTACAGAAAGTTAAATGTAGGCTGTCCTGGTGAGTATTTTGTTAGTGTTGGTCACGAGGCCTGTGCTGTGTTAGCTAGTATAAGAGAAGGAGAGAGAGATGGTAATTACTGAGTGAGTTGAACATTGAGCTTATATATTTCTCAGAATTTAGTAGGAAAAGAGAAAGAGTAATTTTGTGTAGCCAACAGTGAACTGTCTGTACTTCTGTGGCCAACAGGGAAGCAGAAAACAGCCGTATATGGTCTGAAATTCTCCAAAGAATGTGCAATAAATAGACAGTTGAGAAGAACGCTCTACAGGGTCTCATGAGCACAGGACTTCAAGAGGGAGAGAGATCTATTTCCAGCTTAAGGAACAGTTAGCGCTACAGGACTTGTTTATTTAGCGTGGAGAAAAGACTAAGAGAAGTTCTTAAAATAATAAATTCTCTCTTTGTAGAATGCTGTAACAATAAAATTGTGGTCATGGACTAGGGACATTAGTTGTGATAGCTAAGAAGAATTGTTTATGTTTACCCCATTGCAGCTGTTGTAGTAGTTGTGAGGGGGTGCTTTCAAAATTTTCCCCGTGCATTTCTTTTCCTGTTTTAATTATTCAGAATAAAGCATTCAATGTAGTATCAGTAAGAATGTCTTTGTCTATAACTTTATTTTTCAAATCTAGATCATCGACAAGGAGATTAACCCCTTTGTGGACAAATGGGAAGAAGAAGGACAGTTCCCAGCACATAAAGTTTTTAAAACTCTGGGACAAGCTGGATTCCTTGGTGTGGATAAGCCAACAGGTAGGAGAGTACACAGCTCCTGAGTATTGATGGAGACGGTGAATGATTCATACCATCTCCGATAGATAGCTTTTGCCCGAGATCAAAATGTGGTTGTAAATCCAGTGTAAATTTAGCTTTTATTCCCAAATCATAGGTGTGCTGCTTACCAACTGTGCAGACAGAGAAAATGATGTTTCTAAGTGATCAAGTTGACACTCTACTAAATATGAATGTTAAAAAAAAAAAAAATGATTGTCATTTTAAAGCCAGTGGAATAAATGTCACTTCAATTCTCAATGTACAGGTCATCAAGTAACTTTTCTTTCTTCTGGATCTGGGAACCATTAAGGAAATCACAGTTTGAATGCATTGAAAGCGCTATAAGATTTGGCCAATTATACATATTTAACCTGTAACCTCTGCATCATTGTAATGCATTGTGTCTCATCATTTGGAGGGGATGTTTGTGTGGGTTTTGGGCTATTGTATCCTAGATTGTCCTTGAAGTGTTGCTATCCCAGCCAGAAGCATGTGCAGCCCAGAGGCATAGGAGGTATTTCAACTCTTCAGCTAAAATGCATGTTCCAAGCTTTTTTCATTTGTGTTCAATGTAATATATACATCTTTTTAAGGACTATTGTTACACATTCCTGTCAGAATTCTGGTGGTTTTTTTTTTCCCCCTTTTTCTTTCTTGTGGTTTAAAAATGTAAGACAAAAGCAAGTTTACGTAGGCAAACATTTAGCAATCTTATCAAATTCAAAGCAACCTGAAATGACAGTGTTTGAACAGTTAACTGCAAATAATCAACTATACAGAGCAGCTCACACAACCTTAGCTATTCCACACCACATCATTATGTTGCCGAGGGACAGGGTTTGAACTATATCTTTTTACCAGTTACTTTCAGAGGAAATTTTTCTTCTTGAAATGAACTTTCATATTTTTATGCATTCCAACTTGGAAGATTTTTCTCTAGCTGTTCAGCTTCTGGGGTTAGCTGTCGTTGTCTGACAAATCCAATTAGGTCTGAGCTGGTATTTCTTTACAAAACTGCTGACAGATTGAGATTACACTTAAGATTTGCTTAAAGGACATTTGCTTAAAGGGATTATTGGAGGAAAGAGGAAAAAAAAACACCTCCACCTTCTGCCATAACTGCTTAACAGGCAGATATGAAGTATGCCACGGTGGGGTCCACTTCAGACTGCTAATACTCATGTTGATTGTAATAATGGTGGCTTTCACTGCTGCCAGATTATAGCTCTGTCTTCGTTGTATGCGTTTTAGGATGTGCAGAGGCCTCCTTTTGGGGTAAGGAACCTCAGTGCTGAGCATGCTATGCATGAATATTGTGGAGGTGGGAACCTTGTATAAGACTGACAAAGTAGTTAGAAAAAGAAATGAATGAAATCTAGTGAAGAATGGACTTGCAGAGGCAAAGGTGGGCACAGAAGGCTGCGCACACTGACTGCACTTGTTATACTTGTAGTTAAGACTATTTTATCCTTGGCTTTGACGCTCGTATCTATCGAGCTGTTAGTCTAATCTGCTGGGGCTCTGCAGTTGCATTTTACAAAAGCTTTATAAAACTGGAGAAATTCCTCATCGCTACTTTGTCGCTCTCATCTGATCTTCTGGAGCAAGATGTTGTTAGCTACAGAAAAAGAAGCAGCTCCTGCAAGATGTTACCTTTGCAGCATTCAGCTGAGCAATGGAAGGAGACCAGGCCCAGCTTTGCTTTTGTACTATTGTAACGATACAATAACATCAGGCACATCTTGTCAGTGCTGAATGGGGATGATCAGTAAAACAGTCAGATGGGTAACAGCACTCTCTCAACAGAACTTATTTTGGCGAAGCATTACATTCTTCATCTTTTTTTTTTTTTTTTTTTTTTTGTTATGCTTGGTGTATAACCACTGTGTACTGGTAGCAGTAATTAAATTTAAAAAAAAAAAAAAAAAGAGAAAGGTAAGATCTGTACCTTTCGTACTCTGCCCAGTCACTTCTATATTTAATTGCTGTGTATGGATGAAGAGGCACTTGAAGACCTGAAGAGAAATAAGGAAGCCAAGAGCAGCCAGGAGTTTGGGGGATGCTGGGAGAGGTCTGGAGAGGAGAGATTAATTGGTTTGAGGAGAGCATTTGAGACGTGGAGCTGTGTGAGTAAAAATCTGCCCTACTTTCCCTTTCCAACACAGACCAAAATTGCAATTTTCCTCTTATTCTTCCAAACCTGGATCATAAAGCATTTGTAAAGAAGACTAATTTTTTTTTTTATTTTTTTTTTCAAGAGAATTAATTCTAGCAGCTGCAGTTTTGAAATAAAAGTTTTTCTGATTTTATTTCCCAAGGTTATTCTGTTGAGTATTTTTTTTTTTTTCCTCGGTAGAATTAATTTTGAAGCTTTCTGACTGGGCAAAAGCAATTCGCAAACTTGCTTTAAACTTGTTTTGCTTTGATAGAAGGAAACATCTGCTGGACTTCCCGTTTGTTGAAACTGGACTTCTTCCTGTGTAAACACAGTTCCATTTGTGAACAATGAACTGCTAGATGGGAGTCAGGCCTTAAGGGGACATTCCCTAAATGTGTCCTTTATCACTGGAAACTTTCTCTGTGTGAAGAACCAATTTGGGGCACTGTTTGCATCGCAAAGGGTCCACCAATTCCCACCATGTGCGGTTGTGTGCTACAAACTTGTCAATATTTTTCCTGGATGCTTTTTTTTGCAGTTGTTTATGCTTGTAGTGATATTTGCTGCAGTACAATAGTTCAAGATGTTAGTTGCAGGGGTTATGTAAACACCGGTCAAGGCCAAGCCATACACATGTATAATTGGAGAATGCTGAGGATGATCAATGTATTTAACCTGCTGCTCTCTCTGGTCAGTCCTATGCCAGAGAATGATGTTTTTCTTTAAATCATTTTTCTGCTCTGCTATGTGGGGGGGAAAAAAAGTATGCATTATTTTCTTTTATTAGGAAATTCTTCCTGCTGGTAAAATAAATGGTGAAAAAATGAATGCTAATTATGAATAAAAAGTATCATTTTGCTATGTGCGAAATGTATTTTATGGAATCACTCCATTCAGCCTAAAGTATTTAGTTTGGGGGGAAAAAAACAGCATCTCCAAATACTTATTACACTTCATTTATGTTTACTGTGTGTTCCTCCTCAAATAATAAAGTTTCTGGGCTTTTGAGGTATTGACAGTCCCAAAACTAAAGACATAAAATATTAGGGTAGGCAGCAAAAATATTTTAAACAGCCTTGATAATTGGCTGTTGGTGATTCCATAAGGGAAGTGGGCAAGACATTTTTTTTGGAGTATTTTATGTGCTGATGAGATGAGATATTGGAGTAGAAGCTGAAAACATCCATGTGGTCCTTTGTAATCTTATGGTTTGTGAATCAAAGCCTTGGCTGTTAGTAAATTTTAGGATGTGTTGCCAAAGACACAGGCCCCAAATGTGCTGTTACATGCCTGCAAAACTCTGCGTGCCGATGCAGATGACTGAAGATTGTTTTTATCAGATGATAGAGTACAGGAATCCCCCTGTAAAGGCTCAGAGAAAGCAAAGGGAAGGGAGAGAGGCTTGCAGGAGGGCAGCGTCTCTTCTTGCGTGTGTGCATACAGCAGTGCTGTGAGACACAAGCAATAACGTTGCCTGTGCTGGGTATTTCTCTAGCAGTTTCACTGGCAGTCCTGTAGGAATTTTGAGCGGAATGTGTTTGCATGCACAAATGATTATGATGATATGTCCAAACAGTAGCTTTAATTTAATCCTGTCAAACAATTAGCAGTGCTCTCGCAGAATACATTCTTAAACATATGAGGAGAATCAGGAGAGTGTTGTTGTAAGGCTTCCCATACATGGGAAAGGATGATTTACATTATCTCTTTTCCATAGCGCTGGGATATATGCCAGATTTTGGACTGGATAAAGTAATAAGCAGTGTGTTCTTGTCACTCAAGACAGATGAGCATCAGATGCAACAAAACAAGCTTCAAATGATGGATTGCAGTGCAGTTGGAAGAGCCTGCTTTTTGTATGTGCCTCTGTATTGAATGTGAGAATACAGACCTGCACCCTCCTCTGAAGTTAATTCTGCTGTTTTCTTCGTGGGTTTATGCTTCTCTTGTAAGAAGAGACCTTGTGAGACTTTGGTACTGGGAAGTCACTTTTAAAGTGTATGTAGGGGGCTGTCTCTTTCTTTCCTTTCTGTAAGAATGCTAAGCCTTATTGTTTGGAATTAACAAAAGGACATTGGAGGAGCAGTGAATTCTGTCACTGCAGAGGGATTTGTTCCATAATACGGATGAAGTGGAGTTGTATGGTTTTTCAGAGAGTAAATGCAATAAACTTTTTTTCTTGTGGGTTTAAACATAGCCAGCCGTGCTCCAAGAGTTTGGGAGGAGGGCATTGTGCTATGTATTAAGGTACCAGTGAACCAGCAATAGGCAGTTAGGAGGTGCACTTGTTTTACAATCGAGAGATAGCCTTGAAATAGCCTTTGAAGAACAATAAGCCCCAACTAGTCATTGCTTTATTTGAATTGAATTGCTAACAAAATTAGTGATGGATGGCAGTGGTGTGGAAATCTCAGTCAAATAAGTTAAGAAATTTCAGGTGATTGACCTTAATGTCAAGGAAAACATTTTTATGTGTATACATAGAAGATCTACGCGGGTGATGCCCTTGTGAAATGGGAAAGTGCAGGATGAAATTTCTGTTCCTGGTCAGACAAGGAAATGCTTGAGTTTTTGGGCTGTTTTTTTTTTTTTTTTTTCTGATGCTCCACATGATTTGGAAGCATGGGTGCTTCATTCTTTGTCTCTAGTTAGAAAGTACAGTGGAACCTCTGGGAATAGCTTGTTTGGCTATTGGGCAGCAGGGAGCAGACTTAGTGAAGGACAGTGAGTCTTTGTGGAAGAGATAATCTTCCTTTAAACTTGTTGATAGAGGGATCAGATTAGTTCCTGGGATTCTGCTTTTGTACTTGAGATGAAGCAAATCCTCACGCTTGGGGCTTGTAATGGAGGACCAGACAGTAACTTGTCCATTTCAGGTATGCATATACCAGTGCTTCTGGGGCAGACTAGGAATTTATGAAAGCTGATACCTGTACCCCAGGATTGCATCAAAATGGTACTGGGGGGAAAAATAAAGACAAAAAAAAACCTAATTCCTGGAAGAAGTTAGAGGGGTCTACAATGTGCTCTTCGTGTTCCATGACATACCTGCTGTGCCAAATTCTCTTCTGCATCTCTCAAACTTCACACAGCTGACAGACTTATGTGTTGTCCGGAATCCATCTCACAGCAATTTGCCTCCGCCTGTATCTGAGGGACAGCCGGCAGCAGCTGTGCCCATGGTATGGTCCCCCCCCTCCCAGCCAGGAGGTGTCTGTGGGCAGCTGTGACATTGTTTGAAGGTCACGCTGAGATGTAGCACGAGAGTAAGAACCTTGATTTCCAAAAGCAGAGCTGTGGTCTTATCTACTGCCTAATAGGTTCTGGTTTTTTTTATGTGCTTATGCTTCAAGGTTCTGAAGAGAGGAATCATCTCTAGCTAGAGTCCTGCCTGTACCCTGATGCTAAAGCTGGAGCAAAATGTTTTTTTTTATATTTCAATGAAGAGGACCTGCATGCTGCTCTGGGGTCTGGGTACTGAGTCATTAGCCCAATCTAACCTGAGGAGCAGAACCAATTGGACTAATTGGCACTGAACTGAATCAAAAGCTGGATGGTATTTCTTAATGTAACATTGTGAAAAAACAGTGGAAGAAGCGATCAGGATTCCTGGTAGTATCTTGGGATCATTTATTTGGAGATGGACCTGTTTCAGAAGCTGTGGTTGAACAATTATATTAAATTTTGTAGCTTTTAATATTTTACCCGTATGTGAGGTGCTCATTTTTTCATTATCATCCTGTTCCCTTGCTTTTAAAGACCTATTTATATAACTTTGGTTAGAATTTCTTTCAGTTTCATAGAGTAATGCTGAGTTTGAGGGTTTTTTGAAGAGGCAAATCTGCTAAAATCTGATGTTCTTAATTTTATGATTGTGAATAGCAAAAGAGTGTGCATCATAGAGTGGAGCTGAGAGATAAGAAATATTACAACACCTTAAAAGAATATAGGGATCAAGACAATATCAACTAAGATACTCTGTTCGGGAGATTCAGGTAAAATAATTGAATTTATCTGTGTGCTTCTCTGGATCAAAAGGCAAGACTGTCACTTGACGAAGCTTGGGCCAATGAATGTTTTGCATTAAAAAAACTTTTGGTATTAGAAATCTCTTTAGCGTACAGTTAACTGTCATTTCCCAGTTTCAGAAGTGTGACTCTAGATTCTTGACACCTGTCATGTACCTAGATGGCATAATGAGAATGCTTTCTGAAAAGTATGAATGCACACTTAATGCACTGAGACGTGTCAGTACACTGAGTGTGGGAAAATAATCTTTGTGAAGTGTAGCTTTCATTTGCTTCTATCCATGTGCATTTGTGTTATACAGGGAGTTAAGGTTGATTCCTTTCCTGGGACTGGAACAGAGAAAAATGTTGTGAAACAGTCATTCTGAGGTTGACGTGGAAATTGTTAAGGAGATATTAACTTGTCAACACTTGCAGATCCTATAGGTCAATAATGAGATCACACACTTTGAATGACAGCTGGTTTGAGGAGAATGTGTTGCTCCTAGGTTAGTGCTTCCATGCCCAATAATTGAACAACACAAGAAGCTGGTGTCCTGCTTAAACCACAACATGTAGCTCAATAAGAGGAAATGAGAGGAAAAAGAAAGAAGAAAAAGAAATTAGTTTATATTCTCCTATGCTGATCTAATTTTTCTGATCACTACTGACCCAGTTAATGCAAGATTATTATTACGTCATTATTAGGCATCATTAATATTCTAATCCATGGTGATATTGTATAAGCACTTAATCATCCCAGTGCTGGTAAGGGAGATCAGAGTTCCCCACACCAGTGAAGTGTCTTTTCATAAAAGTGAAAAATAGATCTTGGCATTATCTTTCTCCTTTTCTAACAGGTAGCTAACATTGCAGGCACCTTTGTGAATTTTGTCCTTATCCTTGCCTGACAATGCTAGGACTTCCCCTGCTGTAAACTGGACTTGTGGGGAAAGTGGTAATCTTTTCTGGAATTATCCCAGAGAGAAGGGCAGTCTGAGGCACCGGCCCAGTCTTTGTGAATTTAAGTGTGTCTGACAACCTGAATACGGGAGCACTATGCACGCAACAGTTCATAACATTTGCTACATGGCCTAAAAAAAAAAAAAAAAAGAGAGAGAGAGAGAGAAAATAATGCTGTTATTAAGAGTGAAGCTCCTTTGTGCTTAATATGTAGACTTATACACTTGCAGCTTTCTAATTTGCTGGAGTGCAACGAGTGAATTTTGAAGTAATGATGCAGAGATCTGAGATTGCGATGTTTTTAATCATGCTGCATTGTGTGACACAGATGAGATATCACCATTTCACTATGAGATATCACCATTTCACAATAAACCTGGAAGCTAACACATCTTATGTGACGTTATGTGGCGTGGGGCTTACGCATGTTCTGCTTTTAGGTCTATTGTGATTTCATTGCCTACCCTCATGTAATACTGATAGGCACACCACAGACTGTGTGATACCCTCTAGCAAGTGAAGTAGGAAATGAAAAGGAAAAAAAAAAAAAAAAAAGTTTTCTTCTTCTGAACTGCTTCTAAAATCTATTAATGGGTCTGAAACATACTGTAACGTGCACTCCGATGTATTAGTGCAACCATATTGAAAATCTTTTACAGGTTTAGACTAAATGCCCTGCTGATTTGTAGATGTGTAGTCAGTCCAAAGAATTGATCCATTCTCCTTCAGTTTCTCTGTTAATTAATCACATTTTAAAATCATATCGGGTTTTGTTTTTGTTTTTTGAAGTCAGGGTACACTGGAGATAGTAATGAGTGATTCTTTAAAACTTCAAAAGTAGCTCTTTTGAGCAGTCTGACAAAAATGCATTGACAAGGCGATGGTTTGGTTCTTTTCTGGGGAGGCAAGCAGGGATTTTGTGCCCTCATAACTTATGTAGCATCAGCAGCTGTGTGCCTTGCAGTTGTGAGCGTTCTGTGAATTCCTGATTGGGGTGGGTGAGCAACAAGATTCTCAGGTATGCACAAATGCTCTGTCCAGCTGTAATACATACCCAATATGCAGAAGTAATACTCTGTCCTGAATAGTATTTTGCAGTGATAAGCATGACTGTATGTATATATGTTATACATTTACATTACATACTGCAGTAAAGTTATGTTTCATTTTATATATTGATTTTTATAGATAGAGAAGGATTTTAAAATTATTTTTGTTGCTTTAAACTCTCTGTAAATCTTTAAAGAATGAAATACCCATCTAGTCAGCTTGGCCAGTTGCTTGGTTTTAAATTATTTCAAAGTCCTGTCTCCAATTGCTGCGCAAGGTTCATATTTCAAATCTTACTGTTTAGAATATCAACACTGTCACATAACTATAACCCAATGCTAAGATACCATAACTTGTAGCAGCAGGAAGGCTTTCCATTGTGAAGATTTTTACTTTCTGTTTCTATTGGATAACCACAACCGCTGTGGGGACTCCTGATGAGAAAGCTCCTGAATGCACTGAAACCTGCAGCTGGCTTTGGGGTCAGTAGGAGATTAGAGCTGCCCCTCAACACGTGGCTACCTTGTGGTCAGCGTCCAACCCAGCTGTAAAGCTGAGCCAGGTGAGCATCGTGCCCCAGGTGCATTGCCCTCACCCTACTACAACCCACTGCAACTACTGCAACACTTGGCAGTCACAGGCTTCTCGTCCTGCTCCTTTTTGGGGCACTTTGATCTTTTAGCTAATCAGACTGGAGTAGTCACCAGTACTGACTGACTTTTCTTGTTCTTTCCTGGGTTCATTTTTTTCATCATCTTTTATCATCTCCAGAGAAATTGTGCCATGTTATGCCTCTGCTGAATGAACTGTGGATGAGTGTTTAGAAGCACGCCTATGTGACTGCTGTCCATACTGCCTGCCTGTAGCACCTGAGAGCAGTGCATAGCTGTAGAGCAGTGCAGCAGCAGAGGAGCGCTGTGTCCTCTTCTCCTGTGCTGCCCTTACAAGAAACAACATCACATTGCCCAACACCATGCTGAAATTTCCTAGAAGCATCAGAACTCATCTCAGTAACATTTCCCAGGAACCGAGGGGCTGGCCTGTCCTCAGGCTGGCTGTGTCCCAGGCTGAGCTGCGACCTGCCATATTCCACATGAGACATGTGTCTGGCTGACCTGCTTTCTCTCCCAGCCCATGGTCAGGGATCTCGCCTGACATAAATTTATTTAATCTGACATTTTCTGTTCACTGCTAAATGAGTAATCATTCTTCTAGTTTATTTTCACATGAAAAAAAGTATTATTCATGTTTCAGAGTATTTTACAGTTAGGTTTGTCACCCACTTCCTAAAAACTTAAAACAGTCTGCCAAATAGATGAATTGAACCGAAATAAACACTTAAACTTTATACTTTAAGAAGACACTATTTGAGCGTGCTTTGCTAAAATAATTGAATCTGGAATACACATGTATCCGGTCTTTTTAAGTCTGTCATAGGAGAAATGTGCGGACTCTCTCGCATAGGCAACACTGGGCAGCTTACAGGGTTGACTAGAAAACCTGGTGCTCCTCAGCCTGCCAGGTACCCCTCAAACCTTTGGTCATGCAACATGGGATAACCTTTAGCTCTTCTTAGTGTGTGCTTACATGCATTGTTTACTCTTATTGCTTTGGTTCCTACGGACTTGGCTGCAAACTACTTGATGCGAGGATCTCACACTTTAGCTGTTTTTTTTCCTTAATATAATCTATAACATCCATGAAAAACAAAAACAAATGTTTCCTGCAAGCTGCAAACCCATATAAAGAGGATAGGGATAAGATATGAGGGACTGATAGCTATTCTCTGAATTTTGTGTAACAGCAAGAGGAAATGATTTATTTGTTGTTGATTTTTTTTCTTTTTTGATGCGCATCACATAAAAAAAAAAATGAATATAAGGAAATACGCCTTTTTGAAACTTTGTTGTTGTTTTAAATCCTACTTAGGTAAGATGTTTTCTATACTTGAAAGCGGAAGCTTTATGTGGTAGCACTGGTAGGTGATGTTTATCTGGTCTCCTGCTTGCTTTGAAAGAATAACCTGTAAAGGGAAGTGCACACGGTTAACTTTCAGGGCAAAATGGATCAAGTGTCTCAGCAACCTGCACAGGGGTCTGGTGTACAGTGTAATGTGAAAACCAAAGATGGGAAAATATCATAACCTCAAGGCTATGCTAAACAATGTAAGTCTTTAGGGGTGAAAGGAGCACAGCGCAGGACTTCTGGGTTAGGTGTGCAGGGCAGGACAGTTGATTGCAATCTTGCTCCTGCCTTGACACGTTTCAGTTATTTTGCAGCTGTCTTTGTTTGTGGAGACCTTGAGAGGATGAACATCCGAAATTCATTGGGGCAGAAGCTGGGAGTAGGCATGGGATAATGGGTTTTAGAAGGAAACAGAAGGGAGGAGCCACAAGAGGGTGTGAAGATTTCTTTAACAGTTTTTTTTTTAATTCCAGAGGCATTTGATTTTGTGTTGCCATTACAAAAATACAGTCATCTGAAGGCCATGCAAATTCATTCTCTTTGAAGAGCAGAGAACAACAGCAACAAAAGTGTTTATTGTTTTTAAAAAAGAGAAAAAGAAAGCTGATTCCATCTATCCACTCAAGAACCCCTTTAGGTGCCTTAATCTTCTGTTCTTTTTTTGTCTTGTGTGGTTGGTTTTTTTTTTGTTTGTTTGTTTGGTTGGTTTTTTTCCCCCAAAATTTAAAGAATGCTTTTAGAATGCATAGAATTGTTAAGACAGAGCTATTTAGGTGTTTTGAGTTGTCCAGCTGGGAAGGACAGAGGGATAAGGGAGCATTCTCCTAACCACCAGAGTTTGTACATCAAAATTAAATTTAGGGCCACTTTTCTGTTTTACAGATTTGCTTTTGAAATCAGACTTCACTGTCATTTTTTTTAATTTTTAATTAAAAAAAAAAAAAAGTATAGTTCATCTCAGCTGCTAATGCATCCAGAGAAGTGAATGAAGCCAGGGTTTCCTAACCCTGGCCAAATTGCTGGGTTAGCTCTGTAAAAGCAGCTAGAACTGGATCAAACAGTGGCTGTTAATACCTTGAGCACTGTATAGGAAAACTGGTACAGAGTCTGTTTCAGCTGTCTTTCTTGCTTCTTCATGGTGAAATGGCTGAGCTCTGTTATCTGCTGGCTGTGTGTCAATATCCATTTCAATGCCAGAAATTTTTTTGGTGATGATGGGAGACTTGTTTTGGGTAGAGGTTTTTTGATGTGGGACCTTTGGCATGGTATGTGCAGTCTCCTTTGGCCTGTGAACCTGGCAGAAAATGTGCACTCCCTTAAAACCTCCTGCATTTACAAAATCACTTCATTTGCTGAGCAGGGAAGCAAAGGGCAGAATTAATGGAAAGTTTCCTTGAGTATTACAGGGGCAGCTACTTGAGTTTTTTATAGCATCATTAAATGGTTTAAAAATCTGCGAAGGTTACTTTAGTCAGCATTTCTTTGGCTCCCTGTTCTATACGTCAGAGGAAATGATTGAGGCTGTGACGCTCACTCTCCCTTTATTATTCAATGATGGGGTCTCTTGGTGGAGTGGAAGTTCAGTGAGTAATAGGGCAGCAAAAGGAATTCTTTATTCTTTCTTCTTATGTTGTGCATAACCTGTGAAAGTCATGCCAAAGAATCCCGGGAAGAAAAGTTCAATAGGAATCCAGAAGCTGTTACATATGTTTCTTGATGGTGGGACCATCTTCAGCTACTTTAGGGTGAGCAATTGTATTTCAAATAATCCAAGGTCTCTACCAACAAAGTCAGCTGCAAAATAACTGAAATACCACAAGGCCGGAGCAAGTCCTGCCCTGAACACCTAACCCAGAAATCCTGCTCTGTGCTGCCCCAACACGAGAGATGAAACACATAATTTTTGCATTTTCCTCCTCCTTTGCGTATTGGAGTTACTATGATCATAATGTTACAGATCATTTCTACCTATATTTGTTTTTTAAATCCTAGCAGTTGTTTTCAGCCACCTCTGCCTGTTTGTGATTTCCCACTGAGCCTCTTCTCTCTTTTTTGCTGTTTTACTCTCTTAAGGGGACTCAGGTTGGTTCATGTGTGTCCTCTCCAACAACTGCAATTTGCCATGTTCAACTTCCTTTTGTAGGAGTGAGTGTAATATATGTATATATTTGTGTATGATGAAAAACTGATGAAGTTCCAGACATAAAAATGTTCTTTTAATATCAGGTACTCCTAGTGTTACTGAAAACCTTAAGGTCCTAAAAGCTGAGGTAATTGAAGGGTTTTTTTTTTTCTTTTGTCATCTACTTGTTATGAATTTACTCTGCAAAGCCCAGTGCCATTTCAGAGAAGTTCAGACAGATGAACTTTGCTTCATTGGGAAAGCTTATTAAGAATTAAATTGCATATTTTTTCCTCAAGCTAGTAACTTACTTTGCTTCTTTTACGTGTTCTTTTGTTTGTTCTTGCTCTGTAACCTTTTCAGGAGTTTTACTCTGGAAGATAAATAGAATATCTCACTCCTTCAGCATTCTAATAGGAATTTGCTTTCCCTAGTCTCTTGTAGCTGAGCAGTTCAGGCTAAGCCCAGCTATCATGGAAGCCCATGTTTACAACAGATTTTTGGGGTTCTTTTGCTTGTTTGTTTGCTGCAGGTAGAATAGTGAACTTCTTTGCTACTTTTCTTTTAAGGGAATGCAGCTGAACAAGCAGTTCAGTTTGCTCTTCTGTGGCAAACAGAAAAAAGCCATTAACTCGTGGCTAATCAGGAAATTCTTTCCAATATGTCCAGATGCTTCCTGACACTGCACTGGTGTCATACTTGGCGCGTGATTAAAAACAAATAAAGTCACCCTCTGGCTGCTTTTTGTTTTGCATTTAGCCCAGTCCTCTGGCACCGTGGAAGGGGATAGCCTCACTGGCTGGCCAGTGCTGCTGTGCTCGGGGTTGTTTTGAACAAAAAGCAACTGCAGAAAATACGATCATTTCTAGCAGCTGAAAGCTTCCCTTGTCTTTCTTCTCCATGCCACCTGTATGCCGACCACCTTGAAACAACACACTCCTGTATTCTGCACATGCCATGCTCTGTGTTACTGAAAAGCTGAGTAAAGCTGCTGAGGTTGGCAGCAGTGCTGCATTTGGAGAGGGCAGTAGGTGTTGGCATCTTTGTGTTCTGTGTTGGGTTTAAGTTGAACCCAGTACATCCTCTGAGCGCTGAAGACTGAATTGTGTGGTTGTGTAAACTGAATATCTCAGTTTGTGCTTGTAAAACCTGTGGGCTCTTAGACTGTAAAAGAAACCAGGATGCATCTGCTGCATTTGGGTAGGTCTTTCCTGGCCTCCCCAGTCACCACACTGAGGAGATATCAGGGTTAGCCAGATAACACTCCAAAGCAAAAGTGGTTCTCTGTGCTCTCTTATCTTCTTCGACAGTTTTGTGAATCCTGTCCTCTGTCTCCACCCCAGTTGTGGTTGGATTATCATCAAGTCCCATAGTTCCAGGGCAGGATGTGGAGCCAGAAGAATGCAGGATGAAACAAATTCCAGGAGGAAAGTGCTTAAAGGAAAAGTCATTTCAAAAGGAAATGTTCTGTTCCATCCAGCAAACTTACTTTGAAACTATACTCCAAATGCTCCTTGCTTTTTTCCCTGATTTATTCTTTACTTCTGAGAATCCAGTTTCCTCTTTTCTGCAATACTGTCTGAGACATGTATATGCTGGTCCTTGAAAACTTTGCAATTGCAAAATGCTTGAAAGGTGTTTTGAGTTCTTCTGGGGGGTTCTTGTGAAACTGAAGAAACACTCCATTTTGGAGGTGCCCACTGGACATACCTAGGCACACTCATGTGCAGAGCTGCCCCAACCCATGGGGTCACTGTTCTGTGTAACCCCTGCATGATGCCAGGGACTTCAGGGTTGCGTCTGTCTGTGATAAACCACAATTTGGGCCTTTGTATGGTTTGTATGGTGCTGCCCTCTGAATTAGGGGAAGAAGTGAGAAATCTTTCCACTTTCTGTTTTGGAACAGGATGGCACAGAGTGGAATGACATGCACTAGACTTTCTCCAAGGGTAATTTTCAAGCAGGTGTCTTTCATGTAATATATATAAATATACAGAATTCCAGAATCTTCTGGCTCTGATCTTGCTAAAGCTTTAACAGGTTTTGAGTGTTGCCATGTTTAAAGCAAGTGACCTGAAACCAGTCTAAGATTTGAACACTAAAATCAGGTGATTATTAAACTTGAAAATTTTTACCACTGCAGTGAGCATCACCTAGGTCTATTCCATGCACTACTTGTGTGTTGACATGGCTGATAGTTCTGCATTGACAGCCGCCCCTTGCCTGCTACACTGTGAGAAGCTCCAAGGTGAGATGGAAAAAAACAGAGGTGGAAATGTGCAGTATCCTGTTTTGTAGTTGGAGCAGTGCATGTGGAAGATAGTGGTCTCTGACACTACCTATGGTCATCCCATCTGCTATCTTTTGAATGAAAATGCTAATAGTGTTGAAAGGGGACAAGGAGCTGATAGTTAAAATCATTCTCCTTTCCTTTCAGCATTTTATGCATTCAATGGATTGTAGTGAGCTGTGCTCTGTAAATGTCTCCACAGGCTGAATGATCTCATTTTCCACGTGGGAGTACAGAATAAACTTCAGAACACAAAAGATTATGTGAAAAAGTGGCATTAATTATACAAAATTACCATCAGAAGGCAGATTCTTATATAGAACATTCTTTTTGACATTGTGAAGCAACTTTTAATTTAATAATAAGTTTAATCTGCCAGCTCTCAAAATTAACCACAAATCTTTGCTGTTCAATTTCTGACAAGGAAATATCCTTAAAGTTAGTTATTGAAGCCTACTAATGTTTTTTTGAGGGAAAGAAATGGAAATCTGAGTTTCAGTGAATAATTATAAAGCAGTGCTTAATAGAAATCAGTTTAGTCATGACGTAGTTTGGTAGGGAAAGGTGAAATGGAACGCTGTGTGGATGAGAACAATCCAAATCTCTACAAGCTATGAAGTGGTGAACACTGTGGATGTGTGTCATGTTAGCAGAAAAGTTTGAAAAAAGGAGCTGATGTTTAGATGGTACATTGTTTACAAAGATAGAAGAAAAATAATATAAAAGTAAGAGCAACTGAAACTTAGGCCAGCATTTCTGAGGCCACAGTTACAAAATGCACAGCAACACTGGGGAGGTGGGGTTCATGTTTTGCAATTATCACTGACTTCTGAGCTGTTCAAGTCCTTACAGGATTCCCTTTTATCACAGAGCCATGCCAAGGAAATACTGGCTTATTTTAAGAGGCTAAAAAACAACCCATGAGCTACACTTGGACAGTTAGGAAAGTGCGATGAAAACCTTCGTATAGCTGTGATTGTTTTCCCTTGTGTCTGGAAGCTGCCACTGGAGTGGGCTCATGCTACTGAGGGGGAGGAGACTCCCACTCGCAGCCTGAGCCAGCTGTGGGAAGTAAATGCAGAGGGGGCAAAGGCAGCTGGAGCCTGGCTTCAGGGGCCTGTGTCACTGTGAGAGGTGTGGGAGGAAGGAAATTCCTGCTCTGGATGCTTTCCACTTGCCCTGTGATCAGAGCATCTTGGGGCAGTAACGGCAGCGACGGACGTTAAGATGCCATGGAAAAGGGGTGTGAAGAAAAGCTCACATCCAGCATCTGCCCACACCCTGCCCAGCTTTCTCTCTCCCTCCCTGCCTTTGTCTATGGTGTTTTTCAGTCAAGTTTTTTTGTTGGGAGAGTGGTTAATTTTGGTGAGAGGGGGCATGCTTTCAAAACACATTACAGATGTTCTTACTGCTCAGGCATCAGGCTGTGAAATCACTTGGCAGCGCTGTCCTTATTCCATCTGGCCCTGGGGAATCTGAAGGATACCACAAATGCATTTTTAATGATTGGATGCAATTGCGCTCATAAGTAACAAATTGCAACCAATCAGATCATTTAGGGCGAAAAAGAGCTCAACGATATGAAGTCACTCTGAAGTGCAGAACTTGATGAAAACATCCGTGTTTGACATGGGTGATAAAAGCCAAATGAACACACCAAGTTGTGCTGGGTGAGACGTGTCACAGCTTGCTCCTCAGGGGACGCAGCCTCCAGGGGTTATTGTTAAGCTTGTTTTGAAGAAGATGTGTCAGCATTGTAGCTTGTTCTTGCAGCAGTGCTTTAAACGTACTTCCTCTCTGGTGTCTTTCTTAGCATATCTTTGCTTGCAGGTTCCTACCAAGCCTTAAGTTACTCCACGCTGCCTTATGCTAAGCAACAAGACCCCGGGTGTTTAGATGCTGGAGGTTTGCCCTGTCTCCCAAAACAACAATGCTGATGCTGAGCAAAACAGGAAAGGACAGGATAGGGTGAATCCTGCTCCCGGGGATTTAATGGCAGCATCCTTGTTGATTTTAACGAGCTTTGGACTGATGGGCAGGAAACACGTCTCATATAGCTGCCTTTTGGACAGGATTTCCCTTGGTATGATGGCAAGAGATACCACAATGTAATTTTTTTAGATTTGTATTGCAGAATTTAATAATGGTTGCTCATCACTGATGCCATAAATATTTACAGAAAAAAATCTTCACCCCCTTTTCCACTTTCAGTGGTGGTTTTATTCTCAGTGTTTCAGTGTTCACTGTCAAGTTACCCATCTGATTCATATTTCATGAAATATGCTTCTCACTTTACATTTGTGGGCTACTGTAATACTGCACATGTCGGTTATTGGGTGAAGAATAATTGTGTTATTTTTGGAGGAATGCTTTTTTTCTATATATTGCGCACGTTGTTCACACAGTGTTTCGGTATTGCTTTCAGATCATATGCTATTATTGCTGAATGTACTTTTTCTGTGTTAGTTACACATCAGTGAAGCTTATCCGACATTTTAGAAAAGGTTTAGCTGCAGTTATGTTTCCTAAGGAAATCTTTATGAAGATGTTTTTAGTAGCAGTGCCTTATACATTATTCATGTATTTATGCATATTTTACACAGCCCAAATATGTTAAAGAAAAGTTAAGGGTAAAGGAGAAGCCCACAGAACCAATTAATATGTTTCAGGAAATGCCCTTAAATCCTTTGAGCAATGGGAGTGGGGCATAGAGAGCCCTCCCCTGATACTTATTTGCACTTGTTGCTTCAATATTTAATTAGCATGGCTTCGTTGCTGTAATTCTCCGTGAATTTTTGAAAGACTTAATTTGAAACTAATTGGACTAATGCACTGCCTGCTAATTACCCAGAGCTGCAGATGGCTGATGGTGGGAAGCTGCTCTCTGTGGAGACCCAGGGTGCGGTTCAGGTTGGGGCTGGAACTGAGGTGTGGGGGTGAGGTCAGGCACAGCTCCCACTTTCCTTTGGATCCCCTCGTTGTCATCTGCAGAGCAGGGAAAGGTGGGTGGCAAAGCAGCCTGAATGTTGGGCTGTGTCCTGCCAGGAGCACCAAGGGTGTTGCTCAGTGCTGCTGTTCAGTCACAGAGTTTGTAACATGAGCAAGACAGGTTTCAAGATATGTAATATGTATAACGTGTTTGGGTGGTTCTGTGTGGAGCCAGGAGTTGGAATCAGTGATCCTTCTGGGTCTTTTCCAACTCGGGATGTTCTATGATAAAAACATTACCTTAAGACACATGTACGTATGTTGTCCAGGCTTTAAGTAAGTATTGTTGGACTTTTTGTTTGTTTGTTTTAATGTGAATTTTAAACAGGAAGGCAATTGCATTGCCCGTTGAGCAGCAACTCTTTTTCCTGAGGCCCTTTCGTGATCAGGTTTCCAGGTGTGAGTGACCAGAAGAGGGGGAGGCCTATTTGTGACAGGGCTGGGGTGCTTTTTCTTTGGCTGTGAAGGTACTGTTGGTTGGAGAAGTGTCTAAAAGAAGTTTATCAGCTTGTGAAACTTCAGTGAAGAATTACACACTCAATGTCTGCATTCTTACTGTTGGGCAGCTGGAAATTACTGTACATTTGCAATAAGTGTGTCATAGTGAAATTTGGGACATTGCCAGATTGGTTACAGTGAGGAAACTTACTCATGCTCTGTAGTTATTGCAGTTCTGTGCAAACGTTTGCTAAGCAATCTCAGAGAGCATTACATTGAGAAAATACACTGGAGATTCTTGGTGTGCTCAGGAGATGATGAGAAGGGGAGGCTCAGATCTCTCACTTTCAGAAGAAAAAGCAAAATTGTAATTTTTTTTTCCAAAATAATGCTGGAGGGGGGGGGGGGGGGGGAGGGGGAGGGGTTCTGTTTGTTTGTTTGTTTTCCTGCAGATTGCTTGGTACTTGCCTGTGGTGTTAGTCTGAAGCCTTCTTCTTTATTGAGTGATCGGAGGTCATTTGTTGGTGTAGAGATTGCAGGCACAGGAGGTGTTGCTGCAGCATGCTTTAAGGGTTTGTTCTTCATCCTAACCTCAGAGCTGGGGTTGTTCCACATTTGTCTCTCAACCTCAAACTGTAATACTTTCCCTATGAAGGAAGCAGAACTGTCCCCTGAAACACGTGGGAGACTGAGGGTGGCTGCTGGCATCTTTCTTGTAGGACCTTTTCCTGGCACGTGCTGTGCCTAGTGGCAATAAAAGGAACTTAGGTCTGGTTTCAGTCATTTAGCTCAGTCAGCTTTATTTCTTATGTTGCTTTCATCTTGCACAAATAAAAAATACCAAAAAATACTGACTTATACATTGCTAGAGTTATTTTTTTTTTAAATAGTGAGCTTGATTCCAATTTTTTAATAAACCATCTTTCTGTCTACAAAAGATATTTTTGAATGCTGTTTTTGTTTGGCTGTTGGGAAAGCTCTGCTGTGGTGCAGATGTTCATCTGCCATTAGAAGACCTCTGAGCTCAGTAAGCAGCACCGATCCACTCTGCTGTCAGAAGTCTATCATTGTCCTTTTATGCAAGCAAGAGCAGAATTTCATTCCCTCTTTATTTTCAATTTTCTCTTTGCTACAAGGCTGTTGCCTGCAGCTCTGTGCCGCAAATATTGCGAGAGCCATCACCATGATTACTAGTGAAAGCTTAAAAAAGAGGAAGTCCATTTTTCCTGTGCTTAAGGGAATTTGCATCTACAAATGAACTCAAATCCAAAATTAACAGTTTATTTTACAGACACTGAGATGAAATTGGGATAGCACCTCTTGTTTGGGCATGTCTTGGCCTGAAAGTTTCTGGCAAACTGTAATGAGTTCAGAGAAGAAATGCAGAAAGATCAAAGAGCTGATTTGTAGGAGCAATTAGAGAGCTCTGTAGCTGAGCTAGGGAGTGATTAAAAGCATGGGTGATTCCTGTGCATGTCAGACATGGTCAAGGGAAGGAGGAACTGCTTATGACAGAGGAAGAAAAACTGCCAGCAGGTAGTTTATGCCCCCTCCCTGGAGACATTCGGGGCCAGGCTGGATGGGGCTTTGAACCTTTTTTAAATTCAGGAATAAATATTCAGTGAATTCTTTTGTGAATTTCTTTAAAAGATTATGGTTGGGGTTTTTTGATATATATTTTTTTAACATTATTTTTCTGTGTAAAAGAAATCTGTCTTGGGGTGTTATTGAAAGTAGTAGAAGATGTGAAGTCATTTATCACAAGAATAATGAGAAGTAACCTCAAGTGTAAACAGAAAAAAATAAAGAAATCAGTCTTCTGGTCACTCCCTGTGACAGCTTGTTCAGCCACAATTAAGTTAGATTGTCTATGGGATCAGAAGACTTAAGTACACTTCATTGAACAACCAACAAAAACCCTACAAATGGCTTTTCTCTCATCTAGAAGATTCAGGTAGGGTTGTTCATTTGTCACTTTTTAGTTGCAGATATTTCCTAGCTCTTGCAGGCACAGTGCAGGCATTGTGACTCTGTGGTGTGGGAAGGAGAAGTAATGGAAGGTAGATGATAGAATCATTAAGGCAGGAAAAGACCACTAAGATCACCTAGTCCAACCACCAACCTATCCCCACCGTGCTCACTGACCATGTTCCTCAGTGCCACATCCACACGGTTCTTGAACACCTCCAGGGATGGTGACTCCACCACCTCCCTGGGCAGCCCGTTCCAGTGCCTCACTGCTCTTTCTGAGAAGTTTTTCCTAATATCCAACCTAAATGATGCTTGGGCAGGAACAGCGGCAGTGATGCTGGAAGCAGGATGGAGTGACGATCACCGCTGTGCTAGGAGTAAGAAATTCTTTTCCTGCTGACTTCTGCTTTCAGAAGGGGCAGTAGTTTACCTGTGCTAAGGGTTTCCTTTACCAAGAGGAATCTCCCGTTACAGCACATACCATATTGCCCAGGAGGACTCATATTTCCTTCCATCCCTTGATTCTCCTAATTAAAGTTAAAAATAAAATACAACGGCCAAGACACTTCCTTCCCTGTTCTTCCCTGTGATGGAGAGCATCACTCCACCCATCTGTCTGCCTTCCTTCCCCGTGTACTGTCTCAAATTACTCCTCCATTGTTTGCCTTAAATAATTACCTTCTTCCCAGAGTCAGGTTTGGTTTGGTTTGGTTTTTTTTTTTTAAAGATCTTGTGTCTTTTTCAAGTTTATGGCAAAACTTTGTAACCTTGTAATTCCTCTATCAAGAGACTTACTTATCACATCTCTGTAAGTCTTGTAGCATCCTTAGAGACCGTAAACTACACAGTAATTTAAATGACAGAAGTAATTTTTCTGAATTACTTTCTCCTTCCATGCCTTCCACCTCCATGCCTTTTTGTCAGCTTTCTGGATCATGATGTCATCACTAAAGGTTGTTTTCTAAGTAGTAAGATGTTCTAAAAGAAAGTTGATGGTATGTTACCTTCCACAGAATTACCTCACTGACTGTTTATTGACAAGGTGTGCAGAAGGCCACTCTGCTTATGCAAGGAGATGAAAAATGAAGGTGGATGATCATGTTAATGAGGGTGAGAGGTAGCGGCATTTGCTCCTTTTTGTTTAAACATGATTTTGTCATCAGGAGCCATCCACTGTTAGGGGCACCCTGCATTTGCAAGGTGAGGGCTCTGAGCTCAGCATTACCCAGTGCTGGGCTCTCGCTGACTGCAGTTGAGAAACAGCCAGAGGTCAGAAAGAAAAGAGAAAGGGAGTTGACGGGGAAACATTATGTATACTGAAATTCCAATATGATTAGCTTTTATATAATCTTGTTGTGCATTCTCCGTTGCTGGCATGCTAAACAGAGCGGTCTTCTGATCCAGCTGTAAGATCTGTATGAATTTGTTTTGTGTTATCCCCTCCATCTTTTCTGTGTTTCTAATCAAAACAATGAGATCAGCAATATCCATTCATCTCAGCAGGGCATTCTGAAAGTGTCCTGAGGGCGGCAAGGAAGCAGATCAGTGCTCACAAGGACAGGGCTGGGCAGTGCTCAGTGCCCGGGGCTGAGCCTACACTGAGGCGAACCTGCTGGCCAGGCACAGCTTGTGATGTATCTATATATAACATATAAATTATAATTATTAGTTGTTCGACATTATTTAGTCTTAAAGACTAATTTTTCTGGAAGCTGTGTTCAGCCTTTCAAGTCACGGGGCTGAACTGAGCAGGAATCCAACTGCACCAACCACTCCAGCACAAAGTAAGAGCAAGACAAACCTTGCACAGGAGATTGCAATTAAATGCAAGTGGGAGATGTTTCACAGTGGTAAAACATTAGACAGGGTAACCTCAGTATGCAGCAGCAAAGCTCTGAAATACAGAAATTCTCCTAAAATGTTAATGGTTTGGATCCTCTCTTCCCTTCCCTTTCCCCTTCCCTTCTCCTCTATCCCTCCCTTCCTTCCTCCCCTCTCTTTTTTTCTTCTTTCTTTTTTAATTTTTTACTTTAATTTTCTTTCTTTCTTTCTTTCTTTCTTTCTTTCTTTTTTCTTTCTTTCTTTCTTTCTTTCTTTCTTTCTTTCTTTCTTTCTTTCTTTCTTTCTTTCTTTCTTTCTTTTTCTCTTTTTTTTTTTCTTTATTCCCCTCTTTCTTTCTTTCTTTCTTTCTCTTTTTTTTTTCTTTATTCCCCTCTTTCTTTCTTTCTTTCTCTTTCTTTTTTTTTTTCTCTTTTTCTCTCTTTCTTTTCTTGTTTTGTTCTTTGGTGTTGTTTTTTTTTTTTTTTTCTTTTTTATGACAATATTTCTAACACATAAGAAGAAATGTCACAATAAGAAAATGGATCTGATTCTTTTGTGTAAACCTTAAAATGCAAAAAATGGTGCCTCAGTTTGCTTGAAAGTGTAATTGATAAGGTCAGTGTTCTAGCCTACTCTTTAGGTAAGCTTGTATTTGGTGCATTTTTTCATGTCAGGCTTTAATTAATTCATTCTCAATTTAGTCTATTCTTTATCAAAATTACTGTAACATTCAGAAATAAGGATTAGCTGCAGTCAGAACGTGAGAAGGATTTCAAACAAGAAATAAAAGACTCTTCCCCAATACACAGTATAGTAATAAAACAGAGACAGTCTGTAGTGTTGGCATTACAGTTGGCATTACCATGTTGGCATACATTTAAGCAAAACAAAACAAAACAAAACAAAACAAAAACCATAAAAAGAGCCAGTATTTTATTTTGTTTCTTAATTTTTTGAAATAAGATGTGCTTTAGTTCGTGTTTGATTTGTTTTACGTCCCTTGACCCGAAGTGATCAGGCTGTAGCCTAGGAGGTACTGTAATCTTTTTCAGACTGAAGAAATTGTCCCACTTCAATTTAAATACAATATGTATTTTTTTCTTATTTTATTTTTTTATAATGGAAAGAGAATTTTAGCCTTACACTAGAGGAATAGTTCTTATAACTTTCCTGTTGTTTCAGTGAAGTGTAGCATGATCTCAAACCTCACTGCTAATTTTGAAGCCTTTCAACCTTCAAAGAACAGTGGTTTTGTTCTTAACCACTTGAAATGTATAGGGAGAGCTGAGTGTAAATTAATGGTTTGGGTGTGGAATTTCTCATTCTTCATAATTCAGGATAACTATGTAGCTGGGAGAAAGGAGGCACAACCACTGCTCATTGTTAGTTTTGAGCAAAAACAAGGTGATTGAAAATGCTTTTTAAACAGAAATAGTGTCTAAGAGACTGTGGGTATGGAGAGGCAAAGGCTGCACAGCAGCCTCTGTGGAGGAGCTGCACGGTGAGCTGTGCAACAATGAACTGTGCCTGTGTGATGCTCCCTTTGCTCCACCCCTGCTGTGCTCAGTGAGTGCCTGGTCTGGAGCCATGGGTGGTGTCACAGCTGGCTGGAGGCAACTGGGAGAGCAGAGAAACTCTCCTGTGGCTGTTGGATGTGTCTCCAAAATAATGCCTCTAAAAATGTTGGTGTGGAGAGCTTGTAAGATGGAAAGAGATGTAACTCTCAAACACCTGCCAAAAAGCCTTCATATGCTAATTTTATAATTGTGGGTTCTGTTTCTGGGGATGCCTACACCTACACACCCACAAGTTGACCCTGTCTTTGTGGTTTCAGATGTTTCATTTACTCAGTTACAGACAGCACGCACGACAGTGCAATAAACCCTTGCTGCCTGCTGGATGGCTGCCAAGCCTGTCGTGTTTTTCAAGTTGTTTGTAATGAGCTAGATCTAGTGGAAAGCGTGTGGTACAGCACAAACTTAATAGCCAGTAGTTATAGTATGTAGTTTTGACAAGCGCGTTTTCCTTCATGAGCAAACTCCCTTTCCTTCCCCCATCATTCCCAGTTTCAATCTACCAGTAAGATGTTTGGGAGTGATGTGAGAAGGCTGATGATGGCTCCAGCCCCCCTGATAATTCTCCTGTGATGTGAAAGGAAGGTGCATTACTGGTGAGGTCATGGAGCCATGAAGGTAACTGCTCAGGTATTTGGCAGCACTTCTAAGACTGGTTTTCCAACACTTCCTCCAACAATTTCCTGATTTCTGTGAATTTCTTCTATCCCTACGAAATCTTTTTGTTGCTTTTATTTTTGGATGTGAATGCTTTAAAGCTTGGTTTCAGAGCCATCCCTTAAGTAGAGATGTATGCAATGCAATGTGTGTTTTGATTTAATATACTTCACCAGAATTATTCAGCGTATGCGATGGAATTTAATTTCTTTGCAAATGCATCACGTGACTACATAGTCAAGGCATTGTTTTCCTGAACAATAGTTTATTGCTGTTACTCCAGTGTGATATTTTAACAATGTGAATTTAAGATAAGATTTATTGTGTAGCTACTTAAAAAAAAAGAAAGAAATTGAATTTAATAGGCGGCCTCTGACATTCTTGGAGCTCCTGAGTGGCAGCTGCGTGCTGAACATCCCTGCTCGAGTTCCTGAAGGATGTGTACGTTTTACAGTTAGTATTCACAATTAGGAGAGGTTTGACTTTAGCTGCAAGCATTTAAACATTCAGAACTGCAGATGCAATTTCCTGTAGAGTTTAATTGACCCAGGCTAAATCAGTGTTCTTTTTCCATTGTAAAAAATTTCGTTTAAACTATGTACTAAAAGGGTACTTATATAAGTGAGTGTATAAATGCTTAAGGTCACAGTTACAATTCATGTAAGACTGGGATCCAGGGAAGACAGGCTTTTCTGTGGACGTGGCTTTTTTAAAAAACTCATCCTATCTTTCTACAGAAAAAAACAGAGAAGTTCCTTCTGTCATAGAGTATTTGGTATATATGTTACCTCATTGTGTCAGTTGGAAAGTTATTTCTTAGGTATGTAATAGCTTGACGTGTTCTTTTATTAGTGACCCATGCTACAGCTTTATCTGCTCTGCAGCTGGGTGCTGTCTTTCCCACTTGGAATCCCTTGCTTTTCCTGACTGTAACTGCCTTCAGTGCTGATCTGTCGCTGATTTAAGACCTAATTCAAAAAGAAGAGACAGATAATCTGAATAATTATTTTATTTTGTAGTATAGCACCAAAGATGATGGACTGTTTGTGGAAATTACGTAATATTTTGAGTAGAAAGTTCTTTTGAAGGAAACAGTATTGGATGGAAGATTTGATTTCTGGCATGCTTTGAGCTGTACTGAAGTCCTTGCACCTGTGGTCGGTGTCTCCTATAAGACATGCCCTTCAATTTTAAGGTAAATAAAAGTGAGGTAATATTAGTGAGGTAATATATTTCCCATAGGAGAATGCAGTTTGGATTAGAATTCTGTGTGTTAGCTTTTTTACAAATGGAGAAGGATGATCTATTTTACGATATAATGTGGCTAGCATTGTAAGGGAAAGGATGTAGACTACATCAGAGGTAAAAATGAGAACTAAAACAGACATTTTGAGTCCTAGAGCAGTGCTTAAAGTGTTTGTCCACACTCACAGACGGAGTTTTCAATTAATTTTTCTTCCATTAAAATTACTGAGCATAGAGCAGGTAAAGAAACATCACCTATCAAAATGTAGATTTTGTTGGAGAAAAAGAGGAAATGCACTGTTTTGACACTGCAAAATCTTCCATTTTTTATCCCAGAATGTTTTTGTGTTATTTAATTATGAAATTTCTTTTATATTTCACTTGAGGAAAACAAACAAACAAAAGAATTGAAACAGGAATGGAATTTCATGTCAAAAGTAATTCATTCATTTTTCTTTGTTGCTTTTTTTTTTTTTTTTTTTTTTTTTTTTTTAATGGTCTGAGTTCGTACTCATGATGTTTCCTGGAAAACTGAAAATGTGCTCAGAAATAGGGATGCTCTTGTGTTGTTTTGGTTTTTTGTTTTACCTGATGGCTGATGGACCTCAGTTCATAGTTGTCTGTGACTGTGCTAGGAATGTGTTGATCCACAGTGTGACAGGTGTTTTGGGAAGGCATGGTAGGGTTCAGTAACTGGGCCCAGCTCCTCTTGGACTTCGGGAATCAGCCACTGGAATGCCACTTGGTCCTGCACACCTGCACTAATTGAAGTCCTGTGGAAGCCTCCTGTAGTGGGTTTTTGTTTTGAATCCTGGGCTGCTAAACCAAACCCCATTTGCTGGCTATGCTGACTCCAGAGGATATGTGAACTTCTTTGTATTATTCACTACACGCATTCCTAAGGCCTTTTTTTGCTGGAGGTTTTTCAAAGCCAGCATTTTTCAAATTTCTCTACACACCCTTTCAGTTTATAATGCCTTGTGGAGATTGAAAGTTCTGGAACATGTGATCTAGTAAAAATTTATGACTTTGGATGTGACCTTGTGAGCTGATTGGCTAACATTTTCCTTGTCAGACAAATATGAGTTTCCAAAAAGCTATTTAGCAGCTTGAACTCAGATAAAGGCTTTTGTAGGAAAGAACATTAAATGCAGTTTTCAGCTGGTAAATAGTCAGCCTTCGTATTAAGTCTTGGCATAGAAATGTTAATAAGTAGTAAATTTAATGAATCTGTTTAATCCCTGGCTCACATAATATTGCTTCTTAGTTCAGTTATTTGTGTAGAACACAGAGCCGGAATGAGCTCTGGACGCTTTGAATACTGGCTGTGTGTCCCACTGCATTGCAGAAATGGAAATAATTAGACTGCTTTTTGATCAGAGGGTTTGCAACAAAACTGAGTGCAATTTCATCTGCTTTCAGATCTTGACACCATTTCATAAGCACCTATAAACAAACATATGTACTTGTAACTGGAGTTCTTTGGGTTCTGTCTGCTGTTAAATCGATTCCTATTTGCTTTGACCTGTTCACTTACAGCACGTTGTGTGTCTGTACTTTACTGTACTTTAATGCAGGTTCCTTAAAAAACCTATTTATGTTTTCACACTTCTTCAGATCCCCTTAGAGGAAGATGTGTTGCGATGCAGGGTAACGTAGTAGTTTTATAGTTCTTTTTGTGAGAAGAAGAGTCCTGTGTAGTGTACCAGCAGCACATAAAGATACTTTACCTGCATTTCTCTTGTTGAGTGGGATTATTTGTAATGTTAATGTTAATCAATTAATGTTCAGTTTAGAATGAATGAAGACATTTGAAAGAAACTGGCTGAGACCTGTGCAGTTACTCTCTTGGAAGCACAAGCACACTGTATGTGGGGTAACGGATTACCTGAAGGCAGGCCTTAGAGCCTGGGAGCATTCGTGGTGGTGTCAGGAGGACTGGGTGGGCACGTGCCCTGCTGAAGGATGCTGATGTAACATGTGCCTACTTGACAGAAGGGAGGCAACCTTCAAGCTGGAGAGGAGCAAAGAGAATTAAATTCAAATCCATAAACTTATAGACCTACAGGCTTAACCTGATGTCTGATCTGATTTTTGGATGGGCCTGTGTGGTGCCAGCAGTTGGACTTGATGATCCTTTTGGGTCCCTTCCAACTTGTGATATTCTATGATTCTATGAACTTAAGCTGTGCAAAGGCAGCGAATCAGAGCAATGTGTGTTCAATGTGTGGAAGGGGCCTGGCAGCTCATGCTGGTGGACTGGCCGCAAGCAGCAGGGAGGCTGTGGAGTTGGTATTCTTGAAACCAAGGCTATGCCTTGTTTATGAGCTCGCTCAAATAGAAACCACATGAGAAGTAGCGTGACTTTGCCATCAGAGCTCAGGAGGTGTGACATTCAGCCAATACACCTCCTGATTTCATTTTCCATGTGGTTGTTTCCTATTTTCTTCATGCTGTGGTATTCAGTTGGATTGACATATTCAAACATACACTGGGATCTGTGCTTTTTAACCTCAAATGAAAAAAAAGAAACTGCAGGACAGTTTAAGTAGATGTTTGTGAAGTTGGTGTTAGGTTGGTTCTGAAGGAGAAAAATAATCAGCTTAAAAGTAGGCAAAAATGGCTGAGGGGTCTGTGAGCAGTGACTGCATCAAGTTTCTCTGAGTTGGGGCTGATGCATCAGTTGGTACTTAGGGCAGCATGCAATCTTGGATTTTCATTTTTCTTTTGTGTCTGCTGCATCTTTTCACACAGTTACTGTTCCCCGTGCTTCTTTTTTTTTATGCTATCAGTATTTCACAGCTTAGCCTTCCCTTCCCTGTAACGATGTTTAAATACAGTTTAGGTTTTCTTTGTGATTTCTGGAGAGCTCTGCTATCTTGAGTTTGAAGATACATGTGGATGGTACATTGCTGGTGCCTAGGGCAGTTAGTTGTGTTGCATGACCGTGACCATTTAGAAAATAAGGCTGGCTTATAGATTTGTGAGGGAGTCTTTGGTCATCAGAAGGTAACTGGTACAGCTGCTGTGAGCCACTGGTTTAAAATACGTTGCTCTGGCATTCTAAAGCAGTATCACAGACCCTCTTTAAACATGTCCATGCCTCTAGCTAGGCCCAGGCCCATGTGGTGCGTTTCCCTGTTCTACTTGTTTTTGTACAGAGTTTTCTATCTTTACATGATGAGAAAAATATCTACTGTATTTTCCATTGTAGCACACTGTTGACATAAAGTCAGGGAGATTACTCACCAGTTATCATTGTGGTTGAAGCAGATTTGGCATAGGGAAAATAGTTAATTAATTGCCAATTAAAATAGATTTGTATACTGGGGGGGGGGGGGGATGGAAAAAGTCAAAACAGACAAAACACCGTGTTCTTTTCCAAAGCTCAGCTTCACTCCATTGCCAGCTCCTCCATCTCCTCCCCCAGCCCCAAATAGCACAGGGGGAGTGGAAGTGGGGGCTGCAATCAGTCCATAGCAACCTGTCTCTACCACTCCTTCCCTCCTACATTTCTCCTCTGCTCCAGCACAGGTCCCTCCCATGGGCTGCAGTGCAGAACTTGTGTTCATGTGCATGTTCACGTGTGCTTAGTTTGAGTTTTATAATTCAGTTTCCTTGTGTAAGTACCTGAAGTCGAACAATAGACAAGATAGCATATGAATCTGTTTAACAGCTGGAAGTTGTGCTATTGTCAGCAAAACAGCAACAATTTGAATATAGCAGAGTTGCCCTTTTCTACCTGTTTTGAATTATAAATATGTTGGTGCATTAGACTTTCTGCCTGCTTTTGCTTCACTTTGGTCTTTCAATATTTCTTGCAAATTAAAAATGAAAATGTAGCCAAACAGTTCTCTCAACATCACTCAACTCAATTTAAATGAAATATTTACCCTGGAAATGTTTTACATGTGAATATTTACATATAGCAAAACCAATCAAATCTGGAATTGGTTTGATTGCCTTAATCATGGATTTTTCACCAAAAATGATATTGGGCACACTATTTGCTTTTCTGAATGAAAATTAGATCAACATAGTAGCATTGCAGCACTGTATAGATAACTGTAGAAAGCATTGTTTCGTATACAAGAACTGGTGAACACAACCCTCCTGCCCACCAACAGCAAAAATTCTGTTTTCAGAATTAAGCATTCATTCTGTACAACATTAGCTGCTATCTCTTCAGGAGGTAAAAATGAGAAGATCTAGCAGTTCTGTTTGGTGTGAGCTGAGCGCTTGTTCTGGAGGAAGCTGCGGGCTGCCATGGGCCATCTCAGTGATGGTGAGTGCAGTATGAGTGTGTGGTGGTGCGCCTTGGGGTGGTGAGGGTGGTGTCTACCTTCCTCCCAAGACACCTTCGAAAGACGTGCTCCTTATAATCAAGCATGTACGTTTCTCCATGAATCCCTTTTGTCCTTGGTTTCTGGAGCAGAATTGACACATTTAGGTGTTGCCTCTTGAGTAGCGTTCCTGCAGCTTGCTTCAGCCTTTCTGCCTGTCTTCTTCTCTGGTCATCTATGTTATTCATCCCAACAATAAAAGTCTTTGGAGCATCATCATCTAATGGGTGGCAGCCCTGCCCATGGTTTGTGGTTTGGAACTAGGTGATCATTTTGGTCCCTTCCAACTCAAGGCATTCTGTGGTTCTGTGATTCCTTGTTAGGGCTTCCCCCTCAGCTTCTCAGCCTCTGAGTCTTTGTACTGTTTTTTCTGTCAAGAAGGAAATTCATCGAATCTCACCACTTTGAGAGCTGTTCTTTTACAGCATTTTGGTTTTGAAATGTGCTGTTCAATACCTACTCTTAAATGAGAACATTGCAAGTCTGCTATGTGGTAATATATAATGAGTTAATGTGCAAAGAAAGAATGTGTGTAAGGTGCACATCTGCATAAAACAGTTCTTTTTGGGGTTTGCTGTGTGTGTAACTTGCCTTTAGTGAACATGCTCTGTGTAAATCACGGAACAAAGGGTTTGATTTTTGAAAGCATGTGGCAGAAAGGAATATAAATGTAGATGAAGCAAAAGGCAAAATCAGTAACAACTGCAGTTTGGCAATAAAGCGATGAACTATTTTAGAAAATTAAAAACAAAGCAAAATCAAGTGGAAGGTGTTTGTGTAGTGCCCAAACCGAGGGTTTTACAACTATCTATTACAACTCTGGTGCTTTTCCTGTTTGCTGAATGTTTCCTTATCAAGAAAATACTTTTATAAGCATAAGTTTTCCAGCCGATCCCTCGCTTCCCCGTGCTGAGTACCGAATGGTTAAAAGTTCTCCGGTAGTTATAAGAAGGAATTGTATTGGATTATCTACTACGCTAAAGTTGTTCCTATATTACTATCTTTTCACTGTACTGCTACAGCTCCTAGTAGGAATTTAAATGTTCTCTATGTTTTTAAGAAACATGCTTTATTTTCAGATAAAAATTTTGAAAAGTAACTATTGTGTAACTCTGATAATCCAGACCATTCAGACTGAAAATTAAACTTCACACTTTTCCATTTATCATTTCCCTTCTCTCTGTAGAAAAAGATGCACAAAGGCAGTCTCTGTGAGTTTAGGAAATAGATGATAGCATACTAAGCACTGTTTTTGTGTGCACTGTGATGTTTTTATTTTTAATTAATGGTGTTTTTTGAAAATGTCTAAGAAGATCAGAAGAGAAGTGAGTTCAGATAGATAGTACTTGACATCAGCAATTGATAACAGAAGGTGGTCCTTTGCCCTGTGTTGGGGAGGGGAATCGTGTATCTGTTTATTTGACATTTTCTTATCTGGTCTTCAAATGAGTAAAAAGATTAAAAAGGAGGAAAACTTTATGTAATCAGAGCTACTCAGTCAACTAATGACGTCCAACAGTCAGCTTTTTCACACAGTATTTCCTCTGGAATAAAAGCTATTTAATACAGATAGAAATTACCTCATCCGTCATAGAAGCATAGAACTGTTCTGTAACTCTACGTGGGGGTTTATCAGTGCTGGGCTGGGGAAGGAGATGAAGAATAATATCCTCTTTAATTGAATTTGCAGAATGGAATGCAGGGAGGAAGAACGCCCTGGGCCCTGGGCCATCAACCTTGTATTAATGAAAAATGCTTTAGTGACAGCAATGACCAGGTGCCAGGATATGAAGTATGCCTGTTTGGTGTTGTGCTTCTGTTTAACATTGAGTTTTCAGCTACAGAGCAACTTCACATGTGGACACCATTTGCACATGGTCTTGCTTTGTGCTAATTTGGTTGCTCAGTAGGAGAAAGATGGTTCCACTTGAGTGCAATGGGGGATGAGAGCAAATATAACATAAGCACTTCTTTGTGGTAATTTCTTCATTAGAAAAAGTGATTTTTCCTACCGATGTCATTTTCAGCAGCAATTACTGTTTTCTGCCCTTTCCAGTAAAAGTAATGATGATACATAACAGATCCACAGGTGACCTGATACGGAATCTTAAGTTCAGGTTTTATAAAAACAAAACAAAACTGTGACATCACTTTTCTGAAATGAAATCTGATAAAATCAAATACATACAAGTTAGCAGTAAATTGCAGTTGGCAAGTTTTTGCAGTATTATTTTTTTTTCTTGTCATTTATACCAATTTGGAACATCATTGTGAAAGGTGTTTTTTTTTTTTTTTTCCATGGAATATATAACATCAATGTGATAGATTTGTGGTTTTGTTTTTGTGTGTGTGTGGTTTTTTTTTCCCCCCCCAGAATATGGTGGAATGGGCTTGGACTTCTCCTATAGCATTGCAGTGGCAGAGGAGCTGGGAAGTATCCGTTGTGGAGGTATCCCTATGGCTATTGGGGTGCAAGCTGGCATGGCCACTCCTGCGCTAACAAGGTAATTTTCAAAATGTTTAGTTTAGCCTTAAGCCCAAGCTGTTGTGTGTTTAAGCTTAAAAACTGTTCTACCCCGTGTTTTAGAATAGGAAAAAACGTTACTGCCCAGATTATGTTGTAGTTGCTCATCAGATAAGTTTGAGAAGTGGACATGCTTTCTACCTGTGTTTCACACAGGTTAATTTAGGGGAAAGAATGCATATTTTTAATATTAGAGTATTATATAACAAAGGTAGGCCTTGTTTAATAGTAAGCAATCTGTTTCCAAACACAGAACCTTGGTGCTAAAATCAATTAAACAGTCATGATTCCAGAATCCATGTTCGGTGCGTTTTTTTCTTAACAAGATATCACTAAGGCCACATTTAGTTGTAATTATTAGAATGAGTCTAATTGTGTTTTAACATTTACTAGCTTTTTTCCAGTATCTCAGGGTGTTCCTTACCAGCTCTGATTTTCAGAAATTATGATTTGCATTGGTGTAAGTCCTGCTAAAATTTTAGCAGGTATCATGCTGCCTGAACACGCCCACTCAAGTCAATTACTCATCCTACTTTTTCGCATGTGCTCATGTTGGTGTTCATCTTTTATCACTTAATATCTCTCAAGCTCCTGCACTCGTTTTTTTTCCTTCCCTCAGTAAGAAGCAGTTGCCCACTTCTCCATCTTGACCTCGTAGCTTCACAGACGTTCTGCCTCAAAACAACAGTCTGCAAAACTACAGGGAGGTGACACACTGCTCCAGCAGTTTGCCCCTGGGTTCATCTAAAAACTCTGGAAGGTGGTGGTGGGAATTAACTTCAAATTATGATTATGAAGTCAGAATTTTTTTCAGTACTAAATAGGTATACAAGAGAGTACTGGCACAGAAAAGCTTTTCAGTGTTGGTTGGTTTTGTTTGTCTGTTCATTCTATTAGAGAAAATATTTCTAAATCCAACTGGAATTTGGACTCGCTCCCCATTACATCCATCCATTCATCTGTCCATCCATCCATTCATTCATTCTTCTACTAGCTATGTGTGACTTTGGAGATCTTAACCATAGAATATCTTTCTAAAAATTTTGTTCTCCTTTGTGTAATGCACCAAAATCTTGCTGAAAGCATGGAGGTCATTGTGTCTATTGCAACAGTAGCTTATTTATAGTCCAATGGAGAAAAAAAAAAAAAAAAAATGTGACAAACACCAAAGCGCTAATATTTTAAAAGGCCTTGCCTCCTTGATAGCCTTTTATTCCCAAGGTTTTAGGAAAATCTGTGGGTAAAAGAAGATAGATAGAATTTTCTTCCACTGCAGATTTTGTGGCTTTGCGTTGCTCTTCTGATGCAGCAATGAATCCGAAAGAGGATGTTTGAAAGATGATGAACGAGAAAGTGAAATTGAAATTTTTGAACTTGAATTTTTTAGCAAAGTATTGTTACAGACGATGCACTGATGATGCACAAAGTAAACTGTTATACAGAAATCAAACATCATACCCTGAAAAATAATTTAAAAGAAGACTGAAGCCATTGGTTGACTTTCCTAAATGTGGGTTTCATTAAGCAGGTTTTGAAAATGTTACTTGTATCTGCTTGCCTGTTCATGGTCTTTCCACCTTTCTCTTCATTCTTTGTTTCTTTTTTTTTTTAACTGACATCCTTCAGAAGACTATGTGCATGATCATACTTGGAAGCAACCCCGCCGATTTTGATTTATGTGCACTTCTATTGTGCAGACAATTACAGGAGAAAATAGTTGCGCTTCACTGAAAGAAGCCCAGACTGACTGCTCTGTTATTTTCAGATTCTTCTAAGTGAAGCAGTAGCACTTCTAAATTTGAGAGCAAAATACATAATGTTCTGTCAACAGTAACCTGGCCTGCGATGTGTCTGATTCTGAACATAACACTCTGTCAGATCTTTCAAATGCATTCTGGATAAAGTGCCTCTCTTGCTTTCATGCTTACAAGAGGAGCAGAGGAAGCAGTTCTCATCTGAGGCAGTGAATGAAATGCTGTTCCCTGGGCTTGTAAAAGAACCTGTAGTGTGACGCATCCATAATGATACCAGATCAGCATAAAGCTCTTCTATCTCATCAACAGACACTAAACTTTACTTTTTATAATAAGACAGTAAGGATAGTGAGGACTTTTCAGTGGGAAGAGTGCTTTTCTATTTCATCGACTTACGCATTGTAGATTCTTCTCTGTGCTGAACAGTGGCTGAGAATTAGTGTCAAAAACACAAAGATGTTACTGTCTCTGTTCCTGTTCGCTGTAAGGGAAATAAGTTACAGCTGACAGTAAGAATAGCGGTTCTGAAAAGCCGGATTATCCGCTTAATCAGCTGGGGAAATGGTGAAAATGGGAAGAGGTGATGTGACAGCTGGGTGGCTTGCCCACAGGCTCAGCATAGGAGAAACTCGCTTTTGTGTTCCTTTAGCTATCCTGTGTTGTCCATGTCATTTGGTACTGAGTTTGTTAGTCTGCTCGGCCTTGTCCTGAGCCATCACAGAGACTGCTGCAGATTAAGTGAGGAGAAACAGAGAAGTTAGCTGAGAAGCCCGAGATCTGAAATATTTCTACCACCAGTGCTCATTGTCTGTTTTTCCAGGTCTCCTTTGTGCCCTTCTGGGTGCAGGAGCTGTAAGCCAATTACTCCCAAGCCTGGAGCTGGCACAGGCCAGAAGCAGTGTGCCCACACTGGGTGGAGCAGCCTGTGCTGGTAAGCCCTGTGGAAAGTTAGAGGTTGTCTACATCTGGGTGCAAACGTGGTGGAAGAGCTTCCATGACCAGACTGATATCGGTTCTCGGGGCAGTGTGAAGCCAATCAGCTGCTTCCTAACTATCTTCTCTGAAAGCAGTGTCACACTGGTGTCCCTCTCTCTGAGAGTGCTGTAGGTTCTGGTGACAGCTGGCCATGCTGCAGCCTGTCTGGTGCGGGAGCAGCAGGACATCAGTGAAGCTAAAAACTTCATTCTCTGAAGAAAGTAATCTTTAATTTGACTCCTCTTTCACAATGCCTGCACTTCAGTGCAAAACCAAATAAACAGTTCCATGCATTCCTAAATAAATAGAAGATTGACATAATCATTCTTTACCAAAACCCTCGGAGTAGTCAGAAGGGGCTCCTGGGCTTCCCATCTGTGTTCTTTTCAGGATGTCTCTACAGCTCGGGCTGAGCAATTTATTTCATAAAGTCTTCAAATAACTCAAGTTTAAAGGCTTGATAAAAACTGGGAGCCAGGGTATTTTTCTTACTGTTTTTTTTTTTTCCCCTTATGCTGTCTTTTACGATAAGTAAATAAGTTTTCTAAATGTGGGTGTTTTTAAACTTGCATGTCTTCTTATCTCGACTGAAATAGGGACTCACAGAGAGAAAGCTGATTGCAGTGTGAATTCTTTTAAAGCCTTTGAAAGCCAAATTGCTGATCCTAAGGAGGCTTTCCTACCACCCAAAGGAGCTTGCTGCTGTTTCCCATGCATTTCTTGCCCTGCCTGTAAGGAGAATGTATTGCCTTTCATCTTCTCTTGCTTCTTTCCATGTACATTGAGGACCGAAGGAATACTGCTGAGCTGGGACTAGACTTAGATGGTAGAATGCCTGTGCAGGATACACAAGAATCATACAAAAGCATGGCATGTGGCAAATGTATTATTAATAGTTTGAGTCTGGGAGCATAATAGAAAGGGAACTGGAAGAAATTCACCTGTTGCTATTAAATGATCGTAAGTCAGAGTGACCTTCTTTGGGTGAAGGAAATCCTCTTTCTATTTCTGGAAAGTCCATGAGCAAATTCGTGTGTCATCTTTGGCATAATATAGAATAATGCACAGATCACCTGAAAGCTTTTTTTTGCTTTAATTTGCTTTGACGTTGAATAATTCTTTTAAAGTTGTGGCACCATTAATGTCTAGCTTCAGCCCTATTGAATACATGAAAACACGTCAGGATCAATATTTTCTTTCACAGCTGTTCTTGAAATGACTGTTTAGGAAACCTCTTGTCTTCAGGGGTAGTATTATATTCCCTTTCAAGAAGTCCAGAGGCCCAGGTGAGAATTTGGAGTAGCCTGTATTTCTCGAATGTTTAAGCTCCAGTGCAAGAAAGCTTCAGTTGATCAAATGCTGAGAGCTGTGCTAAGAGTTCCCTGCAGTTTTTCCTATTCAGGAACTTCAGTTTGCACTTAGTCATGAATCAAACAATGTCAGTTCTACTCAGAACCTTCTTTGCTAATTTAATTAATTCACTTCAGCTTAGCTTTCTTCCTTTCAGAAGCATAAGAAACAAAAGTGAATGAGATCTGCAGCTCTAACAAGGTGATTATCGGCCCAGTTAAGTCAGAACAGTGATGTGCAATAGACATATTTTCATTCAATGTAGCAATCAAACCTGTCAGAAACAATATTTTCATATATATTTGAGATTAACAAAACTGACTGCCATTTTCTGATTAGCAGAGCACATAAACAAAACTGGGTGGATCAAGAACACATTCTAACATCTGTATTTCATCATAATTCTTTCACCTTTTACCCACAATTTATGAGGTTGTATATCTGTGCCATTTTTGTGTCTATATTCGTGACATTCTACTGTTACTTACAAAGTGTGGACCATTTCTGTGTAGTTCTTTATGTGTTAGAATTTCACTTGTGGGACTTTTGGATTACCCAGCATCAGCAAGGAGCTCAAGTTTATTGCCTATAGACTGTGTGTATATCTGTGGGTACGCACCTGCATGAAAATGACTTTGAGATGGATGTTAATGCTTCATAGTTAATGATGTGGGACCCTATGCTCGAGGGTATGATTTCAGCCCAGAAAGCAGACAAAATCTGGTCTATCTTGAGTCAGAGCAAGTCTCGTTGCATAGTTTTCTCATGCTGGGGCTGTTAAACTGGAAAGAAGTGAACACTGCATTTATGCAAACCTGATACCTTTCCAGGATGTATTTAAGATGGGTAGAATTTTAACGAAAGCAATATACTTCTGACACAATAGCTGGCCATTTTCTGGGCTGCACATCCTTCCTGCAGAGCATGATCTTCTGAAGTAGAATTTGCAGACTACTTTTTTAATTACAAAATAACTTCTCATTTTTGGGAAGAGCTGAATTGTTTTCTGGAACTTAAAACAAGCAAACAAAGCTGTCAAACCCAAAACATTTTCTGAGGAAAGTTCTTGTCATGGAAATCCTCTGTTCAAATAACTAAAGGTTGGCAAAGTTTTAAGCATCAGTAAGCATTGCCAGAAATCTCTAATAGGCAGTGCTGCCAGCTCGTCTCATAATCTAAATTTTTCTGTTGTTTTTGGTTTGGTTTGGTTTTTGTTTTGTTTAAAGAGTGCTCTCAGCAGGCCACACACAATCATGTTCTAAGGCAAAAACAACTACACTGCATAACAGATCAAGGGACTTTGTCCCAGTACACTGGGGAAAGGAGTGAACGCTGAAAGCTCACTTGTATTTATTTGGGACTGCAGCTGTGATTGTTATGGACCAGGACAGCACTAGGAGCTGAACCCCCTGCATGCACAAAGGGAGAGCGTCTGCCAGCTTCCAATCTGGTCTCTGGCTTCTTGTGGCCTCCAGCTGCTTTGTGGTAGACTGAAAGCAGGGGTAAAGGGTCAGCCTTGGAAGTATGGTGCCAGTATTGTAGAAGAGCCCAGTTAGCTGCAGCCTGCTTAGGCAGCTGATGAGCCAAAGATCAGTTGAAACATTGACCTGAGAAGCCTCTTAGCTAGGAGGGGACGTTATCACTAATTGTAAAACACCTATTTCTAAAACACCTAAAGGCAGTTCTTGGCTGTTATGGATTTCTGCTCACAGTGGAGAGGTCTTGCAACCCAAGGACATTTGTTTTTGGGACAGCAGAGGTTTAAGAACATGAGTGTGAGCTAACCATTCAGGCTCCAAGGCCAAACTGGTGAAAGTTTGTTATGAAAAAAATCAATCATGAAACCACATTTTGAATGGGTAAAAGCAGCTAAATTTATGGAAAAAAAAAAATAATCTCATTCAGGGAAGGAGTCACTGTTTCTTGGAGACTTAACAAAAAAGGCACTGTTACACAAGAGCCCTCAAGCTCCTTTCTTGATATCCTGCAGGGGAGGAGGGACAACCCTGAGGAGAGCTGGCTGACCCTCAGCAGCCTTTCTGCCTTTTGGAGGGGAAAGGACAAAGGAGGGACAGGCATTGTTTCACTACTGGATGCAGCACAACTGTCTTTCTGAAGACCATTCATCCTTGTTCTTCCTCCCTAGCCAAGAGTGCTTCTTCATTTCTCCCTGGGGCTGGGACTCAGCAGCTTCCTTCTGTCCCCAGGTGTGCCTCTGATGCTCCTAGCATCTTGTTGAAGCAGTAGCAGCTCTGCTTTACTAAGGTTTGTGGCATCACAAAAAGAGGTTTTGTTCTCCTTGTGTGGGTGTACAGGGCAGGCAGCTGGTGGCCCAGAGCGCTGAGTTTAGGTGTTTTAGAAAAGGGTGTTTGTTAGTGAGATTAGGTTCCTGACGGGAAAGGTTTTATCACATGCACCTATTGTTTCTTTTTCGTCAGCTGGCAGATTTGGCTGCTAAAGGTCGCTGTTTTGACAAGAAGCTTAACTTTTTAGTCACTACTGTTGCCGTGCACAAGGCAACCCATGTTCTTTTAGCTCTGTGCCTGTGCTGGACTATCGGGTAAAACCTACCCGGGCCAAAGAACTGCACGTGAATACCAATATGGTGAGCAGAAAAATGGCGTTTATTGCGTCGTGCGATTTACCTATATACCTATCCTACTTCATCTATGCCCCTTATGCATACATTAACCCTTCGACACCGAGCAAGGGGAGAGTCCTACCACGTCACATCCCAAATCCTCGCTGTCGCCTACTACAACACACTACTAAAACCTGGCAAAGAGCTGGTGCAGAAGTCAGAAGGTATGCAGAGAGAGTGTCTTCCATCCTGCTTCCAGCTCAGAGGCCAATATTTATGTTTGATCGCTCTCAAAGCAGCAGTCATAAAGATAAGATTTTGAGCATTAGAACCACACGTTTCTTTAGAAGTAAGATGTTTGTATAAGCCTTGTTTAAAATGGTTGTGGCTGCACTTCCAGTGAAGATTGATTCATAGCTTTGCACAAAGTCTCTTCTCTCTTTGGCTTCAGGATAGATTTCACCTAGTCACAGACAAATTGATCACTGAGTAGAACAATATTTGTGAGCATCCTGTAAATAAAGTTTACCTCCAAAAGCTTTTAATACCCTATCTTTTTATTACATCGTTGCAGATTTGGTTCTGATGAGTTGAAAAAACAGTTCCTCACACCAACTATATCTGGAGATCTTGTGGCTTGTTTGGGAATCAGTGAAGCTGGAGCTGGATCAGATGTTGCAAGTAAGTTAACCTAGCAAAATGCCAATTTCATACAGCCTGGTATTTTAATGGAAGGAATCTGGCTACACTGACCCCTGCCCTTACTGTCAGCATTTGTAAGAAATACAAAAGAAAGTCCGGAATGGTGAAGGCAAAAAAGTAATATTCTAGGAGCAGTAACACATAGAATCGTAGAACTGTAGAATGGTTTGGGGTGGAAGGGATCTTTAAGATCATCTAGTTCCAACTCCCTGCTATATGTAGGGACCTCTCCACACCACAGGGTCAGTGATGTAGACATGCCAAAAATGAGTGACTGAAGCAGCCACTGAAGTAGCCTTTTCCCATACCCATGCTTTATCAGGAAGAATAATTATAGTAAAAAATGCCAAGGGATCTTACAGCCATATCTCTCAGACTGACTCCACTTGACTTTAGTAAATTGCTAAGCAGGTTTTCAAATTCTGCTGTAATTTAAGTGTAAAATCTACTTATTGGCTTGATAATCTTTCTTTTAATGAAAATGCTACACTCTTCATAAGTTGATTTTTAAACAGTCACTTTTCAAGTACTTGAAACAAGCTGTTGGCCATCACACTTGAGACTACTTGTATGTTCCTATTAGTCAGGCATTTCTTCTTTAAGCTGTATCTGGAAAGTTAGTCTCTTGTGATGCCATGTTTGCAAATACTGTTTATATTTGTGATAGCATTATAGTGCTCACTGTTCCTCTGCAGACCTTCCAGGCGACTTCAATCTAATCTATTTAGTAGTTGTGCCATAACAAAGGGTCGTCTGATGTAAATCACTGTATTTTCCCATCGTTTTTACGCTACTTGTACCATGTCTTGTCACAGCTCTTTTGCATCCTTCACGTGTTGTTCAGTCTCCTTGTGTGACTGTCAAGTGTCTGTCCATGTAATCAGTGTTCTGGACTCCTTCACTTTGTTGGCCTTCATTATTATTCAGATTCTACAGTATGTCCTTTGGACAGATTCGGCATGGATTGCTGCTGTTTTTATCCACATTAGTACTATCTCTTGCTCTTCAGTGTTACACTTTTGTAAGTTTATTTATCCACAGCTACATCCACAAGTTCATTATCTTACATGATTACACAAATTTCAGCCACTTTTTTTTCCCCATTTTTACATTAACAGATCTTTTCAGCCGTGCAGACTATAGCTCCAGGTAGTCATTAGTTTGATTTTGTAAATGAAGATCAAGTGCCTGTTATCGATTTGTTTTGAGTTTAGGACATTTGGGGAGAAGGTTCATCTGCACATTGGGGTAGGTGTGCATTAAAGTATAACCAGCTGACTTAAACATGGCTGCTCACTACGCTTTGTGTCTGACACTTACACTCCAAGTTTACTGCCTACCTCACTATATAGCCTCTTATACATTTTATAGTCTCATAATACAAGTGCTATTGGGAATGTACTGGGTTCTTTTTTACCATCAGCAACTTGCAGCTGGATATCTGTTGCAGAGCCTTCTTCAGTTGGAATTTCAGTGGAAGATATTCAAGTTCAGGGAGAAGAAGATAGCTCTTTCTTTGGAAGTTCTGCTGGAGCTTAACCAGTAACTAATGATTCACTCCTGCTGTTGCCTTTAGGGCTCCTTGCAGTGATGTGAATACTCATAAATGAAAATAGCATGTTTTTTTCTACATTGTGGGGTAGCAGGTGTTTAGAACTCCTTGTTGTACAGACAATCTTAACATTTAAACTTCACCTTTTAAAGACTTACTGACTTTGAATTTATTACGCCATTCTGACCTAGAACACACAGGAAGTGCGTGTGTATATATATCCTTAGGTATACACAGATATTGGAGCTTATGTTTGTTTAAGTTGGGACTCTGAAATTAACGGCCTTCTCAGTGACTAATGTACACAGTGACAGAAATGTGTAATAGATCATCCCAGCCTAAAATATTTCTGGTCTGAGTTTTCTGTGACTGAATTTAGTTATGGAGAGCTTTCTGCTTTCATCCCCTGGGATGAAAATTCCAACTAACAGAGGGTGAGAGAAGTGGTCTGCTTTCCCTGGGACATCTTCAAAGTGACTCATCCAAGTGGGCCTTCCTTTTGCAGCCTAGAGGGCAATGAAGTGAGGAGTGAAAATTGGTTGTCTGAGTGCAAGGGAATTACTTGGCCAGTCACACAGGAACCAGCTTATTCTTCTTTCACGAGAGTAACTCTTCATTTTCTTTGTTTTGAATAGGCATCAAGACAACAGCCATGAGAAAAGGTGATGAATACATCATAAATGGTGGTAAGATGTGGACTACATCTGGGTGCCAAGCAGACTGGATGTGCCTGCTAGCGAATACAAGTGAAGGGCATCCTCACCGAAATAAATCTCTCATATGTCTGCCAATGAATCTACCTGGTAATGGCATGCAACTCTTCCTTCTGAGCTGATTTTATTGGTGCTTTTGTGTGTGCACGTTACAAGAAGGAAAGGTGTTTCAGATAAGAGACTGTACCCATAAATGCTCCTTTAAATTAAGTGTTTCACTGTCATACTAAATCAATTTTAAATGCATTTGCACTCATACTTCTAGAAAAAAAGGAAGAGGATAAGCAAATGAGAAGGAAATTAAGTATTTTGCAGACTTCAGCTTGGGACTCCCAAACCAAATTATGTGGAAAATTCTTTTTGACTGAAATAAATTTAGAAAAGCTTTTCAGATACATTAGCAGGGGAATATTTCATAACATTTTCTGAGAATGGATAGATTAAGTTACTGCCAAGGAGAAAATAAATGCTTTAAAGAAATCATTAAAAATAGAGCCAACTTTTTTTTTTTTTTTTTTAAATGTCTTCATCCAATGTCTTTTAGTCTTGAATAAATTCCACAGAACTTTTATCTCAGTTTTCTGTTCGGAAAAGACTTGTAGATGCAAACAGTCCTCAAAATAATGTATTACTCTCAATTTTCTACCCATTGAAATGTAATTGTGAGCAGTGATCACACCTTTTAAAGGTTTCAAATAATTTTTGTTTTTACACATTCTTAAAGAACACAAAACAAAACTGTATTTCATTGAATTAATTAAACAAATTCTCTCCATTTTAAAAAGACCTGGTGATTTTTAGAAAGTTCAAATCTTTAAACTGGCATCACAGATATGATGATGGTGGCAAGAAAATATTAAAATGTATGGCATTTTTCTTCATTCAGTTTGCAGTATTTTATTGTGAAATGCGTCACTATCAGCTTTTAACATGTAGAGAAAGCACAATGGCAGTGAAGTGAATGTACATATGTTTCTTTCTTGGATCAGACTGAGAACAAAATCTCAGGTCTCCAGTGTTACAAAAGAGAGTGGTGAGAGCATTTTAAGATAATTTCTTCTAAGTAAGTGAATTTGAATATGGAGTAAGTCAGAGTAAGCAAATTGCTTTAGGACTGAAGCTAGTGGGTTGTGAGTTTCTAAACCACTGCTCATGCAAAGCTGGCTTGGAATGAGAACTAACAGGAGATTGACCTGAGCTGATTCACTTGTTAACTTTGGCCTTATCAATAAGTGATGAATGAATGTGGTAGCTCAGAGCCAGAATCTCCCTGAACTTCCAGATGACCTTACTTATCAGCCATCTGCATAAAGTCCTCATGATTTTTTATGAAAGAGTCAGAGTGCATATGTGGTACTGCTTCTCTGACTTCAATATCAATGTACTGTTACAGGTGGATCAAATATCCAGAAATTGTCTTGGTTTTTGGGTACTTTGCTTATTCCAGAAAGACATGTGAATCCTTGTAGCTTTATGGGGTTGTTGTTAGCCACACAACCTATACACAGACTTGCTTTACCTAGGGTAAAGAGATTCTGAGGAGAAAAATTGCAAGTCAGCTGAAGGTGATGTTCAGAGATGTAGAAATCTTCCTTAAAATATAAATGATGCTCCTCAAAGTTTATATGCTTTCCATCTTGTGTGGCATGGATATGAACCTCCAGAAAGGTCACTGTACCAAGACTGGTGACCTTTTGAAATCAAAAGGTTGACAATTGAGACAGTTGATTGTGCTCAGTGGGTGGGCTACATCAGAAGTGAAATCTATGTGGGATACAAAGAGGAAAAGTATGAACAAGGCTGCCAATTGACACAGATGTGAGGAGGAAGCTCCAGCTGCTTTGATACATCCTAAGGATGTGTGTCTGCCAAAGATCATTATCGTTAGAGGGCAGCAGACCAAGACTGTACAGGAAGTGTCTGGACGACATCAGAAAGATGCACTATCATGCATCTGTAGACGTATGTATGACAACACTCAGGAGCAACCACAGTGGAGGACAAGCGTATTATGTCTGACTAACTGCTGCAGTCACCAGGATGTGTGGCAGGGGAAAGACAGGGTTCAAGGCACAGAGGTAACTCACTCCATGCTAGCTGTTGGGAGGAGATAGGAGTCCCGTGCTTTTCATAAAAACATAACTGTTTCATACACAGAATCACAGAATCACAGAATTATCGAGGTTGGAAAAGACCTAGAAGATCATCCAGTCCAACCATTACCAATACTTCCCAGCTAAATCATACCCCTCAACGCATCACATAATGTGATGTAAGAAAAAAAAATCTGAAATGAATTATTAGCTTCAACAACTGGTAGTTATTGGAGATACAAAATGTGATTAACTTCTAGTTGTAGGTTTGTACAGTGTCTGTTCTGGGTTGAAGAAAATAATTGCACAAACATTGCTGAAAACCTCTCATAAAGGGAATTTGGGTAACTGGTGTGGATTCACAGTAGGTACTCACATTAGGCAGGTAAATACTCTTCATACTAGCAAGTATGAACGCTTTCTCATGTAATGAAAAAAAGACTAGCAAAGTGTAAAATGTCCATGTTTGTTAGATATATAGACAAATGGCTTGCAGCCCCCATCTGGGATGTAGTTGTGCACTGGTTTCTCCTGTCGGTCATCAGATAGCACTTAGTAAATTGCACAGAGGATAATAAAGAAGAGAACATCCGGGAAAGGGGAAAAGAGAATGTTTCTCAAGTTGCAATTTAAAATGTCTCTTTCCATTTGTAATGGCACTAAATGTTGGCAGGAGAGAGTAACTACTTTCTGTCAAGATAGAATAAAAGACATAAAAAATGATTGTCAGAAGGCTGGAGAAGTGAGAGAAAATGAAAAATCAAAGACACTTGAGAAGAACTGTCCCAGGAAGTGAGAGCGCAATCCATCTCAGTGATACTGGTACAAGAAGCACACATGGCTTTGTTAGAGTGATTTTTAGAAAGGCAAGCACTTGGCCTTCCTAGGTTGAGATATGTGTGTTTTCAGATAGCCTGTGATTTATTTAATACAGACATGCTCTGGGAATTATTTGGGCAGATGACTGCTGCTGCTGGTGGTGGTAATTTTTATTATATAGCACTTTTGAAGAGAATGAAAATAATTCAATAAAGGAACATTTCAGTGTCCATTTCATAGGTAGAGAGATGATTATGTGTTCGTGTCTTGGAAGAGAAAGTCTAAAGAATATGCAAGCAACGGAGAGGGCACTGTGTGGGTCTAATGAATATTGGCCTCCTTCCAAAGGAGATTCAGGAAATAATCTAAGAGCAAGTGAAACTGGAAAGGCACAACAAACAAAAAATGCTGCTGGATTCAGGAAAGATGAACACACAATACAATTGGTAAGAAGTACGAGCAGAAGTCAATAATACATTTAGCTCATCTAACCAAACCTGTATGAGTTTCCTTCAATAGCCATTACCTTATGTGGGCCTGGGGAAGCCCACAGTAGGATTGGTTTAGCAATACAGAGAACTGCCAGCAGTTGCACTTTTTCCAGCAGAGTCCTTAATAAACATCCCAGTAACAAGAGCATTAAGTGCTTCTTCTTAGGGGAGGGAGCATATGGCTGGAAGTGGACCAAAACATCTAAGACTCTCAAAGAAAGCAAGCAGTAATGTTCCAGCAGGAAAAGACATGCCAGAAATCATTTGGGCCTGTAGATAGTTTCAGAGTGTGATTGTGTAGCTCTGATTTTAATACAGAAACAAAGCACAGATGCTTTTCTGACATGACTCGATGCAAATTACTGGGTAATCTTCAATGCAAGTGTCGAAGATTTTTATACAGCTGCCCTGATTTTCTTCCTCCATTGAACACCTATCAAAGCAAATAGGCTCCCTTTAGGTATCAAAAGGCTGCGATGAGGTTGCCCCGCAACCTTCTCTTCACCAGGCTGAACAAGCCCAGCTCCCTCAGCCTGTCTTCTCAGGGGAGGTGCTTCAGCTCCCTGATCATCTTAGTGGCCCTCCTCTGGACTCTCTCCAACAGCTCCCTGTTGTTCTTGTACTAGGGGCCCCAGACCTGGATGCAATACTCAAGATGGGGCCTCACAAGATCAGAGTAGAGAGGGACAATCACCTCTCTGTCCCTGCTGGCCACCCCTCTTCTGATGGAGCCCAGGATACCATTTGCTTTCCGAGCTGCAAGAGCACACTGAAGTCATGAAAGATAGCAGGGTACAAATATGTACAGAAAGAGACCACAACAATTTGTGTGGTGAATAACTCCTGCTAAGCCACTTCAGAGAGCAGGAGAGGATTATAAAAAAATAAAAAAAAACCTACCAGAATTCCACCCCACTACAAAACTGGTTAGAATACTATGTCTGTGGATAGTTAAATGTTTGCTTTCTTGCAAAAGACACTTATGTTGAAAGCATGTTGTTTGTTTTTTTTTATATTGACTTTTGGTAGGTGTAGTTGACACTCTGCAGAAATCCTCATATCTGGTTATTGGCTTCAGTTTACCAATGAAGCATTGATCTCCATGCAGAATTTTTACATGTTAACCCCAGGAACACAAGGAGGTAAAGGTGGAAGATTTCAAGGGCTATAATATAAAAATCAGTGGATGTCTGTTTAACTGTCATGGCACAGTGGTAAGCCATGATTGCATCTGAGCAAAAGCAAGGAAGAACTTGTGGGGGGAAAAAATCTTGATGGGAAAAAAAACAACCAACCAGGGAGGAGTACTTCTTGGGGGGAGTACATAGCTGAAGTCTTGCATGGCCAAACCTGAAGCAATTTTGAGATATGAGTGGAGATGATAACAAGATTTTCCTACGGGAGTCAGGTTCATCTTCAGGAGGCAGATGCACATTGGGTCAGAGTCTGTGCTGTACAGGGAGGTCAGTGGGGAAGCAAGCCCTCTTCACAAAGGATGTCCGTGTGGAAACTCAGACGAGTGAATTGTGATCTTTGTAAACCTTCTTTGGCTATTTAAATGGACTAGGTAGTAATTACAGGCCATCATAAAATGTATAGGCGTAACAAAACTTGTAGTTGATACGGAACTGTTGGATGTTTGTATTTATAAATTGGAGTCTAACCTTTTTATTACTAGGAACAAGTGAGATTATGTGATTATAAACTCTTCTGTAGGTACAAGAGAAGATCAAAATAGGCTTGAAAGTGGAGGATAAATGTGGTGGAAAGAGAAAGAACAGAATTTCCACGAGTAGAAATTCTCTAGTAACAGTTCAACACAATTCTGCTGTCATTATTAAATATCTTTTTGCTGTTTCACTGTAGTACAGGGACTCAGAAAGTACTTCTAAATTGAATTCCAACACTTTATTGCAGTGCACAAAAAAACAAACAGTCAAATTAAAATTGCACGGTTTGAAGATGTACATGAAGTGAGATTATTACTACTGGTAAACGATTATTATTTGGGGACGTAATTAAAAGTAAGACCCTTAAGGTTGCAATTTCTGATTTTCTAGTAAAATAAAATCGAGAAAACTCTTAGAAATGGGATGTGACCTATTTTATTTTTGCCTCCCAGAATGCTATGATGTTTTCCCAAAGGTAGGTTTTGCTATATCCTTGCTGAACTTCACTTTTTAAAAACACTATCCTTGTACATCTGGCTTTATCTTTCTTGTAGCCTTTCTAAGACTCTTTTTTTCTTCAGGCATTCACATTACTAAGAAGATAGACAAACTGGGCATGAGGTCATCGGACACAGCTCAGATCTTTTTTGAAGATGTGAGAGTCCCTAGTAAAAACCTAATTGGTGAGGAAGGAATGGGTTTTACATATCAGATGTTGCAGTTCCAAGAAGAGCGGCTATGGGGAGTAGCCACTGGTAAGTCATCAGTTGTGCTGCAGGGGTCTGGCAGGGACACATGGGTCACCCTTACTGCATGACTAATAGCACTTTCCTTTTATTGTATGACCTCTGTTTTGAAATGTCATAGCATAGCTACAGACAACCTTCCCTTTCTACATGAAAACTTGAAACAGAAAGAAAATATTTTGTGAGGCAGAAGCTCACAGAGGCTAGCAGAGGCTAGTTTTGCTTTTTTTCCTTTTCTCGGTGCGTTCTGCTGATAAGAAAGAACAGCATCACGTTATGTCAGCTATAAATATAGTACAAAGGCTATCAAAATACCAACATGAAATAGGATTGTGACTTTCCTGTAGTACGGGAAACTAGGATGTTTACCTTTACCCTAGATTGTAGAAAATGAATGTAGTGCTGTGTAAAGACAATATTACAATTTTGTTTATGCACTTTTTACCTCAATTTATACTGAATGTAATGGCATAAAACCAAATTCCTTTTCCCAAAGTTCTGCTATCACAGAATTTCTGTTGTTCTAAACTCACGCCATACCCAAATCCACATGTTTGAGATTCAAAGATTCTGGATATTCCAGATATCAGATCCAAACCTGGATTGCCCTTTTTCAGCCTCCCAGCCTACCCCCTTGTCCCATAGCATCTGCTCCTTTAACTTAACATAAATATTGTTTCATTTTAAAAAGATTGAAGATGTAAGAAGGTTGTGCAAGTAACCTCTGTATTCCTGTGCATACACTGTTAGTGCCTGTGTGTGGCTGGGGAATTGGCAACTGTACAAACTGATATTCTGATTCAGTGATTAAATTAAAAAAATGACTCCCTGTTATGGATTGATCCCAGACCAGATATTTTGGAGCTCAGATGCTTAAAACATCTTTGGTTTGGGCAAAACCTCTTAGTTCAGCCTGAGATCAATAGTAAATATGGGGGTCGTTCTAGCAAAGAGTGAGAGGTCAGGCCTGGACAGGATGATGCTGCAGACTCTGTCAAGGAGACGTGGACCTGCACTGGCCCTGCTTTTGCACGCTGCTCAGGACATTTACAGGATGGGAGTGAAGCTGTGTTCAAATCCATGCAATAGGAACTCTTAATGCGTAACATTAAAAGAATAAATTGGGGATTGCTGTAACAAGGACTGTGCTATAACCAAGGGCTTCAGGGTGTTTTGAAAGCAGTCAAGCTCTCTCCTACTTGGTTGGAATAGGTGAATATTCCCTGGAGCCTGTGGTTGGTCTCATCTACTGAGGACCCCAAGCGCTGGGCCGTCTAAGTGTATTCAGGCATTCTTTCTCACACACAGAGCCTTTGTTTCAGCACTTCTCAATTTCCTGCTGAGGCAGAAATGTGGCAGATCTGGTAAAGAGAGCAGTTTAAATCAGTTTTCTATCCTTGTGAGTAGGTGGTACAACAGTAGCCTTGGTCTAGAGCTGTGCTTATGCCTCATAGGTGACTAGTCTTTGTTTCTGGTGGCCACCATCGAAGTACCTCAAGAATCTGACTTCATATTTCTCTGCTTATCCCAGACATATGTTCTACAAAGTTTGGAATGAATCTGAAGGAATCAGAAGATCAGGCAAAATCAAACCCTTTGGTAGGAGGCAGTTTTTCTGCAGATGTATTTTTCTGGCTCATTTGTCTGCAGGCGTTATCAACCTAAAAAGAAATCTTTCACTATTTAATAACAGTGCTATTAAACAGCAGTTACTGCGCCACCTTAGGAGAACCTAAGAACAGAACAGTTTTGCACCACTGAAATCCTGTCGACATTTGTTTTGATTTATACAGTTCTGCACCTTGTGCTCATTACCTTCGAGGCTAGTAACTGCATTTCACCACTCCCCACTTGCATGACTGGTCAACATAAGCACTGCCTCACCAAAGGAATAAGAAAGAGTTCTCTTCTCCTCAAAGCAAAAAGAACATTGCCTAAAACATTGCCTTCTGAAATGTAACCAAGATATACGTGGACTGTATGGACTTAATTATGCACTTTTATGCTCAGTTTGGAGGCTAAGTTAAAACAATGAGAAGCTCTAGGCTGCAGTGATATTCCCCAGGCAGCAGAGCGGCCAGCAGTGTTAGTCATGTTCCAGGCAGAGTGACGAGTAGTGACAGCATCAAAACACAAAGTCCAGCAGGTGAGATCATTCATGTCTGAAACCACTGGCAGCTTGGTACTGTCCAGCTTTGCACAACAGCCTGGCAGCCAGCACAGTCTTTCAGGAAGTGGGACGCCAGGTCTCAATTCTCCTTTTTTCCAGAATGATGGAACAATGAATGAACAATCTGGGAAGGGAATCTTTGGTCCCTGCTGCGACCAAGAGGGATGGAGCTCCATCCCACAGTGTCTTTGCTAGGAGAGAGCCTGGCCTTACTGTGCCCTGAGTTGATTTTGCTTTTATCCACTGGCAAGCTGATGGAAAATGCATGAAGAGCTCTGGGAGTGAGGACAAAGCCCACCTCTTGTGTCAAATTGCAAATTTCAGAGATAATCAGTTGTGGTAAATGAGAGAAAAAGTGTTCATTAGAGTTGGTTGCCTAATGAATGTAGTTTGTTACACCACAACTTCAGAGGCACTGCAAGCTTCCAGTCCTACAAATAGCTTTACAACCACAAGCATTTTGGTGAACGCTCTGATATTACAGATGATGTGCATGCTTTCAGTAGTTTTGTAATTAGGTCTGCACATGTTCATTCTAGCCCTCATTTCTGGCCCTCATTCTCTATTCATGGCTATTCATATGACGATGAAAAGCATCGGTTGCTTTTAAGCACTTGAGGGACTGATCCTGGCATGCTTGCTTTGACTGCTCCCTAAAACTTGGCAGAGGCAGTTTGCTACAATTCTTTTCTTTCCTTCTTTGTTGTTATCGCTTGGAGAGTTGTTTTTTCTTTTTATAAAATATTGTAGTATGAAATATAGCATGAAATCTAATGTGCTTCAATCTTCCGTTTGCTTATTAGTTATCTTCTACATGGCCAAATATTAGAATGTGTGGGGTGTTTCCTTCTCTCTCTCTTTTTTTTTTTTTAATAAAACCTTTTAAAATAAATTTTCAGGGAAACAAATTTAAAACAGAAACGGAAAATGAATTTACCTGTAAGGCTTTTTATTTTTATCAAGTGTTTCAAGAATGTTACTTTGCAAAACTGGGTCACAAGTGTGATCTTTTCCTCCAAGTGGCACGTTGTCAAAGGTGTTGGTAAAAGTTGCTCTTTCCTGCTTCACCGAGGAGGACAAGCTGCCACGTATCTCCCCCATGTTGTGACACTCAACAAACACCGTCACTTTGAGGACCTGTCACACCGACCACAGGAAGGGAATGTCATTATGGTGAAAAAGCAAACAGTTGTCTTGTGAATTGCTTAACTTGGAGGCAAAGAGGGAGTTCAGTAAGTGTATGAGAGAGCAGAATGGCACTTCTCTAATGAATTCTCTCTGCTCCTGTAGCCTCAGTTTTATGAGCACCATTGAGTCATGGCCAGTAAGCAGCATGACAGATCCTTTTGCATGGGCAATCAACATCCTTAAGAGACAGATGTTCAGCTTGGAGCTTGCTCTACATCTCACCAGAGAGGGATCAGCAGCTGCCTGAGAAAAATGTATTCATTTTGTTCTTCATTGGGTGGAGATGTAACAAATCAAAGTGTGTTTCTAATGAGCAAAAGTTTCGAGTAATAGAAGTAAGTTGGATGGAAGTAGGAGGAAAATATTGGCAACTGCAGAACAACTGTGAGTGCTTTCACAATGCTCCACTGCCTGGTAGACCACACAGTCCCTGTGCTATCCCAGGGTGACATTTCCTGCATGTGCTGTCAGCCTAAACCCTTGGGACCAAGTTTGACTGAGGATGTGAAGAATATTGTATGACAAGAGAGAAAACAAATGCATGCAAGCAGATGAAAGTTCAGAGAGAAAACGAATACCACTGTTGACAGTGGCATTTCTCTGTACTTACCATATGACTGGCAAAGTATTGTGAGCTGTTATGTTGTACAGAGTTGCTGGCAGTCCTGATTATCCATTACATGCTGCATTGCTTTAGTGTTTGCTTCACAACTGAGCTTTGCCATTTTAGAGCTATGCTTATAGCTCTAAATACCTGTCCTGAGAAAATCTCCTCTCTTTAATTTGTTTGCAAATGACAGTTTGGTTTAGCTCCCATCAGCTCAGGCTCAGCTGTATGCTGCCCAGCTTGGGGTAAGGAACAAGAGGTGCCAAGACACTTCTTGCTCTTTCTGTAGCATTTCTGAAGCTGGAGTCCACAGAAATACAAGCAAAAAAGCTGTTAGTGTCTTATGTCTTGCAGTATTCTTTTATCATCCTTTAGGAAAACAGGGGTGTTCCTTCCATACAAGAAACACACCTGAAAAGAGCAATTAGTTCCTGTCCAGAAAACAAACGTTAGAGCAGCAGCACAGAATTAACATAGAAGAAACCAAGATATTTTTTAAAGTATTTTTTGGCAAAATAAGCATTCAGGCTAGTTTTTTGAGTAAGGAGTGGAAAATATTAAAGGAATAAGAAAAGCTATTCACCCTATGCAATATGGTGGGGACGGGATGCAAAAAGCAGTGCTCTGTGGAGGAGCTGGTGAATGATGGTGGTGAGAGGCAGGTGGTGGGAGCCCAAGTCTGCATATAAGAACAGTGTAGGGATGTCTATGAAAATGTGTGAGAGCAGTATAGGGATAAAATTTTAAGTAAGTAGAAGTGTTCTTGAAATCCATGCAAAATGGAGTACTGAAGCTCACCAGGCTCCTGTGAGGAAGTTGCGTGTAGGTACCTGCAGGAGCCATGGTAGGTGGGGAAAGGGATTTTGTAGTACTCCAAGGCTTGGTTAAATTCTGTATTGCAGATTCGAAGTTTTGTGTTTCAGGTTCTAAATGAGAGTGAATGTAGATAGATTTTTGAGTATTTTCAAAAGAGAAAATGCAACACTTCTCTTAACGATGTATTTGTGAGCTCATTACACCCTTACCCTCCCTACTGCTTGCTGCAATTACATGGGCCCACATTTCCCAAACCAAATTCCCCACGAATTTGACACCTGTTGCTATCCTAGCTAAGCTGCAAGAGACTGAGCCTGTCCCTTCACTGACTGCTGGTTTGCCTTGTAAAATACCTCTTTTCCCTTTTCTTGTTTAAAACAGGGTTGCACTAAGGTAGCTAAAAAAAATTGCAGCAAACTATTTTACCTCAAAGTAGCATCTCCCATTTCTGACCTGTCTTCAAGCGATGTCCTCTCTTCATTCTGTTTCCATTAGAAGCACAGTGCAGGACTCACTCAAAGTCGCTATGAAGATTCATACTTTCCCCTTCCATTCTGTGTTGAGATGATTGGATCACAGAATGCAATCATATTCTGTTCATGTTCCATGATCTCTGAATATGTTTCTACCTACTCCCTGAAAGCTTTCTTGAATTTCCATTTCTAGCATTGCTCAGTGTGCACACTGTCTGCCTTCAGATTTTCTTTTGGGATTGTGTCTGCCCTTCGGGACACAGGTAGTATGGAAAGCAGGAGTTGCCACAAGATTGTGATAAGAGCCCCAAATGACGTATGAAGGATAAGGATTACATACGTGTAATTACACACTGTGCTCTCTGACTTTGCTGCACTCCTCACACCTTCTTTCACTCTCCTCTGAGTTTGGGGCTCAGGTATAATGAGGATAAGGAATCTGTCATTAAGGTACAAGGGAATGCCAGACTTAATTGAAATTACACCCCAGACTGTACATATGGAGTGATTTACTTTAGAAAAAATACTGTTTTGAAAAATGTTTGTATTGAAAGAAACCTAACGTCTTTTTCAAGAAGAAAAAAATGAAACTGTGTTGCATTAAGAGAAGCATGACCAGCAGGCCGAGGGAGGTGATTCTGCCCCACTATTCTGCTCTTGTGAGACCCCCACCTGGAGTACTGAACTGCATTCAGTTCTGGGGCTCCCAGCAGAAGGACATGGAGCAGGTCCAATGGAGGACCATAAAGATGAACAGAAGGCTGGAGCAACTCCCCTCTAGAGACAGGCTGGGAGAGCTGGGGCTGTTCAGCCTGGAAAAGAGAAGGCTCCAGGAGAACATTATAGCAGTTTTCCAGTACCTGAAGGGAGCCTACAGGAAAGCTGGGAAGGGACTTTTTTATAAGGGCATGTAGCAACAGGATGAGGGGAAATATGGCTTTAAACTGGAAGAGGGCAGATTTAGACTAGATATTAGGAAGAAGTTCTTTACTGTGAGGGTGGTGAGACACTGGAACAGGTTGCCCAGTGAGGTTGTGGATGCCCCCTTCCTGGAGGCATCCAGCCCCAGACTGGATGGGGCTTTGAGCAACCTGGTCAAGAGAAAGGTATCCCTGCAGGGGGGTTGGAACTAGGTGATCTTATAGGTCCCTTCCAACCCATTCTGTGATCTGAAGAAAGCAATGTCTTTTTCTGTGTTTTGCTTCTTAAAGTCTTGACACCACTGGAAACTATAATACAAGAAACCATTGACTACACTCGCCAGCGGAAAGTGTTTGACCAGCCCGTGCTGCAGAACCAGGTCGTACATTTCCGGCTGGCAGAGCTGGCAACCGAAGTGGAGCTGCTTCGCTCGCTGCTGTACCGCACCATTGGTGAGTTCCCATGACTGCCTCCTCACATGTGCTTTTTGCAATGCAAAGAACAGTGTCAGGCTGAAGGAATATGAGGAGATGTTTGCCAGACTGCAGTCAGTGACTGTGTGGGTGTAACTGTTCTTTTTTCCTTTTTAGCTCTCTATGTGGAAGGCAATGATGTGACCAAATTTGCTTCCATGGCTAAGCTAAAGGCAGGTCGCCTGGCCCGTGAAGTGACTGACAGCTGTCTCCAGTTTTGGGGAGGAATGGGATTCACCAGTGAGGTTCTGGTGAGCAGATTTTACAGGTAAGCAAGTGAATGGTGAAACCAGGATGTTTCTTCACTCAAATTTGCCCTCTTAAATACCCTGCTAAAGGATCACTTAAAGGGTCAGCAGCCCCTGGCTTACATGAATAGTATTGTTCCACTGAACAGCATGTCGCTGATTTATATTAGGGCTCAGACTGTAATTCTTGACCACACCATGCAAGTGCTGACTGTTCTTTTGCCAAATGTTGGCCATACTATAACTGTGGTTTGAACTACCCACAGGTTAGCTTGAGTTTCAGGTAAAGGAAATGAAGTCCATGTTTTCCCTAGTGATTCTCTGGCACCTGCTAGGCAATTGGAGAAGGAAAAAAGGCAAAGCCTACAAACGAGATTTTTTTTTTTCCTTTGCTCTTTTCCTGTAATCTTGACTACAGGAACAGAACTAAAATAAAACAGCGGTATTTTTCTTAACTGTGAGGGACCACTGAAAATCAGCTTCATTTTTTCTCCACGCCTCCACTCCAAATATGTGTTTTAAAGTGGAGTTCAGCATTGGGCTCCTGCAGTAAGCTTCACTGCAGGAAGAGATGCCACCGGCCCTGCCTACAGGCCTGCAGTAGTCATTCCTGATAGCAGTCTCCCTGTAATTAGTCACACCAGGTACCATATGAGACATCTGAGAGCTGTGACTGCTTCCAGCAAGTCATTAGATCATTAAAACAGCCTTTTTGCAAACTAAATAAGGCCCATGCCAGGCCTTTGAAATTTTGCAGTGTATCTACTTCTGCGGCAAAATTCCCTCAAAGCAAACTATTTTCCTGGCAGCTGTTTGCAAAATTCTGGCCCCATCTGATATTGTGCTGGGGGACCAAGATGGAACTTCTTAGTTTTTCTTTCAAAAGTAGCTTTCAGTTCAGCCCTTGTAATACAATACCTAATTAATGGTTGGCAAAGTAACGGTTCTGTTAGTTCAGAGTTTGGTGAATGCTGTATCTGTGTAAAGTGAGAAAAGATCATGTTAAATAAACCTGTAAAAAGCTTATTTCTTTATAATAGATTGTTTTTTAATATATGTGTATATATATATTTATTATTATTATTTTATTTTGGAGTAATGAGGGCTACTTGAAAGAAGTAGAAACGGCATGTAAAAGAATGACGTAAACTTATCAGTGATTTCATGGCAAGTCTCTTCTGTTGAAATCAGTACAAAAGAGAGAAGAAACATACCTTCTGCTGTTTAGCTCCTGTCCTTGGCTGAGGAGAGAGAGGTGGGAGGGCACTACACCAAACACCCAAGTCATGCTTTGATGCCTAACACATATAACATAGGTAACGGGGTCTAACAGTGTAGGTAATACAGGCACTTTCTCTTCCAGCAAATGGAGCAGCTAAGCTCTCTGTTCTTGAGTGTGTCTTACTGCAGTGACCGCCCTGCCATCAATGGCAGAGTAGTAGAACACAGGGTTTCTCAGAAGTAGGAGTTGCTCTTTCTGCCTTCAGAAGCATTTGATGAACATGGAATGCCTTTGTGGTAAATCAGAGACTTTTTCAACTTGTGGATTCCTGAAAGGTACAGTCTGCTGTATGGTGGTGGTTTTAAGCCACTCGTCAGTGGGAGATTTTTTTCTTATTTACCATTGTCATCACCTCTTTATTAGTAGTGAATGGGCCTCAGTGAAGCAGATGCTGAAAGCTGCTGTGGTAGGCATTTTGCAAAACATGAATACTTGTCTTAAAGCACTTGCCACCAATGTAGTCATGTACAGACACGAAGTCATGTACATTTGGATGGCTTTGACTTGTCTTTAGATTTCCTACCCCAGGCAGGGTTTTTCCATGTGAATTCCAGGATGATTTCTAAGCACCTCAGTACAGTCACATTTTCCCTGAGAAGAAATCCAGAGTATTTCCTATTAGTATCAACTGTGTCTGCTGGCTAAAGAAATGTATCTTTCTGCTTCTAAAAAAAAAACTACTTATAAATAAGGCCAAAAGCAGCGTGATACTTATACCCTAAAATGTTCTGTGAATCAGTAAAATTCCCTCATTGAGTAACCATAAGCACCAGGGAGAAGTGGAGTATTACCTAAATAAACAATTACAGGTTCAAGTTAGAATCCTGTTAATCTGTAACAATAAGGAAAGCAGCAACTTTCCTAAAGCCGTTGTGTTTTTTGTACAGCAGTCTGAGTAACCATTCACGTCACCGTGATATTTGTAAAGTAGCACGCAGGGCTTACAATAACTGCACAGCATGACAGCCTGTCATAATGTACAAGGATTTTTCCTGCACAATACTAACCAAAGTTCCAAGGAAATGTTAGTCTCTAATACGTCAGGCTGTTAATCCTCAAATGGCGCACAGCATAATGCATGGTTAGTGCTTTAAGTCTTTGAATTTTGGTCATTGGTGTTACTGGGGAGATAATAAACAGACCCAGCACAACAGCCTGCCAAAAGGCTTTATTTGCAGCTGTCAGTTTTAGTCGTTAATAGTTTGCAGATCAAGTGTCTTTTCTAAAGTACAGTATTCTCGAAAAGGCGTAGCTGAAGGTACCTGTTTAACCACGTAGGTGCCCATACTGGGCTGATTTAATATACTTAAATGTTTCATTCTCAGTTGTAGGGATTCTGAGAAGGAGAATGAGTTGGAAAAAGAGAACTGAGCCCAAATACCAGAGCTTAATAGAAACACATAAATAAGAAAATAAAGAGTGGAGTTTCTAGGCTTCAGCTTACTAGTATGATTCTGGAGAAGAGAAACAGACTGGAGTTATGTTTCTCTGCTTTTTTCTCTCTGACATCAGATGCCGCAAAGATACCATGACTTAGGAAAAATCAGTTATTGAACAAAGCTCCCGTCTATATGAAAGCCCCAGGCTGAGATAGACCAGAGGGAGGGAAAATTTCAGAAGCAAGTCTATTGCAATTTTTCAGATTTCGTAACTTCTTGTAAAAAATTTCGGCTAGTGAATATTTCAGTAGTAACTGAATCTTAGAATCACAGAATGGCCTGTGTTGAAAAGGACCACACTGATCATGTAGTTTCGACCCCCCTGCTCTGTGCAGGGTCGCCAACCACCAGACCAGGCTGCCCAGAGCCACGTCCAGCCTGGCCTTGAATGCCTCCAGGGATGGGGCATCCACAGCCTCCTTGGGCAACCTGTTCCAGTGTGTCACCACCTAGTGTAATTGCATACACTTCTCTTGAGATACAAAGAACTTGTTGACTGAAGCTCTTAAAAAAGTGATTTGTTTTTTTTTTTCCCCCAACATTAATGATTCTGTGATTCTGTGATAATTTTAAAGTATTAAACAATGTCTGTAGCGGCTGTCAGTTCTTACAGGTTTTACTTTTGTGGGGATGTGACGGGGAGAATACTGATTTTTTTCCTTGGTGTACTGTGAAAGACTCAAGAAAGCAATACTAAAAATTCTTGATGGATTGTTCATGTGGAATAGATAAAGCGCATACAGCTGCAGAAGAAAAGAGGTTTATTTCTCCGTCTGCCACCTAGGTGTTGCAAGTCTTATTTGCAATTAAGAATAGTTAAAAATCTAACTGTAGAGTATCTCTGAATAAGGAATGAATGCATTTCCTTCTAAATTATTTTTATATTTATCTCTTTCCCAATATTTTTTTTAAAAGTTTGCAATATTTTAATTAGCTTCATTCTTTATTTCCTTTTTTAAATATTCTTTCATTCTTTCTAAAACTTGTCTAAACTAGAATGAGCCCAGTTCATTGATTTATTCTTTAGTCAGTCTGTGTCATTATCACAATTTGTACGAAACAAAACAAAGCACATCCACGTCTGCTGACAAAAAAATCTACTTTGCAATCAGCAGCTAAATAACTGTTGGGGCAAGAATAATAACAACTACTGCTCAGCGATCTGTGAAAACAAATGTGTGGTTTCAGCCCTTTACAACAGAGCTCTTGTAAGAGCCTGAAGATGGAAGAGATCACGTGATATTAAACTTGAGGGTACATCTCTATATTTTGTGGGGAAAAGTCTTGCCAGTAGCACAGTTTTAACATAATGATGGTGAGGGGGAAGAAAAAAAAACTGTTAACCCTTTGAATCAAGTGCAATTTGTGTTGGCAGGAAGCAGCGTTAAAATAGCCTTCTTGGAATCAGTGATGCTCTGAATCACATCGACCTTGGGGATTGGGCAAGGTGTGGTACCAGTGCTTTCCTAGCTAAGGCGGGGAGCAGCATCCCTGAGGGAATCACTGCTGTGAAGTCAGGCTGAAAGGGAAACGGAGCTGGAGTAACCAAAACGTCTGCTCTAAAGAGTGCTTGCTTTTTCATGCCAAAATGGCACTGATAACTCCTACAGCCTCAGCTGGAAAAGGGAAAGAAAAAGACTTATTTTATTTTCTCAGAGCTTCAAGTTATGTGAAGACATCTGCACTGAAGACCCTGCAGGTCTGTTCAGGAGTTTTGAACAGTAAGAACTTTTTAGATCCTACTGTTACATGGCTTTCAAGAGGAAAATGTAATTCAGAGTGGCCCCCTCAGTAGGCAGAGCCTCTTGGCTGCAGGCAGTAAATGGTAGTAGGATGCACAACTACAAAACACTCTACTATTTTATTGGCTTGGTGCTAGAAATAGATTTATTGTGTGGTGGTAGCTGCAGCCTTAGTGCCTGTGAAGCATGTTACAAGTTCAAAAGCTGCACTTGTGTTCGCTGTGAGATCAATCAGTACCTGTCCCTATTTCATTTTCCTGGTGTGAAAACCAGCCCTGGTGATGAGCACAGCTTGGTTCATGCAAAACTATGTCTGACAGCCCTCTGTAGATACAGAGGGTTAAACACCAGCCAAAAGATGGAAATTAAAAATGAACAACTGCACCGAGACTTACACTACACAGTAACACATTCAGGCTGTAAATTAGAGGGTCCCTCACACTTCTGCTGGAGGTTGGTTCTATGTTAGCTAACTATGAAAATAGAAAACTTCATTTGGTGATGCGGAGGGTCCTTTCTGTCCTGTTTGCCTACTACCTAGAAGGTATTGGTAATGTGGATTGAGGTTGGTAGGTGGGAAGTGCTCCTCACCCTTCCTAAGTTTTTAAAGTCAGCACTGAAGAAATAAATAATAGTTATTTTTTTTCATCCATCAAAAAATGGATTTCTTTTCAGGTGTGTGGGATGCCTTGAAAAGAGAGAAAACTCCTTGTGGGGAGCTTTGCAGTTTGGGTTTGGTTTCTTTTTTTGGAGTTGAGGGGCAGTGAATGCAATGGTTATCTTTTCCTCAGGCAAATTGCTTTGGCTTTCTGATCCTTCCAGTCTGCAAGGAAAACAGCATTCAACAGCGTCTCTCAAAATTACACCTCTTGTACCTGTTGAGTGCATTTGGGGCTGGTTCCTTTTCATCCCTGATGATAAGAGTGATGCCACTGCATATCGGTGCTCATCTCCCAGAGTTCCAGGTAGTTGAGGGGCTGCAGTTCTGCACTGGAGGCAACAGTATGGCAACGTGGGAATCAGAAAGCAAGGTGTTGCTGTTTCACAACAAAAGCATTCCAGGGGAAGCCTGCCTAACACCATAACATTCTAATATTTATATATATATATTAAAATATTTATATGCTGTGTTAATATATTACTGATATTAACAATCAAACTATTTATTTACTTATAACAGCTTATATGCAAGTTTACTATATGATCTTACTCAGCATCCTCACGGTGTTCCTGGTAGGACAGTTAGTCCCATGGTTTTGCTTTCTTATGTTGAAAGGGAGTCTTATTCTTAGGAGGGCTGGTAGATTAACAGCATTTGAATCCTTTGTTATCTCAGTCCTTTTAAACTAGGTAAAATCTTCTGTCCTGTCTTGCAGGAGAGAGATCAGCATTAGTTGCTTGCCTGCAGTTTCTGGAGGAAATACTCCTCAAAATAGAGACAAAAATGTAATCACCAGCAATTTTGAAAGACAGACTGACAGACATACACACACACCCACTCATGTGAAATGCTCCTCTTTTTAAAAGACATTTGTATAATGGCTATCTAACAATTTGAAATATCTGTCACACAACACCAAAGCCAGATCTCACCACTGCCTATTTATAAGTAAGTTCATATAAACAAGCCACAAGTCCAGGATTCCTGCTGCAAATGGAAGCTTTTTATCTGCACCCCAGAGTAGTTTTGTGGATTGCTTACTGTGATGACGGTGCTGTGAAGATGCTAAGCATTGTCAGAGGCTTTCTGGCTTGAAAAAGCAGCACCACAGCACAAAGAACGAGTAACCTACCATTGTTCCAACTCCACTGCCTTCAATGAAACCCATTATGAAGGCGGGGAATTTTCATGCTATCAAATTAAGTAGAGGCTGTTTAGCAGCACTGTTTTTCATTCGCTTTTTCCTCCTCCCAAAAGAGGAACAGAAACTTGCTCAGAAAATTGCTTCAAGCGCAGTAGTTTGCATTCTGGCTAGCCAAGGGAATTGAAGCAATACCGTGAAGGATGATTTAGCAATATAAATGGCAGGTTTTAAATAAGTCCAGTTAGAAAGATCATATCAAAAGTAAATAAGCTTGGAGCAGCTGTTCATTTTTAAATCAGAAAAGCAAATGCATATTTAAACTACAGTTGTGCTAGATCTCATATAGCCATTAGGGAGACCAGGGTGCTTTTTTGGTTGAAGAACGTTCTGTATAAAAAAAAAGTACCTTCTCCATACAGTTCGGCAGTACCTAGGTATTGATTGACTAATACTTCTTTTACCAGAGACAAGTTAAGTACTTCAACATGTATTGCTGTTGCCCCCTAAAATCCTCCTCATCTCCTACAATTCATAGAATTGCTCAGTTTGGAAAAGACCTTTAAGATCACCGAGTCGAACCACAACCTAACCATACTACCCCGACTCTAACAGCCCCCAACCAGAGCACCACATCCAAGTGGTTTTTAAACACATCCAGGGATAGTGACTCAACCACCTCCCTGGGGAGCCTACTCCAGTGCTTAACAACCTTTTCTGTAAAGAAGTTTTTCCTGAAAAATGCTGAATGCTAAGGACCTACAGCTTTGGCAGAGGAGCAGCGGCAATATTGCAGGGCCTATCGCAGATTGACTCACAAGGAGGAGGCAGTGGATGAGGCATTCTGCAAACAACTGGCAGAAATTCAGTGCGCAGGTAACTAGGAAGAGCCAGTTGATGCTTTTACATGGCAAGCCAGTGATGGGACCTATCCAGCAAACTGCACAAAAGCTGCAGGAGCTCTGGCCAGGCTTAAGCACGGGCAGTTGTATACTAGGACAAATTGTAGCTTATTTGAAGAGTAAAATACAATGTTCTGCCACGTTAAGGTTACTTTTGAAAGAATGTAACCACTGCTCATGCTAAATTGTATCTATCTCCTCACCTTGGACTATGAACACCCTTGTCAATCGAAGGGTATTTATGGTGCGGATGCACAGTTGTCCACATCATGCACACACTAATAAACAAGGGATTTAAATGTAATAAAAGCAGCTCCATAATGAATGCAGAGAGGAATAAATGGGCCTGTGCAATTGTGCTACCAGTACGGTATGCAAGTGTTTATATCTGCTCTTTGTATTTCTACAGGGACTTGAGACTGTTGTCAATAGGTGGTGGTACAGATGAAACCATGCTTTCTATTATATGCAAATACATGGAAACACTTCCAAGGAAATAACACATCTGCACCCTTCCTCAGAAACATAAGAAAGCAAGAGCACGGTTATTACTGCTTCCTGAAGGTAACAAGCAACGTGATTCAAGTGTGGAAGAAGTAGGAACGGTATTTATAATAGAACAGTAAATTTTCCAGGAAAATACTTGTCAGAGTGTTTGACCAATATCATGATACATGTTCTCCAGAATCAAATTAATGTTAATGCCTGCGAGATTTTTTCCATTTTTAGTGATGTACAGCTTTGAGTGCCCTGGTGATCCATCCTAAAGAAATCTTGTCTTCTTCAATCAAGGTATAGCTGCATCTTAGATCTCCTAAGCAACCAAATCAGAAACACAACTTCTACATGGGTCCAATATAATTTCAGTAGTGGCGGTTCCACTTAACCTTGCTTTCAAGTCACAAATTATTTATTCCATGTAATATTCAAGTACTGGAACAGTGGTTTTGTTCTCGGTTACCGCGATCTTCCATATCTCTCAGTTTTTGCAAGTAAACATCAAAATGAGTTCCTTCAGCAAAACCATGTCAAAAATCACAAGCCCCCCAGTCCAGTCACCATCATTACCTTCTCACTCTTGTACTACACTGACACACACATGTTTAGCGGCAGGACCGGAGGCACATTTTTATTTTCAGAATTCTGCAAACAATACCTTAATTGTACTGGAAATTTTTGGAGACCTGAATTTCAGCTGTAAGGTTTCATGTTTTATGTGTAATTATGAATGAAAAATATTAAAGTGTTAACATGAAAATTGTAATCACTTAAACGAGACCCTAAAATTTGCATGCCACGATTGAGTTGAAGGAGAAGTGCAATAAATATTACACTATTAAAATAAATAAAAGCTAAACATTTTCAGTATTTTATTATGATCTGTTCCACAAAGTCTCACTAAAATACACATCTACTGCAATTTACTGCTTGTCAGCCATACCTTCAGAAACATTGGCAACTCTTCTTATAAGGCAGAAGAGACAGCATGTCTTATTGAAAAACAAAACAAAGAAGTTCCATTGGAATTCTCCTTGTAACGACATGGATGTGCTTCAGCATTTTTTAAGGAATCTCCAAAGACAATTAAAAGATCATATTTCCTTCCGCTTGGAAATAGTTTTACAGCTGCTAGGTAGAACCTAAGTTATATTTAATTGAGAAACAACATATATTCTGTAAAAATTACACAGACAAAAAAGCAACTGCAACATGTACAGTCGACGCTGCTACAATTTTTGTATCGCATTCACTTTGCACTTTATTCTGTAATACCACGCTGTAGCATCCAGAAATGTTGCTATTTGGGAGTTCTAAAGACTTTCAGAGTAACACCCTCGTAGCAAAAAATTAACTTCCAAAGGAAAACTCTAGGGGTTGCAGCACACAGTTCCGACCCATTGCCATTCCCCTTCCTTTCATGAAATATTCGCAAAGCAGGATTTGCGATCAGATTCTAAACTGAAAATGGACCTTTTACTGGAAGAGAAGGGAAAAGTGCCACATCCTGTATTTGCTCCGGAAGTAAATTAAATGTACAAACATAGAGAATGTCAGTCTTTAAAATGAAAAGAAGCAAAGAAAGGAAGACACAAACTCACTTTTTTTTTTTCTCCTATTCCTTCTCCCTCAACCTCACCACATCACTGAAGAAGGAAGAAAAGGAGGGAGAGGGATCCTACTCTGTACGATCCACCTTTAATCTGGCTTGACTTTTAAAACAAAATCCCTGTTGGTTTTACACGTGAACTGAAGGACAAGTAAGAGGCTTTTTACCCCTACGCTCTGGCAAGGGGAAGCATAGCATATTGTTCAGAACAAATATGGGAAATCTCTCAGCTGTGTAACCAGTTGCACCTACCTATTTCCTACTCTATATTACGTAGATAAATACTACTTCCATTTATTGGTAAGACAGATTGGTTAGCAAGGAAGAAGTACCTAGGAACTGCTCAGACACCACATGAGACGAAGATTAAATGTTTTCTGAACAATGACCAAATATCAAGGGAGCGCGGCTGTCAAAGTTACGTCAATCATTATTACCCTACATGCTGGGCACCCTTACATTCCCTCAGTTTGGGATGGCAAACTATAGCCTATTGACTTACTCTGAGAATATTATGTTTGTTTAGCAAGCCTAGCTATTCTCATATAAATAAGACTTATTACCCTGGCATTAATATTTATATGTTCTGTTATTTGTAGACCTTTTAACAGTCCAGAATTAAACAGGCTAGAAACAACTGCATTTCAGTTACTTTTATAAAAGACATTCTACAGAATGCGTGATTTAGATGTAATATTTCTGTTCTATATGAAAATGAACACGAAAAATGTAATATAGACCTCCATGTATTTCAACAGTGCTCATCATCACACAAGTCTAGTTGCTTGAGTGCAGCACCATTTCACAGTGGTATTCTGCAGGAAAGTATGCATACAAACAAGAATACTCCAGGACACTTTATTTGTCAGCTCATAATTAACTTATTAATGGCAGTATGCTATACAATATTTCTAGAAAAATTGTTTTAAAAATGTAGATACAATTTCAAGATCTAGAAAACAGTATTTTTCTCAACGTTCAACCCAGTGATGCGATAGTTTCAACTATTAGAAACTACTCTGTGAGTTAAAGCTAAGTGTTCAAAGTAAAAACCTTAATATGTTAGCACCTCCAACAGGTGCTTCATAATATATACATGTACCAATATAAAATTGAAAATATTCAACCTCGTATTCAAACATCATGCAGAGCAGATTTAGGGCTCACCACAGAACAAAACATAAATGAGCTAATGGTACAAGTTCCAGTGATTCAATGGAATCATTAAGTTTTGGATATTTTAAATGTAAAGAAAACATTTGCACTGTGCCCAAATTTGTTGATCCAAATGATCAAAGGCATCTGCTTAACAGAACAGACATGCAAGCATCGTTTGTCACATTTAAAAGAAAGATCCAGTTTTAAGTAACCTCTCCCCCAAACAAACTATTTAAGCTACTTAAACAGGCAGACTGTTAGACCTATCGGTCCAGGCATCACAAAAATCACTTCTGGGGGGCACCACCGTTACATCTGTTGCCTTCAAGCCAACCTTTCAAAAATCCACAGATAAAACCAATCTCAAGAGACCCAAGTATTGGTCATACTTTTGCAACCTAGAAGTTATTACCTGCCTGAAACCTGGAGCTCTAATTTAGAGCACGGCTCAGATTGAAAAGCAAAATGAAAGCAGAGGCCTTGTAATTCTGCAATTACTTCATATCTGAACAACCTTTGGTTTGAGGGAAGTTCTTTGATTCCTCTTGTGGGTATTTTTTAACCAATTCAGTAAACTCTTATTCTAAAATAAGCAACCTAGAATGCCAGCAGTTTCTGCGTGTTTATAAATAATCCCCCCAAAACAGGGGACAATGGGAGAAATTTCAATACATCATGAAAACTGTATATAACACTGCATTAAGTACTAATGCAATTTACAATAATTTCATTGTGTTTTGTCAACAGAATATGGCAGTTTAGATCAATGTCGTCATTAATTAAGACTGATGGTTGAAATTACACAATTTAAACTTAAGACAACGTGCATCACCTCAGTTTAATAATCCAGTACGTGACAAAAAAAACAAACAACGCAAAGAGCATCATGTAGCATAATAGTTTTGTCTGGCTCCCTCTGGACAGCCTTCTCAGTCTGCCCATAGTCGCACCTAGAAGTCCAGTTGCAGAGTCAAAATCATTATCCTGCGTTTCGGTGAAACAAAACAGGAGAGAAAAGAGGGGAAAACAAACAACAAACATTACATATACAGTCAGAATAAGCTCTCAACATATTTATACAAACGTTCACACTACACAAAAGAATGCTCTATATTACTAACATCATCGTCCTGCCCCGTATTTAAAGAAACTTAGTGACAAAACACTTACCATTTCTGATAACAGTTTGTTTTGGTTTTTAACTTCTGTTCCAATTTCAATAGAAAGCTATTGGGGAAAAAAAAAAAGGTTTAAATATGAGCGATCAGATATACATAAATTAGAGAAGTTGCTCTAAAATACATGGTATCACTAGCGTTTTCTTGTGTAAAACATGAAAGAAATATCTGGTATCTTTGAGAAACAGAAACTTAAGTCATAAAAACAAGTGCAGCACTCTGCCAGCAATCCTCAGGGAAGGAAATAAATATTTATTTCATATCAAAAATTCAAGATCCAGTCAAGTCTGAGTAGCAACTACTCATTTCCTCAAACTGTTAGAACTCCTGACTGTGAGGACCAAGCACACCCTCTTGACAGTGTTGCTGGAGCTGACACCTGTAACTTGCAAATGCAATGGCTCTGACAAGTTACGATGCAAGCAACACAATTTTCTCCTGTGAATTTATCTTTTCCTTCCTGGTTTGTGTCATGGAGCAGCAATGGCACAGCAGGACAAGAGGCAGCCAGTCCATCAGTCCAGAGACTGTAACCAGGATCAGCAATAGTCTGGTGATCATCCAGAAAGTTGATCTTGGACTTGCATCATTGCTATCAAGCACAGTCAACTCTGCAGGTCAGGATAAGGGAGATAAGAAATAAGGAGCATACAGAGATGCAGCAATTGCTGCAAGCTATTGCTGCAGCAAGACAGGCGCCAGCCAGGGGACCTTCAGCTTACAGCAGCTCCCCTGTGAAGCAAGGACAAGGACTCTGCTGCCACAGTGCTTTCCATTAGCCACAACATGTACGTCTTCGTGGCACAACCTCAACCCCATGATTTCTTACTGCTGCTTTTCACCACCATCTATAAACAAGTCAAAAGCCCACCTATTTTAATTAAATTTAACTATAATTAAATACTTACTGATTTTATTGCACTGACTTTAGTGCGCAGACTTTCTGTTAGCCTTTCATTTTCTTCTTCATACACACTGTACCCACTGTTAGTATAGCCATAGTTACCAGTTGGTGCTCCATCACCTGTAAGCAGAAAAGCCAGTAGTTACAGACAGAAAATATCATTGGAGTAAGTGTTCTTCACTCGTGGGAAAACACTCTGCGTTTAAAAATGCATTTCCTTAACAGAAATCAGGCAACTGGGAAGAGGTGTTGCGTGCTCCCAAGACATAGATTCAACCTTTTTCAAGCACTGAAGTAATCTTTCCAATATGGAAATCAAAGTAGGTAAAGACTGAGGAATGACTGCAATTTAATGCTGTATTTTTCCTGAGAGGGTGGTTTTCAGGTGATTTTTATGGAAATCAATCTAAATATTGCATGGAGATATGAAAGCAGCGCTGAGGTTGCTATACAGAGCAGTAAGCCTGATTTAAAATAAGAAAGAAGAGAAAGACAAGTAGCATTTGGTTACACCTGCCTTTGAAGGAGAGAGCATACTCATCCTTCCACTTCTCTCAACAAACAAGACCTCAGACCAGAGGCCAAGCCTCTAGGCAGAAGAGCACGCTGCTCTTCCTGTCAGCATCCTGCAGTTCTACTCTCCTGCCTTGGCTTTTTGGGTGATGGGGCTGCAGGACTGTTTTCCAGACAACTGATCCTGCAGAGAGAGTAAACAGAGCAGAAGGGAACTGGAGTTGGTTTCCTCTGCTCCACATACACACTGCCCCCAGCCCCTACTGACAGCAGCTGGGCAGCAGCAAGAAGGCTGAGTACAGCCTAGACCTGAAATCAAAACTACTGATGCCAATGTTAACTAAAAATTATGCCATTAATGGAGTCAGGGTTGTTCCTATTGTTTTCTTTTACAAATACATGTAACTACAGTACCTCCTACTAAGTAACAAGTAATTTTGAATGCCTGTAAGTTAATACTCATACTCATAAGGATGCTCCTTATGGCACTGATTGTAAGAGCCTTGCCAAGCAAAGGCCAGCTCCAGCTGTGTTCCTTCCATAGCAACCCATCCCCTCACTCCTTTAAAAGCATCAAAAGAGGGTTGGCCAGCAGGGTGAGGGAGGTGATTTTTCCTTTCTACTTTGTCCTCCTAAGGCCCCATCTATGCCTGGGGCTCCTACTTCAGGGAAGATGTGGAATGTTTTGAACAGTCCAGAGGTCAGCCACAAAGATGATCAGAGGGCTGGGAGGACCACTCCTGTGAAGACAGGCTGAGGGAGTTGGGTTTGTTCAGCCTGGAGAAGAGAAGGCTGTGGGGAGACTTGATAGTGACCTTCCAGTACTTAAAGGGAGCTTATAAACAGGAGGGAAATCAACTTTTTACATAGGTAGATAGTGACAGGACAAGAAGGAATGGTTTTAAACTAAAAGAGGGGAGGTTACGGTTATATGTCAGCATGAAATTCTTTACTTCTAGAGTGATGAGGCCCTGGCACAGGCTGCTCAGAGAAGCTGTGGGTGCCTCATCCCTTGAGATGTTCAGGGCCAGGTTGGATGGGGCTCTGGGCAGACTGATCTAGTGGCTGGCAACCCTGCCCATTGCAGGGCATTGCAACTAGATGGTCTTTAAGGTCCCTTCCAACCGAAGCCATTCTATGATAAACAACACAAGGAGCAGGGCCACCTTCAGCTCTGGTTCAAATCAAGAGCCAGCTGCGGGGCCTCACGATCCTTTGGACTTTGGGGTTTTGCTCCCCCAGCAAAGAAAAATAATGCAAGATTTGAAGACCTGAGTGCTACCAATGTCCACCTTTTTGCAACCAACATCCCAACACCTCTCTTGATTTATTAAGGAGCATATCCAAGGTTTATTTTACTTTGTAGAAATACTATGGCATGTCACAAACAAGAAATGGAGAAATAAAGCTAGGGCAGCCATGCCTGGGTTAGCCATATGGCATTCCTCAGCCCCCAGTGATTCACTGGAGATGTTTACTCTCAGGAAGATGCATTCACGGGCATCCCCCCGCCACACCACCTGTGCTGTACGGGGATGTGGCAGCACTTTTAGGTCCCAGAAAACAACACACGAGGTCAAAGTTTCCTTCCAGTCATCAACATGGCTGCTGGGTAAAGGGCCAGACCTGGGTCTCCGAGCACACCCAGCAGAGACCCCAGCCTTTCCACCAGACTCTATCAGTGGTAAACCGAAAGTAGATCCACCTTCTTTTTGACCCAAACATAGCAGGAAAACATACTGAACAACTGAAATTAAATAAAACACTAATAAAACTGCCAGGACGCCCTTCCCACCCAACCACCGACGCACAGTCGTATCGTGCCGCATCGTATCGCATCTATCTTACGGCACCGCGCAGTGCGACGGCCCACAGGCCCCTCGGGCCCCCCACGCAGGACGGCTCTTACCCAGCCCCGCGCGCCGCATGGCCGTGCCCGGAGCTGCCGAGGGAGGGCCGGGAGGAGGAGGGTGAGGAGCGAGACCACCGCGCCAGAAGAAACGAGAGCGAAACTCAACCCGACCGCCACTCCACCGCCCTCCTCATTCACCGGCAGCGCCACGACAGCGCTGCGCCGCACGGCCCGCTGGGAGCCGCGGTGCGCGGGGGCCGATGGGAAGCGTAGTCCCACCCCACGGGCTGCCGGCCCCGCGCTGCTGAGGGAAGGGCCGACCCGCGCCGCCGGTCTGTGCAGGGCCTCGCTGTACTGAATCGGTGTGCCGCTCATAGATAGCAATTCAGTGCTTCACAGCAAAGCGTGGGAATGATACTGAGGCGATTAATGTTTCCAGTACATTTTTATTATATTGAATTTCTGCCGGTCTTTTTTTTTTTTCCTTCTTTTTTTTTTTGATGCGCTGAAAGTGCCTCATAGAGAAGTTGATGTTGCAGCTCTCCTGATGTCACAAAGGCGTTATCACGAACCCATGTCACAGCTTATCACCCGTATCACTGCTTATGTTCTGCTTCCATTGATTGGTTTTGTTTCTAACAATCATTTCGCAGAATGTGAAGTACATACAATTTTCATGTTCTCATGGAGTGGTGGAGTCACCGTCCCTGGAGGTGTTCAGAGACCTTGTGGATGTGGTACTGAGAGACGCGGTCAGTGGGTATGGTGGGTGTGGCTTGGGGTTGGGCTAGGTGATTTTAGGGGTCTTTTCCAACCTTAATGATTCTACAATTTTTACTTCTGCTTGCTTTGTGGCTATGGCTGTTCTTATCATCCCCAGTTCTTCCTGTCGGGAAGCCTCAGCAAGAAGTCACAAGTGCTGACTTCGCAGAATCACCAAAGTTGGAGATCTCTAAGATCATCCAGTCCAGCCATCCACCTGTCACCAACGTTTCTCACTAAACCACATCCCTCAGTACAACATCTAAACATTTCTTGAACACCTTCAGGGATGGTGACTCCACCACCTCCCTGGGCAGCCCATACCAGCACACAACCACTTTCTCTCCTTTCCCCAAAATATTGATCAACAAGTGCTCTCTCTTTTTTTTTTTTCTTGATAAAAGGGATGTCCCAAATACCCTGCCAACAGGAGCCTTTCCTTATTGCTCTTATCGGTTGGTTATATTTACTGACTCCAGTTTGACTAGATGAATAAATTTGCATAGCAAACAGTTTATTAGTAGATTACTCCAGGACTCTATCACAAAAACAATAAGACGAAAATAAAAGAAAGAAAATAAAAGAAAAGGAACAGCAATAAAAAAAGAAGCTGTCTGAACAGATTCCATATAATCGAAATTTCAATACACAAAGTACAGCAAAGGAATCTTATTAATGTGATAACAATAATGGCAGTGTTATCAGTGAAATATTTAATTACTAACCAGATTGACATTGTTCTTACATGTTTGATAAACAGGTTTTCACAGTCAGCATGATTAACACTCTACTTTCAACACTGACAGGCTGTGAAAGCAACCTAGCAAGTTACACTCATCATTTGAGGGCTGAAAAGCTGATATGGCATTATGTTAGTACCAAATACTTCAATCTCTGTTTTCTTAAGTGGTAAGCTGCAATTATAACATCTGATGAGACTTTTCTGAATAAAATTATTGTACTAACCATGTAGAAATTAAATCACAAAATAATTAAGGTCTGGTGCCTATAAGAAAGAATAAACAACTTTCAGCATCTTTCATCAGTATCCTTTTTACTTCTTATCATGATTTATTGTAATGCTATTTAGCAATTAAGAACCCTCAATATGCTTCTGTTAATATAAGTCAGTCCAGTCAGTCAGGTGCCTCCTCCCGTAACACTGACAATGAACTTAGCATACCATCAGTGTCATTCTTCCTGGTTGTACTCTCCAAGTACTGCAATCAAGAAGACAAGAAGATGCTACGTAGAACCATGCCATCCTTAAGACTGCACATGTTTGTAGGAGGCTGATCATAGCTGCTGTTGTTGATATCTAGACTGTCAAGCACAGAATTAATCATGTAAGCCACAAGCAGAATAGTTCGTACCTTCATTATTGATATTTAATTATGAGAGCATAAGTAAATCACTGCAAATACGGACAAACCTCTCAGTTTTGATGTCACAACTTTTATTTTGTCACAGTGATCTGACATTTTATTAAATATTGTCAAAAAGAATTGAGGCTATTTCAGGTCTTAATGCATTTCCGTCAAAAATGACAACTTATTTCTGGTATAAGCATCCAGTTCTGGGGCCTCCAACACAAGAATGACATGGAACTGTTGGAGCAGGTCCAGATAAGTGCCACAAAGATCATCAGAGGGCTGAAGCACCTGCCCTATAGGGGCAGGCTGAATGAGCAGGGGCTCTTCAGCCTGGAGAAGAGAAGGCTTCAGGGGGGAACTTATAGCGGCCTTCCAGTACCTGAAGGGGGCCTACAGGAAAGATGGGAAGGTACTTTTTATAGGGCACATAGTGATAGGACTAGGGGAAATGGCTTTAAACTGGAAGAGGGTAGATTTAGACTAGGTGAGGGTGGTGAGACACTGGAACAGGTTGCCCAGCGAGGTTGTGGATGCCCCCTTCCTGGAGGCATTCAAGGCCAGGCTGCATTTGAGCAACCTGGTCTAGAGGGAGGTGGCCCTGCCTGTAGCAGGGGGTTGGAACTAGATGATCGGAAAGGTCCCTTCCAACCCAAACCATTGTATGATTCTATGATAAGATTTGGCATCACCACATCTCATTATGTTTTCAAATTACGTTCTTTTTCTGTGCCCTTTTAATAATGTACTTTACAAATTTCCTGCTGAAATATCCTTTTACTGGACTTACAAGATACTAATGTGACAAGATTCAACTTCTGGGAACTCCAGTTGTTTTTCATAAAACTGCACTGCTGGGAGTCAGGAGAGCTCCCTTGAATATACAGAACTGCCCTCATCCTTGCCCAATAGTCCTAGGCCTTTCCATACAAAGATTCAAAAGACTACCAACATTTTGTACCTGCAAAGACTATCTGTCTCACAGCTTTGTACATATGTATGATTACCAGCTGAAAAGCCACCTAAACTCTTAAGATTTTACAACTCACTAAATGCACTTAGAACAAAATACACAGTGTGTATTATATGCATTCACAGCTGTAACGTGCATCACATTATTTTCTCGTTCTTGAATTCTGTATTTCTCTTTTCTTTTCCAATCATAGCAAAAGGTTATCCTCAAGGGGTCCTCAGGGAGATGGCAATTTGGACACTTCAGCAGTGACACAGCAGCTGAGGGAAGGAGAAGCAACAGGTTGAACAGCATCAGCAGGAAGTGGCTGTAATTGAAGAGGATATTTGAAGAAAGAAAATGCAGTCTTTTCCACTTTCATGACCCAATTTTTTACTCACGGTGAAGGCTTCTTTCTCCTCATTTAGATATTAGCAATGTTTGGGATGCATTGAGCTTTATCTTTGCTCGTGGATAATAACATTTAAAAATATGTGTTATTTACTTAATTGCTGCTGCTAAATACTCTGATTCTTCTTATTCTTTCCTTTCATTACTTTTCAGTAGCATAAACTTCTCCATCTCCTGTTTGATTCTGTGGGGAACACTCCCACACACCTCTGCTGTATTTTTATAGATTTCTGATCAGTGCTTTTAAATTGCATCAGAGTAGAGAAGGAAGGCTATGGGCTATGGGCCCAACTGATGGTGTCCCTCCTAAATTTCATTACAAAGAGCTGGAATCAAAATTTACTGAAGTCACGGAGAATTTTTGTATTGACTTTGGATCAAGCTATAAATTTTTATTAAAAAAAAACACAAACAGCTTCATTGATTCTTTATCTCCCAAGTGTGTGCTGTGTAATCTATGAATAATTCCAGTCATGACTTCTTTCTCTCATATTAAGGTACCATTTCTGATGTCAGCATTGACGGGATAATAATATCAGCTGAATGAGTGATAAGAATTCAGAGCCATTGCAGTAGCCTGAACATTAATAACTGTAATGTCTAAAGAGGAGCGCTAATACGTTTAAAATAAGAAGTGGAAGTGGAAGTAATATTTTTCATTTCAGTAAAACAAATGTATGGGATGACTGGAGCACCCAGTTCCAATGCTTCATGAGATGCAATTAAGCGGTAATTTGATTATTTGAGTTCTGTTTGTTTTGACCTTTCAGACACATAGGAAAGGTTTTTATCAGTCAAAGCAGAGAATTCATTAAAAACAGAGACTTTAAGCACAGTGAATTTCAGGGAGGGGAGAGCTGCTTTGCAGACGTGTATCTGGGCAGAGCATTTTCCTGCAGCACACTTCTGAAGACAAATGAGTTGGCATCCTAATTGCTTCCTTGTCCAGAAAGGAAAAAGTGAGAATGTAAATCAAGATTCCTTGATTCTGAGCTAGTTTTGTGCTAGCTTTGTGCTTGGCCACTGCAGAGTTACTTGAAAAATAAAAACATCATATACTTCCTTGGTTCTTATTAGTTTCCCGACAGGTCAACAAATCATGCACAAAACGATGAGTTTGATGACTAGTTAGAGAAAGTAATGCCTGAACATAAATCTGCAAAAGCTCTTGCAAGTCTCTTGTTCTCCAGAAAGACCATCTCAATTAAATTATCCATTCAAAGCACCTTTATAAGGTTTGTTTTCTTAGAATGTTGCAAGGAGCACAGCAGCAGGGCTGATTGCCTGTACTGGGGCATGGTGTGAATGGACAATGAGCCCTCCTGCACTGTGGTGGCTCCTTTGGAGTTTAGCTGTGGATTTCTGCATCGCTTTATGTTATGCCACAAGAACGAGTATTGGATAATTCCTATAATTGTATTATTTGACAGATGCAGCGTATCAACTGGGAAGAAATACAACATTGTAATCCACAAAGATGAATATGCATTTCTAATGAAAAAAACCCAAAGTCTTAATTTACTGAAAATTTCAGAGAGTGATGTAGCTTTTAATGAAGTCAGTGGCAATTTTTTAAGTTTTTATGGCATGGAATCAAAACTGAAGTAACTACAGTGCAGAAAGGAACGTTAATTACTGTGCAGAAAGGATTGCTTTGTTTCAGAATTGAAAGCTGTAAGTTCTTTTCATGGCTTTCTGTAAATCTAGTTAGAAGCAAACATAGATCATGCTTTGTAGTACACCATGAAGAACTATTTCTGCCTCCACAGCACTTTCACCAACAGAAGTAATTCTATTCACTTGAAACTAGCAACAACAAAATCATTAGCTCACTTGTACAGGCAAATAAATGCATGATCTGTGAGTTAAAATTAAATAACAACCAACAAATGCATCCCACCACGTACAAACACTCACTGTATAGTTGTTGCAAGCTATATACCTAAATTTTTTAATTGGACAATAACTAGAATCTTTTTTTCCCCTTAGGGATCATGTTAGGCAAAAGGTCTGCAGGGCTGCCTACAGGATAAAAAGGTTCTGCACCCTTTACCCACAGTTCAAACCCACCATGCCTGCAACTTTTTGTGGATGTCTCCAAGTCCAGCAGCTCATGCCCCAGGGCAAGCTGCTGCCTGGTTCAGAGCCCACCAGCACTGCTGTCACAGATTGTGTCCTGGCTTATGGCTCAAAGCCTGCCAGGCTGCCCATATATTTTTCTTCTCTGAGAGTTGGCCTTGGCCTGCTGCATCCTGCTGTTTGACTTGTGGCAAATCAAGCTGTGATCTTATCCAGCACATTTTCTTTACTTTTTATGTGTTGCTTAGGAGGCTGTTTTCAGCTTATCTACCCTAGCAGTCACCATTTTGTTCCTTGCTGCTCAGATGACCTTAAACAATTGCTGTCTTTGTTTCTGCATAGTCAAGCAAAGATGATTTGGTATTTTTTGAGACCTTTTACTGAGGAAATCTAATGATTCAGCTAAACCTTCTTACCTAAATCTCTTTCCTGAGATGTCAGAAGAGGGGAGAGTATCAGGTTGATTTACACAGAATAAGTTTCATCCGAATTATTTGGAAGTCTGGAGATAACATTATACACAGACTAGCTCTGCTCGGAACAATGCTCTTGAGTTGAATCCATATCCTACATGATAATTCTTTTAATTGTACCTTTGTTGGAAACTCATGAAGTTAAAATGCAAACGTTCATTTACTACAGGAAAACTGAGTCCATATACCCCACTGATGGAAAAGAAAATGTACATGTGTGTGTCTGAATTTTGTCTTCATGAATCTTCATTTATAAAGAACATTTTCCTTTGAATAAGATTATTAGGATAATCTCATCTATTAAAAATAAATGCTGTTATTCAATAAAGCTGTCAGTAAAGTGATGCATTATGTGCATATTTAAAGGCTATGCTTTAGTAATCGTGTTATCCATCTTCATGATCTTCTGCTGACATTTATTGTATTTCCCTAGAGCACTCTGTTTTAGCATCTGTCAAACACATAATTTCACACCAAAATTTAACCAATATATTCTGGCCCTGACAAAGTTGGTTAATGCTTAGCTTGACTTCCTGAATGTCTTCTCTTAGCAAAATATGCTTTGGGGTGGCTGGCATTACCTAGAATGAAGTATTCTAAGATCAGGATATCCTGGCATTTGGTTATGGAAACTTGTCTGTAATCTCAGAAGCTGAACACACACTTTCATTTTGGGGTGCTCCAGAGGCTTTCTGAATAAAACACTGCCGCCTGAAGCACTTCATATGCATTTACACAGCAGGTTCTTTAAATAGCCAAAACCAGCAACAACCTCTAGCTCTCGTTCTGCATCATGCCAACTCCATGACTCTCCTCACTGCCCACATAAGAGCATCATTTGCTTTTGACCTCTTGGCTTCTGCAGTCACATGCATATTCACTGAGATGATTACCTACATATTCTCATCCATTTCTGAGCACTGGCTGCGAGCAACTGGAAGGTGGAGCAGAGGGATGCTGTGCATGTGCTGGGTCTTCCCAACATCTCTGTTCAGAACTGTAGGGGTGAATCAGATTCAGGTGTGTAGCTGGGTATATACCCCAGTATGATCCCACCAGCTTTACAGAACAACTTGAAGAAGCAGACCTGCTGCAAAATTTTCTGGCTGAGCACATGTGGGACCCAAGCAGTGCCTCAGGTAAGATGACAGGGAGTTCTCTTTTCCTTAAGGCTCTTCTTTGGAAGAGGCACAAAAGCTGTGGCACAAAGCTAACGTTAAGGGGAAATATTACAGGCTTGGTGCTATTCAGAAGGGACACCTCAGAATACAGCTCAGTATGCCCATGACCAGGCATTCTTCAGTCTTCTCCCTTCTGTAAAAACAAAGTATTCTCTCAGCGCTCCAGAGTATACTTATTTCTTAGCAGGATTTGTGGTCATGGATCTGTTTTCAAGAGTTCTTCTGAAGGCTCCTTGCTGAGCAGTCTAGACCACTGTCTGTCTGCTGTGCAGACCACTCAGCGCTATAAACTGCAGACCACATTCCTCCATCATGGATCATCACTGACCACAGTAAGGGCACAGATGATTCTGGACACATGATTCTGTTATAGGAGATGAAATTTTCTATGTCTGGACAAATCACGACCAACTGCGGTGTGAGTGACTCCACATTGCTTCAGGCTCTTTCTAGAGATTCCAGTTCTTAAGAAATTAATGCAAGAAAGAAGTCTAGAAAGGATAGCAAAAGCAGACAGCAAGCAAGGCAGGTCTGAAGCACCTGGCTGTAGTGCCTGGGATGTGCTCAGCACTTGTGGATCAGGTCTTCCAGTGCCAAAGCTCAGAGCACAGAGCACTGGAGCTGCTGTGGGTATGCAGTCCTTCTGATACAAGTCTGATGTGCCCTCCCTGTGCTGTATCTGTTCATGTTCACTTCTGTACATAGTACACTGGATCTACCACTGTCAGATGTGAGTCATGCTCTTTATGAATCAAAGGAAACCCGAAAAACAGGAAGGGGATCCTGAGCCAAGCCTCAGAGAGAAATCTCAGTGACCTGCTAAGAGGGCAGGTCTGAAACTAGTTCTGCCTCTATGCCTCCAGACATGATCCCAAGGAATGAAGGCATACAGCCTGCCACCTAGGCAGTGTTTTCTTACATCTCTTGCAGCACGCAGTGCAGATGCCAGCTCAGAAAGTGTGGTTGTGAAGTGATATGCAGGATGGAGAGTGGTCTTTAAATGTGCAAAACAAATTACTGAAATAGAGCCAAATCTTTAACGTCCCTCCTCTCCTTTCCCAAATCCACTAAAATGTGGATTTCTTGCCAAAAACATAAAGAGGCTTATTTAATTACTTCTTTTTTACTAACATGCACTAAGATTGTGAATTGAAGAGAGCCTTGGGAAAGTATTATTCAAATTCAGTGAAAGAACATCCGCTATTTGCATTACAGTAGAATCAAATGACCTGATCCCTCATGTAAATCATACACTAAGATATGATACCTCCCCCAAAGTCAGTGGAGAGGAATGATCACGGTTTTTGCATTACAATTGAGTCGTATCATATGGTCTACCTTGAAAGGTATATACAAAGGCAATGATTCTTCTCCCTGGCATCATATAACTCTTCTGAATCCTGTAGCATAAGTCATTTTGAGCATTTTATTTTCTGTCAAACTTTAGCAGTGAATAGAACATTTTAAAGAAAAAGAAAAAAAAGGAGCACAAAAAATAAATATTAATATTTAAAAATAAATCAATTTATTCAATTTTTAGAATAAAATGCAATAACTTTTCCATTAGAAATATTTTGCATCTTGGTAAAAGAAGCTATAAGTTATGATGGACCTGCCTTGGATTTTCTGATTTTATGACCGAATTTCAGAATGTAGAGACAAGTTTGCAAAGTCCTGTTCACTCATGTCACCAAGCAGCTATATAAAAGGAGCTTTCGTCTGAGTCTGTTCAAGGTTTTGACTTACCATGGACTAAATAAATGTATGGCAATCTATTCTAGTCTTATGGAGCAAAATTCCTTATCAAATACTAGCAAAATGTATTCAATACCTACAATGCTTTATCAGATTCAGAATATATATATATGTACATATATATATATTAGTATAAAAAGAAAGACATTTTTCTTTGGAGTGTCTGACTGGGAGACAGATATCTTCCCTATACAGCTGGGCAAGCCTCCTCTGCTGAGGAAACAAGACAGGAAAGGGAAAGAGAGACCTTCAACTGGAAGAAAATATGTGGAGAGGCTGAGATAGCTTAAAGCCTTGTACATGACCCCATACAGTTACAAGAGGAAGGAGCTGATGCTGTGTATGAGATTGCAAAGGGAGCTGTGATGCTCAGTGCCTCTACCTACTGGAATTCTCAAAAAGAATCTGGCGGAATTGTCAAAAGATGTTGAATCTTTGCTGGATACTCACAGAGTACAATGGATGTGGCTATCATAGCCAATTTAAAATGAGAGTAAGGTCCACGCTGGTGCACTTTTTCTACCTGTAAACTGAGGTGTTCATTATGACTTGGTACAACTTGACTTTGAGTTTCTTCAAAGTTTTTGCATAAAACGGCACCAACTTTCAGGAATATCACATGTGAACTGTGATAGCAGGAAGTTCTAGCCAGGTTTCTGAAAAGAGTGTAACTAACTGTTCATCTTCAGTCTCTTAAGAGCTTGGTTTTCCTGGAACTCCAGGGAATACAAACTTAGAGCTAAATAAAATTGTTTGTGTGTACTGTAAACAAACAGCAAAAGAGTTGAAACTCTGACAGAGAGACCATAACATGCTGATGGATAGGGCTGTATTTCATGAATACTAATGGGAATTTTAAATGACGTTTAAGAAAGGAACATGAAAAGATTCTTTTCTTCCCAGAGCTGAATTATTAGTAGATTTGTATGGAATTGTAGGGTATTATTATTACTTTTACATCAGTAATACTTTTCTAACCTCAATTAGCAGGAGACCAGAAGCCACGCTATGAATCTCTCGCTGAAATACGGTTGTCAGCTATGTAAATGACTTTAGAAATGTGTCCTGAAAATGGAATTGGTTTATGCAAATTAACCTGAACCACAGTTTGCAAGATAAGGAGCGTAAGAAATGTTGGAAAAAACTCAGTGGTGTTGGGAAGCATCATTGGATTCTACCTGAAGGGAAGAGCACCACTTGGGGAATGAGCTCCAAGTTCCACCAGTGGGAGGAAAGGACCCCCAGCCAGTGACCGCAGAAGCACAAGAGGAATGCAGGACAAGTGTCCAGCTCACTCCTTTCACTGATAAAAGCCACTTTTACTTCTTCTCAGATTGTTTTCTCCTGTGCAAAAGATAGAAGTTGACCACCTGGAAAAGCCCTACTGGAAATGAAAATCAATATAAAATGAAAAGGTCATTGTTTAGCACTCCTTAGTGCTAGTCTTAAAAATGCTTGGAAATAAATATGGAAATCAATGAAACCATTCATTTTGAATTATTTGAGCACTGGTCTCCTGAAAATTAATATATAAATCTCTTCATTTCCTTCAGAAGTCCCTAGTATTTGCTAATATATTTGGCGTTTTCTCCATTGTACTAAAGACACATAACGAGAGGAAGGAACAGGCTTGTTTTTTTCTTTGATGTTATGCTCTATCAGGTATCTATCTCAGTTTCTGCTAAAACCTGTTCTTCCTTTTCAGAAGAGCTGTTTCTTTCCGCTAGAAATCAGGCTGCCTCTGAACTATTGATGCTTAGTTCGAAAAGTCTGGAATAACTTGTCAGCACGTTGCACTTGAATATTAATGATTTTTTGCTTTAGTGTGCAAAATCATCTGTTAAATTTCTGAAGATAAGAGCATCCTATTTTATCTTCTAGCAATTCACAAAATCAGAGAGCCTTTCTGAGTGGACTAAGACACAGAGGTCTTGTCAAGGATTGATAAGCCCATGAGCAGAATTGAGACAAAAGAAAGTGTAACGTTTTAATCCACCTTTCATACTTCATAGCAATGTCTATCCTTTTCCACATTGAAGGGCAGAAACAATTAGTTTGCCAACACAGAACTGAGGTGAAATCATTGCAATGTAGTAAGGGCAGCATCAGTCACATTTCAGGTTGCACCACCATGGTCCAGTTAGATCTTAAGTTTAATATTTGCCTCCTATTGTGTTTCATTTGTGTCACTGTGAGAAATCCATCGGGGACAGTTTCACAGCAGTTATAGCTTTTTTAATGAGATTTCAAATTATATTTCCATTCCTGACTCTTTATCAAACATGCAACAGTTTGCTTACAGCATTCATGGCTTCAGTTCAAACACTCCACTTATCACCTGGTTTCCGCTGGTGGATTTCCCTGTCTGTTTCAAAAAGTTTTATCTGAGATACCAAGCAGCTTTCTTAGTAATGATTATGTATAAGTCAGTGTGGTGACAAATAAAAAGCACCCACACTTCCATTACATCAGGTAAGTTTGCAGATGAGAAATTGATTCAGCAGCCGATTTTTTTAATATCGTGAAGCAACACTGGCTTTAAGACAGCAGATTTCTTCACAGAGATTAAATAAGTAATCCATAACATGACTCTACTGTCAATTCTGAGATATCATTTTATTGAACTATATCTGTCAGGTTTATCACTGAGTGATGGCTGACTTGAGGGGCAAAACAGACTGCTAAGCTTTCCATTTGTTATGTAGCACCTTTATGTAGCACAAAATTAGAGGACCTTTACTTTCAATAGACAATTACAGTCAGTATGGGCTACATTCATAGCTGTATGCAGATCTTCTAATTTGCACTAGTGCAAGTGTAGCTTAGTGCTACAGTCTGACTTACAGGAAGTAGAACATAGCAGAGGGAGTGCAACAGTAATGTCTCTGTATGGAAGAGGAGAGTCTGGGAGTAATCCCTGAGCACAGCACATTGCATAATAGGACTGCATATATGCATGTACCTGTGACCTACACGTTCAGCAGTATGTAGGCTGGCATGTACACAGCTGTATGTCCAGCAATTCAAAAGTATTTCTGATACTATTGTTGGTGACTCAAAACAAACCAATGGATGTAATTTAGTTTTGCAATTTAATTTTAAGGAGTGCAAAAATTGGGCTGGCAGCTGCATAAGTGGTTAGATCCCATTATTAGTTTTTTACTATGGTTTCATAAATGGTTAAGAGAATTAAAAGCAACTATAAAAATCTTTTTGATATTAGCACTGTGGAAGAGCAAGACAAGAATAATTGTGTTTATGAAAAAGAGAACTTCAGGAATATACATGTACTTATGGGAACAAATCCAAACAGTCAAGAGAGTGTGGAACTACCAAGGTACCAAGTACTGTGAAACTACAGGCAGAGGAAGGAAGTGGAAACTTAAATGAAAGAAGTGAGGAACAGCAGTTAATGGACATGGTGGGGATAGGCTGATGGTTAGACTAGATGATCCCAGAGGTCTTTTCCAATCTTAATGATTCTACGATTCTACGAGTAGCTAATCTCTTGATCTGTGGTGAATAAAGAAGTTTCTTACCACTATTTGCTTCAAAAGCAATTATTTCGTCTGTGAAAATTTAGTATGTTGTATATATTGGAGATATGAACAGATGCATTATTAGAGTCAGATAAATACTGAATTTCTGTGTTCATTTCCTTCATCTGGCTTTAAATGTCCATGCAGTGACTGACCAATAGAGTCAAGACTTATGGTTGGTTTATTGCTTCTTTCTGCTTACAGCCAAGGTTGCAAATCTCTATCCCGTTATTAACAGAACCATTGCACTGTGCTTCTTAAATTCAGTCTTCCATGCATAAGGACAAACAATGTGTCCTTAGACAAATCCTTAGAAAAGACTTATCCTTAGAAAAGAATATGTATTTCATATATACCTGAATACCTAAATAAGTGTTTAGGAACTATTTTGTCGGACTACATTTCTTCAACAAAAATATCTACCTCCCAGAGCTGGGAGAAGGTGGTGGAGATAAGGGCAGAATTGCCTTCTCCAGCACCATTCCATTTGACTGTACTGCAACCAGCTCACTAGCAGAAGCTGCAGTAACACATTTACTTACAAATATCCATCTTGTCATAAGGTTTATAATCAGGTATGAAAATAAGATAGAAAATTCCACCTTTATATGTAGACCTCATTTCAATTTGATGTATGTACCAATAATTCCTGGTTCTGATAGCTACACAGAAGAGTATGACCAAAGACTGGGTTTTCTGACTCAAATGTATGAAGGCTTGAGAGCCCAAGTTTTACTCAAATACATGCTATGTAGTCTATATATAACAATACCAATAAAGTTATATAGAATTGCTAGTCATATGAGCAAACCCCAAAGTTTTGATGAAATAGAAGTGTTCGTAATTAGGACCAATATATCTTCTCACAAAGTCAGAAATATTATATTCAGCAGAATTAATACATATTTTTGTCAGTCACTGGAGGATAGTAATGTTTCACGAATTTGATAAATTCTGTTGATAAATTTTAAGTCAAGTTTGACTCAGACATTTTTTCTACAATAAATGTATCTTTGTGTAAGAAAAGCTCTAAATGTATGACATTTACAAAGAACAAATAGGGAAAACGGCTCCTAAAAAATCATTTATCACGGCTATTTACAGCAGCTATGCATTAAAAATATCTGCTGTCTAGGCTACTGTATGGATAGCATTCATTCTCAGAACAAACATCTTTCAAGTTTCAGCAACAGAGAAGAAAAGGTACTGGAAAACCATTTAGCTAGTGCTTTTTTTTTTTTTTTTCCTGTCAGTATCTAAATGGATTATAGCAGTATAGAAACATCACATCTTCCTGTAGATCTAAGATGCTGTAGAAACACCGTGCAGGAATAGGAGCTGATTTTTAATCTTTGAAGGACAAAAAATATATTCATGTAATTCAAGTGAGAAACCATTAAAATATATTGTAGCTGTTGGGAGCTTGGGGTGGGTGAGGGACTGTGTTCTACCAGTCTATAGAATAGTCCCCTCTTTTCCTTTGAGCATTATGGCCCACATTTATGATTACTGAGCTTATTTACTTTCTAATCAATGTGCTAATCACTTCCAGGGTAAGGGCTATTAGCAAGCCATTATAAGCTAACAGCAACTAAATTAAATAGTTGTAAAGAGCCATATTTGCTCTCATTTGCTTGGAGCAGGAGCTCTGCAGGGGAAAGTTGCAAGGCTCAAAGAACCCTGATAATAAGTTATTTTGTGTAATGCTGGAAGTACTAAGTTTGCTGTGTTGCCAAGCTTCTTTCGGGCTTCCTCAGCAGTTCTGAATAGTGATGTGTCATAAGTAGTGATGTGATTATGTGATGACTGTGCAGTGATTGCATTTCTCTTGCAACAGGACTGTATGCAAAGCTAAGTGGTTTGCCTGCTGAATGTTTCTGTGTCTAGGACTGACACAGCTGTTTGTAGATAGGGGTTGAGGGAATTGAGGGAAAAGCCATTCACAGCCACAATTTTTTTTTATTATTATTATTATTTTTCCAGGAGCACTTCTTCCATCAGTACTAGCAGAAAAAATAAGGGACGAATGAGTTATTGCCAAACTTCATAGTTCAGTCTGGACTATATTCAGCTGCCCACTAGCTGTTCTTAGCTATGGCTTTAGTGACAATTGCAAACAAAAATCATACAAAATTAGAATAAGAATTTTTAGTGCTCACTAAAAAAGTTCTGTTTTAGCCTGAACAGGGGGCTTGGTTTATGGCTTTACAACAGGATTAAGGTCTAATGTATGTCTGAGTAGCATGTTACTGGAATATCATTGGCATTATCTAGCAGGTGTTCTGTGGATGCAACAAGCTAAGGCACCTAGGCTAGAATTACTTGTTCTGACCCACTTAAATTATCACAGGGAAAGATAGAATCAAATTCAGAAATACTGCATCCACTTTTTTTTTTTTTTTTTTTAAATCAAATAATCTGAATTGTCTGTGGTTAGGGAAGAACTCTCAAAACAAATATTTCTTCCAGATTGCTTGAGCACTGTGTGCACTGTCTTTAAAGTAAAAGAAGCTAATTGCGTGTGCCTTCGTATCTGAAGATTTCAGTAAAAACAATAGATGTGAAGTAGTTCAAATGAAGGCTCGCTAATAAGGCTTGCTTTGGAGTATTCGATTACTTGGCTCTTCCAAAAGTCTCTCTCTGGTTTTTGAACTATTTAAATGATAATTGTCATTGTAACTTTATTGACTAGAATATTAATAATTGTAATAATAAGAGTCTTGGAAATGTACATTGTATTAAACCTCAAGTATTCAGAGGTGGGCTTGTTGTTCATCAAGCGAGTTGAAAATATCCACTTTCCTCTAATCAACACTAGTTGTGAATCCATTGTGGGTTGGGGTCTAATTAAGGAACTGTTAGTTGCCTTATTTGTTAAGGAGAAGCTAGTGATGTATAGGAGGATCTTCTGTCAGTGATCTCAATAAAAACCATGAGTAATTCTTGACATCAGCAGTGGAGCCACAGCTGACTCAGCCATATGCAATATCTATAAACCCATTAGCAAAGTGATAAGCTGATGAAATAGTCAGGAGTGAGGAGTGTCCAGAGGAAAGTGATTTCCTCTGTCATTTGTTGAGGCACAGCAATAAGCATGGTTTTACAACACTGATTTAGTGATCCTGATAGACTGCAATTTTTCACCGAATGCTGTTCTCCTCCTCAGCTATTCCTGTGTTCACACCATAAGCCAGGTGTGTTACGGCAGATCCATAGATTCTGACTGAGCACCAAGGCTTTACTGTCTTGTTCAAGCAGGAAGCAATCATCAGGTGGATAGCTCAACTCTGTAGAAGGAACCAAATGAAAGGTAACGTGGTTAGGGGGAGCCCAGAATGTCTGGTAAAAGCCCATTTAGACTGGAATCTGAGATGGTAGAAGGGACAGGTTAGGGGAGCAGAACTGCTGCCCCAGGTGGAAAATTGTTCATAAAATGTCCTTGAATACAGACTAGAATAGGGTAAAAACTCCCACAGTAATGTCTGAGAAAGCAGAATAAACTTAATTATCAAGAAAGAACTTTTTCTCTCAGAGAGTGGTCAGGCACTGGAATGGCCTGCCCAGGGAGGTGATGGAGTCACCGTCCCTGGCAGTGTTCAAGAAGTGTCTGGATGAGGAGCTATGAAATACGGTTTAGTGCTTGTGGTAGCAACAGTAATGGGAGGACGGTTGGACTAGATGATCTTGTAGGTCCTTTCCAACCTTGTGATTCTATGATGATGATGATGATGAAGAGGGACAAATTTATTATTGCTGTTTTGTCATTTTGGGGGTAGGCTTTCCAGAACTGGGAGAAAGGAAACAAATGAGTTGGGCTCAAACAACAGTTACACGATGTGACGCTTGACTTTCCTAGCATGTTTCTACATAGACATTAGGCTGTAATTATAGTATGACTTATAACCAAAGAACTGTTTGAAAAGGAGCTGAATTTTTGGTTTTGGAAATGTCAAAATTCATATGTTTGATCTCAAAACTTCAGTTTGATTGTTACTTTACTAAAGTCAAATATTTTCTGCCAAATACATCAGCTTTAATGAATACGTTTTCCACTAGAAAAATAATATTTAAAATTTGGGATATTTTTATTCTCCAGATATGTCAGGGTACGTTTGACTTATGAAGGACCATGCTTCTTTTTTTTACTCTATAGGAGTCATAGCAAACACATGTTTTCATGAATCAAGATGTGGTATACAGATGCTGATGTTCACATCATACTACTTGGAGCTATTGTGCATTTAGATCAGTTGACTTGTGTAATCTGCTGAAAATTAACTATTCTAGCAATCTTACCATAGTTTTTGTAGCTACAAAGCTAATATGTACACCAGTGTTGGACAATATGTCCTTGGACAGCTGATAATTGGAACGAATTTCTTGACTGAAGGATAGTATGGTATATATGAGTTTACTGCTCATAAAAAGGAATGAATTTAATGAGTCTTAATAGTTAGTCTTTACTAGTATTTCTCTCAGTTGTAAAACTAAAAGTTCTTGATGTTTCTTCTGTTGTGATTTCTTCACAGCGAGCAGTGAACTGAAAATTATAATTTCAGACTTCCTACTGCTAGGTATGAATTTTCAAAATATTTTGGGTTCTTTCAGAAACAGCGAAGTCTCATCATGAAGACTTGTAATTTATAACTCATTCTAGCCAGAATCATGTAATTATTTACTGATTTTACTGATTCAGTGGAATACAAAAGCATGTGCAACTTGCTCATTGTAAAGAAATGTTTTTCTTGCAGTTAGAATTAATCTGAAGAGTGACATTTGTGTTTTCAAGGCAAAGGAAGATTTTTTTTTTTTTTTCCTGTGATATTCTTCTGGAGGCTACATATAATTGTATGATGGACTATTTATCCATGGCCCTTCTGGGGTGAGTTCTGATATCCACCCACAAGCAAAGCTCTCTTAGCTACTGTGCCAGGGACTGGCTTGGTGACCTGGACTGGTGTAGTTGGTGTAGTGTGCTTCAGCAACTCACGTGTGTTAAGTCTTTGATGTATTTCAACTGGGGCCCACCTTTTAGAAAAGGAACATGTGTCTGTTTTATATCTGTAAGTACCGGAGGGTTCTTGTCTGTAAGTCGTTTCAACGTACCTTCAACACTGCTAGTCATTCTGTATTTCCTGTCTAATCTTGCCTGGATTTGGTGTCTGCTCTCTGTCTCACTCATGTCTCCACTGAAGAGACACATCTACTTCTCCAAATGTGTCCAAGCTACCTTTACTTAAATGAAATGACCTTCTAAGTGTGACTTTTTGTCTTAAACCATCATGACTGTTTGTGTCTCTTCCTAATTACAAATCAGCCATGGCTGCTTCCAGCCTCTTCTTCTTTTCTTTGTGTTAATACATACCTTCTGGTTGGCTATGCAGTGAACTAAGCAGACAAATAATAGATTTAAGTTCAAAAGCTTTTCTTTTTGATATTAGCTATTAGCTTTTAACCAGCCTGTGTAACAGGTCTCTCACTAAATACTCGTACTGGACAGGGAGTGATTGCTCAGGAGCAGGCAGGAGAACTTCCTTCAGACGCAGTAACAGCACAGTGCAGTGGGGAAATAACAGCACTACTCTGCAGCTAGAAGGTGTGTTTTTCAGGCATTAAGACAGAGCAAGTTTTTCTGAACATAATTTGAACAGAACAAGGAACAAGAATTCCTAATGCAAGACTTCCCATGAGTTCATGTTAGAGCTAGACTAGCTGCACTTGCCTATTCTTTATTACCTTAAAGGCCAATAACTCCCTTCTTGGAAAACTAGCTTCTTGCTTGAATGATTATCATCATGAGTTGTCATGTAACATTTTTCCTTCACTGCCCCTTCTATTCTGAAATATGGATTTTTTTTTTTAAGTCATCATCTGGGTTTCCTAGCTTTCTAAAGGTGCACTGATCAAAACTTAGATCAAGGAAATACTTTTCATTCTGCTTACTATTTTGTAATGCATGTTCTGTTTGACCAAATGCGTTGAGTTGATTGCGCTCTCGACAGCTGTCTCATTTGAACTGCAATTTCCCAGGGATTATTCTCAAATTGATTCTAGCGTCTGTGGGATACGGAAGAGAGTTCAAGCAATGAAGCAGTTCAAATGCCAAAACATATTTCTGAAAGGCAATTAAACTTGATTATTTCCAGAGTTCAAAATCATACTACAGCCAGCAGGATGAAAAAGCTACTGAGGTTAATAATTTCCTCCATACTGAGCTGGATAAGCAATTTGAAAGTATCTGGAAAACAGTCCTTTGTGGTCGTCTGCTTTAATTAGCCTTTGAAATAATTACCCAAGTCTCTACTTTAGACCTCAGAAAGTCTTCAATTTTATTGCCAACTGGGGAAAATCCAATAACACCAGGTTAAAGCACCCTTGAGATTCTGTGCTGGCTGTTTTTAGTGTCTATTTAAGAGTAAACACCTAGATTGTGGGGTATTTTCCTCAATAATAATATTAATAATAATAATAATAGTAAAATAAAAATTGCAAAGACCTCAAAGTGTAACTAAAAGAGCTGTGTGCTCAGGATCGTGGCATGCTAAGACCATCAAAAGTGAAATGATTTTTTCAGTAACCATTAAATAGATGTGTTATACTTTGGTTTATAAAGAGAAGGTCTTGGTAGTCACAAAACTTTATCCTTCAAAAAGTTTTGAAAAACTCTGAGTTTAGTGAGTCAATCAAAAGATTAAAAGAGAATGGGCAACAAGAAGGATGTGTTCTGTCATTTAGGAATAAGAAACAGGGACCTATACTACAGAGCTGTTAGTACAAAAGTGCTCAGTTTCCTAAGTCTCTAATTGTATGTATTCATCACCCACAGAAGGCTTACTAAAATGACAACATTTCTTTTTAAATCTACAAACTGCTTTATATGGATGTTAGCAAGGTAAGCTTGGCTACCAGAGATAGTCTAAAAAGAACAATGTTTTCACATAGCGATATTAGACATAAATTCACACTTATTCCCATCGTCATGTAACCATGAGCAGCATCAGCTGTGGCCCTTATACAAATGTAGTGAGTTCTCTCCTTGGAACTTTTTCCTTATCAGGAACTAGAATGGTATCTGAAGTCACTGCTCTAGAGGGTAGGAGCCACATCTACTTCCCAGCTTGCTTGTCTGGATCAACTCTTCCTTGAATTTGGACAGCTACTTTCTACTTAGATGTACAACAAAACAACAAATGAGGTGTGATGGCAACTTTGAAGACTAACCAAAGCAGCTTGTTTATACTGGAGCACTATCATATTTGTAAATTCATCAGAACTCATTAAACGGGTGGAGTCCAAGATTCCTTAATACTCTGTTTTGATTGCACCCTGGAGAAATTTATTCTTGACTGATAAGCAAGGTCTTAATCAGCTCTTCACTCATGTGGTACAGGGATCAGGACAGTGGATTATAGCAAACTTGCTTCATAATTTGTGATGGATACCAACTGAGGCATCTTAGAAATAGTAAGCCAGAAAAGATTATTAAATGTCTTAAGAGAAACCATTCATTTATCTAGAATATCATGCATCCTGCATGTCTAAATACCTCTTGTGGAGGAATGTGTTTGTGTAATATCTACCTATGGCCTTTTTCTGTCTCCTCACAGCTCCTGGAAGAAGTTAATTCAGCTTATTTCTTTGACTGCAGAGTCTCTGTAGCTTTTGCCCATTTGACTAAGTTAGTCTGTTGTTAAAAGACTAGATTTTCCAATAGCATTTTATGTATTAGGTAATATAGTTCCAACTGCTTCCTCTAGCAGTTTTTAAGAGGATAATTTCCAGTTTAATTAGAAACTTAAAAAAAAGAAGAAGAAGAATCACAGGTTCAGGTTCTGCAGACACTGAGGAGTCTTGGCTCTCTGTAAGGACCTGTTGTCAACACTCAGAACATCACTACCCTCTACACCTACATTGCACTAGCACTTTATTATATATACACCCATCTGACCTATTGAGGTCTGTTGTTTCTGGGCAATGAAAACATCAATATACATTTCTCTTGAAGATTTCTAGCTTTCTATTACAAATGGACTGATGAGTTGATCTGGAAAATAGTAGTCTACAAAAGGTATCTCTTGCACAAAATAGAATGCAGGCCTTCAGTTATGAAAAAAGGTGAAAAGTTGTTTGGTACTGCACTTGTCTTGCTTCAGGATGAAACTTTAAGAATGTTAATTATAATGTTTCCCAACACGTGCAGTTTCAAATGAAGTAAAATCAGCTTTCAAGCCTTCAAAGATGCACTAACACACACAGAGAAGATGAAAAGTGAGAATGGGAGGATTGTTCCTTACCTGTTCGATAAAAGAACATCTAATGGTGATTAATAGATGTTAATTTCCACGCTTCTAAGCCTCTGCTTTCATAATGGGCCAAATCCATACTCTTCGTAGGAACTCAGTTAATTCTATTTGAATAAAATAGTATTGTAGTGGGCAGGGAACTCTATTCTCTATCCTTAAGATTAAGATTACTTTAGTTTGAAAACTGCATCTCACTTTGAACCACTACAAACCAATGAGAAGTCCAACTTCACACACAAACTGGGAAGGTCCTGAGACTGTTCCGTAGTCTGTCTCATTATTATTTTTCAGCTGCACAGAGTCTGTGTTTTTTTAATTTTTAATCTTAGTGGTATCAGCACACTTTGTGATGTGGTTATCTTCTGGAAATGTCTTTTAAATCCCGTGCTTGTAAGCTTTCTGAGAAATCAAGGGTCTTCTCATCATGTATCACTGTTCTCACAAAGATTCTCACGGTTCAGCGTAATCTCTCAGAAGACATCATTATAACGCATGTATCTTTAGTTGGAAATGATACTGGATTATTTATGTTTCCACATCTTCGTCAAGCCTCAGTCTACATAAAACACTGGTTTTATGTAAAGCTGTACTAAAGGAAATGAGTCTATGTAAAAGGGATTCTTTCTCACAGAGAAATTCCCTTTAAGTTCACTGTTGACTGAGGCTTCTTGCCAGCGCATTAAGCTGTGTTGCAATGCAGTGGAATACAAAATACATCTGTAGCTGTATGACATTGTTCTGGCTTAATTCTTTCCACGGAATTGTTTTAAGGAAAGGGAATGTAGGAGGAAACTAATTAGCACAGTGAAATGCTGGAGACTGGCTTCCCTGGTCTGTTAAGACACGGTTCTCCAAGTAGTGGAAAGCTGCTCCCACTACAGGAAGCGTTTCCATCCAGCAACTGTTTGCAAAGGAAGGTAACAGATGCTCTGTTGCAGTGTTTTATCTTCACAGGTGCTTCACCATACAGGCAGCAGTGAACAGCCTCAGAACAGAGAGAACTTTTTATCATTTTAGCTGTCCAGAGAAATGCCATGGTGGTGTGCCTGTTTTATGTGTTTAATTGGAACAACTACACACTTGTAATTTTGGCAGTATTGTCAGGAGGAAGAACAAACTAAAAAAAAACAAACTACTGATAACTAAAGATGTAATTATTTATCCAATTCTGGCTAGAATGAGTTGTGAATTACAATTATTCTTGATGAGAAAGAACCGCTACATCGAGTCATTTATTATATAATCCCTACAAAAGTCATTTGTCACCTACAAATTAAGTGGGAATCTCTTAACCTTGTGTTTCAAAATGTGTGTAGTAGCCATCAGGTTAGAGGTTCTTTTCCCTCACTTGTGTGAAATGCTACCTCGTGTCTAACAGACTTGAGTGAGAAGCTAGCTCCCACAAGAGCCAGCGGCTTAGCGTTCATGTTAATGTGCAAAATACAGATTTAATTCCCTATCTGAAAAGCCTTGCTGATGTGATTCTGTTTTACAGATACTAGGTAAGGGTCCAAAATTGTGAACTATGTGGGACATACATGGGAAGGTTGTTTCAGAGGCCTGAGGTGGAGGAATATTTGATGCCATGTTATATGGGGCAGAGGAGTGTACTGGAAAGAGCTCCTTATTGCTCTGAAGTAGAACAACTTGCAGGTACCAGCTTTTCACAGGATAGGTGGGTTTTTTTGTTTGTTTTTGTTTGTTTTTTTTTTTAATCTGCCTTATTTGTCAAATGGTTCAACAATGCTGGGCTCTCCAAAATGCAACTTTTGTCCTTTTGCAGTGATAAGAAACCTACTATGTGATCTTGGTAGCAGTTATTTACATAAAGGCTTAGAATAAGTGAAAGGTTCTTTTGCCTTTTGAGATACAATTTCTGACAGCTTACAGTAAATTCAGAGAATTGGATGCTTACGTTCCCCCAGAGGTCTCATACAATTCATCTTAGGAAGCATAAATTTGTTATTTTGAAATGTATTGCTTCTGCTGTACCCAGCCAGATTCTGTGTAACACCAGGGAGTACAAAAATGTTGGCCTTTTTTTTTTATACCCAATAAATTCTTGGCATTGTAAAACTGAAAAACAGGGAAGATGAAATAACATAGATTTAATGGAGAGTAGAACTTATTTTAGACACTGCACCTAATTTGTTACTGGCTCTTATTCTAAACTTCCTTCCTGGATGTTGGTTATATTGCCAGTAAAATTTATTCTGGCTAAAATTTGGTTTATAGCACAAAAAATTCTAAGATTTTTTAGCCTTCACGTTAATGTTTGGTTGCTGTCAGTTGAATGCCATCCTCCTCCAGAAAAAATTTGTTTGTAACAATTCAAGATCAAATCCTAAATCACTAGAGCAGGCCAAGAATGCTGCACACCTGGAATGTGAACATCTCTTCCACATTCTGAAATGTATGGAGGTGGAAGAAGAAGCCAGGAAGCCATTGCCCACTGCTCATCAGCCACTGCACCCAGTGGGCCCTAGGCACATTGGGAACCTTGGGTTTGCTGCCTGAATTTTCTGTTGGCAAACTGATGACGCTTCAGGCAAAGTAAGTAATTGGAGACTACAGCACCTCTCCCTCAAACACTTGGTGTTAACATACCACATTTGTGCTACTTAAATACTGGAGACTAGCACTTTGCATCTGTGTCTGAGTAAAATGAAGTGCTCCTGTGCTTGGTTTGGGTATTTCAATGTCTTGTCTTCTCTACCGCTGAACAACATAATAAAAAGTTAACAATGCTTATCACATAAGGGGAAAAATGTCTTTTATGTGTGTGGAGACAGCCTTGACACCAGCCACTGTTGCCATTTTATTTTTTTTTTTAATGGGAATCAACAAAACATTTTGACCAACCACATAAACATTTTTCAGAAAATTAAGTTTTCTAGTTTAAGAAAAAAATCTGAATACTGCTTTAAAATAAATTCGTTACAATAACAGTAAAATTTATCCTGAATATTACCATCCTACTTCACTTTGCTGTTTTTTGGTTGAGTTGAACCATCCCAAATAAACAACAACTGGTAAAAGGGACTGAAATATGACCCAAACTACTCCACAGAGCACTACTGACTTTGCCCTGCTGGGAGAGCAGCTTTCACCCATCCACATATCATGGAGATGAGTCCTGCGTCTTCCTGAGAAGCTGGGCCTCACATTGCCTATTAAGAGTAGATTACAATATTGTGCCTGTATAGCTGCTGACTTCAGCCAGTGATAAAACTGTAACTTGAACACAGTTGAACTTATACATTTGTCTACAGTGGTTTTAAATTACTTGTTTTCCTTGGCATCTGTATTTGAACTATGTGCTAAAATGAAGAGGAAATAATTGTGCTGGCTTTTGTTTTTTTCAGTCCTCTTTTTTTTTTTTTTTTTTTTTTTTTTTTCCTTTTCCTCCAGAGATATGGAATTGAGCATTCATTTCTATTTGAAATAAAAACCTACAGGTAACCTTGACTGCAAGTAAAACCTCAGTGTAGACCTTTGCAAAGTGCTACAGGTGACATAAGTTTTTATTTAAAGTTTAACTGAACAGAACAATCTACTTCCTAGTGAAAATTGAAGGTATTGTCAGATTGTCCTTGCTGTTAATAGGGCCACAAGCTGTGTTATTCTTTATACTGTAAAGTTTTGACTTTTGCAGTAGCTGACAGATAATGCTTTCATGTTCAAACCATCTGTTTAATCTCTGAAATTTGTTAAATGAAGCAAATTACATTGCAAAAATCAGTCTGCAATGAAAGCTATCATAGCAGCTAGTATTTCAACTATTTATTATCTAATTACTATTAAATGTCAGCATGCTATGGTGACACCTGAGCAAGACTCCATGTTGATATATTACGATGTTGTACCCACTTCCTATTTATTCTTTTCACCAGCTGGAGTCCAGCTTGGAATGGAAGTTTTCCTTTTGGTATTCCAGCAAAGCATTCCACATCCCACCACCAACCTGGATTACTATCATCTTCTCACAAGTACTTGAGTGGAGGAAGATTTGCCTGCTACTGTCAGTCTGAGTCAGAGAAAGCAATTCCTTGTTATCATTGCTGACCCGGGAGACTCAAAAATGAAAAAAATAGCTAGACCTGACTCAGTCAGCCTTGAAGCTGATCACGCAAAATCAGTCAGATTGTCTTTTATGTAGCTTGGAAAATGAATGTTTTCAGACTAGCTTCTGAGGTATGCTTGCCAATATTATATTTGCGGTTAATTAAACCTTAATTAAATCCTTACTGCTGTCTGATAAGCCCTACAATATGTAGGATGGAGGGAAAAACTGCAATCCACCGGACAGGTTTAACAGGAAATAATCTACTCCACCTCCAAAACAACAACACCCCTGAAAGAGAACAATTAGCTGTAAATTGAAGTCAAGGACAGAAGCATGGACTAATTTTGCTCGCTGCAGAGCCCATCAGCAGTATACACCCATTCCAACTAAAAGTGGTCAATTAGAGAATCTCAACAGCAAACCATAGTGAGTGGGGTAAAATTGCAGGTTTTTCATTTTCAAGGCTGTAGAAACCTTTGAGTCCAGAGCAGATGTAGCCCATGCTAATAGTCAGTGGGAGAAGATCTCCCTGCACCATTTCGTCATTCTCTCACTGGAGAAATGGTTATGTACACTTCCTCCATGTGTTCGGACCCCCTGCAAACACTACCCCTTTGATCTTGACCTATTTTGTCAAAAATTGCCTCATGATAGTGTCAAGATAAGCCTATTGTGTATGGAGTTTACAAAGACAACCATCTGGCATGTAACATGGCCTCTCAGGTGGTAGTTTTAGATGTAATGTGGCAAGATGGTGCCTTTGAAGCTTATTGCATTCTTCGTTGATGCTACACTCTTCCCCAAGGTGCAGTTTTTTCTTTCAAGTTTGAAATGCAATAATCAGATTATGAGTATTGTTTCCATTCTTAATTAATTTAATTTAACCAGTTTATCATAGCTCTGGATCAGGACCTGCAGTACTTTCTCTGCTGTGCTTCATTTAGCTATATCTAATGCAATCTCTGTGTTTCCCTAGATGCTAAATAAGCATGCAACCAAAAAATCAAAATCAGTGCAGAGGGCTACTCTCAGGCTCTGTGTTTTCAGATAGGTCTTGAAGGGGCTGGTTTGAAACACGCATTACATCTGCTATTTTCTTCCCATCTCTCCATCGTACTGCATGACCCCCTGACCTGGTAGCAGGAAAACAATACAATTTAATATAAAAAAAAGTTTCTTATTCTCTGCACAGCCAATATGCTGGCCTGGTACCTGGTTTTGTTATCTTACCTTTCTATTCACCACTTCTTCCTGTCTAGACTTTCTACAGCATTCCAATGTTTATTTTAATTGAAGACTTCAGTGTTATTTGAGATATCTTTGGGAGGCATACATGTTTCTGAGCACCTCTGCAGATGTCTCCAAACAATAGTTTCCAAACAATTCTTTCTAGAAATGTCCAGCTCATCAGTTTTCTTTCAATTCTGCAGGGTAAGTGGAATTCTACTATTGCCAATAAGTTGCTTTGTCTATTACCACTGCTATGACTCAATTTCCCATACAAGGAAAGGTAGTTTCCATATGCTGGGTGCTATTATACTGTTTCCTAGGATACTTTTAGAGAAATCCAAAGGTCTTTCAGCAAAAGAAGCCCTGCTGATTGCCTACAGATAGGGAGGAAGTGGCAGATAGCTACAAATTTCAGCTGATTTCTTACTCCATATCTGTTATTTTAGAGCAGCCCTAGCTCTTATTTGTTTATTTTTACTGAATCTCAAGAAACACAGAAGATACGGGTCCATGCCATGCCCTGTTACTCTTCTACAAGATGCATAGCTGAGCTGGAGATGGTCAGCTTTTTGACGATTTGTGGTTAAGAGGTAATCCAGAGTGAGCAAGCCCTGAAAGAAATAAGTAAAGGATGATGTTCCTAAAGCTTCCTTCCTTCACTGGAACAGTAATTCTGCATGAAACTTAACGTCGTGAAACCTCTTCTTTCCTGCTGTACAGGAGAATTGGCCAGTGAGTGAAGGAAGATTATGCTGACACAGTGTCACCTCACAAACCTCATTGAAGGCCTTCTTTGCCTTAACTTCATCAGTGAAGTCAAGATAAATAATATTGTTGAGAGGAACTAAGAAATAAGTGCCTACCTTCCTCCTAGACTTTCCACTAAACATCTGCATAAAGATTGCCTCTCCATACCACACCCCTGTGGCAGAAGTGTCTGAAATGGCCAAGAATTACTTCAGGGTTCACTGTTGTGCATACTGAAGGGAAAGAGGGTCACTGTGAATGAGGTACCTCAGAAGCAAAGCAATTACATGAGCAAATTAACATTTCTTCAAAAATATGGAGGTCCATGAGCATGAGTGAGGTGCGAAGGCTAATAGGGAGTGTAACTGGAGGTGAAGAGAGAATATAGATCCTCCATTCTTGCTGTGACAAACAGAGACATAAATTCCATTTGTTTTTGGGAAAACCTGTATTTCTAATATGTCTCATGTATAACTGTCATCTGTTTTTACAGGTAGGTTTGAGTCAGGAGAGAAAGTCATCTAGGGATTAGGTAAGAGTCTGGTTAAAACCATGTTCCTCTCAATGTTTGTGTAGCAGTACAAGGACATTTTGTCCAAGTTTCAATTAGTGTAACCCTGTAATAGCACATTGCACCCAACGATGCCAAAGGAGTTCATAAGATTATCCTTACAGTCTTTCTATGATGTAATCTAGGGAATTAAAACCAATTCAAAATGTTCTAATGATATTAATTTCTATTGGATTATGTACACTTTGCAGCATTAGAAAGTTTCCTCTTATTTTGTCTCAGGAGCCCAAATTGCTTTTGGGGAGAAATCTGCCATGTAGTGTGGAGCCAACCCTCAGCATTCATGACATTGCCCTTCTGCAAAGCAGGAAGTCTAAAATGGAAGCCAAAGGGAAACTGGACAAGACTGCCAAGTCTGAGAGAGTTCTTGGTTGCACAGAACGAAACCTAGTGACAGAGCCTCCAGGAAGGAGAGCTCACTGTCATTCTGAAAGGCTGAAATAAATCTGCAATTCTCATTCTGGTGATGATAGAGTGCAACAGTATTTCTGATGAAGAAAAGCTTTTCTCTGTTCATCCCAGCTTACCCTCCTCCTTTCCTCTAACAAATGGGCAAAAGGAGGTATCACCAATGGCCTTAAATTTTCCAAAATCTCACGGGAAACAAAGGACATAGCTAGCAATAAAAACCTGATGTAAGAAATAATATCAGTTGAAATCATTTCTTTGATGATAAGAGTACAAACCACGGCACTTTCATTTTTAAAAGGCCACCTCCCTTTTACCGTGTGCTAAAAAAAATTCTTTCGGTAAGTGGATAAGATTCATTATTAATGATTCTTGAACAGAATTGCCTTTGGACTAACAAATGACTTTATCTTTTCCACTGGACTTTATTGTAGGAATGGAGAATTTTGGTTTACTAATAGGTGATTAAAAACAAACAAACAGGTCCTTAGAACTCCAGCTTCCGAGAGTATCCAATCATAATGTGCTCAGGTATAAAGAACCTTCTCCAAAGAGATATTGTATAATTCTGTCTTTTTTGGCCCTGATAAATTTGCTCACAACCTTACATCAACCCCTGTATTTTTTTTTTCTTTAGGCCTCAGTGTATGTTGTACTACTTTGCTGTAACTAATAGCATTAATGCTAATTACAACACATAAACTTGCTAATTTCTACTAGAAGCAAGGAACAGTCACACATTTGACAGCCACTGTGCTTGGATATATGTTAATTACGCTTTGTACTCATGTTTATCAACATCAGAATCTCACTAATGTGTAATTTGAAAATGCTAATCATCTTACTTTTATGTAAGACAGACCAAGGCGAAGTTATAGCTAACTACTTGCTGGTGGCTGGAATCTCCAGTAACTATAAGGAATGAGAGTAACAAGTCCTGTTTATAGAAATCAAGTCAAAATAAATGCAAAATAAGAAAAAAACATGACTGAGAATTGTTGCTTTTAATGCTAGCTCTGGAACCATAACTTGCTGCTGAAGTGATAAGGTAGACTCATGGATATATTGCATGATATATGGCTGAGCTGAAGTGAATATTTAGAAATTGACATTTTTTCTTTTTCTAATGTTCCTTTTGGAAAGAGATGCTGCCTGAATAATCTTTTAAACAGACAACATATTTTGTTGATTCTTTTGAAGTTTAGGAACCAAAATGTTGTGACTGAATACTCTTTCTCACTCTATTTTCTTTAAAGGCTTTTATGCCATCAGAAGAAAACTTTTTCTGCCTTCTATCTGAGAAAATATTTTTTAAAAAACTGAAAAGAGCTTACAAGCGTGGGAATTATGTTATAGAAGTATAGAGGCAATAGTCAGCACACTGTTGCGATCAGTCTTAAATACATGCGGTCAAATTAATTGGATCAGAATGAAATGTGATGCACAGAGTGAACTTGGAATGAGTAAAGGAATTCCTCAACTTTTCATACTGTTTTTACTGTAAAAGAAGTCATAGTCCAATTCTCCAAAAACCAGGCTCAGAAAAGGAAACACTCTGAGCATTATCTGGCACACAACATTGGATGTCATCCACTGGTAGGGGTATGGAATACGCATTTGTTTCAGATTTCTACAAAGCTCTGAAAACCGCTGAAAAGTTGCAGTGGAAACTAAGAGCATTTAACAAAAGAAATCAAAAAGACAAAATGTGCTTAATAGTATAAACCATTTCTAAATACAACAGATACTTAACCATGCAGTCATCTGTCCCTGGATCCACAATGTAGCCTAATTACCTTTCACAAAGAATGCATTGTTATTAAAATATACTTTACAGTAATGACCTCACGATTGCCACAGGAATATATTAGCATTAGACTGATGATCTAAAGGTGAAATGAACTTGAAAAAATACAATTGGCTGTTAAAGAACAAGATACATAAGAGGAATGTGCAGTAAATTGCTGGAATGACAATCTCAACCATCTTAAATTTAGGCTTACACAAAGAGACTTTTTTTGGTTTTTTGTTTCTGCTTTTTAGGCTGCTAAGAAGAGAATTTCCTCTCTGTATTTGCTTTGATTGACTTTTTATCAAGAAATGTAATCAGAGTAGTTTGGATGTGTACCGGAAAGTTAGTTTATAAGAACTCAAGAACTGATGAGAATCTCCTTTCAATAAATAAAAATAACAACCAACAGTATGATCATGAGCCAAGATGATGAGCTCTGAAACTAGCACTGGCATTTTTCTCCTTCAGATACAGTGCTTGAACATTCAACTGGTTGTTTTAAGATCAATTTTTATTCAAGGAACAGAGGTATAGCTGGGCCACATTGCAACAGAGCTCATCTGGCACGTACTGTGCAATGAGAGAAGTTGGGCCTTTCACTCCTCTAATGAGGAGTTTGCACACTGTTCTGCTCCCTGGTGTCTGTTGGCCATTCAACTCATTTCCATGTAGACAGATGAGTCACATTTTCATTTATGTGACCAAATAGCAGTAGACCTGTCCCCATGTTCAAACTCAAGCTCTAATGAATGAGTCAGAAGGACAGCTGTCTCTGTCTGATGCCCTCCATAATCCTAAAGTATCATATGTGAATAACTATGTATCTTGAGGACAGGATTTGAGAAAAGAGCCCACTTTCTGGGAGAGGAGTGATGGGAAGAGGGACAGTCTGGATCTCTCTGGTATTTGCTGTGAGACTGATGAGCTACACACAAAGAGCACTATGCCATCTTTCTGAGGCATGCCTGGATTGCAGTCTGAGCACATCAACAGGATGTCAGGAGGTTCACTGGACCAAGGATGAAGGCTCTGACAACAGTCAAATGCATCCTAGAAGTGTCCTTCGGTGCTCCTGATGGAAACGTTTAAACTCTGAGCTGCTCTCATTCCCTGTGAGATATTTTTGGCAGCTTTGACATATCTTGATTATTGTTTAATTCAGCTTTATTTTACTGTGCTGCCTATCAAAGTTTGCAATAAGGACTTCTACTCTATCTACTTTTTTCTTTAGCTGGACAGTTTTCTCTGGTTTTAAGGATACATTGTGTTTGGCATTCACCTAGTCAATGAAAAGAACATGGAATATAACATGATAAGGTACACAGTGGGTTTTATTTGTTTGGCATTCTAAGTATGCCAATTTGAAAGTCTATTTTATTATAATTTCACAGCAGAACACTGCAACGTTCTGCATAACTTTACCCATAAGACTTATTCTTCTCTATACCAGCATATCTGGAAAAATGATAGAATTGATCTGATTTAAGACTGAATGATGTTCTTAGACATGTTGGGTCCATCATAGACTTTTAAATTCCCTTCTCTATCAAACTGAGAAGGCATGAATAATTAGTTGAGAAGAAAAAGAAAAAAATGTCTGCTTGTCTTTTAGAAGAGATTGAAAAAGCAAACACTCAATATAGGTTAAGTACACCAGAATGTCAAGACCTGCAGTACTTCCGTACTGATATGAGTGCAGCAAAAGAATGTATATTTAAAGCAGAAGTAGTAATAGTTTCATTTACTGTGCAGCTAAATATTGTGGATTGAAATTCTCTGCGAGGATTATGGAAGTATGGGAAGATAATACCACCTCTGGTTACTTTACGTCAAAAAACTTAGAGAATGTGCAGATGATATCTGTTTAAAAAAAAATGGTTTCAACAGACTTGTAAAGAGAGCAAACAGAAAGACATGTCATGCTTGATTACCAGATTAGTAATCTAACTGCAATTTTAAATAAAATGGTTGCTGAGTTACTGATAGCAGTGAGTTTAAAGTATGCTGTAATCAAGCACAGAACATGTTTTAAGAATCTTTTGTCAGTGCCTGCTGGGCAGAAAAACTCCTCTTCAGAAAAACCATATGCAGACTTATTGCAGAGGTTAGAATTGAAAGACAAAGTAAACATGAAGCAAGGGTTTTGTCTCCTCGAGCCCTCAACCATTCCATGCCTAGTTGCTGGAGAGAACAACACTTTTAGTTCTGCAGACTCTACTTTGAAGACAAAAGTCATAGGTGATAACTCTTAAGTTTAATTGAAGATTTTACAGTCATGAAGGACCTTGGTAGTCTGTTTGGTGGTGACAATTTTTTCACAGTGACAAATGCTTCTCGGTTCCTATTGTGCTATATCCACAGCTGAAAGTAGTTTGACTTTTTGCTTTAACTCCCATGGCACATCATTTGCACTAACTCATCACTATAAATACACGGGGTGACTATATTGCTGCTCAAATCAAACCTACTTTCCATCTTGGAGATCTAATTCTTCTTGTGAACAGTTCTGATAACTTGAATTTCTTTGGGAAGAATGCTTCCATTTCTTTCCATCTTTTCTAGCACTGATGTTGTTCACCTCCTCCTCCTTCTATTTCTCTAGAGATATAGATCAATAAAAGCACATTTCTCTCAACTAAACCCACATCCATTGCTTGCCTTTGCAATTTCCCGTTTACCAATGTGTTGACCAGACTTTTCCCTGGTGTTTTCCTTCTTGTCGGTTTCATCTTCCACGGGGAATTTCTAAATAGCTTATAACTATTCTCTTGATTGCCTGAGGCTTGGACTTGTATCCTGAGTGACTCAAAAGTAACCTTATATGAGAAGTCTAAGCGGGGATTTTCCCAGTCATAGCAGGTTTGTTTTTTCTTGAGTGCTTTTCCACCTGTTCACTTTTTATTACAGAAAAGAAAAAAAAAAGAAAAAAAAGATGTCCTTCTAAACATGTCTTGCACTTCGTTAGTAATTAAACCTTACCATAACATTGATGCTGTTTCTCCAAGAGGCTGTTAGCTTTATGTTAGCGCCCAAGAGGTGAAAAACAGTGACATAACACACTATTCTTCATGCTGATTGCATCTCTTGAATGCGTGAAGTGTCTCTTGCAGGCAGCTCAACTCTAACAGTTCTGCAGTGAAGACGTTAATACCAGACTAGACTTCCTCCTTCAGCTTTCCTAGGAAGTCTTTCCATTCTGCGGTTGTGCCTCTCTGCTTTCTTTTTTTAAGCTGATTTTAAGATGAATGCTCCTTTGTGCTTTGGCTGTGGCTGCAGCTCTGAAGCTGTCTGCTTCTTATTCCCTCCCTTCTCCAGGGTTAACTTCAGGCACAGTAGTTGAATCTTGCAAGTAACTTTACTTCGTGCTACAAGAATCCTGAATGTCACTTTGCTCCTGGAATAATAAATAGCAACAGATCTCTAGTGTCTGCTTCTGGGCAGCTAATCTTGTATTTCCCAGTCCCTTTCTAACTGAGCCAAGAGGATCTGCTCAGAGCAAACTAAAAGAGCCTTTTGGGTGAGATTTTCAGAATCAGCCTTCATCTGTTAATTTGAGAGCTGCTCTTTGTTAACAATGCTCTGGTGTGTGTAGTGTAAGTAGTGAAGCAAGTAGGGTCAGAACTGATGGGCTTTTCCTACCTCTTCCAAGCTCAGTTGTAAATATCCATCTTAATTCACAGCCTTGCAGTTCCCTGCAGTGGCAGAATCCAGAAAGGATATTACCTGTGCAAGGACATTCTTGTGTTCTATACATTCCATTATTTTGACTTTCTAATGATAAATTACTGATGGAATGAGAATGCATATCATGCATGTTCAGTACAGTGTTACGCATGCCTACAATTACCTGTTACAGATAATTTGTATGTGTTGTAGGTAATATAATCACTGTTAATACCTAGGGCAGTACTGATATCCAGTGCCTGTTACTGAAAGCTCTCCTTAACAGAGACCCTTTCCTGTAACACACCCAGGGTCACACAAGTCCTTGCCAATCTCACAATCTCACTAACACAAAACACTATAGGACACAGACAGTAATCTTTATTGGTTGCTGAACACAGTTGGGCATTGATTTTATAGCTCATCCTTGCTATCTTAATATTAGGAACAAACCAACGCATCTATTTTTTCTATTATGTTATCATTCAGCAGCTTCTCATATTCGTAGTGCTATTTGCACAGGTAGTCATCGCTAATCTTTGCTTCTCTGTGATGACTCATTGCCAGCTTTTGTTTCCTTGTTTTGCCACTAAATAAACTTTAATACACTCAATAAACATATGAAAAAAATCTGAGATGAATTTTAAAAAAGGCTAATTGTACAAAGAATCCCTAAAAGCAGATAAAATGCCAATGTAAAGTACCTTATTGAATGCTCACGTTTTCTTGTAAAGACTTTTTTGTCCTTAGGAAAGCCCTCTATGTTACCCATACAGAAGGTTTTATTTCCTTCACCTGAAGAAACTACTTTTTCATGTTTCTTGAGCCTACTGATTTCTTGTTGTTCTCTAGAGATCAGACAGAAATTTGCTAAGAGTCTTACACTAAGCACAGTCTTTTTCCGTAGTATACATAAGAACAAATGATGTATAAATGTGCACAAACAGTCATAATTTTAAAAAGAAAAATGATCCTAGAGATTTGATGAACTTTGTATTTTCATCTGAGAAGTCACAGACTGTAGAAAATCCTTCAGAATATTATCTGGGCAGTAGCCATTCTCCAGCTTAAAAAGTTAATAGTTCTGTCTAAGGAAACACTTTGCCTTGCTCATAGAAATAATAGGTGGATGAGGTTCAGGAGCCACCCAGTGGCTTAAGTTGCCTACGTGTACATTTCAGAGATCTGTTAGGGGTTGGGAATGGATTTATTCATCACTGAGAAAAGGACCAAAAGTGAATTCATAAAGTGTCCACAGTTGATAATTAATAGATCCTTCTCTTCATACCTTGAGAAGAGTGATAAACTACCTTGGTTCTCAGTCAAAAAGCCTGAAGCAAGTCTATTTTTCATATACAGACAACTCATATGTTAAAATGTCTTGTTAAGGTCCTGCCTACAAACAGGTTTTGGCTTGTGTTCAGGTTTTCTTTGCACTGCGTTTCGTGTGTGGGAAGTTGACTACAGCCATCCCTTACAGGAGTTTTATCATTTTCGTATCTACATGGAGTGAGTGGCAGGGAGGTATGCTCTGCCCTGAGCTCTTCAGTAGGGAATTCTTCGTATGCATAATTTTCCAAATCCACAGATGGCTATGCAGTAGTATTATCAAAGTGTCACTTCTCTGCAACAAGACTTGTAGGAGAGCCTGATTTAGACATGCTGATGCTCTTTCTGTCATGAAGTTTCTGTTAGATCTGTTGTCTGCAACAAATACTGTTATGTGACTCGAAGTACCTCCGAAGCTCCTTCATTTGAGAGTCTACATTATTTGAATAACTTGAAATGAATACGTATTTCTATGAGTTATGTTTCTGTCCATTTCACTGTAATTAGCAAATACATATGAATCTAATATCCGTGAGTGAAATATTAATCTGTTTATTAAAAACACAATACAAAGATTATTTCTTTCAGCTAGCTACTGTAAAATAAAACACAAGTAAATGACATCTGTTCCCTCTCCTGAGCTCCTGCAGACCTGACCACAACAGACAGCCCTGCCAGCAAATTTACTGTCTATTTATCAGTCATGTTTCCCTGGTACCTGAAGGCAGTCTCACTTCTGCATTGTAACAGATTGTATATCTTCAATATTCTCTGGGCATACCAAAATGTATTTCTCCTTTTCAGAAATAAATACTTCATTTCTTCCACAACAATGAGTGCAGATGTGGTTATAGAAATGCTGATGCAGTTCTGAGAATGCCCAGAGTAACAGGCTCCTGTAATAAGAGCAGTTCCTTGCTGATCTACCAGGCAGATAGATTGCTATACATTAATCAATATAGGTGCGTATGTCTCTGGGAGCTAGGATTTAGTACTCACTTGGAATTAATTTTCTGCAATATCTTGAGTGAAAGAACTCAATTTTTTTTTCTTTCTGCATCACTGATTGCTCTCGGAGATGGTGCACATTCAGTTCTAAGGTGAAAATAAATATCACTTCCACACATGCCTTGCCCAGTGTGCTGGGGACGGTAGGCTGCATGGCTATAAATACAGTGTCAGCACGGCAGAGGGAAAGCAACACCCATCCATCTGTATGATAGCTGGGAATGGCAAAGACTTCCATATAAATAACATCAAAACCAGCATTAAAAATGCTGCATTTTCTTTGCCATACTTACATAAGAAGGACAAAAGACAAGATGGAAGTAACAGCAAAACTTCTCCAAATGTGGTCGCTGTTACGATGACAAGGCTCTTTCAGCATGATGACAGGCCTTTAAAGCTGACTGTTTTCTGTCCTCTATTGCTACCACTGCCTGTTTTGCTTTTCCTTTCCACTCTTCTTGCGAATATCAGTGCATCTCTTAATCACTTTTAGTCAGAAAAGAAAAATCACAGCATGTCAATGTAATAAAAGAGGGTCCATGTGAGAGAAGCATGCTTGCTTCTCTAATGCATCTTCTAATAATGCAAGGCAATTAAATTTGCCATCTGCCATCTTTGATTAACAGCTCTTAATCATATCTGAGGTTTTGGGGTATAGCTTTCTTTTGGAGATAGGCAGCAGAAAGTCAGTATGATGCTATAATGTGATAGAAAGTACAGCAACAATAGCAGATACAATAGTGCTTTGTGCCAACAATAGTGGCAAAGTCTTGGGCTGCAACAAATGAGGATAAGCCTAAATGCAGCAGCTGCAGATGCAGAAACAAAGGAAAAAAGGCATTTACCTTTGGAAGGCCTCAAGGCAGCGATCTCCAGTTGAAATACTCTTGCCTCCACTGCCAAAACTTAACTGAGGTCTGGGAAGGAGTGGATCCTGACTCCATCTCTCCAGTCATTCAGAAGCACTGTATGCACCTGAGCTCCCCTGGGTTGGCCCTGCCTTCCCACGAGGTGCTCAGTCATTGGTTCAAGCCATGACTTAGCATTTCCACTACAGTCAGATACTGGGATAAATGAAAGGGGTGAAGGGGGAAAAGCTAGGAGGAAGGGGGAAAGATGCTTTTGTTGAAAATAAAAATAGTCTTAGACAAAAGTTAAGACCAAGGGAGTCAATCTAATCTCCTGCAGTGAACCTGAGATCGTGGAAGCACTTTCTGATGATGACACAACTGTACACACTTCTGAGCCTTTGACAGCAGAAGAACCTCAGAGAATCTTTAAAATATGTAATATCAAAAGTCATATATTTTCTGGATAAGAAATTCCTTTTGATGAAACACGTCAAGATCTAAAACACAAAACTAGGTCCTCTTCACATTAGATTTCAAGTAGTGTCTTTCAGAAATTGCAAGCTCTGGGGTGAGCCTGTCCATCCGAGTGGCAGTCAGCGTGCCCCTTTGGGAGAGGCCTCCATTCAGATTGTTCCTTCTGACCAGAGACTGTCTCGTGGGCAGGGGAGTCCCAGTATTCTGCCTGTTTTCAGGTACATGTATCAGCTGATACCACTATCCTAGAACTGAGGAACCCTCCTAAGGTAAATGTCAGTGAACTCTGTTCTTATAACCAAATATTTAATTCTGAAAAATTACTATTTGCTGCCCAAATTGTCACAGCACTAATCAGTTTCTCTCTCAGAACAGCTGAATGCAGCTCCCATTTACGTTATCAATTGGTATTTCTCTAGGAAAACCCAGAGAGATGGCAAAGCTCCTGCCACCTTGCTCACTTCTCAGCTGCCTCCTGCCCTTGTGCCTCAGTGCATGGCTGTGGTTACAGCTCACACCTTGATTCCTCTGACCAAACCACATGGTATGGTGCTGCTGGTTTTGCCTTTTGGAAATTAACTTTTCAACCCCAGAGCAAGTTGCAGAGCTGAGTCACGAGGAATGTACTTTTCTAAGGACGAAGCTATGCAGGCAGATTGCTCTTGGTGGAATACTAAAATACCCATCTGGTTTGGAAATGCAGCATCTGACAAGAATTTCATATTCTTTCTCTAAGCTTTGCCAGCAGTTTACAACTGGCACTCACTTGTCACTGCCAGCTGAAGACAAACCCGGGCAGGCCTCCGTGCCACGCTCTGTTGGAGAGGGACCTGAGTTTTAGAGGAGTGCTCTGTACATTGGTACAGCTTAGAATCAAAACACAGACCTGTTCACATTTGAGATCTGAGTATTGTTTTACACAAAGTAAAACCAGCCTCTGTGGCTTCCCATACTGCAAGGATGACTGATTTCTCTGGTTCAAATGAGAGAGCAAGAAGAGAAACTGCAAAAAAAACAGAAAGAGGTTAGATTTGGGTCATTCATTGAAGAATTTTAAACACATTAGCGAGAAAGTAAGGAGAAAATTCACACTAAACATTACCAAAAAAAAAAAAAAAAAGTGCATGTGGAATATGCTGTCAGACATAGAATCATAGAATTATAGAATCACAGAAGGACTCATGTTGGTAGGGACCTTAAAGTCCACCCAGCTCCAACCCCCTGCCACGATCAGGCTGCCCAGGCAACCTGGCTTTGAATGCCTCCAGGGATGGGGCATTCACAGCTTCTCTGGGCAGCCTGTGCCAGTGTCACACCACCCTCTGCGTAAAGGAGTTCTTCCTAACATCCAATGCAAATCTCTATTCTTTTAGTTTCAAGCCTTTCTCCCTTGTCCTATCACTACCAAACCATGTAAAATTCATTCTCATCTGCCACAGCTTCTTCTTCCACCCTCCTTCCATCCCCCACCACCCTCTGGCTGAGCAGAGAAGCTGGGCCAGCTCCGAGCAGAGCCAGGAGAGTACCACACAGGACAGGGGTTATCAGCAGATAGGAAGGTGCTGCTGAGCGCATCTCAGCTGTCTGTGAGCTGTGAGCTGAATAGGAAGACAGCTCTTCCCAGGAGCTCACCAGCGTGATGCATCCTGAAGTTCCCACAGCTGGAACAGATGACCAGCTCCAAGATCCTCAGCAAGTGAAGATTCATGAAGACCTAGCTTTCTCCCAGTGCAGTCTGCCAAGTCTGCTGTTAAGATGTTGAGTATCACAACTCTAGTGGAACTCTTTCCCTTCATTCAACTGCAGGAGGTTTTTTGCAGAATTTTTTGGGGAAAATGCCAAAATGCAAAGGTTTCTACCTTTCCTCACTGCCTTTTGGTGTGACATCTGCAAAGAAGAGCGTTTTTCCAAGGCATTCATGCCTGTTTGCTAAGCTAAAATCCTGACTTTAATTCTTTCTTCTTTTCTTCAGTCACTGGTTCAAGATTGAAAATGCATCTGTTCTTGTTCACGTTAGTCATCCTCCACTCACAGTCCAAACTTTAGGTCATGTGTGTACAAATGAGGACACAAAATGGCGCTGTCTATATGCTTGCAAATTAGTAGTCCAAATGACAGATCCCCCGTCATGCCCATCTGTCCAGTCTGCACTCCATGCCCAGCTACAGCAACAGTAAAGATCAATTCCTTCAGCTTAGCTGTTCAGAGATATTTGTGTCCTATGATATTCTGTATCACCTTCTTTAACTGCTTTCAGTTCAAACCATGGCTTCATGGGCACAGACCCCACGATGCAAGCTGGAGTAAAGTGTGGGAGCTGGGGTCAGACCCAGAGAGCTAGCCCTGCCTACCCCAATGCACTGAGCTGGCATCCTACTTAGATAGGGCAGAACAGGACTGATAGAGAGAAAAATTTACTCCCCTCCCCTTTCACATTTTAATAAATTTGTCTTCTATTGTCTCTGCTAATGTAGTCTATCTCTGTCCTCACAGTATCTCTGTGAGTGTGTTTGTATGCTGCCCCTAATTTGTTCCCATTTATCACTGAAAATCCACCCCAGTATTCAGTTCAATCAACATGAATCACATCATACCCTATGGCAGATATTGCTGGATCTGGCTGCAGCAAAATACTGTTTTCGGAAGAATACAAAAGGATGAATTTATAAAGCATATCTGTGTTCTATCTGTGTTGATGTGGAAAGACTGAGTACCCAGTATAAGAAATTTCTGCAATCACTTAACCTCAAAACACTTCTATCTTCCATCTGCATTGAAAGTATCCTCTATGTAGAAAGTTATTTTTAACTATATTCATGTATTTTGACATTAGAGACCCAAAGAAAAGTTAATTTAAAAAAAAACCAAAAAAAAGTGAATCTCTAAAATGCCCAAATATGAATGACATTAAGTTTCACACTGGCAGAGAAAAATCTAAACAAGTAGAGTTCACAGGAGACAGCTTGTGAAATTTGTTGTCTCAATATACAAGTATGCGAAGCACCATTTCAATAGCTTAGTGAAAAGGAATTTCTGCAGCAGCTTAGATGTAGACCCTAGAGAGAACTGTTGTTATATGCAGCGGCCTTGTGAACTTCATGTTAAGGTAGCCATGAAATATCCAAGCCCATAAACAACAAAACAGCAGCTTACAGGGAATCAGACAGATGCAGGGCAGCCAGGTTGCATTTTTTGCACTGCTACCTGAGGCCTTGGAGTAAGAACGAAAGCCTTCCACAGAGCAGCAGCAGTGCAGGCTAAATTGAAAGTGCTTAATCTCATGAACAAGCGAAAAGCAGTTTCATTTAGGTAACATATTAATCTAGTTGTTAATATCTTCTATCAGAAAAGGAACTGGGGACACAATGAATATCTCTACAATACAATGTGTGTCATTTTAAACTAAGTTATTCTAAGTGATTATTTCATGCACGCCTGACTTTTTCACTAGTTACCTCCATCTATATACACGTCACAGAAAGAACTTTTTAGACTTAAAACAAGCGAAATCCAGTCCTGGAATTAGATATCATTAATCATTGGGCATTACAGTGCTCTAAATCAGAGAAAAGGGGAAAGAAAGAAAGAATAAGGAAGGAAAGGGAGGGGAGGGAGGAGAGGGAAGGGAAGGGAAGGGAAGGGAAGGGAAGGGAAGGGAAGGGAAGGGAAGGGAAGGGAAGGGAAGGGAAGGGAAGGGAAGGGAAGGGAAGGGAAGGGAAGGGAAGGGAAGGGAAGGGAAGGGAAGGGAAGGGAAGGGAAGGGAAGGGAGGGGAAGGGAAGGGAAGGGAAGGGAAGGGAAGGGAAGGGAAGGGAAGGGAAGGGAAGGGAAGGGAAGGGAAGGGAAGGGAAGGGAAGGGAGGGGAAGGGAAGGGAAGGGAAGGGAAGGGAAGGGAAGGGAGGGGAAGGGAGGGGAAGGGAAGGGAAGGGAAGGGAAGGGAAGGGAAGGGAAGGGAAGGGAAGGGAAGGGAAGGGAAGGGAAGGGAAGGGAAGGGAAGGGAAGGGAAGGGAAGGGAAGGGAAGGGAAGGGAAGGGAAGGGAAGGGAAGGGAAGGGAAGGGAAGGGAAGGGAAGGGAAGGGAAGGGAAGGGAAGGGAAGGGAAGGGAAGGGAAGGGAAGGGAAGGGAAGGGAAGGGAAGGGAAGGGAAGGGAAGAAGCCTTGTGTTTCTAAACCTTTGTATGGTTTGGCCACTGATCAGAGTGCAAGAAGCTGGTGGGAAGGTGAGTGCACTTTGTTGTGCTCTGATCACTTCCAGGCATGCACTCTGGCCATGTGTGCTGGTGTCACTTGCTGCCTGCACTATTGCTTGGGGATTCTTCTGGCAAGGTCTAGCTGGAGCACATATCAGGGAAATGATCTTCAAACCTATAAACATTCATAGTGGAATCTAACATTTATCCAGAAACATAATAGAAGCTTGAATGGATTGTAGCTTGGAAACAAACCAGGGCTTTGGATATCTGAAAGAGGCCTAGAAATTGTACATTCATATAAGCTACTGCATGACTATTTCTGAAAGTGAATGCCTGAGAACATTGCAGCCTACAACCCATACTTATAGATTAAATCCCACAGTAAATGACTTACTGTGTATTATTCACCCAGAACTCCATAGCAGCAGTTTAGAATTGTTTATAAAAGAAAATTCATACACAAACACTTATATAATCTCTTTAAATCCCATGAGAGAAGAGAAAGTTGCAGCTATATTAATATTGTATATTCATTAAATGGGAAGACAGGACTAACAGCCCTAGAGACAAAGATTTGAAATGAATAATTCTGGAAGAAGTAAATGTGCAAATTAGATCAATTAAACTATGAGCCACTCAGACATATTTCAAGGCTAAAAGTTAACACCCTGCAGGAATAAGAACGGATTGTTTTGCTGAGGGTGCAACAAGTTTTACTTCAGTTTAGGTTGGTGTATCGCATAGGCCTAAAGCTGCTGTACATGACATTATTTCCCTTCCATAAGTCTGTGGGTCCCAATGTTATGTAATCCAGAGCCCCAAGAAAATTGACTGATGTAGATGCCAAGCCATTCTCAATGATATTTGAAAAGTTATAGCAGTCTGGTGAAATCCCTAGCGACTGGAAGAAAAGGCAGTATCACATACATTTTTTAAGAAGGGTAGAAAGGATGGCTCAAGGAACTACTGACCTGTCAGTCTCACCTCTGTGCTGGGAAAGATCATGGAGCGGATCCTCCTGGAAGCTATGCTAAGACATAGAAGAAAGGAAGGTAATACAGGAGAACCACTGTGGCATCACCAAGGGCAGGTCCTGCCTGGCTAACCTAGCAGCCCTCTATGATGGTGTGACTGCATCAATGCACAAGAGAAGAGCCACTGATATCACCTATCTGGGCTTCAGTAAGGCCTTTGGCACAGAACCCCAGAGTATTCTTCTCTCCAAACTGTAAGATACAGATTTGATAGGTGGACTATTCTGTCATGATTTGATCCCTGGATGTTCATTGAATTAATTCAGTCAGCTTTTGCCCTGCTTAAATATTTTTCTTGTCTACTTTTGACAGTCAGCTCTTACAGTCTCCAGATTCCCTTTCCCCTTACTATCTATGCAGCCAAAGCCACAAAATACAGCAGTTAAGTGGATGCTCTATCACAGCATGGTTGCAACTCACCGATTCCTTACTGCACTGAAGAGCCAGATCTGCTGCGGAAGAAGCTGAAAATAAAAGAAAAAGGGTTGTACCACCTGATTCATTTTTCATAAGCAAATACAAACAGATTAAAAGTAATGAGATGCATATAAAAAGAAGGAAAAAAAAGTGGGAAATGAATTTATGAAGTTGCTGCTGGCACAAGCTGCCAGAGAAGCTATGGGTGCCCCGTATCTGGGAGCTCTCAAGGCCAGGTTGTGTGGAGCTCTGAGCAGCCTGGTCTGGTAGGTGGCAGCCCTGCCCATGGCAGGGGGTGTGAACCAGATGGGCTTTAATGTCTCATCCTATCCAAGCCATTCTGTGATTCTATGATTTCATGATTCTGTAATTCAAAGGTTCTATGAGATGCTCACACTGGAACTTTCCCAAATGAAACTACGGTTAGCATCACTGGCTAAAATATACACTGAAGCCAAGCTATTTAGGTAAAAGTCATGGTGACCTTAGTGACATAGAGATTAATTAAAAGCTTTAGTGCTACTAGCAACAAGTAATTAGTATGAGTGAAATAATGGGCTTTCTGCCTTCCTGATTTTTCTGATTTCAGTCCTCATGATTTGTATCTTTGCGGAGAGCAAGTAGGGTGTAACAGATGGAATAATGATTTCAGATTTCTTTATACCTTCACTGGATACTCCATTACATTTTGCTTGGAAAGAACATGCCATGCTCTGCTTTGGCTCAAAGAAATGGGACTGCCAGTAATTTTATATTTCATTGTAGCAGCTGTTTACCCAGCCAGTAGAGCAATATGTAGCAAAATGAAAACCATACAAGAACAAAAGTGTCAGATTCACAGATGGAAAATTGCTAGGCAGTTGAAGAACTGAGGTAGAAGATGACATCTTCAGAATCACAATTTTTTGACGTGTTCTCTTAAAAATCAGTTTTTCCTGCCTTTTTTGTTATACACACTTCACTGCTGATATAAACAACACAAGTAGCTATAAAGGTCAATCAATACACTAGGAAGCACCAGGGATCTTTTGCTTTTTCCAATGGCTTTACAATGCGTAGGTGCTAAAACAAAGAACAGGAGCCATTATAAATACCGTGGTGCAATCCAGGACATCATCATCAGAGACTTTTGGAATCAGATCAGTGGAAAGACTAAGCCAGCAGCCTGTATGTCCCATCAGAACACTGTGACTTCAGTGGCCCTTGGATTACAACCATGCAAACAGGTTGTTTTGGCTCAAACACAAGACTGTTTTCTTTGTAGTCCACATCTATGAGTGCAGAGACCTGCCCATCCTCCTCCCATTTACATCAGTATGTTTTGACTGCGTATTCCTTGCAGACCCAATTCCATCATTATTAGCTTCTAATTTTTAACATCCACTTCTTTTTTTCTACCTTTTTTTTTATTTTTATTTTTATTTTATTTTTATTTCCATCCAGCCTTCTGTTTTTAAAGCACACATCATCACTTCTCCGGCTGTACTAGAAACTCCTCTCTTGATACTTCCTGATATCATATTTGATTTGTTCACACAATGCCACATTTATGACTGCTGATCGTCTAGTGATAAATTCCTGCATCTTCTGCTATATTTACTGTTTCCAACTAACAAGCTTTTCCTGCTTACAGCAAAAATCTTTATTAATTCTTAAATTCATGGCATCACCTGTAGCATTGCTACGTTCACTTTCATTTACTTTTTTTGTCCTTTGGGTCATGTAGTTCTTGCAGGAGGGCACCCTGATCTTCTATGTTCCCCATATCTTCCACTTTGTGTCATCAACTCATTTTATCCCCTCACTGACAGCACCAGGGTCACTATTGAAAACAGTAGATGTACCATGTTTCCATAGGTTTCCATATCACAAAGATGTTGTAGATGAACTCTTCTTCTGCCAGTCTTGATTTTTCTCCTGCTATGCTCAATTCATTTAGAAATGCTGATAGTGACTTCCTTCAGTCCACATGATGTATTTTCTTCCTGTGAGTAGAACTGGCTGAGGCTGTCACAGCCCTGGCTGGAGTGCTGGCTAGCACTGTCACAAAATGGATGGTTTGATCTGGCTCTCATAAGCTCTCCATTTTTAATTTAAGCCAAAGAAAGTGAGTTTATTCCTAGCACACCTGCTTATTTGCTATTCTTTGCTTCCGATACTAAATGATACCAGTCCTTTTTCTTTCTGACAGTCACAAGCACTGCTTCATACAGAGATTGACCTTTACTTCATTACTGATGATGAACAAGCTCTGAACGCGTATTTGCTGAGCTCACAGATGCCCACGGGGACCTCACACAGAAATAGATTGTGGCTCTGAATATTGCACAGGAAGAAATGAAAAGTCTTACTCAAGGTGTTTTGATTTCACTTGCTAATCTCCAGGGGGAGGAACCCCTCTCATCTCTTCTGGATGGAGAATCAAAGACAGTTCTTCATTTCATACGTGAGAAGGTCATAAAAGATGATTAACCCAGTGAAAAAGCTCTAAAATATTCCAGAAAATAAATAAATAAATAAATAAATAAACAAACAAATAAAGGCCGAGTTGGGCTTAAAGCACTTCAAAATGGAAAACACATTTATGTTTTGAAACATGTCAGTTTTGACAAAATTAGTTTCTGACTGAAAACAAAAGAAAATACTTCTCAATTGCTCTAGGATTTACGGTTCCTGAAGCTTTTCACTCTTTTTTTTTTTTTTTAATATATAAAAATGTATATCATAAAATCTTAACTGCCCATTTTTAACTGGTTTTGCAGCTTATTTCAGTTCAGGAAGAACTGAGTTTTTGTGGAGCCTGCTTTCACTAGCCGACTCTTCAGACTCGCCTCTGCATCCATAAGCAGTCCCCAACAAGGCAACACGAGAAGCTGCATTAGCGCACACCTCTCCTTCTATTCTGCCTTCCAGCCATGTTGCTGAACACCAATTGATACAAGCATGTTCTCAACTTCACCCGCTCCTTAGGGTGAAACTTCAGAGTTCTCGGTGCAAAGCACAAAGTTGCTGCCTGATGACACTGTGAACAGTGGAAAACGTGTACAGTCACAGCTGGAGGAGTTGAATTACAAATTGACTTGCAGCAACCCTCTATGCAGTTGGTAGAAAAGAGGCTGTTAGCAAAAGGGACAGGATGGAGGTGATAAAGTCAGGCAAAAGGAGAAGTGAGGATCATTGAGGTTTCAACCCCCCTGCTACGGGCAGGATCACCAACCACCAGACCAGGCTGTCCAGAGCCGCATCCAGCCTGGCCTTGAGTGTCTCCAGGGGTGGAAGTCAGATCAGATAATCAAAGCGGTCCCTTTGGAGCTGCGGGACGCCTTATAACTGTGATTGAGAATTGCTCTACAGTGCCATCTAATGACGAGACAGGATCATACGGGATCCACTGTCAACGATTGTCAGAGTAGATGAAGATCTGCAATACCTAAAATTACTTCACAATTCTTACAGATATCTTTTAAATCTGCTTATTCTCTAAAACTCATGAAATTGTGTCCTTTGCATCAGATAATGTTCAGAAATACAACCAAAACATACATGAAAAATGAAAGCTTGGACATTCAATGCATACATGCTAAATGTGAGCTATTAGTACGGCACTTTTCAGTTGCATCCTGCAAAGATATACGAATTCTTCGGCAACAAGGAAAACAGAAAATCTGCCTCGAGGTATAAATCACATTTCAGTATATGGAAAACAAGACTTATATGAAAATAATGGTGAGAATTTTCTGTCTGCAGGGGCAAGTGTTTTGTAACCATCCTCCGGGATGCAGAGTCAGCTGTGTTCTGAGCCTTTCTGCTAAAAATCCGTAAGCCCTGGGCATGCCTGAGTTAACCTTGCTGGGGAATGCATCAAGAGCACTCAAACACTATTTTCGGGCTGTAGTGGCTAACCACCCTTATGTTTCGGATATTTGTGTTTGGTGTGGTACAGCATCAGCTTTCAGTATCACGCAAGAAAATCTGATGTGAAAATGTGTAGCTCTGTACTAGGGTTCTTCCAGAGCAGCTTGTTCAATGCAAGTTGGTCCAGTTATAGCACAACCTGAGGAGACCCCGTGCTGCACTCCATGCAGATAGTGAGGTGCTTACGATAGCACTCCAGCTGGCATAAATAGATGCCACCTTGAAAACTCCTGAGAGTGAGATATTCTCTGCCAGCTAGCCATCTGATTTAACTGGAATCATTAAACAATCAGATTTTGAGCACTTAGAGGATCATGAGGTGATATATCAAGAGCCTAAATGAGTTTGTCAAAAACAAACCCTGTTAAACCAGTTTCTTTTTTACGAATTAAATAGCTTTGCAGAAAAGGTGGAAGTAGCAGACGTTATGCATTTGGACCTGAATGGAGATGCTGACAATGCAGTAAAGTGGTCTGAATTGAGCAGTCACAAAACAGATGCACAGAGAGCAGTAAGTAGCTGAGATGGATGTCAGAAGTGTCTCAAGTGGGGCTCCACAAAGGTCCACACGGACTGGTCACAGTTAGCTGATATTTTCATCAGCAAACTGGATAAGAGAAGGCAGAGTGTGGTTTTCTAAGTGAAAGACTTGGAGAACAGACTCAAAAGCCATGCAACAAGACATGGCATAAAAGCAGACGGATGAAATCTAGTGAAGATGCATGTAAGGCACTGCACTGAAAAATGCAGTGCTAATGAAAATCAGTAAATGTTAGAACCAAATCAATGCTTGTTCTCTGAAATCAGGATAATTCTACCCTTTTCAGCTAGAAACTTTTCCAGCTTTTCATTAATGGAATGATGACTATTGGAACTGGTTCCTGACAGTGTCGGATGTGTTTATACATAATAAAGTCCTGTTAGTTTGAAAATGAAGTAAGTTGAAATCTAGCTTTCTCAGCTGGCTATGCAGACTGGCTAAGGACTGGGCAGGGTTGAAAGATGCTTGAATTCTTGGACAGACACACATGAGCAGTATTTCATATTCCTTCAGATGAAGGAGACAACAGTACAACAGTTGTTGTCTGTGAAGAATGAGGCACATAGCCTGTGTTGAGATACCCTTCCAATATTTTGTTTGGTCACTTTTGACTGAATGTATGTGAGACAATAAGTCAAACATCTCAGCTGTGCTAATTTCCTTTTGCTATAGTTGCTGGAATGATAAATGTTGTTCAATTTATCAGTCTGATAATTGCTGTAAAGGAAAATAAAGTAAGAAGAACTAAAGCAAAAAGATCTATAGTCCTTTTTCCTGCATTTAATTTCCTTCTTTCTTTTTTTAATTGCTGTTCCATCAGTTCAAGATCTCACTGAAAGTGATTATATAAGGGCCATAATTTGTTGTTCAACAGTTTTGATAATTAATAATCTCAAAGTTAGCTCTTTCTTTGTCACTTCTTACAATGGAGGATGAGCAGAACTTGTTACTTCATGTTTGTCATCAGCAGTGTGTCCCAAGTGCCAATCATTTCCACAGGCACAGTACCTACTGGAAGCATACACATTACAGTTTCAACAATATCTAAGCAAAATCAAAGGCTTTGAAGACTGAATTAATTTCACAGTTTTTAGGTGCATGCTATGCACATGCCTTTGGCTGAACTGGAAAAGAGAAAATGAGAAAATTCATCCTAGTTTGGACATGCTGCCTAGGATAAGGAGCGCTGCACATTTGACTCCAGTGAGACTGGTTTGATCCGTGTTGGCTTTAAAGGGATTCCAAGATGTCTAGATCAGATGCAGGGGCTTGATTCTGAACCCAGGCAGACCTGGATTGTACACTGAAAAGTCAGAACTGTATCTGAATTTTCAGGATCAAGCAGCAGAATATTGAGCCATAAATGAATCCAGTTTTTAATGAAAATAATTCATAAACATTAAAGATCATTTCTACACATAAACTTACATGCCAACACAAACACATCACTACAAAGATGGTGTCATGAATAGCATGGCATCATTTCAAGTACGAGGTATTTTAACTGACATTTTCATATATACTTTACTGTCTAAAATTGCTAGGGAACCCTAGCATTCAGTAACAGGTACTATAGAACTATAGTGCTATTTCAGAATTTTAACACGTTACAGTTCTCCCACGGAGATAAGTGAAATGGTAGTGCTATGAGGGAGTGATTAAGTTCAGCATAGCAAATCATTACACATAAAAGAGCTGTTGTCAAGTATTCCCTTTTCAACGAGAAACAGCTCTTTTCCAGCTCTCCATTAAGAGAATGGAACTCTGCTGGAACTGTCTCCTGATAGAATCAGACATGTTAGAATTTAGTTAAATTAAAGGAATAAGTGGCTGAGAATAGAATGATGAAGAAATCAACATAATGGAATGGACAACATTTCTTCATGCAGATATTTATTGTAGTGTCCATTTGTGTAGCCCTCTCCCAAAAATCTGTCTCAAATGTGAGAAACAATTGCTTCTCCATTGAATTGATGATTTGCTGATGGATCTATGAAAAGTGAGCAGCCTTTGTAATGATTGTTCTAGCCAAAATATCTTGAATCATTGCCTTGACTTATGTAGGTTGCTCTGAAAGTAATGCTTCCAATTTATTTCCATAGAAACTACAATAAATACAAACAGCACAATAACACTATTTGATAGAACAAATTCTCAGCTACAAAACACTGTTTTTCAGCATAGTTGCCACCATTAGCTGATTCCCATGGATGAGCTGATTGAGATGCTCGGCATTTCATGGTGTGACAACCGTGCATGGCCATCTGGAACATATCTTTCACATCACTGTCACCACTGCCAAAACATAACACCCACTGCCTCAGTGTGCTCACATTCACTGTCTGGTCTCCATAAACACTCAGCAAGCATCAATGAATGTCAATCAGTGCCACACCTTTGTTTCACATGCATTTCCAAGTCAGACGCCATTTTGTCAGACTGCCCCTCTGTTGCCATTTGTCACATGGCAACAAAATATAATGGAGTATTTGTACGAAGGTTCAACCTCTACTGCCATACCAACCTCCACCTCTGATATCATAGGCCAACACGATGAAATAGCAGGCAGTATTTTCAGAGCAGCCCTCATACAGTCTTTATCGTTGTGTTTGGCCCTCTCTTGGAAAACAAAAAGATGCAATATGACGTTATTGAAATCTTTTTTTGGTCCTAAACTCAGAGGATAAGATGAAGCTACCTTTGCCCTGTAAATGAGACTGAGTTCTCAGTAGGCAGAAGCTGTATTCTTGTCTGTAAGCTTTTGGTGTAGGACCTATGTTCTCCCATTCCCTTCCGGGGTCAGATCAACATCATTACCAGAACCACAAAATAAATGAACTGAAACAAACTGCAAAGAGACATTTTTAATAGGAAAGCAAGAGATCTAAAAAAAGTGCAGTAAGATCACTGTTATAAATCAGGCTCCGCAAAGCAAAAATAATTAAAGTGATGTTCTTAAAGTCCTACCATTTATTTGTATTTCCTTCAAGTAAAGACAGGGTGCAATACCAGAGCTCAGATGTTTCTGCAATACTTTTGTCTTCACCCAGAAGGTATAGAAAGTTCAGTATAAGTTCATAAATACAGGAAATGGGTTAGCTAAAAAACTGTGCATATCACATATAATAGATGGATCTAGACACTGAACTCCTTGCAGAGTTTAAAAACTGAAAAACAGTAGAAGTTCTCCAGCTAGAAAAGGGGCTGTGAGTGTAGGGATCATTAAATTATTTTGTCTGCATAGTTTCAGACTGAGAGGAAGCCACTAGAAAGGTTATTTCTATTGCTGTTCTGACACAGCCAGAAACATGGAAGATCTCTCAAGAAGTGTATTTCTTGGAGACTTTCCCTCGATGTAGAGGAAAGAATGCAGCCTGATAAATCAATTATTTTTAGACTGCGCGCTGTTAGGCTTTTTTTGTTCAACTTCATAAATCTGTTTCACGTCCTGCTTCGTTTCTAATTTAGGATTGGTGAACACATTGTTGATTTGTATTTTTAAGATTTATTCTCCACATAACAACATGTGAAAGTATACACACATAGAATGGTACCTGACCACAGCAACACGGTGATCACAACTGTCCTTCCAGAAATTTAGTTCTTCTTGAAAGCTACTTTGATGACATAGTTTAATGTACAGCAGATAAGCAAATTTCTTGGCTCTCCTGTGATGGATAGTAGCTGCTTTGCTTATAGGGCAGTCAGATTTTCTTCACCTTCTGCACATTGCCTTGTTCTTGCCCTCAGAACAGAAGGCTGTGATCATCAACAGAATGTACCCCTGAAGTACTGCATCTCACCAGAAAGAACCTCATAAACCACAGGCAGGAGAAACAGACAAAGGCCTCACTGAAGGAGATCTCACTCAGACACCAGATCACAAAGGCAAAACAATGGAAAAAAAGCACTGGTAGAATTTGAAGCCATCTGTGTAACTTACATCACTTTAAAGCTTATTGTCAAAATACTGCCAGTCTTAGATCTCAAAGCAATTGATATCTCTTTATGCAGCTGTCTGTATGTAACTTTCTGGCCCTATAGAAAAACAATACAAAACAAGTAAATTTAAAACTGTTCATCCAGTTTTGGACTAGGGAGTTAGGGAGATAGGGATCATTGAACTGGTGTTCTGGAAAATGCTCCCAGAAACAGAAATGATTATAAAGCTGCAGCAAGTTGTTAAGTCACAAATCAATGGCTTCTGGAAAATACAGCAAATGCTGACTGAAGACTCCTGTTCCTTTTTGGCATCCAGTGGAAGAGACAACCAACACCAGAGCTCTTCAATTTGTTGGGTAGCTAAGGGAGTCATAGAATCATAGAATCACAGAATCACCAAGGTTGGAAAAGACCTCCAAGATCATCCAGTCCAACCATCAGGAACGTAAAAGTATGCACGTGGATAGAAATTTCCAGTGTGGTGTGTGCAGCACATTTCAAAAACTTATGACAGCAGACTATTCCTACAACACTGAAGTTTCCAAGTCTGACTAAATACTTTAATTCTGGCTAGTGAAAGAAATCCTTATCCACCCAAATCTCCCCAGATTCCAAGCTTGCTAAAATCCCCACGTTACTGCATATACGAATCTAAAGCTTCTCTTTGAGGCACCATCCGCATTCTTTTCTTCTATACAGAGGTAAAAGAATAAGAAACATTTAATTACATCTCCATACAATGTATTAAAAAAGAAAAATGACTAACTTGTCCTGTTCTGCTCTCTAGTCAATATAAATTCCAGGCAAAGATCTCATCCAAATATGCAGGGCATAAAAGATCCGAAACTAATAGAAACTTAAAAGCATAGTAGAGATTTGGATTTCTTTTCCTTTCCTTTTCCTTTCCATAGTTCAAAAAAATTTGATATTTCCGCAGAACGAAAAAATAATTTTTAGCATCACACATCGTCTTTCAAAGAGTTGGCTATTTCTGAATTATACAAGATAATAAAATATGAACTTATTGGCTCATTGCAATGCTTACACATAGCACACGGAGGACTGAAACTCTATGACCGTTTTAATGTGTTTAAGGGCATTAGGAAACGAGAAAGTAAAAGTCATTTAAGACGTACGTTATGAGCCAAAATAATGTAGATCTCTGGCATTCAGACTATTTTAAGGGCAATTCCCAGTCCCTCCTGCTGTAGAGTTAGTTTCAGACACAAGCCCAAACAAGACCCAGTTTTAATAATCACAATCATCAGTTGTGTTTCAGAAGGATGGAGTTAGGACAGGCCGGAGTGAAATGCTCGTAACTGTGACTGCGGAGTGTAGCTGCCATGTGACATCTGTCCACTATGATCTAGAATTGAGGAACTGAGAGGAGATACTTCCTTGCCCTAGGGTCATATAATTATTGCCTGTGACAATACTAAGGCAATTACTCTTTTATGGCGATAACTACTTTCTTTTTTCAGTGATGATAGAGACAGATAAAGTCAAAATTTTGTACAAGCTTTCCCAGTACATAAAAGGCAACAAAGAAAAATGCTTTAAGTGTTTTGTGGTAAAATTTAAATGCAGAACTATTAAATTCAGAACCTTTGTCAAAGTGAAAGTAGAAGTGGTTTGGGGAGGAGGGGATTTACTCAGTTTCTAATAGATGACCAGCCACATTAGGCTGTCTCCAAGAAAGGAGTATAAAGCAGGAGAGGCAGCCATGTAATTCAAGTGATCAGTTTGGTTTTTGCAGCAACAGTTTGAAAGTTTACTCGTGGGAAGGAGTTGCTTTATACCAAAGCCAAAAAGGAGAAAAGATTGGGCCTGCAAAAGTCAAGATAATGAGGCCACAGACTACAGTGATGTGTGCAAAACAGAAATGCTGGCCTTATGTTTTCAACAGCAAAAAGCATCTGATAGATAGAACTGCAGTTTTGAGAGATTTTTACATAGAAAAAGAAATAAATGGTTGTTAAGAAGCTTTCCACAGCTTCCTGCAGAATAGATAGACAACTAGAAAATGTGACAGGCCCCATTTATAGTTTTCCTTCAATCAAAGCTTTATTATTTCTATTCCTGAGTAAGAGCAACAGTGCTTTCCAAGTGAGAATGAAGCAGAACAATAAAGATCATACAAGGGCTGAAAGTACTACCTGCTATTTCATTATGTTGGCCTGCAGTGTCAGGGATGGATGTTGGTAGTATGGCAGTAGATGTTGTACCTTCCCATCATTACGTTTTGCTGCCCTGTGAAAGATGGCAGCAGAGGGGCAGTCTGACAGAATGGCGTCTGACATGGGAGTGCGTATGAAACAAAGATGTGGAATTGAATTCCTCCGTGCAGAAAAAATGCATCATATTGATATTCATCGACATTCGCTAAATGTTCATGGACATCAAACAGTGGATGTGAGCAGAGTGAAACATTTTCCTATCAACAATGCTTTCATAGCAGCTGTGAAACATTGGTTCTCCTCTGCTGGTGCAGATTTTTATGAGTATGGCACGTAGGGTCTTATTGGTTGCTGGAAAAAATGCATAACCAATGGTGGTGACTATGTTAATTAGAAGTGTTTTATAGCTGAGGATTTTCTCAATTAAATAGTGTTATTGTTCTCTTTGTATCTGTCGTAGTTTCCATGGAAATAAATTTCAGAGCAACCAGCTCTTATGCCTACTCAATCCCTTGGCACTAAATGGAGGACAGCTTCTGCAAATGTAGCTGTTTTCTGTAGCTACAGAAGATTCTGGTGCCACAGAGTGACATTTGATGTAAGGCTTATGGAGTTCACAACACTGGCTATGGCAGGAGTCAGAGAAGGAGCCAGCCCTTCCAAAATAAATCCAAAGGAAATATTTGAACGGGCCTTCTACGAGGTGAGGCAATTGATCTCTAGGCAAGTTGGTTTTAAAAAATAGGCAACTTTAAGTTTCAGCTATCACCCATATTAATTACAATGGCATTTCAAATGAAGAAGCTGAAGATACCAGCTGTCATGGAAGAACTATAAATAAGTGCAACTTCAGCAGCCATATTGCTAAGAAACAAAGGACCATTTCTGAGTACAAGACAAAACTCCATGCCAGTTCTTGCTTGCCAGTCTATAGCTGATCACCAAAAGAGATCAATATTATACAGCTTGACCGCCTGTTCCATTTTCCATTTTAATGACAAGTTGGATTATCAATAATTTATTAAATACAAACAAATACACGACATGTTAACATTTACTGTCCTTAAAACCACAATACTTTAGCGAACAATGTCTTGCTTAAATCTATTTTAAAACACACATTTTGTGCCTCTTGATTACAAAAATAAGCCACTCTGCATTATTAAAAAAATTTACTTTTTGAAACTGTTTCTGTTTGCAAGAAATATCTTGGGAAGGATCAACAATATTAAACCAGTCCTCTTCTCTCCAGGTGGCACTGAAATGTAAAAAAAGCTGACAAAGGCTAATGAGGTTCTTTTGAAAACTTCCTGGACCTCAGGAAATACTATTAGAAAGAAAATTGTCTGTACTTATTGTGTTTTTGAAAACAGAGTGTCTGGAAAATAACGTTTAACTAACTTCCTAAGCACCACTGCTTCCTATGCATGTAAGGTCATTTTAATGAAGGGTCAATAATTAATGATGAGGCACTAAACGCTTTAATAACGTAAAAATCCAAGAAGAATCACTGCATTATTAATTCAAAGTAAAAAAAACTAATTGTGAATCATAGAAAGATAGCTGTGGAATCATAGAAATGGCTTCTGGCAATTCAGTGCACGTTTGGTGTTTTTTTAATTCTCCTTTCTTTCCTGTCCTTATTTTTATTTCTCACACACGCTCCTTCAGCACTTTACTTCATATAAAGCTTCATATTTAATCTAGCAAGCCTTCTACCAAAATCAGCATTCTTCTGGCATGACCTTATGGTCCATTTCCGAGCCTTCAGAAAGTTTTCTTTACATTTCTTTCTCAGTAACAATCTTTATTACAACACCTTAATTTACTTACCTATGCTCTAAATCACTTGGAAATAGATCGTGGTATCTTCAAGTAGGTATAATTCACATGAATAGATTTAATTATTTCGCAAATGGTACATTTATAATGCTAGTCAGCTTCTAACATGAAATGATACTTTAATAGCCCTGTAACTCTTTAATTTTATTTTTTATTTTTTAGAGTTTCCCACAGCAGCTTAATACTTACCACCATGCAAATACATCAATGGTCTACCATGGGAAAATAAAGCAATAAAAGTATGCCTAGTACTGACTTTCTATACTTACTTATAATCAGAAGTTTTGTGCTGTTCTCATATACTTTGAACTGCAACTTAGCAGAAAAATGTCATCAGACAAATACTAGATCAGACAACAATCTGCAAGATATAACAGGCATAAAATGGGTGGAAAATGAGTTGTCTATTTGGTCAAGTGCCTTAAACATGCACAGCTCTTACTGACAAAGCAAATCTGCTCCAATACCAATGTATACATACCTGAAGATAATGTGCTCTCATTAATTATCTTCTATCTTCCATCAATGTATAGCCAGAGTAACTACATTATAAAACCGATGCCATTAAGTGTAGAAATATTCAGAGGACATTTAAAAGGTGGTGAGTTTTGTTTCTTTGTATTTTTCTCTTTGTTGTTGTTTTGTTTTATTTATTTTTTTAATGCCAGTGCTTACTTTCGCCAATTTAGAATATTGTGCATCAAAGCTACAAAGTTTTAGCCTTAATAGAACAGATAGAATCCATTATGTAACAATTTTAGAGAAAACTCTTTTTGACATTCATATGCAACATGGCGTATAACTACTGTAGTAAGAATAATGTATGATGTCTGAGGAGTGCATAACAGCTTGTACTGTAGGGAAATAAGATTCCTGAGCTTTCTTCCTGTACCCTAAAAAGATTTATTTATTTATTTATTTATTTTAAGAGGCGATTTAATTCAGTCCAAGTTTTGCTTTTCATTTGAGCAATAGCATTTGTTGTATATTCAGTTGCTGATTACATCTGGTCATGGAGAAGCCTATGAATATGTCAAACTTTTCATCTCAAGAAAATCAAAGTAAGGCTTTGACATAATAAACTTGTTCTGTGTTTATAGAACACACATTCTTATGGCTTTCTGAAACTAGAAATACTAGCTTGGATTTTCAAAGCCATTTAGCCTGGTTTATGTGGCATCACGTCTGACTTACTTTGTCCTGAAAGAGCTTTCTGGTTTTGCCATGAACATGTTCAAAATTAGATCGCTGGTGCATAGACCCATGTTTTTATATCCTGGCAGCTTTTATCAAGACAAGAGCTCTTGCCTCACCCACTTCTGTTTGAAAATTCACAGGCAAAGACATATTTCATAGAATTATAGAATAATAGAATCATATTTCTTCCAGAATATTACATCTTAACTTCCCTTCTGCCACATGTGGCTTAGCCTCTATTTAAAACCAAGGTTTGCTTCAGCATTAATTTAAAGGATGTGCAGTCACAGTATGTTGACAATTATACTGAATTCTGCCTTTGCTATGTGAGATGATGCTAATAGGGAACTGCAGCTTTCCTAACTGCAGTGAATTCATGCTTGTGTACTACAAATAAAAACCACCTCAATGAGGTGATCAATGAATTAATCAATCAATCAATGAGGTGTGTTTTTTTTTCATTTGTATCCACTGTTGAGATGTATAGTCATTTTCCCACTTTCCTAACAAAATAGATAAGATTGCTAAAATGTGAAGGAGTGAAATGAAGGACAGCACAACCATGAGATCAAGCACATGCGAGATATGAAATAGAGAAGAGCAGGCTTCACAAAGCATATGATACCCCTTCTATAAGATTGAGGCAAACATTTTTGTGTAAGTGAATCAGAAGAAACAAATAAGATCTTCTTCATCATTCTAAGGAAAACAAATAATTCTCATACTGGTCTGGTGGTAATCTCCTCCACAATGGTCTACATTTCTGTTGACATTTGTTAGGTATTAAATGCCAAGTGTTACTTAAGTTCTGTCACATTTTAGAAGATCCGATATCTCCACAGTAATTTTATCCTCCTCTGTCAAATTAATAAGATTTCCAAGAAAGACTAGGCTCTAGAGAGGTATTTACAGCAGGAGAGTCAAAAGTTAAACATTAACTTTTAGTCATGAATATTTAATATAAGTGCTTTTAATGACTGAATTCATTAAGGCATGAGGCTAGGAGACATTTTAATGATTGAAGGCCATAATTTAACTATTGCTTTTTTTCAGATAGGAAAAGAAGAGCCAACTGGCACAAATCTTTTCTGTATTCTACAGCTGCTAGAGGGAAGAAGCTTAACTTATGATAGCCCGTGTGCCTGCTGCTCCCCAAAGATTGGACCCTCCACTCCAAAGCTAAAACACCAACTAGTTAGTAATGCTATTTCCAGCTGTGCCTTAGATGTTACTCTTCTGAATGCTGTCAATTCTGCCAGTCTGAATATTCTTATGGTGGAAGAACTAATGAAGAGGTGTGCAAATGACATGTAAGCTGTAATTAAAGCAGAATAAAAAAGTAAAACTAAGATTTTAATGTGTTCTTACAAAACTGTAGCAAATGATTATGAAATGTAAAGCAGTTTTTAAATATTTCTTAATATTTAAAATGCTTCCACAGCCCTTTTTCAGTAAGGAAGAAAATGAATGTATTTTGATCTGGCTGTAGTTTTTAATTCTTAAAGAATTAATTTTTAATTCTTCCTTTTTCAGTTGCCCAAAGTGTGAAAAAGCAAAACATGAAAAACAAAAGAAAACAAAATTCAGAAAGGAAATAGAATGATTTTTTGCTTATTTTCACTAAAAGTGAATTTTTTTCCATTTCCTTTTCCATTCAAGGAAACTTATGAAAAGATTTGATCAGATGAAGTAATGTTTCTTTCAAGCCCACAGATTTTGGGAACTTTCTGAAAATAAAAGACATTACGGGTCCATTTTTGTGCACATACTTCATGGTGGTTTTGTTATCACAGAGATATATAGCAGGCATATCTCTGTTTTGCAAGATACCTGGTGCTTTTTAAAGTGTACCTTTTATACCTGGGGCAACCGATGATAATTTAAAGAGTAGATCAAAGGAGGCACTGCAGATAAACTGTGTACTGCATGCATTGCATAAGTAAAAGTGTAACATGGAGGTCAAGGGAGGTTATTTTCTATTCTATTCAGTACAGATCAGATTGTAACTGGAGTGCTGTGTCCAATTTGATGCTCCCCAGTACCTGAGAGTCATGAACATGCATGGAGCATGTCCAATGGAGAGCCACCAAGGCAATTAGTTGGAGCATGTGACATATGAGAAGAGACTGAGATAAATAGTTTCAGGTTTTAAAGAAGTCTAAAAGAATCTTACTTATGTCCTTAATGCCTATTGTGTGATGACAAAGAAGCTGAAGCCAGGCTCCCCTAAGAGGTGTGCTGCAGGAGGACAAGAGGCTTGAGACATCAAGTTAGATGTGTCACTGCCACTGGGCTTTGCACGGGCACTTGGATATGAAGAGTCTTGAAAATCTATTGATGTTCCATTAAGGCTCCTTACAAATGGTACAGTTCATGTGTAAGGTGCAGGTAGGAAACTACATGGTCTAACTACGTGGTCAGTCTCTTTGGGTCTCAGGAATGGCAAAGAGGTCACTAGTTTTTTCTGTAAATACTCAGTGTTTCTCCTTTTCCCATTGTCTACAATGCTAGGGGATTCAAAGTATTTTGTATCAATGGATGCTGATTTCCAAATTCATCACAAACCATTTACATTTGTTGTGCTCTACCAGCAAACTATGAACCTGAATATGCAAATACATGCCTACAGTGTGCTTAGAGATATTGTGCTATTCTTAGCCCTGCTTTGTCAAAATTGTTTGAATACTGAGAAAAAAACCCACATCTATTTATTCAACCCAAAATGCAAATGTGATTTCACACTTACAAAACTCTTTGTTCTTGTTTTCATTCGTGCCAGTGGATAGCTATTTACATAAACGTTTCCAAAGGGGTGGTGAATATTCATTTCTCTATAAGCCACTTGAAAGTTCCTGTGAGGTTGGGGGAGGAGGATAAATTATCCATCCTTGAAAATAAAATCATGTGACTCTGACAATAAGTCATAGCCTTGCGACCTCATAAAATGGTCGTAGGTGTTTGGGAAGGTGAACACTTCAACATATCACTCATTAGCATAAAAAAACCGAAGTTTATCTGTATTCATAAACTAAGATATTGTCTAAGTTAAGGCAATAAGCTCCCAGTAACAGCAAGTTTTCTTGCTTTTTTCTCATTTAATTGGAATCAAAGAATCATATAATCGCAGAACTATTTGGTTGGAAGGGATATTAAAGACTACCTAGTTCCAACCCTGCTCCCATGGGCAGGGTTCCCACTCACCTATTGTTACTCATTCTAATTCCATTCATCAATTTAGTATAACTTAATGTTTGGAAGCTCTTACTATTTTCCTGTACTTCTACAGTTCTTTATTATCTCCATCACTTAACAGAACAGTTTACAACATCACTGAACGTTGACCCAGATGAAAACTGTTGAAAATGCAATCTCCTGACTGTAATGTCCAGGATATGTCTTGAACTTAAAATTATTAGTGCTACTTTTTTCTTTATGTCTGAAAGTTTAGAGCTTCCTGTTGAAAAATACTTTCCAGTGGCAATTACCTTTCTATAAGCATTATAGCTTGATCTAAGTATATTCAGGACAAGATACCTCATATATCCCTGGGAGATCTTCCTTAATAATCCTTCCTTAAATTGATTTTTACACACACATATACAAAATGTTATCTATTTAATAATTTTTTTCTAAAAATAGTCCTTTATAGCAGTAATACACAGTGCTAATGAACCTATACCTTTATTTTCTGAAATCTGTTCTCTGTAATATCTATTCCTTTCATTATTCTTCTTCTTTCATTTCTCTTTTATCTTTTACAATAGCCACTTGCATGTTATTCATTCATCCAGATGTTATCCATGTTCCATCAATTTATGTATGAATTTCTTAGCTGATTCTTACAGATGTACTCAGATTCCCTGCCGGATTGTGATACAGTCCCATCTCCATAAGTATTGTTTATCCAATTTCTTCTTTTACTATTATCTTCTTTCTTTTTTTTCATATTGTAGAGTTCCTTTATTCATTTTTCCTTTATGTTCTTTCACTGGATATATTATTTTGTGTGTGTTGTTAAAGTAGGCCAAGAGATTATCTGAGTCTTTCATATTCATCTTGTTCTTTTCTAAAACTCGTTAGGTCTGTTGTGCCAGCCTTGAATTCAGAAAAAAATCCTCCTAATCAAGTGTGTCAACTCACCACATTCTTTTCGTGAATGCCTCTACGTGTGTGAATATTCACTCATCTCTTACAACGCTAATTCATTAGCTGAGTGTCCACAAGTGTATTTACACCAAAATGCATAATTTTCCTTGATCTATTCAGGTGGGTACCTAGTAATTAGTGTCATTTGTCCTGCTGTGTGTAATATTCATTCATGACAGTTTAGTCTTATTTATTTATTGTGGTCAATAACATGGCATAGTTAGAACAGATCAGCACAGAGATTTCACATTAGGTTGTACTACTGACAGGTTGTAAAAATAGTTTTACTACAAATAAAACTAATAAAGGCCTTATGTCTCTCCATATTTTTGAAATAACTATGGTTCTTCCCACAGGATGGCCCTTCGTGTCATTCCCAGTGTTCCCTATATCTGTCTCTGCTGTACAACTGCTTCCCTACATCCCTTGGGTTTCTTAGCCAACATCAGCTCCTTATGCTCCAGCTTCTTTTGTATTCTCTAGCTACCTCCTCCAGCCATCTGGCTGTCAGGAATTACTGCAGTATGAAGAGTCTGGAAGTGCCTTTTTACCAACAATATGCAGTCCCTGATGGAAGCTTAGTGCCCAACAGAAGAAAGAACAGCAAGAACAGCAAGTTCTTCCCCATCTCTCAGAGAAGCCACCAAGAATTTTTTCTTTACTAAATCACTCTCTTTTTTCCCAAATGCCTAAGAAATCACGTGGAGGCAGTTCTGTGTTTAGTTCAGTCTCAGGTTCAAGCACAGTCTAATGTGTTCCCTGGACATCAGTAGACAGAGTTTGTTATGAAGAACAGAAAGGAGAGAGATGAGAGAGGAATCATTTGTTCAAACCTAGGGACAGATCTAGAGACATTTGAAATGCTCACACCTGACCTTCAGTTACTGTCCCTGAAAGTGTCGTGTACGTTCTGTCATATCTGCAGCCCTATGCCCGTGCCAGATCCCAAAGAAGGAAGTAGTCATCTCAGTTCAGAAAACTGAACTGAGCCAACATGTGAACATTATTTTCCCTTCTTGTTAACTTCTACTAAAGCTCCAAATGGAAGCAAATACTTTGCTGAGTTTGATGGGGTCACCTGAGTGCTCAAATACTATCAAAAAACAACCATGCGACTGAAATTAACTGGCATTAATGACACTGAATGTTGGCTTTCTGGTAGCCTCCTTATTAAAAATAATATTGTCAGTAGTTCTGCATGTGATACAGATGCAGTCTGTTTGTTCCCATAAAAGGTAGCAGCGGGGTCAGGAAAAGTCTAATTTTTTACTTGTTTTCTGCATACAGAAATGCCATTGCAAATTGGTTGCTCTTCAGTATCCATTTCTGTTTCCAAGTACTTAAGCATCTCCTCAAAAAACAGCCAGAACTGGTATGTTTTTATTTTGCTATTCCACGTAAGGAATGATCCCACCTGAGGCTGCATGAATTGCAGTGAGAATTTTTGCAATTTTACACTGAAATATTATAGTACATGAAAAAAAAAAAAAAAGAAAAAAAAAAAAAAGCAGTTATTTTTTAATTCAGGTCAAATCTCTTGAACCAGTTTAGAGGAGACTTTTATCTTGAGCTTGTGAAAAGCCAGATTTTGGGATGCCACTGTGTTACTGAGCTATAGAAGCCCTCTTCAAAAGAGCTGCTTTTTGGAGAAGAGGTATCTATGGGGGATGAGGACAGAATCACCATGTTAATAAGGTGACTCCAATGTTTATCCTTCATCTTTACTCTAATTCCATTATGCAGTATTTGTTTTTGGAGACTTTTTTTCTTTCTTTCATTATAGATAATGGTCCTGTGTTATTCCCAAAGACCAGTAATGTCTCTGATATTTTCATTTGCTTTCATATTTGATTCAGTTATTCTTAAAGGACAGCAGAAAGAAAAAAACAAGCTGATACAAGATGCATCCAACACAACATGCACTTCACTCTAATAAAAGTCTTTTTCTTTCGATTTTTCTTGCACCTTGGTTTTAGCACCAAAATGAATGTTTAGTACAATGAAATAATTTCTTTAAAGGTAGTTGGTGGTTTAAAAGGGTATTGTTTTCCTTTTTGAAAAGAAAAGATGCAGTAAGTTAATCTTTGATCAAAGTTGCAAGAGCCTCAATTCTGAAATACATTGGAGCTAATAATGACAAAGAATGACTGAAAACATGGAACACGAATTATCCCTTTGCAGCTTATCACATATTAAAGAGCATGACTGTCTATGCTTCTAAGGCATCTAATCTGTAAAGTATAGATGAGTTTCAGTTCGTTCACCCGATTCAATTTTCTTCACCAATTTATTTTCTGCTGGATTAGTGAAAATGTTAGAAAACTAAAGCTGAAAATATAAAAAGAGATTTTACACCCGCTGAACACTTCAGTATTCTAATGTTTTCCTAGTAAACATATTTGAATTGGAAATAAACAGCTTCTGAAATAGACTAGTTCCTTTTTTTTTTTTTTTTTTTTAACTGTCAATTAAAAAGCGAGAGAGAGAGATCTGCATATTACCATTTTATCTTTTGGGAAAAAAAAAAAGAAGAAGTTATATGTCATCATGTGAATTTTCCCTAAATGTTCATTCGGAAAATTTAAAACCTACTTCCATGTAAAACTTTTCTCTAGGGAGGATTTTTAACAGTTTGGAGTTCAGTGATTACTGGCAGGGAGGAGAAAAGGACTACAAGAGCCCCTCTTGTGCTGGTTGTGCCTGGCTTTCAACTGTTCACAAGTTGAGCCTTAGGCTGAAAAAAGAAGAAGGATAGATCTGTAATTTTTTCACTTCCCATACAAACAGACTTAAAAGGTAGAACTCAGTCAGCAAAGCCCGTGAGTTGGTTTGTTTCTGAACATGAATGGACTATAGGAAATAGTCTGCTATCAGCGTTTATCCTTTGGATACAGAAGCCATCACATTCAAGAATAGTTTGCTGCGTAGTCCCTGTACTTCAGGTATTTTTTCCTTCTTAATTTTCTCCATGATTGACTTGGAGTAACACAGAGGAAAATTCATCTTAATTCGTCCTAGATTGTTATTCTCTCCTGTCTCAACCTGATGAAAGAGATGAGTCATTCTCTTTCTGAGCACATTTTCCTTGGTGGAAAGCAGGGATGTCTATCTAACTAAAGTCCTGTGGGATATGGGGAAGCAGTAACATAACCAATGACCATGAGCAATGTTGGTGTATTACCTTTTAGTTTACAAATAAAATTGAAATTGATGAAAAACAACTTTGTCTCCTTCGGCTTTTTCTTTCTTGTTTTTTGTTTGTTTTGTTTGTTCGTTTGTTTGTTTTCTTCTGTGTGTGAGAGAGAGCTAATGTAGAGTGTAGAAAAGTCCTTTTCTTACTCCATATTTCATGGACTATAAAGGAGATTTCTCAGCATCTCCAGAATCCAGGCAACTGGAAGTACATGAGGAGGAGAGAGCATGACTCTGTAGGGCTTGGCTAGTTGGAAATATGCTCTGGAACTGCAAGTTTAAAGTGTGTGTGGCTTTCAGTAGCCCATCAGGTGGGGATCAGGCTCTTACTAGGATTTTGGAATGTGGGCTGAAGGAGGTAGAACTAAGCAAGTTTCTTCTATCCTATGAAATTTAAAGTAGAGTAGCATGAGGCTACAATGCTGACTCTAACTCTTACATAGTAGCTTGGTTATGCACAGTCTAATGCACTTTGTAAATGAGATTTGTAGAAGGATCTTATTGTTGTATGGCTGAACTGAAATGCTGAGGTTGCAGGCCTGCAACAGCGCACAAATTTCCTCTGTCCTAGCACTTTGATCCCAGGTTTTGATTAAAAGCTTGGAACATGATACTAAAAGCAAAGAGAAACTGCTAAATTCTAAGTTTGAATGTCCTGCTCCAGGCCATGCTGAAATTATAATAGCGGCCTGATGCAAACTTGAGTGCAGTGACAGTAAAAAGGCTGAAGGCTGATTAAAATGAGAAACATTTGGTTAAACATCTGCAATATATCATAGCCCTGCAACAGGGGACAGTACAAAAGATGGCACTGATTTGTGTGAATTTTCACTGAACACAGGAAAAAGTAAACAAATTAACTGTCTTACTGATTCCTGTGCCTTGGGGAGAGCATAGCCAGTTGTACCAAGTGAAGTGGGGCTTTCTGTGTTTGATGGAAGGCTGACATTTACAATTCCAGCAGCTTGAAAGCATCACACTCATGCGTACAGCTTATGAAGCTGTAGAACCCAACGGAACTTAATACTGCAGCAGCACAGGTTAGTAGTCAGGGCCCATCACTGCCTGGAGGGAGAAAGCTCGTGGTGAAAATGCAATTATTCATCTTCCCTGCACAAGGTCCAAGATGAAGTTTTTCCAGGATCCCACAAATCTTCTGACACTGTTCTAGTTACAAGGGACAGAATTTATCCCCACCTACATAGAGAGGAAGCAGCAATCTGTTTTTTCCATACCCCATACTCTTGGCAAACAAAAAAAGACAGAGAAGAAAGACCAGCTCTCTGTCTCTGAGAGGTTGTCATCACTTTGTTCCATGACAGTATGCCTCGAGTTTTCTTCAGTTATGTGATTCCTGATGTTCTTTCTCAGCTATCAATTTGACATAACCTGAAGATGAGCCTTTTACTATTGATTTGCTTTAGAGTCGGTAAAGAATAAGTTCTGAAGGCCATAAGAAAGTAAGGACATTAACTCCAGTTAGAGTACAAAGCCAAGAATGGTAAGGCTTAGATTTTTCCCTCTGCTTTCAGAGTAGTTTTGAATTTTGATCAAAAATTTTTAAGCTGAGATCAGTAGTTTTATAAGCTTAAACAACCAGTAATTTGCAAAGGCTTCTTTGCCTGTGAGAGAAGGGTTGCTAATAATATCCAGGGGTTATTACAGTAATTATTTAGTTATTATAAAGGCAGCAGTGTCTTAGGTATGTTCATTGCCATGGCCACCCCTTGCTCTCAGAAATATTTTGGGACTTAACTCAGTTAAATACTTTTTGTTTTATGTTGTCTACTTACATATAAATCACTGCTTTTAAACTGTAATTAATCATTAGGTGATGCCCTATGAGTATATGAAAATGAAGAGAAAAGATTTTGAGTCTGATACAATGGTTTTGAATAGTTTGTTCTTCAATTTTCCAATCTTAAATTGGTAAGATGTTTCTTTCCCTACAAGAACATAATTTAGAAAAAAAAAAAATTATTATGTTGCTTTCAGACGTGATGATTGATTTGATAATGCTATGTTTTATTAAAAGTGTCTTTAAATCATTGCAGTAAAAAAAAAGTCTATGCTGGTTTGTGGTGGGACAGCTGCATAGCTAGCAAATAATGTAAGATAATAAAGCAATCAAGAGAAAACAGACTTAACTTTCTACAGAAATGAAATGATTTAAAGTTTCAGTAATACAGGAAGGGTTTTACAGTTTAAAGAACATCCGTGGATGCAGTCAATGAAGATGTTAACATTTTTGATATAACCATCACGGTAATTATGAATGAAAGCTGAACAGGTCATATTGTTCAGTAATTTAAAAAAAAAACAAACAAAAAAAACAGGGCAAAAAATATTGTTTCAACAGCTACTTTGAAAGTCACTGACAGTACAGCTGTGGAAATAGTGCTGCAAGTTTTTGGCTGTAGGAGAGCAGAGAGCAAATCAGCAAAAAGAAGAGCTTTGCATGGAGCTACTGTTTTGGTGAAATCTTCTCCGTGCAGTACAAACAGCAGGTTAATGCAATTGTCTGCAGATACAAGTAACAATATTACGAAGAACCACTGAAGATTTCAGATGGACTGATTTAATATCCATTTCAAATCATCAGATCAACCAATTAGTCTTGGTCCTGCAATTAAAGTATTAAATGTAGTTGAATCATTAAGTAGTCATTAGAATAATCAACTGATACATTCTAAAAATATCACCAACTATTTCATTATGAATTTCAACTTCATCAACATCAACTGCATCCTAAATTGGAAGAAAATGATGTAGCTTAGCTCTTAGAACTCAACCACTGTCTAGACTCAGAGCTATTTCTGCAGACTTCTCCTTGAAACCAAATTCCATAAGGAAGACTTTTAAAATGACTTCCAGTCAAAGTATCTGGTTACATGCCTGGTTGGAGCTGTGTGCAGTGAGAGGATGTAGCAGAGATAGATATGTCCCACTACAAGGAGCTCCTCTGGATAAGGATGCCATGTGAGGCCAGATAGTCACCTCTGCTGCATGGGTCTCCTCCAAAGCACACATCTTCAGCATAATTCTGCCTGTAGACACTTGTCTCTCATGCCCTAATAACCCTCCTTTGGCAATCAACAAAGCAATTAAAGTGTGGGTAGGAATAGAATGCAACTTTAAAATAATTGTTTCTCAGCACTTGTGAACCAGCAGATACAGGTGAAACTTTAAGGATTCTCAACATTCCAATACAGAATATAGAACAAGATATCTTCCTGGGCTGGAAGTAACACAATATCACACATATTTTGAAGTCCTCTGACCACATCTAAGAAATAAAATTTTAAAAGAAATTTTGTAAATATATAAGCTTAATAAAGATTAATTTGTTTGTGCATTTTGAGTATTGCAGAGGTTGTGGTATATCAGTTTCAGATATTCCATACATTTAATCTGAGAAGTCTGAAAGACTTAAATTGACTCTGTACATCCAGATATGGAAAGCTTGAAATAAAAATCATGGTAGTTATTTGGGGGAAAAAAAAGAAATAAGAGAACATCAGTCACTTGGTATTTTTCACTGTTAATGGTAAAGATTAGATTTACTGTCTTTTTCAGCATCTCCAGATATCTAGCCTTCTGGAAAGTGAGGCAAGTACTATGGCCTTTCTCCTTTGGAGTCGTATCAGAGAATTTATTTTTCAAAGTGTTCATGTTGCTAGGAGTCAGGGAGGAACCTCCTGGGTTATTCTGACATGCTATAACCAAAATGTTCAGCTGTGAACCTAGCTGGGGGTCTGATTCATGAGCATCCCTGGGAAGGAAGCACCTACCATATGGATGCAGGAGGCTGAGGCCACAGAGGTCTGTGTACTGGTAGAGGAGATCTGTGGATGACAAAGATGCCTTCCCTCACAGCATGAAAAATGCCAGGAGGTAAAATTACTTTAAATAATGGATTTGGATACAGAACAGAAGATCTGAGTGGAATTGTTTAGATGAAGTAGGAATACACTCACTGCAAAGGATCTAATTAAAAGTGTAATTTTATTTATGTATGGCTTCCAAACAATACCTGAAAGCTCCAGGAGGAAGAACCTTCCATTTCAAAAAACTTCACCAAAGGATAGGTCAGGCTAAATTTCAGGGGATTTGTGTCCTTCCACAGAAGATTTCAGTCACCGAAAACTTCATTCCAATTAAGGATGATATTTTGCAAATGCTCAATGCAAGCCCTGCCTTGTTAAGCACAGAAAAGTTGAGAACAAACTCTAATAGTTCAGCAAAACATCTAAGAGTCAATATAACATCCACTATCTGCATCTATTCTCCTCAGAGGGAGAAATAATTTCCAGGACAGAAAAACAAAATTAAAAATCATTATTTCAAAATAAATTGTTTCCATTATATTTGTTATGTGTTGCTCATATTCAGTATTCGCCTGTTACTGTGATGTCTACATTTAAGTTCAACAGATATGTTTTATGAAGTTGCTAGCATTGATATTTTTAAAGTGTTTAGAAGTATTTTCCAGAGGAAATGTGGCTATTTTAATGAACTGATGTGCTTGTTGCAGAAAAGAAGCATCCCAGCACCACTCTAACATTTCTTCAAAACTCTAATTAGAGTTATTTCCTGCAGACTCCTCGGCATGCTTGACTTTCTTGGTAGCCAATTAGGCACAGAGGTTTTTGGATGTATAAATGGGGAATCGATGGAAGCTTCTGACCTAATTATCTTCCAAGTTGCAGACCTGAGCGTTTTCTGGTTGATCCCTGACAGGATGTTCATTCTTTGTTTTCCATGCGGTGGATGCCAGTTAGAGAGACAACACTTCCATTTACAAACTGCAGCTACTTCAGAATGGTGATCTTTCATACCTCTTTCATTCTTATCAGACTTCCCTTGCCTATGTCCCCCACTGTTTTTCTAACTTTTTCACTGAGCTATTGAAGTGTTTTCAACTTCAGAAAGTCACAGTTGTAAATAACTTTCCTCCTCATCACAACAGGTTAGAAAGTAGCTTTATGAAAAACAAGCAAAAAGTGAGAATACTGAATGATATTAAAAGTAGCATCTGACAATTATGCTCGTTCATTTACCACGAAATTTGTTGGTTTTATTTAAAATACATTTTGGATATGATACCTAATTCATCTCCTTAGGGCTTGCTGTGACCTTTTCAAAGCTTCTGCCAGGCTGCTTGACCAGCAGGACAAGCCAAGCTGAGCCAACCATAATTATGACTCCTACAAAGCAGACAAGGAGTTACTATTGAAATGAGATATCCAGGTGTTTAGGGTCTGCTGCAGAAAGTCTACACAGATCTCCACACCAGCAGTGTCTGGAACCACGAAGGTATTACCAACGCGGCAGCCTGCAGTGACCCTTCACAACTCATGTCACCATCTCTGAACCTTTTCAGAAACTACTGCTGAGTTCCTGGAGGAAAACTCTCTTTGTTTCTTCTGCCACCATTCCAGTCCACAAACTGCAACAGAAGTAACAATGTTGAATCAAAACAAAATAAAGGAGGAAAGAGAGGAAAAGACAATGAAATGTCATTTCATGGCAGTTTTTTTGTTGTTGTTGTTGTCATTATTATTTTTTTTTTCCCAAATAAGAGACTCTCATATCAAAACTAAGTAGATTTTTGTGAAGAGAGATTTGACTTTTCTCCAGTGCAGCTCTGGCTTTGAATGCTCTGACTTCATGACTGTACTCAGATCCCTACAGATCCTTATTCCTCAGGCTAATGAAAGAATCTGTGAGAAAAAATCTTTAAATGCAACCAAGCCATTGCACTGTATCAAATTAATCCTGAGGTTATTTATTCTGGACAGCTTAAACAACTTTCTGCAAGTGACTCTTGAAGCTGCTTTGCCCTGAGAAGCATAGCATTCCCTGGGTACGTGCTCCTCATCTGTGACTATGCACAGCACAGGCTGGTATTTGGCCATAAACTTATAAACATGTGGCTCCTGAAATGTATTGCATTAAAAGCAGATGACAGCACGTAAACCGATGACAAGTTGTTAGTGATTAGGTGGCCTTCAGAACAAATTTTTGGGGGGCTTGGAAATATTTTCTATTCATTTGACATTAAGTGCATAACTGAAAACTGTGGCATACAAAATATTTTTTGAGTAAAAAATTTCAATAAAAATGATGGATAGAGGCAAGGCCAATTGCTAAGTTGCATTGGGCTTTAACTCCATTCAGCTATGAATGAGAAAGTGAATCACTCAGGTTGGAAGGGACCTCAAAGATCATCAAGTCCAACTGCAGCCTAACCATAGTACCCTAACAACCCTCTACTAAATCATATCTCCAAGCACCACATCCAAACAACTCTTAAACACATCCAGGGATGGTGACTCAACCACCTCCCCGGGGAGCCTATTCCAGTGTTTAACCACCCTTTCTGTAAAGAAGTGTTTCCTAACACCCCACCCAAACCTACCTTGGCGCAACTTGAGGCCATTTCCCCTCGTCCTGTCACCTGTCACCACTGAGAAGAGACCAGCCCCGCTCTCACTGTAAGCACCTTTCAGGTACTGAAAGAGAGTAATAAGGTCTCCCCTCAGCCGCCTCTTCCCCAGACTAAACAGCTGCAGCTCTCTCAGCCTCTCCTCATAGGGCTGATTTTCCAAACCCTTCACAAGCCTCGTTGCCCTTCTCTGGACCTGCTCCAGTACCTCCATGCCCTTTCTGTACTGAGGTGCCCAAAACTGAATACAGTTTAAAATGATGTGTGTAGATGTTAAAATCTATTGGTTTACAACAGAATCTAAGAACTATCATTGGGGGTGGAAATTCAGCTGCTCCAGTTTAGAACACCTATGGGGAGGAAGCAAAGTATAAAAGACTATCCATTTACTTACTGCTTATAAACATCTCAGCAAATGCATTACTGATGGTAACAAAAAAAGAGGTTTTAGACATTAGTATTTTAATTTCCAATATTAACAGCCACTAATAATTGCCAAAAGGACACAGAAGCTCTAAAAGATGGCTGGTCTTCTGGTTTAAGTGTAAATGTTCTTGTTTCCATGAGCATCGATTTGAGACCAAGTACATGTTCTAATCTAACATTGCAATGCTGGCACAAATTAGTTACCAGAAAACAGAGAGAAAAATCTTCTCTTTATTGTCTGCATTCAGTCTTGGTTCAGAGCAGCCTGTTCAGTACCGGTTATTCCTTTGCACGGGCAGAACCTGCCTCCCTTCTCTTTCTCTCTACCTTTGAGTCTGAACAAATCAGTTTAAAACACTAAATGAATAAATAAACCACAGTTGCAAATCCTTTAGCAGAGTTGGTCATTGAAGTATCCTCCTGGAAGGTAATGTAATATATTAGGCAACAGATTTGCTGCTCCCTGACCTTATTTTTTCTCTTTCTTTCTTTTTTTTTTTTTTCTTTCTATCATTGCTATTAATCTTATAGTGGTTCCATGAAGAAAAGAAGTCTGAACTTTTCTCCTTGCTTGGCTGCTGCTCTGATCTATTAATTCTTACTGTCAGTCTCCAGCCTTTTATCCAAACTACAGGCAACTTAGGATAGGAACCGCCTTGTCGGATAGGAACAGGTCCTCCTTAGCCAGGAAGTCGAGAAGTGTCTAAATTAGATAGAGAAAAAAGGACTTGTTTGCCAACTGTCTAACACTTCTAGAACGTTTCTACAGTCATAGCAGTATGTAGACTCACTCCCCAGTGCAGCTATCAGTTATGGCCCCCAGTTATCCTGACCATGGCCTGAGCAGAACATCAAGAATCACTTCTCATCCTGTGGGTTTCCCTCCAGTGAAAGAGTACAGGGAAAGAAAGATGGAAACTCTACACGCCTCTGCTCAACACTCTGTGGGGTTACAGCAGGGTTTGGATCATCACTTCAGAAACTCTGAGCAACTTCATGACTGAGAAATTCCTTTTATGCATTACATTCTGCAAAACATATGCTTTTCCTTCAGCCATTGAGAGCATTCTGCACATGTTCTGCAAGTGCAAGAGAATATGCTGCCAAGAACCTACCTGCTCTTATAATTTAACTAAAGAACAAGGATCATAAAGGAGCATTAATGTGGAAATAATTGCAGTTTGATAACAATTTCCTGCAATATCAGTATCTTAACATTGCAGAAAAAAACAAAACAACTGTATCGATTACTGAGTATATGCCTTCTTTTCTGTTGTAAATACAATCCTTTGATGGAAGACTGATTATTTTAGCATCCTACTCATCTTTCTTATCGCTTTGTACATTTCAAAAGTATCGTGTTCTTACAGAAAAATAGTTATCAGATATTTCCCTCTTCAGTTGCTATGGATATCATTCTTATTCCTTTTATTTTTTGTTTTGTTTTCTTTTTTCTCAGTAGGCTCAGCTCTAGAAGTCTTCGGTTTTGAAAGACTGAGTCAGAGAGATGCTGAATCCAGTTTCTCTCTCTTAATAAAGACCAACTAAAATGACAGAGCAATACAATTTCTTCCTACAGATATCACGAATGGAAAACCAAGCTTTTGCAGTTAGATGATGCATTAACTTTTGCAAAAGACTAAGAGAACCTACTTTAACATTTTTGGCATTATTTTTATCTATGGGATGTTTGGCTCAAATACATATGAAGTATCTACAAGATGTGAACACACTGGAATGCAAACAGTGTGTCTATGTAAGATATAGCTGTTTTCAAGTAGGATAAAGATGAACCAGCTGTTAAATACTGCATCCTACCAACCTCTGTATCCAGGTTTGGTGAGCCTAGACTTCAAATCCAGCACATTCCTTTTCTGTCCTCCAAATTATATATATATATGTGTGTGTGTGTGTGTGTGTATATGTATATATATGTGTGTGTGTATATATATATATATATTTAATGGAAACAACAGATTCATTTCACAATAGAGAGACCATTCTTGGCAAATTTTAATATGTCGAGAAAACAAAATATTCAAACTTGGACTAAGCTAAACAAAAATTATTTTGATTTCAAAAGTTGTGAGCTGAAAAAGTAGTTATTGGCTGGACCTTGTTATAAATGAATAAAATTACTCTATTATATAATATGATAGCAATTCTTGACTTCAAGCATTCTGCTTTTCAAGGAAAACTCTAGTATGTAGTTACTCTCTGAAAATTTTTGCTATTTTTGTATTGTACATCTTTTGTCATCGCACATTTATCACATATTGTGAGAAAAGAGTTGTGGTGTCACCAAAACGAAATGCCAGTACCTCTTGTGAAGGCACCACTTTTCTTTAAAGTATGTTATTTCCATGGTGGATGATGAATAAACAGGCTCAAAGACAATAGCTGAAGAGTGAAATAGAAACTATTTTAATTAAAAAATATTTGTGTGGATGATGGCAGAAGAAGGTCTTTATGCGCTAAGCTCAGACATTGTGGTGTAATTAAATCTATGCAGTGCAGCTCTCACAGAAGGCACGTCTTTTCTGCAAGAAACAGAAAGCAGAAACAACCTGAACTGAGTTCTGAAGTACTCAAAATAGCATGGTCATGCTTCTGTATGCTGCAGAACCACCACTGCAAAGAGGTTATCTCCTTGTGTTTTCACAGAATCTATTTCATTTGATCAAAGAACACAAAAACACTTTTTCCCAAGGCATGAACTACAGCAACTGGTTATGAGGACAATCACCTCATCAAATAACCACACCCACAGGGAGCAATTAGCCTATAGGAACAAGTGAATGCTGCTATTTGGTTTGCCTGTCACTTTGTGTCTTGGGGTTAACAATGGTGATAATTACACTGAGAAAGATGCAGGAAGAGCTCTGGCAGATTATGAAGGGCTCTTGAGGGAGCTTTGGTGAGGGTGTCTGTCAGCAGTTATTGCCATGTTCTGCAGTTGTGTTATGTTAGTCGCACTAGTCTTCATTTCACACTGTTATGTGTGTAACTGGGTATAGGCCACAAAGGCTTGTTTCTTCAGACACTATGTTTTCTTATTACTGAACTGGTCCCATTGAGTATGCTTTGGGGAGTTCCTTTATTTTCCATTCTCTTTTCCTACCTGCACCAATGGTTTCCTGTCTGCAGGTAGCTTTCTAATCAGTTACTGCTATAAAGATATCACTGTGACCTGTTGCTGGCCAAACACTAATCAGACTTCCCCAGTGACCAGGAAGACACTACAGCATTGTTGCTGGAGGAAAACTTGATGATATGGGTGGATAGAATGGTAAATAACACTGTGAATCGTTTGGTCAGTGGGCCACTGTCAAATGCATTTGTTATAGCCAAAGTCATGCTGCTGTAATTATGCATAGCGGCTGTGAAAATTGGTGCACAAACATGTTTGGTTTAAGCAGTTGGTTCAATGATGTAGCTACAAAAGCTGAGTCACCAGGATGCACAAACAGCTGAAATCTAACTGGTGCTGCTGACAAAAGTCTGCAAAATACCATCTGTGAATTATGGCATGCCCAGAGCACTGTTCTAAACAGCAGCCACCAACAAAGTTTGGTGCACACACCTGCCTTCTAACCTCTGGAAATGTGCAGAAAATTTTGCTATTCTGTCTGCAGAAGAGTAAAGGTCACTATGGAGTAGTATTGACAAAAATGTTCAGCCTCTGTAAGGCACAACTCACCAGCATTTCAGGAAAATGTGTGATGCTGATGAGACAATCCCTTGGGTTGCAGGTTAAAATGGAGGTCAAGGCTATCAAGGTTTGAAGGTAACAGCCATCCACAAAATGAGTTTCTGTCTTTATTCCACTTTAAAAACAGGATTTTATTGCTACCTGGCTTTTTGCTAGTTTGAGCAGAGAGATTGTCTGGTCATGGCTGACTTTGAGAAGCAGTTAAAGCATCCTTCTTCACCAGTTCCAGACTAAATTAATGACATAAAATTGAAAAGGTAGAAGAGATTAAAATGAACTGAAAACTGCTCTGCTCCTGAAGTTTTGGCCTCATAAGTGATATTGATTACTTTCAAAGTATCTCATTATAAGTGTTGAACTTCTTACAGAATTTCATAGAAGATATTGAATACAGTGTCTAAGGGAGCAATAAGCTTATTGACTGCTTTTGCTTAGTGGTGGATGAAATGAAATGCTTAACTGAAGTCTTTTAGTTTATTATGATTAAATAAAAAATATTTTTTAAAATGTTCCTGAAGAGCTGAAAACAAAAGCCAGTAACAAGTTTTCTGATCTGGCAAATCTTTTATTGGTATTAACCAGTTTACTCGAAGAAAACACAATGTATTTGTCTACTGGTATTTTGCCATGGAGATACAATCACTAATCAAGCAGAAACCATCTGGCTCATCTCAGTGATATGGTTGTTTGGACTCTGTTCTGGGAGGGAAAGAAGAATAAATCCTTGACAAATCATAACCATACTGCATAAAGTAATTTGTTACTGGCTTGAGAAATTTCTTCTTTTTCTGGAGGCGTATGCAGTTTGAACCAGTTCATCACAGCGCATGAAACACAGAATCACAGAATCACAGAATTGTAGGGGTTGGAAGGGACCTCCAGAGATCATTGAGTCCAACCCCCCTGCCAAAGCAGGTTCCCTACACCAGTTAGCACAGGTAGGCGTCCAGGCAGGTCTTGAATATCCCCAGAGAAGGAGACTCCACAACCCCCCTGGGCAGCCTGTTCCAGTGCTCCGTCACCCTGACCGTAAAGAAGTTCTTGAGCACATTCATGTGGAACTTCCTATGCTCTAGCTTCATCCCATTTCCCCTTGTCCTGTCCCCACGCACTACTGAAAAGAGTCCGGCCTTGTTGTCCTTAACAAGTTTAGTACAAGGTTGTCCTAAAGGATCTTAAAGAGAGATTTTGTGCCTGAAACATCAGATACATTCTATGGAGACAGCTTTGTTGGAGATAGCTTTGTCAGAGTCTTCTTGTTACCACAGCTGAGGTGAAAGTTAAAGACTGTTTTAGATGGACAGTTGATGGCAGCTGATTAGTAAGTGGTTTATAGACAGCTGCCCAAGAGAGGAAAAGGTTCATTTCAATGACCTAGACCATATAAGAAGCTTGTAGGTTTTTCTTTTCCCTTATAATCAATTTTCAATTCCCTTATTGTGCCTTATTATGGCACAATTCTGCAGAACTAAACAGTGCCAATGATAGGGGAATTTCTCTAATAGATGCCTTTCATGGAAGACATAACTGCAGTCTTAACAAGTGGATAGCAAAGAAGAAACCTGGAGTTAAAAAGATACTGCAGGGAGACTAAAGATATTTATTTCAGATACTGCCAAAGGGTATTTTATTACCCACTCTTCTAAAATGTAGCTTCATTCAGTCAAAAGATTTACCTTAAAATGTATTCCAGTGCCTGGAATGTGGTTTTGGCTCATTTAGAAGGCACAGCCCTAAGCTTTCTTTTATTCAGCAGAGTGATAACTGTTACTGACAGAGAAATGGAAATTTATTAAAGCTGTACTATCACACTTCCTGAAACTATTTCTATTTCCAACATAATCAGCTACATTGCACAGCAGTACAGTGACTTAAAGGTTAAGTCTACCTTTATTACTGCATCACCTAAAAGGAGTGAGGCTCAAATCACAGAACATATGTCCGATGCTGCATGTAAGCAGCATGTTTTCCACAATTAAATGGAGAGCACGTTGAGCACAGACCTTGGTGTAGTGTATTTGCACTGTGTAGTGATGTAACTACTATGCTTTGTGCTGATGCTTCATAGTGAATCCAGCACCAGCACGGGAGCTAGGAGATGAACACCCTTGAAGAGTAGCAGGCTTCTCAATTTGCTGCAGAAACATGGCGTAGGTACTGATGGTTCTGCTTAGGGATGGAAAAAAAATCATCATCCTGTAATTTAAATGGGAAGGAATATCAGCTCAACATCTAACTGAGACAGGATTCTTACAGTACTTATTTTTTATAATACTGTGATCTTCTACGGAACCAGATTAGGAATAGAAAATAGAATAGGAACTAAACAGAACAGAGTAGGAAATAGAGTTGGAAATGCCCAACTTTATGCTGAGTATGTAACAATGCACTGTTTTCCTGTTGCTGAAAGACAGCACATGGTGGTTGCCACTGGCCAAGGCTGTGCTTTAATAGAATCAATAAAGTTGGAAAAGAGCACTACCACCTACTCTAACCATCAACCCATCCCCACCATGCTTACTAACCCATGTGCGCCAGTGCCACATCTACATATTTCTTAACACCACCAGGGACAGTGACTCCACCATCTCCCTGGGCAGCCTGTGCCAGTGCTTCACCACTCTTTCTGAGGAAGTTTTTCCTAATATCCAACCTGATCCTCCCCTGGCTCAACTTGAGGCCATTTCCTCTCCTTCTATCACTGTTACCAGTGAGAAGAAGCTGACCCCCACCTGGCCACAACTTCGTTTCAAGTAGCAGTAGAGGGCAATATGGCCTCCCCTGAGCCTCCTCTTCTCCAGATGGAACAATCCCAGTTCCTTCAGCTGCTCCACTGCCCTTCTTTGGACAATTCTTTAGTAAGCTGATTCCATGAGAAAGTGAGTTGAAAGAGAAAACCTCCTCTCACTCTCAATTTTTCATACATGCTATCAAATATCACAATTTATTCATATTCAATTGCTTTCTGTCCTGAAGGCTTTCACTGTAGATATAGTATATCTGTGCGTATTTTTCTGATGAGTGGTGAATAGGACTCCCTAACCGAAACAGGGTTGATATCCCTGTGCAGTCACTGTAGACCACTAAAAGCATAAGCAGGCTGGGCCTTCCCGTGGGACAGCCCTGCACTTAAGTACCACAAAGCTGCACAAAATCATTCCCCACTGACAACACTTGTTCTTGAAATGTGAATCAAGGGACAGACAAACTGCTGTCAAAAGCAATAGAGCTTTTAGCTGGTAGGATAAATGCCAGTGAGACCAAAAACAATTTTGTAATCACCATTTACCTTGCTTCCTTTCACTTTGTTGGTATTAAGTTAACCTTATAGATTTCTTCAGAGACTATTCTCATGCATTTTTTTCTGATGTGAAATAAAAACGTATCTAATTTTCTCTCTCGAGGGATGACGTTTACTATCAATATTCACACCACCACCTGTTTTAGTGCTAGTAATTAGTTCAGTAGTCAGGAATACTCTGAGCAGCATCAGAGTAATCTGCTATAAAATTTCCAGTTCAGACCTGTAAGAAAATTTTTCATGCATTTGCGTGAAGAATAAGAAGAAATCCTTTTTCTAAAGCTATTAATGAATTACCTTCACAGTGTGGAATTCCAGTTGAATTGTCTGAAATGATCAAAGATTTATTTAGTCTCATGATAACAATAATGTTTGGTGTGAACACTGTCAGCATAACTTATGTTTCTTTTATGTTTTCTGCAATTTTTACATTTTACAATGCACTGAATATAAACAGAAAGGATACGTACAAAGCACAGAGAAAAGATCAAATGAATACGTTACTGTAAAATTTTGTTAAAACTCTGAATGACATTGACTTATTTTCCTCTTCTTCAGAAAAGCCCGTTTTCACTTTCTTATATAATAGCTTAAAACGTTTCAAAATGTTTGTAGCATTCATTAGACAAAGTGTTGAAAAATTCAACCTTAGAGTGTGAGACTCTTGAAACAATGAAAAACAGGAAAAAAAAAAAAGGAAGGATGAAACCCAGCCAATAGAAATTTAAATTTTCCAGTTCTGACTGTTAATAAGAAAATGATGGAGTAACTCAGTGATTCTGAGCTCATTAAATTCTCACCCTCTTCTGTCCAGCAAAGACTTTTATTAACGATTGCTTTATAGAACAGATCTTTACTTCATTTATCCAAGTAATTTATGATGAGCTTTCCTTTAGCGTACAAGTTATGCAGACAAATTGTGAAGCATATATGAATTTCAAAAGATGCTAGAACCACAATACTCTTTCTAAATCAAGTGTTTTATTAACGTCTCCTAGTGGGCCTTTGCACATAAAGATGCAGCAAGAGTTCAGCCTACAGTCAGAGACACCAGAGACCCGGCACACACAATGACCTTGGCAGCACAACTGGAAAAGGGGCTTTGTTAAATTGTCTGCTTCTTACAGTTTTTATTGAGTTCCTCATTCCTTAAATAAACAGCTTATTCTCCATGATGCTTTCTTCTTTTTTTTTTTCACACGTAAGTCTCATGGATACTGGGAAGCAGACACCACCACCAAGCTATTTAAGTCCAAAGACACTATGTGCAAGATTTCATGTTTCCTTTGGAACAATCCCTTAGGCACTGGATATTGTTATTTCAATGTTAGGATCTCATGAAAAAATTATTAACATGACTGTGCCTACATGGCACGGAGAAGATGATAGAATTATGTCAGTGAAAGATTTCGTAATGAGGATGCCTAAGAGAAATTTGTGAAGTGAGGACAATAAAAAGAAAGACATACAATAAGAAACATTAACAAGTTTACAACAGAATATTTATAAAATACCCCAGTTTTTCTCTGTCAGGAACATAATGCAGACCTGCGTGACAATTAGCACTCCAGAAGAGCCTAGAGAAGACTCACACTTATCACAGCGCACCTCACCACCATGAAGAGTATGAGTGAAGAACCACCTCACCAAAATGATGAACCTCAATAGTGATTTACTGTAGTTACAGTCTGCATATGTTCTTGATATTTTTAAAGTAAGCTTAAGGTAAAAATTCAAAGTAAAAATATTAAAAAAAAAAAAAAAAAAAAAGAGGCATGGTATTAGAAAGAAAATATGATGATTAAGCTAGATCTTTGTAAGAAAAACCCTAGAGTTCACAAGTGAAATCCTGCTGTTATATTGCACACTAAACCACCATTCTTCCACTCCATTGCAGGAGAATGACAGGTTAAGCAGTATGTGTGAGAAATCACACAACACCAATTATAATGAATAATTTTATTTGATACATTGAGCATTTAACATTTACAATTTCCTTTGCAAAATGGTGCCCATATGCACTATTTACTTGTACTGGGCAGAAAATGTGTTAATAACAAGGATTATCCTACTGTATTTTAATGACATAAATAAGAAGTTAATTCAAGAAAGAACTTCCTGTAGTCAGACATACGCAGCACATCTTGTTGCACTAGAGAACCTAAAGCCGTTAGTGCTTAAAAATCCGATATGATGTGCATTTACCAAAGAGAGGCCAGAACTAAGAGGACACACTAGCTACACCAATTTCATGCTGCTCTCTCATGCCCAGGGAAGGAAGAATAGATTAACACATCCACAATTTCCTTTGAAGATGTTACATTTTACTCCCTCGCACAAAGTGCAGCCTCAGCATATTTTTTCTACATGTGTTACAAGATGCAGTCTCTGAAATACTGAGTATTGCTGTAGCGAGTCTCTTCCAGATTGTTAAGAAAGTTACTTGAAAAGAGACATTTGATTTTTAGTCTAAAAAATAATATTGGGTTGCTTTATTCTGCTTTTTCATACTATTAGAAAAGAATGCTGGCACATGACTTATTTTCTGTATTGACAGAACTCCTATCATTGTACTTAGTCATCCACTAGGACTTCTTTGTGCACAGTATCTCTGCAAAAATGCCTCCTAAGCACCAAAAATAGTTTATACACCATGCTTTGGAAGGCAATTTTAAAATGAAAGCCCATGATTATAGTATTGTCAGGGCCCTAAAGAAAACACATTTTTGTGTGTGTGTATGTGTGACTTTTTTTCTCCAATGTGTTAGAGAAATGAAAATGCAAATTTTAGTTTGCATTATATTATTATATTATTATTTGCATAAACTGTTTGGTGTTGATGTTTTGAGGCTAGGAGACAGTGCTGTACCCTCTGCAAAGCTGGGGAACTCTCTCTGCAGAAGTATGCAATGTTCCCACAAACAATGGGACCAGAGGAGTTCAGCTTGCCGCAGTCCAGTGACAAACACTGCCCTTGTAAAAATGTCAGAGAGAAACCCATGCTGGGAAAGGAAGCCACAGCACATAATGCTCCTACATACTGGTACCACTGTGTGTGGGATGCATTTTTCTTACCCCACAGGAAGAGGTTGCTCAGACTCTTCTCTACACACCTGTTAATGCTGAAGTTCCATATGTGTCTCTAGGTAACCATTACCCCAAATGTTCCTTGTGCAGGACTTAGTAAAACAATCCAACAACATTTTAGAATTAGCTGGGATGCATAGGATGTAAAGACTCAACAGATGAATGGATGGGTAAATCTCTTAAAAATATGCACTGCTTGTAACTGCATATATATTAGGAGAAACACTGCTGTTTCTTAACTTGTACTAAGCAAAGCAAGTCTTGGTTGTAAGCTACAGAGCTGCTAAATGTCCCACACTTACATGATACCTTATTAATAGAACACTCCCTTGCTCTGGAAGCAGCAAAAATTAGGAAGATTCTTTGTGTACATGTGTGGGATGAGGGCAACAAACCATGGGAAGCACGCCCCCTGTTAAATTATCTCCTACTCATCATGCATGACATCAGTTTCAATGGCCATTTGGGGAAAGCTAAGCCTGGGTCATGCAAGGATAAGTAACACTCAAATTAGGTAACACATTCAGAAGTATTTTTACTCTGTGTCAAACCTATCCTTTAAATCAGTAATATACCTTATAAATGTCTTACAGCAGCTGTTTCAACACACACAGCAGTATTTTGACTGATTCTTTTCTTCTTTAGCATGTTTTCTTTCTTTTTCCTTTTTTTTCCTTTTTTTTTTTTTTTTTCCCTCTTCAGGGTTACTCCTCTGATTGTCAGAGTTACATGCTTGACGTAGATGTGAGAGCAGAAGCCAGTCCTTTAAATCTGAATTTAATTTACTTGAGCTTTAGAGGTGTGCCATTTTACTTGCAATATGGAAGAATCAGTCAAGCTCCATATATCATATGAATGAAACAGCTGAATGAAGCAGGAAAGGCTTTGTAGCCAATGTCTTCACTTTTTGGAATCTCTCTTTTCAAAGTGCTCTACAGTATCCCAGCGACCAAAGTTCCATCAATACCCATCGATCACAGAGATGTAAACATGTATTGCGGCCTTTGTCGTGCAACCTTTCCTCTGAAACATGCAGAGAGCAATGGGAACATGCCCAGCACCTACAACAACAGTATTTTTTCCAGAAAAAGACAGACCTTTAGTCACTGGGCAGTTTGCAAGCAGTGAGCCACACAGCATGGTGCTTATAGTGAGCTCATCAAGTACACAGGGACCTGATGATTTCTCCTGTGGCTCAGATGACTTCCAAAATCTGGGAAGACAACTCTCTAACTCCAAACTGGTGTTAGAAATCGGCATGCCTTTATGACAAGAAAGTGCACCCTCTCAGAGTTCAGGTTCTACACTGAAACAGTTAAGACATATATGCAAGTACTTTGGCATACATATTCATTCTTTTTCAAAGACTCATTTAATATATGCTAATGTTCCTCTGGGCATGCTCACTAGTATCTAGGGTGGTCAAGCGCCCACCTATTTCTTCCCCATTTTTCACCATCAGCTTCATCACAGAAACCTTTGGCTGACTTTCAGATGCTTTTCTCCAATGTGGAAAATCTCCATTGCTTATTATGCCATAGTGAGCAACTTTTAAAACAATATATATCAAATCTGAGGATGATGTTTTTGCACCTGTTGAGGCAAAAGATGAAAGTATTCTATTATGACCTCTGTCCTTCTTCTGAAGCAAAATCATTGAGGCAAAAAGATAAAAGTATTCTGTTATGTCCCCAGTGCAAAATTAGCGAGGAAAACATGACTATTCACCCACTAAAGTTGAAATGGAAAGTTTTAGAACTATCACTCATGGATTCCTTTTGCTGAACTAATATATTGGTTCTTAAACTAATGTACTACTGCCTATTGGTAAACAAACCAACACACGTCACTGAGAAACCAAGTGCTTGCTCATCACTGTACTCAGGGAGGCATTCTGATGGCCAAGCTGTGGTGGTGCAAAGTAGTATCTGGAGTATATTGATCGCTATTGATCATCTATTCAAATATGATCAGCTTTTTGCAAAGAACAATCACAGAACCACAGAACTGTAGGGGTTGGAAGGGACCTCTAGAGACCATCAAGTAACCCCCCTATCAAAATGGGCTCCCTACAGCAGGTTGCACAGGCAGGCATCCAGAAGGGTCTTGAACATCTGCAGAGAAAGAGACTCCACAACCTCTCTGAGCAGCCTGTTCCAGTGCTCTGTCACCCCCCTTGTGAAGTTCTTTTGCATACTGATGCAGAACTTCCTATGCTCCAGTTTATTGCCATTTCCCCTTCTCCCGTCCTCACAAACCACTGAAAAGAGGTTGGCCATATCCCTTTGACTCCCACACTTAAGATATTTATAAACATTAATAAGATCCCAAGATCCACAATGCCTCGATATGGAACAGCAATGACACTTCTGAAATTACTCTGCCAGTTGGTACTGCAGCCATAAAATTCATGCATTATGGAATGACAAGAAATGTCCACGGTGAAGGTAAACAGTAAAGGCTGAAAGGCTAACCTCTTTTTCATTAGCTTTTCATACTGGGAAAATAATAGGACGAATATTTTTAAAGATGACCGCAGGATTCTCTACTCTTCCCAACGCAGCTTTGCTTAACCAGAAGTAAAAAACATTTCTCTCAGAAGGTAGGCTTCAATGTTGAAAATTTGCTATTATAGTTTTCATGTTTCTGTTCTACATAATAGTATCATTAATGTCTACGTTTTGTCTTTTCACAGTTATGCCTTGATAGAGATATAAAGAACCTATTTTTGTTTCTGTTTTAGTGCAGCTAAGGGAAAAAGAATGTCACTGTCTGCTCTGCTTAATGCAAATGAAATGCTCATTCTAAGCATAATGTCAACTATACATCAAACGTTTGCTGGCAGTCAGTGCAGGAAAGCCATCAGATTTAATCTATCATATTTAAGGAAGGAAAGAAATATTCAGAAAGGACCCGGTGCATAATTCTCCACCCAAACATGTCAGAGACAGACAGATCAGATATCCAGGTAAGGAGAAAAAATTCACCCCTTGACAGTGGAGGCAATGGACTGAAAACAGTAGAGCAAAGAGAATCAGACAGTACCCAAATCAACAGGAAATGAGAGCAAAAGTGAAGACTGAAGACTGGATGCAGCAGCTGTGAGAGGCATTTTCTTTGCCTGGGGTCTGACAGTAGTGATTTTTACAATGAAGTGATGTCTACCAACAGGCAAAGATGCAATTGGAGACTGTGGCAGAGCTCAGACAGAAGTTTTTGAGTGATGGAAAGGAACAAACAACCCAGAAGTTGTTGATCCCCAGAATACTTTTTTTTTCTTCTTCTGAATAATGTTAGAGATGATCTACAGAAACGCATAACATCTGAAGAGAGATTTAAGTATAGTATTATTATGTGACATTTAGCAAAGATACCATACCTTATTGGCTATAGGAATAGTATTTAAGGAAATATTATTAATGAACAATAGCTTGCATTTTTTACGTCACTGATAACGAGATTTCTGTACAGAGTCGAAGATGATCAGAAAACTCAGCACCACAAATACATTATTTAAGATAAAAAGACTGAAATTTGGCTGTTTTTGGAGAATTCAGAGCTTTCTGTGAAAATTTCAGTTCTTCTAGATGGTGCTTTCTGAGCAAGCAATTCCAGCCATTAATGGACATGTTTACAAACTAAGATTCTGCTAAAGGTGAATAATTGTATGGTTCCATCCAAATAAGTATATTGGCATAATTTTGGAAGGAAATTCTCACCCTTCAGAAGAACAATAATTCAGCCAGTTACCTCAAGATGTTAAAAAAGGTCTTTACTCTTTGTCTTAAACTGAAGGTAGCAATTGATTATAACATTTGCACTCCTGAATCATTCAATCAAAAGGATGGGTTTTGACCTTTGCATTGTGTACAGTAGTTCAATGAAAAAGAGGCTAATTTCTGACTTCTGGGACCTGGTTTTAAACTGCAAATAAGAGTTCAAATCCTGATTTCATACTGCAAGTAACTGATGAGAGGAATTAGAGAAAAAAAAAAAAAGCTGCTTTATTTATTGTTACATCCTTCAACTAAGCTGAGGTATTACTATTAATAAAGAGATAGGTGTACAATTATAATAAACACTCACTATTTATTATAGGGATTATAAGAATTTTCATTTGGAGTTAATAATGTTGATGCTTCATTGAACATTATGTTACCATTTCATAGTCTTCAAAAAATAACATTTTGCTAAAAGAAGAACAAATATCACCTTTGAGATGATAATTGACATTTTTTTTTCACTCAAATAGTTGCATTATTTCACAAATGTCTCGTGAAAATTCAATAAAGAAAGAAAAGGTAACTGAAGAGCTTATTTGAAGAGCTCTCTGCAAGTGTAATTCTTATTAAAAGTCATTATAAAAATAAATTCATTGGTAATGACTTCAAAACTTATTCTTGTAACATTAATTCTTTAGCAGTATTTTGGTGTGGAAAAGAAAACAGATGTAAAAAATAAAGACTTGGAATTTTAGCAAATTTGATGTCTGGGAAAGACAGTGGAAACAGAGCAGCCATGCTGTGGTACTTCACTGATATAGTCTCCTAACATCCACCAGCACTACTGTACAGATGAAATCATCGCATTTAATAGTCCTTAGTGGAATTTTATTCCACTAATACCTATAGTTTTTAACTCAGTCAAGGTCTGGAATTCACAGAGTAACCCACAGCTTATATATTCTATTTGCATACTTGCACCCATCTTGAAGGAGGCCAAAATGCTGTGTCTCAGAGTATACTCCTTTACACAGTGAAGTCAAAGTGTTCTCAGATGAGCGTTCCTCCCTCCAGGAGAGTTCATCAAAATCTATCAGACTGAAGGAAATAAAACCTGTATCCCTCTAATTAAGACCTCAGGCTCCTATTGTCTGTCTGCTGAGATGCACCTGGCTGACGGAGGCATCATGGGGAAAGGCATCCGATGCGCCAGAGTTCAATAAAACTGCACTGTGTCCCCAGCATTCCCTTAAGCATTGCTGCTGCTGCCATTTAATCTAAAGGTCAGATAGTACCCAAGGTACTCCAAATGTAAAATCACTGCTATACTGTTTTCTATATAAATTTAACCGGATACAGTAGGCAGATGTGACAGCTGTTTAGGAATGGACTCAAAATAAACCTAGAAATTGTCAAATTATTTTTTATTAAGGACCTGAGAACTGCAATTTTCCATTCAACTTTCAACATTTTTATTTGGATGAATACTGTGAAGCCTTTATGTCTACTATCTGAAGGTCATGACTTCTCCCTGCTAATACTCACAGCAGTTCTGGCATCTTCCTACCAGACGACTTCATTTTTACAAAGTAGCTGGAATAATATTACCATGAAGTAAACAGAAATATGTTTATTTTTACTTTTCCATTAAAATAAATCTGTCAGGTCTGACTGGAAAACAAACAAACAACAAAAAAAAATAACCAACAAATGGACATACAAATACAACAAGCTGTCAGAATTGAACCTGACTGAATACTGAAAAAAAATTATGAAAATAACACAAAAGTTCTTCTGTTGGACCAAAAGAACAAATGCATAATTCATAAGGTGTTTAATTAAGCTGCACAAAATCTCACGTAAACTGGATAAATTCTGTGGATGCAAGGAGACATTTGAACAGACACATGATGCAGAACGTTGCATTCTCCTGTTAAGTAATTATGGTTCTATATGCTTGACATGTTTTGTAAAGAGAAGTCCAGTAAGAGCATTCAGTGAAGTGATAATTACACAGGGAGATGCGTAAGAAAAATACTTAGTCTCTTTTCAGATATGTAATATGCTTATAATGGATACCTTTCTTAATTATTTACAATATTTATCTCTTCATGTCAGATACCTGATTTTAGAAAAATCTAAGGTCTTGCAAAATCATCTGATAGAGCTTGGTTTTTCCATGTTGCAGTGGACCAGATGGCAACCACTTCTGGGGCAAAGCTGTAGCATTTTTAGTAGCTTTGCAATCAGTCTTGCACAGATCTTACATTTGCTGGAAGAAGGAGAGATGTAGATTTCGTTCATTTCAGTCTAGAATAAAGAAGTTGGAGGGAATAAATGGGGAAACAGGGCAGAGCTCTTCCCTATAGGTTGAAATGAACAGAGCAACTCAAAATTTTGCATGGAATTAGCACTTTGGGTGAAAGGAGATTGAATAATGAGAAATACCCTTACATTTCTTAGGACTTACATCTCTTTCACAGCTAATGGTGGTTCAGTATTCACTTACTTATTAACAGATCAATTAGGTAAATCTCATGCAGGTTTATACAACCTGGCTGAGAACTTGTTTCTCAGTGGGAGGCTCCTTGCTTTGCTTATCCTCATATAAATGAGGGCAACTTCTACTTGCAGCCTCATAGTCACTTACAATTTGTGATGATAACATACAAAGGATCCCTGTACTCATTTCCAAGGCATCCCATCTTGAACCTGACCTTTTATTTAATTACCACTGTGAAGTTTCCCAGCCATTGCTCTCACACTGCATTCCAAAAATGTATTTCCCAGTGATTCATGTGTACTTAGTGTTCTATCTACACTCCCCCTTTATGGGTTCTATTTACCCTCCACTCTATTTTCCAGTCAGCATGAGAACAGCATTTGCTTTTATTCATCTTTTTTCTACATTCTTGCATTTCTTTTTTCCCTTCCCACCAGTGCCATGGCCATTACAAATTTTTGAACTAGTTTCCAAATCTGTATAGAAGAAGAAACTCTACTGCTACTCTGAAATTGACTTCTACTCCAGTGAACCTCTAGGGAAAATATGATTTTATACTTCCTGAAGTAGAAATTGCAGCAATGTAGAGCTCTTGAGTGAGCTGATTCTTCCCTTAGGATATCATTTAAAATTTAGAGAGTTAATTCTTGACAATTTATATATTTTTACTTGTTTTACTTGCAATCTGAGTAGAGGAAAGAGCTACACGTGAGGCACCTTTTTTATTTGATTATCTTTTGATCTAAAGAGAGAAAATGGCTCATCAGCTGTTTAATATCAGTCACGGACAGCAGCTAACAAGATCTTAGTAACATTACTTTCATTAAGATGGGTTTGACTTAACATGTGTTTCACCACAAAATGACTTTTGAGAACAATGGCAAACAAAACAGACTTCTACAAATGAGAGAAAATAAAGTTCATCTCATATGAATCCCTTACCTAACCCACTCAAAAGCCATCAAATACATACATTGAGACATGTACAAGGAAGATGACACTACACACTTCTCTGTCTACATCACTTTAAAGCTTCCAAATCAGTACATACCAATGGAATGCTTTCACTGTCATCTTCTAGGAAACATGCCATTAGTTAAGGTCTGATTGATTATGGCTCTTTTCATCTAAGCACGTAAAATTGGAACAGTGTGACATGAAAACTGCAGTATATTATTGAAGGAGGTGCCCTTTCTGTGCAGTGTTAGCAGTCACTTAAGTAAAAAAATAAAATAAATAAAACAAAGAAAAAATAAAAATAAAAGTAAGAATAAAAATAAATAAGCAAACAGAAAGAAAGAAATGAAGATAACAAAAGACTGAAAATGAATTTTTTTCATGAAGCTTTAGAAATATCTGATAGCTGGACAGGGAGACTGAACTGCAGTTTGATCTTTCCTCCATCACATGATAGGAAGTGTGTGCCATAGCAGTGACAGAAACAGTCTTTTTTTTAGTATTATACTTAACTTTCTCTAATCTTTTCCACAGATACGTGATATGTATTGATGTTTTCCTCCCCAGAAGCTTAGAATCATAGAATCACCAAGGTTGGAAAAGACCTCCAAGATCATCTAGCCAGCTGTCCACACCTTGAACCAGCCAAGATCTTTCGCTGGAGGAAATTTCCAGTTGCAGGTAGCAAAGAGGGAAAATACAGGGAATTGATGAGTCAGGATGACATGAGTCAGAACTTCATCCTTTGTACTTCTGGCTCAAAACAAACTATACAACAGTGCCCACAGGAAAACATCTATTAACAAGCAAATATCAACTGCTGAAAAAGTTTATTTGGAGTGTTTGGAGATTATTGTTCTAGTGTTCTTGGTTGTGAGATATAAGAAAAAATTCTTCATGAGATTAATGAAGCATTGGAAGAGACTTGCCCAGAGAAGAAGTGAAATCTCCCTCACAGGAAATACAAAACACTTGGGTTGACAGGGCGCTAGATAAACTAATCTAAGGGCACCAGCTGCACCTAAGAGGAGATTATGGAGCAGAGGGCAGAACATGTAGGTGGACATCCCAGTTGAGATTGGTCAAGGCAATGTAAGGCTTATTAGTCCCCTAAGTATCCTGATAGGTTCTGTGATTCTGCATCATGTGACATTTCTAATAAAAACCCATATTTTCAATTCTGCTTAACACATCATTAAAAGCACTGTTTTTAAAGGGGTTGCTGCTTTTTTTCTCCAGCCTTGAAAATTAGAAAAATTCATGTAGAAACACATGAATGATACTCCCCATTTCTGTGGTGTTCGAGGTAGACTTCCTCAGTTGAATTGTGATTATAACCCTCTAGTTAAACCCTGCACAGCAAATTCTAGTGTTTCTTTTGGAGGAAGGGAAAGAACACCTGCAATCTGCCTTGATTCATCCCTCCCAGCTTTACGTATCTAGGCAGGAAGCTGTAAACCTAATGACCTCCATAGTCCAAAGAGAGGGAAATGCATGTCTAAAGGGCGGTTCAGCCAACCTTAAATTTGGATGACCCAACAGAACCTTGACACACTGAAACATGAGATCTGAGACATATGTTCCATGTGGATTACTATATGTTTTGCATATGACCCTAATTCTTAGCTTTTAAACAGAGAAAAACAGGTGGTTAGCAAAATTATTGCTAGTGTGTTATACAGCGCACCTGATAAATAAACAGAGAAGGATACCAGATGTCCTAATTATATCATTAGTTGCAGCTAAGGAAATATAACTAGAAAACAATCCCTTCTTGGTATTCCTTAGCATATTCCACTTTGCATAGCCATAAGGAAACATCTGGCTGCTAATTTATTTCTACCTGTTTCTGCAGTTGTTTAACAACTTCTGAGGTACACTGGTGCTTCAGGAGACTAAGGACAGCATGTTGCCAATAGCAAAAGTACTTAGCTGAGAATTCAGGAAAGCAGCCAAAAATGCACTTGGAGCAATCTCCAAACAGAACATGGGCAACCAGCTCTTAAACAAATCCAGTCCAATTTATATAAAGCAGCTAAGCACAAGTTGTGTTGAATCAGTATCTATCCTAAAGTCAACCTGCGGCCAAGAAAGGGTCCCAGGTTTAAGGTCTATCAGGTTAAGTGCAAGCTGCTTTAGAAGTTATGAACTAGCTTGTTTCCTCTATGCAGCATATCTTGTGAACGTGCCATTCCTCATTATAAAAAAAAACCCAGGGTGCTGCTCTCCCTCATTTAAATGAAATAAGTCTGGTCACAGAAATAGATAGACAATGTCTAGGGCTGATATCTAGGGTTGCTTTTCCAATTCCAGTCTGAAGTCTAAAGAACACACATACTGTGGAAAGCATTTTTGATACCTCAAACATATCTTCATATACCTGAAAGTATGAAAACTGGTCTTGGTGTGATATTATAAAATTTATTATTGCCAGTAAGTTTTAAGATATTTAGGAAGAGAAAATTATTTGAGTCAGTCAAGAAGCTGAGATAATACGCAATTCAAATTATTTCTCAAGTCTCTTAGCTTTCTCTTCCATGTTTTGAAAGCCCTCAAGCAAGCTCCTCATATACAGCGAGTGGGTGAGTGCATTGTGTGGGCTGTCACTGTGCTGATTTTTCTTCAGTCAGATGTTGCCTTGAAGCAGCAGACAAGAAAGCATTGGTGGGTAACACTGAAGCTACTTAACTGGAGAAGACAGCCCACGCATTTTAACTTAACACCAAGAAAATTCCGGTACCCCAGCAGATAAAAACAAAGCTGAGAAAAAACAGCTCTGTAGAAGCATAATGGACTGCAAGTGTTTTTCTCATTTATTGATTGAAACAAACAAACAAACAAACAAACCCAAAAACCCATGAAGTTTCCATACACAAGTTTAGAAATCCCAAAACTTAGGAAACCATTTCAAATATTTGAGCGGTGCTACAGAAACCACAATAAAGCAGAAAATAAACACTTAGCTTTCAGTGCAAGGCAGTTCCTGTTTCTACACAGATGCTGTTACACCCTGCATTCAGTTCTGCACTGGCTAGAGAGTATGGAACATATTCTAACTCCAGCTTTGTCACTGAAGTGGAAATGGCTCTCTAATCAGCTTCTGCTCAGCCTCACACACACAGCAAGGCTTGCTGTGCTCTGCTGTACCCACACAGCTCCGTGCAGAGGGCTGCCCTCCTTCAAATGGTCCTGAGGCTGCCACACAGGTCTACAGGGATGTTTAGTCACTTTTTTTCCCCTCTCAGCTTTTCGTAGTAAGGCAAGTTGTTCTCAGGGTACCTAGCCCCCTGAATTGGAAAACAGTGACAGGGAGTAGATGAAGTCCCTGTAATATGGTGCAAAACTCTCAGCAACCTCCTGCCTATTTTGGACATTCACAAGTCTATGGAATCAGACAGGTTTCCTCAAGGGATACTGAAATAGCTGGCGGGAGTTCTTACCAAGCCACTTTCAATAATTCACCAGCAGTCCTGGCTAACTGGGGAGGTCACATTTTACTGGAGATTTGCAAGTGTGACTAATAAGGCTGCCCAGGTGGAGTCTCTGTCCCTGGAGGTATTTAAGGAACATGTGGAGGCGGTGCTAATGGGACTTTGCGGGTCAGGTTAAGGGTTGCACTTGGAGCTCTTGAAGATCTTTTCCAGTCTAGGTGATTCTGTGATTCTATGACACATCTTTGCATCATCCTTTGAGTGACTTATAAAAATACAACTTTTCATTTCTGATCTGAAAATTGTGCTGTCCTAAAAAAAAAAAAGGCTTATTTTTCTCATTTCTCATACCCTAATATTTTCATTTGTTTGAAATCTTCTTTCAGCCCTACCTTTATCTGAAAAACGTTGTTCTTGTGAGCCAGCACACCCTGCTGGTAGACCAGGAGAATGTGACCGTTACAGCAAAAATAAATAAACAAACAATCTGAAAATAAAGCATGACACACAATTAGAAAACAATCAGTTGTATCTCGCAGGAAAAGGAAACAAACCTCAGTAGTACATAAACCGCAGTCTTCCTGCATAGAGGAATTTGTTAATAGTTTTATTCATCTAAGTATATCGAAAAGGATTTGATTCATACTATTAAAACTATTTTTTATTTTTACAGTTGTCTCAGAAGGAACAAATTAGACATGAGGTAATTAGACCACAGTGTGCAATGCTCCAATAAGTCCAGATTCAGCTATCATTTTTTCAACGTTGAAAAATGAAAAAAAGAGCTTGAAGTAGATCTTCAACCCCAGTCCAGTGCTCAATCATTGGATCAAGCCCTGACTTAGCATTTCTGCTACAGGATCCAATGTTTTTAGTGGCAAGACAAAAACAAACAAGAAAAACAAGAACTAATAGAAAAGACTAAGTCAGACATAAAATTCTCTGGAACTGTGGGAGAAAAGATCTACTTTTGCACGTCACTTTCTTCGTTTTCAGTAAGGAGCAGGAAGATAAGGATATAACAGAAAGAGAAACAAGGGCGGAGTCTCCTGCTTCTTGAACCATGGTGCACTGCAAATAAAGAAACAAAAAGTTGTATAGCGAACACACTGATTTTCCAGATAGCTTTGCACCAACTGCGTCTCAATAAATGGGATCTTTCTTCTTAGTTTTATTGGAGATGACAGGTACTGAAATGCACAGCAAGTGAATTATATTGCCAGAGTATGTGAATTATATTGCAGATTTCGTCCTCCCAGAATAAAGGCAATTGGCAGAGGAGCAAGAAGCCTGAGTTACTATAATTCATTTTATTTTATATGTGAAGGCCTTCTCTTTCCAGTGTTCTAAATTCTAATCCTTTCGTTTCAGCTATATGTTTATTTAGAAATCATTTAAGTTTTATTGCAAATACGTACTTCTTTGAAGTCAGTACTCAATTTATGTAGATCCCAGTATAGTAAAGTACGGCATGTACACAGTAAAGTGAACTCACATAGCATTTAATCACATGGAAGTGACTCTTCTTGCGTAGCGTCCCTGAAGATGACATCACTGTAGATTATGCAATATTCAGATGATCATTTTATTGACAGCTTTGCATCCTCACTGTCAGTTCTTGAAATCTCAAACCTGATCCTGTCAGACTCCAGGTTGGTACAAAGATGTGACATTTACGTTCATTACATTCTCTTCTTTCAGTTCACCAGTTCTCTTCACCTGCTAACCCTCTGCACTGCAGCTTAAATTTAATTAGCCATAAAATCTCTTCTAAGATGATGGTAAGTCTTGAATCTGACACGTTGCATAGTCTTGAGCAGAAGTCCATGCTCTCACTCTATGGATCTAATGTGCAATTATCATATGCTACTCTTCATCAGTATGCTGGAAAGGGTCCCAGCCTGCCTCCCAATACAAATATTCCTACATTATAATCCGGTACTGTCTATTTGACTCTGTCTTTTAATTTATTCCATAAAATGATAATGTGTCATGTTTTAATATGGTGGTTATATAATTGTCTCTAGTTGTGACTAGCAATTTCTTAACTATGATTTTTTTTCCTAGGAAAATGTACTTTTACTGGAATCTAAACCATTCATGAGATTTCTGCAACCTAGATAAGTGGGGAAAAAGTGAGAATACAATTTACTGACCCACTTCAAAAGGAAAATGTTCATCTTCCAACTCAGAATGATTTATTTATGCAGCAGACCTGAATTATAGTAAAAAGTTACAATTTAAAACCCACTAAAATTAAAACGAGATGGTTTGATGTGCTCAAACAAATCATTTTACTTATATCCTTTTTTATTCAACAGGTTTTTTTTATGGCTGAACAATGTCCATCTTAAGAACATCTTTGAGATTTTGACTTCTTTATGTCAGCTGAGGATGGATGATATGATACATTTGAAATGCTGATGAATGGGGAACTCTTTCTTTCCAGACACCATATTTCAAGATTTATATTTCAAGTCTTCTTTGGTGAGTTTAATGTCATCCTTTAAGAAAATCTCATTATTTTACTTTCCACAGTCTGACTCTGTCTCCTGGTCACCAGCCCCTCACTGTGACTGTCCTTGTTGAACATGTAAGTTTGACTCTTGGAAACACTGAAGCAGGCATTTGGTTGACATTTTGTTGATGTTTTAGGGCGGACTGATTAAAAACAAACAAACAAACAAATAAATTTCCTAGAGAATCAGAGCCATTCACAAGATCCATGTTCCCTAATGCAATAGCTAATCCTTCCTAAAGCTAGTAACTGTACCATTAGCTGCTGCGTGGGTATTTAATTTAAAATGTTCAGTAAGAACTGCCTAAAGCACCACCCCTCTGTCCCTGCAATAAAAGCTGTGTGCAAAATTTGCAGAAACTTCCAAGTCTGAAATTGCTTGCTATCTCCTGGGGACACATATATGAATGCTAGTTGATCTGAAGAATAAAGGACAAAATGCCATTAGTAGACAGATGACTCCCATTCCGTAGTCAAAATCCATTGTTTTACAATGTGCTCATATTCCTAAATGGGTTCCTTACTTCAGTAAGGAATTGCTGTTTCAGCACTTAGGAGAATTTAAAGATGCTAAATGACTTTTCTTTGATGCTATGGCTTCATTATCCATTTTTAGAATTCACTTGTACATTTCTTATTGTTCTGCTATGCCTTGTTTGGCCAGGACTCTTTCTGCTGCAGCTAGAAACCCTGATATTTTTGCTAATGTCTGGAGCTCAGTCCTTAATGCCAATACAATTTGCATAAAAATATTAAATCCAAAGTTAATTTCACCATCTGAAACTGCTGCTTATGGAATGTATTTTTCTATTATTTGTAAACTCACTGCTAACCTCTTATTACAATGTTGGTGTGAGAAAAGTCTGTCTGATCACATGAGGGGAAAGGTATGCAGGGCTGGGCTGCAGATGGAATCCCCTTTCAGTGAGGGAGTCTCACCGGTGGACATGTCACCTTGGGAACATGTGGTGCTATAGGTTGTTTTCTTCCCAAGCATGAGATGTGATGAGTCTGCAACTGCAGGGACCGCAGCTCCATCACAATACCTGTGTAGTAACGAACATGAGCCTGCACCAAGACGTGTCTGGTCTGAGTCACTCGTACAGTGTAAGTGCTCTGCAGCCATCAGAGCAGCTGAGAGACCTCCATGTGTCCAGCTGAGTGACCCAGGACTCTGAAAGACCTTTCTGAAACAGCAGTTGGAGGCCAGAGTACCCTAGCGCATTGCAAATGGAACTAGAATTACTAATATTTTTCAAAGTATCAAGCTTTGATACTTAGCTCTTATACTTTGATACTTAGCTATACTTAGATAACAAGCTCTTACGGATTGACCTTCCTCCTTACCATATCAAACATAGAAAGGCTGCTATATTTGATCACTTGCTTACACAGATTCCAAAAATAGACATTGCCAGCCGTAGTGAATCCACATGCCTAGGGTTCTGATAAGGTGTCATTTCCATCTGTCAGAATAAAAACAGTGTGTGGTGTTAATTATTTGTGCACAATTAAGGATCATCACCACTCTGTTTATCAAGGCAATGCCTTCAGCTGCAAGGAGAGGTACTCAGTGAGGTGATTTCCACAGTGCCCATCTCCTCCCTGTGCTGTCAACAACCTCCACCGAGAAAGTCAACTGTTTTAAGCTTGTGAGCAGGTCCAACATTTGTGCAAGGTCCCAGAACATCAGCCCCAGTAGACTGGACAGCAAGACCATCCTCCCAGTAGTGCTGTCTGTGTGCAGAAGTTAGCAGCAAGAGGCAAAGCTCCAAAACCCCCTCCTGTTTCACAGTGTCTCTCTGCCTTTACAAATAAAGTCCCATCACTGCTCGCAGAGGCTTTTCTGGTTCTCTGAAACTCCCATTTATTAAATCCTTGAAGCTAAAATATGCTGCAAAGTCGTCTCCTCCTTCAGCTATTTAAAACACATCCTAAAAACTTCAGGGAAGAGTGCTATAAGTAAAAAGCCTCAAGAAACATGGATCTCTGAAGAAGTTCAGCTATATCATCTAAGTACTGCAAAATGTGACAGGAACAATACACGCAAGTGAAAGGAACAGAGATTTTATAGTAGAAACATTATGAAGGCAAGAGTGCCAGGCATGAGGATGGTCGTGTTGGATAGAGATTAATAAAATAAAACATGATTGTTCTGAGGCTTACAGTCAGAATAATCCACCAGGAAATTCAATATAAAATTAATCTCACACATGAAACAAGGAAAAGGAATAACCACTGCTTAATATTGAAAGTCAGTCAAAAAGTTCTTCTGACGTCCTCAGAAAAGGTTTTAAATACTCACGGGAACTCCTTTCCTGCTTTACAGCAGAGACATCCTGATTTTCCTACAGCACTGCTCATCGGCCATGATGTGAACAACAAGCCAAATGGGCTGAATGTGCAGCACGCTGCATGGGACAGCAGCCGGCCCACAGGAGCCGTGGAGCATGGCCTAGTAGACATGGCCACTGGTCCCACAAGGGAGAGGCAGCATGGACGGACAGCCAGGTAGGTGTGCTAGCACATAGCTACACACAGCAGAGCAGAGGGCAATTTTTAGAAGGAAGGGGAAAAACACCTGAAAATCTAAGAACTACCAAGATGCCAAGGCTGTGTAAGTTGGATGACTGTCACGCAAGCTCAGCCTGGCCTACAGAGCTCCTGCTGTGCTCATGTTGCAGAAACGAAAACCAACAGAGTACTGCTCCCTGTACTCCATGTGCTCTCCTCCACATTCAAAGCATGGTTACATTTGTCAACATTTGGATCAGAACAACACAGCACAACAGTGGTCGTGATTTAATGGGAATTTTTTTTTGCATGACATTTGTTTGTCACAGAATCACAGAATTGTAGGGACTGGAAGGAACCTCTGGATATCATTCAGTCCACTGCTCTGCTGAAGATGGTTCCCTACAATAGGTTGCACAGGAAAGTGTCCAGGTGGGTTTGGAATACCTCTGGAGAAGGAAATTCCACAGCCTCTCTGAGCAGCCTGTTCCAGTGCTCGTAACAATTAAAGTTAAAAATGTTTTTTCTCATGTTTGTATGGAACTTCTTATGTTCCAACTTGTGCCCATTTCCCTTGTTCTGTAACTGAGCACCGCTGAAAAGAACCCAACTCAATCTGCTTGACTCTCACCCTTTAGATATTTATAAGTGTTTACAAGTATCTCTCTGTTTTCTCTTCTCTAGGCTGAACAGTCCCAGGTCTCTCAGCTTTTCCTCAGAAGGCAGATGCTCCAGGCCCCTCCTTATCTTTGCAGCCCTCCACTGCAAAGAATGCACTCCCTCTAGAATTTCCCCGTCTTTTTTAAACTGGGGAGACCAGAACTGGATACAGTACTCCAGATGTGGCCTCACCAGGGCAGAGTAGAGTGGAAGGAGAACCTCCCTTGGCCTGCTGGCTACACTCTTTTTAATGCACCCCAGGATACTATTGGCCTTCTTGGACACAAGGGCACACTGCTGGCTCATGGCCGACCTGTTGTCCACCAGGACACCCCAGTCTAGAACTCCTCTCCAGCATATCAGCCCCAAACCTGTACTGATGCATGCTGCTATTCCTCCCCAGATGTAGGATTCTGCACCTGCCCTTGTTGAACCTCATACTGTTCCTCTCCATTCAGCGCTTGCTTGGTGAACAGAAGCACAGCTTTCTGGTGTGTCAGACACTCCTCCTGGCTTCATATCATCAGCAAACTTGCTGTGGGTGGACTTTATCCCCTCATCCAGGTCACTGATGAAGATGCTAAACAAGACCAAACCTACTACAAACCCCTATGAAACACTTCTAACTATAGGTCTCCAGCTAGACTCTGCACTGCTGATCACAGCACTCTGAGCTGTCAGTTGGACAGTTCTCAGTCCACCTCACTGTTGACTTATCTATGCCACACTTCCCAAACTCACCTACAAGGGTGTTATGGGAGACAATGTCAAATACCTCACTGGGGTCAAGGTAGACTATATCCATTGGTCTATTCAGCCAGTCACTGTCCTTCAAGCCCCATTAACAATATGGTTGTCTCTATATAGCAAACCAAGAACCAAAAAAGAACCAAGAACTTTTGCTTCCTGTTCTGAATTTTCCCTATTTTGTTATTTGAAAATGACAAACTATTGACTAGAGAAGATAACAATTAACTAACAACATACTGAGGGCCATAGCTTTTTGCATTTCTTCTTCACTTACACAGGGTAGTCCTGCAGGCACTGTTCAGTCCTAGAACAAGTATCTGTTCTATAAAGAGTGCTTTTTTTGTGTGTAACTCATCATTTCAGATGCTCACAGTACACAGCCTGACTTGTTGCTCGCTGCATTACCTGTTTTGTTGCTAGGAAACTGGAACAGAAGCCAATTTGCCATTCAGCTTTTTCTTGCATGTGCAGTTGCATGGAAGAGAACTTAAACTGATGATTATTTTAAACATTGCTCTCTAGTTTTTGCATAGCATTGCTAGAAGCAGGGGATATAGGTGCTATGAAGTAACATTGGTTCTGTGTATGATGGAGACTTCCAAAAGTTCAAGAAGACAGGATCCATATCCAGCTTGGATTCTCTCACAGAGAGTTCATTCATCTGGAAATGAAAATTCACCCGTATTGTGCTTAGATGTTCCATCTGGGCAGCACTGTACATTTTACATTTTCAGTGTTTGTACAACAATAATACACATGGCTCCAGCTAGAATCCCCACTCCATTGTCAGACTGAGTCCTTGCCTTGAAGAATTTATATTGCGCTGGTTCCATGGTTGTAATCAAGAAATGATGATCTTTCACACTTTTTGCACACCTACTGAACAGGACAGGACAGGCGAATAGGAAAGGCAATACAACTTTGCTAACAGGGAAACTGCAACACTCTGGAGACTGCAGTGTGATTTCCCTATGATATTGCTCCAGTGTTTCCCAGGCTAAGTCAACTCACCAGGCATGGAACCCGATACCCTAGATTCACGTTGGAGTGGCAGTCACAGAGACCCTTTTTCCTAATCATGGTCCTTGAGAAAGCCAATAGTTCTGTGTTTTGGCCTATCCGCATAAATTCATAGAGGTAATTAATGAGTGGTTTAGTTTTACTCCTTCAGAAAGTAACAGTTCCCATGCAGCTAATTTTGAGCTATGATAACTACCTTTCAAAAACAGAGCAACATCTCTCAAAGTTCGCATACGCAGTGATGGCCCAAGGGCTGTAACGGCAACCTGGTAGCATAAAATTTTATTCTGTATGCTGCACTTCAGCAAAGTGAAGCATGAGGAGTAAATAAAAGCAGGCTTGTCTGCTCCACATGTGTGCAGGTTCCAGCACATACACATACACAAATCTACACTCCTAAATGAAAAGAGGAAAAGTTTACCATCAAACAGCTCATGAAGATTCTACCCCTGTGAAGTTTATATAAGCTCAGTCAATTCAGTGACACAGAATGCTGTGACCCTTCAGACTGAAGATTCGGGTAAAACCTTCTAACACTGCCACAGTACCCTTCTGTCTGGAACAAGTCTTTAAACAGGTCACTAGACATAGTGACTACTGAAGCTGAATGAGCTGTAAAGCAATGAATGACAGCATGGAAGAACCATGGATAATATTGGCTGTAAGAGACCACTTGTCTTAGAGCAAATTTTGATTAAATTTTTCTGTCCACACTTACCCTTTTTCCTATCTGTTCTAGGTTTTCTATTTCCTTTATCTGTGTGCTATTTCATTGCGTGCCCCTTGAGATGCAGTTTAAAAAATCCAAGTTTCTCAATATCTGTTCTGAGTTGCTCACATAGATTCTCAAAAATTTTGAGGTTACCACAGTTGTTGTCTATTGATGGATTTATTGGCTTATTTTCTTTCTTTTTCTCTCTATCATCTCATACTTTCTTTCACATAACCATGATCATAACAACAGGGTGCATCAGACATACATTTTGAAACGACATCTACAAAAATAAGCTTGTGTAGCTAAAATTCTTCTGAAACAGATGTTTCTGAATATTTTGTGGTTGATACTTGCGCTTAAATATTTATGTTGCATCTTGCTTTGCATTTGGCAAGATCTGTAAGTGTCTTCCTCTCGGGGAGTATAGTGTTCTATTATCTTAATGCATAATAATGTATTGCCATTATAGCAAACTGCTCCATAGCAACGTAACTTAGCCTCATGCTTTTTAAAGCAGTAGTTTTTACCGAAAAAAAACCTTTCAGGACATGTAAGATAATGCAAAGGAAAGGGGGAATAAAAGAAAAGCCCTAACATAGCAAGTAAAGGCTGGAATCTGGTATTCTAGGATTACTTCCAAGGCAAGAGGATAAACGTTAACCAAAGGATGTTGACTGCATTTCAAAAACATCTTTTGTCATGCATTGAATTTAGAACAGAACAGAAAGGGAATTTTGATGGAAAATATATTTGGGGATATAAAATTAAACATTGTGTGGATGTGAAAATCTGACAATAAAAAACAGATTATGAAAGTATACACGTATGGCAAATGTTTTTCATTCACTAATTACTCCCACTAGGCCCAATAATGACAGGGCAGTAATAGTAGAAATGATACTATACTAAGATACTACATACTAAGATAGTATGTAGTCATAGAAGTATCAATCAGACAAAATCTTATTTAATTCATACATCTACTTGAAGCAGGACTATTGCCAACAAAAGATAAGATCAGATGTGGCTTAATCTAGACCACTGTTGAAACCTTCCAAAGACAGAGATCCCACAACCTCCCTGAGTCAACCTCTTCCTGTCCTGCACTAGTCACCTAGAGTAAATATTTTCTTAACACCCAAAATGAACCTCCCAGGCTCAATAGGTGACTGATGTTCCTTGCTATGGCATGACGGGGCCCTACAGGAATGCTGAGGAGGGAGTTTTTGTAAGGGTATGTAGCAATAGAACAAGGTGGAAATTGCTTTAAAATGGAAGAGGGTAGATTTAGACTAGATATTATGAAGAAATTCTTTACTGTGAGGGTGGTGAGACACTGGAACAGTGTTGCAGATGCCCCCTCCCTGGAGATGTTCATGGCCAGGCTGGATGAGGCTCTGAGTAACCTGGTCTAGAGGGAGGTGTCCCTGCCTACAGTAGGGGGTTGGAACTAGATAATCTTAAAGGTTCCTTCCAACCCAAACCATGCTGTGATTCTATGATCTGGCACTAACGGGTGGAATTTGGCTCCATTATCTTTGTGAAGGCTCTTCCAGAAGTTGTAGGTATCTGATAACTCACCTGTTTGCTTCTCATCACAACAAGGCACAGATCTCCCAGCCTTTCTTCACAGGGCTGTGCTCATTTGTTGCAGGCTTCTGCTGCTTCACCACTTCCTTCTTGAATTAGGCACCCAAAACCAGGCAGAGTTGTGGCCCTACCACACTGAGGTGTAGGGATGATCACTTTGTTCATTCTGCTGGTCACAGTCTTCCTAAGTAATCCATACGTGTACACCAGTACTTCCTAAAGGGTCTTTAATTTCTGTTACCTCTGATGCAAATGAGGACCTTCAAAGCCCAAACCATACACCAGAGCTTTAAGCTCCTCTGTTCTTGGTTTCCTTTTTCTTCAGTTTTCTTCTGAGCTGCAAACAGCATTTTCTATGTTACATTTTGATAATTTGGTTATTACAAATGAAGGCAAATTCTCTGTATTAGGGAAAAACCATGAGGGATATGATCATAGATGTTCCAGGCAATTTCATTACATAAGTCATTGCCTTAAATCACTGTGATTACAGTGATTAATTTATTCTCTCACATCTGAAACATTTTATTAAATACAACACCCTTATTTGCTCATTGCTTATCATAAAGCAGAGCTGATGGTTCCTGCATTGTATCTCTCAGTTTAACAAGCCCTATAATTTTCTCAATAACAGGCATAGTTAGCGTAGCTTGGTTTAGTCTTGTTCTGTAGGATGACCAATTGAATCACGCTAGGCACAAAAAAAAAAAACACCAAACAAACAACCTCTTAGAGAATGCTCTTTATACACCTTGCTTTAAATAAAAATAATATAGGTCTTTTGTGATTTTGGGGTTACCTAAGAGTGCAAGAAACCTAAAACCAGTATAAGCTGGAATATTAAATATGATATGCACAGGAGACTTTTCCATATGTCATTTTAACAGAATAAATCTAAACTTCCAGACTCCACTCATTTGTAACAAAAAATAAGTAAGTGAGTTCCACTGTGAAAAGTCCTAGCACATTACTTTAACAAGTATGTCAGGAAAGAAAAGGACAACTGAAGACAGGCAGGAAAAGCTGATGCTTTACAAAGCCACCCCACAGGACTAGGTGAAAGCACAGGTGAGGCATGAGGTCTCTTCCAGATTGGATTGCTGTGCCCTGTAAAGGCAGAATGTCCCTGCTTCTGCAGTGGGCCTTCTTAAGCATGCCTATTTGTTTAGACAAAATGTTTGTCACCTCAGATACTTCAGTAGTTCTCATTGTTAGTGGGAAGATCTGCAGCAGAAAAAGGAGCGAGCTTCAACCACTCATACAAAAGCCTTCAAATTATCTATGCAGTCAACTGAAAGTATCGCATGAGAGCAGCCCTCACAACATAACCTCTGAAAAGAAGGTTGTTTGCTTAATTAGGACCTGCATGGATGCTACAAGTTGAAGGATGCAATTAAGTTGTCTAGCTTCCCTCAACCTGAATAATTTGTTTCTTTCACATTAAAATTTCTCATGCATTTCATCTAATGCCAGATAAAAGTAATCTGTTGTTGGTTTGGTGGATTCTTTTTCTCCTACTCCAGACTGGTAAGGACTTGCAACTCCTGTTGAAATAAAGCGCCTTGCATCTCACAGAATGAAATGAGTAACACCTTGGTGCTTCTCAGGGAGCATGTCTGGCATTTGAGCTGAGAGCAAAACATTTCTGCATGAAAAGTAGAGAAAGCCCAAATCAATAACAGTAGTTTTTCCAATATAAACATGTATGTTAGTGATACTTACATAATAAATCATTTTCAGAAGAAAAAAACCACACACACAAAAAAAGCCAGAAAACAAAACAGACACACAAATACAAAAAAAAAATATATATATATAGTATTTAAAAGAACAACTACGAATGATCAAGTAGAATAAACGAGTTAGAGTATAATTGCTACCATGTAACTTAAAGAGCTCATTTGACTGCATGTTGAATGTCTACTATGTCTACTATCCCATTCCTTAGGATGTAGGTCCAAATTTGAAGCTAACTAAGGAAAAAGTTAACATTTGAGTTAATAGAATCTATTCCTTTATACTTTTAGGATAAGGGCAAGTGATGAGACCCAAAACATACAAGAGCAAAAAAACAATACTTCAAAAGAAATTAAAAGTGGTAACTCAACCTAGGACCAGACAAGGTCCTCATGGTGCTGCACTGACAAGACTGAAAAATTAAGCAAAAATTAGGAAATGTTCAACTCAATGTTCATCTCAATTATAGTTTCAAAACATGAAGCTTACTTTTGAAGGTTGAATGCTTTATATTTTCTTATTTAGTATCACATATAGCAATTAATGACTATGATTTGGGCTTTTTTTAATATCTGGCATTCATTGCAGCTTTTGTATACTGGCCTCAATAACTCCCTGTGCAAACACAAATAGATCAAAGGAAGTGAATAATGTGACAGCTATGGGTGTTGAAAGAGGTATGGCACGTTAGCCAATCTACTCTAAGGTGTTACAAGTCTGAAGTGGTTCTACAAGTGATATATCACATATGAAAATTACTTAAGAGAGAATGGAGCCTGAAATCCACTAGGAGTGGGATCCTGCACTTAAGTCACCAGATCTCAGATGGGCAGTTAAGCTGTAGGCAAGTGACAAACACAAATGTGCACAGAGAAGGCAGCCCTTCATCCTGAGGGACAAATCATCATCTCAAGGCCAGAATCATTGAACTAGAGCTGCTAAGGAGAAACAAAGGTGGGCCATAGAGCAGCTCCACCCCACCTCAACTCATCACACAGGATCCTGGGGAACAACAGAGTATTCTGGAAAGAAAGAATCAAACCAGACAAAGGGCAAACGGCACTGTTGCATCCTTCCCAGAGACGATGGAGCCCTTTTGCAATAAGAGCACTCTTTAAACACCTGTAATCACAGATGACAGAAAAACACAGCCAATGGTGGCAGAAGATTCAGTTTTCAGACATCCGTAGCTAAATGCCTATGTGGCATTTACTAAAAGCCTACATGGGCTGCAATGGCAAAGAACTAGAGAGTGTGAGGTCCTTGAGACAAAGTATGAGCTCTGCAGTAGGGACTAAAGACAGCACACCAATTACAACATTCTTGAAATGAGCCTATAGCCAGGTGCAAGACCAGCCAAAGGACAGATGAAGCACAATCCCAGTGCATGGTTAAGAAGGTAATCTGGGAAGACAGTAAAGATTTACTAGGAACTGGAAAACAATGCAGGTATGCTTTGCATATGCAGCTAAAGCAAAACTGTCTGAGCACCAAGTTATGACAGGACTGAATGATACCAACCCGCTAACTGGGATTACATTAAATTCTTCCTAATGCAGTCATTTTTTAGTTTGGCTTGTCAAGTTTAAACTACTGGATTAGTTCACCTGGCTGTTTCTTAATTGTGACAGTCTTCATTTTAGACATTTTTGAGACTTCTGTGTCCCTGTTTTTAGTTTATTGTGGCAGACTGAGCACTGTCTGCACTGGCAAATGGAAGTTTTGGAAAAAAAAAAAATCTTCTCAGCCTAAGGAAGGCAGCTAAATGTTAAAAGTTTCATAAAGCTACACATAAGTTACACCCAAGTAACTGCAGAATTGAATTTCTTAAGTGAGGGGAGTTGGAGCATTGTATCAGTAATAGGAGTCTTCCATTAACCGCATTGCAGTCCCCCAGTATCCTGAGAGATCTGTCATTTATAAGCAAAACGATGCATTTCAACCATGCATTTTAAATATCCGAATTTGTTAAGTGCTTCACTTCTCTAAATACGTCCAAGTTAAAATACAAATGGTTAGCTATCAAATTTTGACTTGCTGTAGTGGCTCCAGAGAGCGATGATTTCCGAACAAATCCTCTAGTTAGTGATTTTGAAAGTGCTCTGCTCCTCAGAGCATTACTTTAAACTTCTGGGAAGGCTGCTGCCAGTAGGGTGTGCCCTCTTTCTACTCAAGCCCTGAGAAGAACCCAACCAAAACTCCAACACTGCTTATATGCAAAATACACAGTGAAATACACTCTTTAGAATACATAGTGAATACGTGCTTTAGAAAACAATGATACCATCTAAGCAGAAATGTCAGAGAAAATTTAATAGAATGAGAAATGAAAATCCCCTGCTATTATTTTGCAACCGGGCTGTTTTAGATAGAACCTTCATTAAATTCAACAGCGTAGAAGTAATATGAGATTATGGAAATAATATTGTTCTTAATATAGTGTGAGATATACCAGGCAGAAAATTTTACAGCAGGTTATTTCAACTCTAAAATGTTTGTCTATGAGATGCTATTGCCATAAAGAAAAACTAGAGCACATTTAATGCATTGAAAAATCAGGACCTGTCATCAGCATATGCTTTGTACAAGTGCTGCGCTAAATTTGTTTTGTTTTGTTTCTCATATTGCTATCATTCATATATGACATAAATTGACACATTTTGTATGCTATGCTACTGGAAACAGATCGAGCCAAAAAATTCCAAGCTGGATGATAGATTTGGGGTGAATATTGACCCTACAGAAGCCAAGGCCTTTCATTCCATTGTTCAGTATTTCAGGCTCCTCATCCAAACATAGTTTGGGTGTTTCAGCCTGAAAAGGATGAGCTGCATCTTTTTAGTTTGAAACATTTGTGCTCCTTCTTTGAAGCACTTGGATTCAGGGGACCATGCCCCTGGCAGTCGTGGCTGGTTGATTTCATAAAATGTGCCTAATGGTCTTGCTACACTGCAGGATATATAAATACTTCAAATAATAGTGTCTGCTGAACAGAGCCTTCAGTTTTCCAGTCTCAGTTCAGATATAAACAAGCATCTGAAAGTATCTTTGAAGTAGCCAGAGCCTATTCATTTCCTGCCATAACCATCACAGGGATCTCTGTTCCCTGCTACTGCTCCCTGCTACTGGTGACCCATTTCTGTAACTGGTACCATCTGCATACCTGGTCTGCTGATGGCCCATAGGAATCTGTCATGGAACGAGAAGATAACATTTATCACTGAACAATTTTGATGTGTTTTCTGCTTCCCAATGGACACCGCTAAGATTAGGACTGTTGTTTTTACAGTGCAGTTCCCTGCAGGAAAGATATGGGTGCTGTAGCTCATTTGTTCAGGACAGGCTTCTAGAGCAGATGGCATCAGCAGGCATAGATGCTGCTACAACTTCGATGGCTGCTTCTTAGCAGCAAGGGCTGGATCTGGGACTACCACAGCTTGGAAATGAAGAGATTCTCTGGCCCCAGTGATACTTCATGAATGTGGCTCCCAGTCAGTGGTTATTCTGGATTCCTCAAGCCACAAATACCAGGACTAGCTGGATAATTTTTCTGTGGTGTGGAGGGAAGGAATGTCTTTAAATCCATTCTGATAGTGCTATGCTACAATGTGGTATTTGTCACTATTGCCCTGGGTAAAACTAATAAACTGTATGCTGCAGCATGGGATTTGTCACTACTGCCTTGGGTAACCCAAAATTGTAATAAACCATGCACTTTGAGCTAATCATAAGCAATGAGATTTACGGACAGCTTCAAATGTTGTTAACAATATTTCCATGAACCTTCAGGCAACCACAGTGTTTCTTTAATACCTGCAGAATTTGGAAGTTGGTTATGGCATGCAGCTGTTGTCCCCACCAACCTCTGCAGTCAGATAATGCATTGTCACTTGCTGTAGTGGACATGGCACTTGGACTATGGCTTTCTCTTTTGTTTCAACTATTAAAAATATGCTAAAGAACGAAAGTTTCCTTGGAAAGACAATTGGAATATTATAGGGAGAACTTAGTAGCTTGACTGGCATATTTTTTTTTTATTTGAGCTTTACCTTCAGTGATTTCTATTCCTATTATAATTCTCATTAACATCCTCATGCTGCTCCAGAATCAAGCATTCAGCTGTGAATGCAATGTGGGTGGCTGATTAAATAATCCACGGGTTTTGATAAAGAAATCTTTAGTCTTTTTGTTCTAGGTTCCGAAGGAACCCCCAGAAGACAAAATGGTATCAAGAAGAAAATAAATACCTTAAAAACATCAACAAGAAATTCATTCAACCACCAGCTCACTGACAAAAGTAATCATTTTATTATTATTCAGTGAGGACAAAAATCCTCCTCTAAATTTGAAGGCCTTTCTCTGCATCACTCAGCACAGATCTGAAAAAATCATGTGTTATTTATGAAAATTAAGACTGGCAGGACCAAGTTCCACCTCCCTATCATCCCGTACTTACTTTTCAGATGATCACACATCTCAAATAGACTCACACAGGTCTTGCACAGTGTGCAAACTGTCCTTGTGAAGTTTATTCATTAAATGCAAATGTATTTGGAAATGAAAAATAAATTTCTTCCTGAAAATCAGTTATACTGAGTGGCATTTTATACTGGAAATGTGTAAATATGGTTGAAGTACTAACACATTCCAGCAATGTACACTGTAGCATCTAACGCCAAACCATGATTTGAAACAAAGACTGAGTCAAAGTCTTATAACTGGCATCAGCCCATTTTAGCCACTCCTGCTTTCCTTTTGTGCCTTTACATACCTGTGGCTATGGCTTGACAGAACTGCTATAACAGAGACTTAGTGGGGTAACTCCTGGGAATTAATGTTGTTCTAAAATGGCATAGCTTGTCCAGAAGGGAGAGACATGACAAAAAGGAAGTTTGCCCTTTAAGTCAAGGATACATCTGATTTAGATGGCAGTGTGTTTTTCTGAATGCTTCTCAATGATAATTAAAGACAAAATACACTTTATAACACCAATGAACACAAGAGCAAGAGACACAAGTGAGTATTTTTGCAAGCTCTTACAGAATTCTCCATAGAGTACATTTTGTCATTACTGGAAATCTGAATTACCCAAATACCAACTAGACAGGGAGTACAGACTACCTATCAAACCTCTAGAATGGATTGGTAAAAATCTGTGATAGAGTAGATGGGAAAAGCAGCTAAAAGTGATAATCTTCTGCGTATGACAGAAGATTCCCCTCAAAGTAGAAAGTAACTAGGGTGAGAATGGCCATTAAATGACAAAGTTCAAGATTATTAGAAAAGTTAGAACAATAGATTTCAGAAGGTCAGACACCCATATGGTAGGACGGTTGGACTAGATGATCTTGTAGGTCCTTTCCAACTTTGTGATTCTATGATTCTATGATAAACTCAGGTGATATTATCTTCTGTCATATTAAAGGGAAAAAATTAAGAGTAAGGGGTACCCATTTGGAAGGGGTACAGGAAGTAATGTAAAACCATTATTTTGACAAAATTGCTAAAAATCATAATGGAGTTCAACTGTAAGACAGAAGCAAAAAGAAAGGCCAACCTACTAAAGATGAATACATAGGTATGCCACAAGAGCTTGGAATAGGGAAGAACAGAATGAGCTGTAATTAACAGAAGACGACCAAAAGTTAAAGGGAAGACCAAGACAACAATTTTCACTAAATTAATCTTCATTAAAAAGAGTGTCAGCAATTGATATGGGATAATTAATATATGACAGAAAAGAAAGACTTCTCCCTGTGTATTTCAGACATTCATTTGAATCATCTTGGTCTGATGACTTAATCCCACATCACTTAAATGGGTTAGACAGCAACTCCCAGCTCTGAAAACGATTATTTCTAGTTACCCAAGAAGGAAAGAGTCATTCAGCAGCATATAAGAGGATTATCTTCAAAAAAAATGATAAAGGAAGAACTGAGGAAACTAACAGCTCAACTTCAGTTAATCTGAAAAAATGCTCATGGTCAAACAAAGAATTTGGAATTATCTAGAAAAAAGAAATTATCTAGGAAAAAAATAAATCAGCAGCGATTAATCCACTGCCACACTTGATAAGCATGGCCTAAATTAAACTACGGAAGGATGAATAGAAAATCTTTCTCAGAGAGTAACTGCAAGTGATTAGATATAAAAATGGAAGACTGCACTGGGATTCTGCAGAGATCTCATCTACTTCAATCTCCCTGCTCTCTTCTCTATTAAAGGTTTGAGTTCAGCCCCCATCGATGTGGATCAACTGAACAAAGTTCATGGAAGCACCATGAAAGAACACAGGAAAGAATGATTCTGTAAGTCCTTAAAGAGGGAAAATTGAGCACGAAAAACTGAGTTCAGAAGAATTTAAAAATCAGTGAAAAGCATCAGAAGACACTGCAATAATATCTTATTTCTCTTGTCTTGTCTTCTTAAGAACTTCTCAAAAGTGACATGGAGTCAGCTGCAGAACCAGGTAATCCTTAGAGTCCCTCCCCAGCCATGTCTCCCCATAATCCCAAGTACCCATCCCTCGACTCTTTCTTATAATATACTTATTAGAAAGCAGTAAAAGTCTTGATTGCTTTCATTACTTGTAATAATTATGCTTCCTTCCTCTTTTCCACTGTGCAAGTGTAGTCAGGTTTCCAGCAAAATAGTATTTTTTAAAAACTGGCTTATATTTCATATGACTTCTTTTCTTTTGCACTATGGACACCATGTGGTGCTTCTGATAACTACAAGGTCTCTGGCTGCATTTTACTATTAGGAATACTATTAGGATTAAAGCTTGCAAAGGAAGCATTGCACTTGCCAAGAGTGTACAATTACAGTGCTTTTGAGGCTACTCTAAGTTTCACAAGTTATCTAGTCAGTAAAAGGGCTACAACTTCAGATGTGCTCAGTCAGTCATAAACTGCAGAGTATCACCCAGTGATTACCTTAAAATCTTTAACAAAACAGCTGACTTTATATTTCCTACAGCGTGGAGAAACCATACATGTGCAAAGCATTTAGTCTGCTATACAAAACTCCATGTAGAACTTCATGGTTTTCAGCAAATGATGCATTAGTTAGCTATTTTACTAAAGACATCATTTTTCCAACACACTAAATAGGAATAGGGTGGTGTTACCACAAGAATAGCATTTTTGAATCACACATTTCCATGTTTTTACCATTCTCTTGCATAATGTTTATGTGAAGCCTGAACAAAATTTGAAGCTGTATAGCGTGCTAGTTAGTTATTAAACAAGTGATTGTAACTGTTCATTAATAAAAGACTTAAAGTGCAGCAATAATTTGTTTGCTAAGTACTTTCACTTGTCACAGATGAAGGCAATGTATTTTTATGATGACAGAGTAACTTACATTTTTCATTACTGCAAATCAGTTGTCAGGGTTCCAGCCTGGTTCGGCCTAGTTCTGTAACCAATGGGGCAGAGGAACCCATGGACCACGTTTCATTCTTAATGCTGGACGACATCAAGATCTTCATAATGTAAGTTAAAATCTGAAATAACTCCGGTGATTTGCACTGTATCATTCATGCCTGGAGATATCATTATACCTACGGTTTTCATCATAATGAGATCGCTTATTTAATTCCCTATGATTTTCATGGTTGTATTACCTGTGAGACAATTGCTTTGAACTTCATTTTTGTTGATATCCCGCATATAAAAGGAAAAAAAGACACGTGATGTGTTTTCACATTTTCATATTTTCACATTTTCAATTTTCATAATTCGACATGATGAAAAGAAAAACAGCAAATTTCTGATAAAAAGCAGAAAACCAAACATTAATGCAGGCCATTACACATGTTTAATGCATAATGACTCTCCTTGAGGAGAAACAAACAGACTGCTTGCCTTTGAAGATGTATTAAGCTGCAAACAGTCACAGCTACAAAACACTGCAGGTGTTACTAAAAACACGGCTTAGATTGCATACATCCCCACAGCAGCTGTGCTGGCAAGACAGAGGGGTATTTTAAAGCACAGCAGTTTGGACTTCAGTTTAATTAAAATATGATGACATTCAGAGGAAAAATAGACAAGCTGTTTCAGATCTCTGCTAGTAAATGCCTACTAGCCCCACTGCTTCAAAGCTGGCCTTTGTGAGTTGGTTGACATGAAAGATACAGGGCCACAGGAAGTTCTGGAGGGCAGATTTCCATATATTTATTACCGTGCTAATCAAAAGGCCTCACCTCCTCTGTGGTGTGAATTTTCAGAGGCCAAAAGGGGCTGCTACAGTTCCCTTCAGGAGTACCCCACAAACGAGTTTTCATGGCATAAGAGGCAATTGCAGAAAAACTATTCATAGGCAGAGGGAGCTGTATGCAACCTCCTCTTTGCAGAGCTTCCTGACTCTTCTCAGAATGCACATACCCCTTAATTCCCCTTCTTGCAGCCCAGGCTTCAGAGATTTTTTTTCTGAAGAAGTGTTAAAATTGTTTGGTATGAATGAGGTCTCTGAACTTAATAGTCAGCCAGTGGCTAGAGCTGTTCCTCATGCTGTGCTATAAAAGAATCAGACGTTTTCTTCTGGCAGAGCAAGCCAGATTAAGGTCAAATAGCTCTTTTGCAGTGAGCAGGCAAATAGACAGGCTTGGGCAGCAAACCCAACAGATAATCAGCTGTCTTTCAGCTTGCTCAGCCTACAGTCTTGTTCACATGAGCCACTTCAGTACTGGTGTCAGTGGAGGTGAGGAGAATCACAGAATCGCAGAATTGCAGGGGGTGGAAGGGACCTCCAGAGGTCATCGAGTCCAATCCCTTGGCTAAAGCATGTTCCCTACAATAGGTCATACAAGTAGATGTTCAGACGGGTCTTGAATATCTCCATAGAAGGAGACTCCACAACATTTCTGGGCAGCCTCTTCCAGTGCTCCATCACCCTTACCATAAAGAAGTTCTGCATCATCTATATGGAACTTCCTGTGTGCAAGTTTGAGGCCATTACTCCATGTCTTATCGTTACACACCACCAAGAAGGTGAGGAAAGATCTTCTCTTTGGGCAAAGACCAAATTTATAGCAGACAAAAGTGTTCATGCGATCTAGACATTGAGTACCTCAACACCTGCAGTGTGCTTATCCTTACTGTATGGTTGCCCTATTTTCATTGAATTAAGGGCTTATGCAATTACTTTTCTGTGTGTCACACTGTACCTCTCCCTCCACACTCAATTAAATTAAAAACTGATAAACAACTTCCTCCAGATCTGATGGAACAGCAAATATCTCAGAGAGAAGATTCCTTAAAACACTGGAAAAAGCATCGGAAGGGAGACGGGAGACCAGAATGAATTCCTTTGTGGAGGCAGTTGCACCAGGAGCATCACTTTGCATATGCTAGCTAATCCTGAATGCATTGAGGACCAGTTTGCTTCTTACCCAACAGACAATGTGGAGCCAGACTTACTGTAGTGGTGGAAGTGGGTGGAGATGGTCATGGTTGGTTGGGTGAGCAGAGCACACTCACATCTGTTCTGATAATGTGGCTGATCACACCCCTGGGAGACCAGCAGCACTTGGCCTGTCTGTCAAGAAAGGAAAAACTTGCAGCCATAAGTTCAGAAATAAAGTAACATTAGGAAGAAAGTAATTTGTTGCAAAATAATTCATCAAAGAAATAATACTGAAGGCTTGAACATTACTCTCCCAATAAATTCACTATTCATTCCAAGGAAAAACATTTTACTGAAGTGCTTTTAGTTTTTCCTGCTTTTCTTGTTTTTCCTATAGCATGCCTGAAAATTATTGCTAATTTTCCCTAATTTGTCTTTCTCATAAAGAACTCTCAAGTTTTTCCCTCAGCCCGCATGTAACTAACAAGGTCTCACCAATTTTTGCACTGCAGTTAAGAACAAAATCTCTGGCTTGTTAAATGAATATGGTGGAGAGATTGGCAGTTATCTACAGTAAAACTATATAATGTCTTATGTACTTTCAAGTTTGCTACATTATATTATTGCTGGAAAGGTGATTACGGAACACAAGCATTTTGACTTGGAAAGAAAGGTCTCTCTTGATCTCAGTTAATCAAAGCGAGTTTCCCAGCTCAGGAGCATGTACTGGCACGATCAATGTGCAAAAATGTTCAATTTCACAAAATCAAAAAAAAAACAAAAAAAAACAGTGTTTTTGAACACTCCTGTCACATTTTAACCCTCCTGAAACATATTGATTAAAACTATTCTTTGCACTGCTTGTGCATCCATCCCACACAGTACCAAGGCCATGCCTTGCTGTCCTGGTGCATGGATCAGAGACTCTTTCAAAGTAAATCACAGATTTTTTCCAGCCTTTGTCCCTTCCATGATCTATGTGTCCGGAGCTTAGATTCAGTCTTGGAAGCTGGGCTGCAAGTATGGGAATGTAAGACAAAAAGTAGTACATAGAATTCCTCTTGATTTGAACAAATGTTTGGAACAATATGAAAGAAAATGTTTTATTCAGGTTTTGTACATTTTTTAAATTTTAAATGAGAAAATTATGAGGTAAAGTTTGAAATATATTTCATTTGGACAAAGTAAGTGATTTTTTTTCCTCTTTTTCAGAACTTTTACCAGCTTTCTTCCTTTTTTGTCAGGCTGAACCATTTGGTAAAAACAAAAGTCTTTCACAATCTGTTGTGATCATGCAAAGGCTTCTTGATTCAGAGAAAAAAAAATCATCCAGATGAAATGCTGTGCAGCAGAATCCACATTAATCAGGATTGCGGGGAGTATGATCTGAAAGTTTTTTCCTCCTCCCCTCCCTTCTCACTTCCCTCCCTTTATTGCTGCTAGATGTTCTTTTGAGAAGTCTATCTGCAAACCAAGATGTAGTCAAGCCCAAAGTTTCCTTAAGGCTCTCCTCCTCTTTTATTTTTTGTTTTGAAGTGAGATGATGAAATAGCCCTGGGATTCTGACAAGTTAGCACAATTTACTGAAACCTGTCCATTTACCTTTTCAATTGTGGATATAATCAGGAATGTCCAAACAGAGCAAGAAAACATACTGCACTTCTGCCTGGAATCAAACTACAAAGGCTGACTGAATTCTTAGAAGAGCTACTCCCCCCAGACATGTAGCCCTCTGCAGAACCTGACCCTCTGAGGGGGTGGATCTCTAACCACAAATAAGAGAGCAGGAGGAGAAAGCAGGAGGTCCCTTGGCCATGATTCCCCATTACGGATGTGTGGCTGGGGATAAAGTATATGTTAAGCCCTGCCTCACAGCTCCACATTCCCACCCTCATTTTCCCTTTCTTGGGCTTCCGCCACTCAAGCTTTGGCTGGAACCCAGCCTGCAGCCCTGCTATGCTCCCCTTTGACTCCTCCAGCATGCTGGAAATCCCCTCTCACTTCCACCCTCCTCCACTGACATGAGGGGATCCTAACTCTCAGTTCAGCAGCTCCAAAATCCTTTGGTGATCCCATCTCTCCCATGGGCCCCCAAGTCCCTCTGCTCCAGCAGCTCCTGGTTTTCCAGCTGCCAGCTCCAGGCACTGAGAGTGAGTAGAAGCATGGGCTGCTGCCCATGGAGCAATGAGCATGGGGTGATCTCAGAGAGGCATGAAGAAATCAATAAAAATGGAAACTTTGGGCCTTTTGAACTCTAACTTATTCCTGATGCAAAACAGTTTCTGCTTTGCTTCAAAATAATAAATAAATAAATAAATAAATAAATAAATAAATAGATAAATAAATAAATAAAATAATAGGTAAAAAGTGTACTCTTTGTGAGTATGTTGAAAAGTACAGCTTTGGAGCAGGATACTGAAAAAGACGTCTCAAAATACTTTTCTCATTTTATCAATCAGAATAGCTGAAAAACATTTCTGCTGACCCACAGTATTTAGCAGGATTTGATTTCTTTCTCTGATATGAATTTTAAGCCCTAAAGGGGAAAAAAGAAGAAGAGGAAGAAGCGGAAGGAATGATACTTAACTCAGAAGACTGCAGAGCAATGTCTAACTGCCTTACTGAGACAGAAGGCATTGCTGCTGTGCAGCATGCAGGCTACGGACGCTAGAGGGTCCCTGTGATCCAGTTTTGCGCTCCTTTCATTGCTGCAGCCAAGTACAATTACGGTACGTCCTTGCAGCCAGGGGAAAAAAAACAATGTTGGCAATCTAAAGTTACCACCCAGAACCACATTAAGAACTGCACAAGTAACCATGATGGTTTTCTCAGTGTTTAAAACTAGTGAGCGACGTGGCACTCTCAGTCTCCTAAACGGAGCAGAGCAGTCCTTTGGAAACTTCCTTGGCCAGAAGCTTTCCTCTGAATTTGGATACACCCTGTAATACAGAGTGGTTGCTATACTGAAGAAGACCAGATGAAATAGAAAGTTAAAAATAAAGTAGTGAGGTTTTGAAAATAATGGTATGTAATTTTTTTTATTTTTTTATTTTTCACTCTGAATAAGTTTAAGGGTGTGCTGCACAAATAGAGCATTTATTAAAGAAAGTAGCTGTCTCTCAGTTTTAGAATTAAAAGTCTGGTATTCATGAAATAGTCCATTAACCCTAATTTATTATGCAATAGCCTTCTGGCCATGTTTTCAAGTCAAGATTAATTTGTGGAGGTCTCATTCAAGATTTAGAACACATTTTTGCTGATATTAGTGAGCAATATTGGTGGTAGGTGGATGGTTAGATATCTTAGAGGTCTTTTCCAACCTTAATGACTCCATGGTTCTATGATTCTATATCATCAGTTTTCACCGTAAGAAGATTGCTATTTTTCAAAGCTACAGTCCTCACAATAATTAGATACATCTTGTTTCAAAGCTGTACTCCTACTCTATTGCATTATACATTTGAAGCCACATTAAATGGCTTTAAAGGGTTAATGAGGAATAGGTATCCTAATTCAACCCTTGCTGAAGCTTTATGGATGTGCCAAAGTGGATCCTGTCAAAGCTAAATGGGTCATCACTGAAATTAAAGAAAAATGTCAAACAGGAGGAGCCTGGAAAGGAGGTGGAAAAGCCTGCTGCCTTGCTACTGGGGAAACAGAAGAGCAAGATGCTGTAAATTACACAAGAATCCATCTGATGTTATCAGTAAAAGAAATTTTACTATTAAAGGAAGCCCACCCTTAGCCTCTATGGGACTAAGAGGAGTCAAGGAATAAAATGAAATACTTTCCATGCATTGAGAGCACCAATACATCGGAGCTGGGTGAACACATAGTCTGTCCCTTCCATTCTTTCCTGTCTCCCTCTCTTCCTGCCACCAAACCAGCTCCCTACGCCAGGGACATGCTGGTTCTACTCTGCCTGAATGGGAGGAGGGCTGGGCAACAGCCAGCAAAGCCGGCTCAAATTCTGGATCTCCTTGTGCTCCAGAGGTGGCCAACATGGATAAATTTGGCAAGAACCAGAGGCAGAGAAGAGCATCACCTGAAACGGCTGTGAAGAAGGCGCTTTATACACTGCCTACTCTTCCTCAGTACAGAAATTTCAGGTGGGGTAGGACGATATGCTCCAGCTGAAGATTAGGTGGTGCACAGCCTTTCAGAAGGAACACAGGAGCCAAAATCAAACCATTGCTAGTATTTTTATAATTGCAGGAACTCACTTATTTGGGTCAAGCCTTTATCCTCTGATAACATTTTGTGTGTATGTGCACTACTATTTATTTGCAGCTTTTTAGGAGATATAAACATTAGCAGGCAAATGCAATTTCACAGATCATAGAATCGTGTAGAAATCCTAATGTTGGAAAAGACAGTAAGATCATCTAATCCAACCATCAGCCCATCCCCACCATGCCCACTGACCCATACTGCTCAGTGCCACACCCACACATTTCATGAACACCTGCAGAGACAATGCCTCCACCACCTCCCTGGGCAGCCAGTGCCAGTGCCTCACCACGCTTTCTGAGAATAAATTTTTCCTAATATTCAACCTGAACCTCCCCTGGTGCCACTTAAGTCCACTTCCTCTCATCCTATCACTGTTACTTGGGAGAAGAAGCCAACCCCCACCTCACCATAGCCTCCTTTCAGGTCACTGTAGGAAGCAATAAGGTCTCCTGAGCCTCCTCTTCTCCAGACTGAACAACCCTGGCTCTCTCAGCCTCTCCCCATCAGACTTGTGCTCCAGACCCCTCACAGCTCCCTTGCCCTTCTCTGGACATCCTCCAGAGCCTCAACGTCTATTCTTGTAGTGAAGGGCCCAAAACTGAACACAGTATTCAAGGTGAGGCCTCACCAGTGCTGTATACAGATTTCTCACAAATGTTGTCTACGAGTATCTGTTGATATTTTTCTTTGTACCTATAGATATTCTCTCTTTGCCAGAGAAATTGCTAGACTACCATTAAGAATGGAACTAGGCTTCTTTTTAGAGATTTTATTCACATACAGTAAAGAATGGGGAATTTCAAAATAACTGCCTTCTATAGATGTTCAGTTCTTTGTCTCTCACGCATAGAAACACATACCATCTACATATACATGAGCACACAAGCATGCCAACAGACCTGACGCAACATTTGGACAGCCATATGTTGGTATAATATCTTTTGTTTAACCAAACAGTCTTAGATCAGTAAACTGCAAACAAGGATCATGGTACCAGAGGGGAAGGAAGGATGCCATGTACGAGTGGGTGCCACAGGCCTCAGCTTGAGCTTAGATGTTGCCTCCAGCCATGCACACCCAGGGTCCTGTAGCTACCAGACCCCAGGAGGCATAAAGCTGCATCCCTGTGTTGCAATCTCCTCTCCTATTGTGATTTTTCAGTCAGATCTCATTACTGTATTTGGAAAGTTTAACTGAAATCTGTTGAATATTTAAAGGCCTAGTAGTTGTAGTACTTGTAACAGTTGCAGAGTGCTATCCTGCCCTTCAGAAGACAAGAGAACTGTACCACTCCATGTGCTACCTAAAGGACTGCCTTATGATATGAAGTCCAAATTATTGAGTGGTATGTCTGTTAATGAATTTTGGCCAAATTAGAAATAAGCCAGAAAATGACTACTAGGAACACTTGTTTTATAGGTAGAGAAAAGTGAGACACGGAAGATTCTGGTGCTTGCCATAATTTTAATACCAGCAGAGAAGCACTGATCTTCACATGGTGTTCGCAGTGTGGAACACGTGCCTACATACTCTGCATCTTCCTACCACTGTGTGTTCCTCAGCTAATCTGCTCATCCACATGAAGCAGGAATTTCTTCAGCCCTCACAGGTAAAAATCCATCTGAAGTCAGCAGGATCTTCTAAGGAAGGACAGCAATGAAGTCTGGAGATGCAAATGAAACATAGAATGGTTTGGGTTGAGAGGGATGTTTAAGGTCATTTACTTTGAACTCCCCTGCAGGAACACCTCCCTCTAGACTAGGTTGTTCAAAGTCCCAACCAGCCTGGCTTTCAATGCTTTCATTGGGGGGGGGGGGGGGGGGGGCATTCACAATCTTGCTGAGCAACCCGTTCCAGCATCTCACCACTCTCACAGTAAAAAGTGTCTTCCTAATATCTAGTCTAAATCTACCCTCTTCCAGTTTAAAACCATTTCCCCTTGTCCTGTCACTACATTCCTTTATAAAGAAGTCCAGCTTTCCTGTAGGCCCCCTTCAGGTACTGGAAATGGACTTAAATGATCTGTTGTGCCTCCCAAAGCTCCAAAAAAAAAGAGTAAAATTTGGAATGAGGGTTATTCCTAGAAAAGCTAAATGGAGAGTTTTAGAAAGTAGCTCTTCTCTTTGGGTATTAATGAGGCACAAACACAAGTACAAAATGCTACAGATAATTTGGGGTTAACAAAAGCCATGAGGTTTACAGGGAGGAAGATGGAACTATCTGAATGCCCATCCAATAACTTCCCTTCTGGCATAGTCCAGGGGAACAGATTTGATGATACCTAATGATATTTGTGTCCCATTACAATTGGTAAAGCTCATTAAGTGGATACCGTGAGAGGCCTTAGGACTGTTTTTCAGTCAGAGAGATGAAGACTCCTACAGAGATACTCTGGCTGACTTCCCAGGAGCAACTCTGCGATGTAGCTGATCTCCCCCAATACTGGCCTCTGCATTTTTCCAGCATTTTCTCTTCCCTTCCTTTACACTGCTTACTCTCCTCAGTTTGGGTTCTGTTATCTCTATTATGTGCTCTCTCACTTTCCTGCTTTCCTCAAACATTTACTAAGTTGCAGTCTGTATTTATCAGCTTCAGGGGGAATTTCATCCACCCCTCTCCCCCCTTTCTTCATAGCAGCCTCAGGTGAGTGAGGACCTCTTCAAGGACTGGGTCCATCTGGCACAGGTCTCCCTTCCCCAGTGTGGGAAGCATCAGCCACTCCGTATGTGAGTGCTCCCAGAGGGGGTTTACCCCAGAATACGGATGAAGGAGCAGCTGCAAGAGGATTCTGGAGCTCACAGCTCTCATAATTCCCACATCACAAAAGGAATTTTTGAGAAAACTGGGGGTCCGAAGGCAATTTTGTGAGCCCATGGCCCCACCTGCTAAGGAGATTTATGGCAACAGATGGGGCATTATGAACCCCTTAAGGTTGCAGGGGACCTTCAGAAATGGGTCTCAAGGCTCTTGTTGTTTTCTTAAATTACTGAAAATCCCTATTTTGTGGCTTAGGGAATAGACGTAATTCAACTGGTTTTAAAGTCCTATGTATTCCCCTGATACCTCTGCTGGCCCTGGCATAGGGAAAGTTTTAGGTTCTTTTGTTCCTGTTTCAATGTATTTGATCAATTAATTATCTAATGATAAGCAAACACACTTCAACCTGAGCTAAAAGACTTTTACAGGATGATGATCAGCACAGAAAGATGTTACAGAGTAGGTCTATGACTCCCAAAATGCAAACAGAATACAGAGATTATCAAATGTCAATTCAGGAGCAGAGTGCTCTGTAAAAGAATCCCTGGGTCATATACATATATATTTGTTTTTCAAGTTAATAGAATTCAAGTAACAGAGAAAAACGCTGATAGACATAACTGAGTGGCCTAAATCTCCAGTTCACTTCTGTTTGAGAGGAATATCCTCCTTACAGTAGACCAAAGTATGTCTGTGATGGAGATGTCCTCTTGGCTTTATCATCCCAGAGAGAAAAAATAAAACAAAGCTGCTGTAGCAAGATGACCGGCTGTTTCTGATTTCACTGCTATAGGGATATACTACAGGGACAGAGAGAATTTTGTTTTGAGACAACTTTCCTGCCTTCTACCTGATTTTGCCCTTTCCCACAATTTCTGAGAAAATTCTGCTGTTATTTAGTAACCTTTTTTCCCAGAGCCTGATCATAATCTCAGAGATGTGCCAAAAGGCCCCTGCATCTTATAGCACATATCAGTTCTCCCTGTGATACTTGCCAAATCATTACCCCATTCTTCCTTGGGTGATGAACCCAAGCCAAAAGAACAGACAATAACAACCAAAGGTGTTTGTAGTATGACACAACTTCTGCAACAAAAAATGTACAACAGTTTTAGTATCTTTATGATTAAGGGCCAGGTTGACTCTCAAAGCATCTCATAGCTCTCATAGGGTTAAGGCAGAGATACGAAACAGCACTAAGAAAAAGTTCCTTCCACATAGCCAAGCTGAAAATATTTGAGGCTGAAGATGTGGAAAATCACTGCAGCTCTTCTGCGACAAATGTTCATTTGAAGCTTTATTCCTGAAATTCTCTCTCTTCCCCTGGTAAATGCTGAGCTGGGAGATGAATTGCCAGAGCTGATAGCTTTGTGAAAAGGGACAGAGGCTCTGACGCTGAGGCATTCCTCTCTACCCCTTGCCCTGGCTCTGCTCCACGCAGTGTCCACGTAGTCAGTGGGCTGCACACACACAAAGAAGTTAAAACAGGAGGAGGAGCCTGACTTAGCTGTTACTGAGCTGCGGAACTCACCCCATTCTAAGGACAGTGAAGGAAATGCAGGAAAAGCTGTGTGAAGAAGGACTAATTTCTTTCCATGATCCCCACTGCTGTCCAGGCAAATTTTTATCGGTGGTTCAGCACATGAACACCAACATGTCTACAGCCTCTGTGTCCCAAATTCAGGGGAGACATTCATATGGGTAGATGGGAAAATAGCCTCATCTATATATCTGTCTATTGTGGAGGCTAATTTGTACCTTCTCCTCAGCCCCTTTCTGCCCTGGAAGAACGTGGCAGTAGAGCAGCTCCTGCCTGAGATTCTCATCCACACTTTTCAGCACAACTACCTACAACGAGGAACACAGAGAGAGTAATGATTTTTTCCATCAGTAAAAAAAAAAAAAAAGAAAAAAGAAAAAAGAATGTATATTGCTATTGCGGCTGACTTCTTCCACAGACTCACAGCCATCCCACCTATGCTGCATGAAATAAAAAAGTTTGAAGAAAATGAGCACACAGATATAATTTAATGAAAGGCTGCAAAAGGGAAGGCCTAGAGCAATTCCTTTCACCCCTCGCTTCCTTAGCTGTGTGCTCAGTCGCAAGGGGTTACAGAATTGCAGTAGAGAGGTGTTTTCATTGGGCAAATCCCAGCAGGCTGATTGGGTGGGCCCTTGCCCTCTGAATAAATGCCAAATCCAGCAGTCTAGTAAGGAGGAAATTTTTTAAAAGCCTATCCTGTTACAAGCCTAAAACAACAAAAACTGGAGTAGACATTGTGAAGAACCAGAACTGGTTGGGTTCAGGAGGGAAGGTAGTTGCAACCAAGACTTCCCTCGTATCCTCTTCTGAAAGCTCTTGTTCCCTGGGAAAGTCAAATCTGTTTGGCAGGAGTCTGTGTCTCTTGCATTCAGCAAAGTGTTTCCCAGTAGAAATTGCAAGAAGCAGAGGGAGTGCATATGTCTCCCTGTCCCCCTGCAGCATGCCAGGCACTGCCATGTGCCTCATGCAGCAGTCTGCTTCCTCCTTCTTGCTAGGGACTGTGAAAGGAAAGCATGAGTGGCTGAGCAAGTAACAGCTGGGGAGTCTCGGAAAAGACTGACCATATATTCAAAATGTGGTAAATTGCAATAATTGGCTACCAAATGGTATGGAATGTAATGCTTCTGGATTTTCTCACAGCACAGGGCATATTCTGGACCATCAACTGACCCACTACTGGTGTGTTCATTATTTCATCCTCCAAAAGTTTGTTTGAACCATCTAGCCTTCCTATTTCTAGCCCAGCCAATTGATTTTAGATGGGCAAGAAACCAGTTCACTGATCTTCCTGTGCAAGTTCAGTGTTTGCTATCAAGGACGATTTCTTTTCCTTCCACCTTTAAACACAGCCACCTCTGGAAACAGGACTGCTCCACATTCTATTCAGTGTGGACCAGAACAAAGCTGACGTACACCCACAAAATTATAGGTATGGGTACATATGTATTTGTATGACTAGGAAAATACTTAGGACGTGCTTTCATAAAAACTGCATTTCTCACTTTTTGTTCTTGGCCCTTCAGATAAAGATTACCCTGACTGTAAGCATATACTTGCTGGAATACAGGTGAAAATAAGATTAGAAAAATAATTGTCATACAGAATCCACAAGTGAAATTCAAGGATGCCATGTAAGTCATATGTCCTCATAGACTGAGTCCAGAGCATCACTGCTTGGCTCATGATTGCCTTGAGGTTGACATTGGTGCAAAGAAATTCATCCTTTGTACCAAAGAAGGTGGTGAATCAGCCAGGTCATATGTGGAAGAAGAGCACATTTGCTTGGTTCTGATTTTAGTATCATGGCATCAGATTATAAAAAGCAATCAGTTCTCAGAAGTAGACAGAGCTATGGTTCTCTTTTTCACCTTTTGGATTCCCATTAATTTTAGTTTCTTTCTGCCACAGAAGCTGGAGGAGAATACCTTTCTCTTAAAGTTTACTTCGATTAGATTCAGCAGCTCCTTTCATCTCTTTTACTTTCTATTATTAATGTTCTCAAAGCTTGCATGAAATCTTCATTTTTAAGAATATATTTAAATTCTTTGAAATTATTATCCGTATAGAGAGAACGGAAAGACAGTCTTACCGAGCACCCTTAATTTTAATATTGATAAAAGGAGTGACGATGCATTCTTTCTACCTTTAGTGACTAGTTACCTGCTTTTTAAATCACAGAAGGAAGCCCTGGTTTTGCTGCAGCAGTTACTCAACACAGGAGTCTGTATCAACCCTTGATTTGGACTTAGCAAGTTCACGTGAAGTATGCACTGCATAGCCTGAGGAGGAACACAGAAGTGGGAATTCCTTATGTTTGCTAGCGAGCCAACCATGAGAGACCAAGCTTTCCGTTAGATACAACACTGCACATGCATGCATCGTCCCAGCTGGTTGTGTGTGTGAAATGTACATGAAGATGGGTGTAGTGAGTGAAGCAGGATCATTTCCCAGACAGGAAAATAAGAAGTTGGAGCAAAAAGGAGCTCCCCACTCCTGCTGTGTTTCTGGTGAACCTAATTGTCATGCCTTGCACTGTGGTCCAGTGAGCTCTGAGCAGATTGGCCAGAGACTATTTGGAATTCCCACTCTATCATTTAGAAGAACTTTATTTGGCATGCCAAGGCTAAGGCTTGACCTCCTCTGGTTGATCCTAAATAACTATTGTTACTGACAGCCACGTTGCTCCTCTTACCTCAGCTTGCATTTTTTTATTTTCAGATAATTCCCTGTCATCTTCATCCCACAGATCACTGCCTTGCTTTAGCAAAGCACTAAGGAGAGATTTTCCACGTAGTACCATTTGCATTAAATGAACGTCACTTCTCTAAATTAGATGTTAGTTTGATTTTGCATTGGCATTGCTTTATAGGTACTGCAGTAACTTCTATGCTAAACAGTCTGCAGTCTATACCAGGGCAGCACTGGAGGCAGCCAGTTCTAGAACTGCTATAGAATCAGAGAAACACAGAATGGTGTGAGTTGGAAGGGACATTGAACGGTCATTTAGTCCAACTTTCTGCAATGAACAGGGACACCTACAGCTACATCTGGTTGCTCAGAGCCAGTCCAGACTGACCTATAGGAAGCACTGATATGCACAGTGAGTGTATATAAGACAGGAAAACAATCTTCTCAGGCTAAAATTAAAGTGCTTTAAAACTGTGAAGTATGAAGCTATTGTACAGACTTTCAAACCCTGTTTCTTTGTGAAAGGCTGAACTCACAGTATAGCAAAGTCAGTTATTCTGGCAGCATTACACTTTCTACATTTCTGCCAATAGCTGAATTTAATTACTGTTGCATCTATGGAAATACTTACCTAACTGAAGGAGCTGCATATGAATTTCATCAGTTTCATATAAAATGAAGCAAATGCAGAGAGAGACACTGGCCTTCAGAGAGAAGTTAAAAAAAGGAGATTTGCAAAATCATCTCTGAGTTTCATTTCTTTCCTTCTCCATTTCAAATGAATTTTAGCATGTTTAAAAAATGAAAAATTGTGACTGGGGAAAATAAACTCTTTTCTCTGTCTACAGTGGTCAGCAGTCCCGTGCTGTAGGGGATGATGTCATACTGGGAGAAAGGGTGCTGACGTTTTCAAAGCAAAAGGGGCAAAATGCATCCCTATTCTCTCAATGTCTCAGTCAGTAGTTCTGTGCAAGGAGCACCTAGAGGAGGCATCTTGCTCATTCAGCGTTAATCCAAATACCAACTGCATCACCTCATTTCCTCTCCCTTCAGAAGGTGAAATGGTTTCTGCAGAGCTTCCTAGTAGCAGTCCTGCCACCTAAGAGAGAGAGCCTCCTCACAATTTGTTTCTGTTAATGTCAGGTTTCTGTAGACTCCTTTTTGTTCTCCGTGCATCTGGTATAGCCTTACAGTATGAAAGTATGTTTATGTACCTCAGTAGTATCATATTTTGGGGAGACAGAGCAACCCTCACCATTTTATAATAGAGTGAATTTTTGTTGTTCATGGAAGATTACTGCACAAAAGAGACATTGTGGCTTGAGTGACTGTATTTATCATGGGCCAGTTATTCTAGGTAGTGAGTCTGTAGAGAAAGTGAAGTGTCCAGACATAGATTTTAGCTGAATTTAAACAACACTTCAAAGCTAGGATATCAAGTCAGTCACTCTAGGCCTAGCCCAGCATAATATATTTATCCAACAGGAAGCCTGGCAAAACAGAAATAGTGCTTTTTGTGTAATGCTGCTATAGCATGTTTCTGTGAGCTCTTACTTGAAACGTGGTCAAAACTGTAGAAAAAGTTAGTGAGCACTATGATCAATAAAAAGTACTTCACAGCCACAAAGGCTTAACAGATTCACGATAGGCCTTCATCAACCCTTAGGAAAAGTTGTGGCTGGAAATGAACATATATGAATGATGTTGCACAAGAAGTGTATAAGTAGCATGCAAAATCATTTTGTAGTGAGATTGAATAGCAAACTGCATGGGATGGGATTGTAAATGATGATACTGGTATGGAAACAGAAATGAAAAATTTTGATTGTATGAATTTGACACTACATTGTGATCTCCAATGTTATTTGCTTAATAACTTACAATATGTAAGACAAAGTATAGTTTGCAGCCTGGCAATCACTTTCCTTAGCTTCCAGAGATAGGAATTAAAATGTTTCTCATTTTGTCATAGTAAACAAATTCATATCTTGGGTATAGCTTTATATATTCATTTCAATCTAGTTGAATTTTAACATGTGAAGCTTTACGAAACTATCATTAAAGAAAACAGTTCCACTTCTTAGATCACTGCTGTCACTTAAACAGCCTACCAGTAATTATAATTCACTTTTTTTCATTGCCTGTTCCTCTCGAAATGTCATAAACCAAAACCAAATTAGTGTCATTTCCATAAACCAATATTAGCATAATAACAATGTTGTTGTAACTGATGATGCAATAATTATGAGAGTTTTTGGCAGATGAAAAAGTCCTTGTTAGATTAATTTATGTAGTCAGATGGAGAAAACAATGCTTTGGGCACTTAGAAAAGCCATAACTCCAATCACATAGCATTTTATGTGATCAGATAGGGAAGATGAGCATCAGAGGGGTGGATTTGCTGTTTAACTCTGTAAACAATTGAAACACATGAAAAAAGAGGTTTAAATGATTTGTTAATAGGTTCAAGGTAGAAGTTATCAGGCGTGTAACCGTCAGGATAATCAAATTCAGAAGAACAAATGGGACAAGAAATCTAAATAATTTAAGAAAGTTTTTACAAAAGTAAATGTGGTCAATGTAATAGCAGCAGACTGCATGCAGTGATCAGGAGTCCATTTAAAGACAGTTCCTTTATGATGTGCAGAAACCCTTCGGTTTCCTTTTGAATTTTGTTTTCTCATTTGTGTTTTCGTCCACAGTTTCAAACAGGGAATTGTCTGATTGGTCTTGTCCCACCAAATAAATCAAAAGTGAAAAGTATGGTGGCATCTGGGCAGGACCTGGAGAAATAAATTGTATATACAGTACCAGCGCTCCTACAAAGGAAATCAAAAATAAAACCACTAAACTAATCCAGACCACAGTCCAGTGGACGCCAACATATATGATATGGTTTGGTGAGACAGACTCATGTTTAAGCTTATTGTTATCACATGAACTGAAATGCCTTCACTAAAGTGGCAAAATGGCTGAAACCATTTCTATACCCTGGAGAAAGTCTTTGTAAGTCAATGGCCTATATGAGTATGGGTGGCCATGGCATCCCCTCCTGCGGGTATGAAATGCTGGTTTTACTTTTAAGGATCGCATGTCTTAGAATTATCTTATTAACTTTGATGTAGTTGAAGCACACAGTGGGTTTGTTGCAGTATGAAAGTAACATCATAATAAGTAACACTTGCATTATATTTGACTTAACGTTAATGGCATCATGCAGCAGAAAGTTAAGGTAATTTGAGCTTTAAAGATAGTTTTGTTTATTCTTTCTCAAATCTCCTTACATCTAGGACCAGAAGACTAGCCCAAAGCTAAGCAGTGAATGAGAAATCTAAGAAGTTGCAGTTTTGCAGATTAAGACACCACGTCTAAAAAACTTAATGCAAGAATCTGACTGAAATCGAATTATCCTCCTCGGGGATTGTTCATTAGAGCTATTTTAGAGTAGCAGGTACAGGTGTCTGTTTCCCAAACAAACCAGATGTATAAGAGAAACATCCTTCATCTTGCAGTAACAGCCACTGAAGAAGTTGATAGCAATTACCGTGGGAAGGGCACCTTTACATTTAAGGCAAGTAAAGTGATGCCATGAAGCTGCTGGAACAAATTCACAAGAAATATGTGCTAAGCAAGAATCATAACAGCTAGAGAAATGATTCACTTCAATGGACAGACATGTAAGATAACCTCTCCTAAAAGGTGCCAATTTGGGAGCTAAGTTTAGATTTGCGTATTTTAATTCCTTAATTTATTTCTCTGGTATTTTTGATCTCAGTACTAAGAAGTACTGAGACTTGCACCCCATCAAAGAACTGCATTTATAGCATGATACTATGTATCCTGTACATCCTCAGTCAGGACGATGCATCTGTTTCAGTTTTACATGCATGTCAGCAATGAAACATCGGTTCACGTCAAAGCAGCCATCTTTCATGAATTTGTTACCAGTATGCAGAGGAAGAGACATGAACTCACACCTGCAGTCCTTGCTACAGCAGCAGCTATCACTGTTTATCAGTGATGTATAAGCACAAGTCTGATGTTTCTTCTGTAACTTGTGTAACTGTTTCCAGAGCTTTTAGATTCATACTTAAGGATCTAATGTTCTTTCCTTGCAGATTACATGTTTCATAAAGCCTCACACTGAGGACAGACTGTTGCTTACCCCAGCTTGCTAACATGCCTTCTTCATCATCTCTCCTCTTAACGAGATAAAATGAGAAGACCTTTATCCAACAATGTATATTCAGCATCAGAAAACCAGATCATATTCCCTTTACCTTTGTGCAACCAGGAAAATATTCCCAGCTTTAAATATCGGGGCTTGAGTGACACGTCAGCATTCTCTGGAGACTTCACTAAAAGCAATGCTTAAGACATATTTTCAGCATTGCTTTTTAAAGTGAGAGAGAGAGAAAGAGTGAGTTTAGGGCGGAAAGGTCTGGGACAGCTGCTGGACTAGTTTCAACCTGGCAGTACAGGAGCAGAAAAAAAAAACCAAAAACCAGAAGTCGCAGAATCCGGGGAAGGAAGAATGTAAAAGAGAAAAGAAAACAAGCAGGGAAGACCTTATGTTTGTTACCAACAGGCTTTTGTTTTCTTAGGAGTTGCAGGGGGTTTTGCAGACATCACAGCTATTACCATTCTGGCTCCCAATTGATGAGTGAGGCACTGATGTATAAAAGGTCTCTCAAAGAAACGAGCACTACTGACTGTGTCATCATTCTGACAGAATTTTCCTTATGCAGAAGAGATTTAATGCCCTTTCACCATGAAGGAATCAGGTTGCCATGAGTCCAACTGCACAAGATAGCCAAGCATGCTGATGTATTACAATGGAGAAGTAAAGCCTACCTTTCCAAGGTCACAGAAAACCCACTTGTATTTCACAACAGAATGTGATGAAGGCCATGATGTTGCCTGGAACCATCTGAACACATCCAGTGTCTACAGTGCAGAACCTCATTGCAATAAAGGACTTAGTCTTACCTGACTACAGAGTACCATTCTTCAACTACTCTTTATTCCCTGAACAATAAATTAGTGGTAATAAAGGCAGGAGTTCAACCTCCTCTTCTAGGAGACTCCTTTTCACATTTGCTATTTACACAGGAGAATTAACAACCACGTTGCTCTGTTGGTGTGAAGATTTCAGCTCTTTTCCTAATCTTAGGAACAACAACCAATAAGAATGATCCTGAGTAAAATTAACAGTGGATTAATTTCTGCAGATTAAAACTTAAAGCTTTGCTGTAGATTAAAATATAAAGCTTTAGAAAGTGTTCACAGGATTCACAGCTATACAATAAGTGCTTGTCTGCTAAGGGATCATGGGTGGTCTTGCATGAAATGGGAATGTCCCTAAAAAATCTTATGCTAATCAGCTGCAATGAAGGAAACTCAGGATAAATTTGATGTTTCTTTCAATTTTTTCAGTGTTTTTACTCTTCTAAATTTTAAATGAGGGTGACATTTCCATTCTAATTCCTTAATAATTGTAGGCTTGCTATGCAGCCATTTATGAAGAAAACTTTATGGAGGACCTAATAAATAAAACGTAACATAAATTATAGTGTAACAGACATTTATTTCAGGAACATCTGAAGAACACCCACTCCACATGACCCAGATGTAGAAAGCAAGTCTTGCATTGGGTTGTCAGGTTGTTTTGTTTTGGGGCATTTTTTTCCTGGTTTTTGGTGTTTGTTTGTTTTGCATCATCTCTGATGAAAAAGAATAGAGATTTTGTCAGCAGTAGCACTGACAAGAATATATGCACTAAGAGAAAAAAAACAATTCTGATTGTATTCAGGTTCCTTTTCACCAATAAAAAGTGAGATTTGTTCAAATGGCAGTTCCAGTGGCAGTTCAAATGGCAGTTCCACTTGAACTGTAATTCTGTGACACAAATTATGGTACTGAAAGAAGACAGTAGTTTTTTGAGACTTCTTTATTGTAACTGTGTCAGATCCATTTTCAGCACTTTCTTCAGTTATGTTGCACAGAGTTTCACAGATGCTACAGATCTACACAAGTCTCACTGTAATAACATGTTGCAGGTAATTGTTGGTTTCTTGGAATGCATTTGCCCCTGCTTCATGCCGTAATTAAAGGAATCACATAAACTTTGGAACAGTCTTTGGAAATCTGAAAATAGGAGTTTAATCTACAAATGCTAGGGTGGAATAGGAAATGAGCGAGCCAAAATCAGCACGTAGCTGTGCTCATTTGCAGTGCACTGAGCGAGGCATCCCTTTTGTTTTGGCCACCAAGACTTATCCAAGACATCTTTTATATATATTGTATAGTGGGAAAAACACCAGGTCCTCTCCAAAAGAGCAAAGTATATTTATTATCAAGGCAGGAAGGTATTACTTGAAACTAAATGAAAGGCTTCCTTCAAAGTTCAAGAGAGAATATAGCCATAGGGAAAACAACTTATTAGAAATGAGGCCTTCTCCTACAGCTGTTGCAACACCATTGCTCAGAGTAGGTGCTGAAGTCCACAGTAAAAACCAGGCTCTGGTGGTGTTTTGTTTCAAACAAACGGATGCCCCTAGGGGTGTGAAAGGATTATGCTGCACTGGGAGTTCACAGAAAAAAATCTGAATGAATGCACATGTACAGGGGCCCAAGGGGGAGTTAGAGAGATTTGTCAGGAATATAGTTCCACTGGTGACTGCTGAACTTGACAAGTGATTGAAATCCAGAGGTCTGCAAGCCCTAAGCTGCTAACTCTTAATAGCTGGAGAAGGACTGGTGTGCACATCTGTTCTCACATCCCTGCTGAGGGATCTCTGTCAGTTGTATCTGACTTTCAGATGTTCCCTCGGTCCATCACACGTTGCAGATATATGCTCCTCTGAAGACTGCATCAAGGTCAACTGTGGGGAGCTCCCATAATGTTTCTGTTGTGTTCTATGTTTGTACACCTCCTTCGCATTAAGTGGCTGATTTTTTGGACCAAAAAAAATAAACAACAGAAACCTCTCAAAATTTCCTTGAAGAACCCATGGTTAAACTCAGGTTTGTCAGTTATATTATTTTTAAAAAATATTTCTGTAGCTTTCCCAGCAATGGCTACACTGACAAGTAATGTTAGTCTCAGCAAAGACTCCTTGAAGATTCCTGTTGTCTCCATTGAAACACAGAAAAATAGCACCATTTTCTATAACCCTTTGAGCCCAGCTTGTCAGCCAGTTGTTCACCCATTGCATTATGCTTTTGTCAAGATGTGCTGGACGTTTTGTGCGGAAAGATACTGTGAGAGCTTTGCTGAAATTGAAAAAGATTACATCAAGTGGCTTCCCTTCGGGTAACTTTGTCATAAAAGGAAATTATATTCATTAAACTGGACATTTTGCTCAAGAAAATCCCTTCTTTATTTCTTGTTCCCTGTGACAGAATGAAAGATGAGTGTCAGAACACTGGCTTGCAGTTTACACACCTCTCCCTGAAAAACTGGATGGCTCCTTTCAAATGTAAGGAATCTGTGCAATCACTTGCTTATAAGATTACCAATATCTGATTATGAAGGTTGGGATGATATCAGGAAGGGACTTCACATGAAGCTGTTTGCAAGATACATTTTTATTTACTCAGAACGTATTCTGTTTCCTTTGGGAAAAGTCAAAGTACTAAGAATTAGGGAATAAATGGGTATTACGATAATGATCTTTCTGGGCCTATCATTTATATTTATTGTTTGCTCTGCCTCCTTTGGGTATGCTGACAGAAATACACGAATTTCACAGAGACTTCCACTTGTATGGGCAACAAACGAGATGTCAGATGAGAAGAAGGAGAGGAAAAGAAACTTGGAATAAAGCAATTTTCAAGAGCATTCCAAGTACATCAGCAACAAACTGGCGAAGGCTTATGGTTTTCTCCTAACACTCAGAAGCTCTGATGACCCCACATCCATCTCAGGCTGAAAGTTCTCCTGTTTTAGTATCTGGAAAACCTAGCAGTTTCGTCCACTATTCCAGGGATGATGCTCACTGCTGCTCTTGGAGATTTAACCTATGAATTGAAATCAGGTATTCCTAATCATTCTTTGGATAATTTAATCCTATGAGAATAATGACAATTAATGTCCGTTTGCACACAATAGTCTTTGTCATGGGAGAGGCACCTCCGTCACTGATTTCCAGCTGCAGTCCCAAGTTTGTTTTGTGTGTCTCATGGGTAAACAGAAGTACACAGCAGTGACAGAGAACATCAATCTTGCACTCCACAGAATGCATTAATGAGCTGACAACAAGCCTGACTTCTCGTTGCCCATGCTGTGATCACTGTATTATAATGTCCAGGATTTTGTGTGGAATTAATTTCTCCTGTTCCCAATTTCTCAATGTTTTCTACAGAATAGAGTATCACAGCATGCTGATGTTCATCTTGCCTTGCACACTTCATGAAGCCTCTGGGTTCCACCACTCCAGATCCACACCTGTAGTCACACAAAGATTTTTTCTTGCGTCCATAATTTGCTGCAGATCTGACTACCATTCATTTACCTGAAGTAGAGACTGAGCGCCCACGCTGCTGCCCCTACTGACAGATCAACCTCATCTCTGCATGAGAGCTTAATGTTTCGTGTTTCACTCATATGAGTATCTTTACCAATTACAATTATATCACTCATGGAAGAGAGGAGTCCATTACTATGCATGTGGAAAAGCATCTGGAGTCAGTCCTATGTGGTAAAAGTTTCTTCCCATCTTTTCAGGACTCTCATATTGTTTTACCTTTCACACCTCTTCCAATTTGGCTTCTTTCACTTGTTTTGTGCCCTTTGTAGGGGGAACACGACAGAAAAAGACTTTTATAAGCTCTCTTCCCAGTGCTATTGTAGGCTGCATTTGTTCTTCCATTACATCTGCACCTGGCCTCAAACAAAATCATCTTAGCTCCAGATGATCCATTTTTAATGGTGCTTGCAGCAGGAAGCAATAGTTTGACAGTTGATCCATTGGCCCCATTGCAGTTTCTGAACAAAACTGAGAGCTGCCAAAGCAAAAGAAAATATTAGGGGAGGATAATGAGACTATACCATAAGCATCTCCAAAGTTCAAATAAGAAAACAAGTTGGGGGCTATTAAATAAAGGAGGTTATTGAGGCACACATCTTAGGCTAAAAAATAATTGTTGAGATTTCAATGCCAAAATAATGCATAGGATAATTCCTTTTAGCAACACTTCTGTGACTTGTGCTAAGGCCATGGGAAGCAAAAAACATATCTGTTCCTCTAACATGAAATGCTAGACAAAGTCCACATATCCGATTTTCCCGTAAGCTTTGGGGAGATGCAGGGTGAAAATCAGGTGGAAGGAGCCAGAGGAAACAGTCATCTGTGCTGAGGCAACCCTCATGGCTCACCTCTGTGTGCTCTGATGGGCTGTGGTGGCCATGGGGTAAGGCACAGGCTGCTGTCCTCACTGATGGCCAAAGCTTCATTCCCTTCTTCACTCTCTAGGGCTCCTGCCAGGTGAAATGGCAGAAATGGAACATGAGCACATAATCTCCCTAACTTTATTTTTCTGGTACATGACTTTATGATGCTAGAGGGCACAGGAAAATGAATTTTAGCATAAGAACCATAAAACTATGCTGGGTACAAACAGGTAAGTTTTGGCTGCACAGCTAAACCTGTATCTATGTGTTCATGATTAAATATCTGCAAACATTTTTGGGTGTGTCCAAGGAAAGGGTCAAATCTATAGCGCAATCCAGCAGCAGAATGCAGTCGCTACCAACATCCATCAAGATCAGGGTCCTTCCAAGTTAGCGCTGTTTTTCATCTTTTAGGTGCAAGAACACTAAGAATAGCACACAAAAAAATACCTCTCATTTTACAGAGAAAGAAAACGGAGCATCACAAACTTGCAAGCATAGCACCCTAGCAGTGGAATGCTGTACAAATGCAGTATAAGCAGGAATGAAAATGTAAAGTGAGAAGTTTCAACATCTCCGTGGTCTTTGCAGGTATCCGGAACGGTGTCTATCAATTCAGAAAATGACATTATGTCTATGGTGACAATGAAATGCTGCCAATGGTTGTTTTTGTATGATGCCATTTATCTTTTGTGTCAGCTGAGAAAAATTCACTCTCAGATTTTTGACTGCAGCTGATTCTGACTTTATAGTAGAGTAGATTTCATACTACAGAGTTAAAACTGGAATGTGAAAAAAAAAAATCAGACTTCAGCAGAATGATAAAGGATCACGTTTTCAGACTTTTGCGTCACCAGATGTATGAAGGATGTCCCATGAATCACGGAATCATAGAATGGCTAAGAGTGGAAGGGATCTCAAGGGTCATCAAGTTCCAACCCCCCTGCCACTGGAAGGGTTGCCAGCCACTAGATCAAGTACTAGATCGGATGGCCCGGGTCTTATCTAACCTTGCCTGGGTTTGAGGTAGTTAGGAAAGGAGGATCCTGGCATCGCTGAGGTGGCAGTAATGGCTGCACTCAAATCATAAATTGGCAGGAGCTATTGGGAGGAGACTAGCAGCCTGACCTACAGCATTGGTGGCTGCAGGAGGAAAATGGCTACCCACAGACAAGCAGATTTGTCAGTGGAAGAGGCTGTAGAAAGATAGACATGCATCTCTTATCCAATTCTTGTAATATTCCACAGCTTTAAAACCAAATTATAACACTGTATCTTACCAGTATAATGTTCCAGCTGCTGTTTCTTAAGGCAAGAGAGGAGCTAGAATTTTCCAGTGATTACTATGAAGTAAAAAAAAAAAAAAGAAGAAGAAGAAGAAGAAAAAGAAGCGAAGCAAAGGTAAAACCATGAAAACTCTCCCAAATAATGTAGGGAAATGTATAAGGATGTGTGACAGAGATTATTGAAATTGCCTTCAGAGGGGAATAAGGTGGCAAGAATTTTCTTTCTTGAATACTCCTAAGAGTCCAAAGTTTTGTCTGATTGGTTTAAAGTTGCGTTTGATCGGCTTAGAAACTGTGAAAGAAAAAAAAAAAAGAAGCAGAAATTCCATCCTGCTTTAATCACTGCCCACTCCAAGCTTCCCTAATGACTTCCAGATGCCTTCCTTTTATGCTATTGTTTTGGCACAGTTTCCAGACAACTTTTGGGTCTGTTAACACACACACACAGGAAAAAAAAAAAACAAAACCCAGCCTCACTGCCCTCCTCTTTATTCTAACAGAAAACAGATTTCACTCTGGTTATATAAATGCGTAATGAGATGGAGAAATAAAATGCCTGTTGCTTTCGTCCTTCAATCTTCAGGAATCTTTCTGACAGAAAATGAAGGAAATATATTCACATAAATTCCTTGAAGGGAAAGAAGTGATGGCATATTTCCTAAAATCTATTGATGTTTAAGTTAAAAAATGAAGCATAAAGCTGAATATAAAAAAAACACAACAGTCTACAAATATATAACTCCCTATAACAAAATGATTTTCATAGTGCTGTCTGTGCCACTGTTCTCCTGAACCATCTAAAGCAAATCATCTTGCCCTGTAATGCTTCTGTTACCCCCTGTGAGATGGAGACAAGAGTACTCAGCCACACTATAAAAAGCTTTAAAGACCTTCAGAAGCAAAGCAATCCTGTCTTCGTAACAGGCTAGAAGGGGTACCTAGGGAATTACAGTCCTGTCAGCATCACATCCCTGGGAAGCTGATGGAACAGTTTAACCCAGAAACCATTCCCAGGCACGTGAAAGAGAAGAAATTCATCAGGAGTAGTCAGCATGGGTTCGCCAAGGGAAAGTCATGCCTGACCAACCCGAGAAGCTTCTGTCGTGCAATAACTTGCCCAGTAGATGAAGGAAGAGAAGTGGATACTACCTTCTTGGACTTCATTAAGGTGTTTGACACTGTCTCCCATAAGATCCTTACAGGGAAGCTGTTGATGTGTGGGCTGGATTAGCAGACAGTGAGCTAGTCTGAATGGCTGAGCCCAGAGGGTCATTATCAGTGTGTGATGCAAAGTCCAATTGGAGGTCAGCAACTACCACTGTAACCCAGCAGTTGCTATTGGGTCCAGCCCTTTATAGCATCTGCATCAATGAGCCAGATAATGGGATAGAGTGTACCCTCAACAAGTTTGCAGACAACATGAAACTTGAAGGAGCCAAAGGGTCATGCTGTCATCCTCAAAGGTTGAAGAAGTGAGCTGACGTGAATGACATGCAGTTTGGCAACAAGGAGTGTGAGGTCCTGCATCTGGAGAAGAACAACCCCAGCACTGGAGTGCGTTGGTCCTAAAGACTTGCAATGGAACAGTTTGTTCAGGCTGGTACGAGGTACCAAGAACCTGTCTTTCCTGTATGTTTATCCCTCTTATCATTCAGCACACTGACAGAGTGCAAGCCAAAGGCAAGAAACCCCTAGCAGGACACTAACATATTTTATAAGGAAAGCAATTTTAATTTTTTTTTTTCTGCTTTGTCATTTAATAAGTTTAGATAGATGAGCTCTATAAAATGTCTTCATTAAATAAAACACTGAAATCACCTGGATTTCACTGCTCTGAGAGTATCTAGCTTGATACAAAGAATTTTACATATTCTTATATCTCTCTATATAAAGTTTCAGGTAGCTTTGAGGCAAAGTCAGATGGTTCGTATCAAAGAATACATACCATATCCCTTGATGTGCAAAAGTAATAAGTGCTTGAACAGGTGGTTCTGAGACTCACTGGTCTTTGATAGGTTTTTAAGTAAGTTCTTGCTCACCAACATTTACATTGTCAGGAAAAGTTCCCAGGTTCTGCCAAGGTTTTGTCAAGTGGAGCTTTTAGGTAGACACTGGAATTGGCCTTTGAACAGCAAGCCCATTAAAAATCTAAGACTCTGAGTTTATTAAATCTCATAGAAATATAGAGCTGACAAGCAATGTCAAGTCATCTTAATTGATGTCTTTACTTCTAAGCAAGGTTCAGTGTTTCTATACAAATTCCCAACAATACCTCATATACTTTTAAAACATCTAAGGAAAGATTTTTGCCACCTGTTTCAGCAGATAAGTGCTATTATTAGAAATTTTTCTCTAATATTTCAACCAAGGCTTTTTGCAGTTAAAGAATAAGATAAATTTGGGCTTCTTCTGCCAAAATGAATTGTAAACAACTTTTCACATATTGGCTAAATATAGACTGTAAACCCATTCAATCTTCATTTCCTCAAAACTGGTTCATTAAACTTTGTTGATTGAGTTCCTGCTTGTCATCTTTCTCTCGCTCTCCCCTGGTCTTTGCGATTTGTCTCCTACACACCCCAAGGGCAAACATAGCTTCATCAGTGCTGAACATGCCATGTAGCTGCTTACATATATGGTTCTTGTGAACATACTTACAAATGATGGCAGCAATGCTCCTACTCAGCTTAGCTTCCCCCATATTCCCCAGATCTTTCTCAGGTGTGTTATGACCCAACTAATAGTATATGACCCAAATCATTGTATATTTATGCAATTGATTCTTTTTCTTCCTGAATTTATTTTACTTGTGTTTGCTTTCATTGAATCTTACTGTGCTATTTTCCTCTTTTTCTCCAATCTGATAAGATCACAACGAGCCCTGAGAATACTGGGTGGAACAGAACTTGCCTATAGCTTTTTTTTTTTTTTTTTTTAATACAACGAAATGCCCTGAATCAAGCATTTGTAATGAAAGATTTTTGATGGGCCATCTGAATGACAGTATTCATCGGTATTATAGGCTGTTCCACTACAGGACCTTTTCATTCTACCTCACAACACACAAGCAAGCCATAGCTGACATGACACAGCATTTGCACCAGTGTTGTTTCACACAGTGTTGCCATACACCTGGCAACCCATGTTCTTTTAGCTCTGTGCCTGTGCTGGACTATCGGGTAAAACCTACCCGGGCCAAAGAACTGCACGTGAATACCAATATGGTGAGCAGAAAAATGATGTTTATTGCGTCGTGCGATTTACCTATATACCTATCCTACTTCGTCTACGCCCCTTATGCATACATTAACCTTTCGACACCGAGCAAGGGGAGAGTCCTACCACGTCACATCCCGAATCCTCGCTGTCGCCTACTACAACAACACAGAAAGCTGCATTAACTGACTTCCAAACACCCTGGCCAGAAGTTATTTATGTGACTCTGTGAAGTGGGTGCTTGCTACTGATGGGGAGAGGTTTTCAAGTTCTTTTCATGAAAACTTTATTTTAAAAAAAAAACCACCAACTTCTTTCAAATCAGAAAATTTCCCCAAAGGTGACTCTGCTTTACCGTAACCTTGCGCTTTTGTAAACATTTCAGCAATGTTATTAAGTGAAGAATTAAATAAAAATATTGTCTATCAGCCCCCACGTATCTTACTAAAAACAGAAGTTTTTCTTCAAAACAAAAAAAAAGTTCTGGCAAAAAATAAGCTTTTTAGTTAAAAACTTTTCTTTTTTTTCATAGAAAAGCAGATTTAATAAAAATGCTGATCGCTTAGACTGGCAGGAATTAAAAAGGAGAATGTAAAACTTTTCAGGCAATGTTTAATGCAAAGCCTTAAAAAAGTAGAAAAAGCCCCCAAAAGTCTTGAATCTTATTTTACAGAACAATTTTCTCCTTCGTGCTTGGTGTCTGCTGTTTTCTGAAATCTCAGTAGCGTAAAGCTCTCCTTCATAAGCATCAAGGATTCCTCATACATTTGCACAGCCATGAGCTGTGGTTCATTTACTCACGGAGATCCAGGGGGCAGTTTAGCAAAGGCTATTTTATGCTTTGCCCAAGCCTTGTGCTCAGCCGAGTACGGTCTGTCATTTGCATCCTCCTGACACGTCACGAAGTGAAACAAGCCAGCATCCCCTCGCAGAGCTGCTCCATGAGATTCTTTTAATCTGACCGTGCACAGACAGTTCGAAGCCCTGCCTCTATCCTGCATGTGTTTTCCAGATGATTTTTGCACTCTTTTGTTGCACAGCTATGTGAAACAGCTCAGATTAGGCTAAAAAAAAATAATGCCACATACAGTGTTTATGTTGTGGCAAGGAGCAAGGAAACTTTTTCAGGGGGGTGGGGAGCAGCAGGGAAGTTTAGACATTTGCTATTCATTAAAACTACTCTTTCTAACACAGCTGAGGAGACTATTGCTCCCTCTCTGTGTGTTTTTCTAAAAGATAAAACAAGTACCTCTCTGCTTAGCTGTAAATTCCTAGCTATTCACTTAGCTTGGCAACAAAATTGTGGTATTGAAGGTACAGCACAGAGAAGTGTCCTCTAGCTTTATTGTGCTTCTTTGTGCTATTTAGAAACACCATAAAGCCGCTCCAGTTTCGGATCTTACCTCCAAGTACTTTTATACTGAGGAATGGGAAGTCTCAGAGGTGGCAGAACTTTTCAGTCAAGCACGTAAAGCACAGGCACAAAAAAGAGGGGCAAAATGTCTTTTTCCGAGGTGAAAAGGAAAATGCTAACTCCCTTAGTTTTCCAAACCCATAGGATATAGAAATGCGTTGGGAAACCAATGGGAAGTAGATATACACTTGGAAGGAATGCTGGCAAAATGTATGCTTATGGGTTAAAGATGCAAGCGCTTAACAGAGTGCAAGAAAACCTGCAGGTCAAAAAGCAGAGGGTTCCCTTCCCCCCTGCTCTGCCTGCATATTTCTTCCAGGGATTTGAGAGCTGCAGGATGACGTGGAAGGGGGTCATAAAACCCTGCAAGGCTCCGGGTGTTCCACAGCCTGGCCCCGCTCACAGCAGCTCCAGACTCTTAAAATTAAAAGTCCCAGGGATGCGTGAGTCATCCTGCCTTCACTTCTCCCCTTTCAGAGGGAACAGGCAAGGGACGCTGAAAGATTTCCTCTACAGATTTCTTGATTTGCAAGCTTTAGTCGAACTGTAACAGACCTTTCTTTAACGTTAATGAGAAACTGTAACAAAGACAACAAAACTCACATCCTGAGATCTAGCACTTCTCAGGCTCTGACCATTGGGCTGTGTTGCTACCAAACTTTTCCTATGGAAAGAAAAAAAAAAAAAAAACAAAGAAGAAAAATCTTTTTTCTCTCATTCTCTTTATTTTTTCTCTTTTTGCCAGACTCTTCAGTCCTCCTCCCGTCTTTTTTTTTTTTTTTTTTTTTTTGGTGCTGTGTGTGTGTTGCGTGGCTCTTAACTTGGAATTATTGACTCTCTCCTTGCCCTGACCATCACTAGGGACTTACAGCATGCGTACTGTATCACTGGGAAGCCGCGCTGGGAGCTGCCACGTCTGTAGTGCTGCAGCACACAAAAGGAGGCGGAGGTAGCAGCAATACCTTCTAGCTGACAAATTTGGAAATTCTGGTGCCACATCAGCAGAAGCCTATCCCAACACAGTGCTCTTCAGTCCGCAGAGAAGTGAAAGCGTACAATAAAAGAATTTTAAGGCAGAAAACTCTTGCTAAATGCCTACTTATTTCTGCTCTTCTGTCCCTCATATCTCAGTCAGGCTTGAAAGGTGATATCACACAGTTAAATCCTCACCATTTAAAATAAAATACATTATTCCATTTAGGAAACTAGGAAGGTACTACTCCTATATCTAGAAGACACAATCCAGAAAGTTTTCTGTGGACTGGAAAACTGAAGTATGGGGATACTGAGGGTACATCTACACCACGTTGTACAATCCTATGTGCAAACACCTGAGCTAACTTGGGAATCAAAGCACGACAGATACAGCCACCCGGTGCTGCTCCTATGCTCATGCAAAGAGCCACAGGCTCTCCCTCTGCTTGTAGTACAAGAATTGATTCAGTTATGTCACCGTAACTCACATGTAGATATAAATTTCAGGTAGCACTATGTTCACATTCCAAATATCCATCGCAAATGAAAAACTCATATTTACCTAGATGCTTGAAGAGGCATTCTGAGCCACATGCATCATATCTTACCTGGTTTTGGGCAATAAGGAGAGATAAGTACCAAAATACATAGAATTAAAGAGATAAGTACATAATTTACGTAGGAGCAGGATGATATGGACATGTAAAGGCAGATATTAAAGTATCCATGTTCTGCTTTTCAAGTATTTTGGAAAAGTTCAAAGAAAACATGAACATAATCTTCAAGTGATTGTTGGATCACCTAGAAAATAAATGCAAGTATAGAACTGCCTCTATTAATGACCAGTGTTAAGTCATCTCTCTTGCCTGTCCCTAAGTGCCCTTCTGAATCACCTGAACCTGAGCTCCTGGTGTAGGGACCAGAGGCAGCATCCCAGAATGGAGAAATCTGAGTAGTTCACACATTATTTACTATATACATTCTGATCGAGTGAAATGTCAATTAAAAAGCATTCAAAAGGCTCTTTGACGTCAAATCTTGTGCAAGTATCCTTGTGTATGTGCTGATCACTAATACAGATTTAACACCTGTACCTCTGATGCCTATTTTAATGTAAAAAAATCAAAGAGAGATGAAGTGGCTGAAGTGGAATGGCAGGACTATTTGCCATCCAACCCTATGGATGGCAGGACCTTAATGCCAGACTGGAGGAAGTATTTATAACACCTGGCTCCTTAAGAAACTTGACAGGTAGCTATGTTGGTGGTTTCTCATCTCTCATGTGGTTAGAGCTGTGTGTGGACAGCTTAAGAAGCCCATCATGTCAATGACTGATTCATTCAGCCTGAAGTATTTTTGTTGGACTTGGTGAGACTGTGGGATCTGTATAGCCTCACTCAGGCCTCTCCTGAAGTAGGTGCTTAAAAGCATCTATGGTTCAGACCGGAAAACAGGACGGTATGTTTGTGTACATAAAGCTTAGCACAGCCAAGCTGCCATCTAAACGGTCTTTCTGAAACAGTTTATCCAATTTATAATACAAATAGGAGAGAAAACATATGAAGGCCTAAATTAAAAGAACATTTTAGAGTCAAGCAGCCAAACATAAAAAATTAAAGAATTAAAGATCTCTGTGTGGGAAGGAAGTGTTCAGAGTCAAGAAAAAGAGTAAAAGGTATAGCTTATTCTTTTCTTATCAAAAGTATTTTGGACACCTAGCAGAGCACTCAGCAAGAATGTTTATGCTGGCTCTAATTTTCTGTTGAAAATTAATATTTTGATTCATCATTGTAGTATGTTCTCAAACCATTGTTAGTGCTCCTTCATAATAACCCACTGTTATCAATGCAGCTGTTCATGCCCTCTGCAAATCCTGGCCTCTTACTGTTTTCCAGCATTTTACCTGTTCAGTGTGGAGGATAAAGGGCATTAATAATTACAACGAGATAGCAGAGGTCAGAAGACGAGGTTTGGGCTCCACCCACTTCATTTTGGCCCAGACAAAATGGCCAAAAAGGTTTTCACGAGACAGCTACCAGGAGATTTTGTGCAGATGGTAAATCCCTATGAAGTGGGAGGTAGGAGGTAGCTCAAATCTAAGCCAGATCCTGGCCACCTGGCAAGAAAGAGACTTAACTTCCAGCTCAATTACAACAAATAAACAAACAAACAAACCAGAAATAAGAAGAAAAAACAAGCCATTAACTGAATAGCAAAATAAATGAAGTCTGATTTCCTCCACCATTTACCTGGTGTCCAGTACATGGCTGTGCTGTTACTGTTACTGCTGTTACGGCTGTGCTGTTACTGCTCCCAGAGCAGGATGTGGAAGCTTCAATTCTTCAGCATCCTGTTTACATCAAACTTTTAAGAGCTTAATACTTGTGAGACCTCTAACCCTCTCTCAAGTGTAGTTACAAATGACCAGGAAATTAAAACATTATTAGGATAGGAACAGAAAGAAAATGCCCCTATTTAAGACTTCTTACTTTAAGAAACTGGGTCAAAGAATAAGTGTTGAAGAATCTCTGCACCACATCCAGCTTTTACCTGATAAAAGCTTTTACCTGACAAAAGTGTGGGGAAAACTCTTAAATAAGCAGGAGAACATTTTTCTCTCCCTTCCACTGACTCTCAGGGAAGTTATTCTCCAGTCCCATATAGTGATAAGAGACAGGGTCAGATTGGAATAACGTATATTCAGCATATGGGCAAACAACTAGCTTTGGCAGGGCCCAGGTTTTCAATCCAGTTTTATTGTTGTCGTGTAATGGACTGCACGGAGTCCTCGGGTGAATGGGGATCCAAATGCCACTTCAGCTCTGAAGAGATTGCTCCAGGATGAGGTTAAATTCTATCACAGACTTCACCAAAATTGTTCATACCTTGAAGAGACTTGTGAGGATCGGTGCAGGCAATTCTGTTAGCTTGAGTCTTACATGATAGCACTGAGTAATTCTATTTAAGATGTTTAAATTTATTTGATTGTAGCTTACCACCAAATCTAAGGTTGGTTCTTCAATTGTAGTACTTGATTTTACATCACTTGAGGGTACTAGGTGTTATTAGCAGGGGGAAACCCAACTAACGTTTCTTTAACTTGGTCCTGCAAAGAAGATAGATTTTGGTACCTTCCTCTCAAATATTACTGATGTAACTGCATGTTTTGAACTTACTGCACAATTAATATTGTCATATGTAGATTATTTTCTTGAAAGATTGCATGTAGGTATTCACCCAGATTTAAACCTATATGTTCCATTAAGCATAAGAATTGACAGCATATTTAAATATTTTCTGGTCTTTGATGTTCTGAAGAACAGGTCTGCTATGAAGCAGATCTATCCCTGCAAGGACTGTAAAAGTTGTGCAGATTGGTATTATGCATGTTCAAACCACAAAAAGGAGCGTCTTCATGTATATACAATTATGATCATAATATGTTGAAAGCTCCATGTGTGTAGGGATATTTTTGAATGTTTGTATCTCTATCGACTCAAACTGTCTTCCTTCTCCACTGGGGCAGTGCTGTGCCTGGAGTTCTGAGCACCCACAGCTGAATCAGGTGGACCAGAGTCAAGCCATGGCACAACACCAACTGAAGGCAATGTCTGCCCATCTCTGCTGTCCTGAGATTCCTTCTGCTAAAGAGTGTGATGTAGAAGAAATATGTGGGCTCTTTGAGTCTGCAAATGATAGAATAAAGCCCCAAACCTGAAACAGGTTGGGCTGAGTGGAGCTAAGGATGATCATTATCCTCCAACTGCAGAGTCTAAGATGTTATACTGTAGGACGATTCTGCACATCTGGGAATCCTCCCTGTCCTTTTCTTCCCCAGTCAAGTGGGGTAGCAATCCCATCTGCACTTGCATACAACAAGTGGCTTTCTAATGTTGTGGTAGGGAAGGAAAATGAAGGGTGGACATTTGGTTTCTGAATCATGTTTCTGATTAACAAGTATCCAGACCAAAGGACATTCTAAGAATATATCATAAGTATGGAAATAATTTATTCCGAAAAGTGGCCTTTTAGAGAGGAACAATATTCCCAGGCAGAGGAAGGCTATGTTACATGTTCTTAAGTATTCATAGTATAAAATTCTAAAAATCATTTCCACAACAATAAGAAAATGACAGGAAATAATATATTATGCAAATATCCAGTTTTATCTTCATTAAGCTGGAGACTTAACTAATAGTTTAACAATATAGCACATTTCTTAATTACTTTACAGCTGTTTCATATAAAACCTAATTTGGGTATACAAACACAACAGATATTTTACTTGGTCACCTGGTAAATTTTTATCACAGGTCATTGTGATGGGATCCCTAATTAGAACTATGTTTAATTATGATAGTACTGTAGATATTTAACAATCACATGCCTAAACCACAAGGTGCTGTGGCTTCTTGGAGGACACATGATAAGATGCATGTGTGTGGATTCTGCACTGGTGAGGAAGATTGGATGACAGATACATTATGACATGGTTTGGGTGGTAGTACAGGCAAGAGCAATGACTTACTCCAGAGGGAGTATCTCCCCAAGAGCGTAAACACTCCCAATGAGTTAGGGGAAGAAACTTTCCCCAGGCAAAAGGAAGGACAGAGATGATACAGAAAGTTCTGGAAATCTGGAGCATGCACAGCCTGCTTCAGAAAGAAAGGTATGGTGGGGTCATATGTGCCTTGCCTACATGGGCACTCTTGTAATACAGACTGCTCAATGACCCCTTACAAACAGAGCATGGATTCCACCTCTACTTATCCCTAACAAACCCTCAAAGCCCTCCAAAGGAGACAAAGGAGGAATGCAGCTAAGGGTCCCACTCAATACAGACAATGTAGCCTGTCCTAACAAGGATTTTGCAGCAACCATGATCCTACAGCACACCTCCAGCAGGTACACTGATTCCAGACTCCTCCCTTGAAGACCCATTTTTCCTGTAAGGAGCCCATGACCACTGAATGAAACCACTGGACTTGAAAATCAAACCCCTCGGAGCTACTGGTGAGTCACTGTTTCTATTAGAAGAGATCCACTACTGAATATTTTACTTAATGAGGATGATAAATTCCTGGAACTCTATCCTGACAAAAGTTCAGAATCTCTCTGGAGATTTGTACAAAGTGGGATGCATCTTACCCTGATGACCATAGATTTTGTTCAGTGAAGTATGGTACGGTTCTAGGACAATTCATATTGGTTTTTGGATAAAAAACAATTCATATTGTTTTTTGTATAGTGGATTTATCACCTGGTGACTTCAGGAGATGAGACAACATACACTCGGGGTCCTTGGAGGGTGGCATAGTGGTCACATTTGCTCTGCTTTATTGCAGGCACAGTTTGCCTGAGGAGGCCTGAACCTGTCTGCAGCCACTACCCTAGCTGACCCTTCAGTGGCCGGGCTAAAAGTTTCTCTTAAAAGTTTTCAATGTGGTTGTTTTCCCTTTAGTGCAAACTGATAACAACAACCATAAAAGCAGTTGAAGTGTTATTGTTTCTCTCTCACTCTAGGGTAAAGAAAATGGTGGCAGCATAATGACTTGCAAAAGGGAAATAAATCTTTCTGTATAAGAAAAGCTTCAAGAAGGGAAGTTAAACAGAGAGAGTAACATAGCCATTCTTTCCATAGCATTTTGTTTAGACACTGAAATATTTCTTACCGGCTGTGGCATTCAGTTGGCTACAATTTCCAGGTTAATGAGACAGGCTTTGCACAAATTCCATTTCTGATGTGTGACTGCTGCTTTTATGGCAACAAAATGGACATGAAGGGGGTCCCACGTTTATATTTACTTTTCTCAGCTGGAAGTTGTATGATATCATTCATTTATAAGGGGAAGCCACTTGTGCCTGAGAAACCAAGCGTACTGCAAAGCATCATGAAGTTTTATTTCTGTAAGGACGGAGCTTTGCCTTGGGTGAACCCTTACAAATGCAGAGGATTTATCATTACAGATTCTGTAGTTTTGCTCTGAAGACAGACTCCCTCTGAGACTGCGGAGTCCTTAATTGATAGAGATGTACCTGCAGCTGACAGCATCCTTGGGCCTGTCACCTCAATTCTAGTGACACATGCTTTACAACCATCCATTCACGCTTCCTTTTGTTGTCCAGACATGCTGATCTCTTTGGAAATAAGCTGCAGGTTGGCAGCAAAAGTCAACTCACCCAGACACTGGCTTAAATAGATATAAATATATAGATCTAGATGTTGATATAGATCTTAAATAGATCCAGTGACATTGTTCTGAATTTCTTGGATTCTTTAGGACTTCCTGTACTTCTTACTGAAGCAGAATACTGAAGTTAACTTCGCAGAGCACAGAGAGCACAGTGTAATGGGATGACAGAGGTTCCATAACAAACAGAAATGCAGTGCAGTTTATTTCACGAGAATATCGTTGCACGGTAGAACCTATAAAAAGGAGAGAGACCCACTTTTTATAAGGGCATATAATGACAGGACAAGGGAAAATGGTTCTAAACTAAAAGAGGAGAGATTTTGATCAGATATTAGGAGGGTATTTTTTATTCAGGGAACGGTAAGGTGCTGGCACTGCTGCCCAGAGAGCTGTGGTGCCCCATCCCGGGAGATGCTCAAGACGAGGTTGCATGGGGCCCTGGGCAGCCTGAGCTGGTGGGTGGCAGCCCTGCCCTGGAACTGGATCGTCTTTAAGGTCCCTTCCAACTCGAGATTCTATGGTTCTATGAGTTATTCTATGATTCCATGATCCCAGTCTCCCTGTCTTATTAGCTTTGAAAAAAACAACAAGAATCAGGAGAATTATTTTGGCCTTCCCACAAAACATGCTCTACACTTCATCTCTGCAGAATGCTACATTCTTCAGGTAATTTTTCTGAAACCGGGGCATTCTTTTTTTATTTTGCATAGAAACATTTTGAGATGAATTAATTTTTCTGATGCAAAAGCAGTCTGCAAGCTACCAATGACACTCTTACACTCCCACAAGCTCAGGGAGCCAACACAATTTCTTCACATTCCTATGACCCTCACAGAGATTGGACGTACGTGGCAGATGGGCCTTGTGCTGGTACAGGAAATAAATTTCACCTTCAAATACCAGTTTTTAACTTCAGAGGCTGGAAATCTGACTCACAAGCTTAGTCCTTTTGGTGTCCTCTGCAGAGCTGTTCTTCAGCGGTGAGGAGAGGTGGAATAATGTAGAAGTTGACGGACAAGCAGCTCAAGGTTTTAATATTAAAGCTGGGATGCAAAGCTCGCTGTGAACTGTGAGGGCTTACTCAGCAGGAAAGGAGCTATGGAAATTCTTGCAATGGGAAAGCTGAACTCTCTTTCTCCACCTTCATTTCAGACTGGACAAACATCACAGGAAGAAAAAAAGAAGAAAAAAAAAAGAGAGCTTCTGAATCTTCTTTGAATATTTGTCTTCTCACTCCCACAGTCTAAAGGGTAAATGTGACTGTCATTAACAGAGAAATGTCCTTTCTTTTGAAAAAAAATAAAAAGGAAAACTGATAGTAGTTCTTGAACAAACATCTAATAGGATTGCAGAGTTAAGGGAAGACTATATACAGTGATCTAGTCTTGATTTGCACGTTCGTAAGGAATGAACCTTCCCTTAAAAAGGGAATGAAACCATATCCAAAGGCAGCCATTGTTTTACCTTTGGAATATCCTTTTTCTTTTTCTTTTTCTTTTTTTTTTCATAACCAATGTACGTTCACCAATCTGTTGATTCCTGTTGTTTTTTGTTTGATGTCAAGACAAAGTTCCTGGGGTAGGAGGCTGGAAAAGAAAATAGAGTCTCTTGCTACAAACTGTTAGCGGACTCTTGCTTTGCTTTGCTCACTTTAAGTATTTTGCTTAGTTTGGCTCAATGCTCTGTTTTTTCTGGAAACCTCTCATTTTTCTTTCAGTCTGCCTTCCAAAACCACAGAGCACTGAAAAAGAATTTCTACTATGGCGCATCTCTACTTCAAGGAATGCTCACTTTATGCACTCCTATATACCTGCGCCCTATATTTTCAGGACTATATTCATACAAACAAATAATATTTATCTCCCTGTGTTTTTATTTATTGAAAAGCAAAGGTTCAGCTAGCTAACAGGGGACGATCCAGCTGGCATCTCTCATGGAAATGATTACCACAAAAACATTTGTGATCACTTAAGCGTGGGCTCCCATGATGCTTAGCAGAAAAGGCTGAAAACAGTTCAAAATAGATGTAGTGCAACCTAAACAGGAAAGGCAGAAATGAATGACAATTTGCAGCAAACAGAAAAGAAGTCTTTCTCAAAGTCCATTAGCTAGAAAATTTTAAAGTTATTTCAGCAACTCTGTTGCAGATACATGGAAAATTAACACGTCTGGAACCTACATATATTCTGCAGCTCAGCTGCAGTCAACCAACATCTGTTTCTGGTTTAAGTTATACCTCGCTCTGGCACAGATTCAAAGAGCAGTAGTGGAAGTGAGTCTGGGTCTAAGACTTGATGGAGTAAATGGATGCAGCTCTGCTGAGAGGTCTGAAGCTAAATCAGATCATAATGTGGTGCTGCATTTCTAGCAAAGTGTATTTCTAGAGTTTTCCCTCCCTTTTACTCACTTTGTGATCAGTAAGCTCTTCTGCATGGCAAAAGTAGACTCCATACCTTAGATGCAGGCTTCAGTTCTGTAACTTTATTTAAACTTCTTTGTAATGGTCTGCTGAAAAATAGAGAGTTTGAACAGTAGCAGTTTGTGTTCCTATCAGGATGCTCTATTTTATGCATTTAATAGGATTGTTCATACATTTATAAGATTATTCATAAAATTAAGATGTGAGAACATAAACGTGTGCATTTGCACATATGTGTGGTGTGTCTGTCAGAAAAGTATCCCATGTGAAAATAACTCAATAAGCAGAAAATTCCCTAGAAAAAAAGGTTATAACAGAACAAATGACACTTTTCCAGGTAAGCAGTTAACTTCTCACACAATGATGTCATGAATAAACTGAAAATGATGAAATTATCTCTTAGGTTGTTTCAGCATTTCATCTCACAAGACCACTGTATTTTTGTGGTTGTGTATTGCCATCATTCATTCCTTTTATTTCAGAGGTACGTTACCTCCATTTTCTGTAATTTTATCTAAAAAAAACTTTTAAGATCTTTTTTAAGGGATCTAGATCGTTCAGTGAGAAGGATTAAAAAAAAAAAAAAAAAAAAAAAGATTTTATAGAATGAAGGCCAGAGCAAGTATTATCCTATAGCCTAAATATGTAGCCTAAATTTTGCATACTTGCACATTTTATATAGCCTGAAATACGCAAAATGTAGCCTTCTACTTAACTTCCATAGACTAATCTCTGGGAGCCCAAATGTCCTCAAATTTGCAACTCTCCCATTGCTTTATAACATTAATGAATTTATTCTTGCAGTATGACTACAGGATAAGGATCTTCTGCTACAATTCTTGAGGAACTGAGACACGGAAAGAATGAAATGTGAGATCCTTCAAAGCTTTTAAAATTTGAACTAAGTACATACATCCTAGAGACCTAGAAAAAGCTACTAGTTGTCTATAGCAACTTCCATACTAGTAGATGTGATGAGCAAGGTCTTTGTTTGGACACAACAAGATCTATTGAGGCACAGCATGGCCCATACTGATGTGGCAAACCAGCCTTTCCCTTCCCCACTCTCCCATAAAAAGAGGGATGCCATTTACATGTTGTCCATTAAGAACAGACCCTGACCTGCACTGTCTTCAGACTGTGCCTGGCTTTGTCTGGATGCATTGGCCAAAAACATGAGAAGACAAGGAACATGCATACAGAGAAAGGGTATGGAGAATCATGGACCAATGCTCAAGCTCACATCGTGACTGTGTTTAGTTTACAAATATGGACAGGCTTAGGTTTCTGCATGCTCAGGGAAGAAAATCAGGTAGGTGCCCAAACGCTGTGAATGCTAGACATGGCTATGGTCAAGACCGTCAAGCTGAAGTTCCTCTGTGAACTAACTGAAGTGTTATGTCCAGGATAACACAGGAACTAAGAAGAGGTTCAGCACCTCAAGCTAGTACTGATCATCTCTTTGGGATGTGAATTTTGGGTGTGCCAGTCAAACAGAGACAGAATTGCCAGAGATGAAATATGCTTCATAAATATCTCTTTGGTCTCCTGAATCACCTTGCCCACAGCCAAAGTTGTGCTTTAGGCCTGCTTATAGCTGTAAAGTGTGGAAGCTAAAAATGCATGTCTAGTGGTTTGGATGTGTTTGACAATCAATAAACATGGAGGAAAGCTTTATATGTGCTCCTGGTGAATGAACTCCAGTCAAGACTTCATGCACAGAACTTCTCCCTTCTGAGGTACGGAATGCTAATGTTCCTATTTCAGAACAGAAAGGACAATTCCATCATTTCAGACAGGCAGTATGAGAAGAAAAAGCATAATGCTGCTCAGCCCAGCAGCAGCTGGCTATTACACAGAAGAGCTGTAGCTTCTTATGGGAGAAGCTGAGATATTTGGGGCTGTGGACCTAGGCAGGAAGTCTGTAGTAATCCAGGAGTGTAAACCACATCTCACTGGTTCCAAAAGCATAAAAAAATCCTTCCTCTTGTATTTCCACCTGAATGTCCAGTCATAGCAGATCGGAGACTATTTAGAAAAGTATAACAGGAGCTGTTTCTTCTGGAATTCTGCCTCCTTTTGCAGGTAATTTAAACTAGTGTCCAAGAAGATCCTTTTCTTAACCAAGCAGGGTGAGATTTATCAGAGCAAATGTAGACATGAAGCAGCTGAGCTAAGTGCTCCCATAGCAGCAGCCCACCATGTTACCTTTACAGTCAAGAACAACAATACATCTAGTGTGCAGCTCATCTTATGCAGAATTAAGAATCTAACTAGGTCAAATGAGATGTATCTTTAGATCCCTTGCTTATGTAAAAGGATCTAATAGAATCACAGAATCATTTGAGTTGGAAGGGACCCTTAAAGGTCATCTAGTCCAATTCCCACACAGTGAACAGGAACACCAACAGCTAGATCAGGTGCTCAGAGCCCTGTCCAGCCTGACCTTGAATATTTCCAGGCATGGGGCTTCCACCACTCCTCTGGGCCGCTGCTTCACCACCCTTGTAGAAAACTTTTTTCTTATATCAAATATCCCCTCTTTTAGTTTGAAACCATTTCTCCTTGTTCTATCACAACAGATCCTGCTGGAAAGTCTGTCCCCTTCTTTCTTATGGCCATCATTTAGATACTGAAAGGCCACTCTCAGGGGTCTCCCCGGAGCCTTCTCTTCTGCAGGCTGAACGGCCCCAGCTCTCTGCCTGTAGGACTGTTGCTAATGTAGGTATCTATAGTGCAGGTTTAAAAAGCTGGGCAATTTGAACCTCACGCTTATTGTTTGCTTTGTATTTTTAAGAGGATGGATACCGGCACTTATAAAAGGTGTATCTATTAGAGCATGTGATCCACGATGATGCAATTCCCATATATTCCTATTGCATGAAGAGTTCAAGGAAGTCTTGAAACAAAGGTGAGATGCACAGAGTTTCATTTAATCAGTATAGTCTAAAGGTTCTCTAGATCTGTTTCCAGCATTCCTGCTTAATCTGACGTCATATATATCTCATTGAACAGTAACAGGCCAAAGATGTCCTACTGAGAAAAACATTGATGAGGATTCATACCTGCCATACAATCAGTATATTCTCCATTCCAGTTCTGCTAGGAACATACAGCAGAAACAGTAAGGTGCTTGTTTTTGTTGTTATTGTTGTTGTTTTGTTGTTGTTTTTTCCCTAGAGACTGACATTTATTTGAAGTGGTTCCCTCATCTCTTTAACAGAGAAACTCCATAATGACTGGTTCACAAAACCAGCAACATTCATACCACTAATCCAGATGGCTTATATGGGTACCTGCAGGTGAAAGTAATAATATGTTATGACAATTATTCCTATTTTCATGTATAAATCAAGCACATTTTGGAGGAAAAAAAAATCATAACAGTTCCATTTTTTAATGAATTTTATAGACTTTAGATCTTAGTTGGTTTCAGAACCTAGGATTGTTTTGCTCACCTGTGAAGATGTTCTGTAGCGTATTTTCTATTATCTTAGAATCATGCAGTGGTGTGGAAGTAATTAAGCACAAAGCAAAAACAGAGCCATTGCTCGTGAACGAGTTAAATTTTAAACATTCACCAGAATGACAGGAATAATAGTGGGTTTTTCTGTGTGTTTCTTTAATATATATTTTTTAAATTCAGTCCTGCCAATCACAAGGATTTGCAGATAAAGATTCATTTTCCTCCCTTTTGAAAGAAAAATATTGGGAAGATATGACTCGATCTGTACAAGCATGCCACTGCTGTGTGACCAGTCCACTCCTGTGTATTCACGACACAACCAGAGCCAGTTCAGAATGTGTTCATTACAGGTTTTTATCAAGCTGTAGCATACTGAGAAACAAAGCACTGCTTTACTGTTTACACTGTTTGTCTTGCCTACACACAGATGAAGGCATGGCCTCACTTACAGCTGTGTGACATAGTCCAGGACAAAGCACAGCCTGGCTCTTCTCAGGCATCACCATGGCCCTAGGAATGAGCAGGAATGGCTGGGATCAACCTGCACATCCATAGCACCTGCGTTGTCAGAAAAGGAGAAGTCAGACATTTTCCCAAGGCGCCAGCACAGGGGGACTTGTTCAGGATATTATTTCAGTCCATGAATCCTAATAGTGCTTAAGAGAGGAAAAAAAATCACACGAGCTTTCCCTAACAGCTGGCACAGGAATCTCCCTTTCATCATCATGCAGAGTGCCACGAGCTCTCCCCAGGGCCCAGCTCTCCCAGATCCCGAGGAACTCCGTCCTCCAGGCCAGGCAGGCAGCAGAGCAGGCCTTGTGCCTGCAGGTGCTGCAGCAGCATGGTGGGGCTCACAGCCTGTGGGGGCTCAGCCAGAGGCTGCTGCTCGCTGAGCTTAACCAACAGTCTTCGCCTGCTCAAGGGTGTGTGTGAACACTGCCACACAGTATTTCATATTTCATGGATGTTTCATGTTCAGGCTGTTGGGGGAGGGCAGAAAGAGGCTTTTCTCATTTTTTTCTGAGAGCTGAACGGGCCGTGCAGCCTCAGAAAAAAAAAAACGTAATGATGAAAGAATCCTATTGCAGCAACAGCAGCAGTGCCACATGGATAGCGCTGGAACAGGGCGCACTGCTGAGCTCCAGCCCCTCCCTGAGACACAAGCCAACGTGGCTCAGCAGTCAGTTCTCCAACCAGGACTCTGGCTCTCAGATAGAGCAATTTCAAGGAAACTTTGCCACAATCCTTTCAGGATCAGTAGCCTTTATTATGAAAGCATTTCCTATTCTTTTCTCCCCTTCCTTCATGCCTCCGAATCCCTTTGCCGAGGCACTGCCTTCCAAAGCACTACAGGAACATGCTGACAAAAATCAGAAGAAACTTTTCAGACATTCTTTCCACCGGGTCCATGGGCCACAAGCAGGTGCTTCTGACCACACTCCTCTTTAGAAACTGACATCTTAATAAGGTTTTTAGCCTGTTTTGCAGCTGAAAACTGTATTCACTCCAGAGTAATAAGAAATGAAAAGGAAACGGTGCATCCGATACACAATGCAATAAGAAGAGGAGGCCCGTTCCAGTAGATTTTCCAAGCAGTTTCCAAAATCTCTTATCAGTGACTCCTCAGCTGCATTAAAATTCAATCTTCATGAGATAAAGTTATTTCCAGCTCTAGACAAGTGCTGAAGCCAATTTTCCAGTTAACTGTTGGTATTTTTGTGGAATTTTCTCATTTCTGATATTTCTGTCAAAAGGATTGAGGGTTGGAGTCATCAAATATTGGATCTTTTTTAAGAAATGTCTGTAGCCAGCTGAGGTCAGTTGGGCTATGCCCAGTTGGAGCACAGAGGTCCTTCTGGAAGCAGCAAAGCAGGGAGGTTAAAAGGGTTAAAGTCCTGAAACACAATCCCTCTAGGAGTGACCCTACCCCAAGCTATAGGAACAGAAGTAATCTGAACTGCCACTGAATCTCAGTCAGAATGATTGTTCTTACTCCGCATGTGCAGAGGCACTTTACACTTTCATAATTTAATCCCAGTTCTAAAAATATTTTGTATATTCCTTTAGCTGCATGTCCTGGAGTCAGGTGTCTAAATACAAATGTGAGATTTACATCTGAATAAAATCAAGTTCATCTGTAACACGTATGTTAAAAAAAAAAACAGGGAATGAACATAGAGGAGGCCAAGTGTGTACCTCACATTTCATGTCACGCTTTTTAAATCAGTCTCATGACAAGAGGAGGGGATAGAAAACACTGAGCCAAGGATCACTTGTATTATCATAAATGAGATCCCAAATCAACCCTCCACTGTGCCATTCACAGCATCTCACCCTGAACCATGAGCCCTGGTAATCTTTCATCACAAGAACCTGTGGAGTGACTTTAAAATACATTCTAAAATAATAAAAAAAAAACTTGGGACTGAAAATGTCTCTGTTGTGCACCTCTGGAACACACGTAGAGTAATAGCTCTATATTTGTGTGTCAATAGGAAGTTTCACTTAGCTGAGAGATGATACTGCCCAAGAAGTGCAGTGCAAACGATGCAATTAAGATGGCTGAATCGCCACTGGAGTCTAAAATGAGAGTTTCACTGGATATTGTGTTTAAATAAAAGGAAGGTTGCTAGATGCCACAGACAGATTAAAACTACAGTTCAAGCATTCCTTCCCAGCCGCCTTTCATACGTATCTTAGCATTGTAGATATATTTAGCTCTTTAATGTGTCTGGTTAAAAAAGCCCTGAGCTGTGTGGATTTTACTGAAAGGTAAGTTGTCATTATGGTGACCAAAGGGTGTGCCCTTCTCTGAGCTTTCAATTTTGGGGTCCTTTCTTATATGCCACAAGCTAGCTGCCTGTGAAATGCTGCACAACTCTGGTGAGAAATGAAGAAGCAGGAAAACAGGAAGGTTTTGGAATCTAAAGGTGTTTCTAACAAAGCAGTTAACTCAGCCCTGTATTATTCAAACTGCTGTACTCTTCAGGTGAACTTACATACACAGTTGTATAGATCACTTCTGCTCAGGCTTCCATCTGAGACTAATGTCTCTTCTGTTCTGAAGGGATGCACAAAAGAGTGGCTTAAATATAATTCTTTGCAGTCAACAACAATTGCCTCTCACGTTTCTGTAACAGCCAGGGTTTCACAGTGGCTTCCATCTCCCGGCCCTCTGACTGCACTCCAGAATAAGAAGCATGCTCAGGATGGATTTGTTCTGCCTGGATACTGAAACTAAGGAGCTGCAAGCAGCTTTATTGAGAGGAAGGAGGGGGGGACGGTTGCAGCCATACAGAGCTTTCAGAGGGCTGGACAGATACTGTACTTCCCAACAGCTGCACTGCATCAAGGCAAACCACAAAATAGTTTTGCAGCTACTCCCCAGAGCACAGTGGAAACAAAAGTCAGACGAGGCTGTTGGGGGTGTTTCTTTTTAATGGTGGAAGGCAGGAGACAGAAAGGAAGGAAAGAACAAAACACTGTGACAATACATTACTGTGTATAAGCTGCTGTAAACGTACAGGTAGCTGGCAGTAACTTGTAACATCAGGAATTACCCATTTGCTGTGATTCATATGCTGAGTTTACAGGACGGAATAAATGGAGCAGTCAGTTACGGTACCAAGCTACCAATGTGGGCACCAGCAAATGTAAAGGAATACCTGAAGAAATAAACAATGTTGATTATTCAAACTGGTGGCACTCTGGAAAAAAATTATCTAACTTACTGGTTACTCCAGATTAAAACTAGCATGCGTGAGGGAGCCTTTTCTTTTCCTTTTCAGAAAACTGATGTCAGTTGTTTGGTATTTATTCCCCTTCACTTACAGTTTGTGAAAATACAGCTCTTGTAGTAAGAAAAATATGCCTTGATTTTCTGTGCCTTTAGCTATTCAGATGCTCAAGTACCAACGAGAGAGTTAAGAAAAATAACTCCTCCCCAAGACCTAAAAAACTGCAGCTGAAATGGTAAGAATGTCTGAGCCGGTCCCGTCTCCCTCCCTGCCCCCATTCTTCAGGCTGTACTTAACTTACATAAACTATTTGGGTTGGAAAACATTCCTTAGGTCTATTCTGACTCATGATTTCTCTACCGCTTTAAAATCCTTAAAGCAGTAAGCAAATCATCAAGAGTTTCATTCTACCCAATCTGATAAAGAAAAAAGAAATAGAGGCAGCTCCTCAGTTCCTTGAGCACAGAGAGCTCAATCTGAAGCCACAGCATTGGGTGGTGGCTGCTGTTGCATTATGCGGGGGCTCATTCCTAGATTTCCAAGTTGCAAAGCTGGATGCAGAACCAACAACATGGAACTCCCACTTCTCATTCCAACATTTTTTCTGTTTTTTTTTTTTTAAACAAATTTTGGAATCAGTCCATCAAAATGTAGCCTCTGACCAGTGCAGAAAAAAAACGACTGATAGTTCCATATAAAAAACAAAAAGAAAATTGATGGTGTAACAGAGAGCACTGCTCTGGGATTGATACTACAACAAAACTGTCATCTCTTTAGGATTAATGCATGTTTACTTACCAAACAGTTCCACAAAGAACAGATGTAGGTTCTCCTCTTATAGAGAGCACAATGAACTTGGACAGTCACATGGATTTAGACAGAAACAGGTATCGACCCATGCATACAAATCAAATCAGTAGATTAAGATATGGTTGCACAGAAACTATTTATGGCATTGTCAATATGCACATGTTCAGTTCACTTAAAATGCAAACTAATACAGTTTACCTTATCCTTTAAAGGAATGGGAATCAAGTAATCTCATTTTCTTATGGTTGTCACAGATCTCTTAATCTCGCTCAGAGACACTGATTGCAGCTCAAGCCAGTACCAGATCCCCTGTTAAACCACCAGTATGCATTACTTGTAATCTCTTTGTATGCAAAGACCAGGGAAGTCTGACAGGGCTCCGCATTTCATTTGCTAATTAGTGTGACCACTTCCCATGCGGGACCTACAGCTCTCAGTTATCCCAGCTGCATGGGTATCTCACACAGAACAACCCACACATCAGGTGGAAAGTGACGTCCATTTCATGCCACATCCATGACCATGCATGCAGAGCCAGCTGTCTGCTGGCACAACTCCCGACACCTTGCTGCAGCATCTCCCGCACAGCACACTGCTCCTGCTTTCTCTCACGGCTGGCACGCAGCTGCAACTCTAGGCCCATCAGGAGAGAGACAGATGTTTGATGCAGGATGAACAGCAGCCATCTCACAAAGCTCACCTGGGTGAGCATATCCCAGCATCAAGCTCATTACACACTGCTGTGCAGTCCAGAAAGGATACAGAAATCCAGATCAGCTAGAACACTATGGATTATGGACAAGTCCTGCAACACTTACTAATTATGGGGCAAGCCCGGTAACAATGAACTCTGCTCATGTGATGCTTTCTTGAAAGGTGGTGATCTGTAGAGCAGATAATGACTGAGGGATGGTTCTTGGAGTACTGACTACTTGGTGAGACATAATTACCAGGCAGTCAGAACGGAGTGAATAAACTCAACACTAAAGGCTCTGACTGGTTTTAGAGCTCAGCGATAGCTTCTGCTTGTGCCAAAATATTAACATTTCTGTGTCACTTGAAGGTAAGGCAGGGCTGACTAAAGGAGGAATATTTAGCACCATTGTCGAACTTCCTATCTTCAAAGTCCTGTGCCAGCACGAAGCTATTAGTATGCATCACACATCTGTAAGTCATGTAAATGAAGGCTCTTACAGGCGTCCTGGAAGGGAAGAAGCAGAGATCCAGGAGGTAAATTGCCAGAGGCGTTCTGGTAAATTGGTGGTTTCACATGAAGCTAAATGCTTGAGTGCTGGTTTTATAGCCAATGCCGTTGTGCTGCCTTTTTGTATTACTTGTTTGCAAATACTTCATTTGTTGCATGAATTTAAGAAATTATCTGAAAGCTTAATGAACCTTTGAAATGAGGAGATCTGAGCTCTGTTAAGTTGGCAAATAGGATCTGTACCTAACTAGTCTGAGTCCCTTGGCAATATTAATGACCTGAAATCTGAATATTGGGGTGTGTGACAGGTTTATCTTGCAAATTATTAAACAAATTTCTGGCCGAAATTTGATTAACTGTTAAGCAAAGCCGTGGAAATAACAACACGAGTTGAAAGCTGAGAGCAGAAAACTATGAAACTAAGACCACAGAGAGTGAATGTAAAGGTGCTCATTGCTTCACTCAGTCTAATTTTGGCAAAGATGTTGAAAATGAGAACCAAATTCCTGTCATTTTTAGTAGTGTGGTTCTTGCACCAGTGAAGCTCTCCGGTGTGCTGCGACAGATTTCCCCATGTGTAAATGTGATTGTTTAGTTCTGGGTCTCTGATAGGTGAGCCTCTGCTCCTGCTCAGGCCTTACTTTAGGAGCAGTTGTTACTTTTCGTGAAATAAGAACTGAGCAGCTGCTGAATCTCACCTTCTGAGACTATCCAGGCCATCCAGTTTGCAACCCCAAATTATTCTGAGGGGGCACTGTGCTACGGAGAGCCTGAGTAGGGAATCCGTGCAGCTCATTCCCTTGAGCCCCGTACCATAGATTTCCTTTTAATGCATGCTCTTTACATAACCTGTGGTCACCTCAGAGCAGGACAACCTGCTTGTTAATGCCATAGCCCAACTCTTCACCACCACCCGTCCTACAGGGCAGCATAGCATCAGGTCCACAATGCTAGGTTCCCTACACTGTGTCTAACACAAAACTTCCCACATCCAAATGGTTTTTAAACACATCCAGGGATGGTGACTCAACCATCTCCCTGAGGAGGTGCCCTATGGGTTCAAATCAGGGGTACATCTAATGCAGTGGTTTGTCAATAGCAGATATTTGGGGGAAAAGAAAGGAAGGAAGGAAGGAAGGAAGGAAGGAAGGAAGGAAGGAAGGAAGGAAGGAAGGAAGGAAGGAAGGAAGGAAGGAAGGAAGGAAGGAAGGAAGGAAGGAAGGAAGGAAGGAAGGAAGGAAGGAAGGAAGGAAGGAAGGAAGGAAGGAAGGAAGGAAGGAAGGAAGGAAAAAGAAGTGATATGTTATTAAAAATATTTCTACTGTCTTATGGTGCAGCAACCACAAGCATCAACTCTCACCTGTCAATTTGCTCTTTTCAGAGATTCAATGAGCCCAGTGATTTTTTATTAATGCATCAAATATATTTTTTAAATTTCATGCATGAAGTATCAACCTGTGCAAAGAATGGAGTATGCTTCTTTAACAAGGATGCTTAGCATCTCACAAGACTACATGTGAATACAAGAAGTCAGGGATTAGCAACAGTTTTCAAATAACGTAGGAGAGAATGGAGGGATACCACTCTTTCCCCATTTGCAGCATTTACTGAGAAGGAAAAATAATAATAAGAAGGTATTTTGTGCTGAATAGTGTCAGCAACAGTTAGCAAACAGATTTTTGGTCTGAAGGCATGACAGATTTCAGTAAGAGAATGCACACATTCCCTCTGCTTGTTCATTGCTTTCACTTGTAACCTACTGCAGAAGGAATGAAGGAAAAAGCCACAAAGATGCAAAGATTCTGCAAAGTTTAATGACACTGGCACGCAGGTAGAGGATAAAATCAGGAGCTCTGAGAAGGAAGAGCTGCACTGTCCATTTGGTTTGCCAGCTGGCACAAAGATGGAGTCTGGCCTGGGTCTAGCACCAGCATGGGCTGATTTTTATTCAGTTGATATTTACACAGCAGGGAGCTGAGCCTGGTGAGATGAAGCAGTGCAGATGATCATAGAATCACAGAACCATTAAGGCTGGAAAAGACCACTAAGATCATCTAGTCCAACCGTCATCTCATCACCAATATGCCCACTGACCCATGTCCCTAAGCGGGGACAATGTGGAAGGGCAATCTGGCAGAAGGAAGGAGCTGAGGTTTTTAGGATGTACGACACATCTGTCTGTAGGGTCAGGGTTTTTTATTTTTACAAAACTGCATGCTATCACAAATGAACAACGATACGCTAATTCATATTAAAAACTTTTAACCAAGTACAAACATCTTTAAAATGCTTATAGGAAGAGACACCGTACTCTATGCCATTCATTGATTCTGCCACTTAAAAAGGGAACGCTGTAGTGTACAAGTAACTATGGGACTTGCAATATATTGCACTCAGCTGAACCTTACAGGAGTGATTGTGTCTGCAGAGATTTCATACTTGCCTCTGTGTGAAATGAGTATATGTCTTGAGTCCTTGTATTTGGATGGCCTAAGATTTCTTCCTAGTCTGCAGCAAATCTTGCTTGTCTTTTCTCATTCTCTTTGAATAGAAAGTTGTGGGAAAACATTCAAAAGTAATCAGCCTTCAGATGATTTCTCCTGCATCCCTACTCCAGAATGAGTTCTGACCACACATAAGGCACAACAGACATCTGCCCGTAGCTGTTGTAGGGCATGAAAGCATTTCAGACACATGCAGAATGACTTTTTTTTCCTGTGAGATGACAAGAGGTGAAAAGATTTGAATTCAGGTAAAAGCCTGGACTGACAGGGCTATGCTGTTTCTGAGTCTCTGTTACTCTGTTTCTGAGTAAAACTAGATGCCGCCTCAACTTCCAACGCAGGATTCAGATGTATTTGAAAACTACACCCACCGCCTGTGGGAATTCAGCTGTCTCCAAAGTCAGATTTAGTGATGTGCACTGTCTGAAACAAGCCTTCACTTGCACTGTATCTTATGTTAGACTGTCAGCCCACATACCAAGCCATGTCCATATAGTGAAGGATCAGGGGAGGCACTTCCTTCACCGAGACAGATATTTTTCCATTAAAGTTACTTACTCTTTCTTGTAGCTGGAAACTGACATGGGAAACTACCATCTATTCATGTTAATTGAAACTCAGAATCTGAAGAAAAAAAGACTGATTATTTTTCCATCAGCTGTAAACAGTCTGATTGTGTTTTTAAAAATATTATTACTTACTTTTCTTACTAATTTGTGCAGCAGATTTTTTCAGTAGTTAATTTCAAGGCAAGGTGCCAATGATTTGGCAGTCTCCTGTAATGTTGCCTGTGTGATTTGGATTGCTATAATAAGTGTACCAAGGTATAACTAGAGCTTTATCTGACACTCCCCGGAACCTTTTGTACAAATACATTTCACACAAACCAAACACAGCCCATGATCGTGTTGCTTATTTTCAGCTACTCCACTGATCTCTCTCTTATATTTTCCAGCGCTTCTTTTATTCATGCACTTCTGAGTTCTAAATCTTATCACTCCCAAACCTGTCAAGACTATGAAGGAATGGATCTGTTCACATCTGCTTCAAGTTGTTTATTGCATTTTCTTTTTCTTTTTTTCTCTCTACAATAGAAAAGGAATTCTGAAAGTCCTCAGAAGTTGAGGCTTCTGTAGCTGTCACTTCACACTGCTATGCCATAAAGATGCAACAGAACTTTTAAAATGCTATTATTTTACCTCCATTTCAGCAATGTGATGTTTAACAACAGGACAAGCTTGGTGTATGAGAACACACCACATGAGAGACTTGCCAGCTTATTTGGAGCCTCATTAATATTTGTGTTTGTATAGGGAAAGCATTCTCACCAGCATCACTTCAGCTTGTTTTTACCGGAATTCACTGCAACTGATGATCATTTTAAAAGTACCGTTAGCCTCAATATTATTTTGTCTTCTGGTTTTTGGTGAGAATAGTATGTCCATACACCAAAATTCCGACAATGGAAAATGGAATCAGCCAACAAAAGATGGTTATAGCAAACAAAAAAATCAAAATATTTATGATACGTCTTAAATACTCATTATATTTTTCAAGCTTCTGAGGCTTACAGCTATAGTGATCAGTGGCCTGGCTCTGCTGCTTCTGAAGTCAAAAGTTTCTGTTATATCATCTGTTTGAAAACAGAATCAGAGCCAATGTGGGAGGCTTTTTGTAACAGCTGTGTAGACTTACACTTGACTAAATGGAATGGAGGTTAAGACCAAATGGTCCTAAAATTGTTTTAAAATTAATTCTCAGTTGCGAATTAATCTAGTATTTAATTATCATATAACTTTACAGGATAATAGTTAGCGTTATAAACAAATGGGCTGAGCTGATAATGATTTCAAAGTAGTCTATGTGTCCTGAATTTTCATAAGCCTGATAAATTGGTTTGGCTGTAGCAAAGATAAACTCAGTCTTCTATAAATACGTGGACTAAACCCTTGTTTTGAGCTCCTCAATTCCTAATTATGTAATCTTTGAGAAACAATGGAAAAAAAGAAGAAAAAAAAAGAATAAAGAAAAAAAAAAACAGTGTACATTTTAAATATGCAAACAGAACTTAGGAAGTTCAGTGACAGTGACTGCAGAAGTCATCCATTAGAGGAGGACAACAAGATGTCTCAGTTTCAGTGAAGCAGCTTTGAGTAATCCTCTTTTTTGTCTCAACTTAAGTATAATTGAAAAAAGATTTTGATTAAATTTGTCCAGTGATCTCTTTAATAGCTCTCCCGCATGGGCTGCTGAGGTGCAGCTCTCTTCTCACTGCCTACAAGCAGCTCCTTCCTGAGAATCTATGAGCATTGCTCCTGCTGAGAGCAATGAATGATGATTTAAGTGTTCACATCACCCAGGGAACAGGAACTAAAGACAGCAGCTGCTATAGCTGTTTGTGTAGAACCTATTTATTTCTCATTAAAAATCGATTTGGTGGACTATTCTCCAAAGCCATTTTAGATGATTCTAAAAGAGCTCTCTTAGAATATCCAGGAAGTCAGTGGGTACAGGATATTTGCACAAAGAACAGCATTCCTGCCTTCATACCTTCAAGTGGCACTGTATAGACTCCTTCTAAATGTTCGTCCATGTACAAGTCCAAATAATGACTGTGCCATGCTCTTAGACCTCTGTATATCTTCAGCTGCAAAAGAGGATGGTGTCCTGCTTTGTTACTCACCTTTTACTGCTAAGTAGTTGGGCACGTATCCATTATCTGCATGAATGTGTGAAGCTTTGTGTTGGAATAGATGCAAAGAAACCAAAAACTAATTGCACCACCTGCAAATACTGTGGCTGCCCATTCATATCAGCCTGAGGAGAGGTGGGTTCTGAGAGCATGCCAGACCCAGATACTCAACCTGAGGTATGAGGCTTGGGGAGAGACTAAAAAGATGCAGATTCTTTCTCTGAGCTCTGGCAGTGCTCCATGCGTTCTTGTAGTACAGTACTAGCCAAAGAGTATTAAACTGTTCAGATGGATGGACGGCTAATAAATTTGGAAAGGGTACTCAGGGCAAATGCTTCCCGGTGCATGTACTGAAAACAGTTGTAGGTTTCAGCATTTTAGGTCTGCATTCTTATAAATTGTTCTAAGTAATAAGAAACAAATCTGCTTTGACATTACCTGGAGAGTCATTTCTTTCAAAGCTTGACTTAGCAGAAAATTTTCCGGAGATAATTTTTTATTATAATTGATCTCAGTTTAAATTATGCCACAGGCATTACTGGCTTCAGTGTGAAATAGTTCCTTTAAATAAATATGATGCAAAGGGAAAAGGAGTTCTCAGATATTTCCTTGGTAAAGTTGGCTGATCAAATCACTTCTGCCATGCTGATGTCTTCAAAAGCTGTAATACTACTTCTGTTAATTCAGGAGTAGAGATAAAATGAGTTTCCTCTTTTTCCCTTCCTAATTTTTCTTCAAAGATAAGGAAAAACACTGTGGATGTGTGTTAGATAAGAAAATGTCCAACGGTTCCATAGGTTGCAAAGATCCACCACTGCTCTGTCAAAACTGCCAGTCCTACAGAACTTCAGTTATGCTTTTTCAGCATAGGATGCCTCCAGTCACGGGGAAAGAGCCATACCACTGAATTATTCTGTATCTCCAACTCCTTTTTGCTTTCTTCTAGGCAAGGGCATCACTAACTGTGTGCTCCAATCCTGAAATGGTTGTAGCATGCCAAAAATGTATCTTTTGAAGTCTAGGAAGCTGTAATTGATTGTATCAACAGCTTTTGTGCATTGCTGAGCTTCTGCTTATATCCCTCTCTCAGCCTTTTGCTTTGTGGTAGAAGAATAATTGAAATTCCATGTCTTCAAGGGTTTTTTTCCGAGGTGGAGAGAGGGAGACATCTTTTCTGTGTGAAATTTGAGGGGAAGGATGGAAGGAAACGGTGCCTTACTTTGGTTTGATCAGGATACGTGTCCACGTTCCGGTACCTCCAGGCAATTCTGTTAGAAGAGAAGGGCTACTGTTTCTTGAAAATATGCATTTAAGTAGGCAAGCAGTAGTTACTTCACATTATATATACCATTAGAACAGATTTCATCACAAAATGCTCTGAATATCATTATAAGCAGGCAATGAATGTCTCCCTGATGCAACAGAGGCATAATTCGTTGGACCAAATGAAGAAAACCTGTGGCTATAGAGTTAAATGATTGATTTCAAGGGACAAGACTGAAAAAAACCCTGCTATTCACTGGAAACGGAGGAGTCAAGAATAGCCATTCCTGGACGCAAGCTGCAGCACTTTGAGTCTAATTTCAATCATTATTTCAAGATATTTGAAGCCTACTGCGTGACTTTAGATTTACGTGAACTTTGAAGCAGCTCACCTTGCTGCCCAGCTTAGTTTCACATCCTATTTGATTTAAATTGTTACAATTCACACCAAAGAAACAATCTGAAATAGTTCCGTTCAAGCCGTACACTTTTATTACTGTTTTTGTATCACCATCCACTGCGCTCCCACTTTGTGGTCAGACATTCTTTGTCGGATCCCCTTTTGCTAATGCTGCGTTTTAGCCTCACCACAGGGCTGCATTCAGCTGGGCACCCTCCCGGATGGGCTGCATGACCCGCCCGTCCCTCCGCGAGCAACCGCGGCCGCTCGCGGCTCGCTGAAGCGACTGAGCGGGATCCGCCCGCACGGCGACCCACACCAGCGGGGTGGGGCTGGGGGAGGGAAGCGGGCCGCCACGCCCTCCTCGCCCCCTCCGCCGCGGAGAGGGGCCCGCTCCGACCCGGGACTCCCCTCAGGCCGGGGAAGGGCCGGCTGCCCGCCTTGGCACCGGCGGGCGCGGCACCACGTCAGCTCGCCTGGGCCGCGGGGACGGGATGGGCGACCCCAAGTGATGCAGCCCGCCGGCGGTGGGGGGGAGAAGGGGGGTTGCTGACCCGGCACGGTGAGGGCAGTTCCTCCCGGCTTTCCTGCGAGCCGAGGGGCGGCCTGTGCGACCCCCCCACCCCCACCCCGGAATGCAGAACCAGACGAGGCGAGATCCCCTCGGCTGACTGCCGGGCGCGCAGGGGGGCTGCGGGATGCCCTCTCTCTTCCGACACCATAGAGTCGCCGAGGGGCTCCCGGCCCGTAGGCGGGGTGCTCTGGGGACGGTGGGGCACCAGAGGATGCCCCGGGTGGCACGCTGCGAGGCCGGAGGGGGAACGCGCGGCTCCGTGCCCGCACGGGACCTCCGTGAGGAGGCTGAACCGCCGCGACGGGAAGGGTTGAGCTGCGGCCCCGTGCCCGCCGTAGGGAGCACACGGCGCTGCCCTCGGTAGGGCGGTATGAGGGCTCGGGCAGGGGGTGCAGCCCTCGCCCGGCCGCTGCCCCAGGCCCTGGACAGCTCCCGCTCTGACAGCCCTCGCAGTGCCCTCCGGGCGCTGCCCGCCGCCCGGCGAGGCCAACAAAGCAGGGCGAGGGGCGGGGAACGTCTGAAAAAAAAAAAAATCAGACGGCGAGTCAGATTTTCCTCCTGAAAGCCTCAAAGTGTCCACGTCCTCAAAGCATGGAACCAATTTAGCGCCGCCGCCGCCGCCTTCTTCCTCCCTCTCTCCCTCCCTCCCTCCCTCCGCGCCCCCCCCCCGACCCCGCAGCAGAGCAGCGCCGGGCTGGGGCCGGTGGGCACGTGACAGCGCTGGGAGCCGCGCGGGCCCCGCGGTCGCCGCGCGCCCATTGGCTGCAGCGCCACCGGTGCCTCGCAGCCGCGGGACCCTCCTGCGGTATAAGTAGGGCGGAGCGGGGCTTGATTAATTTAGCATCCCGGGCAGCAGGTTTCTGCTAAGTTTGGAGTTACTCCTCGCGACTGTATGCCTGCGTCCTGCAGGTAATAGCCAACTACGTCCGGGGGCTCTGCAACACAAGGAGTCTGCATGTCTAGCAAGTAGACATGCTCAGCTTTGTGGATACGCGGATTTTGTTGCTGCTCGCAGTAACTTCATACCTAGCAACAAGCCAACGTAAGTGCTTTCTGCTTGTTCGTGGCATGGGTGGCGGCAGGGGGTGGCTGTCCCGCTCTGCGCGCTCCGGAGACCCTCTCTAAAGCTGCCACCTCCGTCTCAGAGCGGCGCCTCTAGTTCAGAACTACCAACGGATGACAAAAGGCCAACGGGATAACATTCCCCCCCCTCCCCCAAACAAAAAAAAAAGAAAGAAAGAAAGAAAGAAACAAGATGCGCTCGCATCCCAAGGAGAACGCAAAGCCCTATTTCAGGTGCAGAGGCATAAAGTCCAGGAGCAGAGTGCTGGCCAGCACCGCGCCCGGATGCGCTCATTCCGCGCTCCCCGGACCGGGCGCGGCTCTTCCCGTCCCCCTGCCGCTTTGTGCCGCGCCGCCGCGCGCTGTGGCGCCGCCTGCCGGCCGAGCGCGGAGCGGCCGCGGAGCCGAGCTCCGAAGGATGGGGGTCCACGCCGTCCTCGGGGGTCTCCTGAGAGGGGAAGGCGTTACGAGGCAGGATAGGAGCGGACGAGCAGGGATATCAGCTCTAGTGGGAGATTTTAAAGGGTTCCACTCCCTGGCATGAGGATTTGGTCCTCTCGCGCTTTGCTGTGGGAGAAGTGCAGTCCCTTCCGCACGTAGTGATAGGAGAGAGTCGCCCCCCACACGCGTGCCCGGGGGAGAAGCGCGCTTCTTCCCTCGCCTCTCGCCGTGCAGCACTCGGGGAAGCGGTGCCCCAAGCCCCCCCGCTTCGAAGAAACTGCTTTGCAAGGGGGGCTGGCTGCGTTACCCCGACGTATCTCCCACCGAGCTGCCTGCGCCGCCGGGGCTGCCTCGATCCGTGGGCAGACCGGTGGCAGAGGCCCGAGAGCCACGGTGGGATCGTGCCCGGAGGAGGACCCCGGTTGACTCCCAGCGGGCCGAGGGCCGCTCCCGGCCCCTCTCCTCCCCCTGATGACGGGCGGCGGTCGCAGCGCCCCCCCCGCCGGAGCCCTTTGGGCGGCTGAGGGGGCTCGACTGGGAGTCCCGCCGTCCCCCCTGTGCCACCATCACCTGAAAGCAGCCACTTTTTACATTTTACATTGAGCTGCTTTAGGCAATCTGTAATCTGCCGGAGTTCTGCTTAATATCATTTTGCACTTCAGGATTGCTTTTTGCTGCATGAACCGTTTAAACTGACTGTAATAACGCGTTGCTCGAGTGACCCTTTATGGGGGGGAGGCATGTCCAGAAAGCAGTGAATAACGCATCAGGTTACTGGCATTGAAATGTGGTGCGAAGCGTTTCTAAGCTTCAGCCAAAATAGACCGTTCGCTGTTTGAAATTCGGAAAACAGACTGTGAAAATCATTTTCTCCAACTAATTAGCGAAAGCATTCTTCATAGTCAATAGCATACGAAGAAAGTTGCCTTCCATTTGGTGGGTGACTGCTTCAGACAGTTCTCTGCTCTACACAGAGGCGTTTTACAGGAAATGCTGGAAATAGACTTTCTTAAACGCTCTCCATGAGAGTGAGAGGGGCCGCTTGTATTAAAATTTGAAGTTACCCCTTCCAGTTGATATCTTCGCATTTGTCATGTCTGAGTTCATTCAGCTGTTGCATGCATGTGTGAAAATATGTATGTGGTTGTTTTGGGGTTGTTGGTTTGGTTTTTTTTTTTCTTCTTTGTTTTTTTTTTGAGATACATATTTTTAAGCACATTCAAAGGAGGATTATAGAAAATATCGCTTGAGTTATTTTAATCTCATTTAAAGTTCTGTTTTGATTTGGGAAAATATCACAGTCGTGGCTGTGGGTTCACACAGTTTGAGAGAATGGCATTGAGAGAAAGAAATCGCATTAAGAAAGTTGACAAAAATCACGTTTTTGTTTAAAAACATTGAAATGTGAACCTTTTAAAGCAGTGGAACCCACATTCTAATGATCTCTTTTCTTTTTTCTTTCCCTTCCTTCTGCAGATGTGAGTGAGGTCAGTATGATTATTTTTTAATCTAATATCTAACATTCAGCTTCTGTTAAGAAGCTAGACTACCTCGTTGGGAACTAGGGTTACTACATAATACTGCCCCAAGGTGGCCCTGGGAAGATACCAGTCCTGAAGGGACTGCCTGGAAATGTACCCACCCTAATTTCTGCAGTGGGCTGGCCTTTTTGAGGGACTGCCTTCGTAGGTGTAAAGACCATGAGGAGAAATAACAGAGCAGTGGCGTTTGGACATCATACCTGGCAGTTTGGGGTGGAGAAGGCCAGTCTTCCAGGCTAAATTTCATTGCACAGAAGGATTATGAGAGAACTCAGGTGTGATTTCCATTTATGTTATATTTGTAGGCTATAATAAGTATAAAATTGCCATCCTTCAATAGAAGGTTCTAATGTAGGTACATGTATCTTTACTATATAATAAACTCTTAACCTTGCTAGTAATTTAAAAAGCATAGGGCATACTTAAATATAGGGGTACTGACAAAAATTGTAGGGTTGAAAGGAGATGAATTTAAGTTTGTATTTTTTTTTTTTTTTTTTTAAAAAAGGGATAATTTGTACCTTTTTTCTAATTCTCTGCCTTATCTCTTCCAGGCATCTGCAGGGCGGAAGGTAAGCAGCTTCATTTTTCTTGTTTGGAGATGTAGGTAACATCAAATGTTCCTGAGCAGAGTAATATTTTGTGGAATGTTGGATGACAAAATTGACTAAGGTCGTTATTTCCCAGTGCTCACTGAGATGAGTAAGAAGTAAAAAGTAGGGAGCAATGGGTACAATAACTTAGCAAAATGGTAAATGCAAGTTTTGGATTTAAGCTGCTTTACTTAAGAGCAGAACTAAGCATACTGAGAACCCAACTGCATCAAGGAAGGATTCTTGTTCAACAGGAGTTCCTTTGGAAGGGTTTCGTGAATTGAAGAGTACAGCAGTATCCATACATACCTGAAAGACTTAGTAGATAACCATTTTATTTTGAAAAGTCTCTGTTGTTAAATAACAGGCAGTTATTCAGTAGAGAACAAAACAAACTGTGCCAGTGCTTCTGTGCAGTGATACTTCAGCTGATGTAGTGATGATAGTAACTAATCCGTTTCTAGCAGCATATTGAGGTCAAAGATATACTGTAAGAAATAAGTGCAGGACCTATCTGTGCAGTCTTCTTTCCCTGTTTTCATGTACACCAATGATTCTTCATGTATCTCTTTCCCTGTATCATCTTGGAAAATTTCCATGGTAACTGATTAAGTTCTATTTTCTTCCAACAGGGCCCTAGAGGAGACAAAGGGCCACAGGGAGAAAGGGTAAGGAAGCAGACTGACATTCATTTATTTGTGGTCTTTGAACAGTTGTTGGAAGATCAGTAGGAAAAAGCTAAGTTTAGATATTAATGAGTCTAATGTACTTGTAGAAGCTTGCAAGTACTATTTCATTACAAAGAAATCGAATTATCTATGTACCTGTGTATCTAATCCTGGCAATACTTCACCAACCTCACTATGGTTATTGTACCTGATCAGATGTGATTCAGTTCGGAGGGCAGCCTAGCATTCCAAGTGGTGGTTTGAAAAGCTTTTTTCCAACTGCACACAGTGGAAATAGTGCATGAAAATGCAGAAGAGAAAGTTGTTACATACAGATGCAGTCTTTGAATAGGATAGTACAAAGAGAAGCTCTTTGCATAAAACTCAAACAGCCAAAGATCATTCTGTGAGGAACATTCAATACCTGTATCAAAAGTAGCTTGAAAAAGCTCTCCTGTTGATAGCTGTTTATGAAGGTGGATGTTATACTGTTAAAGATTTTGGTAAATGTAGCCATAGATGAAAGTGGTTGGATACTCTAATTGTGATGTCCATTCATATTGCTGATAACTGCTTTTCTAATTTGTTTCTTCAATCACTTTTTATGAAGTTGGATTCTGAAATTCATGTCCTTATCTGAGTAATGTGTAGTTACGTATTTTTTGGTATCTTCTGAAAATGAAAATGCCTATTGCTGATAGAAAGATATTGAAAGTTTCTTAGGTCTTACTGTGCTGACAACACAGTACCAACTACTAGGAAGAGTGTATCTATATGGTCAGCTGGATATTGGCTTTGGACTACCACTGATTAAATCTGTTTAATGCGATGAGATGCATACTTTGTTCTGAAGACAGCAAGCCTAATTCTGCTCCTTTTGAAATCTGACAGATTTTAAGTATGGATTTTATCTAGATCAAATCATCTTAAATACTGTGATAGCGAACCTTGACTGGCTTTGTGCATTGAGGGTGATAGAGAGTAAAGGCAAATATTCTGGACCAAATACACGTTGTTCCAAGTTGTTGTAGGAGTGGTTATGACAGCCATGGCAGAGTGGTATTATCAAGTCCTGTAGAAAAGCAGTGTTTTGTTGTGGTTGGATTTGCAGTATTAGCAGCACGTAATCCAAACTGGCATTTGACTTGTTCTGGATCTTTGTAGGGCTGACCTGCCAACGCTTGGTTTGTCGGGGAATTTTTTTAGCTCTCGTTACCAGTGTCTGACAGGCTGTGTGGGTCCGCACGGGTAACCTGGTCTTCATGGGTCCAGGCTTTTGTTGCCTCTTAGTTTGGAGGTTAGTAGTACAGATCCAATATTACCCATATGAATCTTCTGAAAAAAAAAATGGTACTGCAATGTATATTTGAAATGAGGAGTGGCAAGGCAGTGTACACTCAGGCTATGCTTATTTTCTGATGTTAGTCATGTATTGAGATTACACATATAGCAGTGCTACAGTATGTGCTGTAGGTACCTGGTTGTCTCATCACTGCAGAGGCTTCATGAACTACTTATAACGTTCACTTTATAATCCTTGTTTTCCCTCTAGGGTCCACCAGGTCCACCAGGCAGAGATGGTGAAGATGGTCCACCAGGTCCTCCAGGCCCCCCTGGTCCTCCAGGTCTTGGCGGAGTAAGACATCCAAACTTCTTATTACTGAAATTGATAATCTCTGCTTTGTGACAACTAAAGACTAGGTGCATATTTACTGGGAAACATTGATATCGAACCGGAGACAAGAGGAAGCAATCTTGTGTGATTGGCATGAGATTAGTGGTCTGAGTTCCAGTAGAACTCTCCTTAGTATCTGTATCTTCCTTGGCAACTTTGGATTCTATATTCAGCAGAGACTTATGCATAGGAGAAAATCAACCTTGTTAATCAGCATTATGGTGGCACAAATCTAATGTGTTATGAGTTAGGAGTCAACTCGATGAAACCTGTGCTGTTAAATGGTTGGGCTGTTGTGTTCAAGTGAAAACAACTGTACTGGAATAAGCTGGAGAAAAGTACCCTTAAAACTAAAAGTCCATACTTAGACATCAGCACCTGTCTTCCTTTAGAATCTTTTGTATCTATCTGTATTAATACTGCAGAATGTGAAGTGGACAGATGTATATATACCTTCTGCAAAAGTGTCCATCATGTATGCTCTGAAGAATGCTGGCTTTAACTCTTTGCTTGACATTGGACAGAGAGCATGAGGACAGTGGTTCTTTTTGAGTGTTACAAATCCTCCTGCATGGAGGAATACTCACCTTCAGTGTGAATAGCTAAAATTTATTTTTGTATTAGCAGACCCCAACTGTTTTTATTAGTTTTTCTTTTTCTAATGTGCTAATAAAACAAAACAAGCAAGAAAAGGATTTTAAATTGTGTTGCATAACTTTTTTTCCATTTTAGTGAAGAAGGATAGATGTGTATTTGTAAGACTTTCATTGATTAAAAGGGAAAGAAATCTAGTGCAGTGTTTCTAAGCCTGCATGCTCTACAGATCTTATTGAAGCTGGTGGGCCCACTTCATCCAACAGTGGATGGGTGTGGTGGCTATAAACTTTACTTAAATGGGTGGACTATAAACTTTACTTAAATAATGTGGAAAAAAATACACATAACTTTTGTCATTGGAAATTACACAGAATTATTTAAGAGATTCAAGAATATTTACTTTTTTTTTTTTTTTTTAGTGGGCACTGAGCCTATATAGTTTATTTTCAGTTCACACTATTTCAGGGCCTGTATGTCACTACTGCGTAGATAGTTGAGGCCAGTGTGTAAAAGGGCCTTCCTACTGAAATCAAGTCTTTCTAGAAACAGGTGAATAGAAATGTACTTATAATAGGGTCATGTTTACTGAGTTTCAAGTATGTTGCTTCAACACACTGTCTAGCAAATGAGATAATGGTTACATGTAGAATGAGGGCTATCAATGCTTTCTAAAGTAAGAATTGTAGTGATTTTTATTTCAAATTTTTGTTGTCTACAGAATTTTGCTGCTCAATATGATCCATCTAAAGCGGCTGACTTTGGCCCCGGACCTATGGCAAGTATATGATTTAACACTTGGTAACTTGCATAAACACGTATTTAAGTCTACTCCAGTTGTGTTAACTCAAAGCATAGTTTTAAGATTAACATTTTGATCACGTGTGTGGAGTCAGGTTGTAAACTTATCCCTAGATAGAGGACAACATGAAGTGTCTGATAACAGTCTTAGGACTGTGTCCTCGACTTGAATATGGCACTGCTGGGTCTCATCATGCTTTTGAGTCAGTGGATATCATAATCTGATGTCAGATAGCACATCTACTGTAATTCAGTGTACCTTTGCTGTGACAGAAGAAGTCTGTTTTAGGAATTAGATTAATTGTAGAGATACTGACTACAGGAGAAGTTTATCTAGAAAGTAACTCAATGTCTCAGATCCAGTTGGTGACCATTTTTTCTCCCAGAGGCAGGAAGACAGAGATGAGGAGGTTTAGTTTAGATATTAGGAGGGAGTTTTCCAGTCAGAGGGTGGTGACGCACTGGACTGGAGCAGGTTGCCCAAGGAGGTTGTGGATGCTCCATCCCTGGATACATTCAAGGCCAGGCTGGATAGGGCTCTGGGCAGCCTGGTCTGGTGGTTGATGACCCTGTACATAGCAGGGGGGTTGAAACTAGATGATCTTTGAGGTTCTTTTCAACACAGGCCATTCTATGGTTCTGTGATGATTCTATGATTCTGAGCAATTGAAAGCTAGCACTTGCTATCTAGAATCTATGATTCTATGGTTCTATGACTTGCTACTACAAGGCTATTCTGAGGAGAAATCTTTGCCAATTTACTGTATATGATGTTGACATCTGAAGAGTCTACTTCCTCCTTACGCAAATTTCTAACCCTTGCTGATGTTAGCAAGCATTTTTTGGTGCATGTAGATAGAAAACTATGAGTTAAGTTCACCTATCTCAGTAACATTACGGACAGTATGATGAGTGGGTGAATAACATGATGGAAGCTGCCCAGGATTATTCTGGGTCAAGTATTTATTACTGTTCCCAAAAATATTATAATTAATTGTTGAAAATATGTTGACATGCATTTAGATAATAACTGTGGGAATACAAGATAATTTTGAATCAAGCTTGACCATTGTCTGACAGTGATATAGATGACTACTTATTTGGGGTGTAACAGCTCTAAGCTCCAATTTTTTACTCAGTGAGGGTTCACCAACAGAAAAAGTAGTAAATTCTACTTCCTATGAGGACTTTTTAACTTCCTGAAATCAAGTGACAGGAAAGTGTGAGAGACTGGGAAAGCAGAAAAGAAGGGAAAGCAGTTTTGGAATGTAGCTTGTGAACGTATTCAAAGGGCTTATGCAGTATAGATGATTCAGACTGTTCAGAAACAAGTTTGAATTAGTTTCTTGACTAGAATTAATGTATGCTAATATATATAGCCTTTTACTGCACTAGCTTTCCAAAATGATGTGCGAGCCTCCCAGTTCCTAGTAACACTATCATTCCTGCACATTTATTTTCCTTTTTTCCTCTCTACCTTTTTAATTATCCTTTTCTTCAAAGTTATGATGAAATTGACAGGCCCCAAAATACGGCCTTTCATAATATGTCATTATGACCTTTAAAGTCTGGAAGCTCATTTCCAAATAAGCAGTGTGTACACAGGAATGAGCCAGTGTGTGAAAGCACTTGTTAATGAGCTACAATAGAACGAGATGCCTGATCACAAGGTTCTTGGCCATAATGGCACATTCTTAATCATCTCACAGGATTCACTCGCCATCAGATCTATTTGTTTTTGGACTGCCTTTGCAAATTCATGCAGATCTCTTAACTTCCTCAAATTTGATTTGAACATTGCACACTGAAAATTACCATTTTTTACCAGAATTTTAGGAACATCAGGAGCAGGTATTATAGATGAATTTATGTAGTAGTGTTTGATTGTGGGTTGTGTTTTTTTTAATTATTTATCTTTTCTCCCTAGGGTTTAATGGGACCTAGAGGCCCACCTGGAGCATCTGGACCTCCTGTAAGTGCAATCAATATTAATCAGTAGAAGGATTTTTTCATACCCAGTGAATCACAAAACAGCTCGTTCAAACACTAACAAAATCTCCTTTCTTGTGTAGGGTCCTCCTGGGTTTCAAGGTGTCCCTGGTGAGCCTGGTGAACCTGGTCAAACAGTAAGTACAGATTTCACATATAGACACTATTAGCATTAGAAATAAAATGCAAAGATAGGCTTGTAATGCTTAGGCCTGCTACCCCCATCCATTTGCTTGCTCTTGAATGTTTGAATTGGATTTTCCTGTTACAGAAACAGAGATGAACATTCATATTCACTCCTTCAGATTTGAAACTCATGAAGTGCAAAGGCAGTTAGTGTCTAAAGACCTTGAGTTGGTTCAGTCTCCTGCTATGCCTATACTAAAGTAAGAAACCAGGGAAGAAACTCACCTTGCTTGACATAATACTCAATCGATTTTTAACAGGGTCCCCAAGGTCCTCGTGGTCCCCCTGGTCCTCCAGGAAAGGCTGGTGAAGATGTAAGTCATTAAGTTTTTCATCTCTTTTAGGGCTGTAATTCAATTCTAGCATTGTTGTTAAGCTAAGCATTCTATTGGCTATCACTTTTACATTGTTCTGTAATATTTGATAGAATAAATAAGTCCCTAAAATCATTATCTAATAGTACAGAAGATGCTGTCTGTTGGGGAAAAATGGATAAATTTAAAGCCTCTCCAAATGCGTTGTTTGGTTTCCTGAACATAGGGAAAGGGAAGCTCCCAAGTTCCCTGCTTATTGAAAGAAATCTTTCCTAATGTATTTTCTTTTATAAAAAAGCTATATGTTATTCTTTTATGAAATGAACTTTCCCTCTTAGTGCATTTTTACTGCATTTTTTAGGGTCACCCTGGCAAACCTGGAAGACCTGGTGAGAGGGGTGTTGCTGGTCCTCAAGTAAGTGGTGATCTACTTTCTATTACATGAAATAGCACTCCTATCAATTAAACCTCTAATGGTATTTCTTAATTGCTCTCCATGAACAATTAATTAATATTCTTTACATGGATTAATCTCAGCTCTCTATTTCATTTCTTACCTTCAAGGATACTGTATAGTTACGCTTTTGTTTTGTTCCCTGACCCTTCCATCTTCTCCCCTCTTTACTAGTAACAGATAAAATAGAATGCTAACATAGCTGTGATGTCACAAGTTAATTAATGAAATTTCTGGGATTCAGAACTGGGAAATCAAGTTGATTGTTGTTAGACCTGGAACAAGTCTGATCCTGGGAGGCTTGGGATTGGACTGTGTTACTCACTTGAGTGAGGGAGACCCCAATCTACTCACTAATGTTAATGAAAGGCTTATGTTTTTTCTTTATCTTTTTAACTGAATATAACATGAGAGACAATCATTCGTGCGCTGTGTGTTTTTAGGGTGCTCGTGGTTTCCCCGGAACTCCTGGTCTGCCTGGCTTTAAGGGAATTAGGGTGAGTATATGTGTACTTCATCCCTGAATAGTTGATCAACAGCATTTCAAGGTACTGAAAACCCCTGAAAATCCCATCAAAGTTAAAAGTATATATTCTAAATGCATTAATATCTTTGAAGTTTTGAATATTACCTGTCAAAAGAGAATGCATACTTTGTGTGTAGCGTTAAGTGAGAAAGTACAAACTTAACATTTTATTTTCTACTCAATATAGGGACACAATGGTCTGGATGGTCAAAAGGGACAACCTGGTACTCCTGGCACCAAGGTAAAAATGAAATCAGAAAACACAGGATGCATTTGTAGCTCTTTCTAGGGAAATGTGTGAAATCTTCTCCAACTGATCTTCAATGTTGTCACTGAATATTGCCCAGCTGCAATAATCTGGAAGTCAGCAGATCCATGTAAGACAAATAGATGCAACTCAAGATAAGAAATCATGTTAGGGCCTTTTTGAGTCCTCAGTCAAGTAATAACTGTTAATGAGTAAAAGCAGGAGAACTGGGTTCCTGATAATTGACTTTCTCTGCCTTTCTACGGAATGTAGTTGGAGTTTAGGGGTTTTCTCTGAAGTACATTAAAATGAGAATCTAAATTGTCTAGAAAGCTCTGCTTTGTGAGACAGGCTTTAGTGTAAGACTTTCTGCTAAGACTTTGAACTTTGGACTTTAGCTTTTCTCTAACTAAAAAAAAAATGTTGCAGTTTGATCAGAATTGGTTGTTGACTGTTCTCTAGCCCCATCTCTTAGGTGTGTGCTACAGTGCAGTTATAACAGAATGGAGAAAGGGAGTAAAGACAGCTGAGACTGGCAAGTGAACCAATTTGCTCCAAGCCTTCTCTTTTAGGAGGATTTCAGCTGGCTTTGCTCCCGTATGTAATGGGACAGTCTCTGCACCATTAGGAGCCCATGTGCTGTTATTCTGTACAGTGGTGTGAGTGCTACAGCAGACAAGAGCAGTAGGATACAGCAACTGAATATCTCCTCTTTAGCTGGCTTCATGCTGTCAGTCCAAGGAATCCTTTGAGTAATTTAAGCATGTGAATTTTTTCTTTTATAGGGAGAACCTGGTGCCCCTGGTGAAAATGGTACCCCAGGACAACCTGTAAGTATTTAGTGTTGCCATGGAAAATCTGATAGGTATAGCTCAGCCAGCATTTTGGTCAATTATTTTCATCAGTGACAGTCCAGCTGGCTAGATGCTCTAATGTAGTAATACACGAGTATTTGGAACAGAATTGCTTGGATACAGTCCACTTCACATAGAGACTTAGGAAGTGAAAAAAATCTGTATATCTTTGTTTAGTGGACAGATCTAAACAAATCAATTTTTCTTTCAGGGTGCTCGCGGTCTCCCTGGTGAGAGAGGAAGAGTAGGTGCCCCTGGACCAGCTGTAAGTGGCTTCCCATCTGTCTATTGGTACTAATGACCAGCCACTTACTGTGGCTTTCTCTGATAGTTGCTCTTTTCTGTCTCTACTCACTATGCTCTCTGCTCACAGGGTGCTCGTGGGAGTGACGGCAGCGCTGGCCCCACTGGACCTGCAGTAAGTTCCAGTCTTGATCTTTATCAGCTTAGCTCCATTAGGCCTTATGCCCATCTTTCCATTTATAGAGGACTTTTCAGGCCTCAAAGAAGTTGATTGTGTGGGTATTTTAAACACAGGTTTTGGTGCTTAATAGATTACCACAAAAAGCATTAAAAAACTACAAGTCCTTTGCAGACAATGTGCTGTGATCCTTGGGATTTATTTTAAACACATCTGTATCTACAGGACAAAATATTTTCTCATTTACACTGATGAATTCATAGTAAAAAAGCTGGTGAACAAAACCCTTATTTGCACCAGTCTAACAGAATAATTCTCATCCCAAAATTAAAGATTATACCTTTTAACAGGTAGATTTCATGCATATATTGCAAATGACTAATATTAGGTATATCCTAAAAGTATTATATTCACTCTACAACACAAGTTTGCACCTGCAGTACAGATTTACCCTTTTTTAAAGGAGTTAATGTTGCCATAGCACACCACTGACTTTACTGAACCTCATTTATTTCAGTGGCATAAATGTGTGCACAAAAATATAGTTTCAAAGCTGTAAAAAAAATAAAAATAAAGAAATAAAAAATCAGAAATCAGAAATAGACCAGAATAGCTTTTCCTTCCTGCCTTTAAAATGTACGTTGGTGACGTAGCCATATGCGATTCTGTCAACTTTACCAAAAGTTGATTCTGATGCTCCTCATCACAGCGAACATCTGCCATCCTTCAGCAGAATAGAAATGTTAGCAGAGGTATGAATTTCACTTCAGTCCTCCCACATAGGGCATTTTAAAATATATGTGACTGAGCATTTAAAATGCAGTCACATAGATACCTTAGCCAAGATCTGATGTTATACTTTGTAGAAGAACCAAACTGCTTTAGCTATGTTGAAAGTAAAAGAAGTACCCTAGGAAAAATATTTTGATGCTGCTGGCTACAGAGGTGTTAACCTGACTGGACAGCAACTGAAACTTGCATTGGGATTTAGTGTCCATACCACTAAAGTTATTTTGCACATGCTTAGGATATCACACTGCAAGCATTCTGTAAAGCTTTTTTTTTTTTTTCTTTTTAAGCAAGAACAAAAATATTGTTATTCTCCTTTGCCTCTGGGAATTTAAAATGTAAAAAGAGACACCATAATGAAAATTCTGAACATTTATATTTTCATGGGTATTTTACAGAGCATTTAATCTTTTTCCTTGCTTCTGCAAAACCAGTGAGATAACTGGCCACATGCCCAGTTATCAAATTCCGGAAGCCAATTCCTCTTTACTTTATAGGCTGACCTATTTTATTCCCTTGGATCTATGTGGCGGTTTTACAATAGGTATTAGCTCACAAAAGCAGATATCAATCCCCAATAGCTATGAATGAATTTGTTTTCTTAAAAAAATCAAAGAAAAACCATCGCTTTTTATTACTATGCATTGAAGACTAACAGGCTGAGTCCATAATGAATTTCGTGTCTGAGTATTGTATTCTAGGAAGCTTGTCCTCTCATAATCGTAAATCTCATAACAATCACTAGATACAGTGGATTCAGTAGAAGGCCTTGGCAAGCTGAAATGTCTTTGCCATAAAAGAAGTTTAAACACATACTAACTGCCTGAAACGGTATTTTCCTGAGTATGAATCAAGATTTCTAATTCATTCATATTTTATAAGCAACTCCTATCTTCATTAGTCGTTAAGCTTGATCCGATTTTGTGGATACTTGGACATTCTTAATGACTTCAATATAAGTTGGGTCAAGCACTGGCTTGTAAAGAGATGTAGAGATCTTCCCAGTTCTCTTCTCTTGTGTGAAGAAGGAAAAACACTACAATGTGCACTTGTGATAGATCAGAACAGTTACTGGTGTGAAAGTGCACACAGTCATCCCTATACTGTAAATATGTTAGAAATGGCTACTCTATGACCTGCAGTTGCAGGGTGCAGCACTCTCCTTCATTTGTTTTGGGACAGTACAGGAAGGCATCTTGTCTTGCAGATACCTGTCTCTACCTGTCCTCTGTTTATTCTTCCTCAGGTGTTTGGCTTCATTGCTTAATTTGTGTTTTTTCAGATACACTGCAAGTGTTTTTCTGCATTGACCTTACTCTCAACTGTTTGTAATGAGCCAAACCTGTCTGTTTGGAGTTGCAAAAGGCAAATAGTGTTTCAATGTGCAGAAATGTCTAAGTAAATGTGCATTTTTTTCTAATTTGTTTATTTCAGCAAAATTCTTGTCGTCACTGAAAGCCTTCACTCAAATGCTTCCCTTTCTTTTCATAGGGCCCCATTGGTGCTGCTGGTCCTCCAGGCTTCCCAGGTGCTCCTGGTGCTAAGGTATGAATATCTGCTTCTGCAGCTACATTTGACAGCGAATACAAAATATGGTAATTAGTGTTGGTAGACAACAGAAATCACCTGAAATGGTAGTACTATCTTATCAGTTATAGGTCAGAATGAGGAAAAATTCCTACAGTATTTGGAGGGATTTGTATATAAATGTTGATATAGTTATTCCACAGCTGATACACACACTGAAGAGTTCACATGTTATTTAAAACCATATTATATAACTGGAAGAAATAACCTGCTCTGGGATTCAGGGCCTGATCTATTCCAGAAGTGGCGGTATTGTCTTGTATTTTGAATGTAGACCTTCATCTGTCACACACATAGAAACGATCAGGAGGCCAGCATAGCCAGCAAGTCATGTCTGGAAGCTGTAGCTACGATTGAGTTAGGAGGGAGCTGATTCAAATGATTGATGCTAGACAGGTGTAACCTAATTTTTCACCACATCCTACATGGTGTGGCTGTATACACCTTTGAAAGGTGATGTAGGTCATGACAAATAAAGTAGCAGTTTACATCACTTGATGTAAGTAGAAGAGGGTAAAGAAGCTTTAGTTGTATTTCGGGCTCCTTCCAACCCGATTTCTTGAAATTGATGGAGAAATTGAATGTGATGGTGAAACTACATTTAAACTTTTCAGCTTTTGGGCAATGCCATTTTCTTCTTGTGCATGATTCAGTTTTTTAATAGATTTGGTGAATGCAAGTTTCTGAGATTGGTATCAAGAATCTTTTTCCCTGTTGTTTACACCACTGTGAGCGCTGGACTGCAGTTCTCTGACCAGGCACACTTTGCATCCGTTCAAAAACAACAGCTTATGTACAAGATAACTGTCAGTTAGGTCTCCTACACATTGAGACATCTTATGCCACTGCAGGAGAGTCATGGCTGTAGAGAAGTCTGGAATCTTAACTCTAATTTTGTAGGTTAGCTTTCTGTAACAATGCAGATATGCCGATCATCTGTTGTTCCATATTGTCCATCGGCTTTGACGGGATCTACCTATGTTTACCAGCTTCCATGCCTTTAAATTCCAATAAACGCTCTCAGCATCTTGTTTCCCTGGACTCTGAAACAGGAACCTATATTGGATTGTCTTATAATGTCAGGCTAATGAAATTACTCTGCAATTGCCCTAACGCTCTGGATACTGATACAGAGCTTTATCCTCTTCTCAAACAGGGTGAAATCGGACCTGCTGGTAATGTTGGCCCTACTGGTCCTGCTGGTCCAAGAGGAGAGATTGGACTTCCTGGTTCCAGTGGTCCTGTTGGCCCTCCTGTGAGTATCTTGCCAGTCTTTATCTGTTGTCAGATGGATGCATTTGAGACTTTGAATTAACCAGTATAATTTTTTTCTGTCTCAATAGGGCAACCCTGGTGCTAATGGTCTTCCTGGGGCTAAAGGTGCAGCTGTAAGTATAGCCATGCGCACACTTATGTGGTGGTTTTTTTTTGTTTTTTTTTTTCTTAAAGCAAATTTCAGTTACTGCATCAGAAAAGATAATGAACTTACAGTAGATTTTCTCTGTGTTGAACAGGGTCTTCCCGGTGTTGCTGGTGCTCCTGGTCTGCCTGGCCCCCGTGGTATTCCTGGTCCTCCTGGCCCTGCTGGTCCAAGTGGTGCTAGGGGACTTGTTGTAAGTGACTTTGTTTACTGCATGTCTTCATTTGGAAACTGGATACAGCATCCATCATTGTAAAATATTTCTTCCAGATATGTTTCTACATTTAATGCAGACATGTCTATTGCTTCAGTATGATTAAGCATTGTAGCTTGTTTCTGTCTCTCACTGAGACTGAAGAGGTTCACTTTGTACTCCCTTTGGCTGCAAGAGCTGTTAAGCTCTGACCCTCTTGATGATATCAACAGATGTGACAGCAGCCTCACGATCAGACCAGACCTCAAGGGGGATCCTTGGTAGAGGAACCAGCCCAAAGTGTTTCTTAGTTTGATAACTAAAATTTCTAAACATTTTCAACATGTTTATTTTCATGCCCATTAAGCCTAAAGTGCAGTTACATTAACTGACAATATCAAAATAGAGTCAGGCATGACACTGGATGATTAGAGATGTTTTTGATACATGAAAATATTGTACAGGTAGAAAGATTATTTTTTTTTTTAAGAATGGTGCTTAATTCTAGGATCTCTTTTTATGTTGGACTATAGGGTGAGCCAGGCCCTGCTGGTGCGAAGGGAGAAAGTGGTAACAAGGGTGAGCCTGTAAGTATGGCAATTTGTGAGTGTTGTTTCAATGAATAGAGTTTCATAGTACCTGTAGCTCAGCTCTGATTTGTTCTTTTCCTCTTTGCTGAAATAGGGTGCTGCTGGCCCCCCTGGCCCTCCTGGTCCAAGTGGTGAGGAAGGCAAGAGAGGCAGCAACGGTGAACCTGGCTCTGCTGGTCCCCCTGGCCCTGCTGGTCTAAGAGTAAGTTTTCTTTTCATGTTTCAGAAGTAAAAACAAAAAGGGAAGAAGAAATAAGTCTGTATTCACAAAGGGAAATTAAATAATTGTAAATGACTAAATTTGTGTTAATGCAACTAGATAACGGTCATTTTGCTGTTCTGAGCCTTTTGATTTGTTGGGACCAACCCTATTTTTGCTTTACATTAATGCTGTTTAATTATTTTATCCCTGAATTAATTATAGGTTGCTTTGTGTTATCAGTTGATTAATATTTAATTAGAGATGCTAATTAGAGAATTAGCATTGTTTTTTTTTATTTTTTTTTTTCTATAAAGCTTCATGATGAGATATAACTGCTTGAAAGAGATAGTTGGCTCCCATGTAATGTTTGGGACAGGCTTAAATTCAGTTTCTTCAAGGGTATTTGTGTTATGCTTGCCACAGTGTGAGGAAACAATGCAATGGCTTTCAGGAGCCATGTAGCTTTGTGCAGGTGCAGGAGTAGGAATTCACTGGAAAAGGCTGGAAAAAAAGGCAATGCTTTTATTAGTTTTTTTATGGTGGAAGTAAGAATTCAGTATTCCACCTTGCATAGGTTGTACAGAGTCCAAGAGAAGCCAGTAACACTGCAGAGATGTGAAGCTGAAACACCTGCTGGGTTGTGTGATCCCAGCTGTTGGCCAGACCCACTGTTAGATTACGCTAAACACTGAAAATGCTCTCATAGAAGCAGATTAGAATTTAGAGAAATAGAAAGGAAATGAGAGAGATTTCTTTCACAATATGCTTTTGCACTGAGCTGTGTGTGCCTAGAGCTGCACTTATGTCATATTTAGCAGACCTACTTGAACAGCTGAAACTTAGCTGGCACCATCCTCCTCACAGGAACAGATTTTTCTTTCCCTTTTTTAAATTTAACTTGTATTCACTTCCAGGGTGTGCCTGGATCTCGTGGTCTCCCTGGAGCTGATGGCAGAGCTGGTGTCATGGTAAGGCTTGTCTCTGAGTCGTTATTTCTAAACCATCTTCTTTTACATACAAACGTGTGATGCTTTTTCCTACCTCTTCCTAATTTTATTTATTTCTTTTGTTGTTAGGGACCTGCTGGTAACCGTGGTGCTAGTGGTCCTGTTGGTGCTAAGGGTCCTAATGGTGATGCTGGCCGTCCTGGTGAGCCTGGTCTTATGGGTCCAAGAGTAAGTTTGAACTGTGCAAAAAGAAAACTACTTACATTTTGTGGATAAAATTATTCAGAAATCCAATTGCAGGAAGTCTGTTCAAGCCACAATTAGGCTATTTCTCTCAGCCCACTGAAGAAACATCCATGAGGAAATGATTAAGCACCATCAAAATGTTTATTGAAATTCATTTCTTTAGTATGTGGTAGCATCTAATTGCCTTGGTCATGGGGCAGCATCCCTTTGTACTGGATACTCCACTGACTTGTTCTGCTTGTTATTGTTTACAGAATGGGACTGTTAAGATCACAGTTGAGGTGTATATCTCCCCTGTGATATGAGATGACTCATCTCAGTTATTTCAATTCTGTTTTGCTGATTATTTCACTGAAAACAACCATCTACTTTAGTGGCTCTGGATCCACCTGGATTACGTACATGTTAATGACTTTTGTCCTTTTAATCTTTTTTTTCCCCTTCCTACCCACCTTTCATGAAGCGAGAGAGTTTTCAGTGCATTTGTGAACTATTAAGTGTCTGCAAACTTTCCCCTAAAGTAGGGCCTAAATGAGTTTATCTAAGCAAGACAGACATTAACCTCAGTCATTTTCAGCTGTGTCGAAGTGCACATCACCAAATCTAACTTCAGTTTAGATGAGATTTAAACTTGATAGAACATACAGTCCTGTTTGTGTGTATTTGTGTGCATGCATGCACATGCAGGTATTTGTAAAAAACAAAAACCGAAAAGTGTGGATTAAATGTTGGCTGGTTTGATTGCTTTCTAAAAACAAGAAATCTTTCCTTTCTCAGGGTCTCCCAGGTCAACCTGGAAGCCCAGGTCCTGCTGGCAAAGAAGGTCCTGTTGTAAGTACTCTGGTTTTAATTGTTTCCCCAGTGCATGCAAAACATCAGCAAAGATTTAAGAAGCAGATCTGAACTTTGAGCTCTAACACAGCTACTTAAAACCAGTGAGACTCTACTACTGAATTACTCAGAAGATCTGTAAGAAGATTTCCCATTCATTTCTGTGGGTCTTAGATGGAGTCTTTGTCCTGGAGGGGGAAGAAGAAATACAGAGCTCTATAAAAAGGAGAAAAAGGGAGGAATGCAGGTGCATGTGATGTATGATCAGTGTTTTAAAGTTAAATGACATTGATTTTCTGTGAATACACTTTTCTCCACCAGTCATTTCATAGGTGTTTTCTTTTTCTAGGGTTTCCCTGGAGCAGATGGTAGGGTTGGGCCAATTGGTCCAGCTGGTAATAGAGGTGAACCTGGCAACATCGGATTCCCTGGACCAAAAGGTCCCACTGTAAGTACAGTAGGAAAAGTTTCTATTTCCAGACTAAGTTATAGGTCCCCAACTTGTAACAGTCAAATGTATCTCTGTCTTCCTGTACTGTCTATTGAATGACATTTGCTTACTTTCAAGAGTTCTATCTTAAAATGCTTTCCAATTATCTAAAATACAACCAAATAAGCAGTAATACATTAATTTGGGAATACTTGGACATAGAAGTGATGAGATTAATAATTCTCTATATACAATTTAATAAAAGTTCCGTAGAAGTTGGACATGAAATCTTTGTTATTTTTGGACCACAATCCAAATCTTGATCACTTTAGAAGAAAAGCTACCATCAGTATCATTGGGGCTCTTAATATGACCCACAGGTGAAACAGAAATAGTTCTTTCCCTGGATGTGTGGTGTCGCTGTGCACACATATACACATAGATATTAGTGTGTTACATACAAAACTGCACAGAATATCAGGAGCTTGCATTACTATCTCAAGAATAATCAAAAGGAGTTTTGAAAAGACAAAATGTTTATTTACATTATTACTCTTTCTCTCTGATTCAACAAGCCAGATGTACTTTGTGATTTATTTATTTTTTTTAAATTAAAGAGGTGTTACAATGAGTCTTTCATCAAGGAAAGTATCGCCTTCTATCCATTAGTATGATCTGTACCTTGTATGAAGTCTCAATTAACTTTTATGTGTTTTTTTCCTCTTTCACCTTCAGGGTGAACCTGGCAAACCCGGTGAAAAAGGCAATGTTGGTCTTGCTGGCCCACGGGTACGTGGATATGTCTTCTTTATCAACCTCCAGAGGGAAAAATGTAGACTTTCAAAGCCTCTTGTATAAGATAGCATTGTCTTGTGCAAGCATGAAGAAGTGATGAAACAGGAAAGTACTTTGGAATGTGTTCACATAGCTTCATGCCAGTGGAGACTGTTACTTAAGATTAATATTAATGTAAATGAAAACTACTCATAATGGATATTGATTAGGTAATTAATTATTGGGTATTAGCTTCCTATTAAAAGGAACGAGTAGCAATTCCTTTGCAAATTTTTTGTGGGGAGTTTATAATTTCTATCTTACCCTGTAAATTTTCAGCACTTCCCTACTGATAAATGGAAGATTTTGTGAATCTCAACTAAGGAATCAAATAATTGATCTATTCTGGGGAAAAAAATGCCATCTATGGCCAGATTTCTGTATCTGTAATTCCAGTGGATTTTTTTGTAAGGATAAAGGCACTGCAATAACCTAAAATTACCCATTGCAATTTAGTTGTGTAAGCCTCTGTATTACCTTTTGATAGTGAAGCTCTTACGAGCAGATGGGTAAGTTGAAGAAACGTAGGGGTTCAACTTAACTTAAAACTTAAATGTAGCAGTATGAGTTCAAAATAAGCGGCCAGAGGCTTTTGGTTTTGTCACAGATGCACTTTAGACAGATACTTCTCATAACAAAAACTTTGATAACAGCTTTCTGCTTGAACATATTTAGGGTGCTCCTGGCCCTGAGGGAAACAACGGTGCTCAAGGTCCTCCTGGTGTCACTGTAAGTAACAGCCTCCACTCAAATCCTATTTGTGATCTATTTTTCATCACTGTGACTTCTCATTTTCAAATTCATTTTCTTCTATTCAGGGCAACCAAGGTGCAAAGGGTGAAACAGGTCCTGCTGGCCCTCCAGGCTTCCAGGTAAGAAGCATGTGCTCTGCTCTACTTTACCTGTGGATTATAAAGCGTAAAGTTCTTCTGCCTAAATTGTTTACATCCTTGTTTCTTTACACTTAGGGTCTGCCAGGTCCCTCCGGTCCAGCTGGTGAAGCTGGCAAACCAGGCGAAAGGGTGAGTAGCAGATACAGTACTGCTCAAGTAGAGGCATGTATTGCATAAGCTGTTTGTTAACAATTGTGGTGAAGCAAGAGTCCATTGAATCCATTTGCCAAAACAAAGCAATCTGTGTTATATGCAGAGTTTAATAATCCCTTTTGTTAAAATCAGCCACAAATGGAGAAGGTCCTTTGGCACTTGGAGCGTGCTTCCTTTTTTAAAAGTTCCTTTATGAGAAGGAAAAAAAAAATAGTCCTTTGTGTTTGAGGCCATAAGCAACAATAAAACATTCCCCCATAAAAGACAAGACAGCACATGAAGAACAGTGTATTCCAGATTTCCTTTGAAATGGGCAAGGTTCGATCTAACCAGCATTATTCCAGTTGCATGCCTTTGCTCATACACTGAAGTTCAGTGGGTTTACAGTGGCATACAACAGAGATGACATGGCGATAATTCAGGCACCAGGTTCTGCACAGTTAGCATGTGATGGAATCTGCAAGTTGAGCATCCTGTGCATCATATCAGCCAGTTTAGTTAGTAGTTCATCATTCCATGTCTCAGTGTGAAAGAGTTTACACTGCATGTGTCTGACTAAAGAGCCTGAAATTTAATAGCTAACTCTCTTCACATGAGAAGTGCATCTCTTAGCATGTGTGCTTTGAGATTTTGTGCAGTTAAATGAAAACAATTTATGTATCTTAAAAACTGATTTTAGTCTGAAGATTTTCAATACACTGCCGAAATTTGAGAAGTATTTCTATTTACTGCTAAGAAATAAAGTTCAAAAGTTGAGTGTGAGCTAATAATTTTGCTCTTGAAATAAACTTTATCAATCCGTCTCTTCTCTTCTAGGGTCTCCATGGTGAATTTGGTGTCCCTGGTCCTGCTGGCCCAAGGGTGAGTGACTCATCTGAAATCTAGTAGAGACTTGTCTTAATGAAGTGTTTAAATTAGTATGAACTATATGCGCTTACAAGTTTCTCAAGACAAATGACTTTTCTCAAGGACAGAATACCATGTATTGCAGCAGACTACCTGGAAGCAGAATTTTTTTATGCTCTTTCTGCTTGTCAGGATATATCTGATTATACAGTACAATAGTTGCCATTGTTAGTAAACTTCTGGATAAAAAATACAAATATAACCCAAGTAGTGATGTAGTGATAGTCCAATACATTTATGTTAACTTCTCAGTAGGAATTTGGGTGAAAAAAAACTGATCCTACAATGTTGCACTGAGGCTTGGTGCACATGAGAATTTTACCTCCATTGTCATCTACACAAAAGGGTAGATTTATGAGCCTCGCCAATTAATTTATGCTACCCCTACTGGCCAGCTTCTGCCTCCCATGTGGTGGTGTTGTGAACAAAAGGTAGGCTGAATCTAGAGCCTGGAGTAGTCATTAGCAGGTACTGCCCTCAGCTCTCTTCACTCTTGAACTGTGAATAAAGGGCTGTAGAGAGCCCACACAGAGCAATAAGTAGTCAGCTCTCACATTTCAGTTCATAAAATGCTCAATAACTTATTTGCTTTCTGAATCTTTTTATTAAAAAGTTGATATTTAAACTATTGCTTCCTCTTTTCTCTGACTATAAGCCTTCTGCTTTCCAGACCGAATGTATTTGTGAGTGACAAATACTCTCATTCATTCTTATGTCAATCAGCTGTGAGGCTGTTAGTAACCATGTCTTATTTAAAATTTCATTTTGCTAATCTATCCAGCCCAAGTTCCCTTCAACACTGTAGCAGCAGTTAATTGTCTTTACTAGAGTAAGCATCTTGTACTCATCCAGATTGTATTTCATTCAGTATTCCAAATTAGGTCCTACCAATGCTCAGTATAACAATAACACTTCCTAAAAATGCCACTGTGCTTGCACAAGGTCTCATTGCTGCTTTTCAGAATGTGCCAGTTCTCCTTGAGTCAGTTATTTGGTCACATTATAGTTCTTGTTCTAACCCCCAGATTCTCTTGCGTAACTGAATTTCTGTTATGCCCTATCAGATTAATCACTGTTGTTCAGCTTAATTACACTGGGATAATCTGAGATTTCTTTTTTTTAGTAAAAACTGCATCTCTACATTAGATAATCTACTGTGAATTTGAGCCCAGTTTCTGGCTATTTCCACAGCTCCAGTCAATAACTTCTTTGAAATGTATCCTTATACCTGTTGCAATATTCATGTCATGTTAGTAGGTTTTAGTTGTCACCTTTATTTCCTGGTGGCGTTTGCCACTGTAAAAAACAATTATTTGCCTATTTCTGTGGCCCTCATTTCACTAGAATCCATTGTCTGACCTCAGGTTGATACTTTGCTTTATTTGTGTCAAAAGCTAAAGCTGTCTTTTCCCACCAGTTTAATGAGCATAATTATGATATTAATAGTGCTTTGTCCAGCTAAAAATGCACCATAGTGTCACTGCTACTAGTTGGTGCTTTTAGATCTTTAACCTACAGAACAATTAAAGGAAAAACTCAAATCAGACTGTCTCTCACAGGGTGAGCGTGGTCTTCCTGGTGAAAGTGGTGCTGTTGGTCCTGCTGGTCCTATTGGAAGCCGTGGTCCATCTGGCCCACCAGGCCCTGATGGTAACAAGGTATGTTTTCTCCAGCTACCACTGCCTCACTGTTGAATTGCTGATGAGGGCAGTCAGAAACCTTCTTTACTCAGAATAAATGGTTGTTGCTAACAGGTAACCTACACGCATCATAGGTACTGGGCCCTTTCTTCAAGTAGTAAATCTCCATAACAGCTAGTCAACATTAATATGGATTTTTGTTTGTTTGTTTTTATTTATCACTGATGAGAATGGAAGGGGAGCTTGAGTTTAGAATAAACTTGTATATACTGCTTGTTAGCTGGGAATACTGTTACTCTGAGATTTTGACTAAAATTCGTACTAACCTGTGTATACCCACCTAGGGAAAGAAATTCTTGTGACTAGTAAGCAATATTTTCCCGAAAATGTTAGCATGGTCTTCTGCCAAAATAAGTGTGGGGCTCAATTTTCAAGATCTTCATGTGTAGTCTTTCCACAAAGGTTTAGTTTGGAATATGGGACCACAGAATCAGAGAGAATTCATGTCCAGCATATTCACTAGCTGAAAAATTACAAATGCACAATAGCTGGAGACCAGATATACTACTACTCAGTATATTTACAAGCCAGCAGAATATGGGCTTATAAATAACGACAAAATTTTGTTCCATATTGCAATATTGTTTCGTATTTCAGTCTCTTACACAATAACCTGTTGCTGCTAGGGTGAGCCTGGTAATGTCGGTCCTGCTGGTGCTCCTGGTCCTGCTGGGCCTGGTGGAATCCCAGGAGAGAGAGGTGTTGCAGGTGTTCCAGGAGGCAAGGGTGAGAAGGTAAGGCTGATGGTAGATGCTCTTTGTTATATATGCACAGGTCTGGGAGATGCTTGAATTTCACTAACTGAAAAAAATGCAGGTTACCCAAATACAACTTCTATTTATTATATTCTATGCTGTGAAATTGTATTTCATGGTGTCTCATTCGTTCTCAGTAAGTAAATATTTTGTTGGTCCAACAGATTGACAATATTTTGAGGTACTAAGGCTGCGTTTTGATCTTTGCTCAGCGTTTAGAATTGGCTTAAGTGGAAGGTAGGGCTTCACGGGGTTGAGTAACAATGAGCTTACCTTTATGAAGGCAATGTTAAATCTGAATACAGGCTTTACAGCCAGAATGGGCTTATGGATCATGAAGAACTGAGTGTCTGCTCAAATCCATAACAGCTCTACTTTGATCTCTGATGCAGTACGTATAGTGTATAAATAAATAGTTTAGTGAGAACTATTGGTGGTAGGTGGATGGTTGGACTGGATGATCTTGTAGGTCTTTTCCAACCTTGGTAATTCTGTGAAATTACAGAAAAGTTTTGATTGTATCAGATGCAGGGGTAGGATTTCTTTAAAAAGAAGAAAGAACAGAGTGCTAGTCTGACTTTTTGACACTAGCGCTGGCCTAGATACTATTTTTATTTTACAAAATATCTGGCCTTTTACATGACCACTCATGACCTCATTTTTTTTCCATCAGTTCTTTTCTTGCTTCATATAGAAGACGTAACATGAGTCCCAGGGAAATTTTAACATTTGGTTCTTTTGTGACCAAAAGAAAAGGGGTTTTGAGGTATTTACATTCACCATTTGAAATAGGCATTTTAACTTTGAATTTTTAATTCTTGGTACCTGGAGGAAACTAAATAGGTTCATAAGTAATAGAAGGGACAGGATTATAATTCTGTCAAATTGTATCAGTCCTCTTTGTCTACCCGTTTTCTTTGCAAATTAAGTACATACTCAGCAATAAGAATGAAATAAGTCAAAGTCCATTCCCAAACCAAAACCAGCATAAGTATCTCTGTAGTACATGTGCACTCACTGAACAGCAGGGCTTCTTTCTTTGTACATTACCCAGATAATGCTTGTTTCCTCTCTGTATTGATTTTAGGGTGCCCCAGGTCTGAGAGGTGATGCTGGTGCAACAGGAAGAGATGGTGCCCGTGTAAGTATCTTTTCTTTCTACTTGAGCTAACGTTGTTGCACCTGACACAAGTGACTAAAAAGGATATTTATGACTTTTTTTTTTCCAGCGTATTCCATTTCTTCTTACAGCTGCTTGCTTCTGGTGTGGGTCAGTGTGATTGTGTAGCCCCTTATTCAGAGGTGTTTGAATTTGGGGAGTGAGAGGGAAGTGATCGCTCTTCATGCATGGAAGCAGAGATGTGACATCGGCAGAGATCACTATTTCATAGACAGTTGTCAGTGTGATGCCCTCTGGAACTTTATGGGTTCAGCCCATAGAGCAAATAGTAAGGCAGCCTGCAAAGTCACACAATATTAGTTTGACATTTTGGCTGCTTGTGCTAGATTTTATACTTTGTGCTGTTATTTTCCTCCCAGACTTTAAAGAACACCAGGTTATGTAAAATATATTAAGAATAACTGAAATAAAGTCACATGCCTATCTCCAGGAGAAAAGAATAAAAAAAAAAAATAAAAAAATTAGTGACTCTTGCTTACATTTTATTACAAATGTTGTCCTTCTCTTAACCTGTAGGGTCTCCCTGGTGCTATTGGTGCTCCTGGTCCTGCTGGTGGTGCTGGTGATCGGGTAAGTTTGCTCTTTGAATGAACAAGTGTCGTGTTTATACAGTTTGCCCACAGTATGAATGCTTAAGAGGAAGACTCTAGTCTAATAGGAAACAATTCCATCTTGTTAGGGTGCACAAGTTGTTTTTGTTTTTTAAGTTCTCACGTGAAGCAAGTGTTACTGGGAGTTTTCCATTGCACCCCATACCTTTTCTTAAAAAAGGACTAGAGGCAATGGTTTCAAGCTGCGGCAGGGGAGATTCAGGCTGGACATTAGGAGATATTACTTCTCAGAAAGGGTGGTCAGGCACTGGAATGGCCTGCCCAGGGTGGTGGTGGAGTCACCGACCCTGGGGGTGTTCAAAGAACGATTGGATGTTGTGTTGAGGGACATGGTTTAGTGGGAGCTATTGGTGATAGGTGAATGGTTGGACTGGATGATCTTGTAGGTCTTTTCCAACCTTGGTGGTTCTATGATTCTATGAAAAGGGCAGGGAATGGAAGTACATCTGTATGGCACTGGTTTTTACAGAAATGATTCTGATGCGAGCTTTTGTCGGGAATTCTTTCCAATTAAGGCTATGATCCTCTTCACTCTTGGCAAGAGGTTCTGATATGGTGTCAAACAGCAACACATTAGTTCCTAATGACTTTATCCTGTCTAAGTATCATTAGAAATTATTCTTAATGTGGGATAGATAAAAACAGAGTCACGGGGAGATAGACTGTGTGCATCGATACCACAAGATCTGTTTTGATAAGTGTGGCCTTCCCCCATATAATGTCTCCTGCTGTCTGTTTCAGGGTGAAGGAGGTCCTGCTGGTCCCGCTGGTCCTGCTGGTGCCCGTGGTATTCCTGTAAGAAGCAATTCTTTCAATTATTTCATCGTGACAAAGACATGATATTCAGAAAAACGCCCTTTTAAAGCCATTTCCAACTAGTCCTCATTGTCTTCTCTTTAGGGTGAACGTGGTGAGCCTGGTCCTGTAGGTCCTAGTGGATTTGCTGGACCTCCTGTGAGTATTGTTTTCATTTTCCTTTTATTGATGCCACACCATTCCTTTACTTTCTTAGCTTGCTTTTCCAACTCCTTGTTCTGCGTGTGTTTTTTCTGCCTATAGGGTGCAGCTGGTCAGCCTGGTGCTAAAGGCGAGCGTGGCCCTAAGGGACCAAAGGGTGAAACTGGACCAACAGGTGCTATTGGGCCAATTGGTGCTTCTGGACCTCCAGTAAGTGAACTGTATCTTGGTAAAATGAATGGTTCTTAACTGTGCTAGGCAAACACAGTTATTGCTAACCTGAAGGCCTCAAATTGTGAAAAGATCATTTAAAAAAAAAAACAACAAAGAAAAGAAACAGAAATTCAAATTAGGCTGTGAGGCAAGTCAACATTCTGATTTTCACACATTATATAAACCTTATCAATCTGTTTATGGGGGCTGAGATCATGAGTCTGAAACTGAAATGAAAAGAAAAAAATAAATAATTTCCAACTTGTGCCATAGATCAGCAAAATCAGTCTATCTCAAACCACTGAAGGGGTGTTTGCGGATAAGTTCCTTGGCTGAGGGCCCTGATAACCTTCCTCTTAAAGACAGGATGTGCTATTGCAGTCTGACTTTTAGATCCAGTCATGCAACTGTATATGTGCAAAGTGGTGCACACCCTTGCAAACAAACTTATAGTGTAGCGCAAAGATATACACTGTTTTACATGCCAGCAGCCCATTATTGGGAATTGGTGGAAATGATGTAGAAAGAAAGGCCTTGGTATCTGAAATACTCTGAAGTATTGCAAGGTAACATAGGCAGAGGATCTTACCATATGCTTCCAGGTATTGGAACTACATGGCTGTAGCAATCATGCTGTACAAACAGAAGTGCTTCTGTTCTTTGCCTTACTACCCCTTCCACATTTTACTTCCAGATGTGCTTAGATGCAGGCAAGGCAGATTCATCTGAATCATGCATGCCTTATGCAACACTTCAATCCTTACCGTATTGATTTAAGAAGTCCATGAGAATTTTCCACCCCTAATATCAGTACCTTGGGGCCCAAAAAATTCTTCCATTAAAGTAAATAACAAAACTGTGTTTCTTTTTTGTAACAGTGAGGCTGGTCCCCTTTGCTTTCCTTTATAACAGGTCTTGATTCATCTGTCTCTTTCTACCATTCACACATAGGGTCCCATTGGTGCTGCTGGTCCTGCTGGCCCTCGTGGTGATGCTGGTCCTCCTGTAAGTCCTCAGGCTTTTACCATTTGCATTGTTGCTTTCCATGAAGTCATTGTTTCCTTTAAACTAAATTTTCCTTTTGACTTTTGTTTTTAGGGTATGACTGGTTTCCCTGGTGCTGCTGGAAGAGTTGGTCCTCCAGGCCCTGCTGTAAGTAACTGATGGAGAAGTTTTAGTGGAAGACAGGTCTGAAATTGTACTGGCTAGGGAGAATCCCCATTTTTGTTACATGACTCAAATTCTGACGATCCTGGAATTGCTTCAAATCTTTACAGGACTGGATAGGAGAGAAAATTCACAGACTGGGAGTTATGTATTTAGTTTCTTTTCACAAGCTAAAAAGCATCCTTCTGCAGCTTGAAGTACCTTGCCTATTTTGAAAATTAGGCTTTCTTTTGCTTTTATTCACGGAGGGTAACTGCACAGATACTGGTTTTGAGTGGAATAAGGTCATACCCTACCTCAAAAAGAATGTAGAGATTATCTTGTGTCCACACTTTCCAAAGTATTGAAGTTCCAACTTCTGTCTGAAGTAGGGGAGCCTCTGATTATGTCTATGAATGTGACTTACTACTTTCTTCTTCAGCCCAAACTTGTTATCTCCAATTGACTTTCATAAGACTTCCTTTTCACAACAGCGTTCCAAGCCTTAGGAAAAAGTATTCCTTTCCTATATTTTAAGTTCTACTATCCAAAGCTAAACAATCCTGTTGAATTGAAAGTTGTTAGATTTGGTTTTTCTCCATAGGCCTTATAGTTGCAACTTATGTCTCTAGAGTCAAATCCAATCTACATGCAAAATTTTGCCACATTCCCTAGTTCAATAATTCTGCTGATTCCAGCTACGCATTCCTTAACAGAAGTAGTAACAGTTGCTGCTCCATAGCAGCTAAAAACCTGTTTATTGCAAAGCACCATTTCTGTAAATAGAGTGAAAGTTACTCCCTTCTCTCTATTTTTGGGTCTGTGTTGTAATGATGACACTTCCATGTTCAATCCTCTAGGGTATCACTGGTCCCCCTGGTCCTCCTGGCCCAGCTGGCAAAGATGGTCCTAGAGGTCTGCGTGGTGATGTTGGTCCAGTTGGCCGTACTGGTGAACAGGGTATTGCTGGCCCACCTGGTTTTGCTGGTGAGAAAGGTCCATCTGGAGAGGCTGGTGCTGCTGTAAGTAACCGAATATCACATCTCATCACAAATCTCTTTGTGTAAATGCTTCAGCTTCTAAGATACTTTCGGTACTTTTGTAGGGCATTTCTTTACCAAATTTAGCAAAGTTCTTAAGCAGTAGCTCCGCTGAGATTAAGGAAATTTTTCATGCATGTTTGACTAACATACCCTAAAAAGTGAGCGTTACCTCTGAATCAGGTGTCTTGTAAAAGTATGTATTTGTGTGAATTACCTCTCTATTGTTTCTCAGTGTAAATATATAGAAGTTTCTTTCATAATCTGCAGAAGTTACAGCTAAGAATAAAATTCTCGTGGTCACTGTTGGACATGTATGTTAAAAATTTGTAGGTGACCACTGAAAATTTGCCCTGTAAGGTCTGGAATAAAGTAATAAATTTTCTAGTTTTATATAGTAAAAAATTGAACTAGAGGGTTGAACTAGATTGTAAAAAATTGAACTAGAGGGTGTGACTGCAATTAGGAATAATAAAGTAATATTTCAGGATGGTTTCTTATGTCAAGTTTAGGAGCACATCCTCAAATTAAGGAAATTGAAAAATCTCTTAACTAAACGTCCTTTGTCTTTTCAAAGGATCACTAACGAGCTCTAAGGCTTGTGGGGAGATAGAAGGTACCTAGATGGTACATGATAAGGCTGTCTCCAAATCAGGTAGTTTGTTTCTTCACTATGGAATTCCCTCAGTACAGTCATCTTCTCCATTCTGAATACCCCAGTTATCACGAACCACCCACTGTTAGAGAATGGGAGCAACACAATAGGAGATCTTTTCCAGAAAGGAAAAGCAAATGTACTCATTGAGGTCGGAATATAATCAGCATTACTTTCTTATAGATGTTTAGCTTTGGTCTTCTGCCTTGGTTACAATTTTTTGCATTTGGAAACTGACAATGACCCCACATTGAGGTCTTTGGAAAGTAGTTGCAGAGCAAAATAAATGAGAAATACGGAGGGACTTCTCCTGCTCCCTTCCTCCCTGTTAATATAATCTTTTCATCTCACAGGGTCCTCCCGGTACCCCAGGTCCTCAGGGTATTCTTGGTGCTCCTGGTATCCTTGGTCTGCCTGGCTCTCGGGGAGAACGTGGTCTTCCAGGCATCGCTGGAGCAACAGTGAGTATATGACTCGTTGACTGTCGTAAACTACAAAGAAAAATGCTGAGGTCTCCTCTTAAGGAATAGTGGGGAACAGGAGGTATAGATTCTGTTGTTTTCATTTCTGCTGCAAACAGATCTTGGTTAAATGGAGCCTACAGACTTGAGCAGTGGAAGAAATTATTGCTTGCTGCAGACAAACAAGACTTGTATCTGCAGGTGAACATATTTTTGAATGGCATCAGAAGCATCTGTTCTTAGCAAGACATAGAAAAGCTAGAAACTTAAATATTTTGCTGTAGCTAGATATGTTTATCCTTGTCTCCTGTTTCACTTCTAGAACCGACTGCAGAGAAATGTTTCTCTTAGATACAGGCTGACAGTTGTGTAAGACTGGTTTTTGTTGTGTTATATGTCACATTTTGTTACCACTGTTCCTGTGTTAGGGTGAACCTGGTCCTCTGGGTGTTTCTGGTCCTCCTGGTGCTCGTGGTCCCTCTGGTCCTGTGGGTTCTCCTGGTCCTAATGGTGCTCCTGGTGAAGCTGGTCGTGATGTAAGCTATGACTTCTTTCCTCTCCAAGATAGCTTTGCTTTTGTTCCGAGCCAAAGACAAACACAGAAAAACTGAATGCAATTGGATGCTGTTCTGCTAGCAAACTTGTACCTTCCAGTGTCATCAGGGAAAATAGTAGCAGGATCCCAATACACAAATCCCTTATTGGAAAGGTCTAAAACAGAGCAGTGGTACCAGAGAACCTCCTCATCATGGAGCGAATTTCAGTCCTCTTCCCCAAGAGCTCTAACTGAGTGACAAATTCTTCAAGGCATAAATTGTGTCTGAAGGATATCCTGGAGTCACAATCAGAACCTTTTGACTTTTTGCTTAATTGCCAAAAAAGATTGAGTGAGAAGAAGCCTTTTTTACCAGCTCCTGTAACAGCATTACATCTCATACAACAAGCTTTTGGCTGTAGAGAGGGAAGCATGTCATCAAAACTGGCTATCTGTGATTATTTTTTTTTAATGTCAGATATATACATAATGTTTCCTGACATGCGTTCCTTCACCACAACATGTAATGGAGGCTAAAAACATGATGAAACAAACTCTGGCCTGTGTGGCAGGTACTGCTGAGCTCCACAGATAAATGCAGGGAGTGGAGGGTCTGTATCCTATGTGGAAGTACTGCAATGCAGTAAATTGCCCCCTCTAATGCCCTACCTCATGGATAATTGTTTGGTGGTCAGGGCCCTGCAACCAGCTTTTCATAGAGCAGTGAATAAACTTATCCATTCAACGCAGCCATCCAGGTTAGTAGTTCACCTTGAAGGGCATCCATACACTGTCTAGGTATTACTTATGCTCTAAGAAAAGTAAAATATTCACATGTTATAGTTCTCCTTAAGGACTAAAGATACAATTTTTTGTCTGGACATTATCAGGGAAGTTTATTTGATTATCTGAAGCACTGTTAGTATAGAACTCTTGTATGAACACTTGATTTACAGAAATAGAACCAAAATTCATGAACTTTCTCCTGTATCGGTATTATAAAGTCTAGAATTTTTGAAGGCCACCCTATTTTTCAGGGAATGTTAATGTATGTAAGGGAATTGAATGTGGGATTTATAACAAAGTTTACCTTTAATATTCACGTTATTCCATCTCAGTGTCTTCCAAATCTCATTGGGAGCAATTAGGCTGGCACAAAGTTCTATGTAAGATGTATATTGATGAGCTTTAATATTTTTAAATGGTATTTTAACAGGGCAATCCTGGAAATGATGGTCCTCCAGGCCGTGATGGTGCTCCTGGTTTCAAGGTGACTTCTTCTTTCCTTTTATTTCATATTTGTGAAGGAAATTTTCCAATATGTGTAAGTCAGTAGTAACACAGCATCTCTCTTGTGTTCCCTTATTCTCAGGGTGAGCGTGGTGCTCCTGGCAACCCTGGTCCCAGTGGTGCTTTGGGTGCTCCTGGTCCTCATGGCCAAGTTGGTCCTTCTGGAAAGCCTGGAAACCGTGGTGATCCTGTAAGTTGATGAAATGTTACATTCTTTTGATTGATACAGGAGCTACATTTGTCCACCACACATATATACATATATGTGTCAAAACCCTATTAAATGTGAATATTTACTGTGCCTTCTGTGGAGATACGTTTAGCGTGGAACCTTTATTAGGTATGATACGCATCACTGACATGCATTTTCTTTTCCTGTTCCAGGGTCCTGCTGGTGCTGTTGGTCCTGCTGGTGCTTTTGGCCCAAGAGGTCTTGCTGTAAGTCTTAATTTCTTTATATGTTACTGCACTGATACAAGAATAGAAAATGTATGCTTAATATTAAGGGCCCGCAACTGCATTCAAGCACAAAAAGTAGTGCTTAAGGAGCTGAAAATATTTATAAACCGAGGATCTTTATCATCTTCTCTCATGGGATTGAACCTGAAGCTTTCGGGATTAACACTTTCTGGGCATCTTAACAGGATACACATAAATATATCAGGGGCAACCTGTGGCATAATGTAGAATGCTTATACTTAATTCATTCTTTGTCAGTAATGTCTAATTCAGGCCTTCTCTGGCATGTATATCCTTTCCTAGGGCCCACAAGGTCCACGTGGTGAGAAAGGTGAACCTGGTGATAAGGGACATAGAGGTCTGCCTGGCCTGAAGGGACACAATGGATTGCAGGGTCTTCCTGGTCTTGCTGTAAGTAAATGATTTTCAGTATTTTGACTTAGTTCACTCTGTACCATCTTTCTAAGGCCATGAGATCCACTCAGTGCTCTCCACATAATAGGGTGAATTTTAATAATGCCACTGATAGCTGATTTTAGAACTGTACCCTTGTTTGCCCTGAAATCAACTACATTTGGCTAGCACAGAATTCAAAAAGCTCTGCCTTTGTTTAAATAGTATTATTTCTTCTTTTCTGGTCAGAAATTGTGAAGTTTCTGTATTAGAGAGAAGCGAGTCATTTACAGATGATCTTTCCTTTAAATTCTGGTATCCCCTTTGGGAATTCTGTTTCTTAAATTAAAGGCTTCTTTGAAAACCCTAAGGAACAATATAGAGACTTCTGTAGGTTATCTTTTTAAACAACCTTTTTCCCCCTCTTTCCTCACACATTTTATATCCCAGCTCCACTAATGCCTGTTGCCCTAGATTTGCATTCTCTGAACCCAAATACATCTGCTGAATCCCCTCTTGAATCATGTTAATACAATGTGTGGCATTGCATTTTTTTTAGTGAGTATGCATTTGTTGTTCCCAATAGGGCCAACATGGTGATCAAGGTCCTCCTGGTAATAACGGTCCTGCTGGCCCAAGGGTATGTGAATTTAAGAGTATATGCAAATAGTTCTCCCATTCTTTTTATGGAATGTATTTGTACACTCTCATTTATACGAATCCCTATTTGTAGTGTTCCCTACTGTCATTAAACTGTTTGAGTTTCCATCTAGGGTCCTCCTGGTCCTTCTGGTCCTCCTGGTAAGGATGGTCGCAATGGTCTCCCTGGACCCATTGGCCCTGCTGGTGTACGTGGCTCTCATGGTAGCCAAGGCCCTGCTGTGAGTATAACTTACATTTTGTTGATTTAACACATTTAGGTAACAATTAAATGAAAATTACTTTAAAATCTTAGTTTATGGAGAGATTTATTACTATTTTAATAAGGGATTTTTAAATGTTGGTTGTTATTTAACATTCAACATTTCCCTAATAGATTTCAGGTTTAAGTCCTTCTTCATTCTTTATGTCCAGCCAGTATAAGCATAAAGGTGTAGTAGTCCTACGCAGTGTATCTTCTGCTTTAGTTCACAGGAGTTACACAGAGCAGGTCCATGGGTCCTGCCTCAGATTATTGCTGAGGGTGCTAAGACTTTCATAGGACGATGCATGTGTGGAAATAGTCAGCTGAAAGCAGCATATTTATAACAGAATACTCATTGTCTTTCGCTTTTCAAAAACTTTAGGGTCCCCCTGGTCCTCCTGGACCCCCTGGTCCCCCTGGCCCCAATGGTGGCGGATATGAAGTTGGCTTTGATGCAGAATACTACCGGGCTGATCAGCCTTCCCTCAGACCCAAGGATTATGAAGTTGATGCCACTCTGAAAACGTTGAACAACCAAATTGAGACCCTGCTGACCCCAGAAGGCTCCAAAAAGAACCCAGCTCGCACCTGCCGTGACCTCAGACTTAGCCACCCAGAATGGAGCAGCGGTACGTTAGTGCCAGATATCTGCCCTTTCTGGCTCAGCAGATTATTTTCAGCTTATTAGCTTTCTTTGATGAATGGTAACCCTGGTCAACCAGTAAAAATACTAAATGGCCACTGAAGAAGTTTTATCTGCCTCCGGTGAAAATACGTATCTACGAGCACATTTGGAGACATTCAAAATATCTACTGTTGTGCAATGATTGCATTCTTTTTTAAAAATAATGCAGAAATGTTTAACCCTAGTTTTTGAATACAGTTAATTTCTTACACATTGACAGTCTAAAATATGTATTTCTTCCATTATCACTTCAATACTGTACTTAGCTATGATATTTGACCTCTCTGAGTTTTTATATCAAACCATCAAATATAAACTAAACGCAAGTGTTTTTTTCCTCAAAGGTTTTTACTGGATTGATCCTAACCAGGGCTGCACTGCAGATGCCATTAGAGCATACTGTGACTTCGCCACTGGTGAGACTTGCATCCATGCTAGCCTTGAAGATATTCCGACTAAGACCTGGTATGTCAGCAAGAATCCCAAGGACAAAAAGCACATATGGTTCGGTGAAACTATCAATGGTGGTACTCAGGTATGTGATTGTGTATGTGCATTGGAGGGTGATTGTTTCCTACAGGGCTTTCTGAAGAATTCCATACCCACTGACTCTCAGTGAGCAAAACTCATCAGTTAAACTCTTAGAGGAGAAATATGAAAAGGGGAACAGCTACGTTTTATCTCAAGGGAACAGGGTTCCAGTTCTGGCTTCAAACACAATTTGCTAAAGGGATTTCCTAGTATTGTTCTAATTTTTCTTAGTGTCTTTCAGTGATCAATTCAGCATGATTAGTGGCCATTTCTAAGGGAATCCTGGCCTGGAATATGCTACTTTAGTACAAAGACAGTCCAGAAACTGAGAAAGTAAAAAAAATCATTTGCCATTTTTTTAAATTGCGATTTATTTTTGACATATTGTGCTGTTCCTGGAAACATATTTTTATTACGCATAACAGATCCTAAGTGTACGCTGTCATAGCACTCAGAATTGCCATTAAGTAAAATCAAGAAATATATCTACCTGCATGTCAGACATTGTACCAGCCTGCTGGAAAGTCCTTTTTGTACAATTAAGAACTAATTTTGTAATTTTTAAATGAAATTGTGAGTTAGTTTTGTGATGAAATCCCAGTTTCTGAGTTCTTTAATATAAAAACAAAAAAGTTTATCACTGGGTCAGAGCAGGGACCCACGGTACTCTGCAGTCCTGTTTTTCACATTGGCTGAAAGCGGTTACTGTTAAAGAATATAAGGAAGCAAACATTCATAACATCCACAGACACTACTCTATAAAAATAAAATAAGAAATGAAAAATCAGGGCTTTCTTGAGCCAGGCACTGTGTCTGTGTTTTTATGGAAACAATGAATTTCTCCTCTTTTGAATATGTCTGATCTCATCTTTAAATCCACATAAATTGCTAACAACAACCATATCTTGCATCAGAGTTCTACAGCTTAACTCCATCCACTGCTTGTGCCCAGTTTTCACCTTACTTCCTGCTGGTTGTGTGTGGTGTTTTCTAGCTGTGCAGTTGAAATAAGCAACTGATCTCAGACATTTGTGGTCTTTAATTTTTTTTCTGTTCCTACAGAAAATATGCCAACATTCACTTTTCCCCAGAAATTCAATGGAGTGGATTTCTTTATCTTTTTCAGTTTGAATACAATGGTGAAGGTGTGACCACAAAGGACATGGCCACCCAACTTGCCTTCATGCGTCTGCTGGCCAACCATGCCTCCCAGAACATCACCTACCACTGCAAGAACAGCATTGCCTACATGGATGAGGAGACTGGAAACCTTAAAAAGGCTGTTATACTCCAGGGATCTAATGATGTTGAACTACGAGCTGAAGGCAACAGCAGATTCACTTTCAGTGTTCTTGTGGATGGCTGCTCTGTAAGTAACACAGAAAGCATGGGCAATATGATTGTATTAATGACAGCCGTGCTTTGATTCGGAACTAGATTATCAGTCAGACCAGAAAAAATTTAGCCAGTGAGGATAAATAGCCTATGGAACCCACTGTGCCAGGTCTTTAATGAATGGCAAAGACTGGGGTACTAACAATTCCTTCCTGTACTGTGCAGTGTGGCAAAGAAAAGAAAAAGCTTTCCTGAGGAACCAGACCCAAATTCTATGGAAACTGAAGTGTGCTGAGAAAGTAGCACACAAGGTGCAAGAGGGGCAGGGTCGAGTCTTCAAAAGGTCAGGCAAGGTTCTCTGAGGATTTAATCAGATGAATAATATGGAAATGTAGAGCATCACAAATGTTAAGGTTAAAGTAAATGTTCTCTCTGTATTGGAGCTCTATATAGTTGGATGTGGGTATCTTATTTGCAAACAATGGCAGTAAAATTAAAGTAAAATTATTTCAGAAATTATCCAGTTAGGTGAAACAATTTTCAATTCTATGAACAGTGCAATAACAATTCTAATACATCTTCTCTTGCAGAAAAAGAACAACAAATGGGGCAAAACGATCATTGAGTACAGAACAAATAAGCCATCTCGCTTGCCCATCCTTGACATTGCACCTTTGGACATTGGTGGCGCTGACCAAGAATTCGGTTTGCACATTGGCCCAGTCTGTTTCAAATGAATGAACTAAAATTAACTTAAAGGCCCCCCCCCAGAATTATTCTTTGTCATTTCTTTTTGTAATGAGAGCTGACTCCTTCCATTTTTTTTCTGTTCATCTACTTGCTTAAACTCTGGGCGAAAGAGAAGGAGAAGAATTGATTGGAGCATTGTGCAATGAAATTTAATACAGCCCCAAAAGGACTTGGAAGTCTTTCAAGATTTAACACCTTGCTTTGGGAAATGTCAACCTTTGTAAAGAAAAAACAAAAAAAAATAACAAAAAAAAAATAAACAAAAAAAATAAAATAAAAACTCATGAAAGTTTGCACCACTTGTGGCCTTTGACTATCTTCCAGAGAGGAAGTTTAAAACCACAACTTCCAAAGGTTTAAACTACCTCATACACTAAACCAAGTGTGATCCACATCCTTTGTAGGCACTTCTCCATATCGTATGAGTTGCTTTCAGTTCCACTCAGAATATAGTGGTGCTAATTTCATTATTCCAGAGTGTGTTTCCAATACTTGAATTCTGATGGTGCTAGCAGCAGTTAGTGTTACTTCTCTGTTTCTTTGAAATCTATCTCATCCCCAGCTTAAGCACGTGGATCATTTTTCCTCGTCTTTGTCCTCTTCCTCCAAAATCAGGTGTTTCTGCTTCCACATCTCATTTTCATCTTCTCCAATGGATAAAAAAGAATCATCATTTCTCAAAAGAAAAAAAGAAAAAAGAAAGAAAATGTATTTTGTATATGTGAGATGTTTAAATAAATTGTGAAAAGAAAAAAAAATAAAGCATGTCCAGTGTTCCAAAAGAAGGTACCGAATGAGTAGAGTTACTTGCTTAGGTGCATCAGCAGAAATTCATACTCAGAATTCAGAGTATGTCTTCATTACTTCTTAAATCATTGCTGTAAAATACATGCTTGCAGCATTCAGTGACTGCCTACTGCTGTCTTCTGGCTGTAATTGTCTCCTTGACCCTTCAATACAACATCTGCTTTTGAGAAAGTTCCCAAGAAACCATGCCTCATAGTACACAAACTTCAAAAGTAGAAGAGATTCTTCATTTTATCTGAATCCTAAGCAAAATTAATGACTAAAAGAAGGATAATCATCTCACTTAAAATAGAAAATGAGGATTCTGTTTTGTGGAAAACTTACTGTGGAGGGAGCTCTGCTGGCTGTTGCTCTGCTGCAATGTGCAAAAGTGTGTACTTCTGAAGTAATGAGGAGGAAGTGTCAGGAAGATCAGGCTTTGTTAGGCCTTTACACTTCATTCAGTTGTGCATGGAACATTACATCTGCTGTAAACGTTAATGATTTACTATCAATCACAGTGAACATGCTGAAAACCAAAGAATGTTCTTGGCTGAGACCTTTTAAGATGCTGCTATCGTACAGTGCTTTTCTGAAAGCCTGAAGTGAACAGCATTTTCAGCAGCTGTGTTTTGGCATTGGGAGAGTCTTGAGAGGTGCTGGAGAGATCACACACAAGGCTATGAAGACAGCAGCCGGAGCAGGTAGGGGGAGAGCTGAGATGGGCTTAATCAGCAGGAATCCACAAAGGAAAACCTGGAGAAAGTAAGCGGAAGAAGATCCTGTAACACAAACACAGCACCATCCCAAAGGTTAGTGAGTGAGTAGAGTCCAAAGGCTGCTCTGCACAATGAAAGGAGGAATAAACACTGTTTCTAAAGGAAGTTTATCATTCTTGCGTGCAATTGGTTGATCAGTGGAGAAAGGGCAAATAGGAAAACACAGCCTGGCATGCAGCTGCCATGTGCTTACCGCTAGTTGTGTGCTGCATTAATAAAAGGGGAAATGTTTGCAGCTCTGTGCTAGATTAACAGTTGGGAAATTGCCGTGATAAAATATGGCCCTTTTTCACTTAAATGAGTAAAATACAGTTTAATGTCGAGACCCGCCATTATCCATTGGACCATGATGATTTGTAAAGTGCTAGCATTTCACTGCCTTGATACTTAAAAATATATGCAGTTGTAAAGGGAAAGATCACTGAAATATTTAGAGGGTTTTTTCTCACCTAGGTTATCTAGAAGCCAGGAATTTTCTACAAGACTGCAAAGATAGATAGAATAACTTTCCTGAGTCCATGTAACCCACTAGGAAGCATGCCGGGGCTGGGAGGTGGGCTATTGCCCATCCATTTGTGAGAATGGGGGAAAAAAAGTGCTAGTGATTTTGAAAGGAAAGGGCAAATATTCTCTGATCTATTTCATGGCACTTCCTTCCAGACGAGGAATGCCTCTATTCGACTGTGACTAGCCCTTTAGTAGTACCCACGGTCTGTTTCTTTTTGCACCTTTGCCACTGCAGTGGGCTCATTCAGAAATCAAAGCAGAAGAAAAAAACAGAGCCCCCACCTCACAATGGGTGTTAGCACCTAGGCAGTACTCAGTTTGAGTTTTGAACTCTTTGGAAATTACTGCACAGTCAAGCATTTTTCTCATGCTATGCACAATGTTGCAGAGCTTTTTTCTTCTCCAAGAACGTAGCCGAAAATAAGTAAGGTGAGCTGCACACAGTGCAGGGAGTCTTCATACTGTCTCATTTCAGGAATATAAAATGTTGAATAAATTTTTGCTAAAGTTTGCTTACTTGTCTTTGGGAATCGTCTGCCTCCCTATACAAATTACCTCTGGAGAATTTAATTACAAGCAGGTATGCATCAGCAGTTACACCAGTAGACCATTAGTGCAAATTAGCTAAAACAGTAGGGTTAAAGCCACTGCCAAACCCAGGGCTTAGCTCTGATACAGCTGTAAATGGCAATACTGGAGCATTCAACATGATCTGTGCTGCAGACCCAAATTCCCACCTGTGTGGTCAGTGGAAGCATTCCACCCATCTGCTCTTCTCACGCAGCCTTCCTAGGAGATGGCAGAGGCTGAGATGTTCCTGTCATTAACTCTGCTGGAGCCCAATGTCTCCAATGCAAATGTACTTTATGGCATCTGTGAAGGCTACTGAAAACTTAGCAGAAGTGGGGCTCTCTGCAGCATGCGCAGAACATGACAGAAGTAGGTGCAAAATAGAGGTGGGGAGAGGGAGCATGGTAAATTTAACCAATGCAGAGAGAAAATAAATGTTAAAACTTGGAAAGAAGTTATAGAAAATTGTTACTGTCCAGGCTTCTTCACTGGGAGGAGAATCATAACCCACTGATAATCATCTTAAGGATCTGTGTTTACCATTTTGAAATGTGAATACTGTACTCAGGGCTATGAATAGGCAATTTTTCTTCTGTTTCCACAACACAGATTTAAACTGCATCTTCTGACATGATTTTTGATTTGTTTTGTTCTGCTGTAGTGCTTGGAGGTTTCAGACAGGCTCTCCTAGAAGCTGTTATTCCGAAACCCACTCAATCCAGTTTTACGGTATTAGAATCACGCATACTGATTCCAACCAACAAAAGAATAGCACATTCAAGTAAAGCAGTTCTCAGACACGCTATCAGAAGTAGCTTATAATTCATCATCTCCTTACACGCAGTCTTTGTTATCAGCTTATTAAAGAAGCATTATTTTTCCATATTGATTCCATATACACATCAGATGCGGCCTGAATGCGCTCTGCAATTTCTATCCTCCTGGGCTGGAATACATTAGTCCCTTCCTGGATATTGGGTGGTTGGGTGCAGGTATTACATGAAAAAAATTCCTAATCACAATTCCAGGCTTAAGTATATTCTCTAGTTGATCATGAAATGATGGCTCCCAAACATAAGTAGCCAAAGAAATACATTTGCCCCTTTTGATAGCAAGATTTTGAAATCTATATAACTCATTACAATAATTATTGAAATGTAAAAATATTTAAATGTAAAAATCATATTAGAAATATATATATATATATAATTTTTTCATATTGCTTTTCAAGCTACAGAAATCGGTTCTTGGGGTGAAATGAAACAAGTTTTCCTCAAAGCCATTTCTTAAGACCCTGAGAGAAATAGCAGAGCGATTCCACAGGTGCAGTGCACCCCCTATTGACTTCGGCAGTCATTACTGGCCTTTGAAGAGTTGTAGTGTAGCTGCTACCTGCCATGGTTACCATCAAAATCTGAGCTGTGGGTGGCCAAGAATATCCCAAGGGATATTTCAGCAAAACATCAGCACCACGACTCTTCTACAAATAAACTGGCTTGCCAGAAGAACACCCATCCAACCCAGGAAAATCCTGGTAGCAAAATGCAGCTTCATGCAGGGTAGAAAAAAAATCAAAGTGAGAATATTCATTTTCTAGTCTTCAATGACTATGAAACCAAAGCAGGATAGGCAAATTCATCTGACAGCTCCTTAGTGAATTCAGTGCTCACCCAGCTCCCATGGATGGGCCTCAGTCACTGAGCATACTCTGTGCTTTCAGAGGAGGAAATCAATTGGAGAAACTGAGGTTTCATTTCCATTTTGAAGTTGTTTTACATTTCTCTATAACTTCAGGGGTGCAGAACAGTCTTTTGCAAAACAGGTGATGTTTATAAGGCCTGTGCCTTCTATGTAGACTGGAAGCTCTGTCAAAGGCAACAAGCCAGACCAAAGATCTCTGCTGTTTCTATTTGCTGCTCTTTTGCACCTTGATCAAGGCCTGCATTTTTCCTTAGCTGTTGGTTCACCTCTTCACCAGCAAAATACCTGCTTCCTTCTCTTATGCCTGGTGTATTTGAGAGTTTTGCCTTCAGCTTTGAAACAGTTTTTAGATCCTTCTTCTCCAGCACTATGGAAAGAAAGACATTTCAAGAACATCAAATTCTGGAGTGTACCATGAAAATATGCAGATGAGCAGTGCAGAGAGAGCCCTATCAATTTCTGCTGAGATAGAAGGGCTGATGCAAGATGCTGCTGAGGGTACAGGCTTCAGTAGATTCATTGTATAAGAATTTGTTCAGGTTTTACGCTTTAGGGAAAGTCGTATTCTGTTAGTGAACCACTTCAACACAAGCGTTTTTATAGCATAAGCAAAGACACGGAATGAAAAAAAATAGATCCATATGTCTCTCATTAGAGCGATTATCGAAGTGTGTCATGCACAGGACATTTGAAGCTACAAGCAAACAACAGCTGCCTTGCATGTTCCAGCTCACCAGGCTTTTATGCATATTTTATAAGAATGGCATAGCTACTCAGCTATCTGTTAATTCCCAGGTGATAAATCTTTGCTAAGCCTGAGGTGTGCACATGATCTTTCTGTGTGCATGTTTACATTTCAGCTTCACAAGATTACTTAGACCCATGAGTGTTCACAGCAACCCAACAGAGCACCACGTAGACAAATAGATATGGCAGAGCAATGTGAACCCAAAGGACCACAGTAATCTTCTGCTTAAATTAAATTATTTCTTTGCGATTTCATCTTCAAATAATGACTCATGGGAATATTCTATTCTGTTAATCCATTGCAAATACTTGAACAGTGCTTTACTGAGCCTGAGGCTAACAGAGATATTTTTTCCAATGTTACGATTATCATCCAAATAAAAAGCTATTTTCCTTCCTAAAACGTAATTACCTTCCTAAAAGCATTGACTCCAAGTAGTACAGATCCCCTGCATTAGGTTCTATGAAGTTATAGACTACTGTAAGATGAAAATAACTTCACAATACAATGTTTCATTGTAGTAGATTATTTCATATAGTACCTCAATCATTTCAGGTTTCAGTGTAAAAGCTGCTCAAAAGAACACTGTGAATTCCAACAAAGAATTAGAATGCATAAGAATTAATGTCATTCTTACTAGAGAGGTCAGATTGGCCATCAGGCTCTTAGTGGTGAGAAAAGAGTTCTCCAAAGGCGTGATCCCTCTTGACCGAAATCAAAAGGTGTTGTGCATATATTCCCACATGACCACAGGCAAATATGCTCAGTTCCACCAAATTTCACTCATTTAAAGAAACCTGGGAAAGTAGCCATTACTCTAAAGATGCAAAGTTGCATCAAGTGGAGTGAGAAATGACTTTCTGGAGATATCCTTATAAAATTGTCCTCTTCCATTTCTAAACAAGAGAATACACACCAGTTCTCTGGAAAATGAAGAGCTGACAAGACAAGAAATAATTTCAAGAAAGTGTTTTTGCATTGGTGTCCAAAACAGTTCATCACAGTTTTCCATCCAAGGTAAAGCTTCCTGTACTTCGAGTCTTCCATTTCAACTTTTGTCCCATAAGTAGTCAGATATCCTCATTTTCACATTTGCTTTTGAATTATAAATTCATGGCTGGATCCACCGTGAAAAGTATGCCAGTTTCACAGCCACACAGTTTCACTGTCTGAACTATTGCCAGATAACCAACAACCACCGAGAACATGGAGGGCACACTGTTGGAAGAAGGCAGCTTAAACATTGCCCAGTGGATCTGGTACATTCTCCATAGCCAGCTGAAGGAATGCTGTGAAGCCTCTCTCCAGCAGTGTTAAATGATCTGGTCAAGTATTTGCTGAGCAGCGTAGGTATATTTAATATTTCATTTTCTGTTTCGGAGAGGTTCTGAAATAATGAATAGCACAGAAATAGTCTCAGCCATACATCAGTGGAAAAGCTTGGTTATCTTTGGTGTCTTCCGAAGTTCCTCACTCCCAAATTTCTCACAGGCAGTGGGAGTTGTCGCTTCGATCACCATTAACACTGACATTGCTCTTAATTGTTCTTTAACCAAACATCTTTTGTGACTTTTAAGTTTGCCTCTGTCTGCTCTCAGGGATGGTGGTTTTTATTTTCTTGGCTATCCCAGCATCTCTGACTTTATTGCAAGCAAAAACAGCTGCTTTGCTTCTCTTCTTCTCTAAAAGAAAAGCTTTGCATTCTTGTTGCAGCTTTTCGCCTACAGTCAGCGTTCAAAATGTCATCCATTCTCTACACTGTTTTTGTGCTTGTGAACATTTCTTTACAGGGAAATGCAGTTAACATCATTATCTGAGCCTCTTCATGATGTTCTTTTGATCACATTCTAGGTTTTGTATGTTTTCCTGTCAGTCGTACCATTTTCTTTGATGTGTTTTGCCCTGCATTGATTACTGACCTCATTACAGACTCCAGGCTTCTAAAACTAAAGTGATGTTTTAATAATTAAGAGAATTAGGAGCACTACTTTAAAGAGTTTTACCTTCAATGGCTTTATCTTCAACTACCATTCATATCACATATAGGACAATTAATTTCTTCCCAGATTTCTTCTTTTCTTCACTTTATGCTATTTCTCGATTTACTTCTTTCATACCATCTTTCATTACGTTTTATTGTATTGTTTTATTTCATTGCTATATTCCCTAGTCATTACATTCTGCAAAGTCCTTTCTTGAATTGTCCTGCTTCTCAGCTTCATGTCAAGGAAATCAGTACATGAAAATCCCCTCTCAGGCCCACAGGCACCTGTCCCTTTATCAGAGTGCTGTGATCTAACATCCGTGACAGCAGTGCCTGCTGTAGTTGGATACATTATGACTGCACACCAAGCATGAGCTGCCAGAAACTGTGATGAAGAGCTCCTGGAACTCAAGGCTAAGCGTTTCTTTTAATGGGCCAATATCATGCAGACTACTAATGTACTCTACAGAATGTTAATGGCAATCAGTAGGAATGATTTTTAATATAGATTATTACAGACTGATAGAGGTGGAAATTATGTATTCTGTTCTAAAGAGAACGTAATTACAGAATGACACCTGCATTGTTAGCAGCCAAAAGAAAATGCTCTAATGCTCCTCAAGCATGACACAGCTTGGACAGCAGCTGCATTGGCTTCCAAAGACCGCCCCGTGAGTATACAGAATTTTCAGTTTTAAAGGGGCAAATCCAGGACCGTAAGGGGCAACCAGGAAAAAAAACACAATGAGAAAATGAAACACTGACGAAAAGAGAACAGTTTGGATTGACAGGGAGCTGTCAATTGTTCTTACCTAGGAATCAAAAAAAAAGAGAGAGAGAGAGAAACAGGAAAAAAAAAAAAAAAGGCACCTACAAGTTAACTACCTACTGATAAACACTGAACATTCTGAACCCCTTACGTTGTCGTATACAAGGCTTTGAGGGCAAGAATCTAAGCAGCTGAAAGAAAGATCGATTTGAACTGATGAGCTGTGCAGAGTCCCCATCTGACTTCAAGCCTGCATGGCTGCATGGTGATGACATCCCATGGTGTAGAAAGGTGCATTTGCTTAATGGAAGAGGAGGGAACACTCAAACATTTGAAATTTGTCTATTTCCCATTCCTCCGACCCTTCCAATCCACTTCTATTCCAGATCCACTGAAACCTGAAATTAAAATAGTAATCCTCATGTTATAGAATTGCAGATGCACTTATCTCTTAGTGATAAAGCTAAATATATCCTTTGTGTATGTGACTTCAAAACTACCTTTCTTAATATCAGCTTCCTTTTAGTGCAGGCTATTGAGGAATTTTATAACTCTTATAAAGTTAGAAATCTGTAAAAGCAGTAATTTGTGATAGAATTTCCAAGATCTCAGGAGCCTGGCAGCGTATCACCTTCAGGAGCTGAGACTGTAATCAGGGTACCCTATTTGATTGTACTCTCCCTTCATTAACGTAATTAAATATTTGCAGTGGATGGTTGCCACGCACAAAGCTGCCACATGGAGACGTGATGCTTACAGAAAGACTGGTTGCCATTACGAGGCTGAACACTCAACAACTGAAATGTTTGATGTTGTCGTTTGGTGATTACACAAAGCTCCTGAAGGAAAACCTGCACTACTGACCACATAGATCTCCCCAGGAATCTGTTGGAAATATAGCTTTATTTCGTGATGTGCAAATTAAATCAAGATCTGATACTCTTTGGGGTATGGCAGATCCTACTTACTGATCATTCAACACTTAATCTATCAAATAACACACAGGATCATCCAGTCAGGAAATCACAAACAGTATGTTCCCAAAATAACACGGGAAATGTACATTTCAAACATATGTTGTAGTTTTTCTTTCAGCTTTGGTGTCTATATTATTCACTATATAAATATATGCAAAATTAATTCCACTCCTATAAGCACGTAAAAACTCTGAGGGGAAATTAGCACATGGGGAAGGCCCTGACTGAGAACATATATACATGTAACCTCTCAATAACAGATAGTCACTGTCTCTGTTTTTACAGGCTTCATGTCCTTAGGACTGCCCTGTGACTTTGACTGATGACAGCAGTTCTCTCTAGAAGCTACACTTGGCTGCAATGCTGAAATCAGCAGAATCAAGAGAATGAGATCTCCTGGGAACTGAGCTTATCAGCAGACTCCTAAGTGCATGCCCATTTCAACCTGCAGTACAGCATCCTCCTCCCATTAACACTGAGCCTGCCAGGCAAAACAGGAAGCAGTAAAATAAGGATTATCTCATTTTAATTATATCTGTGTAAATGACTTCTGTCCAGTTTAATTATCTAAACTCAATGCAGGATTGCCATACCTAGCAGTGAGTCTATCGACTGTATTTTAATCTATGAGTAAGCAACTGGTGCCTTTCTTCCACCAGTCCTACAGAGTTCAGATAACGAATTTAAAATAGATAGATAGACTTGTTGTAAGTGGCTGGAGCTAGGTGTGGTGAGCCCCATCTCTCACTTCATTATACTGACACACTGGGGAAACAGCGTGGTTGAAAACCACAGTAATATTTTCAGCTGCTGTTAGTGACCATACACAACACCACAGTGTCTTATCAAAATAATGAATTCAGTTAAGCCAAGGCTATCTCTGTAGAAAACAGACATGTGAAATCTCTCCTGTGGCTGTTCACTCTTCAACAGCCATTACCCAATTTGCGAAGCCCTCTCGCACCTCCTCCTGCCTCAGATCAATTACTTATCTCTGTGCTGAGTCTTTTTTCCATGACTGCTCCAGGCCTTCCCCTCCCACCGACTGCGCTGGATGCTTCCACCAGAACAAGCTGAAAGCCAATGCCAAGCCTGAGCATTTGGAAAACAAAAGCTGAGGTGTAATTGCAGGAGAGCTAACATACTTCTGGTTACTTCCAGCATATTAAATTTATCAGCAGGCAGGAACATAAAGTAGCTATTTAATGGGAATTGCAAAGCATCTTCTAGATAATTCATGTCTGGAGTCTGTTTCATGGGTAATCTCTAATTACTCTTTTGTAACAGGCCTTTTGTGTATAGTGTTTGTGGTGTGAATTATTCAGGTGTAGGCAATGATGTCAAATTCCATTAGCTTGTAAGAAGCAAGGAGGTACCCATAAGAAGAGAAACCGCATGTGTGCAAACCACTGCCTAGCTCGTGGCACTGCAGCCAAGGGCTTCCAAATGCAGCAAGGGAGATCTCTTGTCAAGCACCTGCACAACCACTCCAAAGGAGCAATGAAGTAAAAGCAGACATTCTGCTTATGTCCACTTCAATATTTAATGTACACAAGTGGCTAAACTTAATTCAGGTACTTAACTGTTAATAGTATCAGTATTTATCAGTACAGATGTAAAATCCTGGAGATGTAATGCACAAGCAGGGTTCCGTGGCATCACTTAAGAGTAGGCTCAGTGTTTCAGGGCAAGTGAGGAGTGCCGCTGGACATCCATGGACCAATCTGAAACAGCCCTCAAAAGGCTGCAGGACAGAGTGGCTATCCATGCATGCTGTAATCCTCTGACATAGCTATAAACAAACATGTTTGTTTTGTTACCTTTTGGAGCTCTACACTCAGCTTCTCAAATGTACTTCCAATACAGTAAACTTAACAGTTGTACTGCTTAGGACACAGGCTGAAGTCCGTGTGTTTTGGTTGGATTAAAAGCCTGTTTGTTTATCAATAAATATCATGAAAACAAGTGAAGAAGTGTATCTGAGATCCTAAATGACTGCAGGAAAGGTGCATATCGTAGCAGTGTTAGGAATCAGTCATGAATAACAATGCAACAAGGTACAAAAAAGAAAAACAAACAACCCTACAACAACAAACATTGCAGTGAGTAGTTCAAGTTACAGAAGCTGTTAAAAACAAAGTAGTTGTTTATTAAAGTGTAAAATGCTTGCATCTGCCATGTAAATATCTGTGATACAATGAGGATAAGGAAAGCTAAGCACTAACAAGAATATTTTAACAAATAATAAGGTTTATTCACAGTAAGAAAGCTTTGAAAATGCTTGAATATGTGAATAGGAGCTTTTCATTTGTGGAGTAAAGGAATCCATATGACCAGCAGTCTTTGGTTTGACTGAGTTGAACAGGAAAATATATAGACTACATGCTGGCAGGCAGCACAGACACGGATGGGCTGGGGGAAACGGCATAAACATTGAGTGTGTGCCAACAGTGTCCAAAGAACACTTAGAACTCCAATCCCATACGTTTGCACGGTGCCTGAAGTTCTTCAGGTGAGACCTGAAAATAGAATTTGCAGCGTGTAGGCTTCCTGGCTTTGTGTTGACTATTTAATTTCAGTTTTAACCATGTCTCTTTTCCATTTTTAACGCATTATCAGGTACGAACAGTCAGATGCAATGAGTCGCACATCTTCCGAAAGATGACTTTTCTTGGCTCACAGAAGTCCGGGAGTGTGGTGAAACGACAACCAGACGTCTCCGTATTTCACATTTTAGTGTTCCAAGAACCCAGCCCTACCGCGGCCGGGAGCCCTGGGAGGAGGAGAGCGAGGAGGAGGAGGAGGAGGAAGGCGGCAGCTCCGCCCCGGCGGCGGGGGGCCGGGCTGCTCTCCGCCGCGCCGGTGGGGACGGTGGCAGCCGGCGGCGGGGGCTGCCTCGGCCGCCCGCGGGGACCCAGTGCTGCCCCGCTGCGCCCGTCCGCTCCGCCGCGCACTGTTGTCATGGAGGAGCCAAGATGGCGGGCCTGGCCTACACCCTGGGCAAGCGGGAGATCAACTACTACTTCAGCGTGAGGAGCGCTAAGGCGCTGGCGCTGGGCGCCGTCCTGCTGCTCGCAGCCTGCCACGCCGCCTCCCGCCGCTACCGAGGTGAGCGGGGCCGCGGGAGGCGGAGCTGAGGGAGTGCGGGCGGGTGGCGGCCCTTCGGCAGGGGTGCTGTATGGGCCGGGCCGGAGCCGCCCAGGGCCCCCGGAGGCAGCTCGGGCTGGGGCGCAGCGGGAAGGCCGTGTTCTCTGTCCGAGCGGGCGGAAGCGCAGGGCCCCGTCCGCGCGTGTGAGAGCAGCTGTGCGGGACGGGGAGAAGCTGCGCGGGTCGCGCAGGGGTTGGCAGACGGTACCTGGCGGGCACCGCCATTGCTGTCTGAATTGGTGGAAGGTTTTGGTATACTTTTCTTATTTATTTATTTATTTTTAACCCTCTGTTCAACTGTTGGCTCAAAATTCAGTCCCTCGGGTGGATGCAGCAAAACGAGCAGCTGCTTGTTTTTGCATGTTGGTGGACGAGCACGGTGTTGCGTGCCCCATAAACAGCAGTGAGAGCCACTGCAGGAAAGCCTTCTGCTTTGCTATGGAACATGGAGTATGTTTTTGCGTGTAAACCATGAAGTTGATCCAAAGGCTGCATACTGCGGGACAAGTGGTTCCGTTGTGCACTGAGGCTCGTGACCTCCGCTCCAGGACGATGGGGATGAAGCACTTTATTGTGGAAATGCAGAATGAGATAGGGAGCCTTTGCAGATTCACCCTCCAGCTGACACGTCAGTAAATCTAACAAAGTGAAGAGCAGTAAGTTGCGAGGCATTGAGGCGTTTACTGACTGCTAGAGGAGCTTGGGTATGAAGTAACCGAGCCTGTTGTGCTGTGTTCCCGGAGGCTGGAAACTGTCTCAAAACTAGATGGAAGGAGGCTGGAAAATGTGATGCATTTTTTAAGACGGAGATTGCAAGGATGGCCTGAGAAAACCGGGGCTTCCATATACAGCAGATGAGCAAGAGGCACTCTATGCATAAATAGGATGCACGAACAGAGAGTTGTTGGGGCTGTTGAGTCATAAATCACATAAAGGTAGGAGTCTGCAGGCCTTTGTAGAAGTTGATTGAGTCAGTATAGATTCTCACAAAGTTCTTTCACCTAAAGCTTTTGGTTTCTTTGAGCCACTTTAGGTTGAGTGAGGATTTCTCAGAAAGTAGAAAACAAGTGCCGAGTTATCCAGCTTGGTCTTCTTTTAGTAGGTAGCATTCAAAACACACAAATGGTTTAGAAAAGCAAGATGGAGTGTTTATAGCAGATAGGAAAGTTTTGGTGAGAGGCAAAAGCAGATGTTGCTGAGAGATCGTTTTGCAGCTGCTCAGTGATCTTAAACATCTGGCGTTCAGCAAACTAAGGAAAAACAGAAGATTTTACTTTGAATACTGCAAAGGTGAAGCTGAGTTGTGTCTTGCTTATTGTCAGTGATGTTGGTGACTCCCTCTTGGCCATAAAATCCTCACGCAGGGGTTGTAGAGGGAAGGGCATGGATCAGGTGTGGCCTGCAAACCTGCAGTCATTGGTAAAAGTGAGGGTCTTGTGGCCCAGAGCAGCAGGGTGGTGGGAGTTGGGACGTGCCAGAGGAGGGAGCTCTCTGTTGTACTTTTTCACAATGTTTTCAGGCATCTGTCACCGTGTCACTGTCTGCTGCAAGGAAGAGGGGAGCAGGAAAGGCAAACTTTAATGTGAGCAACAAAGTACCTGTTCGTGTGGATACTGTCTTTCTTTCATAGATACACACAATGGGGAGGAAAAGGAGAGCTGCGTATAAATAAGTATATAAATAAAACCACTGTGGAAGATTGCTTGTTTTTTACCCCAGAAATCAGCTCTTTCCATTATCAGTTTCTTCAGATATTAAAGCTTTCATTAGTTTATATTTCTATGCAAAAAAAAAACAAAAAACTGGGCTGCAGTTGGGCTGGGTTAAATTCATATTCAGAGAGACTGTCATGTTTAGGGGGCGCCTAATTTTCTTGCACAACTTTGAATCAGTTAAGTTAAACTGTCTTTAGCTTATGTACAGCTTTTTCAGAGACTTAATTGGACTATATATCTCTATAATATCCAGTAAAAACCAGTAAAAAGTTATCAGCACGTTTCAGTTATTAGTACGTTTCAAAGACTCAGTCTTACAGCTTGTTGGAAATAAGTTTCTATTTATTTATTTATTTATTTTGCATCCTTAGAGACTGTATCACTGAATGATTGCATTCAGATCTAGATTTTTATCTTGAATAGTAGTGAATGGTTGGATTTCCATTTCTTTGAAATTCTTAGTGTTGATCTCATTAATGGTTAAGAAGGTGTATTTCCAGAGGTACCATCTTGTATGTAACCTGCAGTTTACTGTCTTAGCTGCTGTTTCCATCTTTTTTTTTGTTCCTTCCTCACTGTCCCCCCTCCAAGCTTCTACTGCTTTCTTTAAAGAAAGACTCGGGTGTAAGTAATGCTCCGAATGGATTTTAGGAGCTTTCTGTGTTGCTTGTGGAAGTAGTCAGAAAATCAGTATCTGGAAAATATATCTTCATTCCCTAAAATGTTATCTACGTAGTTAAAGTCAATGCAATTAATGTTTGGAATGCAATTTCAATAAATGCTCTGTAGGATGGAGGATTTTTTCATTTGTAAGCAATTCTGATGGAGTGCCATGAAGTGCACAACTTCGAAGCTTTGGTTGTGAACTCGAGGCATGGAATGTGCTCTGCTCTGATAAGTGGTAAACGAAGATCATACATTTCTTCAGTCTTGAAAAGAAATGATTTATGAAGGACTGATAGTGGTATACAGGTTGTGATAAACGCAAGTGGGATCTGTGCCTGTACAAGACTTAGGGAGTCCAACTAAAGCTGGTAGGAGCTGTATGTGAAGTAAAGGCAGTGAATATGGAGAAGTGGATATGTGAAGTAAAAAGCTGTGGATATGGAGAACTCCTGCAGAAAGATGCTATGAGGGATAAAAAATTGAAGAAAAGATTTTGTGATCTGGTGAGAAAGAGATTTGATGGAGGTTCTGTAAAATATGAAGAAACCACGTTCAGCTCAGCAAGGTCCCTGGACTTGGGATAGTATTGGACAGGAATGGTACCAGGCTGGTCTGACCACCGGTAACCATCTTTGTCTTCTGCATCTTCCTTAGCAAATTAATAGCCTTCAGAAGGAGTGCAGTGGTGAGTTTTCCTTCACATACTCCACTTTTCTGTCACTCTGATGCATCATCATCTTTTCATCATCTGCAAGGTTGAGGTTTTTGTTTCAGTACCTGTAATGATAACTGTAAGTCATGTATCACAAGCAGCATGAGTTTGATGTTCGGGTTTGGTTTTTTAAAGCAGTTTCATTTCTAAGCACGTTTCTAGAAGTGATGTGGTTTAAGTATATGCATACATTGGAGAATTAAGGAAATTATGGTACTTGAAAGTTAGTATACAGAAACATTTGACATGATTAAGAAAAACTGGGACTATGGTTGCCTTGAGTTTCTGGTTTCAATTAAAGGTATTTAGGCTGCAAATCTGAGCTGTGCCAACACAGTTAAAAAGTAGGCAAGAATCTGGCTTTGCATATCACCTGCTGTGTTCTGAGCTACTGCTGCAGCAGTTCTGGTAGCAAGATCAGCACTGCTGTGTTAGGTGGGAACGGCTGGAAAAGGAGAAGAAAGGAGCTGATAAACTGCTTTGGGAAGACCTGTTCTTTAATCTGCTCATAAATGGCACTGTGCAGACTACTGAAACAAGCACTGGCTGCAAGAAAAAGGTTGTACTGCTGACCTGTACTTGTTGAAGAACAGGAGAGTGACAGAGCCTGCCCCCGTGGAAATCCTTGGAAATCCACACCTCAGTTTGGCACAGATGGTGCGTGTGTGCTGCGGTTAGATGAGGTGTCGGTGAGAGCCGTGGGAGCTCAGGGGTTTGCTTGGGAGTTTAGTGGTGAACTCAAGAGAATTCCTGAGCTGCCATGGGACAATTAGTGAACACTTTTGATGGCAGAAGTAGGAGTTTATCACTGTCTGTGTATGTTTTAGTTAAATTTTAAACGCATCTTTTTTTCATGCGTCAAAATCTGCCTGACTCATAGCTTATTGTGCATGCTAGAAGTGTGGCGTGTGTTGCTCATGGAGAAGCAACTTTAACCTAGAGCTATGACTCAGAGATGTTTATCAGGACTGTCTTATCAGGACTGTTATAATTCCTCAGGTTGTTCAAGCTTTTATTTTAATAGTCATGATGCAATAGCAGCGCTAAGTAGTTGAAGTTCCAGGAAAGGAAAAAAGCCTGGCTATTACAATTGCTTTTTGAAATGAAGGAATGGGGAGCCTAAGTTGCAAATTATAATACTTGATTCTGTTACAGTTGCTGGATTTGATTGAATGAATGAGCCAAGGGGGTAACAGGTGGGATACAGTCTGTTCTACATTCCCATTTCTGATTTTCATGGAAATAAGTAGGAGGAGTTTCTGGGAGGAAGGGAAGGACAGATAATGTCTTCAGCTGCCGGTTCGTCCTTAAGCTAATTTTATGTTCTGCTCCAAGAACCACGAGCTGAGTTGTCTGCATTTCTGTATCTGACATATTCTTTGTGAATCCTAAGAGAGAGCTGGAATTCTGGGATAAGAGTTAATTCAGAGCTTTGGCTGTCAGCTTTGCTTTAAACATGCATTTTATTTTATTAATTATACTTTGCCAGCTTCATGGATAAGACCTTTTTTATTTGTCTGGGTGGACTCTGAAGTATCAGGCAGCTTGGGATCAGCTCACAAATGATTGTCACCAGTGTTAATGGAAGAGTTACCTGGGAAGATCTGCAGTCCCAGTTCTGTATTGTAGGAAATACAGATATGTTTCCGTCATCCCTGTTTTCATTAATACTGATTTGCCCTGTTGTGGTGAGAGATTTATGTTGGCTGGCTATTAAGTCCCTTACTGGACACTTGGATTTTAAGAGGGAATTACCTTCTAACATCAGTGACCATGAGACGAAGGACAGTAATATTGTTGAATCATAGATTCATAGAACCACCAAGGTTGGAAAAGACCTACAAGATCATCCAGTCCAACCGTTCACCTATCACCAATAGCTCCCACTAAACCATGTCCCTCAGCACAACATCCAATTGTTCCTTGAAATTGTTCCTTGAAGAAAGAAGAGGTCATTTGGTAACACAATGCTGAGAAGCCAAGCCTGCAGCACTGCCATCTTCATGTTGGAGTTACTCCTGCAGGAGCACTGGGAGTGTCAGTGTTGCCATCTCCCACCTTTCCATGCTCCTCAGCACACCTGTGAGAACAGCTCACATGCCCATGGGGGCTTAATCTTATTAATACATATTTTGCTGGACTATTTTCACCAGGAAGCAAGGGCAGGTTTGTGCCTTCTGCAGTACTTCTTGCATGTTGTAGAAAATAATTCAGTTCAAAACTTCAGGGACCAAGATACCGAGCTGTCACTCTGAGGACTGTGAGCTGGAGCAGGGTCAGCAGCACTGTGCAAGTTCCCATTCTGACCAGCCTCAGACGTCTCCCCGCCAAGCGCTCTCTGTTGTCCTGCCTGATCCACAGTTTGAGATAAAGCTTTAGATTGCCTCTTAGTAATTGAGATAGAACACCTGCCTGTCTTGTTGTGTGTGGCTTTCAGCAGCTTAGAAAAGAAGCTGATAGAAAATGCCCCTTCTCTAAAATTAGTGCAGGTTTCTCTGGAGGAAAAGAACAGATGATGGCTGATTTACTGAACTCCAGGTTTCATAGAAGGCACTAGCTAGGGTTTGTGGCACACTGTTTCTGCACAAGCCAGTGCAGGTACTCACTGTTTCATTCACCACCATTTTCTTGTTTGTTTGCCAACTATGACAAAAATGTTGGCAGGCAGCTCCTTACCAGCACTGTGTGGAGCTGCATTGAGTTTCTGGCAGCAGAACCAGATGTGTTTGCTGGAAGATCAGTCACCGATTCCATATCAGGTATTTTATTCGGATGAATTGAAAAAGTGACCTGAAACATCACCACTTACGAAGTGACTCATTTTAATTAATGTAAAACTAATGGACTGGAAAATGGTAGGTGCAATTCAGAATCATCAGTAAAATCTCAAGTAAACATTTGTTGTTCAGCCCATTAACCCAGCATGTAATGTCAGCTGTTCCAAGGTGACAGCTGCATCTTAAACAGGGAAATGGAAAAGATTTATTATTTTTTTTTTTACAAATCCCATTTTGAGCTTCATATTCTATACAGGAAGCAGTGTCTGGTAATTCTGTGTACATTATTCAATTCTTTTAGTTTGTTCTTGGACAGTAGATAGCACAGCAGATCAATATCTTCCAGCGGAAACACCATTCCAGGTCACAACTTTCCAACAGCAGAAACAAGATCACTAATGTTTTCTGGACAGAGGAACATGCTGCTGAAAGTACAGTATAGTAAGTGACTTGACAATTTGTAAACACCTGCGCGAAGTGTTTTTACAGTTAAGTTAAACCTGGTTAATGCTCTTGTTTGCTTTGATTCTTTTGTGTCACAAACGCTCTGTGGAGAAGGATCTGTGGATCCTGATGGATGGCAGGTTGGCCGTGAGCCAGCAGTGTGCCCTGGTGACCAAGAATGCCAGTGGGATCCTGGGGTACATTAAAAGAAGTGTGGCCAGCAGGTCAAGGGAGGTGATCCTGCCCCTCTACGGTGCCCTGTTCAAGCCTCACCTGTAGTACTGTGTCCAGTTTTTGGCTCCCAGATATAAAAAAGACATGGATCTCCTGGAGAGGGTCCAGCAGGTAGGCCACAAAGATGACAAAGGGCCTGGAGCATCTCCCCTATGAAGAACGGCTGAGCAAACTGGGTCTGTTCAGCCTTGAGAAAAGAAGACTGAGAGGGAATCTTATTAATGGTTATAAATATCTTAAGTGTGGGAGTCAAAGGGACATGGCCAACCTCTTTTCAGCAGTCTGTGGAGGCAGGACAGGGGTAAATGACCATAAACTGGAGAGTAGGAATTTCTGCACCAATATGCAAAGGAACTTCTTCACAGTGAGGGTGACAGAGCACCGGAACAGGCTGTCCAAGGGAACTTGTGGAGTCTCCTTCTCTGGAGATATTCAAGACCTATCTGGACACCTACTTGTTCAGCCTGCTGTAAGTAGCCTGCTTTGGAGTGAGGTTGAACTCAGTGATCTCTAGAGGTCCCTTCCAACCCCTACAATGCTGTAAAATTCGGTGAAGTGTTATCAGATTTATTTTTTTAACAGTGGTGGGGCTTCGAAAATAATTTTCATGTGTCTGATTTCTAATAATAATTTTACTGTTTTAAAGGTGATGATACTTGTGAGTATCTTCTGTCCAGTGGGAGGTTTCTTGGAGAAAAAGTCTGGCAGCCTCATAGTTGTATGATGCACAAGTATAAAAATAGGTAAGGAAACCCTTCTTTTGTTCTTCTTCTGAGAAAGAAGAGTCATTGTTGTCTGACTGCTGCTGAAATTGCAGTCTCATCCTTTTTTTTCCTTCCTTTGTGGATGATTCTCCAGGCTTTCAAAAATGTGCAACATCTGTCAGAAGACTTTTTTTTTGCTGTACATTTTCCACGTAACTGTAGTGTCTACCACATTTCAGTCTCTGTATTAAAATACAAATAAATGTTGGTAGCAGTACTGATGCTTGTCACGAGGAGCTACCAGGTAGTTTGGAAACTGCTTTCTTTGTAGCATTGTAGAATAGGAAAGCCTACTTTATCATTCCAGTAATCATATTAGCAGAAGAGTTGACTTTCATTTGTATGCAAATTACACACAACTTCTAATTATTTCAACACTGAAAAGATTTGCTGTTACTTAGCACTGGATATAATACATACAATTACCTGTTTTGCTCTATAGATTTCACTAAAGATTTTTCTCTAAAATATTCTAGATTTCCTGTAACACGGGTGTTGCTGTTTTGTTTTTCAGTGAAGCAAAAAACTGCCTCATAGACAAGCATGTTGTGTTTTTAGGAGATTCTAGAATTCGACAGCTGTTCTATTCATTCATAAAGATCATAAATCCTCAAATCAAGGAAGAAGGAAATAAGGTGAGATTGTGTATTTCAATGGTTTCTGTTTCCTTCTTTTCCAATTTACTTCATAACTTCTCTGAACACTTTTTGCACTGCTTGCTGGACTAGGAAGAGGCACAAAAAAGGAAGAGCAAAGTTAGACCAAGATAATGAGAGTTTGAGAAATGAACTAGGAAGCTTGAGAGAAAGCTCCCAGCATCCTGGGAATAAACAGATGAAGTTGACTTCTCCCATAGTATCTTAGGCTTCATACTTGCTTCTTGTTAAGAGAACGATTGTTCCATTCAGGCTTTGCAATTTGTTATCTTATACATCAGTTAGATTGCTGACCTAACCCATTCCTAAAAATCCCTGGCCAATGATAGGTTTCCAGGTCTAACTTGAGACTGAAGCTGTAACTAAAACTGGCTTCTGATCTCACCATGCTTTTGATTGTTGCTGAAACAGATTTATATAAGGTGGAGAATGTGAACTGCAGCCTACTGGGTGGAAACAGTAGGAAAGGATTTAGCTGTAGACTGTCAATTTACTTTATTATGTCACACTTCTTAGGTTTGACTCTTCATGGATGCATGTATGTATGTGAGGGAAAAGGCACGCTTCAATTCTAACTGCAAATGAGATCCGTCATAAGTACTTCTGTGGTTTAAAGGTGCAAGCTGGCAGCTTGTCCGACAGAAAGGATGCAGTCACTTAGACTTGTCAAAACAAGACATGTAATTGATGGAGTAACTTTCCTTTTTTTTTCCTAGTTATATCACGTTTGCTGCCTAAAAGTGAGAGTAAATTGAGCATCTGTGAGATGACAGGGTGCTATAACTAATTTTAAGCTGAGAGGTATCTTCTGTCAGGTATTTATGAAACCAAGATCTGTTCATCGAAGATAAATATGCTTTTTAGTAGGATCAAAACTAACATTGTCTTAGTATTTAAAGGATTGTAAATGCTCTTAAGGATATCGGACTGCCTTGAAAAAAAATATCTGACTGACTTGAAAGGAATTTCAAGTTTCTCATAATCTCACTCATAAATGTAATTATACCTTCCAGGCTTTGTTTCTTCATGAGATTAATTTTTTCAAATCTTTAATTAAAGCTGTTTTATTTGATCTGTGTAAAGAAGATAGGTGGATGAACAGGAAGGCTGGGGGAAAGGAAGTGGAAGAAAGGGGAAAAACAATCTGAAGCTTTCTCATTTGGGGAAGGAAAATTTAGGAAAACAGCTAATGAGACCTTTCTAACAGTGAACAGAAAGCATTTCAGATGTAATTCAGGAAAAGTAACCCTCTGTGAGAGTAGTTTGTTTTATCAAGAAAATAATACAAACATTTTGCATTGGTATACTGACTTGTTTATACAAGAAAATGCTGAAGGTAAACCTTTGGGTAAGAGCGAGTTAGAATATGCAATTTTTTTTCTTCTGAAGGTAATCTTACTTTGCTTTTATTGGTTTGTTTGTTTTGGCAGCATGGAAATATCCCTTTTGAAGATAAATCTGCTTCAGTTAAAGTGGTAAGTTTTTATCTGGCATTAAATTGTAAGCCATAATAATTTGTATCTAATTTCACACAGTGTAATCCAAACCACAGTCAGAGTTTGATTTTTTTTCAAACTTCTCACACGCTGAAAAGTGGAAAGTAATTTCAGACCATCAACATTCTTTATAAATCTTGAACAAATTACATAAGAGTGTATCTTCAACGCATTATATTATATATCAGATACTTTGAGAGACTTTAGCTTTGAGTACTCTCAGAGATTCTACCCTTCCGTGTACTTACATTAATCAAGAGAACTGTAAAATCTTTAGATCTGTGGAGGTGAAGCAGATCTCCTTTCTGCTGGGAGTGTTTCTGCTTTATGAGGTTTCCTTACAGTAATTTTTGCATATGTAATCCTTGCAATTTCACTTTGATGTGTATTTGCAGTCCTGATGCTTCTGCAGAGTAAACTGGGTACTAGGTATTCTGACCTTAACTGGGAGATATAATAGCATTAGCCAACATGTGGATTGTTTTTCTAGCTGAACGTTGGGCACTGCTCTTGACATCTAAAATAAAAAACGTAGTAGGTGATGGGTTTAATGTCCATGACACGATTAAACAGGCAACAGTTTACAAAGTGGTAATGTAAAATGTTGGGATTTCTTTCTGTTTGAAAATTAAAATTCCAAGCTTTCAGTCATAGTAGTCTGTAAAGTTTTGGATTAAAAAAAAAAAAAAAAAAAGAATCCATTATTAAAAATTGGGAATTGAGGAAAAATATCAAGTCAGTATATACAGATTATAAGATGTGAGTTTGGTTTTGCCATGATAGCATGGAAGGGAAACCTGAGGACATCCCATTTGGCAGAGTCTAAAAAGTTAGCTTCTTGATGAAATCTTGACTCTTGAACTACATGTTGTTGTTATTATTATTTTAATGAAGACAACTTGTGCTTTTGTTTTGGTTTGGTTTTCCTACCAGACTGCAATGTCAGGCTTATCAGACTTGCTGGAAATCTCACTTGAGCTTATGCGGTTTTCTTTTACACTTGAGCTAATGCTAATCAGTTTGTTTTTCTGTGTGGTTTCTTTTTTTTTTTTGTTAGCCTACTGCTTGTCTTAGTGCTTACAGATTAAATCTGCTTTTCTTTTAAAGGATTTCCTGTGGTATCCAGAAGTTAATGGCTCTATGAGGCAGCGTATCAAATCTTGGACTGAGGTTAGTCTTAAACTGTTTATTTTTAGAAATTATTCTGACTTCTTCTTTTCATAAACGTGGCTATAAATACAAAAAGGTTAGCAACTGCAGCATGTCACACTATATTCAGTCAGTTATGTAGCAGGGGTCTGAAATTCAGCATAAAAATAGTGAAAGGGAGTGTGTGTGTGAATATATATTTATTAGCATCTCCTGTCTGCCAAGGATGCCTTTACTTGGGCCAAAAAAGGCCAAACCGCAGGAAAAAAAAATAAATCAAAACCAAACACCTGCTTTTCAGGTTGATTCATCCCAGTAGGAACTGAAAGAATTTTTCATCTGATTTGGCAACTTCAAGTTCTCTTTAAAAGCTAAATTCGTAGTGATTGTAAGTGCTTATCTGCTTTCATTCTTACAGATTCGATGAAATATAAATGTTGGTATTTCTGATATATCTGCTGTCTGTTGTTATGTAACCACTAAATGATGGACAATTTTGAGCGACTGTTATTTCAAATGCAAGTCTTAGTTAACTTGATTAGTATGTTAAATGATGACCGTGATTTCTGAATATTTTAAAACTAATTTCTTTCTACTTTGTCTCATAGGGTTCCGTGGCAAAACCTCATATAATTGTAGCTGGAGCTGCCACAGTAAGTTATGCATGTGTAGGGCATGTGAGTAAAGGAGGAAGTTCTAGTAGGGTAATTTTTATTCTTTCAAGTTGGTCACAAGATAAAGCTGTTAATTTATAATAAAAGTATGCTCTCCAGGAAATTCCTGCCTATAGGAAGTACTTAATTCTTAAATGTCAGGTACATTTTGTTACAACTGCGTGATACACACTACTTGCTTTAAAAGCAGTTTTGTTCAGAGACAGTTCAGGTGTTTCACCATTGTAGGAGGTCCACATAAATCCATTGGGCTTTAGGAATCTGTTTAAGGCTAGAATGGCTCTGCTCAGTCTTTCTACTGAATGGAATGTGCTTCTTAAAATGTATGTAAAAGTACTGCAGGTATTTTAGCTGTGTAGATTTAGCTACTGGGACTCATACAGGTTCTGAATCTTTTTATTTCATTCTCCAGTGGTCTATCAAGATTCACAATGGCAGCAACGAAGCCCTCGCGCAATATAAAATCAATATCACTTCAATTGCACCTCTTTTGGAAAAATTAGCAAAAAGTAGTGATGTTTACTGGATCTTGCAAGGTAAAGTAATGAACAGTAAGTAACAAGAATTCATATTGTCACTGTCAGTAGAACCAGTCTTTCTTAGGTTATGAAAAACTTAGTATGTACTGCTGATGTACAGAGTACATATGTTGGCTGAATTGCAGTGCAGCTTTTTGTGCAATTGTAACTAGCTGGCTCCTAACCAGCTGTTGGTAGTGATGGAGATTTTCATTCTCTCTTGAGAAATTTTTTTGCCTTCTGAACTCTTGACTCAGAGTCTCTCACAGACTCAGGATGCTAGGATTATTTTCTTTGCAGTGTGCTCCCTATGTGCTTCTGGAGAGCACAAGTGCATAAAACATCTCTGTTCTTGTGTTTATGTTCCACTAAGTTTTTTGGATTACATAAATAATGGAAGAGATTCTACAAATGCAGCTTGTGCATGTCTAGAATTAACTCTGGAGAATATTGAGAATTTGGTTCCCTGAAGACAAACTTCCATCTGTATGCTAAGCATTGGTGAGTTAAGATCAGGAGCCAGAAACCATGACTCAAAATGAGCCTGTGAGGTTTTTCTCATAGCACTAACCTTCTTTAGCTCTTCTTCGACAAAACTCAGGTATGTCTTTGTTGCTGATAGGGAGCTGATAGGTTGAATGTGTTTTATGAGCCAAGGAATGTTTCAGGTGGTGCCATCTCTCTCACAAAGATATAAGCAGGTTTTGAGCCCTGATAGCAATATACTCAGCCGTACTCTTAAAGTCATATGCAAGTTCCCGTCAAAGATAGTTCTAGAGATTAACCTGGATCAACAGATTCATCTTTTCACATTACTTTCAAGACTAAATTTGTCTATTACAAAAGCAATTAGCTGTCAGACACGCTGCAACATTAAGATCCAGTCCATATAAGTAATCTCTGAGCTCTTTATGGTCATAGTGGAACAAATAAGAGCAGAAACTGTACACGGAGTCTGTACACACAAGTTTCTATGGACTTGGATTATCAAAAATAGTTGTGAAGCAGCTTGAGTAAATAACCTTACAGCTGTTAGTGTGTTTTTACCAGAGTTATGAACATCAGCAGCTTTTCATAGCGACTTGGTGATTTTTTGATCTGGAATCCTGTGTAGCTTAGTGTTAAGTTCTAAATAATCCAGGAAGCTAAGTACTACTCCAACCTGCTGAAAAACTAAGATTCTAACATCAGTTAAATTGGAATCAGCGGGAACAAGTGGGAAATGCTTATGGAATGTGGCTTAAAGAAGTGAGAAACTGGTTTCATCTGCAGCAGCTAGAGTTTTGAGATTATTCTTTTCCCAGTGTATCTGCTCTGCCTGTCTTCTGTCATCTTGTCTTTAGAACCTTTACATGGGGCATTCCATTTCTGAGAGAAGGCATAAGCAGCTCTACTCCAGCACCATGCTCCACATGGAGCACAAAAGCATTCGTGTATGGCCAAAGCTTTTTGATCTGTTAGTACATGTGCGTAACTCGGGAATAATGTTAAGACTATTCCATTATAAACAACTCTGGTTACAGTAACGGTCACTGATTCCTCACTGGTTTTACTATGTCATTAAACAACTTTGAGTACCAAAATGAAAGGAACCTGTGCAATTGTGCATTTGTACCTGTGCAAACCAAATGTATTTGTGATGTAGATGATTCATGTACCCATTTTTTGTCCTTTCAAATTCAGATCCTGTTTATGAAGATATGCTGAGTGAGAGTCGGAAAATGATCACTAATGAGAAAATAGATGCTTATAATGAAGCAGCTGTCCGTATTTTGAACAGCAGCTCCCGAAATTCCAAAGCTAAAGTTAAAGTGTTCAGCGTATCAAAACTGATAGCACAAGAAACTATTATGAAGTCTTCAGATGGCTTGCATCTGCCTGAATCAAGCAGGGACACGGTAAGTATTTTTAGCGCTGGTCACCATTAAAAAGTAATAATAGTAAAACAGGATTTCAAGTGAATGTTTTGAAACAGCAGACAATATGAATGTAGTGAGGACTTTCCTGTCCTTCAGGAGATTTTGCTCAGTAGATCCCAATAGGTGGAACGTCAGACAGTTTTGCTTATTTTTGCTTATCAAAGAGCGTGAAACACATGAGAAAATACACAGTATAGATTTTCTCCATTGTGTGGAGTGCCAGTAACTTTAATCCTTGTATTACCTTTAAGCTACGAATGTATTTGCATGCCATGAGCCTCTATGAGTGTGGTCAGTGTGGTCCTCTGTGGCTGAGGATTCCTGCTTTGTCAGCATTAGTTCCACTCCTTTGCAGGTTTCAATTGCTTTCGAGTACTGGATGAGCTAGATATCATCTCGCCACTGGTCTCACTGTCATGTTGTAGACATTTTCATTACCCTGCCCCTTGAGGACACTAATTTTGTGAACTATTCTTCGTGTATAGTCTATTTATTTATTTATAGCTCCTTTTAGAGAAATAGAGAGAACCCTTCTGTTTAAGAATTTGGTTTAAGTCATTCTCCTTGCCTCAGGAACCTAAGATTTTAGTCTTTGGAAGAGGTGTTTTGATTCCCATGCTGAATGCAATGAGGATTATGGGGATTCCTATGATTTTTTTCCTATATGATAAGGGGGAAGTGCATAGTTTTTCTGTCAATGCATGATCTAGTTAAAGAAAACTTCATGTGATGAAAATATTTAGAGATTAATTGGAAAACTTTCTATTTCTTTGGCAGAATGCAATGATTCTTATGAATGTCTACTGCAATAAGATAATGAAGCCCATCGACGGCTCCTGCTGCCAGCCTCAGCCTCCTCTCACTCTGATACAGAAGTTAGCTTTCTGTTTCTTTACTTTGTCCATTATTGGATATTTTGTTATCAGTTTAATTCATCGGAATAATTATCGAAAGAACAAATCATGCACTGATTTGGAAATTGGAGAGGAGAAGAAACCTACCATCAATACTCCTAATGTTTCTACTTTAGAGATGCTGCTACACTGTTTCTGCAAACTTGGTCTAATCATGACCTATTTTTATCTATGTGACAGAGCAAATCTTTTCATGAAGGAAAATAAATTTTATACACACTCATCTTTCTTCATACCAATCGTCTATATCTTGGTTTTGGGGGTATTTTATACCGAAAATACCAAAGAGGTAATGATCAAGTTGACATCCTATTTGTAATGTGCTTTGACAGTTGGACTGTAAATTTCAGATTGCTGGTTACTGGAAGTAAACTTTTTAATGTCAGTATAACTCATCTGCAGAAAATACATTTGCAAGCAATGCGATGTTTGTATGGAGTTAGATGTAAAATTTTCTTATTTGCGTGTGGGTACGAGCTTGTTTAGCCTTGGCCAAAGTCAATTTTTAAGCAGGTGTAGCTCAGGTATGTGAGAGGGAAGATTTCGTTAACAAGATTACATTAACATTTGCAAGAGGGCTTTTACAGTTTAGATCTATTTGCCCGTGAAGTGGTTTATTGTTTTGAACTTTTTCTCCTCGTTTTGTAGATGTTCGTTGTACTTTTTGGAATAGCAACACTCTTGTTTTGTTTTGCACTAGACTAAAGTGTTAAATAGAGAACAGACCGACGAATGGAAGGGCTGGATGCAGCTTGTTATTTTGATTTATCATATCTCCGGAGCAAGCACTGTAAGTGAATTTCAAGGTTTCTCTGGGGGAGTGTAAATTGGGCAAAAAGCACAAATACTTTATAGAATTGAATAGAATGAATAATTAATACTATCATTCCTGTGGTTTTAGAGATGATATTTGCAGAATTAGGGTATTTTTCAGTGCCACTGGTAAGAGCGTGTTAGGCATGACTCAACCAAATATAAAATGTACTTGATTTCTTGATGCAGAAGACCATGTTATTTTTAATTGTTAGCAAAACTTTAGGTTCAGAGCTCGAAACTATTGAAGTTAAGCTTTCAAAGATCCCTTCTTAACTCTATCTTAACTGATTAAAGAATATGGTAACTGTAGAATGATCATAATAAATAGAATCTGAGTACAGTTCTTGTAATAACGTAAGAGAGGTCAAGGCAACAAAAGAGCTTAGTAAGAAACAAGAAATGCAGCATGTTTCTTTTCTTTGCTAAACCTGATCTTAGTGCAAAGCAGAAAAAACAAGAAAAGGAAAACCAAAAGCATTTATGTGGTCATTTATCAAAGGTACGTTATTTTTCCCCACAGTTTTTGCCTGTGTACATGCACATTCGTGTTCTGGTGGCTGCATATCTATTCCAAACAGGTTATGGGCACTTCTCGTATTTTTGGATCAAAGGGGACTTTGGTGTGTACAGAGTGTGTCAGGTAAGGATATATTTATGTTTCTATAAAGAACTTTTTTTCAGGTAATAGAATATCTACAACACATCTGTACTTCCTGACTAGCGTGGTGTTAGATTGCTCAACCAAAGTTCTCAGATCCAAAGTGGATATTGTTTCTGTGCAATCCAACACATTCAGTGTTTATTTGTAATTATTTTGCATATGCAGTTTTGTCATCGATGTAAAAAAATGTTTGTAGGCCTTAAAAAAAAAAAATCACGTTATTAAATATTTTGTGATGTATAGCAATGGAATTTCCATTGCAATACGTGTATGCATGTATATGTATATACATATATAACAATCCAAGCTGGTATTTTCTATAGAGTTGGTAAATATTTGGTGAATTCAAGAGGCAGTTGTGTACAGACATTCTTTATTTGTCTTCCTCTGTGAATAAAGGTAATTGTTCAGCAAGTTATTCAGCACATGGGTCTGCTTGCTCCCAGCACTGCAAGTCTTTATGTAGACGAAACAAATGCTGTCTTGTCTCTGATTTAAATTAAAGTCATTTCCAAGTGCTTACATTGTAAAAGCTTTTAATTTTTGCATGCATTTTGAGTCTTTTCCTTATTGCTGGGGAAATGAAAACTCTTTGGTTTGTTGGGACCTTTAATAGTGTCCCAAAACACTTGCAGTATTTTTCTTTTGCTTTCCTTCAAATGAGTGACGTTTTGGATCTGTTGAAAAAACTTTCCACATTGCTATTTCATTAAGTATCCAACTGTTTTGTACTGAAATAGATTACCAATACATGAACAAGAGGCATCACTGTAGTATTTGCTGCCTCTTTCAGAACTTAGCAAAGCATCCTCACACGCTCCATATTAATTTTTGTTCGTTACAGAATCTCAGCTGAATTTTTCTTCAGTCAGGACAGAGTTCTGCATGACAGCAGTATGTTTCACCACTTGGTGTGTAGAATATCACACTCCTCTCACGTTTTTATTTAGAAATAATGAAGATTTCACCAACGTATCAGGTGCAGCTGCTCCCTAGGGGGAAGAGGGAGGAATTGATTTACCTTTCGTTTTCAAATGTTTTATTTTACTGAAACATTTCAGTTGAGGGTTCAAAAATTTTCAGATCCAGTGCAAAATGGAGAAAAAGCAAATACTCTCCAAATGGCTACATTAATCCTCAGGGGTTTTTGGGGGGGTTTATTTTGTAGGGTTGTTTTTTATTGTTGTTTTCCCCTCAAAAACACTTATGTTAGAGACTACAGCAGACGGGATGCTTGCTCAGTCCCCAGGCTGGGAGCAGATCCGTTGTACCCTATTTTCATTTTTGTTGCTGCTGAAGTAGGCCAGGGTAGTCTGGTCCCATACTGCATCATTAACCTGCAGTCTTATGTTGCTCTGCTATTGTTCCTGTGTTTCAACTGAAATATATAATCATCACGTGAGGTGATGTTTTCATGTATTGTGAAAGAAACATTCTCCCTTATCTCTGCCAGCTTTGCCTTCCAGTCTGTTTCCTCTACATCAGAATGTTTTCTTTCCTCTGGCTCCCTCTAGGTATTATTTCGCCTCAATTTCTTGGTTGTGGTACTGTGCATAGTGATGGACCGACCATACCAGTTCTACTACTTTGTGCCACTCGTTACTGTCTGGTTTATGATCATTTATGCCACCTTGGCTATGTGGCCTCAGATAGTCCAGAAGAAAGCAAATGGTAAGATCATAGAATCATAGAATCACAAGGTTGGAAAGGACCTACAAGATCATCTAGTCCAACCATCCTCCCTTTTCCATACCTACAGAAAACCACTAAACCATAGGCGATAGCCAAGCTCCTTAAAAAGATAATGCTCTTTTGCCCTTCTACTCTAAAACATTTACATGTTCCTACAGATGATAATCATGCAGGAAGCTGCTGTCTGTAGATCTCAGTCTTTATGTACAATAGTTCAAATACATTAAGTGCTCACAGAAATAAGTTGTTATGGATGAATGATATATCAGTTGAAAAAGTAAAATAGCTGATTATCTCTGGTTATAGTCGTATAGGATTCTTTTTAATAGCTTTGACCATCAGAAATGTATTCTATCGAGAGTTGTAGCACTAATAAATGAAAGCTAAAAACATAGATTGCGATGTCTTTGCTAGCTGAAATTGCTGCTATAGTACAAGGACTGGTGCAGCATGAGCAGTGAGCATCTGCACATTGCCATTCTGGATTGCCAACGTGCTGATCCATCCTGGGTGCTGATTCTGCCTCGTCCTGCCAAATTAGGGCTTGAGATTTATCTTTAGCCCCTTAGATTAAGGGAACTGTACAAAGTATTTCTTGGGATGTGAAAACTAGAAATAGAAATTGAAGTGAAATCCCAGTTTTTCGTGGATTGTAGTTCAGAGAAGAGCTGTCACCTTGTGGTAAATGCCTGTTAATTAATTCACCTAAATTAGAACCTACAGCCCTAAGAGTCTTAGATCCTCTTTCCCAGTGTAGAGAGTGAAATGCAAGTTTTACAGTCTGCAGAAAGAAAAGTGCTTCAAACGTGTGCCAGGAATATGTATTGGAATAGACTTGAGGTGTTGGTGTAGACTTGAGTAGACTTCAGTATTAATTGACAGCTTTGAGGAACAGCTTCTCTCTCTTGTCTTAAGAAGACGCTTGTCCTTAAGGTACTCCAGAGCTCAGCTGCCCATCAGCTGGTACCCCTGAGTTTAATGATACACGCTCTACTTATTTCACATAACAAAAGCTGAATAAAAATACTGTTTTATTTATTTTTTGCTCAAGCAGGGCATTTTTTTTTGCTCATAGCAGATGCCTATGTTGAATGTTTGGGAAAGCAGAGGCTTTATAATACTGCTTCTGTTTGAAGACATTCTGTTTCTTTCTGTGTGGATTCTGACTCTGTAGGTGTGAGGCTTAGTTTAGGATTAGTAGATTGAAAATTGCTATAATTGTTTATTTTAGCTACTTAAAGTAAAACGTAAACGTCTAGGTGGTGATGAAGTATAGTTAATAATGTTTGAGTATTTATGATTATTTCTAGTACTGAGCATAGCCACACTAAATAGTTGGCAATTACGATGAAATGTTTCCTTGTATTCACTAGTGGAAAAATAAATGACCGTATACCAATTAATTCTTTTTTTTTTTCCTCAGGGAACTGCTTATGGCACTTTGGTTTACTGCTCAAACTGATTTGCTTGCTGGCTTGTATATATTTTCTGTCATATTCTCAGGTTTGTAAACTTCTTGCATCCTTTTTGACTGACAACATTGTTAACTGTTTCTACATTTGGCAATATAATTAACTATGTCTATATTTTAGTGCTTGAGTATTTGCTTCTTTGTCACACATACAGAAGATAAAGTGGAACCTGTTTATTTTGGTTTCAAATTGGTGTGGTTGCTGGAAAACAAAAAAGCACAGTTCAGTATCTTATTTCTTTGTAATGCTTGATGTGTTCATTACCCTACTACAAATGTAATGAATATGAAGGTGTATGGGTGTTTTCTATGGTTTAGCGATGGGTTTCTTTGTGTGTGTGGTTGGGTTTTTTTTGTTTTTAATGTGCTCAGAGTTAGCAGGTTTTGTATCAGATAGCGTATGGTGTCACAGACACTTGTGTCTCTCGGAGACCTGCTGTTGGCTTTGGTGCTTTATCAAAAGAGAGATTCTCATGCTGAATTACCATCTTACTGCTTACTTCAAGTATAGATGGCATGAATAAGGGCAGCGTCTGCCCCTCTAGAATTTACAGTGGCTTTTGTGTGTTTTTTAATCCTCTGTTGGTTTTAAGCCTACCAAACTGTAGTCTTCTGTGGAGCATGCGTTTGTTATCCCAATGTGTAAGTGGATCTCTCCCTTTGCGCCTCCAGTACAAAGTAGAAGGAGTGCCAGTACCTTTGTGGGGGGGCAGAAAAAGGTATCTTTCTCATCTGAACATGTATTTTTGCCTTCATTAATTTATTAGCTTTTGCAGGGGTAGGGGATGCTTCAGAGGAAGTCAATTATTTTTAATAACACAACTTAGCTACAAGTTCACATTATCTAAACTAGCGAAGCTGGAATGACATAAATCAGTTAGCTGTCTTTTGATATGAAATGTAGTAAATATGGTTGATGTCAGTGTTAATGCTTTTGTGATGTTTGTTTTTATACAGGGTGCGTTTGAGAAGGTATTTTCTTTTTGGCCTCTGTCCAAGTGTTTTGAGCTGAATGGGAACGTCTATGAATGGTGGTTTAGGTGGAAGTTGGATCGCTATGTATGTACCACTCACAGGCCTTTGTACTGTACTTTTAAGGGTATTTTTTTTTTTTTAATTCAGAGGGTGTGGGGAGGGTTTCCTGTAGAGAAAACAGGAGTTTGTCACAGTGGAGTGTTCACTTTAAGCATAAGACACATCCACCTTAATTCTGCAGAAGCCTTGCTTTGAAGATGGATGTTGGCTTGCTTACTGCTAGATCCTGCTTAGTTGCTTAAAAAAGATCTAATTTTTATTTTTCCTCTGAAATGTTACAGTGAAATAGAACGGACACAGTTCTTTTTATTTTATTTTCTTGTAAAGGTAAATGGATTGTCTGAGGTGGAAGTGTTTACCTACTAACCTTACTCTTAGCTGGATCACTTGCATGCTTCTCCCTCTGGCACTTTTAAGTAACTTAAATCTGTGGAGTTCATGGGGCACTGCCTTGTAGCATTTCAGGCACAGAGCTCTGTTGGTTGTGAACAGTGCATATTCTGTGATGCTGCTGACAAGGAAGTCCCAAATTAACACTGAAGACAAGCAACGCATGGGCCTGAAACAGCATCGTGTTGCTAGCTAATGAGAAATTGGCATAACTTCATAAAACACTCAGCTGAAGAATTGTGCCTGTGAGAGAGGAGAGCACTTGTAGAGCTTCTTGAATATTTTCACCTGCCAACTTGGGTGAAGGCCAGGGCCTCGTGGCTTTTCCCCAGAGAAAGCACATTTCAGGCACTGGCACAGATTGCACAGAATAGTGGGTACTTGAAAGCATCTTGAAACTTCGCTGTCTTGAAACTTCATGTCTTTAACACCCTGGGAAGAATTAGTAAGAATGCTTTATCCTTAGTATTTCAGCCGAGTTAAAAAAGCAGCTTATGACAACCTGGTATAGGAAGCCTGTTTTTGTTGTTTCAGGTAATCCCTAGGCTTTGTTATTACAAACGGATCATACTGTAGCTTTTCTGTTGTAGAAGTTTGTGCCTGAAGTACATGTAAGCCATAAAATACTCATTATGTTGTCTTCTGCAGGTGGTTTTTCATGGGATGCTGTTTGCTTTTATTTATTTGGCATTGCAGAAGCATCAGATGATTTCAGAAGGAAAGGGAGATCCGCTTTTCTCCAGCAGAGTTTCAAATGTTTTATTATTTATTTCAATTGTATCCTTTTTGGTAGGTACCTCATTTACAGATTTACTGGGCTGATTATACCTGTTAAAGAATTCCTTCTGGTTTTGAAGTTCTCGTTTATAGAATATATTGCTTTAAAAATCAGTTCTTAATCTGGGGACGCTTCAGCTGTGTACTTCTGTGCAGCCTGAACCATCTGCTCACTCATAGTTTCGAGTCACCTGCAGATGAGAGCCTCATCAGATTTTCACATCGTTGTGAAAACTGTAAGAAAACCAGACAAATAATATGATAATTATCATATTAATGTAGTTATAATATCATTATAGTTATAATTAAGGCATTGTTCAGTTGCAAAGAGGAATTTGGGAGAAACACAAACCTAAGCACTGCGTTGTTCTTTCTGTTACTGTCCCGCAGCCAGATATTGCTGAAACACTTCAAAATAGCCTATCTGTTGTTTCATTTGTCAGTGTTACACACCGCTGTTCCTCAGCTGGTATTTGTATTTTCCAGACCTACTCCATTTGGGCTAGTAGCTGCAAGAACAAGGCGGAGTGCAATGAGCTGCATCCTTCTGTTTCGGTGGTGCAGGTAATGATGTTCCTTTTCCTTACAATGATAAGTCTAGACTGGCAATCTGCAGACTGGTTTTAATCATAAACTGTTTATAAAAATATATATTAAATGTGATAAATATGTCTATGGTGCACTTGCGGTTTGGTTAAATTGGATGAAATTGTGTGTGTACGTGTGACTTACTTGTCACCCACAGTCACATCTTTACCCTTCTGTTTTGTTTTCTTTTCCTTAAGATTTTAGCTTTCATCCTCATCAGGAACATTCCTGGTTACGTCCGTTCTGTATATAGCTCGTTTTTTGCGTGGTTTGGTAAAATTTCTCTAGAGGTAAGTGAGATGACAGAGCCACGGCGACTTTCAGCTTAGAAATGTAGGGTGGTTTTGTTACATAAGTTGCAGCAGTATAGGATAAATATTGAAAGCATATTGTTTTATTTAATGCTGTTCTTTGACCTGTTTTATTGTAGCTTCCATCTGCACTAAAATATCACAGCTGAAATAGTAGTATCAGAGTAGCAGTCTTCTTTTTCATGCTGTTTTGGAGGTGATTTGTAGACTGTGAGAGCTGAGGTGTAGTGCTGGGGTAAGCTGCAGTGTGTATGCAAGTGGAAGACAAAACGTGAGTCATTTGAAGAGTCAGCATTAACTGTACTGGCGGAATAAGCACACTTATAAATCAGTTTGCCCTAGAAAGCTTTGCTGCATTAATAAGTACAACTTCACAAGCAGAACCCTTCTTTGTGCACATTTTCTTGTTCCATTGAGAGTATACTTCGAAAGAGTAGGAATTACCTTGCTTTCCATTTTGCTTGCTCTTTATTAATACTAATAATAAACACTTTTTAAAAGAAAGGAGAGGAAAAAAACTTAGAGGAGAATCTCGGTATGATACCATGTATCATGTACTGATACCATATACTGATACTCTGTATGAGGCCGTGATTAAACTTTTCCTTTAAGGATGATGTTTCCAGCATCATCCTGATCCCTTGCGGACTTTAAGGTGCTGATCAGCTCCAGGGTCTTTTCCACTCACCAGCAGTTAAAACGATACCTTTTGTTTGCAGGCACATTAGTAGGCAGAGGGGTGCCTCTGAGTGCAGGTGTATTCCTGATCTGTTCAGGTAGAATGTAAATTGTTTGTGTCCAACCTGCTGATTTTATGTTTTTGTTACCCTCTATTTTTTTTTAATGTTTTAATTTAAAAAAAAAAAAAAAAAAATTAAAAGAAGGGTTTTGTTGCTCATATCCTTTACCTATAACTGTATCATAGTTAACTATATGCAGCCCAAGACAATTCCTCTTCACTCAGTGTGGCCCAGGCAAGCCGAAAGGTTGGACACCCAAGAAAATAATGCTCCTGTATGCCTTGTTGGGTTAAGTCTAAGCAAAGCTAATTTGCTATGTGCTCTATCAGTTAAATACTCTGCAAGGTCAGGTACTGGGCCTTATCTAAGGGAGCTTATAGCAAAGATGTGTGGAATACGCTTTCTCAAAGTACATTCTTCAATCCTAAGTGCCTTACTTGAAGGATGTTGTTTTGCTTGATGCAGCAGTAGTAATACGTGATTTTCAAATAAGCAAAATTATTTATGGTAAACGCTTTTAAACATTCTTTTTCTTCTAGCTTTTCATTTGCCAATACCACATCTGGCTGGCAGCAGACACAAAGGGGATCTTGGTGCTCATTCCTGGCTATCCGATGTTTAACGTTATCGTCAGCACTTTTATATTTGTGTGTGTGGCACATGAGATTTCTCAGATCACCAATGATCTGGCACAGATTGTGGTTCCTAAAGATAACTCAACTCTGCTGAAAAGGTTACTGTGCATAGCTGTTTTTTTTTCTGGACTACTCTTCTTCTCAGCAATGCAAGAGCAGTCAAGGCATTAATTTGAAAGGGTTCTTGAAAACTTTCTTCAGGTTGCTTTGTGTCTGCCTGAACAAAAATTCTCAACTGGAGGTACAAGAAGACATTTACATGGAGTGGAAGATGTAAATAGAGGAAATGTACATATTTTATGTGGAAAATAACCTTCTCCAAGAAACTGAGAAACAAGAATGCACTGTACAGAATTGCATGTGAAAACAAGTCTTTTTCTACTGGATATACGTTTCTGTTTACATATCTTTATAAACGTGGCAAAACAAAGTGAAGTTAAATGGAATAGCAGCATCGTGTGCATATCATGGAACGATCTGTTCCTTGGGTCCACCAAATGGAGGGTGGCTGCTACTGTACGACGCGTAGACGTAACGCACGCTGTAGTCATTCTTAGCAAGGAATGAGGAGAGCAGATTTGCACTCCTCTGTTAATGGTCACCTTTAGCTGATGTGAAACATGAAGTCATTTCTCTGGTAAATCAGGGCATTTTTCTAAACAGAGTGGTAATTTGTTGTTTAGGTAAAGATAGTATCTGTCATGTGAAACCCTTTATACACAGAAATAGGAAGTCAGCACCACTTCAGTGACTTAAGATGATATACAAGTTTACATTTCATGTGTTTTAAAGACATTTCCAAGAAGTACGGCGAATTATGAGGTGAAATCTTGTTAAATATATAGATTTTTTTTTTTTTTCCCTACAGCTGTTTGCTTTATAGTAAGTTTTCCACTAATTCATGTAACTACGTGCAGTTCTTTCTGTACAGTCCCCATGTTGAAGCTATTGGAAAGATACTGAGCTATTTCTTCATCGTGTACGTTATTTCCAATGTTTGGAAGGTTATCCTCCTTAATGAGAACGTGAATCACTGAAAGACATGGTAAAAGTCAACACTGGTGGACGCGATACGTTGATTGCCATCTGTGCCAGTATTAGCGGTCACGGAGAACTTTGAGCTTGAGGGGATAATTTTTGTTTTGTTCTTCACAAGCTGAGTATTGTAGATATAATTTTATTTATCTGTTGTACAGATTTGGTTAAAAGATTTATTTTTAATGTTTGAAATAATGCACTTGTTTACTGTACGTGGGATAAATATATTTTCTTTTCATGTTGCGTAAGATGAAGTAATTTAAACATTAAATAAATGTGCTGTGGATGCTTATTTTTGTAATGGGAGCAGCAGCGATTAAGTAAGATTTTTTTACTGCCTGACTCCAGCTGGGCTGCAGCTCAGTACCACACCTGTTGTACATTGCCAATTAGTACTGCAGAATTCCTCTGAAGTGATATTCTGGACACTGCTGCTGCAAATTAAGGGAAGATGTCCACTTGCATATCTGCTTGTCACCGAGTGTAATGCTGGGGCTGAGGAAGCCCTCTTCTATGGTACAATTCTTGAGGAGCTGAGAGCCATTCAGTGCACAGCGTGTGGGGTGATCCCTGAGGTGCCACTGCTGGGGAGAGAGAGAACGTGATCCCCCGTGGGTTAAAAGCTGGAAACTGCGGCAGATTTCTGCATGAAAGATGAGGAACTGATGATTTACCTTCAGTAAGAGCAGGAAACCCATCCTTACGATTTGTTTGGGTTAAGGAATGTAGTTTTTTAATGTAGCTGCTCGGGTCCCATACAAAGTGGTTAATATGAGGAGGGGCTGCTCAAATAAAGGATTCAGAGCGTGCATTCCTCTCTCCCCAAGCGAGCAGGGAGGTGTGGGGCTGTTCTCTCTCACGTGGGCACCTGAACGCAGTGGTGCAAATCCTCCCATTCTCCCTGTTAAACAGAAACCCTGTGCAGTTGGCACCATTTCTTACTTTAATTCTGAAGCACTGCCATCGGACATCATCATCCATGTAAAAATAAGTTGTTCCGGCATCATTATGTAATAAACAAGCAACAACATCGCTACTTAACAGTCGTCTTATTTATTAGATTTTACACTTCGTACATTTACAAAGACACCTGTAGTGCTTTCTACTTGATCGTAGACAATCTGGTTACAATATCAGTTGTGCTGTCATTGTACATTGCTAAAAAAGGCTGTAACTTCGCCATTCCGTCTGTCACCGGTTTTAACTGTTACTAATTCTTTAACCATGAAGCGTCTTCAGCCAGCTTTATATATCTGTGCTTCTGTGGTCATTAATTTAATAAGTAAAAATAAATCATTTCTTATTAAACTTACCTCAGCTGCCTGAAGCTTTCAATCACAAAACAGTTTGGGAGTGCTTAACACCCATCAGCTACACCATCAGCTTTGTTCAGGGGACACCCAGCACCCGCTGCTACCACCTGATCCTTTGTGCATATATATATAACAGGTTAAGAGATTTCCTTAAATAAATTGGCCCCCCCTGTGTCTTAATATAAATAAAATGGGAGCAGCTCAATTGGTATTTAAGTGATTGTCATGTCGTCCTCAGCTTATCAGAAATGACTGCAGTCCGAGCACGGTACTGTTTACAAAATGCGGTCTTTAGGTGAATAACAAATCGTTATTTAAAATCTGTTCCATTCATGTCTGTTTCAGAGCGCTGGCAGCTCATACATTTGAGATGAGCAGCAGAAACCCGAAGGCTGATTTGATCCAACTTTTTTGCAGTGTGGCAAAAAAAAAAAAAGGTACATTTTTAATTCAGCACACATCTCAGTGTTCATTATCGAGTTTCTAATTCACTTCTCACAGAACTTTTCCCTGGTTCTCAGCCATCCGTGCTGCTGGGAAAGCAGTGTTCTCATAGGAGAGACTGAGTGATGAGATCTCCCTTGGTACATTTTGAATGAGGCAGGTGTGAGGCGTGCCACTTGGAAAGCAAATAATAGGAATGGCTCTTTATTCCACCTGTTGCACAAACTGACTTGGTTTTTCAGCTTAGATGATAGCTTGAGCCATCTTTTGTAGTATGGTAACCACTGCCAGTAATCCTGTGGCTAGATGAACTTGTTAGTAACGTGGTCAGTGTTACACCTGGCATTTAGGGCAGCTCTGCAAACTATGGCCATTAAGGCTGGGCAATGCACAAGTAAAAACACATCATTGGTTACACCTGTTGCACAAAATGCATCTACAAAGTATCATCTCAGGACTCCTTTCTTTTAATTAATTACTTGCCAAGGCATTGCACTGAAGTCCAAGCCTTAAAAAGCCTTAAAACTTATGGAGTGCTGCGTCCAGGCCGGGGCCCCCAGTGCAGGAAGGACGTGGAGCTCTTAGAGCGGGTCTAGAGGAGGGCCACTAAGACAGATAGATAGATAGATAGTCAGAGGACTGGAGCATCTCACCTATGAGGAAAGGTTGAGGGAACTGGGCTTGTTTAGCTTGGAGAAGAGAAGGCTCCAGGGAGACCTCATTGCGGCCTTCCAGTACTTAGCACTTGAAGGGAGCACATAAACAGGAGGGGGAATGGCTGTTTGTGAGGGTGGACAGTGATAGGACAAGGGGGAACGGTCTTAATCCAAGACAGGGGAGGTTTGGGTTGGACATTAGGAGGAAGTTTTTCACTCAGAGGGTGGTGACGCACTGGAACAGGTTGCCCAAGGAGGCTGTGGATGCCCCATCCCTGGAGGCATTCAAGGCCAGGCTGGATGTGGCTCTGGGCAGCCTGGTCTGGTGGTTGGCGACCCTGCACAGAGCAGGGGGGTTGAAACTGGATGATCTTTGAGGTCCTTTTCAACCCAGGCCATTCTGTGATTCTATGAAAAGGAGCAACCTTTCAAACACGTTACTGTTTTCAAGGAACAGTGTCATGAGAAGGGGAAAAAAAAACAGAGGCTACAGTATTATTTCTACAACCAGAGTAATGATTTTAAAGTCTCTTCTTAGGGTTGGTCTTGAGTCTTTAAAGTAAAGTAGTCACAGTTTCTCTTTGGAGAGACCTGGAAAACCTCAGCTACAGAAATATAGTCAAAATACAGCAGTTTTAAAGCAGATGCAGCTTTTTGCTTAAAATGCCACATTCCTATGAGCATACAGCCTCTGAAAGAGAAACACTACAGAAAATGGTACACAACCAAAGCAAAGGGTCAGCTTCAAATAGTGACACTTTGAAAGGCAACCGCACACAGCTGGATGGAGACCCTTCCATCCTGTGTTCCACTCTAAGGCTTTAGAGAAGCATCAGTAAAAAGAAGTGCGAAAAAAGCCACTAGAGATCAATGAATGACCACCATCTTTCAAAAAATAGGGGAACCTCCTACTGTTACCAAGTGCCTACTGCTAAGCATTCCGCTGCATAGACAAATGCAGCTCAAAATACTGACCTCCCAGGAAATGCTGCACACAGCCTGCTCCTTATAAAACAGCTATGACAGAACCCCTTTTGCTCCAGACAACAGAGATGTAAAAGAAAGACGGATCGCATTGGGAACACCACCAAAACCTTTTAAAGAATATTTTTAAAGGTTTTAAAGGTAAGCAGGCACATGCCAAATAAAATGCACCCTCCTTTATTGGGAGACACTCAGTTTTGCCAGAGGTGGTTTGTAAGAGTTTCCTCTAAAATAATCCGATGAATGAATGGACAGATTTTAAATTCTATTGCTTGGAAGTCATCACATGTTAGAATGTCTGTGAAGCAACAAATCCAATTTTCAGCATGAGTAGTTAAGATTTGGGGTCATTTTGTTGTTGTTGTTTGTTTTCCCCTCAGAAATAACTTACTACATTCCGACCATCTCTACGAAATGAACACCTAATAAATCTGGATGCTATTTCTGAGCCTCACATTGCACCAGTTTTCATGCTTATGCAGCCTTTTGGAGCGCAGACATAAGGCAAAGGTATCATCCCATAGCACAGAGTCTAAAATCCGCTGAACCTTGTGCTTGTTTTCAAGTTCTGATTTCCCTGTCAAAACTTTCAGGAGAGATCATGAGACAGAAAAAACTTGGATATTTATTAATACATATATTTGAAAGATTATTTTCTTAATGTAACAAATATAAAAAGTTATCAGTGTTTACAAATTGTCAAAAATGTCCAAAGTACAAAAAGATACAGTACATTATTACGTGGAAGTGATTGTACTCTCTGGCACTGGAATCGGCTTAATACTGTGGGCATGCACAATAGACACCGGGAAAACTCATGCATCAATCAGAACAAATAAGGAAACAGGACAACTACTGCTTTCTCTGATCACAAATTCATTGCTTCTGTTAGTTTCCGTTCCTCAGGAATACCATTTACCTGTAAACAGACAAGAATTCATAGAGTCCATCAATGGCAGACGATGCTTTAACAATACAGAATCAACCGGTAGCGCAGCATGGAGGTGCTGTTTATTCATCATGGGAACAGGTGGTTTAACTGGGAGTACGTCGTTCTACTTCAGACCTCACATTTTAATGGGAGACTGCAAAACTCCACATGGAAAACACTGTTTAGGCTACACGTGCGCTATTGAATCTTTTGCATTATAGGAATATCTTGCACCTTTGTTCACCTAGCCTTGGGATAGCCCTCACTGACCTTGCCAATCTACAAGAGAAACAATGATAAAAATAAAACTTAACTCAAAATACCTTCATGTATTGGAGGTCAGTAGCAGTTTCCAGTAGTGCCACGTAGACTTTACACACAATTCCTTCCCAGTTATGCATTAACTTTGTGAAACAGTTGAACGTTACGTCAGCTGTGAAGTCTAACGGCTGCATTTTATATGTGGTTAAAAAAAACCTTTGTTTCTTTTGGAGCTTTGAACGGCTCCTGAAGAGGATATGGCTACTATTCACCCCCTGCTCTTCGAGTCAAATACTGACTATGATTGGCTGAAGTTTTAAGAATAGAAATATCCTCTTAGTCACGGTGGGGGGCAGTAGTATGAGCACAGCTCTGAGCGCAGCGCTGCGAATTCTCCATAGGAAAGGAAGAAAATCAAACCACAAATGTTAAGTTTTACAGTTTCTTTGTCCTGAAGCATTTTAGGTCTCTACATTTCTTCCTGGAGCAGACCAACAAAATGCACTGCTAAGTTTGTGCCAGTGCTACTCAGAATTTTAGGAGAGCCTGAGTTTTCCATTCAGCCTGACATTCTGACAGCCTGAAAGTCTGCCTGGGACTCTTCTGTTCAGGAAGAGCAAACTGACTGCAACCAAAAGTAAGTACTTCAGAAAATACAGACACAGGAGGAACTTTAGCACTTTTTACGGCAGTTCCTCAATGCCATTTGCAAGTGACTAACCCATGCTAACTTAACTTACAGTTCAGACCTTCTGTCAAATTTCTCTCTGCCATCAACATGCAGTGCTACCATGAGATTTTGCCTCTTTTTACTGCATGACAGACTGGCATTCTTATAGCAAAGCTGTCATATTGGAGCAGCTGAGATTTGTGATGGTTTTTTTTTCTGCCTTCTAAGTGCCTGCAGTAGTGAGCATTCAGAACTATGCTAACTTTCAGCCCAAACCAGTGCTGGAAGATACAGGTGGATACTTTCAGGGTCATCCACCATTTCCAGTATATATCTAATAAAGCACACAAATGGCAAAGCCAATAGCACAGCATTAAGGTTGAGCTTGTTTGGTTTGGTTTGTGGTTTCTTTCCTTTCCCTTTCTTTGTTTCTATAGATGTTTTTAACTCTCAGATTAAAAACAGCAGCAACAACAACAAAAACCCAACAAAAACCACAAGTGCAGAAGCATCTCTTGTATACTTGCCTCAAATCTTTGAAATGTTGTCATACGAAATTCTCCTTCAATCCCCGAAAGCAGTAATGAAGAAGAAGGATTTGAATGAAAACAAAGAGTAGCTTATGTAGCCCCTAACTTAACACAAATCTTCCTCTCAGAGCTGTAGTTGACACATTATACACTGTATATACGTATTTACAATTTTGCCTAAATACCTCTTTGAATATTGAAAAACTCTACTCTGGGCTCTACATTTTCCTTATATCATCCTTATGGCCTTTCCCATGTGGAAGACTGCATCCTTCCAGTACCTGAAGGGAGTGTATAAACAGGAGGGGAAAAGACTGTTTACATGGGTTGATAGTGATAGGGCAAGGGGGAATGGTTTTAAACTGAGACAGGGGAGGTTTAGGTTGCATATTAGAAGGAAGTTTTTCACCCAAAGGGTGGTGACGCACTGGAACAGGTTGCCCAAGGAGGTTGTGGATGCCCCATCCCTGGAGGCATTCAAGGCCAGGCTGGATGTGGTTCTGGGCAGCCTGGTCTGGCGGTTGGCAACCCTGCACAGAGCAGGGGGGTTGAAACTGGATGATCTTTGAGGTCCTTTTCAACCCAGGCCATTCTGTGATTCTACAATCCTTCTCAGCACTGACACACTAGCTAAAGTAAGTGAGCAGTCAGCCTTAGTCAGCACTCCGACAAGGAGCACTCACAGCCTCAGTCAGTACGCACTGTGGGTTGAGAAAATGGTGTAAGAGTGAGGACTAAGACACTGAAGACCAGCAGCACAGATAGCGTCTCTCAACAGATTCCCTACTATCAACTGTTTATGCTTAGTAACAGCAATGAAAAGCTCCTTCTTTAGTGTTTAACTAGTATTAGTAGCAATGAGAAATTCTGATTTTGTATTGAGTTTTAGGGAATCTGAAAAATGTTTAGGAATCTGGCTGTAGTTTGCTGTTGTAATATAGTATTATTTATACGAGGAGGTTGCTAACTCAGCTGTCCCGAATTCCAGTGTCTCACATTGAGTCCTGATACAGCACTTCTACTTGTTCATACAGTGCCATCTCAAAATTTTCACTGAGGGATCCAAAAATGTCTGGAATGACAGGGCTGTAATACTTAATTATATTGGAAAACATTTTCCACTGACTGGTGGTGTTTCGATTGCCCATTGACCATTTAAAAGTCACAGTACTTTTTTTTAGCACTGACCTGCACTCTGCTGCTGTGGAATCTGAGTCTGGTGTGGCAGGTTCCTACAAAACACAATCGAATATCTTTAATGCTTCCGCACCAAGTCTGAAGTATGTTATGCATAAAACTTCAATAGGTCAATTTAAAAGTTGTGGGTTTTTGCTTACGAAGCAGTAATCGATTTTTTGCTTCACAAATACAGCTGTGAAGAAGTCACCTGAGTCAATACAAAGAAGAGTGAGTGAGTTTTAAGGGATAGTTCCTGTGATTTTACACAGCTACTGGGCTCATAGACTCAAACTTGATGAAAGGCCAAATGTAACCACCAGAGGTTTCTGATATTATGCAAAGTTCAGTTTCCAGAAGTGATGAATATGGAAGAGGTGACAGCCTTTGCCAATGAATTATTGACTGCAGAATGAACAAACATTCACTGCACAACAGACCAGTTTTCTTATTCAGGCAAAGTTAGATTCTGAGCCCTGCTTAAGTGTCTGGGACCACATATTAAGGTTACTTTCGGAGAAAGGAATGAGGGGTGGAATGCAGATGAAGTGGGTACAACTGCAGAAAGCCTTTGGCTCCAGCACCCTTCTTATAAAAAGACTTATCCATAGGGTTGACTTTCTTTGGAATAAATCAGTTGAGTACAGGCAAATATACACAAAGTTTTACCATGTCATGCTCTAAGTGTATCAAGTAAAGAAGGGAAATACCATCTGGAAATACCGTTTTGACCCTGTATGATTTCTTTAACTTGTCTGTACATTTGGGATAAATATATACTCACTCACAGGTCTTTGTTTCTTTTACTTTTAATTAAATACCCTATAATAATACACCAATGCCCTGTTCTCAGCATTGGTGAGGCCTCACCTCGAGTACTGTGTTCAGTTTTGGGCACCTGAGTACAAAAAGGACGTGGAGGTACTGGAGCAGGTCCAGAGAAGGGCAATGAGGCTTGTGAAGGGCTTGGAAAATCAGCCCTATGAGGAAAGGCTGAGGGAGCTGTGGCTGTTAGTCTGGGGAAAAGGAGGCTGAGGGGAGACCTTATTGCTCTCTTCCAGCATCTGAAAGGTGCTTACAGTGAGAGCAGGGCTGGTCTCTTCTCACTGGTGACAGGATGAGGGGAAATGGCCTCAAGTTGTGCCAAGGTAGGTTTAGGTTGGACGTTAGGAAACACTTCTTTACAGAAAGGGTGGTTAAACATTGGAATAGGCTCCCCAGGGAGGTGGTTGAGTCACCATCCCTGGAAGTGTTTAAGAGCTGTTTGGATGTGGTGCTCGGAGATATGATTTAGCAGAGGGTTGTTAGAGTTAGGGTACTATGGTTAGGCTGCAGTTGGACTTGATGATCTTTGAGGTCTTTTCCAACCTGAGTGATTCTATGATTCTATGAAATAACTGCTACTGTGAAATAACAAGGCAGAACAATTCACAGCACAAGGGATAAATTACACAGCTGTACTTTCTGGAGATTTTTGGGGAGTAGAATTTAGCTTAGGAACAGGAAGAAGAAAATACATAGTGTATATCTACATTATGAAGGGAACACAGGGCAACCAAGTGTGTATTATGGCTGAGTTGGCACTGGAATGGTATAATGAGGGTCATGCTGTTCCCTCTCTCACACACACCCATGAGATGAGGAGCTCCCAACCTGACTTACTGTCTTCCTGTCTTCCCAGGCACTGAGTAATAATGCCACTCATCTCCAAGGCTGCTATCTCAGCTCCACACACCTCAGCCAAAGCCTTCCCGCAATGTCTTTTTTCTGCACTACCTACCTGGCAACTGGTAAATGTGCAGAGCACTAGATGACTTTGTCTCAATAGTTCAAGTTTTGATCAATTGAGGAATAGAAGCGAATACTGGCAACAATGAAAATGGCTGAGCATTCTGAACATTTTCAGTGTTAAGTCTCTATTTATTACCTATGTAATGGAAAACTCTCCTGTTCCATGCTAATACTTTAAACACAAACCATGAGTGACAGGTACATGACTAAATACTTACAAAGATTGGATCTTATGGGGCTGCTGTTATTTTTTTATACCAGAACTCCTAAGAGGCAGGGTTTCTACAGTGGAACAGTCTTAATTGATTCCTCTGTCAAAAGCTGGTTTTCTCCAAAATATGAAGGAATGTGACTGTTCCCCACGAAGCTTCTTGCCAAGTTTGCAGCCTGAAAACCCACTCATCTCATTTTACTACAGAAGGCCTTCATTTCTGCTTGAATTACAAACATCAGAGCAATCCTGAACTACAAAGCCACTCATCCCCATACATTTCAGATGCCGAGCGTTACAGTAGTTAAATTATGTAACAGAATAAGGTTTTTTTTGTTTTTTTTTTTAATGGAAACACTTACTGTTGCGTTTGCATCAGTGGCATGCTAGTATTGTCGTAGTTGTCTGGGTGAAGGGGTGGCACGATCTCACCAGTAACTGGGTGGAACACCGGCAGCGTTGAGAGAGGCCATGCTATCTCTCTGTTTTTAGACATGTCACGGAGCTCTTTGGTTGATTTCTGTATAGCGCTATGGTGGACCAGCTGGATGCTACGTCAAAAGGAGATATAATAGTGAATACGTGTTTTAAGTGCTCTGTCTAAATGGATAGATTTTTACAACTATTACTTCTTAAAAAAAAAGTTGAGGACTGATGCATGCTACGGACTCAATAGTGCACCAATTACAAGAAACCCCTACACAGATAATTTAATAAATATTGGATATATATGATTTTGAAGGCAGTAATTATGCCACTAGATTGTGCTGTCTGGATGAGTATTTTGCATAGGATCACTACTGTGCAATTTACTAACGGTATTCCATTTATTTGCTACATTTAAAATAAGTTTAGGTAACTCCTGATTCTCATGGTAGGTACATAAAAACTCACGAAGAATTAATTTTAAAACACTCTGTGCTGTAGCAACTGGACACCTTCCAGGACATTCCTCCTCCTGTCCCCCGCTTTAAAGATACAGACTGGGAGGTCCGGTAATCAGGAGAATATCTTTAAGTCCCCTCCAACCTAAGCCATTCTATGAACAAATTATATTTTAAGATATTTATTTTAAGAGAACTAATTTATTTTGAATTCACAGTTGTTCATTTCAAACCCTTTTTATTCTGATTCTTCTATCCTCACCAAGGCTCTGATTTAAAAGCAGCTTTCACATTTATGAATTAAACCATGGGTTAGAGAGAATGACAGAAGATTATGACACACATGTATGAAGTGTGACGAGCTACTGAGAATGAAAATTAAATGATAAAAGAAAAATAACAGGAAAGAAGACACTTACTCTGGTGTTTGCATGTTTCTCTTTTCCCTAAAAACAAAACAAAATTTATGAATTAAATAATAGCATTGATAGTTGGAACATTAAGTCTATCTGATGATGGAAATAGTTTGTGATCCAGAAATGCTGACAACGTTACTGCTAAACGCAACTTGGCAGCATTTGCAGCTGGGTTTAGGATGAGGCCTCGGTGAACGCACGTGTAGGGATGCTCTGATGACAGACACATACAGACACACACACACGGAGAAATGGAAATGCAAGTTAAAGAACAAGCTTCTGGCTAAAATAAATTCCGTGACAAAATGAAACTGTAGTTTGTGTAAGAAATGGCAGGAGTTACGCTACTTGCTGCTTTCCGTTTAGGCTTTGCTCTTAGACATCTAAATTCAGTGCGCATCCTCAACCCGCTTTTAAAAAATTAGCATTTTAGAAATTACTTAATGTTTTCCTGAATCAGCGATCCTTTATTAGTATTTTATTTGTTTGGGGGAGATAAATTTCACGTTTATGTGGGGAGTTTTAACCCTTTCAACTCGAACATTTAGGGTCCCTGTATGCATTGCCTAGGAACTCACTGTATGCGGTTAGACAGCTCAGTATTTCAGAACAGAAGACTTCTGGCCTGTTTTAATTTTTTCATTTTTAATGAACTGAATGGACTCCTTCTAATAAACAGCCTTCTACGCATTTTAACCTCAGAAAAGCCTGAAGCTTCTTATTAGTGTGTTAAAGTACTCACACTCCTTCCCGTCGGCAGCACATGATATAGGCAAGTATGAGAAAAAGCACCAGTGCTACTGCCGAGGGCACCGCCAGTGTAATGAGGAAATCCGAGTAATAGTCTCTGCTTTTCAGTGTGTCAGAAGGCGGCCTGTACTCCCCGCCATCAGGCAGTATCCCCTCTCCACGAATCACTTCCTGAAAGGTGGAAACTTGCTTTGTATTGTCAACCTGAGCACCACGGGAAAGAAAAAACAACAGAAAAAGACAATTGTATCACAAAGGAAAAGAATGTAAAACCAAGAAGTACTCAATCAACAAGCACGTAGAATAGAACCTATGTTGCACAATAATATTTGTCAAATTCTATAAGATTTTGTCCACTTTTACACAACAAATCCTGTCATTTTGTCAAAAGTTTCTGATAGAGATGATGATTTCAAAATATTATTTTATTACAGTATTACTTTATTTTCTTTACAGCAACACTGATTTCAGTGTGATGAATACACTGATTTCTTACTGATCGTCCTAAATAACAATACTGCCCTCTGTTGTACGAAGGTGGCAGAAATGAAGAGTACCTCTCCTCTCGCTGTCCCATTGAGCATCACATAGAATCACCAAGGTTGGAAAAGATTTTCAGGATCATCCAGTCCAAGTGTCCACCTATCACCCATAGCTCCCACTAAACCACATCCCTCAGTACAACATCTAAGTGTTTCCTGAAATCCTCCCGGGACAATGACTCCACCACCTCCCTGGGCAGCCCATTGCAGCCCGTTTCTGGACATGTAGCACCCAGAACTGCAAGAGGCAGTAGCTGAGCTGCTGAGGGCTGAGCAGCTCTATGCCACCCCTCCCACCTGCAGCAGGAAGTGTGGGGTGCTCCCAAGATGAACATTTTGTTTAACAAACCCAGACTCATCCTACCTCCCGATCCAACTAACTTCCAGAAGGCTGCATTCCTTGCCACATGCTTATTCTTTTAACACCTGCATTTAAAGTTCCTAAAAATACAAGCTTTTTGGTTGCCAAATTTCATATTGCATTGAATTGATGGCCTTTCCCGTAATCTCTCCACCTTTTGACTCTTATTATCTTCATCTACCTAACTGAAAATAAACAGTATTTGCCTTCCTGCTTGTCCTTCTGCCTGTTTGTGAGAAATCTTGCCATTGATGGGCATGCCATTATAATTGCAATTTAATTCACAAAAGGGCACATTAAAACTTGTGTGGGGGATGAAAAGGTTTCCAGGTAATACTAGAAAGAACGTATTTTTAAAGTGTAAGACTCTCCACTCATTAACGTTCTGCAGAATATTTTACACTAGGTACATCAGTTCCACCTGGCTGCTTAGTAGAACCTCCAGACCTAGGCAGCTGCAGTAAAACCATCTATGCACTTACTGATGTGAGAGGCAGATGTCCACATAGGAGATGAGAACAAACTACCAGACAGCAGCGTTACAAGGAATATCGTTGTCCATCTTTTCAGAATTTGGGACCCACTAACTCTTTGATGTAGGTATTAATTGCCCAAGTGAGTTCATACAGCGGGAGGAAGAGGATGCAGTGGTTCTATTTTCACTCACTGGTCAAGGTTATGGTTATGGGAAGTGGACCTCAACTTTCCCAGTCCACAGATCTTGGAGGACTTTCTGCCCCTTGTCTTGCCTCAGGAAAAGCAGACTATGATCAGGGGAAGGCTTGGCTCTATTCCCTCTGTTGTAGACTGCAGAAACAATGCTATTGGCAACAGTAAACACCCCTAAGACTGTCTAAATTCAGTTATTAGGGCACGCCGCCAAAACAAGTGCCAAGTGCCAAGTTTAAGAAGGTCGTGCAATTATCTGCTGTAGAAAATTATGCTTCTCATAGGGAGTCTGTTCCTTTTAAACATCCAAGGTGACCTTTGCCTTTCTCAAGACAGCAGGACAGCATCGCTTCATGATTAGTTTATGAGCCATCACTGCTGTCACACCTTTTTCCTGGAGAAGTAGTCCTAACTCGCTCTTCACTCTGCACTGGCAGAACTGATTATTTGTGCATTACTGTACTATTCCTCTGCTTCTCCTTTTGAAAGAAATTCATTATTGATTCTAAGGCTATTGCTCCACTGTCTCACTGTCTTCCTGAATTCTACTTTGTCCTTCCATGCACACACAGTTTCTTTCAATTTCATGGCACCTGCAAGACTAATTTAATAAGCACATTCCATCATCCATCATATTAATGGAGAATGGCAGGGAATTATTAGTAATTCTGCTGCAATTATGGCTATCCAACCAGTTCTCCACCAAGTCCATAATGTTTTCATCTAGGCCATGTTTCCTCAGCTTACTTATAGGATGGTGTTGAAAAACATTATCAAAAAGAAATGACATCTGCTGTTGCACCTGTGTTCTACTTCGGTCTTGTAAGAGGAAATAAAAAACTTGACATAGTTTGCTCCTGTTAAAGGCTGACTGCCTTCTATTTTTCAGGTGTTGCCAAAGTATTCCTGTGTACACACACCTTTTGCAATTTCTCAACAAGTCAATAAGCAGTACGTAATCTGGATAACAGGCATTATTTTTCCCGCTTTCGAACAGCTTTCCTAATTCACAGTATATAGAAGGAAAGTGCTGGAGGCTATCTAATGGACTTTGTGAGCGAATAACATTTCTCATCCTCAACAGCTTTTGTTTATATCGTACACGATCCTTCCACATCTCCTTTTCAATTTCCTCTTGAGTAACATCTGAATGTTGCTCACCAATTATCCAATTTTATTTTATGTACCTTCACCATCTTTGTTCAAACTTATCTGCAAAGTCATCTTTGGATACTGGACCAGTTCTTGATTTTCCTTAACAAAATTAAGTAAAAATAACAATAAAAACCTCTTCATGGATTATTGTCCTTGAATGGAAAACAGACGTGTTTTCAGTCACTGTTCTTCTTGCATTCATCTGACCTCAAGAAGAGAGTTCCTGTTTGTTTTGATTTCATTAGTCAAGACTATTCTCTAATTCAAATCTTTTTAACATGAAATGAGTTTAAACAGTTTGGAAAGTTATTTTGACATCACAGAAATACTATTTAACTACTTGGTGCTGTAGACTCAATATTTGGAAAAAGAAAAGCAGCGATACATCTTTATATACTTTGTAGGAAAGCAGGTGTAACCGGCAGTGTGAGCACACTGAATTTATGAACTGTCTAAATAATCTGCATTACTTTTAGCTCTGTAAGTCTACAGTTCTTTGGTCATTTATATAAATCACTGTTAGCAAAAACGAAAATGGTTGTTTCCCTGTTGCTGTATTCTAACAGAGTTCTGCCCACAGAGCATTATCTTTTCACAACATTAAGAGTGGCTGCTAAATGGAGAACATCAATCAGTCACGATTAAGTGGAATTCAACACAGTGGTCTGGCCAGGCTGACAAAATTCTTATCTAGATAATGTCTAGAATGAAATATTGTACTTCAACAAATATCATTTTTATGCAACAATAAAACAACTCACCAGAGAGATTTTACACCAATCAATATGGAACTGAGTACGAAACTTTTTGTCGCACGTTATTGATGGCTCCATTTCTTGACTGCATCTGAGTTGATTCTGTGGGTTTTCCACTTCCCGTAAGCATGACGAGAATGGAACATCTGCACCAACCATAACATACACGCTGCAGAAAGAGATGAGTGACAGACTGAGGATGCCCCTCACCAAACAATGCAAAACAAGGACTCTGAAACCACAATCTTGTCTGCGCATAGCTTGGATTTAGATGTACCAATCCTTTCTTATATATCTTTTAATATTTAGATAAATATAATATATATATATAATATATATATAAATATAAAAGATTAAATATATCTTTTAATCTTTCCAAATATTTTTTAATAAATAATAATATATACCAAAAGAAACCTTTAATTTTGCCAGGGAAAAGCACTGCCACAACCAGTATTTTGGAAAGACTGGATCCTTTTTGTTTTTATAAATGAAATACCATATTTCAGAACAGAATGTATGGTTGTGAATCGCATCTTGAAATAATGCATTCCTGCAGTTTACAATCAAGTGTCTTAACTCCTCAGATACCTCAAGCTTATACCTTTCATCTGTCCAGTGTTCCTGAAGCACATAATTAGGGATCATGGATTTCAGTAAGAAAGACTACAGTTACACATGACGCTGTTAAACACTAAACACTCATGGAATGGCTTAGGTTAGAGGGGACCTTAAAGACCATCTTGTTCCAACCCCCTGCCACAAGTAGGGTTGCCTGCCACTAGATCAGGGTGCCCAGGGTCCCATCCAACCTGACCTTGATTGCCTCCAGAGATGAGGCATCCAAAACCTCTCTGGGCAAACCATTCCGGTGCCATGCCAGTTGTAAGTAAAAAAATTCTTCCTAACATCTAACCTAAATCCACCCTCTTTCTGTTTAAAGCCACTTCCCTTTATCCTATCAGAAATGGGAGTGACTTTGTTTCCTATACTCTATACCGTTCTGTTTCAAAAACTTTTATTTTGTAAATTGGGAACTGTTAAACACTCAAAAACCATACTAAAAAGTTTCTCAATATTACGATTAGAATTTCAAAATCAGAATATCTACTACTATTTTGTAACTAATGGACTTTATTGGTATTTGATGGACTGTAAAAATCAATGGACGGGAACTGTTATTTGTAAATAACATGATAACTCCATGGTATAATGGGGGCTTGGGACATAAGTAAACTTTTCATATCTAACCCCAACCTGGATTTCCAAAATATAAAACAGCAGCTTCAAAGTTTCTAGAGAACCTGAATAAAATACTAAGCCTTTCAGTAAGAAAAGAAGAGCAAAGCAAATCTACCGGACTGGCACGTATGCTTACCCCTCCTTCATGTCATTAATAGGAAGCGGAACTCTCCCTCCCCTGTCTAGCGCTGAAGTAATGTTTATAGCATTCAAACGTTCTGGCTGCCATACATTTTTCACTGCTCCAAGAAAGTCTCCAAGAACTTCACTTGCTAACATCTCTTCTACATTCATATTCCTTATGAAGAATTCCGCTTGATATGGTAATGGAAAATCTAGTTGTAATGAAGAAGAAAGAGTTTGGCCTTAAACAACTTCATAACAAATCATTTAAAGCAATGATTAATGCAAGACCTCTTTAAGATTGATAAGCCTTTACAAAAATCTTGCATTTGAAGTAGCCCTCTTTGAACCTAAAATGATTGCATTTGTTTAAATAACAATTAGTACCGTTAGTTATTACCGAAGCTGAAAATCACGAGTAATTTATGAAGTCACTGTGAGATAGAAGAGGGGACTAGAGGAAAAGATTCTCAGCTCCTGAAACTTCATTACATAAAGTTACATTCATGCTAACATTGGGATCAAAACTGTTACCTTGCTAACAGAAAATCTCGACACACAGTTTCAACTGCAGGATTGCTGTAGAAATTCCTGCTGTGCTGAAATATTTTATATTATGAAATCTGTTATTTCAGAAAACATAAAATACTTGAAAATGCCATGACATAGCTTAACCTGACAGAAATAATGTAGATAAAAATGAAAAATTGAATCAAAAGAGGAAAACCTGTCTTAGATCCCCTTTGTGCCCCTACATTTGATTTGAAGTCCAGACAACTATACATTGCTCTTTATCTTAAAAGAACGAGGGCCCAAAAGATTCTTTTTGATTATTCAATTACAACCTCAACAAGCTACTTTCTGTACATACCTTCTGCTGACATTATATTAATGATCAAATTATGTCTTGCTGTCTCAAAAGTACGCCTGTTATATGCAGTGATCTAGAATAAAAAAGAAATGATTACAAAATGATGATGGAAATACGAAGATTAGGTAAAATGAAAATGAGTAACTTAAAAATACTTATCTTCTAAATGTTTTTTTTCCTGTTTGATACAGTACTGCCTTTAAGTCGGGACACCAGAATTTTCTCTATCAGTCTATAGACAAATACAGTTATCTATGGGATATATCCAAATGTAAGATATTTTGGTCCAGATAAAAGTTTTCTCCCATACACATATGTTCTTTCCTGTTACTTCTGATGCAGAGAGAACCGTAAGCAAAGATGGGTTCCTTCATTTTCCATTCCAACCCACAGCCCCAGTACTGAGATCTACATTCATTGATGGCTCTTAGGGATCTAAACTAACTAGATATATGAATAAAAGATTATTGGGAGCCAAGTAATTGCAGTCTTTGGGAATGGGATTTAGTTTTAGGTCTAATCCCAGTGAGGTTTTACTGCGTGAATGGATTCATAAGCATCGTAATACAAGTCGTTTTGAATAAATACTGGAATTTGTTACTGTAGAGGAACTGCAAATTAGTAGATAGATGCAACTCTCCTACCTCTTATTTTTAGAAACTTAGGTATTCATTATCTAATTACACAAGGATACCAATCTTGTATTGTAAATATATGGGGTGCCTGAAATTCTCACAAGTGTCAAATAGAGTTCTCAGTGGTTACTGCATGACTACTCTGAAACTGAACTACAATCATCTGCTCATTCGTAACAAACACAGAATGAGGTTGGATACCACTACTACTGTTCTCTCTACTTTTTTATTTCTTGAAAGGTGATAAATCTTTCACAAAATAAATAAAACAAACCTTTCGTTTTAGATTCACAATTCAGTTTGTTTTACCAAAAGAGGAGAAGTAGAGCAAATCTCTGGTTGTAGGAAACCCACATATCAACAGGAATATAGCCATTTTCAGTCTGCGCTTCAGCAATGATTGTTGCTAGTCTGGACACCTGTATACCTCTGGCTAGTAAAGCAGCAATGGTGGAAACTGCCTCTGTGCTCAGTATCCATTTAAATAAAACTGTATTAGCACAGCTTTCAAATGAGCTAATCTCCTTTGTTATCCATTCTGTAGCAGTCTAAGCACGATGTCAGGCCCTTCTAATTACAAGGTCTCATCCAACTGATTCACCAACCCATGACATCACCTCGGGTGTTACAGCACGGTGAAAGTTAAGATTCAGGCCAAGAATATGCAACTGCTTCTCTCAGATACTCAGATGGTAGTACAAAGCTTTTTTCTACTTCTAGTAGAAAATGCAACCTCCCCTCATCTGTTAGTATGGAATTAATTCAAAAGCCACAAGTAAACATAGGTCCACAATGAAGTAATCTGTATGTTAGGCAAGACTGAGTTCACATATAGGCTTGTGCTCATTTGTGCAGTGTAGGTCTTGATTTAGACCCTAGAATGTAAAAGCACAAGCCATTTTAAAAAGGACAATTTTAAATAATGGTTTCCTCTACAGAAAGCTAACTGGAGCAAGTACTTTTGCACATGATTAATTCTGCAGATGTGATTAGTCATGCTGAAATCAAACATGAATTAAGCACGAGTAAAATTATCTGCCATCTAACTTAACTTCTGGAGTTGTCATTCCTGAGGACGACAAGTATATCAAACACAATTTAGAGAAAAAAAAAATCTCATCAAAGACTTAAGACAAAAGTACAGTTGAAGAAGCAAAATGGCTGAAGCGAGTTAATTAGCAGATTTTCCTTGACACTGTGAACTGCATGGTGTTTCACTCATTCTGCTACAATATACATGACAAAGTATAGCCCTTTTTCCCTTTCAGTTGCTGCTCAGTGAATAATTGATGCTTTTAAACATTTGGATAGTTGACTGTCAAAATTAAAGTAGGGGGTTCTGTCATCGCCACAACTATAAGAACTGAATTAGATACATGAAACTGCTAATTAAATAAAATCTGTCAATAAATACGAATAATGAACCAGAGAATATCTGATGAAAAATAATTTAATTTTTTTTTTAAATTAAAACCTGTTTACTGATTGAACACAGTATTTCCCAGTCTGGCCCATATTTAGGGTGAATGCTACAAAGTTCAGAACTCAAATATCTGAAGAAGTACAGTCATTTATAAGCTGTTTCCGTTTTGTTTTCAAAAACTAAGAGGCAATACCTGTTGACAAACAAGCAAATACCTCAATGACAGTTGGTTTGCCCACATTTTCTACAGTTGGTGAACCATACAGCACTCCATCACTGTACGGTGTCCTTTGTATATAGCGGAGCCATCCAGGTCGGTCAGGGTAACCCATTAAGTTGGTATTAAATGTTATAGGATCATTGCTTATTTCACCTAGATAGGAAAAGCAATATTAGAATATTTATAACAAAACATTATATGCATTGATTTTGATATTTCAATTAGAAAAATCTTATTCTGACTTCCAGCTATGTCTTCCAAACATGTTCAAAGAGAGGGAAAAAAAAAAATTGCTAATCTTTAATACATCAGAAATATTTGGTTTCTTGCTCAACATTTGTAAGTATCGAGAAATTCATATCTAAAAAATATAACCAGCTACAAAGATGAACATTCTTGTACTTCCTAGACTTTCAGCTAGCTTCGGAGATACTGCGTCTGATTTTTCAGTTCCACCTAGGATCAAATCATCTAACCTCCTTACTGACAAAAGCACAAAGGTCTCAGTCCTTTTATTCCCAAAATTTCCCCTCTGTACTCAGCGCTGGTGAGGCCACATCATGAGTACTGTGTTCAGATTTGGGCCTCTCACTACAAGAAAGACATGGAGGCCCTGGAGTGTATCCAGAGAAGGGCAACAGAGCTCTGAGAGGTCTGGAGCACAAGCCTGATGGGGAGTGGCTGAGGGAGCTGGGATTGTTCAGTCTGGAGAAGAGGAGGCTCAGGGGAGACCTCATTGCTCTCTACAGCTGCATGAAAGGAGGTTGTGGTGGGTTGGGAGTCAGCTTCTTCTCCCATGTAACTAGCAACAAGACTAGAGGGAATGGCTTCAAGTCACACCAGAGGAGATTCAGTCTGGACATTAGGAAAAACACCTTCCCCAAAAGAGTGATCAGGCACTGGAACGGGCTGCCCAGGGAGGTATGGATGGAGGACAGAGTCACCATCCCTGGAGGTGCTCAAGAAAAATTTAGATGTTGTACTGAGGGACATGGTTGAGGGGGAAATATTGGTAATAGGTGGACGGTTGCACTGGATGATCTTAGAGATCTTTTCCAACCTTGGTGATTCTATGAAAAAAGGTTTCTTAGTTACTTTTTAGTATTTGTTTTACTTTAACAATGACTCCAGAGACACAACGTGCCTGGAAGGACTTAGCACAAAGTGTGGCTGTGTACCCACTGATGCTTGAAAGCTTCTGTTATCTAGACATAAAAACCTTCAGCACAAACAGACTGACAGTAGATTTTTTTTTTTTTTTAAGATAATAAATTAATTCAAAAAGAGGAAGAAACGTGCCAGCAAAATGCATCCACAGATGGCTACAGTAGCCCATAGCCCAGATGCAATCTCTGAAACCCCCTGAAACCAAACTGCAAGAGCAATTCTTGTGGTTCCTACTGGTACTCTTCCAAATGGCTGGTTTCAACTGCTTATTTTAGCTTTTGCAGATGAAGTCAGCTATGGCTGAGGACCTACAGAGCTCAGTAGCACAGAGCCGTGCAGACCCATTCTGCATCTGTGCACATACATGTGCGCTGAAGCCCTCAAGCTCAGCCAAGAGGTGGCACCTGCAGCAACTGTCAGATGGTGATAATTGAAGGTGACAGCAGCCTGCCACTGAGGGAAGTAAATGAGCCCAGTGAAGGAAGGAGAAGTATCATCTTCATCTGAGGGACACATACAAAAAGCTGCCAAATGGTGACTAGCTTTCAGGCCAGCTCTTCCACTTCTGGCTGTAGGTAAGAGGACCAGAACCGTAGGAAGGCCACACTAACACAGCACCAAGGTGCACTGCGACCTCCTCGAATCCCTTGGGATGTCACCGTGATCTATTGCCACAGTAATAGAAGTTCCAGCATCACAAATGATTTGGGGAATACAATCTTAAAAGCACTGGTAGATACATTCTGGTTTGCCACTGTCCTATCAGTGGCACAGCACAGCCTTAGTGGCAGATACAAATATAGGTACCATGCAGGCAGAGTAAGCTTTGGTCTTACAGCCAGTTTCTGATATGATCACAGTCTGTCTGCTGGTCAGAAATTTCAGACTATCTATCTGAAATCAAACTAATCTTGCAGGAGAATGTCACAGACTGTGGCTGTGGGGATTTGAAAGTCAGTGCATCAATCCATAACCAGTAATGCCCAATCTTTTTCTCCTTTTTTTCTTTTTTTTTTAAATAGGAATAGAATATGTGTTTGTACTACATTTAAAATAATAATAACAACAAAACTTTTGGATATATTCATTCCCTTTCGTTGATGTAGGACAAGATGTTCTCTCTTTTCTCTTTTCCCCTCCTAAGCTTGTTTATTCATATTCCGCCCTGCCATTGATCAGTCCTTTGGCTTTAACTTAGATGTGTGTCAAAACAACCTAGACAAGAAATAACAGCTCTCTCTCTACAAGCTAACTGCCTAATAACATTCAACTCTGCCTAAATATAGAACTCAGTTTGAATCCAAAAAATGCTTTTGTCTTCAATGAAAGAAAATCATTGCATAGTCTCGTATTTATTTTCATCTTTTGTCTCAAGGTTGCTATATACTTGAAAATGCCCCTTCGTCAAGCCCCTCCATACTACTTCTGGAAGACTGATCAAATAAAAGGCATTTTCATCAAATGATTATTACGCTTCCACCAACTGATATTTCACGGGAAAGCAAAGAAAATGTATACTCCCTAACCTCTGATATACAGTGTACGTTATTATGCCTTTTCAAATTAAGTACATTTTTCAGAACATGGGTACGTGCATCATTTCACAATTGATAACAAAATAGAAAACATTTGAAGATATTTCAATAGAAACAAAACCTATATCCTTTGCACATTATACACTTCACTGCAACACACGTTAAATATATCTAAATCTTTAAAACATTTTCTCAATATTTTTACATAATATGGAAGATCTTAGCATCCCATACCAGGCTTTGGGTAAGGAGGAAATTCCCCCTTAAAGTACTCTCTCTCCAAAACATGAACAAAAAGAACTCCAGCAGAAGGGTATACATTCCGATCAGAGTGCACCTTAGACAGAATCGTGTACACTGAAAAGCAGAAGGAAAGATAAGAGACAGAAAAAAGCAAAAAATGAGACATGCTCTAGATCATACCGCATGCATTTCAATAGCAACGTGGGCATCTGGGAAAAGGAAAGCAACAAATATTAGATACCTGTTAATAAGTTTTTTAAAAGGTTGCATGGATTTAAGAACAGAATGCACAGCAAACTCTCTGTTTCCCCCACAAGATCCCTTCCAAAGTTGCAATAAGCAAAACTGGCAGCATTAGGATTTTGTAAGTAGCACAACCCATTTATTTGTATTACAAGGAAAAAAACGGAGGGAGCCCACTGTCATTTTTATAGTTGGTTTATTTGCAATATTACATAAATAAAAGCACATTAAACAAGTGATACAATCACATTTCCTGAATGTTTTACAATACAAGTAAGGAATACGAGGAATTCAGATGAATCTTCGCAATAAATGGCACAGATTCCTCACTAAACAAAAATGGCAGATTTTTCAGTTCTGGGGCAGAAAAGAGCAAAGCAAAGCAATTCACTTCAGCTAAGGATTTATACAAGTCCTTACAGCCAGATTTTCTTGCACCAGTAGGGTCAAATATCCTACATATAAACATTTGTTTAGAGAGCTCATACCTGAAGATGTATGGAAAATGGCATCAGTAATTATAGGTCAGTCAGGTGACACCGACTGCAAACAAGCAAACAAAAACCACCAAAGCCACATCTTACAGGATTCAAAGCTAAAAAGCTGAAGGAAACTCGTTTTAGAACAATATGCCATTTTTGCACAATTACAAACTTGGATGATGAAAGTCTATCTACTTAGGTCTATTTTAATGAACTAGAAATGACACGTGAAATGTATAAAATGCACTTGATTGGCAAGTTTCAATTTCAAGGATAGATGGAGAATACCAATCTAACAGACGTCTCACAGGATTTTAACAGGACTGACTCTAGGTCACGTTACTATTCCATGTTATTATTCAAGTCACTGACCTGCAACAATCAATCACTGTGATAAATTTTGTACATTAAATGAGGATTACACAAGTGGTAAATAAAGATAAGCCACAGACAGAGATACGCAGTGCCTGCCTTGCTTGCTAATTGAAAGAAACGTTAGGAGAAGTTACATCTGGAGGCCATACAGCATGGCAATATGGTATTACGGAAGAGTGATCCTCAAAGAGATTCTGGAGTTGTCGAAACAAACTCATAGCTCCTAGTAGATGAAACAGCTAATTTCAATGCTTGGATTAATGAGCAAGAAATACCAGAAGTTCGTATCAAGCTCAATTTTCTAAACCTGCTAAAATTTCCTCAGACTCATCATTATACCAATCTTCTCATTTGAGATCCACTTAAAAGAAACACTACTAATTAGGAATTAATCACAGACATTCCACCCCTCGTACCACGTACTCCTTGTGGAATCTATCTCACCTAATTTTAGATGCCTACAGAAACAACATCCACCACTGAGTCAGCCAGGCTCCTTTTATAGTCAGCGAAGAGAAACAGACGCTTCTAGGGGTTGATTAATTTGATTTCTCCTGTAAAATGAGATGAATCATGTCCTAGATTCCTCAATGCTCTCTCTAGATCTCCACTCGCTACAGCCAAGAGGAGAGCAAACAGCTGTACTGTAGGGCTCTACGTTTAGTTGTATACATCCCAATCTTCTCAGACTGATATTCAGAATTTAATCATCTTAACCTCTCGATACACTATTGATCAAATTCCGCAGCTAGAAAATTTCCATTAAACATCACTGCCTCAGTTAAGACACCATAAATAATTAATTCTCTTCTAAGGATTGATGACAGGATCTTTTTACTGTTAGGAAGTGTTAGATGCCAAGCTTGAAGTAAGAATCAGCTATTTTCCTACTAATTTATACAAAACTGGTTGGAAAATTATCAGCCATGCTCATTATCCCTTGTTTATCTGTGTAATGATCTGCTTATTGGAGTTGTTCTTTCTCAGTTTTAGAAGCTCCGTTTGAGGCAGTACTGAATAGGACTGGCAATAAGATATTATCTTAAAGAAAATAATTAAATTAGACCCTGGAATTTAAATTTAGTTCATAACAATTTTTTGGTTAATAAACCAGCTATCATAATTTTAGTTATGGAGACTTAAGAACAAAGTTTTGATTTGCAAAATTAAAGTAAGTTAATGATCCCAAACACTTCTGCATTTGCTTCCATGAATAAGCCATAAATAGAGCAAGAAAACTTTAAATGCCTTCAAAATACCTTCAAGAAAAGCTGGAAGGGTACCTATGACATTAATGAGATTCTTCACTGAGCAGAAAAGCTGAGAAAAATACAGTGGCTGGTTGAAAATACGTTAAATCTCAAAAAATATATACATCTTTTTTTCTAATTCTGGTTCTTGGACTCTTCAGTGAAGATCAGCTTCAAACAGGAAGAACAGAGAAAAAACAATGTATATCCTCTCTATAAATCATAGTTTTAGAAAAGAATAAAGTTAATAGAACCAGAAGTTACAGAAGTTGCCAATCTAAACAATCTATTTCACAGAATCACAGAATTATCGAGGTTGGAAAAGACCTAGAAGACCATCCAGTCCAACCATTACCAATACTTCCCAGCTAAATCATACCCCTCAACGCAACATCCAAACGTGTCTTGAACACTCCCATGGTCGGTGATTCCACCACCTCCCTGGGCAGTGCATTCCAATGCCTGACTACCCTTTCCGAGTAGTAATACTTCCTAATGTCTAGCCTGAACCTCCCCTGGCGCAGCTTGAAACCATTCCCTCTAGTTCTATCACTGATTACACGAGATCTTATATCTGATTTCTTATATCTGATAAGAAATCTATTGCCGCCACTAAACACTTGCATATCCCTAGCAATGAGACATTCTCTCCTGCTAAGAGTGAGAATCCTTACTCATATGTTTCTAAGATCACTGATATAGGCATGAAAATACTGCTTCTTTGAAGGAAAAAAAAATAAATACATCTTACAGTGACAGATACAGTATAATGACACAACTCTGGAGGTTAAGAATTACAAAGTTCTTGCCCTCCCTGTCTGTCAGAAAAGCTCACCTTTTTTTCCCCAGTGAACTTCCTTCAGAATCAGAAGGGACCTGATGTGTCTTCAGCTTACAACAGTAATCACAGCTTTCCTATAATGAAACGTGTGAAATGCTATTTTCTCCAGAGGCTTTTAAAACCCACAATTAATTTCACAAGATTGCCTGAGACTGAAGAGGAATGTGTAATCATCCTAAGTGATCCAGGGATGAAGCTTGAACACACAAAGCAGTCTCTAGATGCTTATCTCATACAGCAACTGCCAAGCGCGTGTTGGCTGGGCAAATTCCAGGGATTCTGAATGAATTCAATAAAACCACAGAGGAAAAATCAAAATTTTTTCACTATGTGGGATCACAACAGATCCCTAATAGGAAAAAAAAATGATTAAAAAAATAGACAGTACTGCCCTCCACAACAGCATTGTTATTGTTCTTTTTTCCTCTTTCTCAATCCCTCAGAGGCCTTTCCAAGATCTACACACAAAGGCCAGAAGTTCTGAAGATGAGAAAAAAAGAAAAAAAGTAGATAAATTGGGAACAGAAGGTTGGAAAACGTACATCATTTTCTTTGAACCATGCAGAGAAACTGCCCCAGCTGTCCTTCTTGTAGAGATCTTGAACACGGGCACAGCCAGGAAATCAGCTAGGATTGTATCAGCCTCCAGTCCAGAAGCTGTTAACAGCCACACAGTAGAGCTTGTACATCAGATACAGGTACCTCTAGCCCACAGAAATTTCAGAAGATTCACCATGTTTGTTAGAGTCTGGATACTGAGGATTTTCAGGGAAAATAAATAAATAAATAAATAACCACACACTTTCTCTGTAGATTTCATTGAGCTCTTTGTCCCATTGCCTTTTAGCAGAAATCCTACAAATACCTTGATTTAGGGGCCAATTTAGACTGCCTACCTAGATGGGAAGTTAATGCAAGGACAACAGCCCTTTTTCAACTAGTATACCATAGCTACAATCATTCTATGTATACTTTCACAAAAGACAATAAAAATAGTCTTTAGGTATGCATACACAGGGATTCTTTTTAATTGTTTCAGAAAAGTTACTGTATTAAGCAAACTGCAGAGATATTTCCAAGCAAACAGCAGCAATAAGAAAATACGCAATATTAGGTGTACACACAGCCATTACTTCAAGCAAAGCTACAGCTGCAACAGGAAAAGTTGAGGAGAACTCACATAGACACACAGGTCTGCAAGTGCTTAAAAGACTGAAGAAATGCAAAATCTTCCAGATTACTTACCTCGAAATAGCACCTTATTCCTAAAACAAGGACATGACTGAAAAAGCAAGAGTAATATTAAAAGCATATTTAACTGAACCAACACGGGGTTTAAATTTATGACCTAAACTCACCATTCTTCTCAACAGCCTTTATTCTGCTGATAATATAACTGTTGGCTTGCTTAGTCTTCCAGTTAACTGTTCCATTACTGCCATCAGCAGAGCTTAACAAAAAAGCTTTTCAGAATAAAACAAACGAAAAAAAAAAAATAAAAATTAGTCAAATCAACAGACTTCCAGAAATTAAATATCAGATGGGATCAGATGCCTTCTTAACCTGGCTTCGTATTTAGTCAGACCTTAGGAATCTCAAGTAACAAAATGATAGTGTTTGACATGAATATTTATCAGTATATACTATTATTCCCGATGATCACATTTTGACATTCATTCTCCAAATAACTGCAATAATTGTGCATTAAATGCTTAAGCATCTGTAGACCCTTCTGCTGACATGATTATGCTGGTGAGAAACACAATGAGGCACATTCTGTGATAAATATATTTGCACTGGTAAAATCTCACATACAGACAAAGACATACCAAAAGTTACTTTCACCAGCATAATAGATTAGGACCAAAATAGGGAAAGTAATATAACCAAGAGCACAGCTTTGTTTATATGAAGATGCTGGCATGTGGGACTGAACATCTTGCCTTGCAGTGTAACCAATAATCAATGCTGAGAAAAGAACCAGTCAAAAAGTAATCTTCATCCCATACAGGCAGAGAACTGCCTGAAGTGTTTCAATCAGAACAGCTGAAGGCACAAGGTTTAAATGTGGTGAGGAGCAAAGCATAAAGGAGAGTGAAAGCAGCTGTAGAGCTTTTTTTTTTTTTGTCAGCTGTAGAGCTCCGCTTCAGCTGTAGCAGAACTGCCTGAAGAAGCTCCTTCTTCACCTCCAGCTTTTTGTTCTTTTGTTCCCCTTCCTCTGTGATGAATGATGCATCAGCTGTTTGTATAGTTACGTGCCAACTGAAAGTGGAGATAAAGGGAACTGCAAGTGAGATGCTAGGAAGGGGAGAATGGCCATAATAAATAGTGTTTCTTTTGACATACTTCAGGAATACAAACTGCGGCCAGAAGTTGTTATCAGACTAACATCTTCACTTGCATATAAAAATAGCTGTGTCAGAAACAAGTAGCAGTACTTTTGTCTCAGAAACATCTTTGCTGACAAACATGCATTCTGAATATGTAACTATCATTTATACTAGAAGCTTAGAAATTTGTGGGAACTTCTGATGGCATAGCTACACTGGCCAGTTATTGCCTTACTGACACTGCATCGGATTTAGGAGGTCAACAGACTGCTGCTTCAAGCAGCAGTCAGGATACACAAACACTGAATCTATGCATGTGGATGAGACATTCGTTAATGCTAATTTACCCCAAATACCTACACTTAATCGGGGTTAAAGTGCAACAAACCCCCAAATGTACTGAAATAACCGTTCCAGTACAGCATTTCTAAATTCTGAATTCATTAAGTTTTTTATATTTTCAGCATACACAGATGATCCAGGTCAGCAAAAAAAACAACATTATTCACACGCAATGTTTTACATCTGCCTCACAGGACAGTTTCTCCCTGCTGAATTGAACCACCTACCATGGACTGTCTTAAGATAACAGTGCTACGGGTTGTCCCACTCAGTGCTGTGCATGACCTTTAGTGCAAATTTTTAGTAATACTAAGAATGCTCAAGAAATTCCAAAAACAAAGGAAAACTAAAGTTGTTCCAGTATTCCAAATGGATGAATGAATGAGGAAATTAGAGTGTTTTCAGCTACACACCAATCCCAAGCAAAACAATTAGCACCAGATTTGATTAATGAAGAATTAAATGGAGAAGAGTACTAATCACAGTCAACAAGGATTTAATGCGTCTTTTCAAACTGATTCTTTTGATGAGTCTGATAAAGACAGCAACACTGACATTTTATCCCTGGACGTGCTGCACATCACCCAGCACTTCAAAAAACCAAATGCAAAATCAGTTGGGCATCTTTAAGCATAATAAAAATTAAAAAAAAAAAAAAAGACAGGTTCCAAGATGCATTTCTAACTAGAAGTGTTCACTGTCTTTGACCTGTCCACATGTTTCCTATCTTTAGCAGTGGGTATCCTATGCAGCAGTCCATACGGGAGCTGGAAAAGTATGTCTGTTAATCAGATGCCACACTTTACAGTGTAATGTTTTAATACAAATATACACATATATCACCATCTATTTGACTTTAAATGGCAGGTGTGAAATGTGACATACTGCCTGTTCAACAGCTTTCACCACAAGGAACAGCAGTCTCAAGCAAGAGAACCGGTCTGATGGCTAATTTATTTGTTATATCAAATTTCTGTTATGTCTCACAATGCTCTGGCACTGGTCTTATGCTACTGGAATGTTTAAATATATATATATGACCTGAATATATGTATATACTGCTATAATTGGCAGATAAAAGCAAAGGCAGGGAGCTTTTAATAAGGCTTTTTCCAGTACTTTAATAAGTACTGGAATTGACAAGGCACTACACAGAACACTGAGCTGTTTGTCAGGTTTAAGGTGATTGCTGATGTGCTCTTCAGTAGCATAAAAAGCAAATGCATACCCAGGAACAAAGAATGCATGCCATACTTACATTACAGAGCATGCAATTCGAGGATCCTGAACTCTGATGACAGAAACTAGGGAGATGTGGCAGGTAATGACAAAAGCTGGTTGAACAGAAGCTTTCGGTAGAACGCTGCTTAGAACAGCTGATACATAAACAAGTGCGTATAGGAGTAACAGGGAGATTTTCCTGTGTTTGACACAGATACGATCACTGTTCAAATGCTGTGTCTGGTATTTACACGGAGCCTTCAAGCAGCACAGTGACAACATGAAGAAAGCTCAGGGAAGATCTGTGAATGTGATTAAAGGGCAAAAGAGGCCTTATACTAGAGAGTGCATGGGTTCATACTCATTTTTATCAAAGAGAAACTCCAGAGATAATGTGATCAGCTTTCTTCTCAGTGTGAGTACAAGGTTAATGGTGTCAGGCTCTTCAGTTTGCTACATGTTACCAGCTGCCAAGGCACACACAGGAGCAACTGACAGCTCCGTGCATGGGACTTGACCTACCCGGCCCTTCTTCTTTAATTGTATTTGCAGCGGTCTTACATGGAGGTTTTAAATATGAATATTTAACAGCAGCATGTTAACCAGAGAAGATATCCTCAACAAGTTCTGCTCATATCACAATCCAAAGAGGGCCTGACTACCACAGACCAATTTACCTTCCCCACTGCTGTGCTTCCCTCTAACACTTGCCCACCATTCTGCACTGCTCCCTGTCTTCTTCCTTACTGCTTCCTTAGCAAGGATCTCTCCTCATTCTCTCCCACTACTAATGCAGCATACAGCTTCACCTCTCAAAACCCTGCATTTCCCCACTCTCCCATCCTCTGCCATAGTTCCACCCCTATAAACGTTCCTGTGATTATCTGTGTTCAGTAGGTAATGGTTATCTACCCGTTTCTGTTCCATCCATTCATGTCTGTAACATCTGCACATTTCAAGATGTTATGATTCCTACTCACTTCTTGGTTGTCTCTAACTTCCCATCTTCATGGCTTAGACAACCACTAAAAATAATCTACATTAAAAAGACACTTTGATTGTTTGTGTTTTAATTGTAACAACATTTAGGCAGAGTCTCTACTATTTCGCTGGAGGGAAATGTCAAATGTAGCTACAATCATGAATTGATGGACATGGAAAGTTGCCCTATTTTTACCAGTATTATTATTAGGTATTACAATTAAACAGTTACCAGACCTGAGTTCCTTCTTCACTATTAAGACAGCAATGTCATAGGATACTGGTTATTCAGTGATGAAAGCATGTTCATCCCAAGACATTATGTTAATTCATCAAGACCTACTCCGGAAGAGTCCAAAAGTAGTAGCAAACTATATATTCTTGTCTACTTCAGTTTATTCTTCTCAGTTTGATTGTTAACAACCTCTCTTCTAAAGAGAGGTTTTTATCGTGGTGACTAATGTCTGAAGTTCTGTAAGGAACTCTTAACCAAGTATAAATTCATCATGAACAAAAATAGGCCTTTATTTACATACTATAATTTACATCTAGAAGATAAATTCCTAACTTCTTGCAGTCTGGCTTTAGGATCTCTAAGACATCTCCTAAACTGTACTACCCATAAGTAACGACCTTCTGTAATGAAAAGCATACTAATGGAATGACTCTTCCCTTCTACAATTATTTATCCAAGCAAGTACTTCCTGACAACAGATTTGATTTATAGATCTGCTCCAGACCAGTACAAAGACTTAACAGGCATCATCTTCACTAGCTGACGCTAGAGAGCCCTGTATGAGGAAGATATCTTCCTTTGTCCTTACGGTGCGAGGATTTACTCCTCAATCTTTGTTCCAATGGCCTGTGACGCCATAGTTCTTTCAAACTAGCATTTTCTAACAGCCCTGCTGAAGGAGGTGAATCCCAGCTCCATCTGGGCTACACAGCACACACACCAGAGCAAACGACCCCATAATGGTCCTGGACAGTAAACAGACTACAGAGAACAATTTTTGCTTGTGTAGACTAGTTCTCAGCCAGATGACCCAATTCAGTGGCACTGTACAAGTGATTTAGTGCCCAGAAGGGAAGTACTGAAAAACACTAACCATGGAAGGGCAGGAAAGTATTTTCTGGCAGCTTCATGAGAAATGAATGACTACATAATCACAGCTTTTGAAGTGAGAACCAATAATCTCCTACTTTATTTTGACCACACTCATAGGGAAGGAGCAATACAACTCAGTTGATCTGGCTCAAAACAGATTCCAGGATCACCATGGGCACAGACAACTAATATTTCACTCAAGAAATACAATGCAACTGCAAAATGGCCACCCTCATTCAACTAACTTCTTGATAACCACTCATTCTTTACAAGCAGAGCATGGAGACAATTCACTGGCCAGCCAAATTCTAGCATGGCAGAGCACCTGTAGTTTTCTCACATAAACTTCTACTGTGTCTTCTTCTCTGACAGTAAAGAACAACTGTCTAATTTGTATTAGAAAAGCTTAACCTTAACTATCACTTCCAACAATGTCAAGAACCATTTTTCCTAGCACTGGAGATGATCATCAGCTACTGTTTGAGAGTCAGTTCCTTCAATCTAAGTGCAATACCAGGGAGCAAATGTGGGACTCTGAAATCACTATTTGAACTCTTAAAGTCTCTCGAAATCCCTGAATTTTGAGTTAATGTTCTATGGGGAAGGGAAGAAGTCAAGACAGAGTTACTAACAACCTGGACTTCTGGCAGCAAACTACCTCCTTCAAGAAGCTTCCAGGTATATAATTCACAGATCTTCAACAAGCACAAAAACACAGAAGTCAGGTTTGTTCTGTAGTCAAGCGCTACAAGAGAAACAGGAAAACCTGATCTCTATTAGTAAAAGAGAGCTCAAATCTAACCACGGGTTTTGTGGTTCTTCCCATGTTCAGTTTTTGTCTGTAAGGTTTATTTTTGCCCCTAAGCAGTGCTGCAGTACTACAGCATCTACTTAAAAACAGAACCGTAGAGGAAGGATTTTTATGCAGGGCTGTGGCTTTTCTCAGGGCCAGCGATCCTGGTTGGACATTCTCCCACAATGTCATAGCTGAGAGGTCAGGTTCTGGGAAAGCTGGGAGATGGGTTAGGCTGGAGGGCTGACATTTGAGAGCTATGATGAAAACAATGTTACTTTTTTCTGCTTACCGGGGAAAAAGAAAAAAAAAAAAATCAAGCTAGCGCTTGGGACAGTTTATATCATTTGAACTGCAAGAGTCTGTGTAGTAGTTAAATTCAGTCCAAAGACACATTGCAAAATCCTATTCTACTGAAGACAAAAGGCTATATAGGTATCACTGACAAAAACAATACCGTTCATGTTTCCTTTTTTTGTATCACTCTCAAGCAATCTATTCTGCAGTTTGAACTTAAGAAAGTCTGAAGTGGAAAAGTTAAGCCTAAAGAAGTCCTCAAAACTTCCTTTACCAGAGAGGCTGGATTAAGCTCAGCTTCCAGAAGCTCATCTCAGTAGAGCCTTTTTAGACTTAGTATCTTAGCTGACAAGAGAGTTCACCTCAGGACTGCCATAGTTTTCCCCTGGTTGCTATGCCACAGCTGTGCTCCGTAGAGGGAGACAAGAGAGGCAGGACGAATTTCCACATTAGGAGAAAGCAGCATCTTGCAGTACCTTCTACCCAAGAGATTCAGAGTTTTATTCTTGCACTGAACAGCTAATGCTTTGGTGCTAATTGCATCTGTATTACCTTCACTGCCTCATGACAAACCTGCTGTCAGTACCCAACGACAAGTACTGCCACACACATGAGGTATTAGATGTTTATTCAAATGTTACTCAAAAAGATATTGATCAAGCCGTTGTTTTTCAGACGATACACCACTGATCCCTCACATCACAAAACAACCTGGAGAAATAAACTTAGATCTAGCAGCAGATTTTGCTGCCCTGGGGGTACAGCAGAGCCCTGCCAGTATTGCTGGCGGCGGGTGAGCAGGAGCAGCTGGACGTCTTTCACTCTGCAGAACCCTGCGGGTGCGAGACCGGAGCATTACGTGATAGCCGTTATTTACACGACGAGAGAAAGGAAAACCTCTGCAGCTCCAGTCCCGCCACAGCTGCACTAAGCGCTCGGGCTGGTAAATAGCTCCGAAAGGCGGGGCGGGACGTGAAAGGCCGCTCTGTGCGCGGGGCAGGAGGGGGGCCGAGCGCCCGTCCCAGTCCGAGGAGGCAATGGCCCCGCTCTCGGCACGGAGCCATCCGACCGCGCAACGCCTCTGCGCCCGGGCCTCGGCCCCGCCGCAAGCACCGCCAAGCCTCCCCCGGCCTCGGCAGCGCGGGCAGATCGCCTTCGGGGCGAACCGTAACCGCGCCGACCCGCGGGGGAAGGAGACCGATGGAGCCGGAGCCGCCGCCGCGTACTCCAGCCGGGCCCTTGCCCGCTCTCTCCGCGCTGAGTCGCCGCCGTGACCAACCTGTCAGCAACAGCGTGGTCAGCGCGCCCCCGCCGCGCGGCCCGGGCCCCGCGCAGCACCGCATCGCCACCCGTTCCTCCGCCTGCTGCTGCTGCTGCTGCTGCTGCCGCCACCGCCGCCGCATCCTCCGCCCGCCGCCGCCTCGCCCCGCGGCCGCAGCATCCTCCCGCCCCGCCCCACCCGTCTCCAGGCAGCGCGGCTGCCCCGCGGGGCATGCCGGGAGAAGCCGGTCTCCACCCCCGGGCCAGTCGCCATGTTTGGGGGGTGGTGCAGCGCGGGGTCAGCTGGGGGTGTGGATGTGCCGTCGAAGTCTTGCATATATTAAGGTTCCTATCGCAATTTTACTTGCAAGCTCAGTTGTTTTTATTGTTGTTGTTTTTTTCTTCTTCGTTCAGCAGCTTCATCTCCACCTGGCAGAGTGCTGGAGGGGGCAGTCATTCTCAGGCTGTGGTGTGAGTGGGGTTCACTGCTCCCCAGTGCTGCTGTCTCACAGAGCGATGCCTTCAGGGAAGGATGCGGTCATTTCGCCACGTCAGGCCTGGTTATTCCGGGCTGCACAAGGGCTGTGTGTGCTTTCTGGAATAACTGCTGGTTCCTCGCTGCTTTTTGTGTTGCAGCCCCAAAGTGATGTCAGCATTCACACCTTTGTGGAAGCGAATGTTCCTGTGTAGGAGCTACACACTACAGCTTCCTGTATTGTGTATGCAGTATAGTCCCTGTAATGAAACTGCATAGAGAAGTAGAACAGCGTCTGGTTTTATGTATTATTTAGTAAGCTTGATTAACTTACTGTTTAAATTTGCAATACCTTAGGACAATTAGACACAAGAGAGGAGAGGGTTTTGTTTTTTTTGACACATCAGATGTTTTATAAACGTTTTGCTGCATATGTTAGCACAAGAGCCCTTTTGAATAGGGACAAGATGGTTAGTCTTCCCTTATCTGTGTGAATGGCACTCCTTTGTTGTGTATAGAGAATTCTGATTTCATGGAATTCTGTAAGTCTAAATGTCTTTTGCAGTAATAATGATATGCTCTTGAGATTTGGTAAGCAGAGAGAAAATCTGGCTTACTCAAAATACATTTGGATCTACTGAGCACTTTAGAAGCAGAGGAATAAAAGACAAGTGTAGAAGACTTCACCCTGTCTGGTTTTAATCTTGCTACAGCTCTGCATTTCCTATAATCCTTCTCATGAAGGGGAGCCCTGTATAGTTAGAGGCTCTTCAGTATAGAAATGCTGCCTGACATACAGGTGCAAAATGCTCTGGCATCCTCGTCAGCCAGCTCATCGTTCCAAGTGAAGGGATTTTGGTTATTTTTCCAATGAGACTTTCTTTCAGAATGTATTCACGTTTTTTATTTGACTACACAGATATTTATGAGCAGAAATTACACTCTTTCATTTAGCACTGTCTAAAAGTACTCTTCTGTTTCATCGCACTGTATATTCAAGTAGGCCTACTTCCACTCACCTGTTAATATGATTTTGTATTCATTTCCCTATGGCATTGTACAAAGCCGCACAGGTGCAGCTGTGCCATAACCACATCAGACAGCAAGCTCGTCCAACGATAATTCTGTTGCTAGTAAAAGGTCTGATTTTTGTAAACACACTTGTACTGTCATCAGCTTACTGATTACCATTTTCCTTACAAGTCATATAACATTGAGCTGTTCTTCCTACTGATGCTATAAAGCTGTCACCATCAAGGTTTTTCATGCAGTAACAGCAGTTCATTGCTCTGCCAGTCTGCACAGAAAGAAGACTGCATTTGTCTGAAATGTGTTTATGGGATACACTGCCCAAGAAGAAGTGGTTACATGTCATCAATCTCTAAGGAAATACAGCCAGAGCCTGCCTTGGCCTGTTGCTTCTTTCACTGGAGCCCTTGGGTGTGTATGCTTATATAGGTATTCTTTCTTAGTCATGTCTTGAGGCTGCCACTCCTAAGTGTAGAGCACAGACTTTCTTTGGCTTATTTGAGAATGTTTTAAGAGTTACTGTGCATGTTTTAAGAGTTCCATCCTTACTCACATTCATAACATGAAGCGATGCGATCAAAACAACTTGTTTGTGTCCGCCACCAATGACTTGATACTGGTGAGAAATACTCCCTGTGGAAGTATTTCTTTCTCCTTGCACTAAAATTGAAAGGCTGGCTGTTACAGAAGTGAATGGAAAGGAATGCAGTGTTGGGATATTTTTGCAGGAATTGGTTCATCTTCCAAATATGGTGCATTTCTTTTGTGGTGCAAGTAGAAGAGCTGGTTTCTAACACTGTCTATGATACCTTTTAGATAAAACTTTTAAATTCAAGAATACAACGACCTCATTTTTTTAATGCATGCAGTAGTCAGAATTACTGTTTCCTCATGCATTCTGCAGCTTTGATTTAAAGGTTTATTTTTTTCTTCAGGTACAGCTGACAGTCAACTTCATGCAGAAAGAATGCAACCAAATCCATTTGCTTTTTTGTCTCTTCGAACATGGGTGCTTGTAGCTTGATCTTTATAGATACTGAACACTTGCAAGTGCTCAGTGCTGCTGGAAATCCACTACCTAAGGAGGAAAAAAAATATAGTTATGTATGGTTTTTTGTTTGTTTTTTTAAGGCACTCTTGTAGGGAAATTAGTAGTTATTATGTAAGACAATTAAGACTAACTACAATTCTTGTTCCTGTTCACCATTTGAGGAGTCTGTAACAACACCTCTCATTACTTTTCCAAGTACTCGTATTTCTTTCATACTTGTGTCTTTCTAGTAATGACTGGAAGCCTTTTGGCATATTAATATGGCAATTTGTGATTGCAGTAAAGTGCTAATTATTATGCAAAGTTTAATTACATTTGATATGCCAATATGCTACTAGAAACTATTTACAGCAGAAAAATCTTCAAAAATTAAGCTTTTAAGAGTTTTAGTATTGTGTGAAATGCACCCAACAGAATCTTATGAAAACAAAGCCCATTATTCAAAATTATCTTCTGAAGTTGAACAGAAATAGATTTTTGAACTGTTTTTAGCTGGAATTTGGAACTCTGGTTTTCCTGGAATTTGAAATGAGTAAAAGGAGCACAAAAGACTGAATTATGTAACGTAATAGATTTCACTAGAATTTGGCATCTGTCGTGGAAAATACCATGCGTTTGGAGAAAGAACGTTGCATGTATCCAAATATGGAAGTGATAAACAAGGACAGTAGTAAAAAAAAAAAAAGACTTGGAAGAGAACAGGAACACTCTCTAAGTTAAAACAACCCACAGGCGGCTGAGTTTGCTGAACTAGCACTTGTAGAGCCTGCAGACCTGCATGCCAATGACTTCTACTTTTTTACAGAAATTACAGTTTCATGTGTCTGAATAGTTTTTGTGGCTTTTCAAACACTGCTCCACCTGAAATACTGGATCCTGTCAATGGCACAGAACTGTCACTCTCTTTACAAGCATGGATGGCCCATGTTTGCCCACCTCTCCCTCTGCCACAGGACAGCAGCAAGTGTGAAACAGTATTGAAACATTCTTCTCCCTGAGGAGAGATTTCTATTTCAAATATAACTGTGACTGGGTGCTCACCGATAGCTCTTAACTTAGTGCAAAAGAAAAAAACTACGGGCCCTGATTTCTGTCCTGCAATTTTCCTCAGGTCAAAATTTTTGGGAGTATATTGGTTCAAAGAATTAATATCTGAGTAAGATAACATAAAAATAGCTATACAGACAGTAAGTTTTATTTTTTCTCTCCTTGCTCTGTGTTGGTTATGTTTTGTAGGATGTAACAGAAAATAAATACTGAATACATATACTGGTATATGCCATGGAGGAAAAAGTAGTACAGAACCATTTTCTGAATTTATTAAAAGGTCTGTAGTACTCAGACTAGTTGGCTACTTAGTCCAGCATTAAGTGCCTCAATATTTTCCTCCTCTTTCTGTGAGCTCTGCTATTCTTAAACCTCCAGTTCTTAAATTTGGCTCAATCTCTTTTAAGTTCTGCAAAGATAATTTAGTGTGATGACTAAATCAGGTAAAAATTCTGAAGTGATTCTTCATTGTTCATTAAGTCGTAAGTTATTCTCAAAGTTTTCTTGTTTCAGCCTTTCTTGCATTTCACGTCAAGGCAAGCCTCCCACATCTGAGAAGGTAAGAGTGGGTGTCTCTTCAAAAGCATATGTGAAATACAATTATCAGAGTAAATGGCTGAAAAGTGAGAACTTCTGACTCCTGTTAATATATGGCTGCCTAAAGTTATGCAGCTTTTATGGATAATTTAACTAAGAGTCCTCTGTACTTCAGAAGTCATGCTTGTGGGCATAACAGAATACTTATACTTTGAATTAACCTTTATTTGTGTTTATTTGCTTCAGCAGAGCATATGCCTTGGAATGCAGCTGCATGGTGATGCACTCCCTGGATGTACAGAGTTATCACAAAAGGAATTACAAGAGAAACAGTGACTTCACAGAATCACAGAATTGTAGGGGTTGGAAGGGACCTCCAGAGATCATCGAGTCCAACCCCCCTGCTAAAGCAGGTTCCCTACACCAGGTCGCACAGGTAGGCGTCCAGGCGGGTCTTGAATATCTCCAGAGAAGGAGACTCCACAACCCCCCTGGGCAGCCTGTTCCAGTGCTCCGTCACCCTCACCGTAAAGAAGTTCTTGCGCACATTCGTGCGGAACTTCCTATGCCCTAGCTTCATCCCATTTCCCCTTGTCCTGTCCCCACGCACTACTGAAAAGAGTCTGGCCTCACCACTATGGCCCCCACACCTCAGGTATTTATAAACCTGGACTTAGACGAGCACAGTAGAAAATGCAAGCAGGGTGAGTGAGTAGATCCTCATCTCTGTCTCTGGCAACAGGTTTTTTCTGATTTTTCCATGTGTTTATCTCCAAACTGTCAAATTCACCAAATAACCTGGAGTACTGTGTCCAGTTCTGGGCTCCCCAGTTCAAGAAAGACAGGGAACTGCTGGAGAGAGTCCAGCTGAGGGCCACGATGATGATGAGGCGCCTGGAGCATCTTCCTTATGAGGAAGGTCTGAGACACCTGGGACTGTTCAGCCTGGAGAAGAGGAGATTGAGAGGGGAATCTAATGAATGTTTATAAATATCTACAGGGCGGATGTCAAGTGGGTGGGGCTCAGCTGGTGGTACTCAGTGATAGGACAATGGGCAATGGGCACAGATTGGTGCACAGGAAATTCCATGTGAACACAAGAAAAAACTTATTTGCTTTGCAGATGATAGAGCACTGGAACAGGCTGCCCAGAGAGGTTGTGGCATCTCCTTCTCTGGAGATATTCAAAACCCACCTGTATGCTTTGCTGCATAACATGCTGTAGGGAGCCTGCTTTAGCAGGGGGTTGGTCTGAATTGATCTCCAGAGGGCCCTTCCAACCCCTGTAATTCTGTGATTCTATAATCTATTACAAAGTTTAGTGGAAAGGATTGACATCATCCTAGAACCAGGATTTGTAACAGATGTAATTTAGCACTTTTGAAATGTGATCTAGACTTGGTGTTGCATATTCTTTTTAAGGGCTTCATGTGTGTTGACATACATGAGATTGTGTATGCCTATGAACTGAAATTCTTCATTTTCTTCGATGCAATAAATCAGCGCTTCTTTGGAGAAGTAGTTTTCATGCTGAGATAAGAGTCTGTGAACAAATGGGTGGTGGAGAACACCTGTCAAGAATCTTACAGGTTCCAAACCTTGGATCTTAGTGTTGTGTTGGCTGGAGTATGCAACTACAGATCAAGCTTTGTTAATGAATTCTCAATCCAAAGACGTGGAAATGAGAGCAATGCTAAAAAAGGTATAGTTCCTCATATTAGGAGAGTAAGCATCCAGAGCTTAGGGCGGCGACTTTGAAGAAAGAAATTTAGTCATACATCCCAGATGATGAGTAGAGGAGTGTGTTGGATTTGTACCTGGAGTAAGTTCTTGCCAAGAGTGGGAGTTGCAGAAACGCTCAAAGGAGCAGAGAAAAAACTTGTGACAGATATGAGTGTTATGGGCAGATTTGAGAAAATGGTTTGGTGAAAAATTGAATGTTTGCAGCCTGAAGGCATGAAATTTGAAAGAGATGATAGGAAGAAGGGCCAAGGTTTTCAAGGAACAAAGAATAAGTTTTCTTTCTGTTCCAGAACAAGCTTTGCTTGGAGGAACAATGAAATACTTGTATATTTTCTTTTAAGTAACTGTCACATGCTTTCCAGTGTTTTTGCACGAGATATTACCTTACATGGCTAGAGCCAGATTGAACGTGAAAGTTTAAAGCAAGCAGTTAAGAAAGACTAAACAAATAAAAAGCATGTCAGAGTATAATAATAGGGTTTGCAGCAATGACAATGTGAAGGCTGAAAGAGTGGAATGCAGCTGTAGTTCCAGGATTGTTGAATGTGGGTCTGTCTAAATTGAAATCCAAAGGCGTGCCTTGTCTAAAATTATCTGAACTACCTTTGATTAGCATGAAGTTCAAATTAAGGATCTTAGGCTAGTTTTGTATTTGGTATAGATATGTCTTCATGAAATGTATACTAACTGCAAGCAACAGACATTGAAATTTGGTCCCCAGAGACTAAGTACCAAGGGAGACAGATGTGTTTACTTTAGAGTAGAAATGCAGCACATAAACAAGATTGTGTTAGGTGACTCTGTTGTTTAACTCCCATGTCTTCAAACATCAAGTGCTTATACCTTTTTGCAAGTAAGTCGTATTTTGTTTAAGAGAAGCTTATCTTGTATTGCTGTGTTGTGGTATTGTCTGACTAGCAAGGTAAATGTCTCGCAGGTGCCAAATATGTCAGTTTAGTAAACATCGTAATTTATGAGTGGAAAAATGTAACATAAATAGCTGCTGGAATATAGAGTTTCAGCTGGAGAAGTGGAGGGCCAGGCAGGTGAAGGCATGTGGTCAAAGAAACTAGAAATGGCCTACAGAGGCCTTGTCCTTTACAATACTCATTTACTTCAATAGGAATTGAGAACTGAGCACCCTAGAAAATTAGATAATTTTGATTTTGGGAGCCCAGAGAGTTAAAGAATTAGGGCACTTTTTTTTTTTTTCCTCAGGTATTCGTGGTTCAAGATTTGCACTTATCAAATCTCAGGCAGGTTTGCTTTCTCTAGGTAAAGCTTTCATAGCTGCTGATGATAAATCGTATGAGCACTAGATTGGCTAACACAGACAAAATGGGATATTACTGTGGTATATATTATTGCTGTATACTGTAGTGAATGAGGACATGACCATTGTGAAGTGGGCATGCTGGCAGATCTAGGCCTGCTGTTAGAGAGCAGGAGAAGGAAGGGGTAATATGTAACATGTCCAATGGTCGTCATATTCATAAGAGTTCCATACAAATTTTGGTTTGCCAAACTTTTCTTTAATAGCCGTATGTCTAGATCCAGTTTTCTCCTCTCTGCAAGCGTTGTTGGCTTGTTCTGCTTAAGGTCTGAAGGAGACTTGAAATGTATCTTTTCAGCTACTCCTGCAAAAGTGTAAGAAAGGCGTTTCATTACTTTTCTGGGTTTGTTCCTGTAACTGTCATATGCAAATAAGCTACAGCTTCCTAGGGGGCCATTGATTTTTGCCTCCAGATTTTTAATGCAAAAAGCAGAATGTTGTAAGTTCTCACAACATCATCATGTTAATAATACCTGACCACTAAGCTTTACTAGTACCTTACATTCCAGGTTTCACAAGAGTTGCCAAGTAGTAGTGCAAAATGAGGTCTATAATAGATTCCTCAGGTTTTGGTAAGAATTCTTCTAAGCTTTTTCATGTTGCTTTCTAATTGACTCTTGCTGCCTTTTAATTCAAAGTAACTTGCAAGAGATTGACAGTAAGCACAGCATCGTTCAAGATTTTTAAGTCAAATTGTGATCTGTCATTTCCTTTGTTTTTGCACTGCTAGCAAATAGGAATTTAAAATGAGGTTAAGTTTCTTTGTTTAGAAATGATGTTCTGCTCTGTAAAAATCTTGATCTGCAGCATTTGCACGCTCAAAGCATTCTATGCCAAACATAGACAATAGAAATAACGCTTCTTGATTTAACCTTATGTTGTTTTGGTTAACATTCTCAATACTTAAAATTTTCACTGTAGAGTAAAACCTACATTTCATGCAGCATCTCTGACCTGCTTTGGAGATTTAAGTCTCTCCAATCTGGTTTCAATTTTTGCTTTTAAATCTTTCTATTTCTTCTTTTCAAGTATTCAAACCTACATCTTAATTTACGCCTCAAATTTTAAATCAGAAATGTTTAAAATAACACTCCAATTTGTACGAATGGGTTTTGTCCGATTCTTCTTTAACTGTGCAAGGCAATATATTTCTGTAAAAATAGTCTGCATTCTTTGATATGTTCTGTTCCTGCAAAAATGGCTTTGCTCTTTTGTGTACACATTTGCAAAAACTCCAGAACAATATTTAGACTTCTCTGTTTTAATGTGTGCAAACTCTTGGGTTTGTTGGTTTTTTTTGCCGCTAATCTGTGTTCATTTGAAGGGAATGTCTTTGCTTATGCTATGTGTTTCTCTGATTTGTGGTATGGCAATGTTGTCCACTGGAGGGAAGTCAGCAGTGCTATAAAGCTTAATCTAGCTACATTCTAGAATGCAGTGAATTCTTACAGTGTTACTGAGTTTAAGTTTTTCTTCTGAGTTATTGGCTGAGTACCCAGAGCAGGGCAGGCAACACATCTAGAGTTAGCATAACAGGAACCTCAGTGCAGAGTCTGAGCTGGACCACATTGGCCACCCTTGACATGCCTGATGGATCAGCCTTACCAACACAAGCATACCTGTAGTGTTTGAGGGTGTCTCTCCCATAGGCAGAGGAGAGAAGCAGAAACTGCTTTTTTTTTTTCTGGTATAAAGTGATTTGCGGACCATACTCCACCACCTCAGCCTGCCTTTCCTGTCTGTGAAAGACCATTGCCTCCAGGCCACTTCTAGGAGTTTGTTTTTTCTCTTTCCCTTGATTGTCCACTGCCCTCCCTCCTCTCTTGTAGATAAACAAGTTGTCTTGACACATCAATGTTTCACTGGTGTCTCTCCAGCTTGTTGTGCTGTCATCTTGAGAATAGAGAATGTGTTGTTTCTTCAGTGACTATCAATGTGTTTGTCATTTCTCAGTTGAAAAAAAGACCACCCAGAAGCAATATATGTTAGCAGAAGGTGATAATAAGGTGATAATAATGAGTTAGGAATACTGACCACTTTCCCAAATTGAGTTTTTAAACTTCTGTACAAGAACAGCATTTCTATAAATGTATTTGCTATATAATTAAGCACAGGGCAACCTTCTTTGGGTAGTTTGGGTGTTGAGAGAGGGTTGTATGCCCTGACTTATGGTGAGAGGTATTAACGTGCAAGTTTTACAGATCAACCTTATTTGTCCAGGTTTTTTCCTTTCTCTGATATTTTCCCTTTCTGTACATTCTTGTGAATACACGTTGTCACTCTGGTTGTTCAGACCTCTATAGCTTGCGTTCTTTGGTAATATTGAAGTAGTAAGACAAAAGATGAGATGCAAAGGAGAGAATTGATAATTGAAGATAACTGAATAAAAAGATAATTGAAAATGTTTGGGTCTGAGGAGCAAATGAGAAGTGTTTGCAGTTCAGTTGTAGCTGCCCTAAAGAAGAAGGCTGAGTGAAGAAAAGCCTCGGGTACCTTCTGTATTACATGGCAAAATGCAGCTGTGTGTTAATTTACCGTACTGAGAGTAACGGTTCTATTTATGTTAAAAGTTTTTAACCAGCTGACAGGTAATAACTTTGCCAATAAAATAATGAGCTGTACATAACCTGCAGAACATTCTGGAACTCAAAGAAAACAATGATAGGAAAACTATTTTAGTGAATGGAATCTTAAAAAACAAAGCTCTAAGGAGAGTAGATTCTCTGAAGCAAATCAGCCATTTCTGCAAAGCCTAGGAGTTTGTTGCCTAGTCCAGTAACCATGTTTGTTAAAAACTAAGCAGGGGAGTCCACGGTGTATGAAAATGGAGCAGAAAGCTATTCAGTGATGTGACCTTTACAGATTTCCACTTGAAAGGCTCCAGACAGAGACTAGAACTGAAGTGTTTTAAACTCCAGTCCAGTTAGAAAGACGTGCTTTTGTAAACTGAATATATTTTCTTGCCAGGAGCAGGGAAACATCCTTGCCTTCCTTGTATTCTAAAGTTGTTGGATCCTTACCAGGCTTCTAGCCATGAGGCAGTATTGTACACAGATCATTTTTTATTTTTTATTTTTTTTGTAAGGCACTCTAGCTTTATTTAAAGTCAGGATACAAGAAGATAAAACTTTCCTTTATTCTGATTGCAATTTTATAGAGGATAGACCACTTCAAATTCTCCATCTGAAGAAGAAATCAAGTGTTTTCCCCATAACAATGTGATTCCATATGTATATTTGTAACAGACCTTGAGTTGTAAGATTATTGCCACCAGGCAAGATAGCAGTTCAGATCATTTAGTCATTAATTAGAGGTTTGTTTAGCTTTGGGGGGAAAGAGAGGGAAAATGGTTTGTATTTTTTGAAAAAATGGACAGGCAATGAGTTACTTGCCTTTTAGAAGGAATGAATGTCTGATATATATGAACTAAAGACATATGTGTTCGCAGCAAAATGTCAGAACAAAGGTAAAATCTCTGCATGAAAGAGCTTACTGTGTAGGAGGACCTTTATGGAGTCGATCAGCTGCACTAAGCTAGGAATTGCAGTATTTAATTCTCTGTGAAGTTCTAATGTGAGCCTGTCACACTGAAAGCTGTGTGCTGATGTTCTTTTTGTTTGGCTGAGGAGTATTCAAAAACCGTTTTTAATGGGTAAAAGTGTTCCTAGAAGGATGCATGTAAAATAATGGAATGTTTGGTGGTGATGTGTTTTGGGAAGGAGACTGGAAGCTTGCTGCAAGGAGTAGGAAGTGACTTCGCATCATACGAAGCAGTACCAGTGTCAGATTGGTAACAAATATCCAATGCAATTGGATATAGGATTGAAAGAACAATCAGACATATCAGGAAGAATAGGATAAACAGAAGTGGAACTATTTGATTGCCAGGATGGAGGAAGCTAGTGAGGTGATTCATGATTTGTAAGAGGGATTGTTTTTATGGAAAGGGTTCATAGCAGCTGTGGGTGTACTAAGTAGGAATTAGGAAAAGCAACTGGAGGTAAGCAGTAGCTTAGGAACTTCAGAAGAAAGACAGTCAGAGCTCAGACAAAGGTTTCAGCTACAGGGAGTGAGAGAAGGGGCTTGCTTATTTTTTGAGGATGTTCTATTGTAAAGGAGGAATCAACAGGACTTGGCAAAATATCTGAATATTTTGGTGGGAGAGAGTGGTGGGAGAGAAGAATGACTGCAAAGTGATAGACGTGTTGTTCTGACAAACACAAGGATGTTGGAGCTCTAAACACATGGAATCACAGAATCATAAAATCGCTCAGGTTGGGAAAGACCATAAAGATCATCAAGTCCAACTACAACCTAACCATACTACCCTAACTCTAACAACCCTCTGCTAATTCATGGCCCTGAGCACCACATCCAAATGGTTTTTAAACACATCCAGGGATGGTGACTCAACCACCTCCCTGGGGAAAGTTGCTTTTGAATGAGGACAACTGCTATGAGGTTATAAACATACTTTGGTTGTAAGTATAGTTGAACAGAGCTGAATATTCCAATTACAATTGCAAACTGAGGGTCCTGGTATTTAAGTAGGTGTGACATAGCAAATTGTAGACTGGCATTTCTGTGCCTTTCTCCCTTGTTTATAACTTGGAGCTAGGGAGGAAGGACTTTTAATAAGCATTTAACAAAAACATTTAGTCTGCATAGGCCAAGTGCACAGCTTTTATGAAAGCAGGAAGCAAAAAGAATTTGCATAAGTGTGACAAGAAAGATGGTAGCTTGCAGTAAGAGCCCACTTACGTGATCAAATTACTGTTCAGTTAATGAATGCCTGACTTTAAATGTTGATAGTGTGACTGCCGCAGTATGGCTGAGCTTTGTCTTACATCTTTAAATATTGGCATGGGAACATTCACAAACTGCAGTGAATTCTCTCTCTTAAATTCCACATAGACTTTTTTACTTACTGAAGAAAGAAAAATGAGGGAAGTATGTTCAGTTTTATTTGGATTGCCTACTTTGGGTTCGGCTAACTGTTCATGAGAATAGCATTTTTACCAGAGAAAAAAAGACTTTACCACCTCCTTAATGTTTGTAACTTGAACTCTGTGGCTAACGACACTAAATCTTGAACTGATATTTATGCTTGAAGGGCCTTCTTATCTATATCTATATATTTATTTAAAAACAAATTGTATTCTTTTGTAATTAGGTACATGTTAGGATCACTAAGACTATTTAGCGAGTAAAATCATGCTTAGGTATGAGACAAAGCTGAACCTAAATCCTGCCTGCTCCTTTTCCCATCCTGCTCCATCATTTCAAAGAATAATGAAGAGGTCCAACTTCTGTCGATGATGGAGTTACAGTCTCACAAACTTGAAAAGCATATGAAGCTCCAAAATGAATTCTGTTTTCTTTGGGTAGCTGTGAAGATGACTAGTATAATTATCTGTGAAGGAGTTTTTGCACTGTTCCTACTGAAATACAAATGTAACATAAAGTATTTCCAGCCCTTGATTAAGATTTTGCACGTCATTAAGTGAGCAAAGTGACTCTTTCTTGGTAGTCATTTACAAGTGCTTCTTTTTTTCTGAAAGAATAGTAAACATTTGTTCTCTCTCTGCGTGGCTGAATTTCACAACAAAGAAACAGAAAGTTCTCTCTCGAAATCTCTTTTATTTGATATTGGCTGCAAATTGTGTAGGACACTGCACGGCCTTGGTCAGTTTGTTGGGGAAAAAGTTCATTTTTCTCACTTTTACTGTATAGCTTAAGTTATATTGGAAAGGCAGGATGTTAATTGCTTGTCTGCTAAATCACTAATATCATACTGTTGGAGTTGATTGTTTAATGTATCATGAACATCATATGTTATTACAGAGTTGATTATTTAATGTATCATAAATGTCATACATTATTACTTCTAACAGGCTGTTCCCCTACCCAAACATAAATGCTAATATACTGAATCCCGTATACAGGAGCATTTACTTACCAGAACTATTGGAGTTGTCCTAACAGTACTTTCTGAGTTATCCCAACAGTACTTTCTGAGTCCTCGACAGAATTTTAGGTTATTGTGCTACTTCAATCTGGCCTATGATAATAGGCATTTGCATGCCTTTTAGAAAAACCTCAGCCAGATCTCGAGCATATTTAAATGAAACTTGAATGGCTCAGTTGGCTTTTTGTGTTTTGCAGCAGCTTTACAGTCTGTGATGAGAAAAATGCTTGTTTATTAAAACCAGTTCAGTGCACAAGGAGAAGTCGATGCATATGGGAATGTCCTCTCAGCTTTTGTCAAGACAGACTGCGAGTAGTAAAGTATGATCTTACAACTAAATTGCATGAGCGACAGGTTGTTATGTGAGATTTTATATGCCTTCCTGCTCTTCTTTGAGGAAAAAAAGAAAAATCCTACGGGATTTTGTCCAGACCATCTAAATCTAAATTTTGAAAGCTGGGCGCTTACTGATGAGTATTTAGAACGGTGTCCAGTCAAAAGGTTGTCTCTTTGCATAATATCTGCCAGCTAAATGTTAGGTGTCTATGTTCCTTTCCTAATAAATGAAAAGAGCTAGGCAGCTCATGCGAGGCAGAGAAGTCTCTTGAGATAAGTGAAATGAATAAATTGCTAATGATGCTTATCTGTCTTTCCGTGAGCTCTCTGGCAGTTAGATGGCTAAACTTAAGTGAAGTGAATATCTTCTATGATGAAAACCTTCTAGAGCAAGCATCTAAAAATAAAAGTGATAGATAATGTACTTTCTCAAACTCACATCAACAGATCAGTTTCACTACCATTTGCTGTTACCATAGTATCCAGGCACTCTAGGAATGCGTAAGGTGCTTGAGGATATATAAACACAGAACAAAAAAAAACAATTCTAACTCCAGGAGTTTACACCCTAAATATAAACCAAGACGGCCAAAGAATACAGAAATGCAGGTGGGTTAAAAGAAGCAGTGAGAATGCCCTGGTCCGTAGTAATAGCAGCCCAGCAACACCCCAGTAGTTGGTCATTAAATTTTTCAGGCATCATAGCAGAAGAATTTTACAGAGTGAGTTGAAAGCTAGAATTGTAACTTTGAGAATGTTTCAAAGGAGTGCTGCTGAGAGTAGAGAGGCACAGAGACATAAACTTGGAAAGTAAATATGTGGTCACTGCAAACTGATGGTAATTTCAGACCCTGGTTTAAAGCAGGGTCACCTAGAGTTGGTTCCCCAGGCCATGACTTCAAGTATCTGAAAGCATGGGGGCTAGTATTTGACCACCCTGACAGACAAAAAGTGTTTTCTTAAGTTGAAGTGGAATTTCTTGTGTTTCAGTTTGTACTCATTTGCTCTTGTCCTGTCCCTGGTCACAACTGTACAGAGCCTGGCTCCATCTTCTTCATACCCTTCCATCAAAGATTTATACACATTGATATGCTCCTCCTAAACCTTCTCTTCTCCAGACTGCACAGTCCCAGCTCTCTCAACCTCTGCTCATATGACAGATAATCCAACCCGCTGATCTTCATCATGGCCCTTCACTGGAAATGCTTCAGTTTGTCCATGCTGGACTTGTACTGTGGAGCCCAGCACTGGGTCCAGCACTCCAGGTGTTTCTCACCAGTGCTGAGTAGGGGATCACCTCTCTTGAAGTACTTGAACTAGCAGTACTCTTACTGCAGCACAGGAGGATGTTGGTCTTCCTTGCCTGCTTCTTACGGATTTTGGCCTGATAGAATCCAGAGAACTGAACTGAAGTATCAACCTAGCGAATTTAGGATGGCATTATCCCCATATCATTCTTACTCCAGTTTTCTTAAATAACAACTATGTCAGGCATACCCAGACAGATGTTAATTTCATCACTGGGGGGTGCGTATGACTTCTGTGTAATATCTTTAAATGAAAATTTCACTGATGTCAAGTACAACTCCTGCTGAAAGTGATGAGCAGAACTGAACGTCATGAGTCTGGAAAGCAGCAAAGAGTTCATTTGGCATTTGGCGAATCCTGAGTTGGAAAGAGGACACGTTGGTTCCAGGAAAGGAAAGCAGGCTGCCTGGCATCCTGCCTGCTGCACTCTGGATGAGGAACAGCAAAGGTGGCACCTTCTGTGATGCATTGCAAGTTGCACAGCTGGGAGAGGCTGGAGTGCAGGGTCAGATGGGTGAGGGAGAGATAAGGGTGGCAGGAGGGAGATCAAAAGACTCCTGAGTAAGCATGGGGCCAGCTTGTCTCCAAGGTGAGGGAAAGGAGACAGAAAGGAACTGGATGGAAGTGAAAAAGGAAAGCCCTTCTATATGCTTCCTTCAAGAAGCAGTTGCAGCATTTACATGTAAGGCGCTGAGTGATTTGAGTTTCTTTGCACTGAGCTGTAGTTATTTTGAGCATACCCAGGTGGTGTAAGTACTGACTACGAGAAAAGCACAGAAATTTCATCTGAAGTCTGATGCTCCTACTGATTAAAACTCTTGAAAGTAAAAACTACTTTTTTCAGCATATGCAATTTGTCTGATAGAAAAATGAAAGCTGCCGCAGTTTCTTGACCTCATGAAATGGCACTGCGTGGGAGCTACACACTACACACGCAATGCCAAAAGATGGCAACCTTAGGCTTCCAAAGTAAGTCCCTCTGCTGAACAGCTCTGCAGCTCTAAACTGTTTGCAGTGGTGAACATCAGAAACTTCTGGGTTATCTCAGGCTGGTCTTATTTTTATCCATCTATCCCATTTTCCATAGTTTTTCTACATAGAAAACTGAGTTTATGTGACTCAGTTAAAAAATGGGCAACTTCCCAGAAGTATTTGTGTGCTTGAAGGAGGGTGAAGATAGGAAACCTTAGATCTGCTATATCTGGGCTTCAGTCTTTGACTTCTGCTGTTTACAGCAGTGAGGCTCTGCTGTCAATCTGTGCTAAAATGATGTAAATACAAAGGGGTGCTGAGGTCTGCTTCTGTGGCACAGCGATCAAGCGCAGATAGTTTAGGAGCTGAATAACTTGAATACTGTAATACATTTGCTGTTCTCTTACTGAATTATTTATATTATTTATATTTATTTTATTACTTTATACACACACCACATGGTCTTGTCCCTATCAGTAGTCTTAAAATGGAAATTACTGCTGTTTTGAAACCCTGCATAGCTCTGAGTTGGTATGTGTTTTCAACTGACGCATGATCATGCACACAGACTCTTTGTATTCATTCTCATGTTTCCAAAAATCCATCTTTTTTCCTGGTTGTTATTTGTCTTCTGATTTGATCCCCATGTCCAATTCCCACTTTGTTGTTGGCACTGCTGGTTTTGTTCATGTATTTTGTTTGCGAGTAGATACGGGCAAAAACTTCACACACCATTTCATTGAAAAATGCTGTTATTTTGGAGTGTTTTGTTGAACTGTAGTTTTGTCTGAAATTACAAAAATAGAAAACTCTGATGCCGCAGTTGAAATTCTCTGTTTTGATAAAAAAATACTGCTTTTATATTATAGGATCTTTATTTGATAGAAAATGAAGCGTCTTGCTTGTTTTCAGAAGTCATGTCTGCAGACCACAAGCTTTGAAATTCCGTCTTGGTTTGGCTTAGAAGCAGATTTTGAAATCTCAGCATTTGTGAAGCAGAAATATCTTTCTCCAGGCAGCTCTAGCAACAGGGTCACAATCTGAGCCCAACTCTGTTTTATGCCAAAGCTTTTCACTTCTGTGATCGTTCATCTGCTTCTTCCCTTCTGCCATCCAAGGATAAAAAATTGTATCTAATTTTGGTTGTTTCAGTTCCTTATGATTTTCTCTTCTTTACTCATACTGCAACACTGCAGGGAGGTAAGCCCTGGCCTAGGCTGTCGCTGTCGTTCCTCATGTAAGCAGCAGGACTAGCAGAGAATGCTGAGGGTGGTTCTGCTGCTTTTTGCTTTTGTGCAGAAAGCTTGTGGCTTTAGCGTAGCCTCTAAGGATATTTTCCTCCTGTAATGCTGGTGGCTCAGTCTGTAAATGAGTGCAATGCTCTAGTCATTAGGTATCATTTCATGTTACTTGTTTCTCCTTAGTTATTTTTGCTGTCTGTATTGGTAAGATTTCAGGTCTCTGTCTTATCTCTATCCAGTCCGTCCTGTGCCAGAACCCGTAAGTACATTTATCCCTGTCACACCTGTGGAATAGAGAGCTTGTGGTCCATCTGCTTTTAACAAATAGAAAACTTAGCTCTGCAGGGGCAGAAATCTAGATGAAATAGAGGGAAGAAATGGAAAATGGATTACTGTGCATAACTTTCAGGGGACGGGACCCTGATCACCTCTGTTAAATGTTTGGGGTGACATATGTTGCATATGGGGAATGGTGATCCAAAAGAATCGGCATCCTCAGCTAGAAGCCTCTCTGAGGCAATTAATGTGAACGGGGATGTCTCTGAAACCCTGCCTCCTTCTGCAGCTTTGGCATTTAGCTCTGTGTGGGCAGCAGCACCTCCTTCATTGGCACACCGCCGCTCCTGCTGGTGCATGCAATGCCTGTTCTCTGAGCTCCAGGCCATGCTTTTATCCTTCCTTTTGTGAAGCTTACTGTAGTTTTGCTATGTTCTCACTGCAGGCATTATGTTCCTTGGGTGCCTGGGGCCCTGGGGTCTCCAGTTAAGATAGAGAAATGATAACAGCTGCCAAGATGCTTCATCTTCTGCTTGCACTGAAGCAGATTTTTAGAAAACTTACAGGTTTAACTGGGAAGTGCCCCTTGGAATAAGCACTTTGCAATGGTCTGGTTTGTAGTTTAGGAGCTGCAGTATAACTGTGCAGGTGTTTAAGGTCTCTGCTGTGTGTAGCCTTAAGCTGGCTTCCTTTAACTCCTGTCTGCGTAGGGCTGCATGTGAGAGTGCCCATGCTCTTTTCCCTGTTCCTTTGCTGAGAATCTACTGAGAAAAAAATATATGAAATCACTTACTAGTCATCATTTCTGTAATACTTTACCCGATAGTCAGGTCTCTGTAATACTGCTCGTCATTATAACTGTTTCTTTCAATCATCTGGCCTGTTTTGAATCTGCATAACTTCTTTCTACAGAAGATAATTAGCTTTAATTTTAAGCATAGGATTTCTTATGAAGTGCTGTCATTATTGAACCTACTGCTTTTCATTCATCAAGGATCAGGATTTAATAGAGCTCTTCTGCCTCCCACAAAATTTTGTATTTAAGTGAACGAATTTTTTTTCTCCACACTTCTAAAGGTACCCCCTTGGCTCTGTATTTTTCTCTTGAGGACGCTGGGCCACTTCCAACAATTATGCATTAATTCTTGCTTCATTAAATTTCTTTATAGTATAGCCTTGGTAAAACAGTCTCGGTGTTTCAGGGGAGACTGTAGAGGTACATCTGATGGCAGATTTTTACCCATAAAATGAGATCTACGGTCTCTCATCAAACTGTCTATCAGTAGACTAATTTCAGTTATACTCTTTGTTTTACGCTGATTAAGTAGATCTCTGTTCAGAGAGAACACGCTTCCTTATTCCAATACCTATTTTTTCCTAAAAATCTCCTGAACTAAAAATCATTGTGGCAAAATACTCATATCTACATCTTTTGCTTGGCAGAAAAAAAAACGAAATTAGCGGATGATTTGCCATCCAAGGCCTGAACACAATTTCAAAATGACTTAAGATTTCCCCCTGCAGAAACTTAATTCTCTCCATTATTATTGGCATTTCTGCTGCGCACGTAGCCCCTCTCAAACTTCACTGGGGTTAGTTTCCATGGGAACCAGAGAATGAGAACTGATGAATCTCGAAACAGTCAAATAATAATCTCGCTTTTTACCAGTGGGCAAAGATTTACTTCTTCAGTGTTTAATGGAAGGCACTAGAGCTTATTACGTTTTGAAGGAGAGGGGGAAAAAAGGCATCTGTCTGGGAGCCAAGTTTGTATTGTATATCTTTAGGGTTCATACTAAAGGCAAACCAGTACGTTCTCCTGTGCTTTTAGATTTCCTGAGTGATGGAAAGAGAAAGTCTCTTCCTCTGGTGAATCCAAGCACCCGTTGGCAGGGGGAGATGAGGAGGGAGCTGTAGTCACCAAGAAGGGAGCTGAAGAAATGTCTGCCAGAGGTACCGAGGCACTTCATGAACACAGCACTAATGAATGATCCTGCAGGAAACCTGGGGACAGTGTACAGATCCTGGCTCTGACCTTCTTCCAGAAGTGAACCGCCCAGGCTTTTGCACAATGCTGAGTGCGCCTTACCATGACCTCATATAGCCTGCAGCCAGGCTGTTCATTGTGGCTGTGGTTCCAGGGCAGGGAGCAGACTTCCCCAAGAGTGATGATAGGCAATGGATAAAGTCACACTGAATTCCAGTGAGATGATTTGCTAAATTCCCCATTAGTTGACCAGCTAATTTCCAATGTCTTCCTGACATACTGAGGATACCTATGAAGGACCACGGGGATGAGAACAGTTCCACTCTTACGGAGATGTCACATGGCAAGGAAAGAGAGATGTCTGCCCTTTTTATGATCTGTGATACGTGTTATGAAAGATATTCTCCAAAAGGAAAAGAAAGCACAAATCCTGTAGCAAAGTTCCAGTTGTCCATAATTGCTGATGGATAGACCAGAACCGTATTCCTTTCAGAGACCTATTTGACTAATACTATGGAGTTTTAAAGTAACATAATTCAAAACTTGAATTTTAGGAGGCTAAATAGCAAGATACATTTTAAAAAAGGTTTTCTCTTAAATTCGTTTTTATATTCTTTTCCATCCTGTCATTTTCTATTATTTTAGAGCCTAAATACTTAATATACAGTTTTGTGTAATGATTTGATCTCTATTTCATAAACATAAAGAGATAAAAAAGAGAAGCACATACATAAAATATTATTACATTGTTTGGAAAAAAAGCATATTTTTTTCCAGCTAGTTGAAATGGTAGATCCTGAGGGAGAATCACTATTGTTATTTCTGCTTTGTATATTAGATCAGACATAGATGTGATTAATGGTTTAATCCAGTGTTTAAATTAAGAAATCTCATTTCTGTCTGTTACCAGTAATTAATATGTTTTAAACACTGAAGGCAATTACTGCATTTGAATTCAGGACAAAAACTGAGGGTTTTTTTCCTCAGCTTGTGGGTGGAGCTAAAATAAAACAAGATGTTTGCCTTATAAAAGTGTAGAGAGGATTTTTCTGTGTTAAAGCAGTATTTTAATGGGCTTATGAGATAAAAACGCGGTTGTATTACTAACAATATCAAGGAATGGCAGATATGGGAGCAGGATGGGCTGGCAGATTCAGTGCAGGTAAAGAAGGTGGGGTTCTGCTGAACTGTTATGCTGTGACTTTGGGTTGCTTTATTTGGGCGCCCTTAGATAAACAAAGAGGCCTTTCAAGCAAGAGGTGTACAGTTTAAAAGTGCAACATACTGCTAATTTCATTTTTGAATTCTAGTATTGCATTTTATGTTTTAACACATTTCCATGTTGAATTATTGCTCTGCTCAGGTCTGGTGATTGAAGGTTAATACAAAGGAAGTGTATTTCCCTATTTTTCATGTCTAGCGGAGTTTATTCTCTGAGTACTGCTTGACTGAAACAAGCGTTTGCCCGGTTCTTACATCTGCTGTGAGCCCCATAGTAGGCCCAGCTGCCAGCAGCAGAGGATATCAGACTCTCAGTGTGGGCTGACCAGCCAGCCTAACTGAAGTGATGCTGGGAAAGAGGCTGCTCCCCTTTCTGACAGTCTGTAAACAGGCGTGTGGTTTTTTGTCGTGGATGCAGAGTCTGAGAAGGAGCCAACAGACACTACTACTGGTAGGCTACTTAATGCTGCGTTCCCTCCGGTTCTCTGAGCTAGATCCTTAATTGCTGATCACAGACACTTAGGCACAGTGGTTATTACAAAAGAAACCAAAGACTGTTGCCACTGATGAATCATAAGTCTCAAGAACTTTTTTTTTTTGGAGGTATCAGAACTACTTGTCTCTAAAGTCTGGGTGGTACAGTGAGAAAGAATGCAAAGATAATCATATAAAACCAGTAGAAATAGTGGTGGATCCTTAACATCTGATAGAAGAAAGATAGAGGAACAAAGGACAGGGCTGATACGGCTGACATTCCATCACAGCGTGCCCAAATCAAACAGCACTGTTTCCTGGGAGATCAAACAATGCTGTGTACTTATTAATCACGAGAGAAGCTCTCTGCTGTTCTCGCAAGTCCTCTGAAACCTGTCTAACTCGAGTGGGCGAGGATCAGCCCACCCGTGACAAACTGCTGCAGCTTTATCCTACACGCTGTATATTATCAAAAATGTTATGTCTGCTCTGAACAAAATGTCCAACCGTGACAAATGTGGGCAGTGCTCCAAGAAAGCGATCATGTCTTCGTGAGAAGATTGTACTTAAATTCAACCTTGAGGTTGGTTAATTCATTTTAATTAGACTAATCTGCAGACCTCCATGAGACGCTCATTTTTTTTAAGCCTCTGTCATGCTCACTGAAATAAACATTTCGTGCAGAATAGTGTCCTGCTAACTAAGGTGGTCTGAAATCGCATCCGAAATGTACAGTGTTCTTCTCTATAACTGTGGGTGTATGCTCTGATGTTCTTTACACTGACCCTGAGCTCCCACTGCTTGTTACAACAATGTAGATGCTTTCGGAAACCTTTCGCCGAAGTACCAGGACATCCTTTTCACCCAGAGAGCTTCTGTTGGAGATGTACTTGTGTAGTCCTGGCTGATTAACGCATGGCTTTATCGTTGTTAAATTGCACATGATATGTCTCACTGCTGGAATGCATCCTATTTTGATACAGCACGAGTCAGAGTTAACAATACAGCTCTTTTCATCGCTGAAAATCGTGATAAATGAATACTAATACAGAATATACTCTTTTGTAAAGCATTGTATCTCAGTGGAAGGCAGAACTATCAGATGATGTGCATTTTTTTTCTTACCCATCCAAGGAGGGGATGTGTTCTCAGTAGGTAAACTAGGATCTAAGAGTCTTTGAAGAATTACAAGCATCAACAAATTTTATAATCACTAAAAATCTGTTTTCTACGTGCTTGCTCTCTGATATGACACTTGATTGTCAATCATATTTGTTTTACCATGTTTTACTATTTGAACTTCCTCACGAGATGAAAAGCTTGCAGGGGCTTTTGAAATGTAGGCTAGGTTAGAGAAAGGGCTGTGCAGAGCCTTCATTTAGAAGCAGCTTGTTACTGTGGCATTCATGTCTAATGTCAAAATGCTGCACAAGTTTTTAGCTGCAAGACTTACAGTGTTATTTTAAATAAAAAAGTTGGATTCCCGGTGAATGGTAGAAATATTGAAGCAGAGTTATTGTAATGACGTGGCCAGACAGGTCTGTCAGGGAAGTCTTGTGTACTTGCTTATGTCATCTTGTATAAAACAATAATATTTCTATTGTTTGTTTAGATGATGCAATGAATGTGATATGTTGTCTCTTCCAATGATGCATGCCAGATATATTTTACTTACACAGAAACCGTTGGGATGGCCATTAGAGAATTTGGCAAGAAGTTGCTTCACGAGCATTAAGGAGTTTCTCACAAAAGACGTCTCTACTCGTGGAAATCATTAAATCTATGAAATGTAAACCTTAAAAATGTAAGGAAGGCGAGGTAAGAGAGGAAAATGAGTGGTTTTAGTGTCGATACAGTTTGACTCAAACTTTTAAAATGGTGGGAAACAGCTAAAGGATTACAATGCATCTGTCATTATTCCAGCTGCTGTTTAAACAGTTTTATTTCTTTGTGCTGTCTTTGGTAGATCTTGTAACACGTATGACATAGCTCAGGATTATTTTAACTACATAAGCATCAAATGATACTGTCTGTGTTTGAAAAAGCATCAGGTCCTCTGCTTACTGTACCACTTACTGAGTTAAACTTCCTGAAGTCCCTTTTTTAAGGAAAGAAATGAGTGTCAGACCAGAAGATCCTAAAGCGATAGATAAGGTATTTGTTCAGGAACAAGGAAAAGCAGCGCCCAAGAAACAAATGTGATTCAGCATGTTGGAAGCATCTTGTTCCCCAGATCTGATCTGTTCCTGATTTCACTGAAATTAAAGGCTGTTTTGTGTTCGGTTTCTGTCACAGGGGAATTGGGCTCACAGGAGCTGAGCAGATGCCCTGGTGATACACTAGTTAAGCTGTTGCAGGATGACTCAAGTGACTGACTTGGGCTAAAAGAGAATCTAGTCTAATAAGCGGGGTTGCATTTTTTTCCCTGGTAACATGGCTGTAACTTACACAGCTGTCTGCTGGAGATTTATGCTGTGCTCTTTTCAAATGTTCCCATCAGCACTCCCACTCAGGCACTAGGCAGACTGAGTAAGTCCATGGCTGTGTTTCAGGGGTCTCATACCATGGTGTCAGACTTTCCTGACCTCTCAAAACAAAGGCCCCAGATAAAAAAAGTTCTGCTGGCTTCCCCTCCTCATCTGCTTTTCCCGCAGTGGCCCTATGTACCTAACCCTGTTCTGTGTGCATGGGTAAAGAGAAAAGAACAATACCGAAAGCTTAGCTGCCCCTTGTTTGGGCAGGCAAAGCTACAGACTCTTTGCTTAAGGGCCAGAGAGATTACCTTCTTCTTCTCTTCCCTATATAATCATGGCATCCCAGTGTGGGAAGTGCAGAGTCTTTTTCATGCTTCTCTATATTTCGTAACCTTGTAGAGGAAGACTTGTGTGTTGGGATAAGATGATGCCAGGGGAGGTGCTTAGTAGTTCGTATTTACTGTGTGCTGTGGTTTTCCCAGCTAAGAGGTAGCAGGGGAAAGGGAGAGTTCTGACACCTACCTACTGTGAAAGAGAATATACTTTTTTGGTTTGTTTATGGGGATTTTGCCACGCTTCTGCATCTGCGTGGACACAGACCTATCATAGGACTCCTGACTTCAGTCTGTATCCATTTCCATTCAGTAAGTTTGAGAAGAGTGAAAATTTCACTTTGGATTCTGGCATGTTTGTATGGACTTGACACCTGGAAAGGTTCATTAGTCAATCATTTCATTTCCAGAATCATTAAATAAACAAATAGATAAATAATTAAAAGGACCTGAGAATGGGGAAGGTTTATTATTCAAACATCTTTCCAGAACTGTCTATAACCTATCAACTTATGAACCTGTAACTGGTACTGCTGTTTTCACTGTCTGCAGTGGGTCCTGCACTAGGGTGCTGGTCCATCCTCTACATGTGCCCTGTGAGAGCTGCAGCTGCAATTGAGGCAGGTGCCATTGGTGTGGCTCCTGCCAGCATGGCCTTCGCAAGGAATGGAGGAAGGAGGGCCCAAGGAGCCTGTCACTGTGCTGCCTGTGGGTGCTGGGGATGTTCCCACTGTGAAGGGCCAGCCATAAAAGCAGGTACTGTGTGAGGTGGAGGAGCAGAAGTGGCAGCTGAGGTCTGGCTGCGGCTTGGTGGCGGCAGAGAGGGGACCTGTATAGTTGTAATTATACAAGGTTGTAATAGATGGATAGCCAGAGGTTATATAGGAATAATTCACCAGTGCTGAGGCTCACAGTTAAGATGGATGCTCACCAACATTGAGGCTTGCTACAAGGAACTCCACACAAAAGAGATGCTGCCTTAATGGTGGTCAGTCCTTAAATGGGATCTAGGAGAGGTGGAATCAAGCTCCACCCCTTCCGGGAGCACAGCTGAATTACCTTCACATGTGCTCCTGCAGCTGACCCGTCACTTGCCTCAGATGGTTAATCAGAGGTTCAGGCTGTGATTAACAGTTTCCCATACAGGGCCATAGGCTGACACATTTCCCTCTGGGCTGGCAGGGTTGGAGCAGTGCCGGCTTGGGTGGCAGCATTCTTTGTGCAGTTGAGTGGCAAGGGGCCCATAGGTACCACTGTCTCTGTCCTTTCTTTCTTTTTCTGCTGCCATCAGGCTCCTGTCTTGCCCAGCAACTGCTCCCCACATGGGCTGGGCACCTGGGCTGCTCCTCAGGTGGCTCTCATTCAGGTCTTCATGCAGGGCAGGGGCAGCCACCTCTTGTCTCTTCAGGGCAGCTCTTCTCTGGCAGCATTTGAGCAGTTGTGGCTCATCTCTCTTGAAGCATGAGTGATACTAAAAGAATAACTAAAAAATGCACAGGAGAAGAATTGGTTCCTATCCATTTGGGACTGAAAGACAGCAAGATACAGGAAGTAAGACTTCTAATTGCTAAAGACAAACAAGAATATTGAAAGGGTCTATCGGTCAGTTTAATCCTAAGGTTTAGGCTGAATAAAACAAGATATGTTGCAAAAGTATTGAAATAAATAGATTAATCGTATCCTGATTTATTTACTTTTTCATTCCATGGGTTCAAATTTGGCTATAAGCCAAATCTGTTTTATCTGTATTTCTACTACTCAGCAATGCTTCCTCTAAAATAACTGGAAACAGAAGAAAGGAATTGAGATCGGAGTATTTACTGTCATCCTCATCTCTTCTACTATCAAGGCTTTTTTTCTTGGAATCTCCATCCCTCCTACCAGAATGTTGTGAGTTGGTTTATGTATGGAGCAACTGGCATACCTTCCTGTGAGCAGCAAATGCTTCTTCTGCTGGAAATTCAGGAACTGAGGGAGATCTTCTTCAGTTACGTTGTATTTTAGTGAATCCATGTAGATCAAGGATTGAGGAATGAAGCTATTCATGTTTTCAGTACAAAAATCTCTCACAGGTTTTTTGCTTCGCAGTACTTCAACCTTAAATGTTTCTTCATCAGTTACAACAATTTCCACTATGACTCTGCCAAGTCATCTTAAATCGGTCACTTTCAACCATTCACCAGCATTTCTGTGGAAAGATGAGGGCTGAGAAAATGCTGGCTTTGCTTTCCTTAGAAGAAATGTGAGGTAAACATTTGGCTTCCTCTTCATCAGAAAAAGTTAGCGAATCCTCTTCTTCCTTTATCCATGCTACAGCAGCATCACAAGCTGTTCCCTAATGCTCTCCTGGAGGATCAAGAGAAGAGGAACCTGAGGACTCAACCAGCATATCTGGCTCAGTAACAGAAGATGTTTCTGATTCAGGTGGTTCAACTTTAATTTTTCTTGTCTCAGTTTGATCAAAGTTGTCACGTAGAGGCATTTCTGCAGTGAGTTAGTCTGCTCTCCCAGTCAGCAAGCAAAATCCAGTTGAACTGTCTGGGGATTCCACTGGGAGATGCTCAAGGGTCCCCATGATGCCCATGTGTCATCACAGCGACATTGCTGTGCGATGCCCAAGTCCTGGCTGACTGGAGATACAGTGCAAAGATGGAGCAAAGATCTGTGCTCTTGCACGGAGCCATGGGTGTTTTGAGTCAGGGAGTAAATTGTATTTAAAGGGGTGCACTCCTCACCCGGAACTTGCTTTCCCTTCCCTGTATGGTCCCCTAAATAAGTCCCTTCTGGCCTCCTTGGTGTCTTTCCGGTTCTTCAGATTGGAGAGGGGAAGTAAGTTTCCCAAGCAATGTTAACAAAAGCAAATAGCAATCTCTTCCAGTTTGCCACCATTTCTTGCAAATGCTCCATGATTTCAATAGTACAGCTTCTGCAAGAGATTAGTTGTGTACCCAGGTGATGCTATGCACTGTCAGCAGTCTCACAGAGGCTACTTTTAGGTCCAACTGTAAAAAGACACTAAGTCAGTTTTTCTGATGGCATGAACAGATGTGCAACCCCTCTTTGGTTCCTATGCTTTTATTAGATATTTTAGAAATTTGGAAAGCAAGCTAACAGAATCAGTGATGTTCTTTAAGCCTTTCAAATCACATTCTTCTCTGCAGGATCAAATGCTTAATGTGTCAAAGGAAGGCTTGGTCTGGAAATGGTGTCTGGATGAAGGACTCGAGTGTCCTGCCTTATGTTAGGGGAAGATTCTTTACCAGAGGGCTGTGCTCATGGCACTGAGCTTGGCAGAATTCACAGAACATCTGGACAGTGCTCTCAGCTATATGGTGTGATTGCAGGGTGGTCCTGTGTGGAGCCAGGAGTTGGACTTGATTATCCTTGTAGGTCCCTTCCAATTGGGGATATTCTGTGATTTCAATGACTTGAAAATTAGCACCAGCTCTGTAATTTCCTACTGCTTGCTATTGATTAAATACACAAAATCAGCTCGCAAAGTCTGTATAGAAGTAATTATAACATAGCCCATTATTTCAGACTTCTTCTGAATTTTTAAGAAAATATTAGCTTCCATTACTTGGTTACTTTGAACACTTCAGTTTGCATAAACTGGACTTAAAAGAATCAATTACATCTAAATAAGCTGTGTTAAATAAACACACAAAAAACTAATTCCCTTCTCCGAAAGCAGTGAAGTGTAACCAGAAGTTCATGAAATGTGAAACAGTTTCCAATTTAAGGTGAATTTTTTCATTTTGAGTGAGTGTAGTCTGCAACAATTGCTTTAAAAACAGGGTCTGTTCTGTGGTGAGTTACTGTCTGCTCTCAGAAGACAGAAAGTTAAGCTGACATTTTCTTAATCAAACCCAAGATTACCACACTCATTTTAAAAACTTAATTCTCTCTTGTAACATACATTTTTCTTCTCCTGTTTTCTTCTTCGATTTTGAGCCTTCCATGTGGAACACAGACTGTTCTGTATGTGTCCTCTTTAAAATTTCATGTGCTACAGATGAATCAGTTGGTGAAGAATTCATGACTCATTCCTACAACAAAATGTCATGAACTTCCCCACCTATGCGGCCTGATTATCACACCCCTACTTGATTTATCTCCTTGAAAACTTTCTTATTCCTTCTGCAAAAAAAGTTCCTCGTTTTCTTTCTGGTGTTGCATCCATAAGGACCTTATTATTGACTTTTTGCTGAAATGAAAGTCATGATAAAACTCAAGATTTCCAGGATTACAGTATCTAACTACGAGGATGGTTGGTATGTATCATGGGTCATCACATATTCTGTTGTACAAGGTATTACAGGCAGTGTTAATCTGAGAAATAGCATGTATCTCTGTAACACTATTAATAGCAGATGGTTGGGTATCTGATTTCAAGTTTAGGCTTTGCTTTTTTCTTATTTCATGCTTATCCTCCCTAAAAATGAGATGGAGAAGGCAGTAAATTAAACAAAGTTCAGTGATTTTCCATTGAGTGATGAATGAAATGGCTTATATCTACCAGGACAGTCTGGGGAGGAAGAGAGAAGAGTGAAGTTATGTAGACAGTCCATCTTCTTGGTGCCCAAAGTAGCTGAAATCATTCCTTCTTGCAATAAGATGGGTTGAAAGAGTAAAGCTTTAAATGAAAGAAGCTGGGGAAAAAAAATAAATAAATAAAGTCCCCAGCCTTGAGATTCTGCATCCCTGAAATTCCTGCTAATGTTGGTTGCCAGGCCATAGATCGGAGGGCAGAAAGGGTAAGCGCCATGTATAAATAAATGTGGAAAACAGTGTAAGTTTGTTTATACTGGAGTGGGATTACTTAGAGATCCTCCAGTGACTTGTACAGCCTGTCTTTTGATCATTACAATGTTTCCTCTCTCATGGTTGATAGTTACATGAGATACACGCTATCCGTTTAAGGATGCTGTACTTACTCTTTAACTTACCCAAACCCCAGTTTTATTCAGTGTATTGAAACCCAATTAGCAATGTATACATTTGTATTTCCTTAACATAACGTCTCCTTTGCCCCCTTCTCTATTTGAGATATGAAAGCTGTCCCAAAAAGAAGTAGTTGAGTCTTATGTGGGTATTGTCCGTATTTCTGCCTTTATAGTAGAGATTTCTAAAATCAGCTTTCTGACAATCCCGTGCTCTCAGCAGTCTGGGATGTTTGCAGACATTTCCTTTTCATGTGATGAGGGTGGTTCAACACAGTCAGAAACACGTTCTCCCTTCTGCTTACCCACCCCCAGCACTATTGAATGTCCCACAATTTTTAAATATAACGAATTAAAGAAAACTCTAGAATGATTTGATGACTTAATTTTTACCTTGTGCAATGTGAATTTTACATTAGTTAAGACAGCAGAATTTAACATTTTCTCTTTCCAAATAAGGAAGTTTGTTTCTATACTTTTTCTTTTCCCGTTGTCTCTGTTGTTCTTTCAAACTTCAAACAGCCAATACACCAAGCCAACCTCGTGTGCCCTGTGTTTGTGTGACTTTGATGATTTTTGTGTTTAGAATTCATAAGAAGTTCCTTGTTAGCAAATGCTCCATCCATGATAATGCCATCATCCACTATCCAGGGAGGAGGAAGAAAATGAAAACCAGAAGAAAACCAAATCCCAAAGTCCCTTACTTGGTGCAGGCTCCTTCCAGCAGTCCACAAATCTTACTTGGGCATCTGGCGAGGACTTGGCAGCTTTGCAGTTGTGGGAAGTGAAAAATGATCACAGTTAAACTCATGCCTAGCATTCTCTTCTTTTTTTACAAAGATAGTAAAATAGTAATGTGGTACCCATTCGCAGGCATGCATCTATGTTTAGCTTTAGATGGCCTCTCCACAGCACTAACAAACTGCTTGGAACACCATGCATGGGCGAATTGTAGTGCTGGTGAATTTAGGTTTGATCTCAACTCCCACTCTCTCAGCTGTTTCTGAAGACTTGGTGCACTGTGTTCTTTTTCCTTCTCTGAATGGCATTGTGCATTGCTAGTAGTAGCACCACGAGCTACTACTACCTCATACTATATTGAATATCCACTTACTTTTTCCTTACAGTGAAATAAGTAAGAGGAATTTCATTACCTGGTCAGATCAGCCTCTTCAATACATCTAAATGGTCTTATATTGCAGTTGTGCAAAGCTGATTGAACAGACTCTCAATCAAAGACCGTGAGAGTGCTCTTTTCTCCTCCCTCTTTCCCATCTCAGGAGTTTGCTTGTTGTTTGTGGGGTTTTACCTTTATCCAATCCTCTGAGTAATCTAGGAGGAGCACTGCCATTCAAGCTAATCATTCCCTCATTGCGTGAGCCTTCTCTTTCCATATACTCTTTAAAAACTTATTTCCCTGATCCAAGTATGAGGCAAGCTGGAGCTCTTCAAGTACTAAGTAAAACTGTTTACCTACAGCACAATGTTTTTTTCAGGCTGATTGGATGGTAAGCCTATGAAACAACCTTCCCCAGCTGGAGACAGTGATTTCATACCTTGTAGGAAAGGCAGACACTGGAGAGAATGCCATGTTCTAGGCATAACTGCTACAGAGATATAAATGCATGAAACTTTATTCTTTATTTTTTGTCAAAAATGTGTGTGATATCAAGACACTTAACAGCTAGCACACCATGCATTCCAGTACTTTGTTGTTCATGTCCCATTCCTTGCTGGCCTTGTTTACACTGTCATAGTTAAGGCATTAGTATAAATCTGGAAGCTGCCTGTGTGAAGGCGTGGAAACATGCAGCTTCTTTATCTATCTCCTCTTATTTCAGAGATAGCATCCCTCATCTAATCCATTTTATTCCTTATCTGAAAGCTAACTCCATTGCATCCTAAATAGATAAATAAAAAGGGTCAAGTTCTTTTGCTTCTCACACACTCCTTAGAACTTCCTTCTTCTCAAATTTGGCAGGTTGTTGGCCATTTTGTACCCATCTGTATTTCTTTCTGCCTCCACCTCCTCACCATCTATTCCTAAGCAGTATTTTTTCTTTCACACGGCACAGCATGAAACTAATACAGACTGCTGGATTGAGGGTCTATACAGGATGAAACCCCTGTAATCTCACTTTCCTTCCTTCGCCATTCAGTCCAGCCCTCCCTTCTCCCTTCCTCACAGCCATTTTTCTTAGATGCCAGCATAGATGTCTGAAGATGTTGGTCATTTGTAGGTGCATTACTTAGAGCAATGCCAACACAGTGCAGAGGAAAACAAACTCGTGTGAACTCATGATAAAGAACGTCACCATAACTCTTCAAATTACACAAAACTCTTGCTAAAACAGTTAAAATTCAGCATTTTATTTTGTCTTGGTTCTGTATTTTCTCCTATTCACTTGCTAAAGGCTCTTGATTTTGGTATATTTGCTATTTTGCATCCTTTTTGAAGTATCTGCTTCTGCTGCCCAGGCAGTAGTGCATACAGTTGTTTGACCCAGGCCCTACTAGCAGCTTATTTACTGAGTTATTGTGCTAACATGCACATGACTTTGTGACTGAATGGATGAAAAGCATCACCCTTGATGGGGCCACTTGTCCTGAGTGCCATTCAGTAGATGTATCCTGGAGCTCTTCCATCTCTTTCTCATTTCTCGTTAAAGTTACAGATGACTGGATCAGGTATAATTTGTTTTGTGAAAAAAAACACATAGGCGGGTTGTGTGTAAATACACCTTTCTCTGGTAGCAAGAGTCCTTTTAGCCTTGGTTTTAGACAGACGTGTCTCCTCGTGCAGAACCAAGGGTCCACAGCCTAAATCCATTTTGCAGGCCTATTCCAACACTTGCTGATACAAGTCATGGATTTTCGAATTCCTCTAGAGATGGTTATCTTCTCTTCAAGAGCCCGTGTATCTGCTTCGTTGTTACTACAATATATGTTGCATCAAATTAACCACAACTAACCCAGCTTTCCAGAATGCAGCCCTTTTCTTGCTGAGAAGGAAGTGGAACTGCTCAAGATAATACGTTTTCATTTTCCTGCTACTTTGTGTTCCTGATAGCTTTTACCTACTCAGCATGCCAACTGAATTTTTATTAAAGAAGCAAAATCACTTTATCATTGGTCTCACTTTTGGATTTACCCACTGACTCAATAGTGAAATGATGAGAGGTTCCCTTTGTCTCATGAAGCACTTTTATAATTACACAACAGATGGAACAAAGCTTTTCAGGGCGAGAAACGAACTGTGCTTTACATTAATGTATTGGAACATATCTGCTAGAAGCGAGGTGTTGCCCCTTCCATCCGACAGGGAGAGCCAAAGAGCTGCTCTCCGCTTGCTATCAGGGATGCCGAGTTGTGTTCTTTCTTTCCTCCGTCCTGCTGGTGGCTTGGTGGTTTTGCTTGCGCAAAGCTGGCTACCTTGTATTTCTATGCATTTTTGCCTTGGGCTATGGCCTGGGTCCTCGACGGCCTTGTCAGTTCTGATTAATGTAAACGTTTGTTCTGTTTAATACAAATACCGAATTCATCTTATTCCTCTATAATTCTGTACTGATTAATGTGAGCGTTCCTACCTTTTATTGAAGATGCAGTTGTAAAATTGTAGGCTTTGATTTGTTAATTTTTATGTTTTGAGTTTCAACATGATGGCAGTGTTGTCATTTTTCCTTTTACTGGTGTGATGAACTGGTCACCCTTTTCGACTTCTTTTTCTCTCTTTACACAAGTGCTTTAGTGTTAGCCCGGAGCCATTCCTTGCAGACTACTCTAACTGGTAACTTTTCTTTCTTTGCAGTTTCTTTAAAGTGACAGCAGCACAGCAGTACTGTTTCTATGCTTTGGTGAAAAGCACAGCATTTCCAAACCAACTGAATATTTTTAAGCTGGCTTACCTTTGTACAGCCACATAGAACATAGTAATTAATACCGAACGCTCTTATGCAGTAAATTAAACTGATTACCAAGCGTAGCTTTGAGATTTCACTGGGGTTATATTAGCAAGACGGTACCTGTAAGGTAGGAAGAAATGTAATCCAAATATGTGTCAGGTAACGGAGGTATGGGAAAGATATAATTTGTTGTATATTCTACAGGTGACAGATTACTGTTTTCAGCTAAACAGCTGCTTTCTCATTTATATTTAACAACTAACTTTTTGAAGGGAAAATGAGAAATAAATTCCATTAGTGCAACCATAACAAGTCCAAGCCAACGTTACCATGACGGCTTGAGACAGGCTATTACAATGTAAACCCACACACAGGCACGTTCATTGGTTTCAGGGTGGAGCAACCCAGACAAATATTTTTCCAGCTTGCCAATGGATTGCATACTGTGAGGCAGCACTTTTGGGCTGTATTTTGTAAACTCCAGCCTGTGTTTCTCCCTCTGAGTAGTCATGTGCTGCTATTTCCAGAATGGGAGAAGGCTCCAAAGTACAACTAAATTTGGATGGTCAGTCAGATGGAAAAAGTCAAAGCCCAGATTGCTGTCTTTTCTTCATCATGGCACAAAACATTGTCTGATTAGGCATGGTAATGATTACTGAACTCAGTAATCAGATTTGCTTGTGAGTTATTTAGCTTCAAGTACACTTGTAAGCTCTGAGCATCAGGTACGCTTCCCCTTGTTCTCCCAATTTTCCTCTGGCTCACTGAGTGCTCTTTCTTTGAGAATAATAGGGGATATTTACTGTACAAGAAACACTTTGAGATAATGCTTTTTGTGCAGACTGACAAACCCCATTATTCCAGATTCCGACTGCCAAGAAAAAAATATATATATTTTCACCAGGAAAAGGATTTTATTATAATAAGGAAGTATTTCCATTAAGAAATAATAGTGCAATTTATTACAAGGCTCCCCACAGTCTGTAATTTGGGGAGGGGCTTTTTATAAGGGCATGTAGCAACAGGATGAGGGGAAATGGTTTTAAACTGGAAGAGGGCAGATTTAGATTAGGTATGAGGAAGAAATTCTTTACTGTGAGGGTGGTGAAACACTGCAACAGGTTGCCCAGAGAGGTTGTAGATGCCCCCTCCCTGGAAGCATTCAAGGCCAGGCTGGGTGGGGCTGTGAGCAACCTGGTCTAGGGGGAGGTGTCCCTGCCTATAGCAGGGGGGTTGGAACCAGGCGACCATTCTATGATTCTGTGATTCTATGATTCCATGATTTCTGTTTCAAATTAATCAACTGCAACATATATGAAAATATAACTACCTTATTCAGAATCATAGAATCGCAGAATGGTTTGCCACGGTCTGACTTAGTAAACTCCTAGTAGACCAAATATTCAGTCTTTTCCTTTCCTATGAGATCATGTATTTTCTGCAACTAGCTGGCATCATTCTAGCTAGGCTGGTACCTAATAGTTGTCTGTGTCATGCTAAAAATTCAGAGCTCTGTTTTGAGGAGTTGTGTCAGGAGACTGCACAAAACACAGCTCTTTTGACCACTCTGAAGATTTCTAGCTTCAGAGATTGACAAAATGACTATTTCAACATAAGTTGTTGTATGCAGAATGTAATTCGTATCCTTCCCTTTCTAAAATTCCATCTTGTTTCCTCTGCATAACTGTGCATTTCTTACCTGATTTCAAGGATAGAATGTTGAAGGGTGGATGTGATAATCTCCTCACTGCAACTGGAAAAAGGCTATTCTGGGTTTAGGCCCTCTCAGTGCTGATATTTGCCTTTTTGATAAGCTCCTAGAACAGGCAGTTTTGTTATCAATACCAGAGGTTTTCTTCAGCTCCTTCAGGACAAAGTTCTTTATTTTGACACTTCCAAACAGTTTGGCGTATTCTATGTAAGAACAGCACAAGCTTCTTCAGTTGTCAAATTAGCAATATTAACAAACTTCCATTTTTAACTGTAAGTGGCTTCCTATAGAAGAAATTACACTTTATGTAATTGCTCCTTGCAAATGTTTGAAACTAAAGGTTACCAACTCCTTATTACCATTCGTCTGGTGCTACTCTGGTACAGATGAGCTTTCTTTATCACCCAAAATGGGCAAGTATGTTGTTCGAACAAGATCTTTTTCTTTAAACTAGATTATGTAGTAAGAATTCATGGCTGAGCATTATAAAATAGATCTCCATTCTATTTATGCTGTGATACATAAGGGAGTAAATCCGCCCCTGCAGTGGCGTGGTGGGATGGCAGGTGGGGGCTTCTTTAGCTGGACATCAGAATAAGTAAATAGTTTCCATTTGTTTGTTTGCATGCAGATATTATCTTCCAGGACTTTAAAGACATTGACGGGAGACAGATGATGACATGACTTTCTTCTTTTGCTTGAGACATGTGGAAAAACTTACACTGCTGCTCTGCTGCGTGAATAAATTGCTGTCTCAGAACCCGAGTAGCTTAGAAGTACCAAAGTGAATCAAAACGACCCACTGGTGACATCCCAACTGTCGTGTTTATACATAAATACAGCACACATCCGGAATGATCCAAAAATCAATTATTTTCAGTCTTAGAGGACTGCACCAAAACTGGTTTAAACAGCTACTGAGTATAATTTAAAGTGGTGCTGTCAGGTTAAACAACTGGGCTTTCTCTTCCTGCCACGTGTGCAAATTCAGATCATTTGAATGGAGTTGTTACCCTAGAGCAAGTTAACATGACAGCAATACTCAGTTGTACGCTAATACTGAACCAAGCAGATTTTACGTTTGCACTGGTTGGGAAGCAGAGTAATTCTGTAACTTCAGTGAAGTTACCCTGGATTTATACGAACATAAAAGGAGGACCTTGGTCTCTTATCTTCCCCAAAGTATGCTGTATGCATTTTAGTGCTCCTTAGGAATTAACAGAAATGTCAGTCGTGCTTTAGCGGAGCCTAAAAATACCTTCTAGTTAAATGGATTGCCACAGAAATGCTCAAAATGTGAAAGGATTGGAAGGATGTGTAACTCCGATTTTTATACTTAGGTGCGTGGCCATGCTCAGACATGAAGTCTCTCTTGAAAAGTGACGCCCTAATCAAAAGAAAACACAGTTTATCACCCTTGAGACTACAGCAATGTTCTTTAACATACACACTGTGTAAATAAGGAAGAGATTGAAAAACATTTTGTAAGCAATTTCTAAGTTTGATCTATCTTTGATGTCAGTGGCCAAAGTCAGATCCCCTAAATAAGGTCCAAACTGTCTCTGACTGAGCAGGCAAAACGGCCAGTAGATTCTGCAAACCTTGGCTGTCGTGCTATTGATGGAACACAGAATTACTGAAGTAATTTTGCATTAGATTCTATGTCAAAGCTGGGCAGTGCCTGCTTGAACTGCTCTGCTGTCTACGTACAACATATATAAGAACGGAAATGTAATATGTAATCTTTCTTACTGTGGAAACCTTCAGATCTAGCGTGTTTCTTCTGTCAGCATCAGCAAGTCGGCAAGTCCTCTTGTTTCCCTGCTTTCTATTGCAGTGTAATACAAAGAGAGCCTGTACTATTCTGACATGGATCTTGGTACGAATATGGATCTTTCCTTGGTACACTGTTTAAAATCTTTGTTGGGAGCGGAGAAGGGCCCATTTTGTTTGCAAAATTCCTATTAGAAGAAATGATTTAAATAGTATTTGTGGATCTGGATACGTAGATCTGGTAGTGGATATCTTCAAATAATTTGGTGCTAATTAGTCTCTTTTAAATAGCTTCAACTGTTCCATCGTTTGTTTAGAGTTTGCTCCTGTCCATTTTCTGCTTCTGAATGTGAATTATCAGACTCCATTCCAGAGATGCATCTAGCACATGCCGAGCTCTTCAACCACTCTGCGTGTAGCATACAAAGGAAAATAAAATGATTGAATTGCTGCTCTATGACCCTATTCTTCTCCAAGGGCACCTGAAGTTCTCTCCATGGACCTGATGTTCTGTATTCAGAAGCCAGGCAGTTCTCTTTGTGTTCTTACAGTTCTGTTGCTACAAAACCAGGCTAATAGGAGGGTCCTGCCTCCAATCAGCCATGCTGCGGGTGGTTAGGATTTCATAGGGACTGTCCTTGTGCCTGTAGGACTGTGGAACAGCTGTGCAATGTGATGCGCTGGGACAGGCTTCTAGCCTTATGGTCTTCCACACATGCATTTACTGAAAGGCTCTTACTGAAGCTCTGTTTTAAGAGACCTGATGCTTTCCTGCCAATATTAATGTATCGGATAGTTAACATCCATGGAGATTTTTTGAGCTGCATACCCTTGGTGCAAATTAGGTTAACCAGATCCACACCAGTGAACACTTAGAATTGCGTGTAACACCTATGTTTTGACCTCATTAATGCTATAAAACAAGTTTGTGAAGTTCTATATCTAATGTGTTTATTTCCTGTCACCTATACCTTGATTCTCTATGCTTGATAATTATTTTTCAAAGTTTGTAATGCACAGCCCCAGGCCATTTTCTGGATATTTTTGCAATTAGTTTAATGAACTTTGCTTAGGAGTTGCTATGTGATTAACAGCCATTACCTTCTCGGATGGCCAATTTTGCAAATTGCCTAGAGATTTCATGTTCTGCAATTAAGATTTCTTATTCACAGCATAAAGCCAATGCACTGTTTGTGGCAAATTCACCCAGCTAACGAACAATATGGGGGAGCTGGTTGTGGTTGTATGATGAAGACAGGTCCTGGAAGATCGGAGGGCTGGGCAATCGCCTGCCACGTGGAGTTCAACAAGAGCAGTGCTGGATTCTGGGATGGGGCAGCCCTGGATAAGTGCACAGACTGGGGGACAAGGGGCAGGAAAGCAGCCCTGCAGATGCGTGAGTTCTGACAGCAAGTTAAACCAGTGTGCCCTGCAGCCCAAAGGGACAAGCAGACCCTGGGGGGCACCGGGCCCAGTATTGCCAGCAGGTGAGGGGAGGGGGTTGTCCTGTTCTTCTCTGCGCTGTGTGGCCTCTGCTCCAGCACTGGGTGCAGTTTGGGTGCCACAATACAGGAAGAACATAAAACTATTAGAGAGGGTCCAAAAGAGGTGTATGATGACAGTGAAGGGACGGGAGGACAGATGTATGGGGAGCAGCTGAGGTCCCTGGGTTTGCTCAGCACAGAGCAGAGGAGCTGAGGGGAGGCCTGTTGGTGGCTGCAGCTCCCCACAGGGAGCGGAGGGGCAGCGCTGAGCTCTGCTCTGTGTGACAGCGACAGAGCCAGAGGGAACGGCATGGAGCTGTGTCGGGGAGGGGCAGCTGGGGGTTAGGAAAAGGGTCTGCACCAGAGGATGGTGGGCATGGAACAACTCCAAGCTGTCAGAGTTCAAGGAGCGTTTGGACAGCGCTCTTAGCCATAGGGTTTCATTTTGGGTGGTGTTGTGTAGAGCCAGGTGTTGGACTCCATGGCCCTTGTGGGTCCCTTCCAACTCGGGATGCTTTGTGATTCCGTGACACCGTCCCTTTCAGCAGCTGCCAGAGCAAGTGATGTTAAGGAGTTCCGTGGTTTGCCTGGATTTGTTACCAGCGCATTACTCCTTCGTGTCGGCAGGGTTCAACGGCTCATTCTTAACAGCTGGGGAAGGAACGTGCCGGCACTCTACCCGCAGCGAGTCCCCGGTGCCGCTCCCGCCAGCGGTTCCCTCAGCGGCTGGAGGCGGCGGTTCCCGCCGCGCACTGCCGGCACTGCGTCCCCGGGACGGTGAGCGCCCTCCCCGCGGAGCAGAGCACGCCGCCCTCCCCGGCCCCGCGCGGGAGTCGGCCCGCCCCACTCCCCGGGCTGTAGGCTGAAACGGGCGCCCCGGGGGGCGGCGGGGCTCGGCGCTCCCTGTGGGGGCGCGGCGCGGCGCGGCGGCGGCGTGCCGGCAACCTGCCGGCGGCCGGGCCCGGCTCCTCCACTCGGCGGTAACCGCCCGGGGCCGGACTGCGGCGGGAGCGCGGCCGGCCGCCTCCACCCCCACGCCCCCACCCGCCCCCGCGTCGGAGCGAACCACCGCGGCCCGTCCGGGAGGTGAGGCACCTGTCACCCGGCGGCGGGCCGCGGCGCGGCGGACGGGCGACGGCGGCGGCTCGGGGCGCGTCCCGCGGCCGGCGGGCGGGGGCCGCGCGGCGCAGCGCCGTGCCGGGGAGGCGGGCGGCGGGCGGGAGCGCGGCTGCGGCGGGGCGCGGCGGCTCTCCTCCCCCGCGCTGCCGCCGCGGGTGTGCGCGCGGAGCCGTGTCGGTGCCCCGGCCGCCGCCGCTGCCTGCAATGGCGTTGAGGCGCCGCGGCGGTCGCTGCCTCCTGTCAGGCGGGCGGCGGCAGCGCTCCTTCTGCGGGGAGCCCGAGGAGCGGCGGGGGCAGCGCTGAGGCGGGCGCGGCGGAGCCGCGGCGGCTCCCGGCAGGGTAAGGCGGCGTAGCGCGGGGTGGGCGACGCGGGGGAGCCCCGGCAGCGCCGTTTTGTTTCCCGGCGCCCGGCCGCGAGAGGTGCTGCCGCCGGACCCGCGACTCCGGTCCGCCCGCCCACGACGAACCGCCGCGGGGCTCCGAGCCTCCCGCTCGGCTTAAGTTCCTTTCCACCGGCGAGACCGCGTTGCCGCCGATAGCGGGATCAGTGCGTGCCCGCGCTGCGGGGCCTCCGTCCGCTCCCGCAACGATCGCCGCCACCCGCTCGGATCCGGGCAGCGGCGGCCGCCGTCCCGCAGCGCCCAAACCGGGCGGGCACGCACGGGCGGCGGAGGCGCGAAGCGAGCTGCGGCGGAGGGGAAGCGTTGCAGGAACGCGTGCGGGCCGGCAGCGCCTGGGCAGCCCCCGGGTGCGGGCCGGGCTGCGCGGGGCCGGGCGGGGTGCTGAAGCGCTGCCCGACAAGGGGCAACTTTGTGCGAGGGGATCGCGCTTCCCGGAGCACCGCTTCGGGCGAGGGCGTTAACGGCGGGTTCCCTCGGGCTGCCGGTTCGTGGTTTGGAAGAGCCCCTCCGCGTGCGTTGGGTGTGATGGTATTCGTGCCTTTGCGTTCCTCTGCCTCGGGGAGCAAAGCTGTTGTGTTTCAACGGATTGCCTTGCATTACTGTGTATATATTGCTGTAGTTTTGTGTGTGTAACTCAGATGTTCGTGATATCTTACTTTTAGAAAAGCTCAATAACAGAAATAGTGATATTTTTCATAGTGCGTTGCCTTTCGTGTGCATGTGTGTTTGTGACATGATACTTCCTTGTGAAGTGACATTCTCACACTGTGGAACACTGGGTTTGCAATGATATAGTTCTCGTGTTTGTGTGTCATTAGGTTGTATTTTTTACCTTATTTTTAGTAAATACATCAAATAACTAAAGGGAGATAATGGCTAAGATTAAAAGAGGTGCAAGTGCATGGCATGATTGAGAACACCCCACTTTCTCTTGCAGGTTGAGCCCGCCACTGCTCTGGGAAGGCCTGGGCTGTGCTGCTGTGCCCCAGCTGGGTTAACCCCTGCCTCCAGCCCTGCTGGGGATGGCCCTGCCAGCAGGGAGCACCTTCTGAGCCCAGGCTGGGACAGCACACTGAGTGCAGCTCTGTGGAAACTATGTGAGCTGGTTCTGCTCTCCTGAAGTAAACATGATGAAAACGGAGTCTTCGGGAGAAAGATCAACCCTCCGAAGTGCCTCTCCTCACAGGAATGCTTACAGAACTGAGTTCCAGGCGCTGAAAAGCACCTTTGACAAACCGAAATCAGATGGAGACCCAAAAACGAAAGAGGAAGGAGAGGCCTCTCAGAGCAGGGGGAGGAAATATGGCTCAAATGTCAATAGGATTAAGAACTTATTCATGCAGATGGGCATGGAGCCCACGGAAGGTGCTGGAGCTGCCCCCAAAACCAGGGGGAAGGGTGGCCCTCCATCACCTCAGAGACGAAACAGGCCCAAAGAGTTTGTAGAGAAAGCAGACGGTTCAATTGTAAAATTGGAATCTTCTGTTTCAGAGAGGATTAGCAGGTTTGACACCATCCACGATGGCCCTTCTTACTCCAAGTTTACCGAAACGCGTAAGATGTTTGAGCGCAATGCTCATGACGTGGCACACTCCAATCGCTATTCCCCAAAGAAGGAGAGGGCAGTCTCCAGCGAGCTGGCAGAGGAGTGGTGCAGCTCCAAGTTGCACAGGGGCAGCACTGACTCCCTGGACAGCCTCAGTCCCAGGACAGAGACTGTCTCTCCAACCGTGAGTCAGCTCAGTGCGGTTTTTGAAAACGCCGACTCGCACAACGTCGTTGTTTTGGAAAAGTCAGAGAACAATGAAGAATACTCCGTAACCGGTCACTACCCGCTCAACCTCTCATCCAGCGTCACAAACATCTCCTCCCCTGTTGCAAACCTCGAGGGCTTTAGTCCTTTGAAGGATGCTGGCACATGGTCTCCGCCAACCAAGCAGGGGTCCAGCGCGATGTCTGCTGAGCACTCTCAGCACAACAGTGCGCCTCCTGCACCGAGACAGAAGGCCGCCACAGGCACTGTGTCGGGTTCGAAAACGGCTGAAGAAGGCAAGAAGAACGCAGAGCCAAGTGCAGATTCTGTTGAGAGCCTTGTGGTGGGTCAACAGGATCTGGCGCTTGACCGCAAAAGGTCTGCGGACGGTTCTGCGAGGAGTAAGGCAAAAACAGACACAGAAATTCTGTTGCGACAAAAGGAACGTTCCGAACACACAGAGGGTATTGCTGATAGACCTGAAGCTGCAGAAATACCAAGAAATTTAGTTTCAGGGGATGATTTAGCAGCAGATGCTGCTTCAGATGCTGCTGAGACTCATTATGATGAGGCAGGTGAGAAAGAAGTGCATGAAGATGGGAATAATTTCCAGAGTTCCCACGTGTACATGCACTCTGACTACAGCGTGTATAGGGTACGATCGAGGTATAACTCTGACTGGGGAGAGACGGGGACAGAACAGGATGACCAGGATGACAGTGACGAGAATAACTGCTACGAACCTGATATGGAATACTCAGAGATTAATGGATTGCCAGATGAAGATGAAATCCCAGCCAACAGAAAAATACAGTTTAGCCGTGCTCCAATTAAGGTAAAGTTTCCTGCGTTCTTTTCCAGTGGTTTGGTTCATTTTCAAAGGCAACTTGACTTGAAATACGTTTTGACAACAGAACTTGTGCTGAAAAGATTGCGGAGGATCTTTTGATAGCGTGTTTTTTTTTTTGCAGTCAGCCAGTGAGTATAATCCTAAATGAAGTAAGCAGGCTCAGTGCTGGTTTGCTTGTGTCACTTCCTAGGCTGCTTGGCGGCTGCCTGAGCTCGCCAAAATTGGGAATGGTGGCTCGGGAGTCTGTGGAGTCTGAGAATTTTAACATGGATATTTTGACGAACACGACTGAACTGTCATCACACGGTGAACACAGAAGAGGGTGTTCGGTGTCCTTTGCGCTGGTTGTTGGTTTTTTTCCATTGAAACTGCAGCTTCTTTAGATTGGATGGCTTTGCTTCAGCTCTCAGATATTCCGCGAAGTATGGTGTGCTGTAGGAGAGTGTCTCTGTCTCAATAGCAGAGGGCTGTTACTGTTCTGCATCTGAGTTAGTATCACCTTTTCTAGTAGCATCTTCACTTTTTAAAACTTCATTGGATCTTAATATGGATATTTAGTGTATATCAGCGCAGGTAAGAAACTACAGGAAGGTAGAAGTCAGCTGCCTGTAACACCTCATGAAAGCTAGGTTTCTTGCAGAGTTCCCCCAGGTGTGTTCTTAAACACCTTGAAACTGCAGGCAAGAATGTGGATTATTTTGAGTATTTTCAGCTAGAAAGGAATAGCTAGTCACGTTTTTATAGCAGTAGCTCACTGTGGAGTCCTGGAGTTATGTATAGAAGCGCCTTATTTCTAAGTTAAGTTTAACGAACACCCAGAAACGGTCATTTTTTCAGAAAGGCCTCTTGAAAGGTGAAATCTGTTGGAGTACTTGAAGTGTACACGTTTTTAAATCAAAGGTCTTTCATGGAAATGCACTTTATTGTTTCTGAGCGAGTTCAGTAATGAGAATTACAAAGTCAACAAAAAAAAATTACTATTGAATGTGAGGTAATGTTGCTTATAAAATTTGTGTTTGCACCACCTGTGGTTTGTGTTAGGGCGAGGTCTGCATGGTTGTATTAGGAAATCTCAGTCTGAATGAAGCAAGCAGGTTTTGGTATCTGTTGATTGTGGTACGGAGAAAGGGGGATGGCCGTGTGCTCTTCATGCTTGGAGAGGGCCGTTCTTTAGACTGAAACAAAATATTCAGTGCCAAGATAATGGAATTTTTTTGTTGTTAGTATTTTATTCAGGCTTGTGTCATTGACCAAAAATTCCAGCAGTGTTTGTGCTCCCTCTGGATTATTCGCGTAATTAAATGAGCTGAATTTCTTTAAATTTTTTGGAGATGAAGCAGAGAAAACTTCAGTTACAAAGGATCCCCCTCCCTCTCCTTCCCCTCTGGCTGCACTAGCACATAAGATGACTTCTCTGTCTTCTGGAAGCAGTCAACACAAAATGGCTTTATTATATTTATTATAGATAGAAAAGATAAGAATGTGGAAAGCAACCACAGTGATGTTACTCTGGATGGTGGGATTTTCTTTTCTTGCTGCTATGAAAGAGCTGAGAGGAACACTGGCCTTGGTGTATTGCTGTGCTCTGTCTGAACTGTTATCCAATATTCTCTTACTATTTAGGTAAAATATTTTTCTTCTCAAGACTTTCACTCTATGCTTATGTCATATTTCATATTACGAAGTGATGATAAGAGTCCATCAGGAAAATGCTCTAACAATAATTTGCTTGACTAATGACAGAGCGCATTTATCACGGGTTTTAGAATAAAGCATTCTAGAGAAGCTTACCCAAAGTAAAAGAATCGTGTCTTTAATTCTTTTAGCATCTTCATTGTAGCCAGGAGGAAAGCAGAATAGAAGCTGCATTGAGAGAAAGCAATGCGGAAGGGGTGATGCGTTGTGTCCTGTGCCCCTCAAGCACGTGCAGCCTGCTGGCCACGTGGGGAGGAAGAAGTGAGACCTTGTGGGAGGAAGAAGAGCAGCCAAGTTGTGGAGGACAGCAAGCTGCTTGCCTGCCCTTCCCCATGGCCTGCCCTGGCTGTGCCACTGTAGATGGGGCGTGGGATGGCAGCTGGGGACAGAAACTAGTCCCTGCGGGCTCCTGCGTGGCCTCTTTGATGGCCTCACTAATTCAGCACGCTGCTAGGAGGCTGAGAGCTAGCTTTGAGGAGCAGCTTCTGTCCAGTAAATACCTATCAGTGATCAGTGCACAGAGTCTTCCTATGTCCTCTTGCAATTGTACCATACAAATTCAGCAAGCGAGCCACTTTAGCTGTCCATTACAGGGCTGCTTGCTGGCAGAAAAGTGTGCCACTACATAAGAATTTTTCCAGTTTTGGCTATTTCATGGGTTGGAGAGAATATCTTCTTTCATTAATACTTATCTGAAATTGTGCTGTATGCGTATTGTGTGTGAGAGAGGAAAAATCAAAGCAGCTTAGGAGTATTTTCTGAACTGCTGAAAACTGTTCAGCCTTTAGTAAAATGAAGCAGTTCGTGCTTAAATGCTCCAGTAGATAGCAGTTCCACCCCGTGCAGATTTCACAGTATCATACCTCTGTTTTCCTTCAGGTGAGCTCTGAAACAATAAAATGGGAGTGTGAATTTGTAAGCTGTGAAATGAGTGGGTAGGTCCCTAAAGTTGTTACTCGAGGGTCTCAGCAGCATAAACATCTTTGAGTTGGTAATGGTTAAACCATTTGTTCCATGGGAATTTTCAGGGTGGTATCTAAGAAATATATGAAAAGAGTGCTAAGATGGAAGAGCAGAGATTCTGTCACTACTTAGAGGAACTGTTTTGTTGCATTCGTGGAGATGCTTTGGACTATAACAAATATTGAGATACTGGCAGAAAGGTGAGCAAATAAAACCTTACTCATCCAACTGAAGAAAGATTGAATTCTGCTTATCACCTGAGCAGGAAACTTACTTGGAAACTTGCTCCGGAGAGAGGCACACAGGACAGTGGATACAGGAAAGTCCTCTGTTACAGGCTGTGATTCACTGTCACCCATCCTGTGCTCCATGGGACCTCACTGTAGGTTTGTGAGGTTATGTGCTGAGCTTGGCTCTCCTGCAGTCGGTGGCTGCATAGGGGCTGTCTCTGTCTGGGTGAGTTTCTTGGTTCTTGGAGTGCTGCATCCCTGCTCTGAGCAGGTGTGTGTGTCTGCTCTGTGCTGATCATAGAGATGTTCAGGAAGGAGCAGGAAGGAGCTCCTAGGGGGAGTGGGCATGAGTCTGTGTGTTGCTAAACAGGGTTTGTGCACGTTAATTGCATGTGGAATGTCCATGTAGCAATATGGAGGCCTTGGTCAGCAATGGACCATTCTTGTGCTGAGGTGTCTGTTATCTGCTCAGTGGCAGAGCTGAAACTCCCAAGTGTAAGAGGTGAAAATGTTCCGTAGGTGTGATGAGAAAAAAATGTAATCAAATGATTTTCTCAGGGATGCTTTTCTGCAGGGGGAAAAAAAAAAAAAAAAGGAAAAAAAGCACGGAAGTTTTGTGACTTGTTGGCCTCTTGTTGAGTTTTGCAGGGTTGCCTGGGAGTTTAGTTATATACTGCATCCCAGACATTAGGGGATAATTAGGCAGGGCTGGCCAGCAGCACACGATTCATTAGTTCTTAACTTCCATTTGCTGGAGTGTGGAAAGTGTATTAATTGTCCACATATATCATAGGCTTTTTTTAAAAAGAGCCATCCTTCCTCCGTCTTGGATAGAATTAGGATGGAAGGTTAATGCCTACCTCTCTTCCTCCTTTCAAGTCCGGTGTACCGACAGCTGATGGCTGCATCTCCAGTCGGTACCCTATTTCTGGCACAAGGAATGTGATAAGCCAGTCAAAGCTGCTTGCAGAAATTGATGTCTGCTGCACAGACTGTGCCCAGCGTGGCTGAGGGGCTGGAGAGGTTGGATAGGGCGCAATCAGACCATCAGGTGGGTGGGAGGGAGCTCAGGGTGCAAGGATGGTGCCATCCCAGAGCTGCTCATGCAGTTTCAGGATTGCACAAAGCTTCCTCGGGGTACCCCGCATTGTAGGGTCAATGGGAGAGGAGGTAACCGGAGTGGAACGTGTACAGTGGATGGGACATCCAAACTGCATCTAATTTCAGACAAAAGGGTTATAATCTCTGGTGTCCGTGCTTCATAGGCTGCTCTTCTTGTCATTCAACATAAGTACAGCACTTCAGCTTTCCAGATCGTGTTTTGTTCCCATTGTCATCAGAAATCTGAACTGGTGCTTTACTCTTTTTTTCATGTGAGCCTCTGAAGAGGTTTTCCCGGAGGTGACTGGAGATCAGTGTAAATATAAATGACATTTGTATTTCATTTAGTTGTTTTTAAATTTCTTAGGAACTGCATGCTGTTGTTTTTTTTTCTCTGTAAAAAATCAATTCCAGGAGTACATTTTTTTCCTTTAGTTATTCCTCATTTTTTCTCACTAAAACTTGTTCAGGTTTCTAAATGGTGGTGAAGAATGAGTCTGGTTTGACACTACTGTCACTTTGGTCATTTTTGCTGTCCAAAATATTGACTGTTAAGTATCAAAATAAGGCATGCTTGCAATGTTGTCAAATTTTAGTGTTGAAAAAGGAAGTATTTCTTTGCTGATTCAATGTTTAATGTGGTATTTATCCATTGTTAAAATCTTGATCAAACATTTTTGTGGTTGGCAGCAGTCGTAAGTGAAGGTTACTACCTTCCCACAAGCAATTATGGTCCCAGGTGCCAATCTTGCCAATGCTTCTATTTGTGTTTTACTTGAGTGACTATGGAACTGGGTTTAGATCATCTCCTCCTGTCCCTTCCAGCCTCAGTGAGCCCATGGCTCTATAAATGAAGCGGTCCCGGTGCATCTTAGGCACTTCTTGAAGGCAGATGTCAAAGGGGAACTTGCAGAGGGATCCCCAGGCTGTCTGATATTTAAAATGAGTAGTTTTGAATAGGTTATTTGGGAATCCTTGCAGAGAAATATAGATGTGCAGCTTCCTTCTGAAGCCACAGGAAGAGTGTTGTTCTTTCCTTAAATCTACATCTTCTGTGTCTGTGCTTTGCTTACAGCAGGAGGAGTGGAAGCTTTGCCTGTGTGCTGAGGGACATGGTTTAGTGGGAAATACTGGTGGTAGGTGGATGGTTGGACTGGGTGATCTTGGAGGTCTCTTCCAGCCTTACTGATTTTATGATTCTGTGAAACTAGGAATTAAGTGGGCTTAGGCTCTGTTGCTGATTTCTGCTGTAATACTGAAAAGGACACTGAACCTTTATGCAGGTGTTTGAACTCTGTAAAACAGGCAGAACGTTGTTTAACAGCTCTGTTAATTTTCACTTACAAAATAGCTTGGGATACTGAGCTAATGCTTAGGTAGCTCGAAACACACTATGTGAAATGGCTTTATGCATTTTTTCAGGTGTTACAAGCTGTGGGAAATTCTACAGACTAAGTAGTAATAAAATGTGCTATATTGCAGAGGTCATGATGCAGACTTTGACTATTTGTAAAAGTTAACAGCTTAAAACTAGTTTCTTTGTTCTGGTGGTAAAATATATGGAGTATTTCTGGGACTAAGCTCTATATTTCAGTTACGTTTGTTACAAGAAATCTTGGCAAAACATTTTGTATGTTTTTGTCAGGGAAGGGAACAAGAAATAGGCATTTTCCTGTAAAGAGGCTGGATGCTCTCATGCTCTCAGGTAGAGAATGGCAAGATGAAGCATTACAGAACAAGTTGCTATTTTAGACATTAAAAGGCAAGTCTCTTCTGCGTAGTTATCTTACATGTGAAGTGCGTTATTGAGTTGGGATTGTATGCTTTCACTGTCTGGGAGCCTTGGCACAGGATAATTTTCAATGCAGAAGAGTTTTCTTGTATTAAATATAGAGGAAATTATATTGGAGTGCAGTGGATGGAATAAAGCTATTTGTCTAGCGCACACAGTGTTGTGGAGACTTGAATTGCACTGCTAGGTCCAAGGACCAGTTATTCCTGGCTGCAGCGTTCATACACAGATAGTGAACTAAACAGAAATGCCGTTCCTTTGAACTTGGTTTTATAAGCACAGAAGACATTCTAGAAAAGCCATTTGTAGGAAAAGAGTTTGCACTGAGTGATTGATCTAATGAATCAGAGGTTTATGTGGTTTAAATTGAAAGGGTTTTCCAATTAAAGGTTTTGAATTTCAGAAATGGCGACTGGGAAGCTGTAGTGAAATGGATTGAAATGGGGTGAACCGAAGCACCAAGGGAGCTAACGGCGGGGTTCTTGGAGCCTTTTACATTCAGAATTTGCATTCCAGAAAAAGGCAGAGTACATGAGCCGAAGAATTGCAGATCTGACTACAAGAGAAGTCAGCCAAAGAGAATAGCAGAAGCTAGCCAAGAATTTGCAAGGAGTGGCAAAAGTGGTTGTTGAAAAAATGGAAGTTGTCATAGAGTTCAGAAGTTTTAAAGTGTGAATAAGATGGTGCCAGAAGTCAAGCAGAGTTTGACCTTGTAAAAGAAAATAATCTGACTCGTGAAAAGCTGTTTATCCATTGAATATGTAACAGGAGGGGAAGTGAGGCATCACGCAGTAAGCGTGAGGTTATGATTAGAACTGTCACCCCCATGCATTTTGTTGTTGTGCCTTCTATTTTAGTACAGTCGGTCAGATTGAACATGGAGTCAGGGTTTAGAGTGAAATAAACGTATGCAAGAAGAAACTCTCACTGTGGAAGTTCTTACGGTGAAGTGAAGATGAACGGAAGTTCTAGCACTCAGGTTTGATGGTGGTTGGAAGGAAGAAGTTGTATTTCCAGAAGTCTTCTAAAGTACATTTCAGAACGAACAGCAATATAAAAATGGAGATAGGATTTAACTGTAAAAGAGCAAATGCAGTGGCTATTTTTCAAAACATACAGAAGAGATGGTTCTGGCAGCTTGAAAATTACTAAGCTGTTTTTCTTTTCTATAGCAAAGCGGTAGAGAGAATAATCAAAGGCAGGGAGGCAAATGGAAAAATAGAATACATCTGGATGAATTTATGAGAGGCAGCGTACGTCAGACTGTATTAGTATCTGCCTTTGATAAGATATAGGACCTTAAAAATTTCAGTAGTCCTGTCTTAGGAAGTTGGAGCGTGCTAGTGGCAGTTGCTAATGTCAGCAAGTGGGAAGCCTTAGCATTGCATAGAGAGATTGTGGTAAAATATGTGTGACTGGGAGGACTTGAGTTGTGGATATGGATTTATGGGCTACGCAGTTAACACTGCAAACCAGTGACTGTTTTGTAGGGAGGGAGAATTAAGGAGAAAGCCACTCTGTGAGTAGCGTGCACAGAACAACAGCGGCAACCCGCAGTGTGATGCAGCTGTGAGGAGGGGAAATGGCATTCTAGGTACATGAAGCAACGTATTTTGGTAGCGGCAGGGAATTCTGGATGTCCTTTTGTAACTCACTAAGGGGACTTCATCAGGATTCTACCTCAGATGCTTGAGTTTGCAGGAGAGCTGCAGCGACTTGATGCTCTTCATCTTCCTTTTTCTTAGTTAGGTCTGTCGTAAAACAGGGGGCTTAATAAATTTGTCTTGCTCAGTGAGGGATGGCAAAGTCTGAAAAAGAGCATAATAGCATCTCCGGTATATTCATGAAGAAAAACACTTGCGGACTAAGTGGCAGTGTTCCTCTTTGAAGGTGGAATTGAGTATTTTCCAACTAAGATTAAAGAGTTGTAGTAGCGAGCAATGGCACGGGCAATTTCCTTCTCTTTTCTTATGCTTCTAATAGGCCATTGTATTGTCTAGCAATGTCTATTAATTCTCCTCAGGTATGGAATTTCCTTCAGCGCTATTGAACTTACAGGCCATGAATAATCTATTAAAAAAGTAGCTGCTATTCCCGTAGTTAAATGGTACAAAATGATACCTGTTGCTCTGCGGTGTCCTTTTTATATAGTGAGTATTCTAGTGAGAGCAGAAGCTAATTTTACTCACTAAATTGATTCAAGAGACCCATCAGCTCTTTATCATACGATAAAGTCAGTGGAAGGTGTGAATGCAGAATTCAGCTCCGGGACTGTGCTCGGTGTTTTAGCACACCTGCAGCAGCGCTTCTTACCCTGTGCACGTCTTTAACTTTTTCATGTTCTTCTCGGCAGTTTCCATCTACCTGAGTATTCAGCACGTAATCTCAAGGGTGTAAGATGCTGGTTCACATTGAAAGGATATCTTTTTGTATTCACTCTATGGTGTATGTAGGCCTACTGCCTTTGATTTCATAACATGTCTTACTGTTCATGTTATTTGTTCAAAAGCAATAAGCTATAGAGGCTCTTGAAAGTCACATTACCAAACTCCTGCCTAATTCAGCTAGATCATGGTCTTCATTGTAAACAAACGTTGCAAGGTTTTGTCCGGGTTTTAATCATCTTTGCATCATTTATATTTGCAGTCATTTTTTAAGATGGACTGGCATATTTAGATACTCATATATTTAATTAAGTAAGAATCTCCATATCTAGAGATATCTAAGTAGATATTTTGTTAGCTCTGCCTACCTAGGAGCCCAAAGATTGCTGTTTGTTAGCGCTGAACTAAATAATTGTCTTGTAGACTTCATGTGCCTTCTTCTTATTCTTCCTATTCTTAACTGGAATAACCAGAATATTTGAATACTGCAGTTTTTTCATAAGGGCAGGCCAGGGTAAACTCATGATTCTGGAGATTTTTGAGCACCCTAGAAAAAATGTAATAGTCATAAGCCGGGCATTTAGAAATTACATTTGTATGTTGTACTGAGGAACATTTTTTAGCGGGGAAATATTGGTGGAAGGTGGATGGTTGAACTGGATGGTCTTGGAGGTCTTTTCCAACCTTGGTGATTTTGTGATTCTATGAAAGGTGGCAAAGTGCACTAATGAAACTGAGAACATTTCAGTACGGCGTTTAAGAGCATGAGACTACCAGAGCGCACAGCTTTTTCTTCTTCTTTGCCCAGCAATTTCCTCTGAAGTAGTGGCTCAGTTTTGTCTCACCACTGTAATCTGGTAGGCTGACTGAAAGCTGTATTCTTTATATTTTGCACATTGCTTTCATGTCAATATTTTCAGATGTGCGAAGGAGGAAATACCATTAAATTGAGTTGATTTTTTTTTCTTCTTCTTTTCTCCTTATTGCCAGTAAAGCAGTTTCCAGTCTTTGTAGCCGTAGATCAAAAATGATTGCATACTGTATTTAAGTACAAGTGCATGATACAGTCGTTACCAGTAAGTTTTCTTCATTTAAAAGGAGAAGTCACACTTGACCCACCTGATAATCTTCTGCTATGAAATGACTGGCTTGGTGCATGAAGGGAAAGTGATAGGAATTTGTGTACTTTCACTTCAGAGACGCCTCTGACATAACATCCTTATGGAGAAGCTGATGAAGTATGGCCTAGAAGAGCAGACGGTGAGGTAGCTTGAAAACTGACAGATCGGAGATGTCAGCTGATGGTAATGTCACAAAGTTCACAGTCCTGCACCAGTTGAGGAACCAACCTAGTACCAGGACACACTGGGCACTGCTGGGCTGGAGGGCAGCTTTGTGTAGAAGGGCACGGGGCTCTGGTGGACAGGAAGCTGAACACGAGCTAGCAGCGTGTCCTTGCTGCAAAGAAGGCGAATGGTATCCTGGGCTTAGCTAGGCAAAGTACTGCCCACAGGTCAAGGAAGGTGACCCTGCCCCTCCCTGAGTGTGGGTGAGGCCTCACCGGCAGTGCTGGGTCCAGTTCTGGGCTCGTTGATGCCGGAAGGACCTGGGCGCTGCAGAGTTGAGGCACTGACCCAGAGCTCCTGCCTTCCTCAGCCGTGCTGGGGTTAAGACTTCATTTACCTCAAAAAATCAACTGTGTTGCCAGTTGTGAATTTTGGCAAAGGAAGCAGCTGAATTGCATCCAGAAGCAACTTTAATTTTGATATCGGTAAAATGTACTGAGTGAGCTCTTATGTTACTTATCAAATTATGGCATGATTTAATGATGGGATCAGTTTGATTTAGTGATATGTCTGATTGTTTGACTTGATGATCTCAGTGGTCTTGATGGTCTTTTCCAACTTAAATGATTCTATGGCTCTGTAAGAATGCGTGGTTCTGGAAATCCAAAGATGTTGCAGCAGCTCCTGTATGTTTTTCCCCTGCATGTAGGATCACAGAATCATAGAGTGGCTTGAGTTGGAAGGAACCCCATGGATCATCAAGTTCCAACCCCCCTGCTGCAGGCAGGGCCACGACCCTCCAGATCTGGTACTAGACCAGGCTGCCCTGGGCCCCATCCAGCCTGGCCTTGAACACCTCCAGGGATGGGGCATCCACAGCCTCTCTGGGCAGCCTGTGCCAGCACCTCACCACTCTCTCTGTGAAGAACTTCCCCCTGATATCCAACCTAAACCAACCCTCCTTGAGCTAATGCAATAATTACTTTTGTTCAATTACTTTTGTTCAAAAACATTTATCTTATCAAAACATCATTGAGTACGGCTTGAGTTGTTACATGTAGTTATGGTGGAGTGCGGTCAAATAAAGATTTCCAGGATTTAGAAGGGTTTTTTTGGTGTGTTTTACTACCCCTAAAACACACAAACGTTTAGGTAGGGAAATTCTGGCTTGTTTTTTGAATTGTGAAGCTCTGCACTTTCCTTTTTTCTCAATGCCTATAATGTATATTTAATTGCTCATTAGAGTCATGGTGTTAAACACTGCAGAATGATATGACAGACCATGCTTCATTGTTCAACATGGTCACAATATTGAATTTTTCTGGACTTCAAACAATTACAGAGTATCTACAGGGTGCCGCATTTTGCTGCTTTGCAAGAAAAGCAAAGGGAAGAAGTGCAGCTGTGTTGATGTGACAGTGACTGGAGCGTCACCTTAATTGGTGACACAAGTTAATGACCTTTGCATGCATATATATATATCCATTACCCCTGACAGACGGTAGGTTTAGATTAAGGATTGTTAGTAGCCTTTTAATGTTTCCTGTTAACAAGAACTTAGGCACAGCAATGTTTCCTGTTTCTCAATCAAAATAACTATCCAAAAAAGGGGTTGGAGTTATTTTTGTATGTATTTTGTTGTACTGTAGGATGAGCAGAATGACCTGAATTTATAAGCAATGTTGAACAATGCAAAAAGATTTGGGAAATGTTTAAACAAATATTGTTAGTTAAATATTTATGACCGAGAGGAGACATTAAAAATGACCTGAACAAAAATAAAACGGTTAAGGGGTGGTGGTCATTTGCAACAGAGGCAAAGCCTGCTGATATTTTACATACGGCAGTGGCCTCAGCATGTGTGTTCCTATCTCTGTCCTTAGCTGCCTAAGCTCTGCTGGGAATTAAGAGTGTGAATGTTCAGATGTGGCCGTGTACTCAAAAGCTGTGGCTGAGTTGGTAACTGTTTCCATGTTGTGCTGTACAACTTCACTACAGTCTCAAAATTGCTTTGTAAAATGTATGGAGTTAGTAATGTTTGCTAGCTTCTCTATGAAATCGTTTCTGTAACGATGGAAAGAAGGCATTCAGCTAATTTCATAAAACTCAGCAACTCCCTGTAATTTGGGATCGCTGGCCATGACAAATGGCATTTTATAGTCCATGGCATGTAGCAGTGCATCAGTAGTCCCGTGGTACCTGGAATATACGGCTGTACACTTTCTTTGCCATTTTGCCTAGGTCGATTGCCCGATGTTATCTGAGCACTGCTGTTCCCCGTTATTTATGTATGTAGTGGGTCTGCTCTCTGCTTGTCTTCTCTTTCAGGTTTTTGCTCTATATTGATGGTGGATGTTTGCCAGTGTGCCATTATTGTTGTTGATGGCCTGGGACATCATTTTGGTTTCTGTGCTCTGTTATCTTGTTCTCTAGGGCTACATGCTTGACATTGTGCTTTACCTTGAAAATAGAGAAAAAAAGAGAAGTGTCTTGTTTAAATGTTCACTTTATGAGTTTTTGTCATCGTTTTACATACAGTCATCACTTGAAAGACTGAAGAATTTTCTGTGGTTCCTTTTATGTTGTTCTTTTTCGCGGAGTTTATCTTGGTAAAGCATTCTCTGTGGGTTATGTTTGTAATTTCTTTATTCTGTGCCAGTGCTGCATGGGCTTTATTTCTCCATAAAAGCGGTTGTTAATCTGGAAAGATTCTTTTGTCTGTTTCCATTTTGTTCAGGTTTTAGCTGGAGTATTCTTTATAATCGAGTAGGCCAGACGTCTGTTGTGGCTGTGAAGGTTCAGCAGTATGGCGCTCTGCCCCCATCTGTGCTACGCTGCTCAGGGCAGTTCTGGTGCGCCCTCAGGAATGTACTTCAACTGATGGATATCTGCTCATTTATCAACTGGAAGTTACTTTTTCTTGTGGGAGAATGTTAGTTCAAATACTGCAGTTTGTGTAACTGCTGTAATTTTCTCTCAGTTATGCTCTGTTTTTTGGTGTGACATAAAACTGTTGTAGTTGAGTATGGTGTCACATTTGAGCAGGCCGAACTTTGTGAATGCAAAGCAGTTTCATTTTGCTCAGGTCCTCATGCACTTTATTTCTTCACATCACATCAGCATCACTCTTTGTTTACCTCACTCGTGACACTTCTTATGTAAAGCCTTTCTGTGTTTGTATTTTGTTACAGTTTTATACCAAGATGTTAATTCATTCTCTTTAAAAGATACAGCTCTAAGTGATGTATTCTCTCAAAGCATGTCATCATGTTTACATACATAAAAATATCTCAGCGAGAAAGAAGTGATTTAGAAAGCAATGGACATAAGAAATACAGGCAATTTCTTGTTCATCATCTCTTGCTAGTTTGTGAAAAAGTGTTACGTCAGAGCAGCATCAGTAAATTATATTGCCATTAGTGAGCAGATCTTACTATTAATTTAGAGATGTACTAGGAAGTGAATTTGCCTCAAGCTTTCTGCATTGCTTATATATGTTTTTTCAAGTTTATCAATTAAAATTTGTTTTAAAAAGTATCTGTGAAATGTGTAGCTTCATATCCATGGCGGCTCCAAATGCTGTTTGCTCTGATTGAGCTCTTTCCTCCACAGATCTAATCTCACTCTTCGTGGCTTTTGATAGTCTGCTTCTTCACTGTGTCAGACACCAGAGTTTAGGTGTGCCATATGTTCTGCTGCAGTTGTCCTTGAACCTGGTTAAGCTGTGGCTGACACCTCAGGGGAGAGGAAGCTCCGTCTGCTCGGGGCTGTGTTGCAGGGAATGACCCTTCACCTGGCCAGCTTGCCCAGCCAGATCTGCTGATGACCTGTTTTAAAATACACACGTGCATACCCAGCAAAGTAAGAATTGAAAGCATGCATTTATTTGTGTATGCAGGTATTCGGCTAATAAAATGTTGTAGTAGTAATTCATCAAAAGGTTTTGAAAGAGAAAATTTTGTCTTGAAAACTCTGTTAAATTCATCTTTGATAAACAGAGTGCTCCCAAGGGTGTGGGACTTGCTTTATCTGCAAGAATTTTCACAGCGCAAGGCAGATCTGCTAGGAGGGTTAGTAGTAAAAATGTTGATTAAAGGTAAGCACGGTGCAGCTTCTCTCTGGTATGTTTTGTTCTCGATTTAACAAGGCTGGTACTATAATCATGAAATACTAGATCAAACTCCTTGTCTTTCATACGTGCTGGAATTCCAAGATACAGCTCCACTGATGACTTGCTGAATACAAACTGTCTTTTAATGGTTGGCTTGAATTGCTTTGAAAATGAAGGTCAACATTTTATCTTCTGTAGCAGAGAAGTGGGTCTGTCCCCTGCCCTCCTTTTAGGCTTCATATAGTTGTAGTATGAACTACCTTTAAAATACCTTTATTTGAACCAGCTGCTGGTACTGACATCCACATCTGTGTATTTGGCACAGAACTCAGTGTTACCATTAGAAATAAATAAGGTATTATGGTTTTTTGGGACTCCCTGACCTTGAGCAGCCCTTTGTCCTGGTTAGCTTACTGGTACTGAGAACATATTTCCAGTATTTACAACACTAGCTTTGGTTCAGTTCAGTGAGCTTGTGTGCAAGAGCTGCCGATGGCGTGCGATGCGGCATTAAACATGGGGATGATGGAAGGGAGGAAATGCTGAGTTTATAGCAGCATTCACTGCCATGATGTATCTGGCCTAAGGCATCTGCAACCACACTGACTAAGGACAGTGCTGGACACTGTCATTACAATGCAGGCAAGTCCTGAGCCAGGGCTTCCGCACCATTTGGTTAACGCATAAAGAATAGAAAATGAGGCATTACGTTAGCATGCATCTGTAACAGAGTAACTCTACGGACATAAAGATGAATAAACAAAACCTGAGGACTGTGGGGAGTACCGGTCTTTACTCTGCAGTGACTGTATTCCCATAGCAGCAGATGCTGGGAATTGCAGTCTGTTCTGCAAGGAGCCTTAAAACAGTGCTGAGCAGGTGATCTGCTGTCTGCTTATGCTGAGTGGTGGTGAGATGGTCCCTTCATCCATTACAGGAGTTGTGTTGGAAAGCTTGCTTCAGGTACATCTCCTCGTAACAGAAGAATGAGATCACACTTTGTTGGAATCAGTTTCTGAAGCCAGTAGTGCTCAAATAAATTCAAAGCTGCCTCAAAAAGAGAGCAAATGACTTAAAGTTCCTTTTAGTACTTTTTATGTAGAACTAAAAAAATACCATGCTTTTTTGGATGACAGCTTCTAACAAATGCCATCAGCTTTGTGAAGGAACGTAATGCTTTCAGTTGAAAGCAGTTCTTGATGAGATTAATTAGTAGTCAGCAAGTCTCCTTTGTGTTATCACATCACATCTCTAAGCTGATCAAGGAGATGCTAGGAGAACCTTTGTTACTGCTTAATGGAGTTTTGTGCTTAGTGATCTTGGAGTGTGTGTACTCTGTCTCATGAAGGCTGGCAACTTTTTCAGATCTGTTCCAAGTCTATAAGTAATATTCATGGAAACTTTGGCTTGCTCAGGCTACTAGTAAAAGAAATTGGAAGAAAGCTAACCATCTTTGGAGCATGTGCCTAGGAAGGAGATTTTCAATCAATTTTTCACGTGGGTTGATAGTGATAGGATAAGGGGGAACAGGTTTAAAGTAGAAGAGGGGCATTTTAGATTAGATATCAGAGGGAGAATTTTCACTGAGAGGGTAGTGAGGCAGTGGCACAGGTTGCCCAGAGAAGCGGTGGGTGCTCCATCCCTGGAGGCATTCAAGGCCAGGTTGGATGGAGCCCTGGGCAGCCTGATGTGCTGGCAGGCAGCACTGCCCATGCAGGGGGTTGGAACTGAGTGCTCTCTGAGGTCCATTCCCAACCCAAGCCATTCTGTGACTCAAACCTTCTTCCATTTTTCAGGAGAGCTTCTACCTCATCATGAGGTGAGATAAATTGTGTGCTCTTCCATTCTTTCTGTTGAACATAGGACCAAAAAACGTCTCTACAGAAAGAATTTGCAGGTCCTAGCACTGGAAAGAACAAAAGGGCAAAAAATGATCGTGTAGCTTAATACCTTAATTTTTAGACTGTTCCCCTTCAGTACCGGGGGTCAACTTTTTTAGATCTGAGACTCACTGAAGGACTCCTTCAAATGATATGCATTAGGAACTTTTTTATATTAAAAAAAAAAAAAAAAAGGGGTTCTTAAAGGTAACCAAATGTAACTCCCACATAGTGGATGTGTGTAATAACCACCTGGCCTTTTATATAATGGTGCACCATTGTCATATCTTCATCTTCTAGGCAGGCTTTCAAGAAGAGAATCAGATCTTTCCCTTCTTTTGATTCAATGTGATGGTAACCTGCCTTAAAGGGAGGCATCTGTGTGCAGCTCTTGTTAGGGGTGTGAGCTGGAAGAGGCATAAGTTAGAGAGGCCGCAGAACACCATGCATTGTTTCCTGACCTAGTGTGTTGGTCCTTGACTCTAGGGCAGGGCCATGACTGATATTTATGCTTACTTAGTAAGTAAGGAGTAGCACCCCTAAAATGACTTAATTTCCTGTTGGATTTTGTGGGAGTTTAAGGGCTCAGCTCCACATTTTTAATTCACTCAACACAATAGCGTTGTATTTTGCTTTGACCAAATAATAAGACCATAAATACCTTACTGGGAGTAGTCTCCAGTTGGTAGTAATAAACAGTGTGTGTTTCTCAAACCTCATTCCTCCCCTGGATGCTTTTCCATGCTGTTTCCTTCCATCACAATATCAACTGAAATCTGATTTCTTTTTTAGGTCGTCTCTCCCATTATCTTGCTTGTAGGTGGTGCCTGGGAGGCGAGGAAGGAATCCAAACCCGGAGCACATCCCAAGGAAAAAAACTATAATAAAAACAGCACTGAATAGAGGAACTAGAATAATTTTAAAACCTGGGTAACCAGGGTAGGCTTTCTTATTCATGTCTTGAAACAGCCCTGTTTTTGATATACAGTCAAGGCCTTATCGAGGTATTCGCTTTGTGACCAGAATGTCTCTTTGTCTGCACAGTGAATATAAACAAGCCCAGCAGATAACACTGTAGGGCGAGAAACAGCCAGGAGAAGATGAAATAGTTCTCAATTATGCAGCTAGATTTAGTGGAAGAGATAGGAGTGCAATGGAGAGCTTCAAATTTTAATGCTAAAAATAAAACTCAGATAACTGCTTTTTGGGAACCTTACGAGGATGAATTGTTGTTAGGAGAAACATTTTACAGTGTATGCTCACTGATCTACAGGTAAGGGAGGTACAGGTGAGATCTGTGGACAGAGCCAGGAGTTGCAGCTGCATCTGCTGAAGTGCTTCATCATTCCTGAACCGCTTCTCTGTCCTTCACCGTTTGGATTCAAGAGAATTTCTGTGCAGTCTCCAACGCCTCCAAGATGTACCTCGCTCGTTGTAATAGCTCCTTAGTGAACGTGAAGCCACGGCTGTCAAGAGTGGGATTATTGGCGATGATATCTTTGGCAGAACTGAAACTGTAATTAATACAGAGGAGGGAAAAGAAAGCACCTTAAGTTCTTAGTGTTTTTATTAAAGTGCTGACTTTCTTCACAGCGGCAGTCCAGCATGACTAGATACTTGTTTGAAAATATTAGCTGTCATGGATGTAATTATATGCTTGGCCAGTGGAAGGAGGAAACAAATTACAATTTTCAGAATCTGTACTTTTTTTCTTTGTATTGCAGTATCAAGCTATTTACAGGAAACAAAAAAGATTTAGGAGTGGGGGAGCATCATGGGGAACGCGTGTGTGTATTGCTGCAGGCAGAAGTACAAATTAGGTGTACCTGAATTAAAATTGTACTAGGCAGGTTGGTACCAAAGGCAGTCTCATTGTAGCTTTTGGTGCTCAGCAGAAGACTAATTTATCTTGCCATGTAGTCATATTCTTTGTCTTTTTTTTTTTCAAATACTACGTAAAATAAGCCAAATGAATTCTCTGTAATTTGCCTGCCCAAACGTTAATTACTGATGGATTGATGCAGAATTTACTAACAATTCTGTGGTTGATAGGAGACCGTGAACACGAGCTCAAATGGAAGGTGCACTTTGAGGTAGTGACATAGCGTGCTGGTTTCTGTAGAACTTATTTGATGGTTTCACGGTATTTTATTTATGGCAATTGGAGGGCATAGTTTAGAGAGCTTCCAATCTAAATTCAACATTCGTGGTTGAAATGAGTATGCAGGATCGTGTGTATGCAACTGAATAAATGTGTGTTCCCCTTATGCCACTGACCAAAGCTGGGGCTTGTGTGCAGACCTCTGGTAAGCCGTTTTGAAGAATGCAATATTTAAAGGATCAGAGATTTTTCTCTTGCAGTTGCAGGGATTGACTGATTCATCTCTGTGCCATTCTGTAGAGGCAGCTGTATGTTGTTTTACTTGTTTTACAGATGGTGGCCTTTTTTTTTCTTTTTCCTGTGGTGTTTTAAGCATGTTTACACAGCAAGAACAGTGACTCTTCCTGTGCTAACTTATGAGTGAATGTGCTGGGAAGCTTGATGCAGAGATGTGGAGCTAAGCAAACAAACATTATTCCATCCCATTGAGAAGCTCTCTGATCTTCCACTCCTGCAAGAAATACCCTACAGGATGAGAACTGCCTTTATTTTGTAGAGCTGTGAGCCCCAGACTTTAATTTGATTTTTGGTTTGGTTCTGTTTTAGTGTATAGAGGGCAAGTGTGGAATTGTGGTGGAGTCCTGCTGTTAGTGAGACCCAAATCAATGCCTCTGCCAGTACCATGGATCTTCCTTAGCCTAGTTGAAAAGACCTTTTTTTCTCTCCATGGATACGTTAAGAAAATGTATTCCTTATTGTGTTCCTTAAGTAGTTCCAAAGTCATTATGTAACCTGGAGGACTTTGCGTTTGAATCTGCACAGGATATTTTTGCTCAGTATGTTTATGCCAGGTTATCTTGGTGCTGTATCAAACTTCTTTCTGGTACTGCAAATCAGAAAATTAGTACACAAAATGCACATACCAGCATAGAAGAGTTCTGTTCGATTTAGGGATATTTGCACTGAGTTCAAGGCTCAGCAAAGCTATTTCATTCATCTTGTATTCCTACAGAAGCCCCCTGAATTTTTGCAGTCGGTGACGCTGTTTCTAGCTTGAGAAGCAGCTTAGAGGATTGAGCTCAGAGAAGTATTTCAGATATTATGAGCTGGTCTTTTCTTTCTCAGGTTCTTTCCAAAGCTTTCCGAAAAGCTATTTGGAGCACTGAAAAAACAGAAGCAACGTAGTTTCCCAGAGTGTAGAGTAACAGCAACGAACTGGTGGCATCTATCATGCCGTGGTGTTGTGTTTTTAACAAATAAAGTGAAGTACCCAAGTTAGGCGTCGGCACAAAGGCAGGCCGTGCCCCATGAGCCTGCCATGCTGTGACCCTGGGCCTCAGCGGCGCCTCAGAGTTCCAGCCCTGTTGTTGACAGAGCGGATTGTCCAGAAGGCCCCTCTTCCACCTCCACAGCAGAAAATGGTCTCCTCAGCCCTGTGCTACCAGTGGGAGCGGTACAGGAGGGCAGCTGTTGCCGGATGGGAATTTTTCTGGCCTCCAGGTAGAGGTGCTTCAGTGGGATCTCAGCCCATAAACCACCTCTGTGCAAAGCTTGCTTAGAAATCAAGTCACTGTGCATTGGGGATGGGGGCACCTGTGCTTATAGCCAATTTATGTTATCTTTCATACTTTTTTAGACACATTTTCCCTCTTTTTGCTGACTATTGCTCTTCAAAATTTCATTTCCTCTTTTGCACGCACAGTCTTTTTTTTGGTATCTGTATATGTGTAGATGTCTTCAGTTAAAAAAAAACAAAACTTGTCTGCAAACATACTGTTTGGTTGGTGGGTTGTTGTTTTTTTTTTGCCTTGAACTTAAATTTCGATATGTATTGATACTGCAAATTGATATATGCTATGCAATTTGTGCAAGAGGAAAGGCGAACAACACCTGAAAGGCAGGATGTAAGGCCAGCTACTTGTATTTCTCATTTGTGTTTTAATTGGCCCTAAAAGACAGGGTGGTTTTTTTTGTGGCTGAAATGCCTCAAAAAGCTCTGGCCCTCCAGTCTGTACAGCCAATTGGGGTTAAACTCGGGGTTAAATATTTGCCCAATCATGGCTTCCAGATCAAAAATCGCAACCTGTCTTTAGTGATACTCACCTCTGTGTGGAAGGATTAAACAGTTAAAGAAGCAAATGTTTTGCACTGCTGTTATCTAAGTGCATGTCTAAGGACTGCATTGCCTAGAGCTATAAAACCTGAAAAACCGTCAGCAGGCTTTGGAAGCCTGGGTTTGTTGGGTTCATGTGTTTTCAGTGGCATTTGTAGTGAAACTTCACCACAGACCTCTGAAGGCCTAAAACTCATTCTTCAGCCATCCCCTCTGTTTTTAACACTCTTCTGTTGCTGCCTGGCTCTGTATCACTGATGTGCCATACCTGATAGCGCTGCAGCAGATACTTTGAGGGAGTCTGGGGTGCCCAAGCGCTGATGCTTGTATGTTGGTGCTTTCATGCTGTCCCCACTGGCTGCGTGTCAGATTCTCAGGCACCGTTCCTGACCTTGCAGTTTAAACATTAGAAACACTGTTCTAAGTAATCCTACCCTGCTTTATGTAAAATAAGTAAATCTCAAGCTTATCTCAGTAGACACAGTTCAATGACTTTTATTTCCACATGGTACCTTCCGAATTTTTTGAATTACTGATCACCCTGATGACTTTCCCATGGTTAGGCCAGTTACCTTGGAAACCAGTTTACCCACACATCTAATCTCTGAACTGATGAAATAGTATGCACTGAGTGCAAATCAATTTGAAGAAAGCTTTCTCCTGTCTTAATTGAAGAATGTTAATCGCTTTGTTCCAGAAGTATCAGAATTTCAGAGGTTTTTTCAAGTAGCTTTTTTTTTTAATTTTAGTGCTTGAAAACACAGTAAGGAGGACTGATATTACTTTGTATTTTGAAAAAGGCATAGAACATCTCTCCTGACCAACTGCATGCAAAAAAATCCAGAGAGGCACAAAACTGTTTGCTGAAATCCAAGTGTAAATAATACTGCTGTGTAGCGGCAGTTCAGAAATGTGTGGTCGTACAGGAGGGAACAGCTGTTGCATGGTGTCACCAAGAGGAGCTGAACACACAGCAGTGCTGCCCTGGAGCTGATGAGGAGATGGACCATGCATCTCCTCTGTTATCCACATCTTCGTGATCAGTTCAGTGCCTTGGAGTAGGTGCTCCTGAGAGCTGTGTTCTTCTGTGAGATACAAAGAAAGGAATGATAAAATACTGCTTTTTTTTCCCTTTAGCTTTTCCTTTTCTTTTAATTTTCACTGACTACTTGCTGGTCTTAGGTTCATCTCCATGCTATTAAAATGTTGTTTTTTTTAACTTACGAAACAAGTGAACACTAAATATTATTTCCATTTTCTCAGACACAAAATGAAGAACATGATTTTTCTCCTTCTTTTCCAGTAGTTTATTCTAATAAAATCAGAATTTATTAAATTAATGGGGTTTTTTTGTTTGTTTTTTCAGATTTTATCTGGAAACATGGAAGTTGAATGACAGTTATTCTGAAAACGAGAATGGCATTTTATTCTTAAAGTAAACTTAGTTGCCTTTCCTGAAAATGAATCTGTTGATAAGAAGAAACTCTGCCTCCCTCCAGACTTCACAGTGATGCTGGAGTTTCCAGGCAGAGCCATCAGTGCTTTCATCTTCGGGTGTATTGGAGATGATGGTTTATGACAGTCCACATAGCAAAATCATATATTGCACATCACAGATGGTTTTCAAACAGCAATTAAGCAATTTTAAGCATTTGCTGAATTGTGGCAAAAGTGATTTACAATAATACAGTAAATAGTTGGGTTACTGTTTTCTCATTCATCTATTCTTCAGTACAGTCATTTGCTTCTCCCTTTTTCTGACATATTCAGGTCAGCAAAACATTTCCTGGGGGTGGCCAGAACTATATGATTGCTGGATGTATTTATGACAGAATTCACGTAACAAGGTTTCATCCTGAAATCTAGAGTCAGAAGAGTTTCTGGAATCTTCAGTAGGATTTTTTTCCAGCAGCTTTGTCACGTTTTGAAACTGCTTAATTGGAAGGAAAATCATTCAAGAGCAGGATTTATCTACTCAGCTGAAGTAATGCAGTTTTTCTTTCTTGATTAATGTACTTACGGTTACCTGCTAAGATTCTAATGATTAGAGACCAAGGATTTGGGGGTAGGATTTAAGATGGAATTTTTATTGGTTGTTAAAGTTCATGAGAAATTTCTTGAAACTCTGAGATGCTGATAGGAAGTGCGTACAGAATCTCTTTTCTTATTATTTTCCTCTTACTTTTGCCCTTTGTGAATCTTATGTGACTTAACACAACCCAGGCTATGCTTTGTCACTGGAGGGTGACTGAGCACTGCCCAGAAAGGCTGAGGAGTCTCCTATGTTGGAGATGTTTGCAAGCTGGCAGGATGTGGTCCTGGGCAGGTGGCTGTGCATGGCCCTCCTTGAGCAGTGGGTCATCTCCAGAGGTGCCTGCGAACCTCAGCCATTCTGTGGTTCTGTGGAACGTATTTTAAGCATTTATGCAGGTTCAGTTTAAGTAGACAAGAGCTGTTTTGTCGCTTCTGATAGTGTAGAGTTGTAAGGTGGGTAGCAAATTGAGTGTATGGGTCACGTCAGTGAGTAAGCTGGAAGCAAAGCAGTCAAGTTAATGAGAAGTTGCTGGGTAGATGGAAGAGTGTTTTCATTCGTGATGCTGATAAAGACGAGCTACTGTGGGGCTGGTTTATTATGTAAAATTTGCATGTTGTAGAATCGATACTTTCTGTATTGCTCCTTTATCTAAGAAAAATCAGCTGAACATGAAGACTGATGAAATAGATGTGAGATTAAGACCAGTGAAAGCGTGCAGGTTGGCACGTCTGGGTTGGTGACTGATTCTTTCTGGAAATTCAGGAGACAGAAGGAAATACCTGTGTTTGCTGACCTAAGTAGGATAGGTGTGATTAGTCTGTGTGTACATAGCAAGTTTATCTTCAGAGGCTGTGTGTGTGAGGTGGGTCTTTAGAGATGTATATGGTTTTTCCAGAACAGGTAAGGAAGCCCTGGGAAAATCTAACCCAAGCAGTGCGAACAGTTCCACTGTTTTGCATTTAAGAAACTGGATTTTGGATTGGAATGGTCAGGTGAATAGAGCTGGCAGTAAAGGCAACCAAGAGAGCCATGAGTGAATTCAGGATGGAAAATAGGAGTCATTTGTTAATACTTGACCAACATGCCTTGAATCTTCACATGACAAAGCATACAAGTAGTTTATAAGGTAGGCTCTGGTAAAAATTTGAAAGTGATTATCAGGTGCCCTGCAGTAGCTGGGTTTGGTGCCAGAATTAGAACGGACCTCCTGGATTATGCCCATGTTATACCATCCTAAATGGAATCCTTTAGCTTCTCTCTGTGTGCTTAATCAACACAGCAACAGAAGAAATTAACACTTGCAGATGCATGCTTTTCCACTTCATTTTGGCAGATTTATCACACGAGAGCTATGGATTTTTCTAGCATGTTAGAGCTGACAATCTTGTCAGCTATGAAATGCCACTGATACCAACCATAGTTCTGTTTGCATAGCTAAGCTCATTCTCTATGAAAAACTACAGGAGAGCTATCCCGCTTTCTGTCAAGGGAGTTAATTAAACTGAACTGAGAAACCTGGAACCTGAGACTTCTGGTGTGCCTGCAGCAAGGGATGCCACGTAAAACTACAGGGATAAGTACTGCAGAAGGCAGCTAGGCACCTCAACTTCCTTTGCTGTGCTCTTTACTGCGTGCATTTCTAACAAAAATACATCACAAGCCAGCTTTCCATCTTCAGTAGCTGATTCACTTTCTCTGCAGGTCACATAAAGCCTGAATAAAGAGAAAAGGAAATCCTGTGGCTTTTTCTCCATTGATATTTTGAATTTTTACCATCATCGTGAGCAGAGATGAGTGAAGCATCTCCAGTTCATCCAGACTGAATATCTCGGTTTTTGACTGAGGTGGTCAACTACACCATCTATTGTTTTTTATTCTGAAGTACAGAAAACAGATATTGCTACCTCAGTAGATGTGGGTAGAGTAGAAAAGAAGGTAAAAGCTGTTGTGAGCTAGTCACCTTAAGGTTTATAGTCAATGACAGTCTAGTCAGTGTAGTCAGTGTAATTAGTGTCATCCCTCAGGGAGATGTCTGAAACAGCTGAATTGAATTCCAAATGGCCCAGTTTCTTCTCTGCTTGACTGTGAAGTTAGCCCTAGCTAACTTAGCCAGCTAGCTATCTGCAGGCATTTGTGTTTTTGCTATCTACAGTTGACAAAGGAAACTTTGGATTTTGGGTGTTTTAAACCTCTTGCGTAACTGTCCGAAACTCTGGTTTGCTTAAATCAAAGTCTCTTGTATTGTTCATGATCTCTGTGTAAGGGATCTGCAGGGGTATTGCACCTGACTATGCCTCCTGCAGCTGGTGATAAGTTGGTTTGATTTCATTGCTTTAGTAAGGAAAAACAAGGGCTCCCTGAATGCAGAAGTTGAATTAATCTGTAAAAATGTTACACTGCCAGTTTAGTTTTATTTAACTGTTAGTATTTTAATAGCTGGTTGCCTTGGACCCGTGTAGATGTCAGGGAACTTGACCTGGGTCAGAGGTAACAAGGTCTGTCTCAGTCCCCAGCCTGTTCAGTATGTTGGGCTGGTCACCTGGGGTGGACTGTGCCTTTATTTTTTATACTATTTTGTAAGCCTGATTTTGAATACATGAGGTGTGTATCTTCAGCAGCATTTGAAACTAAAAGTTGCAGTCTATAGAAACACCTTTTCTTTTTCTTTTCCCCCAGGTTTATTCAATTGAGTGTCTGAATACCTAAGAACTCAAGTTAAATTTGGACTTTTAAAAACAGTTATATTGAAAAGACAGTGTATTTTTCTAATTCATGAACCCTATGTATTAAAAACATGGGTTCTTGTTGAAAAAATGTCTTCTAGTATACGACCATATCATTAAGCTCTCACGTGCACTGGGAAATGGAAGTCATGTTCTACTGGCTAAGTGTTGATTGCTTGTCAGGGCAATCTTAAATGCTGGATTATTACATGTAACATTTAATGTCATCAGCTTTAAAACTTCAGGAGAATCAGAACCGTGCATTGATTTTATTTCAGCAAAACATCAACACTGTTGAACAGGTAGTTTATAGATGTAGAATCCAGTATTTAGAAACAGCATTTGAGAAGACATAACAAAAAAACCCCCTGATGTTAAATCAGTGTTACAATTTGAGGAGGTGTTTTTTTTCTGAAAGATTTCACAAACCTTTCCCTTCCTCACTCTTCTGTAAGTTAATGTGGTTTTATTGTGCTTCAAAAACACCCCAAAGCCAAGTTGAAGAGTTTTATCCCTTACTGATATGTTCTATTACATTACCAGTTACTTCCATCTATTTTTCTCCTCTTGCAAAGTGCCGTACGTCTGAATGAATCATGTTCTGTATCATCGGTGGCTCTGAGGTCAAACGCAGATTTCCACACAATACAGGTAGCACAGCCATTAGAATGAAATGGAAAAGCATAAGATACGTGAAAACATAGAGAAGATTCAGTGTAAATCAAGTTCTTGTGTGCTCCAAAAGGCTGCAAATTCTGGCATAAAAGCCAGAATACTTTCCAAGGTAAGACTAATGACAGGATCTATAGGCAGTCTGGAGTGGTCTGTAAATTGCTTTTAGGTTTGTAAAGCATTCGTGTTATGTTCCTTCAGTTTTGTCTTCTGGTGAATGTCAGATCAGGCCTGATAAAGCAGCACTTTTACTTATTGATAGCCTGAATTGGTGTTAGTTTTAAAACAATGCAGCATTATTCTCAGAAGAGTGAATCATCTTGGAAGTCCGTTGTTCTGAATTATGTTGATCTACTTTTAGACAATAACATAAACACAACTAGTTACTGTGTATTAAAGCATGAATAGTTTTGTGCTGTGAACTTGCCCTATTTATATTGTTTTTATGAAATGATTATTTATTTGGCCTGTAATATCTCCTGACTTTGGAAAAGGGTGACTGCATCCCCAGAATAAAATAATCTGCAGTTCCTTAGTTTTACTGAAGATAGTGCATAGCTGAAAAGAACTGTTGAGGGAGAATTTAAACGTTTAGTCTTAATTTCAATGATCAGAATGTTGTATTTGTTCCAGTTAAGAAGTGTTTTGAATCAAATGGGCTTTAAATCAGCCTTTTCAGTACCCAAGGAAGCTGCAGTTAGGTGTTCCATGCCTTCATCTTCCCTTCTGGGCTACGCTACCCAGTTGGGCTGCATACAGTTGCAGTTGCCACGGGATTCCTGGCTTGGTCGTGGTGACTCAGCAAGTGGGAAACCCAGGTGTTACAGGACATCCCCTTCAGGCAAGAAATAGTGAATTGCACATGAAGTTTTTTAATTGTTAATTTTAATTACTCAGCATAGTGGAAAGTCAGTATTTTTAGCTACACTTTGCATAATCTTCACTGAGGCAATTTTGCTACCTTTTCTCTTTCCTAATGCTCCAAATCTGGACACTCTGTCTAATAAGTAGTCAAAAAATGATCTTACTGAGCAGCGTTACTCTGCTGGGGTTGCAGTGAGCTTGCTCTGGCTACTTGGATTTCAGGAATGGCCGCTGAGAAGCCAAATTGTTTGAGAAGCCAAGGCAAACCCGGGTTCAGGAGACCTCAGTGATCCTTCCCTTGTAGCTTTGAATGCAACATCAGAAACCCTCATGGCGCAGCGTGTGCCAAAATGGCCATGTACCAATGTTCAGTGCCTCCAATGCTTTTTAATGCAAGGACGGCTGGGGCAAACTGTCTTCCCGACTCTTGCCTTTCCACGTTCACCCTGCCTGTGCCAGACTCCTGTCTCCCATCATCTAGATTTCTTTCCCGTTCTTGTGTCAGTTCCATGAGGTCTGGGAGTGCTTCATACGTTGATTCGAGTTGGATTCTTTATTTCCGCTGCAGCTTCATATTACACTGACAACACAAACAGACCAACAGCCTAAGCAGAAATAACCTTACTCAGTAAAAACAGTGTATTCTGTTCTTTCTGATGTATCATAGGTGTAGCAATTCAAATATGAGCTTTTCGTTGCTCCAGGTATTTTCTTTCCAGCTCTCTGAGGACAAAGGAGTCTTTAGCAGGGGACATCATGAATTCAGGTATCATACTGGGAACAGCCCTCTGCTCCTCTGGTTAATGCGGTGTCCCTGAGCTGATGGTAACCTGCTTTCCTCATAATGTAATTTTAGTTTGTTTGTTCAGGCATTTCACAAGGACTTTTCCTAAAAAAGCGATCTCATTAAATTTAGTAAATAAGAACTGTTTCGCTTGGCTGGATGCACCACTGGTTCTATTAAATAACCTATGAGGTGCACAAGGCTCTTCATAAAAAAAAATTAATTACACTTTCTTAATTCCATAGCCCAAGCTGTCTGGCAGTTTTGTTAGCAGCAGTGAAAGAAATGTCGCTTGAATCTCCAGGAAGACACTGCATTTGCTATGTAGTAGATTGTAATGGTTTTGTCAATGAAATATTTCGAAGCGGAGGATTCATAAAGATCATAATGTCTGCAGGTTATTTCACCTCTCTGCAGTTGTCTGAAAGGAGCATTTTCCTTTGCAATGAAAATTCTAGCCTCGACGTTTTGTATTTTTGTCATTTTGCTAGATCAGGCTTTTGTTTGGATCCTTTTACTGATGGATTAAGCTAGCAGCTGTTCTTTGATCGCAGCATCTTTGCCCTTTATTTTGACTAGAACTTTCCAAATGTGCCGTTTGTGAAAGGTCTGAGCAAGTGGATTTCTTTTGTTTGTCATGTTCAAAAGAAATCAGTTTGAAGACTATTAAGAATATTACTTTGCTACTGTCAGTGTTGGTACAGTTTAAGTTGCATCATTGTTTTCCACTATCAGTACATGGAGTCAGGGAATTGGCGAGAGGTGCTGCTGCCTGAGAGAAATCATTATTTAGTTGTTCCTTAATGAAAAGGATTTGCAGTAATTTTGCTAGCTGAAATGCCAGTATAGATTAGTCTGATCTCTAGCTAAGAGTGACAGAAGAGAAGGGTGATAAGGGTGGTGATAACATTCTTCGGGTACTGACAGCAGAAACAAGAAGCAAAAGAAAAATAGCAGCCATCTACAGACCAGAAAGTCCAGGGGCAATGAAAAAGAAGAGTTTGTAGGTCAACTGTTAGAGTTTCAACTCCGCATGCCATTATTTTTATGTATTTTTGTTGTTTTGTGCTTGTGTCCTATATGGACGCAGTTTATGGTTACCTAAAAACCTAACAAAAAAAGCAGGCAAGAAACTTACTCGTTTCTGCTTCAGTTACACAATCCACACCTCTTCGTCCTTTCATAAGAACTTCCTTCCTTGACTGTCTCCCTGCATCTGCTGGGAATCGTGGCAAGGAGAAGGAAAGCTGAGCACCGGGCACGGAGCAGTGTATTTGCTTTTGGGGGGGAAAGGTTTGAGTCCTCGGCGGCAGCCCAGGCCGGGCCCAGCCTTTGCAGACTCACCAGAGCTTTCTGACTGGAAGCATCACTCGTGGCAAACGGCGGCGTGGCTGGGAGTATCGGGCGAAATAACTGACGCTTCACTGCGGTAATATAAATGACCTAAATACCCAGTTTTACTGGAGTCTTATCATGTGTTAAGATAGATCTTTTGTAGAGCATAAACTGCGCGCAGAAGCGCACAGTGTGGAAATGTCACTGTAATAAAACACGCAACAATCTTTTAAGTGGCCCTATTAATCAAAAGTGTTCTCAAATCAACGGAAAGCCATTTGTATTATTAATTTGCTGATGGTTAGTAGCATGTTGCCGTCGTGACCCCTTTGGAAGAATGTTGTTTTTCATCTTTTCAGCATGCTGGCACATCCCCAGGGCTATGATAAATCGAGTCTGTGGATGCAGGAATGATATGCATTTCAAAATGCTGCTTTTTCCCCTACGTTTTGTTCTGAGCCAATTTGTCGAGCGGGTTATTTTTTGGGGTTATTTTTTTTTTCAGTTTGAAGACATTGCTTGTTTTACATTGTTTCTAAAATTGGACTGCAATTAGATCCCCTAATGTGAAGTGATTCAGTTTTAACATTTTTTTCTCCCCTTGTGAAGGCTCTGCCACGGTTTGCAGCCCCCACCTCTCGTGCTGATTCCAGGGGGAGCGGGAAGTGTCCAGCTGGGATCAAAATAACACTCAAGATGTCTCCAGCGGAGGACTTAAAAGCAGTTGCTCCAAAAATCACAGCTCGCTCCTGAAAACTGTTGTGCATTCGCAGTGTTCTGGGTTCACTTTAGTTTCATTCTCACCCGGCTTCCTGTTGATCTGGGGGAGTAGCTGTTTGGTTACCAAAAAGAGTTTTGGCAATGCAGACTGGGCCACACCTGTCTGCAAGAGCAGGGAGCAGCCAAACTCCAGGCTCTTCTCACCGCTTTTGAACAATTCTTACTGCATTTTCAATAATTGATTGCGCAGAAGAGCTACTGAGTGAGAGCATGCATTTGCAAATGTAGTTACTTTAGCGCTTAAATAATACATCCAGGTGTCATTTGGAATAAAACAAACGTTAAGTGCTGAAAAGAGAAAGGAAGACAAAGAGCGTCCTGAATGCAGAGGGCAGCACCGTGAGGTCAGGTGGGGGCCAGGCCAATGCCAGGGCAGCGTGGAGCTGTAGTGGGGAGGCAGTGACAGGACGCAGCGTCAACGCTGTTTTCTCCTCAGAGCTGCTGAGTCACAAACAAAAGGCTGAACATTTGTACAGTTTGAATTAACGGGATCTGTATTCCCTAAAACTCATTTTTGCCGAAAAGGTTTCACGTTGATTTTTTTCCTTTTTTTTCTTTTTTTTTTTTTTAAATACATTTTGCATTCAGATTTTCTATTGACTGATTTGCACCTTTTAACTCGCATTCAAGACCTCCTTAGACGCTTATTTGGGCATAGATTTTGTGGAAATTCCTCTATCATCTCGTTCCTTATCTGGAGTGATACACGTGCCACTCTAGTGGGATTTTTTATTCTCATTTCCTCCAGCTCTGCTCAGCCAACCATAATACTGTGGAGAAATGTTCTGTCCCGAGGATGGGAATAAAAATTTATGGAAATAAAATTGGTGTCTGAGGACCGCTCCTGAAGGTCAGCTCTGCCCCTGTCTGCCCTCTGCGTGCTGCTGTGTGGGCCTGCGTGTGTGTGGAGGGGGCTGAGGCTGCCTGCTGGCGGGGCTTCCTGGGCTCACTGCTCAGCACTGGGTTGTGACCATTGTGAAGGCGTTCTGAGCTGCGCCACTGAAAGTACAGGTCCCAGCTAACAATTATGCAAGGTAATTGCTCTTTCCTCAATTGTGAAAGGCTTATGTAAGGCTTTCTTTTTAAAACATGTATAATTGCCTTGAAGGAATAACTGCTGGTATTTGCGGAACACTGTGTGTAGTGGAAGTCAAGGCAAGGCTGTGCTTTGAAGCTTGCCCCCGCTGCAGTCCTTTATCCCAGACACCCAAAAGTCAAGTAACGAGGGGCAGGTTCAGCTGCACTTGAAACCCAGCTGCATGATGTCGAATTTGTGCAGGGTCAGAGCCTTGCTTTTCCTTGGGATGAACCCTGCCATGCGAGCAGCTTGCTTGCTCATTGCCTGCCTGCCCTGCAGTGATCAGTCACTGCACCGCTGCTCCGAAGCTGGCCTGGCTGCTCAGCAGCAAGCAGCGCATTGCTTCATGCCTGGCACAGCTGCAGTCACTGAGATGCCCAGGATTTGGGGCACGGCAGTGCCCATCCCAGCCCGTGGAGCTGTAGGCCATGAGCTGGCAGATGGTATTTAAATCTAAGAGTTCTTCAGGTATATTGAAGTATTAATCTTCAACTGAGAACAGCTCTGCTTCTGAGTTGGGAATATTCACAGAATCCACAGTAACTGGAGATGTTTAAAACATGGCTGCCGCAAACATGTATTTTAATATAACATAAGTAGTTTAAAATACAGTTGTTTCCGGGCTCAGTTTTGGAAATGTAAAGTGGTGGTTTTTTGTTTTTTTTTTTTTAAAAAAAAGCCACTAAATTCAGCAGAAAAGCAGTAATTATATTCCCTCTGGAGCCAAGCTGGTGTGTAACACAGCTCCTTTTGACTTTTACTATCTGTGGGTTTTAATGTAGGCGGAAAACTTGCCACAAAATGATAATCGGATAGTACTCGACATTTCTAAAAAATGTTTTTTTTCCCACCAGATTTGCAGCCTACACAGTGAAGTTATGCGTTTGTATCATGAGAAATATAATTTAGGAAAGCAGGAACTCACTGAGTACAAAGTCTCAAATGGCAGAAGGGAATACGGTTTCAGCGCTAGGCTTTTGTAAGAGGAGAAATGTTTATTGAAGCTGAGGCAATGTCTTATTCATGCAGTTATGTTTTGAATGTTTACAGATTAATATAAAACAACGTACCGTGTGGATGCGTTTTTCAGTACAAAGCGGTGGGTATGAAATTCATAAGATAAAGCGGGATAGAAGGAAAAGCTTTCCTGACCCACAGAGAAAAAAACTCCTCTTGACAACTGCTGGTAATAAATAGGATGTGAAATGAAGGGCAGCAGTATGAAACTGGCCTAATGTAACCAGCATGAAGAAAAGTGCCTTCACTCCCCTGCCTTTAACAGTACTGCCTGCCATCATGGCCAGAAGTGGGAGCAGGTGAGCTGATGGCAGTTGTGGTTTGGCTCAGAGAGGTGTTACTGTGGGGAGGCCTGAGGGAGAGAACTTCTCCTTTCCTGAGCTGCTCCATGTCTAACGAGAAGCGTGTTCACTGGGTCCAACCCGAAGTTATTATCTGCTTGTTAACAGCATAGCAGGAGGGAGTATCTCACAGAGCTACAGTGGGCTCAGCTCCTTATACTGCAGTAGATCAAGACCTTCCAAGAGAACTGGCTGTCAAGTATTGCAGTTCGTCCCCCTTAAAATTCATGTTGCTTTCAGAGCTGCTGATGTCTGAGCGTGCTATCACGTAATTGCTGGTTTGAGTGCGAAGAAATGGAAACATGTAGCCAACGGAGAAAGAGGATGGCATTGTCATGGTAGCAGCGTGAGTTGCAACAGATCTTCATCCAGTTGCAGCAGATATTCGTCTGGTTGCAGCAGGTCTTCATCAAGCTCATCCTGAAGCATCACTCGAGCTTTAGGTTGGCTCCTGTGGGAAATCTGCATTTTGTTGGCTGTCAAACGGCTATTAATTTGTAAAGAAAGGCCAGGAGGATTGTTTTTGAGGGAAAATGAGGAACTCATTGCCAGAAGTGTCTCGTGGAATTTGCTGACAAAACCAGCAAAAACGCAACAAGTTTTTGGTACATTTTTTTTCACTTGCTATGAAGGTATGAAGATACATTGTTTTAAAGAAACAAGGTGGTCCTAAGTCATACTTTCAATTAAAAAGGATAAGGTGTTTGCAAGCAACGACCAGAGAGTTTTGGCTATGTGGGTCATTGTGGCTTGCAGGAGAGTTGAAAAAAAAAAAAACAGTGCATGGAATGCAAAGCTAATGGCAAGGAATAGGGTGCAGCTGTCCATTTTACAGTCATGTCCAAGAGCGATAACTGTGATACATTAAATAGAGGGTGCAGTGCTTTTTAACCATTTGGGAAGCATCCTTTCCTTTTCAAATAGTTCTTCTAATAATGGAAAATGCTAAAAAAGAGACCTGGTTGAATGTTTCTGTCCAAAATGGCCTTCTTCTCTCAAAATCAAAGTTTGATGTGTATCATTCTTTCTCTAGGACAATTTCAGATAAATTGTAACTATATACCACAACAAGGAAGAAACAGGAACTTTGAAATTTCTTTAGAAATATATCCAGTCTATTTGAGAACACATGGAATGACTCCTAATGTGAATCAGACACGTTTCCCTGGGTTTTGCTATTTCACCGGGTCTTTATACCTCCTGGAAGATACTGTAATGGCACACCATTATCTTGGTCTTGATACTTCAATTGTTTTAAAAGGAAAAATACCGTAAGTGTTGTGGATGACACGGCAGTAAGCAGAAGAAACTTCTTTACTGGTATTTTTCCAAATAAGGACAAATGTGACATCAGTATTTCCATGGGCTCGGTTGAAAGGTATGTTGGAGAGGTACAAAAGTCTGTGTCAGGGAAAGTAGCATTAAAGGAAAGTTGCGATTATGTCCTTGAGAGGTGAGAAGAATCTGTGACAGAACAATTTCCAGGAATTACAGGGAATAGTAAATTTCAGCATGTTACTATTATGCGTTAGAAAAAAAAGCTACATAACTCTTAGAGGCTGCATGAAAGAATATTGCATGTGACAGGAAGTTTGCTTCTTTAATGTTGGAAGATTGTAACTGGAATGCCAGGAAATTAGGCATGGAAGTACATGCATGCTTGTGCATGCTTGTGCATGCATGTGGTTGTGTATTGTATATAAGCACCTGGAGGCATCCTACAACGAAGTGTGTATGCAAAAATTTATTGAAGCATGAAGTGAAATGTATTTTTAAATAAGAGAACAATCTGTAATGGCATTCTTTGGGCAAATATGTCTGCTATTAGAGAGATGTCTACAGCTTATGCTTTAAAACAGCTGAAAAATATGATAACAGGATCTTTGCAGAAGAACTGCAGAAGCTCTTTGTGGCTTTTGCAGAATTCTCTCCATTAATCTCAAGGCTGTAGATTTACTGCATTTTATGGTATTCAACCATGATGAGACCCATATAAAAAGCTCCTGACCAATCTGTCCTTAATGACTTTGCATGGGAGTGCATGGAGAGTAAATGTCTTCAGGCAAGCCCAATAACTATAGTCATTTAAATAATGTGATCTTGCTTAAATTAAATGGGTGCTGTATAGTCAAGACAAATAATTACATTACTGCAAGGTAATTTTTTATCATTCTGGGGCGGGGGGGGGGGAGAGGTTGAAAAGAGAAGGATGCTCCTTTTGCCTCTATTTCTATTAACTTTCACATTGTTTAGGACGGGGCAAAGACAAAAAGAGCTGTTAGTACTCTTTTCACTTTTTTCTTTTTTTTTTTTTTTTTTTTTTTAAATTCCAAGCAAGTTTTCTTCTAAAAGAATCAAAAGCATGTTGCTGGTGGTAAGAGGAATGGCACTGTTAGCAGCCAGCAGTAGTCGGAGAGCTGCTTTCATATGATGATGCCATGAAGAACAGGATTTGGAAAACAGCGGACGCTGAAAATATGGTCAAACAGCACATCTGAGCAAAAACCTTGCTGAGAGGCTCAGATGCTGTGAGAATTTCTCCTTGATGTTTATGCTGTAGTTTATGTCAGTTTTCCATTTTAAGCTCTGTCCAGGAGCTATTAATTCAGTTGTGAGAACTTGCTTCAGGCTGCAGTTTTTAATACAGTATGTCAAGATAGAAAACCAACAGAAATTGTTTCATCAGGTTTTGGGCTCCAGGAATCTTAGAAAATTGCTGAGATCAGTAAATCTATCAAAGTCTCGTTGAAACTCTGTCGAATCAGACATTAAGTGGATTTCAGTTCAAGCCTCTTGGAAATGAATAGATGAAAAATATTTTAAACTAAAAGGTGATATATTTCTTAATATTTCAGCTAAATCTTTGAAGGAGAGACCACTCTACACAAAATCTATTCCAAGCTCAATGCACAAGATGCTCCACTGCTTCTTCAGCGTGTTCTGAAAGATGGAAAAGTAGGAAGGAGTAATTACCTTCCTTTAGATTTCTTGTCCGAGAGTCCATGACAGCTCCTCCAGTGTGCCCCGCCAGTGAGCTGGAAGTGTCTCAGTGGTGGTTCAGAGCTCAGCTGAATATGAGTTGTTGTCTCTTGTGGTTGCTTTGTAATTGAGAGTGTAAAGCAGCCTTTTAGCTTTTGCTGAATACATTTCTGGCAGGTCACTTCTCATACAGACCTGCGGGTTTTGGAGGAGCATATGTTAGTCAGAAACATTTTATTTATTTAATTATTTATTTATTTTTAAGCAAAAAGACGAATGGTTTGTTTAAAAAGCATCATATTCTGTGTCCTTGCCTTTCGTTCTGTGCAGATTTCCACTTTCTTTAATTGTGGCTATAAGCAGTGATGTGCTCTTTGTCCTGCTTTGAATTATTGACAGAACAGTTTGATTTTCTCCTGTCGGCCTTTTGGAAAAACTGGAAACATGTCCAACATGTCAGAAATCACTCATCTTGGTTACAGCCTGTGCTTGTAGTGCAGGCACTTACAGTCCCTTCCTAGTCCCACAGCTCTCCCCTTGCTGCTGTGTCAGACCGATTTTAACCTGTAGGGGTTGGTCACCCCAGGGGGAACTGATGTCATGTCTGTCCCATGTCCATTGCCCATAGTTCTCACACTGGATGGAAAAACAAGTGCTTCTTCAACAAGGCCCCACTTTGGGATGGACAAGAGGTGACGAGACTGTTGGGTATGTCCTTCATTTTGAAGGCTATTGTGGGAGTTTTTTGTTTTGACAGGACTTGCCTTTTTTGGTTCTGTTTGTACAAGAAGGTGTAAATATTGCTCAAAGGGTAGGCTTGAAGAGGGAGAGATTGCCTGCCTGCCTTTGGGTTGCCGCAAGTGAGCAGCAGCCACTGCTGGAGAGTGTAGTGGGTTGATGTTCCTCTCTGGGTTCCTGTTCTGAGTTGAGGGCTGGATTCAGAGGTGAGATGTTACTCCCATTGCTTAAATAAGAAAGCTAATTTGCAAGCCTGAATTACATGGTGTGTGCGCTTTTTCCCTCATAATGTCACATAAGGAGAATAGGAAAATACAGCAGAAAAGGGAAGAGCCAGGAGGACTTCAACTGGATGGAGGGTTGCAGAGACTACCAAAGAAGTGCAGGTGAAAGCAAATAAAAGATGACTGCAGCAGAAGAGAACCGAAGCAGTTTTTGCGGGTGCCTTTCCTTCTGTGGGTCCCGTCCCACTAACAACCAAAAGCTCTTCAGGACCCTTAGGTGCAACTTCAACTGTCAAAAATAGTGCTACCAGCGGGTCACTGCTGGGATGTTTGAAAACACTTGCTGAGTTGAATACTCAGTTGTTATTAAACATCATCTTTAAATAGCCAAAGAAATTAATACTTTCCAAAGGGATTTATGTTATAACAGAAGATGAAGGGGATAACCTTTGCTTGAACTCCATAATTTAGTTTAATGCTGTTGTGTTCTCTCTTGATTGAGATTTTGGAAGGTGCTGATTGTATCAAGTCACATAACTCAGTTTAACATCGTTTCTCTAATCCTGTTTACACAAAGGTTTGGAAATATCTGTCATCATCTCCACATTATCATTATGTGTTTCAGAAACTGGGCATGGTTCTGACACATGCATACAGTTCCTGCTGCGACACAGACTCAAAGGGTTATTCTGTGCTGTGAGAAGCATTCTCCCTGGTTCTCAGAGTAAGAGAAAGTGGATACAGCATCTGGTCGCCATTGTGCTCATTGGTAGGGCTTATCTGGAGCTCGGGTGATTTTGGCACTCCAACAAGTATGGCAGAAATAGCAGTGCTTTTATTGGAGCTCAGGCTTCCTGGGGGTTGCCTGCAGCTCCGGAGGTACCACCCAGGCTGCTATGGCTTCCCTGGGGTTTTGGTCCACCTCTTTTGGGCTTCAGCTGAGTGACTTCCCCTCCCACCATGGGACTGAGTCAGAGGAGTAATTGGGATTAAAAGCAACCTCACAAAAACTGTCTGTTGCATACTCTTAGAGATCAGTTTACCTGGCACAAAGAAGCGAATTTCTAATCTCTCAGGCTTTTAGGTGGTACTTAACATCCCGAGCACAACTGCAGAAGTCAGGTGGCGGTTCTGCTCTATCTGCCGGAAACACCCAGGATCAGATGCTGCTGATATTAAAATCACAGTCCCTTTTCAGGAAATCTGACTCTGTATCTTCCCAGGCCAGCAACTGCTATTTAAAGCATAAGCAGACAGGAAAGAACGAAGCAAAATGCTGCAGAAATGAAAGGAAATATCCTGAGCTAAAAGCAAAGTTAGCAAACTTTAAGCTTGTTCCTGTGAAAGTAAGAGGGTGATTCTGATCGCTAGGTTGGAATGCATTCCCTGCAGAAATTCCTTTGGATTTATTTCCATAGGGAGTTCCTTCCTAGTGAGATAGCCATGCAGCTTTACATTTCTGTGTTAAGTCCCCAAATGGAGAAGAGAGGTTAATCTGAAAAATCCAGCTGTTAAGGTAATTCCTCTCGGCAGAATTTCTGTCTGTCTAAGTAAGCCCATTCTGGATGTAGCTTTAATTGTTTTCTTTATAAGCTTTACGTGACACCTATGGATTTAACAGGACTGTTAGGAAAGAGGAATGCTGAGTGTACCTATTGATGTTATCGGAAGGGAGAAAACTGCTTTGTTTTGCTTTTCTGAAATAACTCCTGCTTCTCAAAACCATCAGAGCCAGCCAAATGCAGGGTGTACAGGAAGCATAATTAAAGAGCTTCTCTTTGTTACGGATGTGTTTGCCTTCAGTAAGTTGTCACAAGCTTTCTGAATTGCTTTTGAAATTAAGTTTGACTGATCATAAAGTGCTTAAAACTTGAGAAGGTGACGTTTCAGGGTGTTGTGTAGCAATTAATGTCTGGAAAGATGACTTCAAGAAGAGCAGCACAGGTCATGGCACGTTCCTTCTGCATATACATTAAGGAAGAACAACCAAATACATGCAAAATTTGTTTAATCTTTTCAAATTAAGGAAAAAACCCACCTGTCTGCTTGGGAAAATACAGAGCTCGTGCATAGCCAAAATGATATATATAAGATTTTGAAGGTGAATTATATGGGAACTATATCCTCCAAAGTAGTTACATCTGTTTTGATCTGGAAATTGCTCTTCTAAATTAGCCAATGAGCGTGCTGTTGTTATTTCATTGACATAACGAGAGTTATGAGGTTTGCCTGCACTGAAGCACACACAGCTTGGAACTGTCATTAATTTAGGAGTGGACATAGCAGCACCCAAAACTGGTGTGTTAATTAAAACATCTGAACAATAAAGGCCGTTTTGGTGAGCGCTTGTGTAGTTTCATTTCTGAGCATCTGCAGTGGTAATGTGATTGTTTTAATTTAGTGACAGCTGTCACACAGAATTAATTACTATTCTTCTTTATTACTGTTTTTCTTTATTCACTACTTATAGAATGCAGGTTGCTTGGTTGTACTCCTGTTTGTGGATTCCACTTGCCTTCCTGCCAGAGCTTTACTGGCATGTTTGTTTTGGCAATAAATCCTTAGTCTTTCACTTTCTGTGTCTAAGTTTGTGCCTGATGAGTTTGTTGTCTTCGTGTCTCCTTAAGAACAAGTTTAGGTCATTGTTAAGGATTCTGAGGGGTCTCTTCTGTTTTGCTTCCTTCTGTTGTGCTCTATACTTCCTTGTTCTTTTTTTATCTCCCTTAAGAGAACAGTTACATCCCTTATCCTTCTCTGGCATGTATTTCTGTTTTTGTGAGTTTTTTTAATGGCTGACAATAGAAGGAAAGAAAACGTAACCTAAACCAGCTGACCTGTAACGATTTCAGGAGCACTTGTACTGATACAAACTTGGGCTGCTTCTGTACATTTTAATATGCCTGTCAGCCTACTAGTAGGATGTTTCCTGTGCGAGTGTACTGGCTTGAGCACGCATCTAGGACAAGGGTTAGGCGGGAGGAAGCAGTGAGCAGAGCTAGGACATTTCTCATCTGTTTGAAGATGATGCTCGGCAGAGCCTCTGGGCTTTGGTAAGCTGGAGCATTCTGCAGTTGCTGAGCTGCTTACGGAAAGTTAGAGCTGCCACAGGAACTTGGGTGGAACGAAAATAGCTCTTTTTGTGAGTTCAGATACTACTGATCATGGAAAGCTCTCAGTGGTGGTATCATTGATCCTGCTGGAGGGTGGGCAGGGTCACCAGCTGGACACGGGCTTTTGGTAAAGCAGGTACATGCAAAATGTCACTTCGAACAGTGTTCTTTTTCTTTCAACATCACACTTAGTTTCTGCTGCTAAGATTAAGCAGTGTATTTATGCAGACCTGGGATTTCAAAATGTACCCATATATATCCATGTGGCCTGATTTTTGGGTGGTGTTGTGTGGAGCTAGGGGTAGAACTCTACGATCCGTATGGGCTCCTTTCGACTCAGAGTGTTCCATAGTTCTGTGGCTACACTGTGGATAGGGCTGCTCTTACCTGGGGACCTGTCTCCCAGATCTGTCCTCGAAGCAGCAGCCCTGCTGCTGGGAAGCCTTTTCCATGCACCATTTTTCTTCGAGCAGACATCACTGCTGGAAGTTTGCTAGGACACAGCCTGTGGTTTGTCGCCTCAGTGTGGGTGTTCCTGGAGAAAGGCATTAATGGAGGGTAAATGGCCTGAGAGAATGGCAGGGTCCTCCCAGCCCACAGTGTGATGTGCATTTTGCTGGATACCACTCTCAGGTTGTTTTGGTCAGGCATGGTTAATGTCTGTGGCAAGAAAATGCTGTTTGCAAGATCTAGTGTTTCTACACATGATGGTTGATTGGTTTGATGTGTGTATTTTTATAAATAGTAAACTGTCTTTCATTATATCTCAGAGATGAATGTCTGTTAGCAGACTTGAAGAGAAGCTTTTGTACTCTGCTCCCTTCTCCAAGCACAAGGGAGGAAAAAAAACCTCAAGCAGTGATCTGATTTAGAGTAAGCAGATTGAAACAGAAAAAGTAGACATGAAACAACCTCTCTGTTGCTGAGAAGTCTTGGAACGGGAGGTGTGCTGAATTCTTACCTCAGAGGAACATGCGCTTTACAGGTGCCTTGTCTGTGTGATTTCCAGAATTCTCTTCTGTAAGGAGCTGTGATGCCTCCCACAGCCACCTGTCTGGGTGCACGGACACTGCGCTCCTTAGTGGCTTTGCCTGGAGCCAGGGCTCAGGGAGACAGATGTCCTGATACGTGACATAGACTGTAATGTGTAGCGGAGGTCGTCAGGGAAGTTTTGTTGTCATATTATGTGTGTGCTGTATACAGTAGAAGTACCGCTCCTATTTTCATCATATATTGCTCCTGTTATTCTGAAAGTCATAACTGGCTATTGTCTTTGATTTGATTACAGCATGATTTCTCCATTTAAATACCTCGAGTACTGTTTACTTCCAGACCATGAGTGTTAGTTCTTATGCGAGGAGCTAGCTATTGTCCCTTAAGAAGAGGAAATGAGAGCATGCAGGCTCTTCTTGCCTTCCGTATGTTCAAGCAATCACAGAAGAACCACTTGGTGGCTGGACGTAGCACTGTGGCACCTCCTTGAGCAGGAAGGATCTTTGCATTTGGGCAGACATCATAGAAGTCTGTATTGTGTTCACTTCTTGTTGCCATTATTAACACCTTCCTTCTTGTTAAAGCACAAACTCTGTGTAAATGGGTCTGGCATAACTGTCAGAGAAGCAGTGATTTCCTCTAATCCAGGTTTCACAACATAGGGTTATAGTTGTGGTTGACATCCATTTACATATTTGTTGGTGCTGTGATAGCTGCTTTTATTTTGTCATATGCAGTTTAGTTGCAAATCAGCTAGATGTTTTACTTCTGTCCATACTTAATTACAACGGGATTCATTTAGATGAAATCATCACTTACTTAGATGGGAGCTCCTGTGGTAAGAATTGAGCCAAGCGTGCTGATGCCAGTTTGGGAAGCTCTGCCAGTGTGATGCATGTAGTTGCTCTCCAGTTGTCTTCAGTTTTGGCCGAAGTGTGCAGTGTATCAGAGGTGTTTAATGGTTTAATGGGAGCCATCAGGAGTGCTATTTGAATAAGCGCCCAGATGGCGTGCCAAGATAGAAATTAAATTGGAAGCCACTGGTTCACAGCAATCCATATTTATTTTTGTTATTCATCTTGGTATTGTTACCTTTTGATATGGCTGGCTTAAATTAAAACAAGAGTGCGGGGCTTCCATAAATGTTATTTCTTGCAACAAAATCAGAGTAACAATACTACAGATACAGGAAGGGAGAAGAAAATTATCCTGTGGTGAGCTGCCATTTTCACATATTAAAGCATTCCTGGGAAAATACAGCCTTGAGATGATGTTCCTCAAGCTCCTTCTAATGCTAGAGATAATGTATTTGGGGTTAAATTTAGAATAAATGAATTCAGCATTTTAAGAACTTCATGGAAATTCCAAATAGTGTCATTTTCTTAAATTATTTAAATACAACTATTTAGATGTCAAAAAATGTAGGTACTTGACTCTACTCGCAATGAGAATTTGTTATCTACAGCCTTTAGTTTTCTTCCAGACTCTTTTTCTTACCAATGTGGACATGAAAATGCATATAAAATCAAATGCGTGAACAAATGCACATTTATTATATTTGCTTCCCTCAATAGGTTTCAAATGCGATTTGAAAATGTAGTTTAAAAGTTTTGCAAATAAAAGATTTATAAACATAAAACATAAAAGGAATGAAAGGTCTGTGTTCTTTTTAGCAGTAACTACCTTGGGTCTGTGCAGGGAGCCCACGACCACAACCCCTCCCAGAGCAGCGTGGTGATTACAGGACTACAGGAGTGTGCCCTTGCTTGCTTTCCTGTGAGCACGTCATGGTTGGGATGTACTCAAAGAACGCAGCAAGATATGTGTGTACCTGTCTGTGGTGGGATTTCTGTGATAGGTTCAAGGGGCTTTCCTAACTGTAGGCTTGAAAGACTGAATGATCTGATTCTGAAGTGCATGAAGTGAGGAAGAGGTCGTTGTCATATTTGTCCTGCGTTAATGAAAATGTATTTTTTGGTTGTTTGTCTATTTCTATAACTAAGGACCTTGTATTGTTTGGTTGGTTTTTTTTTTTTAGTTTTGATACCCATTCGGATTTTTCATGTAAGGCTGCTTTGTTCCTCCCAGATGAGTTTTTGAAGGCCTTCTCAACTGTCAGTGAGGCACAGTGGCCGGGCAGTCAGCACAGACTTGGGTGAAGGAGAGGGAGTTCAAAGAACAGCTATTAATCTCTTTAATGAATAAAATCCTTTGTAAGCAGCATAACATTTGGAAAGGGAGCAAGTTCCTGCATACTCAACAGATCCGATTACCATGTGACAATTACAGTGGACCATTGTGGAGGGTGAAAAGGCCTTCAGAGACGTAGAAGTGTATAATAATGTACTGGAAGTCTGTTTAGTTTATTGACGATGTTTAATTCAAGGTTAGGTTTTATGGCACCTCTTACTTCTGCGTATGTTCAGCTTTTGTTTTATCCTACAGTGCTAGCCTTTGTGAAGGTTAATTGTCTTTGGTTTGAATTTCTGTCCTACTCATCCCTTCTTAGTAAAAGAAGTTCAGATTAGATTCTCGGTATCAGTTTGTTTCCCTTAAATGTCTGTGGCCTATTTGGTGTCACAGGAATGTTTCTCTGCAGAGCTCTATCTGTCCTGTGAGACCGAGCAGAGTTCGCGTGTAGCCACAGGCCCTGGCATGCAGCATTTTGTGCTTTTAAATTGTTGGCATTACTTGCAATTTCCTAATACAGATACAGCCTGAAATTTCAGCACTTTGAGAGTACTGACTCCAGTAAGGGCACGACAGACCCTGGGACATGTCTGCCCATTAGCCTATCCCACCCCGTTTCCCTGTCCCTATCCCTAATAGGCTCTGTGTGTCTGACCTGTTCTTCTGACGCAGGATGGGAGCTCATTGGAATGTTTAAGATCCGCTCTTAGTCTTCTGTTGCTACTTTGGCAATTCGAGGACACCATTCTAAGTATAAAGGATTTAGAATAAAATGTGGAGCCTCCACTTGGGGGATCGCAGTTGTAATTACAGTCCCAGAAGTGCCACCGCTGTGCGTTAGCGGTGTGTCTGGAAGAGCAATCACAAGCTCTGAACAAGCTCAGTGATTTACCTTTCTCCATGTAACCTCGGTGAATTACCTGTCTCCATGTCTGCATAGGATGGTAGTTTTTTGTTGTTTTTTTTTCCCATGAGGAAAAAGGTACCTTTTATCCTTCTGAAATTGACTTTAGGCAGACAGTAAACTTTGACTTCCTTCTTTGTACCCTGAGGTATTTGAAAGAGATACTTATATAACCTGACAAAAATAGCTAGGAACACTCCAAATGAGAGGATTGACAGGCAAGGACGTGGTTCTTTCAGGAACCTACAGCTGGCTTTGTGCCCTCCTTGCTCATTTCAGAAGGAGTTGCTGCAGCGAGTCCTGCATGAGGGAAGGTTTGCTCTGAGAGCTGACAGGTGAAAAAGCTTTGATGCTGTAAGGCGCAGAAATGCCATCCCAGGGCTTAGGGGACTTGTGTGTGATTGTACACAAGCATTTAATCAGTGCGTGCAGTGCAAAGGAGTTTTCCTATTGAAATAAATGCAGAGGTTTGAAAGGTTGTCTTTGCTCTTTTCGTGCCGTTTCAAGCAGAGAGGCAAGTATCTTGCAGAGGCAATTTTTACATTACTAATCTATTTTAAAAAATGCCATACTGTGTTTTATTCTGTCTCCTGATTCAGTGTCCAATGTGTATTTCATTTTGTTTCCTTTCCTTTCTGTGTCTCCGTTTATTGCCCTAGACAGTGTAATAATCTTATTCAATCTAGTCAGCCTATTGCTAACATCTTGGTTTGCTACCAAACAGTTTTCTGAACAACTCTGATAAATAGTCTAACGCTCATACTTTTCTTTTCTGCTTCTTGGAGAAATTGCATCAGTGATGATGCAAAAGAAATGTTTTTGGAAACAGATTAAAATTTTATGTGAAACGCTTGACTCCCTGCTGTCTCTGACGTCAAACTGTGATGGTAGTTGTCGGCGCTGATGGTATTTGAAGAGGCACGATGTTTATGCAAGCAGTGATAATGGCAAATGTACCTTGGTAGGCTGCAGAAGGATAAGAAGGAATGCATCACACAAACAACCTGAAAAATTGTTGTTCTCCCAAATAGAAGGAAGAGGGGAGAGAAGGAGTATCTGCACTGTGTGATGAAGAATTATTAGTGTCCTGAATTTTAGTCTCTTACAAGATTGCATGAAATACCCTTCTATGTATGTTTCATCCCAAAGGGTGGAACACCTCCCTGATGAGAACAGGCAGAGAGAGCTGGGGCTGTTCAGTCTGGAAGAGGCAGTGGGGAGATCTGAGAGTGCCCTTTCAGTGTCTAAAGGGCAGCTGTAAGAAAGAAGGGGACTGACTCTCTATCAGGACTAGGGGAAACAGTTTCAAGCTAAAAGATGGGAGATTTAGTCTGGGTATGAGGAAGGAGTTTTTTATAGTAATAGTGATGACGCACTGGCACAGGTTGTCCAGAGAGGTGGTGGAAGCTGTGTCCCTGGAAACATTCAGAGTGAGGCTGGACGGGGCTCTGAGCAACCTGATGGAGCTGTAGGTGTCCCTGTTTGTTGCAAAAGAGTTGGATTTCATGACCTTTAAGGGTCCTTTCCAACTTAAAAGACCCTGTGATTCTATATAAAACAGATCATGAACAAATGAGGGGGACTCATCCTTTCCATTTGTTGCCACAAGTTGAACTGTAATTTGAATAACTTCTTGGGTGAACTTGCCATGAAGAAATAGTGCTAATTAATTATAAGCAATATAACACTGTGCTGTGTTTAAGAAAGGAAGGCAAAACAAACAGTATCTTTAGTCACTTACTTCCATTAAGCTTTTGGTTTTTAATATTCTTGCAATCTGATCATCTGTTAATCTTTAGGGAATACCTCACATATTGATTAGCCACCTCTTTCTTATTTCTGTGTTTTGGATTACAGATCATTAGCAGTCTTGGGATTCCAGAGCAGAGGGACACGCAGTGAGAACTGCATGGAGACACAATGCCTAATAATGCGCTTGTTGAAAGAACCAAGTTAGTTGTTAAGCCACTTAGGTACTCAACAAGCAGAGGAGACTAGGTTAAGCCTTTCCTGATATAACATAGCCCTTCACTGAACATGCACCAGACCTAGACAGGATCTGTTTATTGCTTGTATGCCGATTAGATCACAGTAACCCACAGAATACAAATATAAAGCTTTATAGGACTGATGTTATCAGTCTTCTATATAAATCATTTGGACAGTGTGCTGTCAGCAAGTTGAATGTTCTTTGCATGAAGTTATAATGCTTGTCTGTTTCAATACAAGATTTTTCCCCTTTTTTCATTGTCACGTTCAATTAAATTTACTTAATCGTACCACTCTCTAAAATCAGTATATTTTCACTCCAGCAGTATCTATGCAGTAATTAAAAAGTACTCCAAATGCTGCTTTCATAGTAGATTTCCTAGAAAACTAACAATACAAAAGCAAAATTAACGCTCTTCTGCAGAGCTTGTGGAAAAATGGGAGATTTTCTTTTGGTAGGTAGTCCTATTTCTGTCTCCTTGAAGTTAAAGGTGTGAAACTAAACTCTTATGGAGATATGGCAGATGTTTTAGAATTAAATAAGAAAATCTTTTCATAGATGGGGTTGCTTGCTATTGAGGAGTGTTCTTGACTCTTCAGTTTTTGTGGATTAGAGGGTGCTATTTTAAAACAGCTAATACAGATCATTCATATTATTATTTATATGAAATGAAAATCATAGTATAACAATAAAGGATTGTCTGGCAGAGCTCCTGAGTAGAAAAAATGTGTCTGAAATAGGAAATTCCTTAGCTAATTGATTAGTTCCACTCATTGCAGAATGAAATGTTGTGGACAGGTGGGCATTTGTAGCAGCTGTAGTACGTGGTCTCTGTCATTAAATACAAAGTGAGAACTATGCATGGTACTTGACACAGGTAGAGGGAGAACATAAATCACCTGAATAAGCATCAGGGTTCTTAAATGAGAAGGAGTAATGGCATTACTACTGCTGTGAACACTTGATGGTTGGCCAGAGCAGTATCCTGACAGATAGAATCGTAGAATCATAGAATCCCAGAATGTCCTGGGTTGAAAAGGACCACAATGATCATCCAGTTTCAACCCCCCTGCTATTTGCAGGGTTGCCAACCACCGGACCAGGCTGCCCAGAGCCACATCCAGCCTGGCCTTGAATGCCTCCAGGAATGGGGCATCCACAAAATAGATTCACAGATAATGAAAAGTTGCCATGTGCACCACGAAAGAGCATCTAGAGCTTTTATTTGTGGATTTATCTTCATCTCCACCATCGGTGCAGTGCTTGGTGTAATTTCCTGATGAACAGACACCAGTGTTTGTTGTGCTCATCTGCAGAGGCACGGCCTGTGAGCTGGAAAGGGCCCTGGGGCCTCCTCTTGCGCAGGGCGGGTCAAGGCAGGACCAGGGCTGTGCCAGCCCAGCACTGCATCCCCTCAAAGACCAGGGGGTGCAACTTCTGTCATCCTTTCTTTCTAGGAATGATTTGTAGCAGATCTGAGGGCCCACTGGGCTGAGGAGCCCAGTATTGCTTTGACTGGTTGGGGTACTCTGCCCTGGAATCTCCTTGGGCATTCCGGGAAACTTCCAGTGATCACTTCTTAAGTGTAAATACCTAAACTCTTGAAAATCCACTGAGGAAGAATACAGCACCTTTTCTTTTGTATACGTCACTTATTTTCTAGTGTTTTATATAGAACACTGACACAGTTTACTGTAGGATGCTCACTGATGAGCAAAGGTGATCTGCTGGCATTTAGCATGCCAAACAAATTAGTCAGTGTAATAGGAAGTAATGGGATTAGCTCGTGTTTGATGCCCTGGACAAGGATCCAGGTTTAGCTTAGTCTTGCAGCACTCTCTACTTCAATAAAAATGTGTCTGTAGGGTTTATCCAATGTTTTACTCTAGAGAAATATGTTGAGGGATGCATAACTAGACAACTAAATACTTTTTCCGTATGAAGGCTAAATTAATCTCCTGTCCTTAACATATAATGTTGAGGTTGTTTTTCCATAATGTATAAATGTTTTTTTTTTTTTTTTTTTTTTTAATTTCTCTTAAAATTTTTCTCTTAAAGAGAAAAAATGCATTGCTGTGATATAGGAAATGCATCTTGAAGAGTGCTTGTGTTAATGGAGGTCACCTCAGTGGTCAGTTTACTGCACAGATATATGATGTGCTTTAAATAGGAGATTACCTCCCTCACTACCTTCTAGCAAGTTTTTAAAATGTCTTCAGTAAACAGTGGGCGTCAAAGGCTCCAAGTATGAAAGTTATTTGCTGGTCAGCATTTATACTTGAGCTCTCTGAGCAACATTTGGAAATCAATTTTTATTTGCCACTGTCGAGAGTACTGCTGTCAGTTAGCTGACACATTAACTTTATTTCCCCTGTAATATGGAAATACATGTGTTCTATGAAGCATACAAGCACAGTAACTTAAACAATGATCTTGTAAAACAGCTTTGTATTTAATTGTTTTTGAGAACCAGCACTATTCATATTTACTATGCAAAAATTTAATATGCAACATTCCTACCCAGCAGAGTGAGTAAAAGCAAAACAGCAACGTAGAGGAATTTGTGATGTAAAATATACATTCGGTTCTCAGGGCACTGTGTGCAGACGTTACATTAAGGGATTATCTGGCTAACCAAAGAAAACTGAAAACATCTGTTCTAAAGTGCAGAAGATGTGTATTAACTTGTGCTTCCTAAATCTTTAATGATAAAAAATAAGGAGAAAATAGGAAGGAAAAGGAGACATTCATGTGTCAGATGCTAAAGGAGGGAACCACGTGGTTCTTTACAAAAGGGTAACTTTTTCCTCTTACTTATTGTAAAGAGAAAGAGCAGCGGCGTAGTCCAGTTAAGTTGCTTTTTGGTACAAAAATACAGAAAATGATTTTGAGTTAGAAATTGCCGTTAGGTCGAGGAGAATGTTTTCATTCTGGTCCGCTTGTGTGTTTGGGTTGGGAAGCAGGGCAGGGCAAAAAGGAATTGATCAAAATCTTTGTTCTGTTCCTGTTGGTGTATGAACCATCTTGCCTGCACTCGGCATCAGGTGTCTGTATCGTCATCTTTGCATTTCATATAGTAGTAATCATGAAACATAAAGTTTGCGTACAGGATGACTTACTGTCTCACTGGCAAGCTTGACTGTACTTCAGGAGAGATGTTTCCTAAGTAAGTGCTTTATAGTACCTCGTTAGAGTAGCTGTGACGTCTTAACTGGTGTTGGACCACTGGAAGAGCCTCAGAGTTTTCCAATGCAGCGTATGCCTGTAATTCCTGAATAGCTGCAATCCTTAATTCTAGGGCGTCAGGCATTTTCAAACCACTGGATATTGGCCTGGTATTGATCATGCTGAAAGGAATTAGGGATGTCTCTCTAGATTGTTTGGAAAGCAGTGCTGAGTGTCTTTAAACTTGCTGTGACGTGAATGGATTTTTCAGGGGGTTCTGCTTGTTTCAGTCTGCTTGCGTTGGTTCAGTAGCACGACAGTAGTTTGCATGGGAAGAGAGACGGTTTGAATTTCTCCCTACATTCTCATTATTCTATTACAAATTGCTGCAGGTCTCATGAGAGAGAGAGACAGTGGCTTTTTAGATTTGGAAAATGCTGTCTTATTTTAGAAAACTGTGTTTTGGTTTAAAAAGGCTTTTTTAAGAGACAGCAAAAGGAAACAAGAAATACATTCATGTACCATTATTGTAATAATATATAACTAGATACGTGGACAATTACAAACATCTATTCTGAAATGCTTCTCTACTGGCAGGGTACTGGGCAAAGTTTTTTGTATCCTGTTTTAAATTGGGTTCTTCTGACTTTATTCTAGAGGACAAACATCCCAAATCAGTTCTGATCTTGTCTGTGATCTGAACCCCTTTTCATAGGTAGAATGGACTACAGTGCCTCGACCTGATTTCCCCAGGGGTCTGTGCTGGTCCGGTCTTGTTCAACATCTTCATCAATGACCTTGATGAGGGGATAGTGGCCACCCTCAGCAAGTTTGCTGATGATACGAAGTTGGGTGGACTGGCTGACACACCTGAAGGCTGTGCTGCCATTCAGCAAGACCTGGACAGGCTGGAGAGCTGGGCAGTAAGGAACAGGATGATGTTTAACAAAAGCAAGTGTACAGTCTTGCACCTAGGGAGGAATAATTGCATGCACCAGTACAGGCTGGGGGATAACCTGCTGGAGAGGAGCTCTGCAGAGAGGGACCTGGGCGTCCTGGTGGATGACAGGTTGGCCATGAGCCAGCAGTGTGCCCTCGTGGCCAAAAGGGCCAATGGCATTCTGGGGTGTATAAAAAAGAGCGTTGCCAGCAGGTCAAGGGAGGTGATCCTCCCCCTCTACTCTGCCCTGGTAAGGCCTCATCTGGAGTACTGTGTCCAGTTCTGGGCTCCCCAGTATAAAAAAGACAGGGATCTCTTGGAAAGAGTCCAGCGGAAGGCCACAAAGATGGTGAAGGGCCTGGAGCATCTCCCCTGTGAGGAACGACTAAGTGAACTGGGTCTCTTTAGCCTTGAGAAAAGAAGGCTGAGAGGGGATTTGATCCAGGTTTATAAATACCTGAGGTGTGGTGGCCATAGTGGTGAAGCTGGACTCTTTTCAGTAGTGCGTGGGGACAGGACAAGGGGAAATGGGATGAAGCTAGGGCATAGGAAGTTCCGCACGAATGTGCGCAAGAACTTCTTTACGGTGAGGGTGACGGAGCACTGGAACAGGCTGCCCAGGGGGGTTGTGGAGTCTCCTTCTCTAGAGATATTCAAGACCCGCCTGGACGCCTACCTGTGCAACCTGGTGTAGGGAACCTGCTTTGGCAGGGGGGTTGGACTCGATGATCTCTGGAGGTCCCTTCCAACCCCTACAATTCTGTGATTCTGTGATCACCTCAGTACTGGCTAATACAATTAATAAAATATTTATTTTGGAAATAACATATATATATTGATTTTCTAAAACTGATTGGTTGTGAGCTGAACAGTTTGGATATAAAATGCAAAATGCCATTGATAACAGTGTATCTTTGCATCAGTACATACTTGTGCCTTCTGTCATTGTTTGTGTGCAACCCTCAGCTTTTTCCAGCCAGACTGAAGTTAGCCAGACGTATATTATTTTTCTGCTCTTCTCTTTCTCTTAGAAGTACTTCTAAATCTCAGCAAAAAGAATCTCCACTGCTGTTCCCCTTTTGAAGTTGTGATTTTGGCTTTCAGATCATGCACTTCATGCAGCAAATTGTGCCACTATAGCCCCTCTGGCGAGAAATGACTTCTGCAGCTGGGATTTCTCCTTTTCTCTGATGTTGAGCGTTCATGCAAGCTGTACCCTGTGCTAAATGCATACCTTCAACCTTTCTGTTAGCTGGTACCCAGGTGCTTATTGAGTTGATATACTGGATCTTTCCTGTGTAATTTATGGTGTTGTCAGGAGAAGCTTGGACACTGTATGGAGCATTTCACAAAAGGACACCATAAAGCTGCTGGGGCACCTCGTCTCACCTGGACACCCAAACTGTGGTCAAAGCAGATATTCAAGCTGCAGAGTCATGCTCTAAGGCTTTCAGTGCTTATGAGGCCATTGTGAGAAAACCTTTTTCTTCTGGAGCAGATTGAATTTTCTTCTTTACAAACGTAATTTAAGTCCTTATTGAAGACAGACAAAATTGAATGAACCCAGGGAGGGTGGTACCGCGTCTTACTGTGTGAGTCAGTATTTGCAAACCCCCAGATGAGAGGGTTCTTCTTCTTTTGGCTTTGTTGGTTCAGCTGAAGGTGCTGTGTCTTTTACTTTACCTTGTTAGTAAAAAATTACCAAGTAGTAAAATGATTGCTGGCATTTACTACTTAGTGTCACAGTGTTTTCCACAAGCATCACTGAAGAAGAGCTTTCTCCAGTCTTAAACGCTGTCTCCAGCATGTATGAGCTACACTGAGCTGTCCTAATGTCTTGCCCTCACCATGCTGCTTTAGCTCCAGAGGGCAACATTTGGCCTGCTTCATCGTTAGGACATAGCTCATGGTTTTGTGTTTCACCATGCATTGGCAGAAGCTGATATATGCCATAAGACTTCAGTAGAGCAAGTACAAAGCTTGAGAATGAAGAACCACTCTTGTATTCAAAATTAATATTGCATGCACATAAAACCCATTTTGTGCATGTATTTTTTAAGCACTTGTCCTTGAAAGACAAGTAAAATTATCTCGGATTAATCAAAGTTCTTTCCTAAATGGAGATATGATGGCTTTTCCATAAATCTCCTGTGTATTAGCTAGCCCTAATAGCATACAGGGTAAGAAATACAGTTTGTATTTTTATTGTATCTTCTCTATTGAGTTACAGTATGACATTTCTTAGAGATAAAATTAAGCTTAGGGCATGGAAGGTAGCGTATCTTCACCATTTGAAGGCAGTATGACAGCTGCCCTTCTGGCAGGACAGACAGGCTTTCAGGCTAAATGAATGTAAAGTAAGATTACTTTAACACTGCTTTCAGAAGGCCTGCCTAATCAATTAAAATATTTTTAAAAACTCGAGTCACAGCAGTGTCTGGTACCTTTTATGATAATAGCCAAAACATGCACGGTAAGTTGATGTTGTGCTTGATTCCAAGTACTGTCACACAGGTTTCAGTTCGTTGGGGCTTTTTTAGTAAAATCTCCAGTTCTCTTCATCGTTGTCTGCAACAACCACATATCACTGATGGTCTCTTTGGTAGCAAAACCGTTCAGCCATTTGGATTAAAGTGTTATTTGGAACGATAAAATGACGAATGCCCTGCACTCTCCAGGGTTGCAGGTGCAATTTAAAACTTGAGTGCCGTCCCTTCTCTGGTATTTTCTATGCATTTGTTTTTCATTGTATCATCTTGAGCTTATGGTACCTTTTGCAATGGAGGTACTCAGACTTCTAGGGATTTTTGAATTCCAGAGAAGTGAGATTTTGCCTTTCATTTTTTAAAAAAGAGGAGGGAACCTATGTTAGATTTGCAGGTTCCTGTCAAAACTGCATGTAGGTTGGACTCAGGCAGGAGACCTGCACAGCCCACGTGTGGCTCTTCTGCATTATGCATGCTGCTGATTCTCTTGGTCTTCAGCAAGAAAGTGATGCTTTTTTTGTTGTTGGGCTTTTTGTTTTTGGGTTTTTTTTTGGGAGGGGGGGGGGATGAATTTTTACTTTTGACAAACTTTTCTGTCATTCTGACTGTTAGATCATTTGTGAAAACATTTCTCCCCATTGAAACCAAGGTGGTCGGTAGTATCCTTTTCAACACTGCGCCTTCTGTTCTTATTTAATTGCAAGGAATCGAAAGCTAAAACTCGAACTGACCTATAGACAGGTCCGTGGCTGCAGTCATTCAGTTCAGTAGTACAACAGAAGAAGTTTTTTTCAAATAATCACTTTATGTTACAGTTTCAAACTCTTTATTTGGAAGCAAATGGTCCTCTTATGTTGTCTCAAAATTTCAGTGTTTAATCGATAACAGTGAGGTTAAAATGAAACACTTCAAGATTAAAGTTTTACCAGCTTGGCAGACTGTTCCAACATCTAACTACATCTTTATTTTCTCACAGTACCCGTATCTAAATCTCTCATCCGAAATGGTGGTTTTATTCGGAGTTGTATCTGTAGGAGGGCAGAGCAGCTCAGGGTTGCACACGCAATGCACTGACAGTCTCTCTCATGCCCAACTTGCCAGCGAAGGTCAGCTTCCTCGCTTTTGGTTTTCTTGAGCTTGTGCTAATTTGGTTCAGGATACTGAAGAAGGGCCTCCAAAGATTGTTTTACACGGTTCTCTGTTTTTCTCTGTATTTGATCTACAACGGTTTGATCAAGAGTTTTTTGATCAAAGAAAGAGGAGCCTTTCAGCATCGATGGGTTTTCTTGAAGCCATAACTGTAATACTAATGTAGCGTTTTAGAAGATGTGCTCCTTAAAAGCACTGATGTGAACACTTTTTTAATGTAGAGATTCTTGAAAATCACTAAGGTCTTATGCTTAAATGTATTTTAGCAAAGTTTTGTAAGATTAGTTTGCTGAGTTCCTCTGGTTGCTTACTCACGGCTGATAGTTTAGGCACCAACCACACCTTCGCCTGTTTTTTAGACAATAAAAACAAATTAACATAACAATTTTTCAAAGTCCTAATTTTTTAGAGATGTTTGTGTATGTTCTTCTTGTTCATTGTTTTAGGTTGGGGTAACTATGAAAAGCCTGCTAAGATTATTGAAAGGCTTACTGCGCTGGGTTTATAGCCTGTCATACACAGATTATACCCATTCTAATTTGTTGCCTGGCACGCGTCCAGCTTCTGCTAAATGGTGTCTGCTTCACTTTAAAGAGAAGCATGCAGCTGTTTGCAGCCATAATACTGTGAGTTACTGTGAGTAACAGTAGTACCAGCTGTGTGGGAAATAACCGGTCAGCGCTCCAGTGAATGCCTTGGCTTTGTTCTCTGCCCTGACATCATGGGGAGGGGCTGTGCCTTAGTTTTTGTCATTCTTCATTTCTGCAGATGATAAGCAGAGCTTTTTCCTCCAGCACTTGGGTGAAGCTGGACAGAAAGCTAAACCTTGTAATTTACTTTCCCTCTCTAAGGCAGAATATTTGTCTTGAGCTTAAGTTATTTCTGTCTGAAGCAGATCAAGAAGTTGTATCTGAAAAACAAAGAGCTCAGAGCGGTCAGGTCAGCTGGGAAGGCCCAGGAGTTTGTTGGCTACGCACTTAGTTCCATGGCCAGCATCAGGTGTGCCAGGGGCAGCAGGGGCTCACACTTAAGTTCATGTCTGTCTATATGCTCACTAAGAGATGTGTATGGACATGGTGCCCTCCTGCTGCTCTGCTCATGTGTCTCCATGCGTGCTGGGACTACTACAGACGTGCACAAGATGTTTGGCGAAACCCAGAGCAGTAAAGCAAGGTGTTCCTCGAGGGAAAAACAAAGCAAACACCAAAACTCCACAGAACAAAGCAAGACAAAAAACACGAACATGCACGAGTGCATCCTCCCCACTTCCCACAGCAGCCAGGCTGAAATAGTTATCCTTTCTGAGAAGGCAGAGCAAAAGGGATTTATTTCCCCACTCTTGGTTCTCTTCACAGCTGTAGCTTTGCTAAAGCTGTGTTCCTGAGCATGGCAGGAGTCAGGCTTGTTTCCACTCCCATCCAATGGGGATGGTTCATGTTTGCTCTCCAGCGCATGGAGGTAATGTCGGTGAGGCCAACAGTTTTGTAGAGGCGCAGCAGTAACAGCCCTGTAAAGCAGCACTGCAGAGTCCAAACTGTATCGTTGCTGGAGAAGTGGGGCAGTCCATACTGAAACCTTTTGTGTCAGCAGCCTGGGCTCTGCAAAGCTCAACAAACCCACTCCAAGAATGGGTGGCACTAAGTGCTGTGCTTTGCATTTGGCTCTCCAGAATTTTCAATCCACCACAGACTGATAGGTAGGAAACATCTGCAAAATCAGTTCACACAGAAAATTTGAACACAGAGAATAGAACTGCATAAATACTTCATGTGAGCAAAACTCATCACAGATTTGTTGCAGTTTCTGTGCTCGTTTTGTTGTTTTCACACCGTAAGGGGTGGAATGAAAAGCTATCACAGAATGGACTCCCACCCCCCAAGAGGAAGCTCTTGGGGGTGATTATGTCAATTTGCATATTGATTTCAAGGTAGTAATATCAGACTTTATGCTGATGTTGTAGCAAATCAAGTTGAAAATGTCCAAAGACAGTGTGTAATTGAGTCACTATAAATGCATTTATTTTGAATCCCCACTTTGTGGCATTACTGCTGTAGCCTCATCCAGAGCTAGCATTATTCATTAATACCAGCTTATCCCTGTGATCCTTCTTTCTCTTTGTCTATTCGTTCAGCTGTACTGTATGCACACATTTGCAACCTTCTGTTTCTTGCTCAGTTAATACCATTTTTTAAATTGCACTTACAGCTGGCATGTTTGAACCAGTTATGCAGCCAGACCAGGGAACCCCTGTTCTTGGCTTCTGTCAGAGTCTCTTCTACCATACGTATAACATTAGGAGGCATTAGGAAGTCTAAACTCCTCTGGAAATAAAAACTGTCTGATTTTTGAAGCGTTGGTGTGATTAAGTGTAATGTAATACACTCTGTCTGAATGCTCAGTGGATAAACATTCTTTTGCTTACTTCAGGCGGTTTTACATCTTACTAGGATGCAATTCATTGTGCTAAACAATGTGAATGTGAAACTATCATTAGAAGAAATGAAGCTGGCCAAAATGAATTCTGCCTGCAGGTGCAATTAAGGGATTGGTAAGTCCACAATGTGAAGTAATTGAGTAGTGATCTGGCACTGAGACTGCTGCCTTGCACTTTACACTTAGAAGATGTTTACAAAATACAGCAAACATTTTGCTGCATTACAGAGGCTTTTCCTTTAATCCTCTTAGCTTCTGCCTGTTTGTCCATTTTCATATACAAGCAGTAGCATTAACCAACTGAGCGGCTGGTTTTTGTTGGGAGTGGATGCAACACTCCTAGCCAAATCGATGCAACGCTGCACTAGTTGATCTCTTTTTTTGTTGCATGGTAATGTTAACGTGAATATAACAGTAGGATAGCAAAAGCTTTATATTCCTTCGAATCACAAGCATTTTAGCCAAAGTACAAAAATACATGCTAGTACTAGAAACTAAATACCCTCTGTAACATGTCAACTTCAAGCATGGGATTATGTTTACCCTGCACAGAAGGGCGGTTGAAGGGCTGCCTAATACCCACTGTCATACTTAAGCTATATTTCAACTCTTAAAGCTTCTACTTAAGTAATGAGAAGTCTGTGTGCTGGCACTCTGCAAAGGAAGAGTGTAGCACATCATTTTGAGTTTCTCTTAATACAGTATAACAGAATTTCCAGCATCCTTCCTATGCTGTGAGAATGTCTGTATGTTGCTAAGCCAATCTCAGCTGAAGAATTCGTTAAGTAAGAATTTCTAATTAAAAATATCCAAGCATTTCTTCTTTTCAGGTTTTTATTTGAATATAGTTGTTATGAAAACTGATGATGAGAAAATGAGACAACGTTAGAGATTCAGATCTCTTTCGCCAAGCATTTGCTTTCTGTGCCTTATTCAGGCTAAGCTGTAAAGTCCTGTGCTGGTGGTGCTGGAGAGCCATCTCCTTGACTCATCCAGTCTGCTGCATCTGCAGCAGTATCAGTATGACTGCCAATTAGTACTTAATGCACAATCTTCTAGGAATGAGACAGTGCAGATGGGAGAATTGTAACCTTCTGGGTAGCTGCATCTTTGCACCTCTAAAAAGGAGAACAGCGTTTGTACAGACAGTATAATATAGAGAAAATTGGCACCAAGTCAAACGGTTTCCTCCTAACTTCTTTCTTCCACCTCTGCTCTCTTCACTGCTTGAAAGGGATAGGTAGCCCTGTGTACTGGTACCATTGTGGTCATTCTTGTTTAGCTTATAATATATCATCTCATAACTTCACAATAAAACTACAGTTGGATGAATTGTCTGTTTTGTTTCTTTCAGAAAATCTTCAATTTTAATGTGCATGATTGGTTTTTTTGGGCAGATTTTATTCAAATTATTTTCTTAAAAATTCTGCAGTCTGTAGAAGAGTAAAATGAATTGCTTGTCAAATGTTATTTATGTAGACTTATTTTTGGTGAATATACAGATTACCAAATTTATCTCTTCTATAAGAATGTTCTATGAATATTCAGTGTTTTGTTTCAGTTGTTTGCCTTTGGGAGCATTTAGTGGCATTTGTACTCTGTGTTTGGACACCGTGACTTCTCGACCGAGGGACTGATAGCAGAAAAAATACTGAAGTGTTGATTCATGGTGACATTGCTACTGTACAGCAGTCTGTACTAATTGGTACCAGAAACACTATTTTTTCTTGGCCAGCTTGTGTGTCACGCTTGTGAAGGCAGAAGAAAAATAGCACCCTCAGTTACGCTGTAAATTGGCAGTGATGTAAGGATCTGGAAGAAGTAGTGCAGCAGATTCAGGAATAAATGCTTCGCGAAAGAAATTGGAACTTCGTGCTCTCCTGTCCTTTGAACTCATTCAGATGCAGAAGGTCTGGCTTGGAGGCTGTGCAGTGAGGACTGTGCCATATTGTAATTAATTTGTCAGACTTGGTTCAGTACAAACATTTTCTTTTGCATGCTTATTTTCATATGCACAAATACATGGAGTTCTTGGACATGCTAGTTTGTTACCTTGGCAATAGAAGGTCTTGCCAAAGGAGTAATAAGTTATATCTGCTGTTGCATTTGCAATAAATTTTGTTCTTAAATATTCTTTCTGATATTTTAATTTATTTTTTTTTACACAGTGTGGCTACAGATGTATGCTTGCAATTGCTTCTTCACTTCCCTGAGTAGAGAGATTGCCGGGGCCCAGACAAATGTGTTTACCTTTCCACAGGACAGGAACAGAGTTGCAGTCAGACAACGCAGTTGAAGTTTACAGGTCTGCATCAGGCCATTGTAGGCAGTAACCTGCCACATTGCTGTACTGAGATCTCTCATCTGCCTGCGATGTATGAAAAACATCTGGGCACCTGATGGAGCTGTAGGTGTCACTGCTCATTGCAGGGGAGTTGGACCAGATGACCTGTAAGGGTCCCTTCCAGCTCAAACCATTCTATGAGTAGAAGATTTTAACAACTGCAAAGTAAATGCTTGTCAGTAACTTTCAGTAATGCAAAGTAGACTTTAAAAAAGGGCAAAAAAAGAAATTAGATCTGAAACGTATCTGTGAAGTATGTGAAACTTCAAAAGTCTCCTTGGGATTCATTTATAATCGGTAAGATGCTGGGAAGTCGCTTCCTTTGTTATTTTTTCATCCCATTATACTGTTGCTTTCAATCTGTTATAATAAATAACCCATTACCAAAGAAGTTTTAAATCTTAAGTCTGCAAAACTGATCGAACAGAATTCATTGAAAATCATTAGGAAATTATTAGGACATTAGAAAATGTTACTTCTCAGAAAGGGTGGTCAGGCACTGGAATGGGAGCCCACTGCCCAGGGAGGTGGAGGAGTCACCGACCCTGGGGGTGTTCAAGGAACGATTGGATGTTGTGTTGAGGGACATGGTTTAGTGGGAGCTATTGGTGACAGGTGAACGTTTGGACTGGATGATCTTGTAGGTCTTTTCCAACCTTGGTGATTCTATGTTTCTATGATTCTGTGATTTAGCACGCACCCTTAATGTAAGAGAAAAATAGGATAGTACTGGGATTTCATATTTGTAATAGTGGTAATGGCAGCAAAAATAGTGAGGACAGAAAGAACAAACAACAACAACAACAAAAAACACAACTGCAGTCACTCACTATATGCAAAAAACAAAACAAAACAAAACACAAAACCGTGAATATTCAGATGAGTATTGAGATACCTTTGTCAGCTGAAAGTTTCAGTGCACCGTGCTGTTTCACCATTATTAAGACAAAACTGAGATGTGGCAACCTTAGTAGCTATGGAAATAGTGAATTCCCTACGTGCAGTGTTTTAGGACCAGAGAACCTTTCTGAGTTTCAGCAGGACGAACTTTGCAAAATGTGCAAGCCCAGTTCCTCAGTGTGCCTTTTGGCAGTAGATAAGGTTGGTGGTCGAGTGCAGTTTTAGGTGTAACTTGTAGTTAGACGCTGAAAGCATGGAAAATGAGTTAAAAATAACACACACACACAGACACACACAAATCAGAGAAGTATTCTGAAAATGTCTTGTGTTTAAGTAATTCAGTATTTGCCATCACAAGGGAACTGTTTGTTTTTTGTAGGGGGGTGCCATGGGAAAATAGCTGTCATTTTTCCAGTATTGCTCTATAGGCATATTTGCCCACAATACCCTAAAGGCCATCATTTATTGTGTGTGCAGAAGAGAAAGGAATGATTTACCACTTCTGTTTCTTTTGACATGCTGCGTGTGCTGTCCCCACTGTTCCACACGGGTAGGGCTGTGGTGGCCCCAGAAGCTCTCCCTGAGGGAGCAGGCAGGCCTGCCCTACAGCAGCCAGCTCCATCTCCTCAGTGTGTCACTGAGTGCTGCATCAAGGTGGCAAACGAGGACATGGCAGCGTACAGGGAAGAACAGACTCCTCAGATCAGTGTTGCATTTTTTATCGCTTGTTAAGTATCTGAGTATTAATTTGGTTTTAAAAGGACCTGATCTTGTCAGTTCCCTAAATACCCTCAAAAACATGAGAAGTGTGTGACGCTGGGCTGCCGTTGCAGTGGTTTTCCATGGGGTTTGAACCAAACCTAAGTGAGCACAGCATGGGAAAGTTCATGTTCTGCCACTGCAGTGTTTATTTTAGTTAAAGTTATAGCGTACAAGAAGTTCCCTTTAGCAGGATTTCACTTCCACGAGATGCACCCAATTGGAGCAGATTATTCTTGATGCCCCACTTCAGGACACCCCGCGCTTCCTCTCCTCTTCAGCCTCTGCTTTTGAACTCCCTCACCAGCTGTTGTGGGGCAGGCTGCCTTTCTGCCTGTTTTGTTCTGTACAATCATTCACTGCATTACTTGTTCTTAGTCTGCCTGCCTTGAAGAGATCTCATGTTTCAAAAGGCTCTGAAAAAGAGGACCGCTGCTTGGCAGTGAGCATGACTGTAATTAGCAGAGGGCTGGAGATATCTGTGTCAGGGTTTCATTAGAGCGGGCCAGGGATACATGCTCCGTGTGTGGAAGAAAGGGGCAGAGGCTTTGGAAAGTGCACCACAATGGAAAAAGATAGGTGAAGTCAGAGGGTATCTGTACCCCTCAGGCTGGAGGCAGTGCTGCTGTTGGCCCAGGCTCTGCTGGCTCCTGAACAGAGTCCAGCAACAATGGGTATCTGGAGAGCTGCACTTTCACAGAACTCGTTCTGTAAGAATTTCAGAAAGGACGGAGTCCCTTTATAAACTATGAGGAAAACCCTTAGAAAAGAGCATCTTTAATCTCCTCACTGATCCTCCTTACAGTAATATACGCAACATTAGATGTTCTCACTTGAGTGCCTCTTATTTATTACTTAAAATTTTGACTTATTTTCAAGGAATAGAATTGTAGAAAGTAGTAATGTGAAAACAGTATTTACAGAAGATTTTAATCTCCTTTCTCATAAAATATTCATCTGTAATGACAAAGTATTAGCTTTCTGATGATCAGGAAAATATTTTAGGTTTATTCTGTATTACTGTTCTGCAAGATTGAATCTCTATTAACTTTGGTTTTATCCGTCAGCACCGGTGCTTACTTTTACCTCTTAATTATTCGAATCTATCTTAATTAAAAGTAACAGCATGAAGTGCTCAGATGGGGCTCACATCTAATTTCCAGCAGCAGTGATTTTGTATTCTTCTGCTGTGTGGACAGATAGATAGTGATGTAAATGGTAATAAACTTAATACATCAGCAATATGACTGGTATGAAATGAATAAATAACAAATAGCATGGTAAAAAACCCCTCTGATTACATAAAACTGCTTAATAAAAACAGCTATTTTAAAAGAAACCACACTTTAAAGGGAGCCTCAAGTAGCGGGAAGATGGGAGAAAAATCCTGCATGAACAGAAAAACAGGGAGATTACAGAGCAACAGAAAGCTGACAATTTCACCTCCTGTTTGTTCTACAGCTGTCAGGAGTCCATATTTTTGTGCTAACATGTCCAAGGTGAGCTAGGTAGAGTTTTGGCTACATTCTAACACAGAAGAAGGTGGGGGCTGAGAAGAGTCCCTGCTTTCCACGCAAAATGATCTTGGAGTTAGAGTTTGTGGTATTTATACCTGAAAAAAAAAGTATATGTTGGAAGTATGTTTAGGTATTTTTTTTAATAGCGTAATTTTATGAATGAAATTAATACAGTGGAAGAACTGGAAAATATTGACTCTGTGGCATAGCATATGTTAATTTTTTTTATTTAATGCTGTAATTCTATGAAGTCATTTGGACATTTCTGCGTATATAATTTAGTTGTTACTGCTGATTTTAGGTTACTGCCTGTATTGAGGAAGGCTTGACATGATACAGATTTCACCTGAAATTATAGCCAAGCAGAACTGTTTAAAGACTATCCCAGTTAAAATGTTGTACGGTACAGGAAGAGGAGGTAGGGGACAGGTTTGCTGGGCACAAGTGGTGCTTGTGCTGAGTTGCAGATCCAAGACAGCCATTCCTCTGCTGTCAGGGCAGGCGCGGGTGGTAGCACGGTTTTGCTCTCCTGTCAGTGCTGGGCTGAACACGTGGCAGCTGTGCCTTCAGCAGGGCCAGAAGTGTGTCTTGTATGTGCTTCTGATCCTCTGCGTAAGTGGAGTTTCTGTTTTGGAATGCGACTGCACAAACACGTATCGTGAACACATCCTGTTTTTCTGTGGTGCGCAATCCTGATGGATGTTACAGAAGAAGAGAAGCCATTAGTTCCTGGGGAGCAGGATTCCCACCTCCTGGATTAGCTTCTGTAAGAGCATTAACTAAAATAAGTCATGCCTTTAGTAAAAACCGGGAAATTTTATGTCTTAAAGATACAGGATAAAAATTAAAGTCAGTTTTAAATAGCCTGTCTTAGGCCATTGAAGAACTTAGAAGACAAGACTTGGCAGCTTGAACTATTTAAGTATGTGAGATTGCAGGGAGCAAAAGAAGAAGGAAAAAAGAGTTTGGGGAGGGATTTGCTGAGCACATAAAACCTTACAAGTCTGGAATTGGAAGCCTGCTAGAAAGTAGGTAAAGCCAAAAGATTGCTAAGATGCTACAGGACTGCTCAGAGAAGCTACTTGCCCTAATAGAAAAGCTAATCTGTGTTTTGCGTTGTTCACAATAAAGAAAAGTCCCCACATTAAAATGTTTTCTTAAGAAGACTAAGTAGAGAAATTATCTCAAAGTTTATTAGAAGATATCATGCACTGTTGAAAAAATGAATGCTAAGGAGCCACTGGAAATAGATTATATTTACCCCAAAATTGCAAATGAATACCAATATGAAATTATCAGACTATTAACCACAGAGTGAAATGCACTGCTTTCCCTCAGTAGCGGAGAACAAGAAGGTGGCAAGATAATACCAGGTTAGAAAAATAACTCTCCGTTAGCAGACAGAAAACCACAGATGACTATTTTATGTACTGAGCAAATTCATAGAAGGAGCTTATTTGGAATGTGTACTGACTGTTGTAATCATTTTGTAGGGGGATGTCATGGCAAACATTCATTATAGTACTGTAAAGGCTTAAGCAGGACAACGGATAAGTGAAATCTGTCAGACGCTCTGATGTTTTTCAAAAAGACTTTCCCTACATCCTCTTTGAGGTGAAGAATATTAAACTATCACTGGATAAAATGAAAGGTCATTGCCAGGCATTGCAGGTTAGGAGAGGAGAGCTGGGGCAGGTTGTCACTTTTCATAATGTTACCAGTGTCACTGTGATGGAGCTGTTTCACTCTGTCTGGGCAGATGTTGAAAAGAATGTCACAAAATTGATGGTGATGATCAGTGTAGGAAAAGTCAAAACTTACTGAAGAGTAGCAGAACAATATGTCTGTGAAATCAAATCTGTCTGTGCTGGAGCAATAGGTGCTTTGTCAACGAAGACAATGCAACACAGTTGGTGTAATAAGAAGAGCTCTATTTATATACCCTGCTGGGCTTTTGCTGACTGCAGAGGCTTACAGAGGGGATCTGAAGTTACACTGGAGCTCAGTGAAGATGTGTGTGCAGGACTCAGCAGTGGTCGGAAAGGTAAAAATTATTAGGAAGTGCTGCAGTCATAAAATCTAGCCAAGAGGAGACCCATGTATGAGTAGTACTGCATGAAAGTGTTTGACAGATTTCCACCCACCTATAAATAGTACAAATGTTTTAAATGCCATCATGTGAAGACTTAAAAATGCTGAGGTAAGGGATTTGGAATGGAGTATCACTGCCTGATGCCAGCTGAGATGTGGTAGCATTGTTCCCAGGCAGCGCCACAGTGGCATTTCACTAGGCACTGGCGTTAGGGCTGTGCCAACAGCCAGCAGACTTGACAGCAACTGCTAGCCAGCTGTTAGAAGACTATCAGGACCTAACAGGTACTTGCTGTGTGTCCACAAATACAGTAGTTTGTGCATGGCACCAGTGGCTCCTCGCACTCTGTCATGTGTAAGAAGTGGTCCTTGTGGGACTGAGAAATCTGGGGCCAAGACACTTTTGGGATTTCAGAAACTAAAACGTGCTGTACAGTTCTTTTTGCCAGTTTCAGGCAGTTTAGAACAGATCTTTACTCCTACAAAGCTTTCAGAGGGAAAGCCCAGACTCGATTTTGGTGTTAGACTCTCAGTTTCGTTCAGTATTGTAACTGATTCCCATCTGTCTCATCCCGGCAATCACTCCTTGGGAATAGTTGTCTCCTTGGTGCTTCCCTTCAGATGCATGTGTGACAGCTGATGCCCATGTGGGCATTAGGGATAGGGAAGCCAGGAAGGCCGAGGAAGCTCCTTGCTGTCTGTCTCAGTCTTGCTGCAAGGAAAAGACCGTGTCACGTGAGAAAACATTCTTTAAATAACGAGGAGAGTCGCTTATTTGGGACTTTGTCAGAGCTTCATCCCCCCTTTGGAGCTGTGAGGTAGAGAGACTTCTGGGCAGTAGTTAATAAATGGTCTGGTTTAGTATATACAAAACAAAATAGCAACTGGTAGTGAAACAACTGAAACGGTTTGCAGCAACCCTGGAAACATACCTGTTTTCACAGATGGCAGGGAGGTACAATTGCTTGCTTTTGGAGAATTACAGACCTGAGAAGAAAGTACTGAGCGTCATCCACAGCTTGTACTGCTTTTCTGAATGTCCTATGGCCAAATGGTGTAGGTAATATTTCCTCATTTCTTCCTAACAGTTACAACAGAACTCTTGTTCAATCTCTGAAATTATACAGTTTGATATTCTAGCTGGAATCATAATTAACAATAATATTGCTCTTATACAAAATATCTTATGATTTCCATCCATGTCTACATTAATGACAAGCTCTGGATTTTCATCTTTTCCCAGAAAAATTATTAGTATTATTAGTATTATAATTATTAATAAGGAAATTATTATCACTGTTGTTATAGTGAAGGTTTTCAGAGGACGCATCCATGGCATCAGGCTGATTAGTTCCCTTTAGTGTTTGTACCTTTCAGTTTTTCCCAATTTCATTGCAAAGCAAACAAGTTCATTTACTTGCAAGAGAAAATATATACAGAAAGGATTAGAATTGGGGCTCCCTGAATATGGACACTGCACCAAGTTTCATTCCCTCTGTATCAAAGTCCTCTGTCATTATCTCTGCAGGATGCATGCTCTTATATACCTTCCTGGCAAATACACAGCGCACCCTGGGGACTTGTAATAAAAGACAAACTGTACTGTATTTTTGTAATTATTCACCTTTCCATGTCAAATGTTTGCAAAACAATGTTGCATGTCCAAAAGAAGACTCCAATGGAGCTTTGCAGTTATTTCTGTGCTAAAAGAATTGCTGATGACCCTTTCTGTGTCACATTAGTGAAAGCAGAAGTACGTTCTATTAACCACGGTGTTTGAGAGAGCCAGCCAATTCTTTAGGGTCTGTTTGTGTACACACACACATTTAGATTTAGTATCCCTTCGTTTGTCACCACTGTTAGGGGGTTTTGATTCTTGTGCTTTTAAGTGTTTCTGTAAATCATTGGAAATGTCAAAGGTGAATTCCCTGGAAAGTTGCTGTTTCTAAATACTCTTAAGAGTTACAAATGCAGATTAAAATGATGTATTAAATATTCCTTAAGTAAGCTTTCTTTAACTGACAGCTTAGTAGACTTCCCCGTAGTGGCTACTTAAGCAGTGTGAGTGCAAAACCAACTCTATTAAATCAAAGGAATGGGAGATTTCCTGCAAATCTGCAGTCCTTTGCACGCTCTAGGAAACACAGTGGTGACAGACTTGGTGAAATAGGCCTACTTAAGCTAAGTATACTTTGTGGGTGAAAATATTTAACATTTTTATTTTTAGCAAGCTAAAATCTTGAGTGACAGTTCTCATGTCTGCATAGAACAAGCACTTCGTGACTGTGGTGGATAGACTGCTTCAGGAAGAAGAAGGATTTTCAACCACAAATTTCCTTTTCTTAATTTTAACAGCTGGGGATCTGTTTAAAAGAATCAGTTATCCATTAAATGTGATCACTCAAAATGAGGTAAATGACAAATAACTGCCTTCTCCTTCGTCCTCTAAAAACACACATTTGGGGCAGCGTGCATGGTCATATGACCAACAGAGTATGATGAGTTAATGCCAGGTAGGATAGATACACTGACATTTTACCCTGATGCTGTCAGTAATCCTGCAGTCTCAGATAAGGTAAGAGTGGTGTGATGTATTTGAAGACAGTGGTAACAGTATTCACCCCTGCCACTATCATTAATTCCCTTCTTATTTATAAGTATTCTGCCAAAGTAAGCAAGATCCAAACTGCCAACAAATGGGGCCAGTTAACATGATGAAAAAAGATCCAGAAATAAACATATTAGTCTCCTGATATGATCTTTCCCCATAATCCTTGTGTCCTGCAAGCAGTGTTTTCCTGCCCTTCTTGCCATCCTCCATCAGCTGGCGACCATTTTCCTTGATAATACCATCTCTGTTCCACAGTTGAATCGCAGGTTTCTCTCATCATACTGATAAATCAGACAATCCAAGCTATAATCTCACAGTTGTGATTTTTAACCTGCACTTGCTTTTGTGACTGTGCTGTATTTCAGACCTAGAGGCTTTGTGGCCAATCCATGGTAGCTAGAGCTTGTTCACGATTCTTCCTCTGACTGTTCCAACCCACTGAGAAGCAGCAGGCAGAGAGAGATAACATAATGTAGGCTTTACCTTGTGGAAAAGAGGTCTTTGAAAAGTGAAAAGTAACAAAAGACTTTTGAGAACTCCTCTCTCAGGCTGCTAAATGTACACTCTCTCTTTTGTTTTTCCGTTTTAACTGGCAGTTCAAATGCCTGAGAGCAGGAGCCGCACTTACTGCAGCTTTGGGGGCATTTCCAGCGTGCAGGTTCACTTACTGTATGCAGGTTCCCTTACTGTGTCCTTCCCTAGACATCAAGGGGAGGAGCTCAAGGTTATTGGTACGTGTTCAGTGGCTGGTTAGTTGCCCGTCACGTGGCCAGAAATTGCTCACAGCTTTTGCGGGTTATTTTAGACCAAATGGTTACATTTCCCAATGCTGGTTTCTGCAGGAGTATCTTTTCTCCATCTGAAACATGCTGAAGCAGAGCAAAATGTACATTAGCATTGCACAGTGTTTAGTGCGTGACCTATTTTCCTTATCTTTTGGGTATATTTATGAAGGCCTCTGAGGATTATCATTTAGTTAAAGCAATTCTTCGTGCATCAATATTGCTAGAAATCAATGCAAGATATGTTTGTGAGTTCTTGTAAAATGTTTATTATCTCAGTGTTCTTGGAAGAGGTAATTTTTTTTTTGTTTCCCATCGATCTAAAATAGAGGAATTGAAATTTCCATACAGTACAAATATCTCTCCTGTTTCAACAACTTTGTGTAAAGCTAGGAGGTTTTTTGCAGCAGCTTTGTGAGAAGCATAGTACAGTTACTATACTTAAAGCAGACTTGAATAGTATTTTGTATTGCAATATGAGCATCTTCACTATTTAAGATAACTTAATGTGCAGAAGTGTTGTTAAAACAGCTTTTCACTGAAGATTTTCTTGTGAGCAACAGTTGTATCAGCACTTACATGGCGGCCTCTTCCTCCACTCCCCCACAGTATTTGCAAGGTTTCCTTAGAACTCTTTTAGTTTTTAGGTGATGGAGGGTTCTGCCAAGCAAACCTGGGACAGATTTACCCTCCCTGGGACAGTGACCTCCAGGCATGCATTGCAAGCATAGCTTTGCCAAGACATCATTTAGAACTCAAAATACCCTCAAGCTTGTAGGCTTAGATGTGAGGTAGGAAGGCTTATTACTGGAAGAGGCATTTTTCAGACTCCACAATGAATGTGAATCATTACTGTTTCTTCTTTTCCTCTGGCCTGTCACAAAACATCAGACTTAGATGGAAAGCAGGATTATTTGGTTTTAATTTGCTTTCAAGTGTGCGTGAAGTGCAGCTGGTTTCAGGAATGGAGCCAGTTGGTCACTGCCTCTGTTGGGAGGCAGCAGGGTAGGAGCAGCTATAATCAGTGATGGATGTAATCTACTGGCAGTTGGTTTTCTAAAATCACTTTGCAGTCATTATTAGTGGAAGACAGTCAAAAGAAATCTTCAAAGTTGTTTTCATGCTGTTAACTATGATGTTCACCTCTGTTTTTCTGGACCGCAATCTCAGATGATTCTTACTAGCTATCCATACACACTTGTCTGCATTTGATAGTAACAGATTAAACAGCATTGTTCTTGAAATAGGAAGTTCGTATCGAAGGTCTGTGCTGCCTCAGGGAAGCAGCAGCAGGGCAGCTGGGGTGCAGCTGGGGCCTGGCCTGGCTGCAGGCAGCAGGTACCTCTCAGCACTGGTGGGGTTGGTGAGGCCTCAGAACAGCCGTCAGGGTGTGGTGTTACAATACCTTCTGTAAAGAAGGAAGAGGAGATAGGGAACATCGTGTTCCTTTTTTTTGGCATAACTTGATACAGGTGTGGGATGAAAGTTCAGTAAAATTATTGTTGCTAAAAATGAGTGTTCTCTCATCACTGCCATCACTGGGCTGTTATGTGAATGGGGTTGGCAAACTCTTGACATCCAAAATAGAAAATAAGCTTTTGTGAGCTTAATATCCCTTAGGCCAGTTTAGGTCAGCTGTCCTGGTTTTGTCCCTTCCCAGCTCCTTGTGCCCCTCAGCCCCCTCGCTGGCAGGACAGTACAAGATGCTGAAAGACTGAAATGTCCTTGGCTCTGCAGCAACTAAAACACTGATGTGTTATCAGTAATGGTTTTCTCATAAAGCCAAAAGAAAAACTCGACAAAGAAAATCAACTCTGTCCCAGCTGAAACCAGGGCAGTGTTAAATTAGAGCTTTAGAGCTGAAATAGAACTGTGAACATGGTTTGTTTTAAAAATACCCACTTTGTTCTCCTACAAGGTAGTACATCTTACAGAGCATGGTGTGTAGTGGTACGCATAGGTAGTGTAAAAGTAGATGGAGAAGTCTTCAGGTCTAGCTTTGGTTAGATGAATGCAGACTGTGACTTCATTAGAAATAAAGATTGAAACAGAGATTGTGTACATATTTCAGTGTGTTTTGCTTTTTCGTGTCTGTGAATTAGTGGTGATGATGCATTCTTAATAAATCCAATTACGTGTTTTAAATATTGAGATGGAAAAGACAACTTATTCAAGATTACCTTCTGTATTTATAACCACGAACAATACAAAAAAAATCATTTATACTCAGAATTGACCTTTGCAACCCTACTTGCACTCTATGTAAAAAAGCACAAACTTAAATACCTGAAATTTGAATGAACAGGAGAAGTTTGCCTTTAAAATCCTTTTCAAACTCCGCAACATCACAGAAGAAAAGCAGTAGCTATTTTCCTAAGTTGGCGCTCTTTCTGAAGTAGGCAGTTGAATGATTTTTGATCTGTTTCCACAGGTTTTCAATACATACTCCAATGAGGACTATGACAGGAGAAATGATGAAGTTGACCCAGTGGCTGCATCAGCTGAATATGAACTCGAGAAGCGTGTGGAAAAGCTGGAGCTTTTCCCAGTTGAACTAGAAAAAGGTATGTAGTCTGCATGCCCCTTGCAGTTCATATGAAATCAATCTACAAGTCTGAGGTAGTCCACACGCGTACATAGCCAATCTTGAGCTTCCTTGAATCCCCAGTAATCATCTTAGATTTTTGGATTTCAGTAACTATTCAATAAGAAATTAAAGGAACAGTTGAGAAACATGCAGTTCTTTGTTTTCCTACAATAATTGTTTTGTGTCACTCCACTAACACGTGATTTTATGATTTTATGCAGTGGTTTATGTGATATTTTCATTCTTCACTGGAAAAATAAAAATCTTTGATTATTGTTCTGAGTTCCTCAAGGGGACAAAGGTAATATTTTTGTTCGTAATTAATGCAGTCAAATAACAAGATTTTTAAAAAGAATCAAAAGGAATTAGCATTGTTTACATGGGAAATCATGAGGAAATAAAGCATAGATGTTTACCTACCAAACGACTGTATAAAATGAAATTTAATGAGTTTCTGCTTTCACTTACCTTTTTCACAGATGAAGATGGACTTGGCATTAGCATTATTGGAATGGGAGTTGGAGCAGATGCAGGCCTCGAAAAACTGGGAATATTTGTCAAAACAGTAACAGAAGGTGGGGCAGCAGAAAGAGATGGCAGGTAAAGTAGATTCAGTATTTGGAAACTTTCCCAGTGTTAATTTTTGTGAATTATGATTTCCACAGGCAGGAAGTGTTAGCTAAATGTATATTGTGATAATGGAAAGCAGTAAAATTCTGAGGCTATTGGTAAGGTTCAAATACCTGAGGTGGTGTATGAAAATACACTGTTTTGGTGCAAAGGTTAAACTGTTAAAGAAGAATAGAGTTGCCAAAGATGCATGTTTGTGACTACCTGAAAACTGAGGTGCTTTAGCATGAGTAAAGCTGGAGATTCCGCATTATACATCACTGCTGAAGGTAGTTTTGAATGATTTTGATCTCCCACATGCTCTTTTGGCTTCAAACCAACTTTAATCAATTAGTGCTTATGAAAAACAGTTCTGCTTAACATATGATGAGGAAAATAGTTCAGTATTTCTGAGCTATTAACTTTTATTAAATGCACCTCCTTTTAAGCTTACTAGCACATAGTGTCACTTTGTATTTCTGAATATGCATAATGTTCAGAATTCAGTTTTTACCCTTACAGAACCAAAACTACATTACTTGATTGCAGTAGGAATCAGCAACATAAATCTTTCCATTAAATAAATGGGTTAGGTTTTACAATGCTCATGTAAAACCTGACTGTTTCTAAAATAGCTTATTTGGTATGTGCAGTTCCGAGAATTACTTTTGAACATATGAGGGCAACGCCAAAAGTACTGCCTCCTATTTTAATATGCTGGCCCAGGACAGCAGAGGCGGATGTTGGCGGTATGGCGATAGAGGTTGAAGCTTCCCGCCAATATCCGTTTTGTTGCCATGTGAAAGATGGCAGCAGAGGGACAGTCTGACAGAATGGTGTCTGATGTGGAAATTTCTATGAAGCAATGGTGAGGAATTGAATTCCTCTTTAATGATGAATGCCTGTAACTTGTCATCCAGAGCATGGATGTAGTATGTACTACCAATACTGCGTACTTAAAAATACCAGGTTTCTGCTGTGGAAACCCTATACAAATTAAATCAGCACTCTCTACCTCTCTACCTGTCAGGAGTTTACAGAGTTTAATAACATTGCTCTGAAACCATTCAAGGATAGCCTCTTCCAGTCTGGGCTTTCAGTATCTCTACAGATTTTGGCAATAAGACCCCAGCTTGAAGGCCAAGTACTGATTTATCCCAGGCTTAAAAAATTAGGAAGGGAAGTAAAGATGCTGACATCTCCGGATGTCACAAATTCATTCATTACTTTAAATTTAAGTGAATGTTTATTCTGAAAGATATGCTTGAGCTCAGCCAAAAGGCATTAAGCTCACTACTGGCATTCTGTGTGAAATTCTCTGGTTGAAAATCAGAGTAGCTCGCACCTGGTCTCTGATAATATGTATTTTCTGTTCCTCTCATTATTCACGTGTCTTGAGTGGGCTCCAGAAGTTAATGTTCAATTACAAGTCTCTACTTTCTTTTCCCTAGATGGCATCTGAGAGGAGCTTGTCTTCTGAGAAAAAAATAATCTGTTTCTTTGGCTATTTTAATATTTGTGTTGGTTTCCAACTGTATGAATGTTCAGTCAGCTGAGAAATAGCCCTCTCGCTTTCTCTTTGAGAGCCTGACCGATCATTCACTCAAGAAAGGGATACGTAATCCTCTCAGTCAGGAGCAGCCAGTTCTGTAATAAAGTGCATCAACTGTAAAAGGTCCTGTTAACTTCATCCTTTTGAAAAGCCTAGTTAATCATTAACACTGATAGCAAATCAAAGTCTCTGAACAGAGAATAGAACTGTTTTTCAGCAGTTGGATCAGATATTCTGAATAACTTTACAGCAATCTTGAAGCAGGCTCTCTGAAGCTATAATTTTAAGCATTACAATATCTGTAGGATAATTCCTATCATTTATTGAAAGACCCATCAAGTCATGGTATAAAGTACTTGGAGACACAGAATCTGTACAAAAGTGTTTCTCGGTGTTTGAGCACCACTGGATTGATTCAAGCTGATATAAACAGGTAGCATTCAGCTGTCATATTGAAAGGCATTGTGTGGAAGTATTTAACCAAGGACAGTGCTTTGAAAGAAATCCAAATGAAAGCACGCTAATAAGTAATGAGAGATTATTAACAGTGTGTAAAATACAACAAAGTCAGTCATTAGACTGAATGAGAAAGATCAAGCTCTTTCTTGGCCAATGTGATAGCTTTTTCTTTCAAATGGTTACGGTGATGAGTCATTTTAAAGTATTTTGAGAACATCAAGAACAACTGTTTTGAAACATTACACAGTTACTAACGTGAAAAATACTCTGAACTTTGCCTCTGCATAGGTTGTATTTTTCAGTTCATCAAACAGCAATAATTATGCAAGTATTTATTTGACTTCCTTTGGTTCCACTTCGTAGAACTGCTGCTTCACATAGGCAGAGTTTTAAGTCACAGCCATTGGAAAATAATTGTCAGAAGAATTACCAATTTGGTTAATGATAAAAGCAGTTAAGCCTTTATAATCTAGGCTTTGCCAACATGAGTCTAATTCTTCTTTCATGTTGGAAATTAGATTTGAGGGAAAGGAAGCCTAGAGCTGCAGGTGGAGGGGGCTGTGGAGGGAAGGCTGTCCAGAGAACAGTGCTCTGAGGACATTTTGGTCTGTAGAGTGGCTGGGCTTGTCTGGCATTCAGCCTGCACTGAGGGATAGGGCCAGGGTATGGATACAGGGGAAGTCTGGAGCTGCAAGGGGGGTGGGACTGGAGAGTGAGTGCCCAAGGAAGAGGGAGGCTGCCTTGGGAGCGTGGCTGTGAGAGTGTTTTAGCCTGGGCAGCGCTGAATGTGCACGGCAACAGACAGGAAACTTCTTTTTGAATTACATGTAATTATACAATTGGATAATAATTATGTTAATTGTACGCTGTATGATATATATGTGTGTTTATGTATAATTAAAATTTGTCTATGTATTGAAAGAGGCAACGGTCATAAAAATAAAAGCTGGAATTGAATATAGGAACTGTGCAGACCGGGAGATACAAAAGCCCCGAAGAACAAGTGGAATCAGAGTCAATTGCAGTTGATCAACAAAACTGCCGGCGACATTTCTCTAAAATGATATTTCACCACCTGAAATACTGTGCTGTGTATCTGTATGAACAGTACTAGTGCACTGCATCATAAAGTATGTAAAGAATGGGAGCTGAACTACCTTTACAAGGGAATCTGTTCCTCCCCCTTTTAGTTTTTAGGCAAGAGAGTGACAATTTTCTCCTCACTGAGCACCAACTTCTTCAGTTTTCTTTCTCGGAACACCTGCAGCCATCTGACTGCAACTCAGTATGCTAAATTACAAAAAAAATATTTATTTTTATATGGTATCCAAATGCAATAGATGTGAATATGATGTATGTATTTATTAAATGCATACATGGTTAAATCAGAATTCTGAGATTAAGATGCTTGATGTGCTTTTTAAGATAGGAGTTTGCAGGCTGTCTCAAAGATCATTTTTTCAGGGTTTCTTTTGTACAGAAAGGAGATCCTGCCCAGATCATGCTGGCATTCTGTGATGTGAAGCCTCCAAAGCATAAATCTCTTAATACTTACCTTATCGGCAGAGTCACAAGAACTGGAGATAGTATAAGAACACATGCAGAGCTGCAAAGCCTTGTCTCAGATTTGACAGTGAAATAGTTCCTCAAGTCAGGACTCTTCAGCCACTTTCAAAGCCTCTGCTGTGAAAGGTTGCCTTTAAAAGAAATCAAGGATATACTGAGATGTTAAACAGTTCAGTTATTTTCATGTATAATTTTTTTCAAAGCTGTTTCTTGACTCCTTTATAAACTGTATTGTTTAGATTGGTAATGTCTATGTAAATAATTGAAAATAGTTCATTTCAGTTACTTATGGATGTGAGGTTTTGCATTTGTATTGTAATTATTTTTGAAATGAGGGGAGCTTGTGTATCACCAGAGGACAGTTTAATATAGCAATCCTCCTTCCAAATGTTTTCATCTAGGTAATTCTTATGCCAGCTCTAGGGACTCCATATCAGTGCTCATTTCAGATAAACGCAGCATTTTTTTAATTCCTCCTAACTTTTCTGCATCAAACAGTGTTTCAACTGTAAGCCAGTATTTCAAACAGATAGTCCTTGTTGAAATAGTCCAAGGCCTTATTGTATGGTGCCCCATGATTGCTCTTACATTGGGAATTCATCTTTTTGGAGCAAGATAGATGAAATATTTTAAGAGAGTAGGTCACAATTAGATCTGATGCACACACTCTTTTCCCCACAGATGGGCAGGTTGTTTTAGTTAAATATCACAGTTTTTTCCATTAGTGTGAAATACCAAAGCTATGTCTTATGCTGTTTTCCAAGATTGGCTTCGGAAAGAATGATATAAGAACAGTTCAAGTTTCTCATTTAATTTAAGTCATACGACAAAGGCAGGAATCTGTATTGCTCTGTTTATACAAAAGGAAAACGATTGGATGATTGGAGCTGTAATGGTAACTTTGAACCTGGATTTATGATGTATGCAAACACAGATACTTTTTTCATTGCTTCCTTGCTAATGTTTCCTAATATTTACCAGTATTTCAGATGGTACAGTCCCAATTCAGGAAGAAAGTATTTTGGATTGTGTGATTATTTACCTTAATCATGTTATGATTGAGTTTTTGTTCAAAATCATACTAAAATCTCTGTATGCTAAGTTTAGTTGAAAATACTCCAAGAACTCCATAACTTATTTATATATTTGTGTTTTTCCCTGAAAGGATCCAAGTGAATGACCAAATTGTGGAAGTTGATGGCATCAGTCTGGTTGGCGTCACACAAAATTTTGCTGCAACTGTTCTTAGAAACACCAAAGGGAAGGTCAGGTGAGTATTGTAGAAGTGAAAAAAAAAAAATGGTGATTGAATGCATAAGGTTACCTGACTTCTCTCACAGGAGTATCACTCTATTTAGGTAGAAGCAGAAAATTTTTTTGTCTTTGTCCCTTCTCTGCTGGCTGAGGCACTGCCCCAGGGCCCGAAGACTAAGGCAGTGAGCACACCACTGCTCCCAGGTGCAAGCTTGGCAGGGAGGAGAGGATGGTACTGGGGGCAGCAATCCTGAGAGCTGCTAATGTGGGGACAGTAACAGCCCTGTATTGGTTCACTGTGTTGCCCCAGTCCCTACACCATCTCTGAGTTTCTATCATCTCCATGCTCCTGTGCTGTGGTTAACTGAGAAGCATTGCTGCAAGTATCCACAAAATGCTTAACAAGCAAGAAAATGAAGGTAAATGTAAGACCATAAAGTGTTTGTAAATGTGTAAGAATGTTTCCTGAGAAATGAACTATTGAGCCATTTAAAAACATATTCTGCCACATAGATTTTCTGTTTAATTGCTTGTTAATTTCATCAAACATTTTGCAAACATTTGCAAACTGTGCAAAATAATTCCAGAAATATCTTTGGCATATTGGAAATCAGCAGCCTTTCTAAAGCCACCCTTTGGTTCTCTCTCCAAATCCTCTGATGAATACAGCTGAATTTTTCAGAGTTAGGGCCTCGCTTTTGAATCATGACTGAACTACTGGATGTAATAGATGCAGCTCCCACAGCCAGTGGTGTTCTATGCTGCTGTGCAGGTTTCCACAGAAATTCCATGGCTGTTCCCTTAAAACATTAAGGAATAATACTGAAATCTGAATTCTCTGAAGAATTGTAGAGGTGGTTGATCAAAGTTTTACCAGAAGGAATTTAAATTATTTGGGAAAAAAATATAAAAAATTCTAGTGTAATTGCAGGCAAATATACTTTTTGTGTAACATTTACAGTTGTAACTATATCAGTTCTATTTCTGCAAAGACAGAACACATGCTGTGAGTTTACCTACTGACTTGAATACAAAAATGAGTATCAATTTTATTAGGTTTCTGCAGAGTTGAGAACGCTGGACATAAAATTCTTATGACAGAAAATAATGAATTCCCATGTTTCAGTGCACAGAGCAAATGTTACTGTATTTTGTGTTTGATGTTTCAGCTCAAAAAAAGGAAAAAAGAAAAGGGAAAGTTCTGACCTAATCAGCTTAGTCTGTGTAATTGTTATTGAACAAGTTACAGAACAGAATACTTTCCTCTAAAGAAAAATAATGGATTTGGAGAAAAGAAGAAATGTAAAATGATTTTCATGCAGAATGCTCTCAGCATCTTCTCGTGGGATATAAATTACAGTCAGACTGGTTGCAATCTAGGCCCCTTTGTCATAAAATAACATACACTAAAAAGTGTTTCTCCATTGTTGTTGAGCTCCCGTTGTCAAGCTCACTAGGTATCCTGTGCTCAGGGATCACTGGCTTCTGACAGGTCTCATTTATCAAGGAGAGATGTGTGAGTTTCTGCATCTTTCCTCGTGAGTAAGCTTCAGATATTGAGCTTTCACAGGAAAAATGTCCGTATGCATTGGTATCACAACAACGCTTAAAAGCAAAAAGATCTTGTAGATTATAATGCAAAATATAACTGAAATCAGAATAATACTTAGACTATTAAATATTATTAAATAAAATAGATGTCAGAAGGATCTGTATGCATGCTGACATGCGTTAGCAGTCTTTTACTGATTTATACATAATCAGATAAAAGAAACGAGTTTGATGCAACTTTCTCTGTTTTCGTTTCATTTAAAATTCCATGGAGGAAGGAAAAAAAAAAAAAAAAAAAAAAAAGATTGTTCTGTTTTACACAAACTGGTTGAGAAGAACGTGTTTCTTTTTTCCTGGTTTACTATGGGCTGTAAGTGAGACTTGATGATGCTGCTGAGCATTATGTGGCATCAGCGTCCGTCCCGGGTTCTGCTCGGGTACTGAGTGGCCATCCTCTCTGGTGCTCTGCTGACACTGGAGGACTCTGGTGGGTTTTAGCTACTCGAAATTATGAATAGTTCCAGTCAGCTTTCATTTTGGGAGATAGAGAATGCAGGATGGTTTGATGGTGTTGTCTTTTCATAAATAAAGATTTATACGATCTGTAGGTTTAAACATTTGCTTGTTAAGTAAGCTAGAGCTAATATTAATGTATTTAGATATGACCAAAAATTATGTATTTATATCTTGCTGACTGCTTTTCATCTTCTGTGTGATACAAGGGCTCTGCCTGCTGTGTGTTTCGTGGAGAGAGTGGTCACTTTCTGTCAAATCCTCATTCCCAGGTACACCCGTGGGAGAGATGAGATGGAAAAATCGTATATCTCCACTGTCTGTGAACCAGAACTTTGGGAGCCGCATAAGAGAGTCTTTGGGGCAGAATCCCTCACATGCCCCCAGCCTTTAGCTCCTGCCTGTCTGAAGTGTGAAGAGTAGTGCTAGTGACCTTTGAATGCAGTCATTGCCATAGTAGCTGCCATTAATGATCCATGTCACTGGGGGAGGCAGGAGCAGTGGAAAAGGTTGTTTGCTGAGCTATCTGTGGGAAAAAAAGAGAGCAATAACCTGCTATATAAGTACCTGCTACCTTTCCTTCTGCAGGTGTCCCGTCTGAACTACAAGTGTGCAGGCAATGTGCAGTCACACACCCTAATTCACACAGCTTAATTCAAAACAAGGCAACTTCCTGAATCTGTCCTTCACAGGAGAAATCACACACAGACTTGTGTGCTCTTTAACAGTGTTGGAGTGATGGGTTTTACAGAATTGCTTTAATAAGCATGGTTATCTTAGTGTTTATTGCATGAACTGCATATATCTTTCTTCCACCTTGTATCCTGTACACAGGGAGATACAGGGCATTTCATTGACATCACCTTCTGCTTACAGTCCAAAGTATTACTTATATGCAGTCATGTCACCCTGACTCTAGGCATGAGTGCATGCTAGTTTGGTAGGAAAGTTGTTTATAATCAGTTGCAAGGACGTTCATGAGAAGAATGACAATAAAGTTAGTTCTTGATACTTTTTAATCAATACCTCTTCAGGAAGCTTGCATAATACCAATACTTAGTGACTTGTTTTTCTCCTTTGATCCTTCAGAACATTTTGAATGATCCTGACAGTGGAAGTCATTGACCTAGAATAGATTTTGCAATGTTTCTGCCAGAAAAATTTATCCAAACTGTCTGTAGCTGACACAGTAAGGAATCTGTGAAAACGGAGACATGACTTTTACCTTTTGAACTGTTCTAGTTGAGGGGGAGGGGGAAAATGAGCAAACACAAGCATCTATTATTATCTTATCCACTGTTTGGAGTACTGAACTGTTTGGAAGGGTTGTCATTCCCCAACAGAAGATCATTGATCTTACCAATTTGGCTTCTCCAGTAACAATTAATTCCTCAACTCTTTCTTACAATGTTTTAAAGGAAGATAATCAGCACCCACCAGATGGACTCTGGTAACCTATGAAATGAAGAAAGGAGAGAGTTCTTCTGTAATCCCAGCTGGCAATCAGCTTCTGTGTTTAGGGCTGAGAATTAGTATCCCCGTGACTCTAATCTGGCAAATGCAACTATGAATGCTATTTTAATTCATGTAAATATCACGTCTTCTTTACAATTTTGCTTAACTGTTTAGTTTACTAATATCTTAGCGTATTCCAGAATTTTATTATATAAAGGAGGGATTTTCATTTGAAATTTGTGTCCTTTCTAATTCTGTTGAGTGTCACCCCTGCTCTGAGATTAATGGAGCAGTCTGAGGGCAGCAGCGGACTAATATCACTAACTGTTCTGTACATCTTCTGACCCATTTAGGATCTAATCTGTCAACCTGGGGTTAGCAAGTGGTGCCTTCTATCATAAAATATAAAGGGGCATCTTGACAGTGGTAATCCTATCCTCCTGTGATGATTCTCTGGCTTATTTTAGCTCCTAGTTTGCTTGTTCCTCATGGACTGCGGTGATGAGTAGCAGGTCTAAAGTTCTTTGAAGTTGCTTCTGAGGTCTTGAGCATATTTGACTTCACTCTTCCCCCATTTTTCATTGTAATGCGAGGGTGCTGGGGACCCTGATGCCATTATCAGAGAAAGTTTGCATAGAAAGTCGCGTGCTTCCATGGAGGCTTTTTCTTAAACACAGTGCCCCAAGAGAGAAAACCTAGTTCTTTAACAGAGAAAACTGTCTTTTCACCATACGTACCTAGCATCAGTCCTTCCTAGGACAAATGTGGAAGTTTTCAGTGGTGTCCAGAAAATAAAGGAACAGTTACTGGTTGGGAGTGACCTCACTTTGTAGCCTCACTAAGTGTGAAATTTCATGCTCATCCAGCTGTGGAAAGCACAAGGTCATAAGGTGAGAGGGTGGGATGCCAGGAAGTCTTACTGGATTGATAAGAAGAAAAGAGTATGATTCATCTGAAAATCCAAGTTCTTCATATGCTGCTTGCATGCTTTTATTACTATTGCTTTCTCCTGAAATGTTTCTTTTAAGTTAGTTAGCCAAATTCATTGTTTTATTGGAGAAGATTTTAAATTCTGTGTCCTCCTTCTGTATCCTGTCTTCTGAATGAGACTAGGCATTCTCTCAGCCTCCAAACTGTTGTTAGGCGCTGAGTAGATGCTCTCATGGTGCTTTCTTAGTCAGCTTTTGAGTTTTTGGGGGAACCTTGTACACAGAACCTGTACAAATCCGTCACTCTTCTCTTGATTGGCACCACTTTGGAATTAATTATAATAATTCTAACCTAGCAGCATATTTACCAACTTCTGCTTAATTTAACTCCTCTGAAATGCCTCCAAGTCTTCCAATATTAATAAAGAAACTAAAGAATTAGTTAGCAAATTTTGCCACCTTGCTGTTTAATTAATCTCCTCAATTGGCGAAGAAGTTGTTCCAGCAGTAGCAGTGTAGCTGTCAAACCCTGAGGCTTTCTACAGTTAACAGTTCTCTATTCTCGTACAGAATCATTTATTATCATTCTGTGTTTTTTTTCTATCATCTGGACAATTTTAATTCAACGCAGGATTTTGCTGCAACCCATATTCCCCGTTTATCGCCTACTTTCTTTATCTCCTTCTGCAGTACAAATGCAATCTGAAATGCAAGAATAAAGTTTTTACTTTTTTACATAGCTCTTATACAAGGAGCAGTTAAATGACAGAAAGATGAAATATTCACATTTTAATCAATAACAATTTGAGAAATCATTTATTCTTTCTTCAGCAAATTCCTCCCCCCATGTTGAGCTGATTTCTTTCTGGAAAATGTACTGTCTCGAAAAAGAGTAATTTGCATGCCTGCTGTTAGTTTTGTTTAACATCACAACATCTGGAAAGGTAATTTAAACACTTGTGTCTTTGCAAGCAATCAGACGGTATAGAGGACAAATGAAGTCAACAGCAGAATCTAGCCAACAGCAGTATACCCCTCTGGGGAATGATATTTGCTCATGGTAAGAGTGAGCAGCATTGCTTTATTTCTATGAATCCTTCCCTTGCATAATCATCTTCTCTTCTTTCACATGCCTCCCTGTGCAGATTTTCTCTTGTTCTTTTTAAATTTTTCTTCCTGTCCTCTTGCCCTGTGAAACAACCGTGTCCTTTAAACGTTTGCTGGCATTGTTCATCCTACATGCAGATCCATGCAGTGGAAGAGGCAGGAGAAATTTCTCTTTCTTCCCAGTCTTGGACAATGAGGCAGGAGCCAAAAGCAAAACATGCTACCTCTGTATCAGTTACAGAGGGCTGGATTATATTGTCTTTTTTTTCCTGGCTGGAAGTGTTTTTGTTCTTCCTTTTCCTGCCAGTTTCTGTTTCCTTTAATCCAAACCTGGAACCAAAAAGGGAGAAAGAGAACGAAAGAAGAGTCCTTTGCTCTGCAATTCTGTCATACTGGGACTTTATAAAAGGTTGATTAAGAAGCTGTTTGTGCTTAGTGCGTGCTCTGATTCTTGGGCAGATTGATAAATATCTGATAAACCCACATCAGGGACTCAGTAGGCCTAAACAGTGTAAATTCTTCCCATTTGTTCCGGTATGGCAGCACAAAAATTACATAATATGACCTATTTTCTTACTCCTGGTCCTTACAAAGGGCTATCAGCTCTGGTAATCATTCTACAAGACTACCAGACATAGCATGCTGCATTTAACGTGAGAAATTACTCAAAAAGTACTGTGAACTCTTAGCGCTGATGAGGTAAGCCTGGCTGTACTGCAGTGCTGTTTGTATTCCTTTGCTGCGCCTGTTCCAGCAGGTGCAGCATGCCTGGGGCTGCCCCTGGGCACTGAGGCCAGCTGGCCTTGGAGCTGTCTTTGCTCATGCTGTTCAACACTCTTACCTCGCAGAGCAGGGCATCTGTGTCCAAACTGCCTGCTGGAAGCAGCCAAGCTGACTCCTGGCCTTTGCTGACTCCTCATCTGTGTCTTAGTAGTGTTGGGTAGAGTACTTGTTAACTTAGGCCAAATGGTTCCAGAGACTGTCTCGTCAATTTAACTGTGCAGATGATCAATTACGAGCGCTTAAGAGGATTTCCTGGCACTATTTATTTTACTGACATTGAGATCGCCCCCGTGCCCAAAGAGCTAGCTAATTTGAATTTCATGGCAAGTAATTTTGTGAAATATTTGCACATTTGGATAGGAAATGATATGTTTAACCGTTACATATATAAATAAATCACACAGAAGTTTTTAGCTGAGTTTATGAACCATTTTGCTAGGCACTTACAGCATTGTTTTAAAATACATTTAACATGAATTAGTAAGATTCAGTGGGGCTGGATTTCATATGGAGTGGGTTTTCTTTTCCTTTTCTGAAAAAAGAAGTAGCTTGACAGGTTTTGAATTACTTTATCCACAAGTCAGTTGAATCTAAACAAAAACTCCTAACGCTGCAACTGAAATGCCACCATAGATGTTTATTTAGCTAACTTATTTCTTCTTTCTAAGTGAAATTTGCCGTGGAAGTTCCTACCAAGCTTTGGTGCACCTTCTTTTTTGTGATACAACATTGTGACAGCTGGGCAGAAATAGCCAACATTCATCCTTGCAGGATAACTCAGCATGCCACAATATGGTGCTGTAGGAGCTACCCCTGGACTGTGCTGCCGAGTGTGGCTCTGCATGGCTAGAATCTGGGTCATGTAATTACCTAGATTGGGGACATGGTCAGAACTCAGCAGCTTACTTCTTGCCCAAATGCATTGCCTTCCAGGATTTGCTTCCCACAGATGCCAACACCAGTGAGAATGAGGAAAGGCAGATCTCACCTCAATTCAGTTAGGTTCCCAGATAGATAGCACTTGCACCTTTAGAACAGAGACAGTGTGCATGCTTCTCTTATATTCAGGAGTGTTAAGACATCATAGATTTGTAAACACTTTTCTTTGAGGAGGCCGTTCCCATAAGGATTCAGTGGTGCTATAGAGGATGCAGATCATCACGTATTCAAGAAAACTTCTAATCAAGTATTTTATTGGGAAACTGTCAGGCTGGCTGGAGGAGATGGAAGAGGTTCTCTCCCTGATTGTGCTTAGTGAAGTGCAGAGCGGAATAAGAACCACAACTTGGGAGAGTGCCAAAATATTGAATCCATTGGATAATTTTAAAGTGGTTTTGAGTAAAGATAATGTGTCAGTGGAGCCCTGACCTACAATTGATTTCCGTGGGAATAATTAATCTAAGTGCATTAACACTGGTGCATGGGTTTTTTACATGCCTTTGTAATTGTCTGGCTCTGAGATCCCTTTAGTGTTGATAGCAGTGTAGCTCATCAGGGGCTCATATCCAAGGCGCTGTGGAGAGGCTGCTTAGATTTTTCTGGGCCTTCAACTGTTACTTTGCTGGAGCTGCTGAAGAATACCTTAATCATGTCACAGGGCTCTGGGGGCTACAGCAGACATCAGATTTTCTTCTTGATCATGCCAGTCAGATGGGACTGGATGCAGGTCAAGCCCAGGTTGTTCAACTGATGCTGCAGGAAAGGTATTGGCTTCTAAATCAACGGAGTTGGGCAAGATCGTGTTTGCCAACAGGCTCTATAATGTAGTCAGAAGGGAAAATGACTCAGCTCTTGCTTTGAAACGCGTGGTGTGTTTAGAAGTTATGGCTAGACATTTGAAGAGGACTCACACTGCTCCAGCATCTGCTAGAAGGGCAGCTTGGTTGAGTGCTGGTAATCCATGAGAGTTTTGGAGCCAAACCAACTTGACACAAATGTTCAATGAGACAACTAAGGGAGGCAGCGTGCTGGATCTATTACTCAGAATAGGGAAGAACTGCTCAGTTCTTCACTGAAGTTTGATGGCAGCTTTGATAGCATTAGCCGTGCATGCTAATCCCATGGGTTAGTGCTCTGAAGGGTGAAAGCATCCAAGAGACAAGAAGGTGTTCTTCAGGTATGTCAGCAGCTAAACAGGAAACTGTGGATGCAGAAAAGCTGGGAGATAAATTAGTGTCTGCTTTGTCTCAGGTTTTTTTTTGTCTCAGATTTTTCTTATGTGACCTTAGGTGACTTCATTCAGTCATTGCTTCTTTCATCCACTGATGGTGATTACTTCCTCATGTTGCTTTGGGTGCTAATCTCCAGGCAGAGTTGTTTGCTTGTTTGTTCCCATTTTGAGTCACCATCATCATTAATCTCCAGGCAAACCTTATTTACTTCCTTGCTTACTGTTCGCCCTCATTTCCCCTTTGTTACAGCTAATAGCTTCAGAAATCAGTGTATACATGCTTGTCTCTGATCAGGGGTGGAGGTGAGTGGTGGCACAGGTGGACATGAAACAGAAAGATGCTGAGAAAATTTGCAGGTGAGGTGGAGCTGGAGAGAGTGGTTGAGAGGCACAAAGCACAGCTGCATAGAGGGGCCCATAGAATTTTTCCATCCTTAGAGATAAAAACTGCTGAAGACAATAGGATAACAGAATACTCATAGAACCATAGAATGGCTTTGTTAGTAGGGACCTTAGAGATCACCCACACCAACCCCATGCCATGGGTATGGCTGTCACCCACCAGCTCAGGCTGCTAGGGTCCTATTCAACCTGGCCTTGAACACCGCCAGGGCTGGGGCATCTACTGCTTCTCTGGGCAGCAGTGCCAGTGTCTCACCACCTTCTGAGTAATGAATTTCTTCCTAGCATTCAACATTGATTTCCTCTCTTTTAATTTAAAGTCACTTTTCCTTGTCCTGTCACTATCAGACCATGTAAAAAGTCTGTCCCCCTCCTGCTTATAATCTCCCTTCAGGTACTGTAAAGTTGCAGTGAAGTCTCCCCAGAGCCTTCTCTTCTCCAGGCAAAAGAAGTCCAGCTCCCTCAACCTTTCTCCATAGGAGAGGTACTCCAGCCTTCTGATCATCTTTGTGGCCCTCCTCTGGACCCAATGAAACAAATCCATATCTTTCTTGTGCTGGGGGCCTCAGGCCTAGATACAGTACTGCAGATGGGGCCTCACAAGGGCGGCGTAGAGGGGAACAATCAATCACCTCCTGCTGGCCGCCCCTCTTATGATGCAGCCCAGGATGCCATTGGCCTTCCAGAACACAAGTGCACACTGCTGGCTCAGGTCCAGCTTTTTGTCCACCAGAACCTGCAGATCCTTCTCGGCAGGACTGCTCTCTGTGACTTCTCCCAGCCTGTATTCATATCTGGTATTGCCCCGATCCAAGCGCAGCAGATTGCACTTGGACTTATGGAACCTCATTGTGTTCACATGGGCTCACTCCTCAAGCCTGACAAGCTCCCTCTTGATGGTGTCCCTTCCATGAGCTTGTCAGAGCCAATTCTGCTTTAGGATGGGGGATTCAGAGCAGAGCTCTTGTCCAAACTAAGCTATGCAGCCGCTCAGAGTCCGTATGACTCTTAGGTTTTGAATCCTTTTATTTGAGGAAGTGTAATGGCACCTCACAGTGAATTCCTTATGCCTGGTCCGTGACCCCTGCATTTCAAAATGCCATATTTTTCTTGTTTATGAAAAAGTTCCAGCTTGCTCTACTGTAACTAAATAAAACTGCTTTCTTACAGGGTTCATAACACTTGTAGCACTTTGGATTAATTATATGGTTATTATCCTAATGGAACCAGCCAGAGAAAGTAATTAAAGACATCTTGAAACAAGTTAGATAAATGGTAGCAGAAGCGTTGTGCTTTAAAGCTCAGAGGAGAACCATTTTTAAAACCTGTCTTAAAACAATCTGTTAAATTTCCCCAAATGCAGTAAAATAAACTATGCATTTTTTTATTGACCAAATGATATTTTAGTACAGATTAGAAGATAAAATGTCATTGTGAAGCCTTCTGTAGTAAAAACTCTGCTCTTTATTTCTAAGAAAATCTTTTCTAAACTTCCCTTACTTCTTTCTTCTTAATCAATTTCTGTTGTATTTAAGGAATCAGTGCTAAATTATTTTAACTGGGCACTTAAGGCTCGAAGTATTTTTAGAAGAAATGGTCACTGAGAATAAGTCACTAAAAACGTGTGCTGTGGAGCATCAGTTTTGTGTCACGGAGTTCATGCCTCCCTCCTCCCCCCATTTTTCTACTACCAAAGTGCTTTTCAAAATTCAAATGTTTTTTAATTAACTTAATTCTTACAATAATGTTTCTGTACCACGTTTGGTTTTATATATATATATATATTCACACATGTATGCTTATGCATTTTGTTATTTCAAGAAGTGCAGGTCTGCAGATCCTCATTTAATAAAAGCTGGAAATATACAGAAAGCCACATACAAAGTGTGCTTTAAGATCATTAAATGCTGACTGGATTGCAGGAGATGTAGGTGTTGCCAATTTCAGTAGAATGCTTTTCTTAACCACCAGCAGCTTAATTTTCAGTTTCTCCAGATGTTATATTCTTATATACTTACTAACATCTGTGACAGGTTCAAGTACTAATTATGTTCCTAGCTCTGTCCCTGTTTATTTTAACACCGTGACCACAGAGAATAATATTTCACAGCTGGTAATTCAGCTAGATCCTGTGCAGCTGTGAATATCAAGGTCAGCTCAAGCATTCTTCGGTGCTGTGGTCTCCCTCTCTCTTCCAGTTTTGTGGACATCAGGAATAGTCAGAAGTGGCCTGAGAGTTAGTACAGTTGTGCTGATAATACAGCTTCGCAGATTGGCCTGCTTTTATTTTGCATTTCTAGCTTTGAAATTATGGGAAATGTTGTCATGATGAGTTTAAAGGTTTTCAAACCCTCATTTGTCTCATATCCAGAAACATAACCAGTTTCTTAGGGATATTATTGCTGATAGAATTTATAGGTCTTTGTTGTAATACTTGTGGCCCTTGAGACTAATTAATCAAGACTGAAATGCATGTGCTTAATTTTCGTGAGGCAGAGTGGTGGGAAATACATAATTAGCCATTTTGCTGAAGTGTGCAGATGATGGTTCAGTGACTAATTTTGTGGTCACTGAATCACAACCTTATGTCTCTTTTTCGTATTTAAACACTTCAGATTATGATAGTTCTTGTATCTAAAGCCTTTCTAGGCTTAAAGATCTCATTCATGCTTAGCATTTTAATAACGGCCTCTTTTATGGCTTTCTAAGAGAGAAATGTTCTCTCTTTCACTTACAAATTTATAATGTATGAAGTACTTTAGTTACAGGTTAAACATTATTATTATATATGGTTTGATATTCTTAAGGTCGTGGAATGGAACATGGCAAAAGGTTTAGTTTTGTATGTAAAATTTATCATTGTTTGCCGTGTCATATTCTGTTTTACAAGTTTGCAATTCTGCATCTGGAACTGACATCAATCATAGATTTAATGCTTCTAAATGTTTATTTTCAGACACTTTGGAAATGTTTCACTGTAAAGCAATAAATTATAGGAAAATAGAAGATTCCTTGCATAATTATGTTTCAGAAAACATTTGCTGTGTGCTTTGTCATTGCTTTGAGGCATTTATTCATGTATCATCAATAGCCTCAGGTATCATCTAGGAACTTCATTTTGACATGTGATAAAAGTCTTGAAAATTACATCGCTGACATGAGAATGGCTGTTGGATGAGAAAAAAAATTAATAACATGAAACATTTTTATTTCCTACCTGAATATCCATGTCTGCATGAAAGTAGTAATGCAGCGCAGTCATAGAATCATAGAATGGCCTGGGTTTAAAAGGACCTCAAAGATCATCCGTCTCAACCCCCCTGCTATGTGCAGGGTCGCCAACCATCAGACCAGGCTGCCCAGAGCCACATCCAGCCTGGCCTTGAATGCTTCCAGGGATGGGGCATCCACAACCTCCTTGGGCAACCTGTTCCAGTGCGTCACCACCCTCTGTGTGAAAAACTTCTACCTCCAGAGTGTCTCCGCAGTCCACGGTGTCAAAAACATTCCTAATGTGGAAGTGGGGATTCTTTGGCTGGAAACCATAAAAACTTCCTTTCCAAGTATAAAAACTCCAAAATCTTTATGTGTTAGTCCCAAATAATCAGAAGTTATCACACTTCAGATTGATTATACATTATCTGTCCTGGGTATTTAGTGTACAAATTCATTTGTTTTAAGTAGAATAGAGAAATGCACAGCAAACATGGGTTGAATCCTTTTTTACTTCATGTAGCAATATTGAAAGGTCGTTGTTCCTCCCATGTGAGACTGCAAGCATGGCTGTTTTAGTCTTTGTAATACTTGGCTATGAAATTAAAATTCAGGGGAACAGGATCCGACTGTGAGTCAGTGTGCAGAACAGATGAAGGGGCCACAAAGAAACATCCTTTTCCTTTCAGCCCCAGGTCTTTATCATTGCTGTCATATTTTGTAATTGTAGCATATGAGTGCCAGACTGTGATCTGCTTTGATTAAGATTAAAGTGGTGGTGTTACTTGCTTTAAAGCTTTTTCCTATTTTCTGCTCTGTTTTCTATTGATGTTTTTAAACTAAGACTTTATTGCAAATTATTTTCAGAGAATTGTCTCATTATTCTGCATACAGTCATTCATTCTCACCTTTATCCTTTTGGAAGTAATCATTGACTCACATATTTTGATGTTGAAATAATCTCTAAATTGTGTTCCTTTCTGTAGTGCCTGACTTCATAGAGTCTGAAAAATAATTTGCTGTAGGAGATGGGTTCAGACTCATCCACTCACAGAAACTTGACATTAATAGTGATAAACAGAACTAATCAAAATAATTCTCTTGCACAGGATATAATACACTCTTCTACCTCTCATCCCAATAATAGATTAAATATGTCATTTTGAGCCAAATGTTGTGGAAACAGACAGTTTACCGTGTAGTACGTCAGCTGCTTGTGCTTCTGTGCTCTGCATAATTCTTTTTTCGTCTGTGATTGTCTAGTTGTTTTTCTAGCCTGCTGAGAAAATACTCCTTGGCACTTTAAATTGTGCGTTTGTTCAGTAGTTTACAGTGTTGGTGATGTATAATGAGTGTTCATAATGAATGCTACAGGTAGCAGAATGTCTAACTATGGATATGATGTTGTACTGAAAGAAAGTGTTGCAATCAAAGCCAATCCTGGATTTCAGTTGCAGAAAGCAAAATTGGAAAGCAGATGTGGAAATCTTAGCCAAGAAAGAGATGGTGCCGTTGTCTTTTGTTAAGCCAAGGAAGCACACTTACAGTGTTCTGAGATAGCTAACAGAGGAGGAAAAAAACGCTCCCTAGCAACAGAAGTTTGTGAAATAAAAGATTTAAATGCAGTTTAAAGTTAGGGAAATGGTATCTGTCAGATTTAAAAATGTAGAAATCGATTCTCTGTCATAGCAGAAAGGCAAATCAAAGAGCTCAGGAATGTCTTCAGATTGAAGATGGGGAAAAAAGTTTCTCCCATACATGCTCCTTTCACTGCGAGCTGTCAGAAGTTTGCACTGTTGGTGTGCATCTGGACTTTCATAGGCTTCTGAGAAATGTCTTGCTTTTAAGGGAATGCAAGTGCTGATGCATTTTTTATTAATGGCCCTGCTATAGGTTTGTATCGTGGAGTTCCAACTCTGCAGATCTTTTTTTGCTAAATTTGGAGCACAGGCTGCAGTCATCACTGACACTTTTGTTTTTTTCTTGCTGTCAATATGGCAATGGTCAGGTCTGTCCTTAGTCTTGCACACAGTACCCTGCTGGCAAATGGAATCCACAGAACATGTATGAAGCAGTTACAGCCATGCAGTTTTGCAAAAAAAAGGAAAAAAAAAAAAAAAAAAAAAAAGGCCAGTCTCTATTTTAAACAGAGGTAAAAATAAAGAACTTTTGTAAAACAATAGGAGTGATCATTTCTTCAATGGTGTCTTGTCTAGGTTTGTAATTGGCCGAGAAAAACCAGGCCAAGTGAGCGAGGTTGCGCAGCTGATTAGCCAAACTCTGGAACAAGAACGCCGCCAGAGAGAGCTCCTGGAGCAGCATTATGCACAGTATGATGCAGATGATGATGAGGTAACATGCTTTCTAATGTTTCAATCTGCAGAGGGGTTTAATGCTCTGCTTTCTGTTTTCCTGGTTCCTGCTTTTAAAGCATCACTCAGAGGTCAACTTTGCACGTCTTCGTTTTCCCTGCCTCCAATTTTTGGATTTTGGTGTTAAGCCCAGTGTGAAGAACAAAGCTTTATAACATGGATTTAAAATATTTATTTTGGTCCATAAAAGCTTATATAAATTTGGTTGATGTCTCCATAAATCATTGATCTTCCAAAGGCGTCCGCTTTGTTTGAAATAAGGGAATAAGGCTGGTTTGCTTGTGCATGTTTTGAAACGTTTTTCTGTGGACACTGGTAAAAGTCACCTTCCAACTGTTACTGGGTTGGGAATATTTAAACCTTATCTTTTTTCGTAGAAGAATTAATGATGTTCATGATTCAGAACATTAACAAGTGTTCTGAAAATTCCAAGCAAGACTCCTCCTTCTTTTTTTATCTATGTGAACAGCTGCCCCACAGGATAGAGGATAACTCTTCCTTTTCAGAAGCATTTATTGATGTTCATGATTAGTGCTTGATGTCCCAGTACAAGGGTTCTGAAGCTATCAACTTTATTGAGCAAATTTTTCATATTGTTTCAGTTCTCTTAAAATTCCCAGCATGCCTGAATTCCAAGGTAGAATCATAGAATCATGGAATCATAAAATCATAGAATGGCTTGGCTTGGAAGTGACCCCAAGGATCATCAAGTTCCAAAGATAGAGAAGGGGAGACAGAGTATCTATGCAGTGCATTTAATTCAGATTAGTTTTCTTTTGTGTCCCGAGACTAGGCTTCTAAACAGAGAAATAGGAGAAAAGCACTCTGAAGTAGAATAAGGGTGCATTTATTTTGAAACACGCTGTTAGTCTAGCAGTTGGCATCAGAAGTATTCCAGAAAACTGGGTGAAAATCCTCTAGCCCCAGTGGTGCCTTCAGTCACTTCAATTTCCACTGATATTAAAAATAGATTGTTTGAATATATATTAGAATTAATCCTATCATAGGTGCATATTTAACTCATATGAATAGAAGTTATATGTATTCGGGATGCACATTCGTGTGCAGCTGTGTGAGACCATGAAGGCTAGAAAATCCATATGCTCTGTTTCCCCCTCAACATATAGGAACATGCAAGTATTTTGACTTCTGTTTATTCTAGGTCTAAAATGCAAGTTGCTGAATGATTTTGTGAAGGACAGCTATCCTCATCTCAAAAATAAAGAAGAGACAACTCTCTCTAGCTTTTGGAACAAGAGCTTTCTTATCACAGCTCTGTACTGAGAGTGGTGGCCATGTCTGTGACCATGAGGTCGCAGACCATTTTGGCCGTTAGCTTATGTGGTGCAAAAGGGACTTTTATGCATTACGTAAGGGAAGGAGGAGGAAGAAAGGAAAAGGAGTCTACCATCAGAGATCCAGAGTGTCATCAGAGATCTCTTTGGGAAGGAGAAGTAATTAGGCTTATGAACAAATGTAGAAGTGCATCAGTTCTCAAAAACAGCCTTGGGATCACTGAAGGTTATACCCATTTCCTCCATGGCTGTATGGGTGAGAAGTGGTAAGCCTTATTAGAATAGACAGAGGTAGTTACTAAGGTATGCAGTGAGGCATGTTTGCCTTCTGAACAGTATTATTAAGAAACCTGAAGCAGTCCTGAGTATGTTTCATTTTTTTCACCTGACTGTGCCTTCCAGGTAAACTCACATAACTTGCACCCAAGCAATTATTGCAGTGAGATCTGTACTGTAATGCACATTAGCCACAGTTCAAAAATATTTTTTGAGCACTACAAGCGCTTCTGCTCCATTTGCAGTCAAATACGAGCATTGGTACTTGAGCTCACCTTACTCTGGTCAAATGTGGCTGTATCCAGACTCCACTACCAGCCTTGTGTTCTTTGTCTCTGGAAAGTATGCCATCTCTTGGGCAAGACAATCTCAGTTTACACAGTCTGAATGAATATGCATCCACGAATGTACCAAAAACCCTACCCTTTCAAGTCCATTAGCTCACAGTACTTGTGATTCTGACTGTGTGAAGCTCAGGAATCTCCAGTGTAAGGAGTGTCCTGCTGGTATGAGACAGAATTATACAAGAGTTGTTCACTCTCAGAGCTATCAAACCATCCTATTCATTTTCATTCAGTATTTAAAATGAGGTGGCAGGGATTCCAGCTGCACTGCCAAATAAATAAAGAAGAAAATTATCATTATTCAGCCCTCCACTGAGGCTGTCAAATTCTGAGCCTGCTTTACCACAAAGACAGCAATGTCTTATCAGGTTTCCTGAGCAGGAAATCAGCAATCTGAGTTTGAGTCCTAGAGATGCTGCATGTGACTATGCTTGGTAAAGCCATGAGCTGATGAAATCACAGGAAGAGAGCGTATTCCAGGCATGTTCAGGTCTGGGTATTTTATCTTGCTGGTTTACTAGTTGGCTGTCCTTCCTCTGTTTTGAACGTCTGTAGTCTGTAGCCCAAGCAGCATATAATCATGCTAGGAGAGTCAGAGCCCTTTAACATAGCAGCATTACTGAGAAAATTTTGACTTGTGTCAACCAGCACGTGTTGGACATCAGTCAGGTGCTGAATTAGAGAGATGCTTGTTTGCCTGCTGTACCTTCTCATCCCTTCACCTTGCAGGAATGTTTCAAGTCAGTTATTTGTTGAAGACAATTCATGCTAATACACACGATGTTTCCAAAATAAGCATCATTTGATATAAAAGGAATGTGAAAGCTGAATTGTCATGCATGCACTTCAGAATCTGCTGTTATATTGGGCTACAGATTGTTGCAGCTTCTAAGATGCTTTCAGATGCTGCTGCATCATTCACATCTTTGCATGGAAGTACAAGGAACTTGTACAGAAATGACACTTGCAAAATAAATAAATAAATAGATAGATAAATAAGAGAGGATATGTCCTCAGTGGGATCCAGGCAAAGACAAGCAGGATAAATGTGTGACAGCTCACAATTTCTTCCTACTCCCACAAGCCAAGCAGAATCGGTAGTATCAGTAATTTCTCAAGTATTGCTTAGGTGTGGCAGTGCTGGCAATGCATACAGTGGATGACATTTCACTATAAGCCTGTGCTGCCTCAGATAAATATGAGAGAATTTGTTGTTTCAGGTGCTGCCTCTGGATAGCCTGCTGCAGAATTTACTCATCACCAGTTCCTCTGGCTTTCTAAAACCCCACATGCCTTTAATTTATCGTATCCTGTCAGAAAACAACTCTCTAAGGCTTTGAAGGAGGCACTGTTTTTGTATTTCTTACCTAGTATGCAAAGTTATCCTTAATCTGTATCCTTGACTGAAACCTTTAGACTTTGCTATGTTAACACAGTGTTCTCTGCACATTGTAGTCAAATTATGACATTTCTTGGAATTTTAATTTGAACGTGGTACCATCTTCTTCATGTTCAGCAGTGAAAGGCAGATGTTAGATCAAGCAGGTGACCCACTCCCCTGAAAGCTGCATATTGTAATGCAGGATGTATTGCCAAGTAGTTGTATGCAGGTGAAGTCTTCGTGTCTTTTAGTAACACAGGTAGTCATTTGAGTGTTTTTTCATTTTTAATTCTTATTTATCAAGACATTCTGAGAGGAAAGCAACTGTAGAACCATTGAAGACTATAATGGGACGCAAAAAGACAGACAAATGGAGCAATGTGCTTTGCTGGCTAAAATGCAAAGGTACTTTGGTAAGACAAGATCTTTCAGGGAATACAGTTTTTCCAACATCATTAATATGAATTACTTCTATAAAAGCAATGATTGATACTACAGCAGTACTTTTTCTTTCCTCTTTTCAAAGAATTGAGCTTAAACTACAGAAAAATCAAATGAAGAGGTGGATCTGAGTTATTTTTTATAGTTCTTTGAATGGTATTTTGTGATGGTGGGAGAGTTTCAGCACAAACAAAAGATTTAGCTTGATATACCCTTTGTTATGGTGATTGGGAAGGGTCTGTCTGCGTTTTCTTGGCTGGTGCTGTTGCTGTTTCTTTGTGCTGCTAAGGGTTCAGCCTGTTTCAAGAATTTACAACACAGTTAAACTGTGAGTACTGCCTTCTCCCTTTTAAAATGGGAAATTGCAGCTCATGTTTATTAAGATAACTTCATGCTGCTTGCCGTGATAGTGTATAGCAAAATTAAACAGCTAGTAGCAGAAGCTATCCCTGTGGCTGGGGAAACCTTGAGGTCTGCGTACTACTAAAATGATAAACAGGCTTTTGCTCACCTGTTTTGCATGGATGAATTCTGCTCACCCGTAAAGACTGAAGAGACTGAGATTTTGCTTCAAGAGCATGTAAATGTTCATTGGCTATTGTACAAAAAATATTATTGGTGTCAACTAGGAAAACAAAATGAATTGCTCAAAGCCTCAAGCAGTTACAATAACAGCTGTTACTTTAAAAAGCTTTGTTATTTTGGAGTTAGGTAAGCTTTGTCTGTGTCTAGCTGCTTCTTGTAAAACACTGAATTGCTTGTTCTAGTTTACTGGCACAAGGTCTGAACATCCTTTGGTAGCTTCATGTGATGTAAAAGCAGAGAGGATTCATTCAGGGAAAGTATGTATTATGCGGTTTACAGCATCTGTTTCTTTAAAGCATACGTTGGTTCTTTTGAACCTGTTGTTTGTGTTTCATGTGATTATAAGATGGGAGCATTTTCTTTTGAACATGAGCAAAAGCCCCATTTATTTCTGTGCTAATGTTTCTGTATCATCCCACTGTCTTGTTTGCTACAGCAAACTGCAGTGTTTTGCTTTGATGACAATTTTTTGTATTAATTGAAGCAAAAACAACTGTGTGCGCTGATGCTCAGTCTAACAGTTCACAGCAAGGTTTTCCTTTATGTTTATTTTGATCTGCCTGATGTCCCTCTTCAAACACTGTGCCTCCTGAGGCCAGTAGAGCTCTTGAATTTTTCCCTAATATAACTTAGTCTTTTTTTTTTTTTTTGGAGCCATCACTTGGACCATCCAAGATCCAAGATGTGGCTTGTTCCTTTCCTTTCCCTTTCCCTTTCCCTTTCCCTTTTCCTCTTCCTTTTCCTTTTCCTTTTCCCCTTCCCCCTCCCCTTCCCCTTTCCTTTCCATGTAGAAATGATAACTGTATCACCTTATAGATTTTTCAGGGACTGCAAATTTGACAGTATGTGAACTGTGCTGATGTTTTGTTCCCACAGTAACTCACTGAATGGGAATGCCGTTTTGATTTTAGAGTTCTGCTTCTTGCCTGCCTGGTAGTGTGTGAAGGTGCTGTTAGACGTTCCTGGAAAGAGCAGTATAATTTTCTGCTTAGACAGTAACTGCACATAGCTGTGGAGGATTAAGTGAAAACAACAGTTATCACAAGTGTAGCATAACTGGAGATGTGTGTGTGACATCTAGAAGGAATGATAAACTTGGTTTCAAATATCATTTATCTGTAGTGCTAACATGCCTGAAAAGTCCACAGAGATGAATTGTATGTTTTGCCTTAAATAAGGGGAAAAAGAAGCAAAAACAGCTGCTCATTTTTTTTGTTGAAGACTGGTGATGACCAGGGCCAATGGCATACTGGGGTGTATAAAAAAGAGCGTTGCCAGCAGGTCAAGGGAGGTGATCCTCCCCCTCTACTCTGCCCTGGTAAGGCCTCATCTGGAGTACTGTGTCCAGTTCTGGGCTCCCCAGTATAAAAAAGACAGGGATCTCTTGGAAAGAGTCCAGCGGAGGGCCACAAAGATGGTGAAGGGCCTGGAGCATCTCCCCTGTGAGGAACGACTAAGTGAACTGGGTCTCTTTAGCCTTGAGAAAAGAAGGCTGAGAGGGGATTTGATCCAGGTTTATAAATACCTGAGGTGTGGGGGCCATAGTGGTGAAGCTGGACTCTTTTCAGTAGTGCGTGGGGACAGGACAAGGGGAAATGGGATGAAGCTAGGGCATAGGAAGTTCCACACGAATGTGCGCAAGAACTTCTTTACGGTGAGGGTGTCGGAGCACTGGAACAGGCTGCCCAGGGGGGTTGTGGAGTCTCCTTCTCTGGAGATATTCAAGACCTGCCTGGACGCCTACGTGTGCGACCTGGTGTAGGGAACCTGCTTTAGCAGGGGGGTTGGACTCGATGATCTCTGGAGGTCCCTTCCAACCCCTACAATTCTGTGATTCTGTGATTCTGTGAGATTTTTAGTACATATAAAATCTGTAAAGTAAGTTATTACTGTATATTTGATTGCAGACTACATGTCTGTTTTTATATAGAGACAGAGATAGCTCTCCTAAGAAACTGCTCACATTAGATGTTTGAAGTATGGCTGGGTCATACATAATGCCTTGCCTTCTTCCTGGTAGTTCTTTTGACATCAGAAAACTTTACCAAATCATTCTGTATTTTCCATGCGTTATGTGTTTCTTTGCTTTTTAAAACTTTGACAGTTTAAGTAAGTAAGAATATTGATTTTTCATATGCTATTTTTCCAAGAAATTGTGATGTCCATATTGCAGGTATATCAGCCTGCTGTGGCTGCGTGCAGACAGACATGAATTCTGTCCATGCGTGCATGTGAACTTATGAATCTACACTCAGTGTGCTTCTGTGAACAACTTCTGAGATAGATTTATGTAAGCCTAAATGACAGCTGAGAAACTAAACTAAGGCTGGAGGTTGAGATTTGAACTGTTGTTCGGACATCTGAGTTCTCACCCTTGTTTTGAACAGTTCTTTTGACAAAAGTGACACTAGAATAATTTGAGCACTACTAGGAGTATAGTTGTGATAAAAGGAGAATGTTCCTTCACATCAGGAACTGTCATTAAGACTGATGTAGTACGGTGAAAATTTTGTGCTGTAAGCATTACTGTCTTAATTTGAGAAGGAATTAATCCCTCCTCCCTCCTTTTTTTTCCTATGTGTTTATTTATTCCCATGCTTTATAAATCTAGAAGCCTTGAAGGAAGTGTTTGCTTTCTAATACATTTGCACGCTAATTATGATTTGTATGCAATATAGTGTGGCTCACAGAGGGAGCCCTGCTGAAGCAGAGAGGTACCTAGCCACCTTCGGCATGGGGAGAAGAGCACAGGCGTATGTGTGAAGGGTTTTAATATTGCCAGCTTTTTCTTTTGAATAGCATTGTTTTTGTCTAATTTTGAGATACTGGTTGTGGCTTTTAGGTTTGTTAGAATTATGTTTTGTCAGCAAATGATTCATGTCTCACAGGTTACCAGCCCAAGAAACATCCATGTTTTTAAAACTGTCTAAACCAGCTCCTTATGCAGGGTGAACATTCAGTAAGGTCTAATTTGTTTCTAAAGATATCTCTGTCACTTGGTTTCTTTTTCCCGCTGTAGGCTTTTTGAGGAGGTAGGACTTCTCTGTCATTAATTTGTATCTAGAGAACTAACCACTGGATTTTCAAATTCAGTATGGACTGTCACTGGAGAATTACTACCTCCACAAGGCTTAAAAAAGGCCAGTCAAGATCCTGTCCCACCTATTCAGCTTACATATATCTGTTTGGAAGAGATTCCTTGTTAAGACTGACATAAACTGGGAGAGTTTTTCCTATGGAAAAGAAAACTGTCTGTAAAAGGATGAAAACCATTCAGCTGTATGGTCAGTAATGCCGGCCCCTAGAAACCTGTAGCGCCTAAGACACTTTTTTGTTCCATCTCTTAATGATCTGAAGTACTGCTGTGGAGTTATGTTTTATCTACTTAGATTATAGCAAAACAAAAATATAACCTTTTGTGTGCGTGTGCAATATGCTGTATTTGCCTGCGAGCTTAATTGCACTTTGAGCAGTCTATGCCTAATAAGAGGATAACTGGAATTTCTTAAATGCTGTAAAATTAAGACAGGGGAATATGCTACAGATGAAGAAGATGATGACATGGGACCTGTCCTGCCGGGAGGTGACATAGCTATTGAAGTGTTTGATCTTCCTGAAAATGATGACATGTTCTCCCCCAGTGATGTGGACACCAGCAAGCTCGCTCACAAGTTCAAAGAGGTAAGTTAGAGAGCAGAAAACATTTCAAAAATATGTTATTGGAGTTAGATTTCTAGTAATCTCATTGCTCAGTGATTGTTAATTCTCTTGAATACTAGAATTGATTGCTAAGTGTTTATAGAGTGGATACTTTTAAAGGGCTCAAAACATTCTGTGTAAAAGCAGTGAAACTGTTCTGTGTTACTTTAACATCAACTTTCAAGTGTCTGTTACACTGATGGAGGATAATCCATAGCTTAATTTTTCAGCAGAAAGTTATTCTGCCTCAGCACCTACTTTGCATTAATAGTTTATTAATTACTTGCAGGTAGCTTTGCTTTTTTTTTTTTTTTTTTTTTTTTTTTTTTAACCCAGTCAAAAGTGATCATGAAAAGCAAAACAACAAGTGCTCAATTTCGGTGAAAATGCAGGACTGTTTCCAGTTTCTGCAGCGTTACACAGCACTCATCAATGTACTGCAGTGGTATGTTTTGCTCCGTGTTTATTTTAAACACTGTACTGGGGGAGCAAGCCTGTTCTGAGCTGGTGTTTTACAAAACTTCTGTTTGGTAAAACAGAAGAGCTGTAGAGTTTATTTAGCATCCACTGGTACTAACTGTACTTAGATCAGTGGTGTTTATTGCAGACATTGAGTTTGTATAACATGCCAAAGTACTGAGAAACAGCCCTGTATTTTCGGTTATGCTTTTTCTCGTTGAAGACATGAAACAGGTGCATTTTTCCATGTCTGGAGCAATGGGCTTGGACAGTAAAGAACTTGTTTCCTTCTAAATGCAGTGAAGACCGAAGGGCTGAAAGTAGCCAAAACCTCAGAGATTTGAGCCTTCTGGGCCGAGACGAGTTTTATAAGAGGGGCTCAGTATCTATCTTTCTTCATCTGTCCTCTGTTGTTCCCTTTGTTCCACTCAAAACAGGTGTTTTATTTTCTAGAGGGGTATAATGTATATTCTTACCACTCTCCAGACATAGCAACATATAAAAAGTTATCAGTCACGGAGGAAACAGTCTTCCACTTTTTTGGTGGTACACTTTTCAGCCTTTGGATGCCTACAATAATAAATACATTATTATTTCCTGAAAGTTTTTTGGTTTACTTCACAGATGAACTTCTCACTCCATGTTTCAAGGTCCTGGTTGTTACGTTAATTAGAAATATGAGTTCTTTTTCTAATACTTTGCATCATGCATAATTTTTATATACTTTCTCAGTGTGTTGGAAACGTGCTGCCATTCTGACTGTGCCAGTGCAGCAAGGCTAGATAAAGCACAGGTGTAGTGATGAACAGGCCACGGACCTTCGAATGGATTATCTGCACCGCTATGCCTGAATGTAATTTTCATCAGCTTGGGCTATTGATATATTTTAGCATATCCAAACTGATTTTTGGCTAACTGTAGATCTGTAAGATTGAATGGCCTTAAAATGTTGATGTAGGGAAGATCAGACTAAGGGTCTCTGGAATCCTCCAGTTTAAGAGCAGATGATAAGAACCAAAGAAGAACGCATGAAATGCTCCTGTGGAAGAGTGGGCTCTTTTTCACTAACCCACACAGTTATCGCTGTTAGGAGCATGCCACTTTTGTTCCACTGATTGTATTTAACAGTACACAGCTGTATTTTGTAGGCTCTGGCAGGGTGAGTGCATGTATTTTTCTTGGTATTTGCCCTGAATTCCTTCAACACTAGAGGACTTGTTCGCTATCACACTGCACAAGCCCACACAGTGTTTTCTGGAATTGTATTTAAAGAATAACTGTTCTTTCTTGTTCTTACTGTGGAGATTAATGAAAGTATTAAACAAGTAGGTTGGACCTAATCTTTAAACATAATAGTTTGACCTAATTAGTTGAATTTATTCTTTGCAAAGAAAAATGTGCTCAAATAGTTTGAGAGCGCTCTTACTTGAAATGCTTTGCTCTTGGAATGGAAGTCAGAATAGAGCTGGGCATTCCTGGGTGAATCACTGTACTTCGGCATATCTTGTTTTCCTGGCTGTAAAACAGAAAAAAATGAGACCAATTTTCCATGACTTCTTTGAAAGAAAGAGCTAGAAGCTTTATTTTTTAGCTGTGATGGTTGAAGAGAGACAAGATCTACAAAGAAAAGGAACATCTTGTGTAAGAATCAGGAACTGCATTTCACATCATAATGAAATCTATGAAAAATAGATTATTATTATGTATAAAAACGTATAATGATATTAAAAAAATCATTGATCTTATTAGATTTGAATGGGTAGTTTCTTTCTCACTGCATTCCAGCAATTTAACATATACTAGCTTTTCATGGCAATCCACCTTTTGCAATCTTAGATGAATCCAAGCTATTTTCTCATAATATAGATAAACATTTTAATTGTATTGTTTTGAAGAAAATTAATCAGAGTTTGAAGACGTCTTTGAAAATGAAACCTGCCAAAAATTATTCAAAATATCTCTTGTTAAAATGAAGCCTTCACAGCTTTATGTTGACTTAGAAAACAAAAATACGAAGTAGTATCTGCCAAGAATTTGTCTGGCATTGTATATAGGACATGGAATAATATATTTCTTTTTTTCCTATTAGAAAATCTGCGGTGTCCAGATTTGCTTGTGAAATCGTTTGCTTTGCCCATTGTTCAGTCTAACCCCTGCATGTGTTACTGTTTCTCATCTATTCTGCAAGCATAATTAGTTCTGTTAAATAAAAAAGAAAAGAAAGGAAAAAGGTAGTTGTCCAGCTTACAAATTTGTCTGTCTGACAGGAAAGTGTCTTTTTTCTTCTGCCTCAGTGGGATCTGCTGCACCATGCACTGATTCTGTGATCTGACTGGGTGCTCTGCAGTCTTTTTAAAAAAAATTAATAACAGAGAGTGTAAAAATAACCATTAAAACCATCTGTACCTGAGCAGATTGTCATTTATGCAATAATTTGGAGTTTCTGTGTATGTGCTAATAAGCTGATAAAACGCTGCTTACTGGTTTGTAGGATTTTTAGAAGAAATGGCAATGGATTGCAAGCAAGTAGCCTTGGGTTTTGAGTCTTGGCCTTTTGATTTCATTAACAACTGCGAAGGGCAAAGTCTAACTCATCCATCCTTGGGTTTACCTCACCCCAAAACAATGAGGGTTTGGTTGTGAGATTCAGTGACCTAAACGATGACCTAAGCAAAGGCCTGGGCATTTATTAAATGTGATAAGGTTTTGAGATGGTTCTTTCATAATTTTTCCTGTTTGTCTTTCACTACTAAGTGAAACCGATTAGAAAAAGAATAGCTATCGATCTCTCTGAAAGTTGCAGATCAGAGGTTGGTTTTAATGAGCTCAAAAATTACAAGCAACCTCTTGCAAATACTAATTAAAGTATCTCCTGAACTATTTATGATTAAAATCCAAAAAAATTACATAGGGTATATAGCACTCCTGGCAGACCACCAGCACTAGCTACTTCTTGCCACCAATACCAGCTCCAGGACTTGTGCGTTGCCTGCTTCGGCTATGCTGGCACCTGTCTGTCCTGCCCTCCAGTAGCACTTGGTCAGGGACCCTGTGTGATCTCTGGGTTATCTGACTGCCTGCCTGGGGCTCTTGGAGTCTGGAGCCATGTGTGCTCCACCAGCGTGCCTGGTGGGCCTCCACATGTTCAAGTTTGTGCAAGCTGCTGCCATCGGTCACTGCTTTAGTTGGAAATGAGATCTTGTATCAGTGCTTGTTGAGCACTAGAATGTCCGTAATCCTTTTTAGTGCAAAGTCAAAAGGTGAATTTAAGTAACAACTTGCGGAACCTGAGGACTAGAAGTGCTTACAGTCTCCTCTGGAGAAAGTAACCAAGAAATGACTAGTGGAAACATGGAAGATTCCTAAACTGTTCCTCAGGTGGAACCGATTACACCAGTGCATCCTTTATTCCTCCTGGCATCTGTTTGGTTACGCTGCTCCAACAGAGACAAGGCTTATTCACGAGACCAGTTAAGACCAATTTGCAAGCCAAACTGTGTCTGACTGCATTTCCTGTGCTACCACAAAAAATGGGTTCAAGAGGTCCCATGGAAATGGGATTTTCAAGGCAGCTAGGCCTTTCTCGAGGATGTTTGCACCAATTGGCTCTGAGATAACTCCTGCTATTTTGAAAATTATTCATCTTCTCCAAAAGAACTTCCCTTTTGAATTATCTATCTGTACATTTTTTTTACTAGCAGCCTGCCCTTCAAGAATGTAACCATGACTTCACCTGAGGTGATTATTTCTGATTCTGCAGTCCCTCATGCACTCTATTAGCTCAACATAAACCATTCCCAAAGGCTTCCTTCAGTCTTGTAACCACTGTGTAGAACATACTTTTCCATAACTATTCCTAGTACTCATAAATAATGAACTAAAGCTGTATTCCCTGCAGAGTTGGCTCAAGCTGTAATTCATCTTGCCCAGCACACACCAGTCACTGTTTCAGGTTAAGCAGTGCTTTACATATAAGGTTTGGGGCCTGTCAGAGTTTGACCACGCTGCCTGCCTTAAGCAGTAAGGCAGCAGGGATGAGAGTGCAGCCCGGTATCAGGTGCACGTACATGATCATTTCCATTTGGATTGGGGTTTTGAAGCTGTTTGATTGGTACTTCAGACCATTCTTGGAGCACGTGAATAGTAATTCTTTGGGGTGAAACCAAACTCTAAGGTACTTTGGGAGATTGTCTAATGGAGACATTAGCTCTTAGAAGAGCTAATGAGGATTCACTCTGCCAGATCAGACTGATGAGGGCTTGTCCAAAACAAGTCCCCTGAAAGCGTGCAGGAGGGAGCCGGGTCCTCAGCACCTACCCTTTCCCTGCACTGATCCGCTGTTATTGTGGCAGAGTGCCTGGTGATGTAAATACAACCTTTAACACAATGCCTGGGCTGTTAATCTCCTTGCAGTCATTTTCTGTGCTCGTATGCTGCTTCCTGTTTTTTACGGTTTCCCAGTGTTCCTGCTCTCACTTGGGATTAGCTAGCTTGAGCAGAATAATTCAGGTTAATGATGGAGAAGGATAGCATCAGTTTACCTTTTTTCTTTCATGCAGTAAACATGTAGAATCTTCCCCTAAAGGTTTTCCTGGCTCCCTGAGTTGTTAAATCACTTATTTCTGTATTTGCTCTTTTGTAACATGCCTGCTTTAATCAGTGTTGTGGGACTCTCTGACAGCACTGGGACATATTTCACATTCACATCAGAGGAGAGCAAAGCAAAGCCCAGCAGGATAGCATCTTTTTTTTCTTTTTTTTTTTCTTTTTTTTTTTTTTTTTTTCTTTTAAGCAGAAGACATTTGGTTTTGCTAAACAGATTGGATGTTCTGATTTGAAATTATGAGTGGTTAGATGGCATCCTATCTTTAATTAGATTGCACAGGCTGAGTCATTTTGCAAGCTAGACGTTTTAATTTACAATCTACTGCACTGCAGCACTCTTCAAGGCCTTCTGCTGTGTAATAAGGTATTCAACTTGCAGCACAGGCTTTAAAAATATTGGAGTACTCTGTGACTTCACTTGTTTATTTTATATTTTCAATTTTAGTTGCAAATCAAACATGCAGTTACAGAAGCTGAAATTCAGAAGCTGAAGACGAAGGTAAGAATCAATATGCAGATAATACACGCTGATTTTTTTGCTCTCATGCAAAATCAGATCTGAAGACATGTATCTTTATGTGGGTGGAGAAATCAACGTCCTTATTAAAGGCTGATTAAGAAACACGGTGGCTCAGCTAAATCTTGTCTTAGTGTATGTTCTCTATTCAAAGTTTCAAGTAAAATCTAAGTGCTGCTATTAAGAGAAACTGCCAACTTGTGCAGCTTCAATTAAACATACATTTTAAAAGATATCATAATGACTAAATGGCAGATTCCCAGTTTTACAATTCTAGTACATTTTCTCAGGTTTTTAAATTGCATTTGGATTGAATATTCAAGTCTTAGTTATTAGGTTTATTATTTATTAGTGGTATTAAGATGTCCTGCTTATGTTAATTTCTTTTCTTTGTGTTTAGAAAAAATTAATTTATTGAAACGTGTTTAATAGGAAATACTTTTTATATACAGAAGAAAAAGAACACTTTCTTACTGTTGCAGTTCTCTTTAAAAGATGCTCTAGAAAGGAAAATGTTTACCAGCTTAATGGAAAACATCTCGCAATTGGTTGCTAGTTATTAGACGGAATTTACAATAGCAATAAAAAGAAATTGTATTTTTTGTACTAGGATAAGCTTTATGGGAAATTCAGCTGATAATTCTGTTGTTGAGTAATAACAGGTTTTATAATGACATCCTTCATTTTGAGTTTGAGTACATTATAAAGGAAATAAAAGGAAGACAAAGAAAAAATTGTACTTCAGGCAAATATTTTTGATGATTATTTCTTTCTTGCAGCCATTTGCACTTGCCGTGTATTTTGTGTTGTGTTTATCAAATTTGCATAAAGCACTGTTAAAATCAGGTTCTGAATGCAGTTATTTTCTATAATGATAATTTCTGTTGTACTATTATTTCAGTTCAGAAAGTCAGAGATCTTTTCTGCTTTCCAGTTCCAATCTAGCAGTCGGAGCTGCATGGTCAATCCTTTGGGATTGTGCCAAGCCCCGTTGACTTCATAGCGTAGGTGTAAACATTCATCTGTGCAAATCCATTTGCAAGGTTGGGGTTAATGTATCTTCTCGTGTTGTACTTCTTTACATGGTCCTTTGAATAGTACCGAAGAAAATATGGCTAGTTCGGTTATATTACTACTAAAACTGCATTACCTATTCTTGTTTTGCGTGCATCATCCATGGTGCTAGCATAGCTGCCTAGAGCACATAAAATAATCTTGATAAGCAAACAGAGTTGTGTGTAAGATGTGGTTTCCTTCCATAAATTCTGACAGCTAAAATATCCTACCTTGAACGCTACCCTCATTCCGTGCCAAACATTGAAACTTGCAACTAGCTTTTGGAAAGAAAGAAATCTAAAAATATCAAAATCTAACAACAACAAAAATAAAGTAACACGGGAGCTAAGAGTTATTATAAATTAAACAGTGGAATTCAGGCTTCTTTGAGGTCACTTGGAAAAACTGGGCTTTCTTGATGCCAAACAGTGGACATACATAGAAACAGCAGTGATCAGAAAGCTAAGCAGCACTGATGTTTGACAGAATTAGCACCTTTAAGGGCAGAAATCTACAACAGTAAGGACATATGTTTGCTTTTAATATTAACTCCGTACAACTCGATGAGCAAGTTTAAAGAAAACAATAATTAAAGAACAGGTTCTCTTTGTTCTTATAATAATTCTGGCATAGTTGCAGTGTCGTATGTAAAACTCTATTCCTGCTTAAATGAGAAATAATCCTAGGTTATGACCTGATGTTAAATTTTCTTTTCTACTCCCAGCTTCTTTTGTTTGGCTTTCTAGATTAAGCAAGATTATGACATGAAAAAATCATGAAGCAATAGAAGAATTCAATAAAGTTACTAATTTGAAGGAAAAACAGTTAAATTAGACACAATTGGCATTTTTCCTGTTTTTATTCTCATTGTTCTTAAATCAAATATAGAATCTGGGAAGAGATTCCTCTCAAAGAAGAAATTTATCATCTTATGGAAGTGTATGAAAGCTCTCTAACATCTGAGCCAGGTAGATAGAGCAAAGTGCGTAACCAATGCTGGCTGATTAACCCTGCAGTTTACAGAAACACTCCACTACTGACATTTTTAAATGTCTTCATGTGACCCAGAGAAACAATGAGACTGCATTGTAACAAAAAACAAAGGTTGTGCTTCATTTTATGTGGAAAAATAATGTATGTATCAACATATATATTTGTCCTGGAATGTTCTTTTCTCTGCTGGCTCGTTACTTCTGTAGTTTCTCCGTGATTTTTTTGCTATTCACATTGACTGAACTCAAACTAAACTATTAGGCTGCACTTTGCACCCCTCTACTGACTGGCCTCTCCACTGTTCTGTTCAGCTACAGGCTGCTGAGAATGAGAAGGTGAGGTGGGAACTGGAGAAGACCCAACTGCAGCAGAACATTGAGGAGAATAAGGAGAGGATGATGAAATTAGAGAGTTACTGGATTGAGGCCCAAACCCTGTGTCATACGGTGAATGAGCACCTCAAGGAGACACAAAGCCAGTATCAAGCTCTGGAGAAGAAATACAACAAGGCAAAGAAGTTAATCAAGGATTTTCAGCAAAAGTAAGCAGCTACACCAGGCTCAGGAAATGAATAAGTGGCCAGATAGGAAACATGTAAGATAAGTTTTGAAATACGAAACCCTCTATTAAACAACTCTAAGGTAAACAATATTTATCACTTTTTTTATCATGAAAACCACAAGTTCTTTGTTGCAGAAAAAAATGGTAGTATTATTTAAGTATTAGTTTAGCAATGCTGGAAAATAATATTATAACTAAACAGACATTTAATCTGTCTTATTCTGCGTTGAAATGTTTCAGGATTTCTAGATAACTAAATGAGGTTGCAAACAACCACAAGTAGTCCTAGTAAAACAAGTGATTTTTGAATGTTTGTGGAAATCTGTAGTGGCATGTCAGTTGAATTCCCTCCTGCCGTATACTAATGTAACATCCAAAAAGAAAATTGTTTTGTTTCCTTTCATATTTTATTTTTCTTCTTGTAGATGCCGGGAACATTTGAGCTGTTGAGCTAACTAATGATTGCCTGGCCCTCTCTCTTTAATGTGGTCCCTCCCCCTGATAGCTAGCAAGAATATCACTTTACAGAGCTACCTTTCTCAAAATTTTCTTCTTCTGCAGCAGAACTGAGATTTTTACTTTTCTCGTTTTTGTATTTTCCACTAGCATGTTCACGTAGACTAATGAGTAATCATGTAGGTTTTTGTCCAAATTGCACTTTCATACACATTAGTAGGTTAGAAACAAAACATTTGTTAAGGATAGAATTTCCAGATGCGTATCCTAACATACAGGACATGACATTTTCTGTTTGAATCTGATTGTTTTGATGACAGCAAATGCACTTTTTTTTTTTTTTTTTTCCCCCTAAGAGAACTTGACTTCCTCAAACGCCAGGAAGCTGAGCGAAAGAAAATGGAAGATTTGGAGAAAGCACATCTTGCAGAGGTTCAAGGCTTACAGTCTCGTGTGAGTAGTATTTACTCATATCTTTGGTGAATGAGACAATTCTGTCTGATAATCTGGAAAAAAGAAGAAAAAAAACATAGATGTGTATGTGCGCTAAAGGTAAAAGTGGGTTATATTTCTTTCAGATACGAGACTTAGAAGCAGAAGTTTTCAGGCTACTGAAGCAAAATGGGAGCCAGGTTAACAATAACAACAACATATTTGAAAGGCAGACGTCTTTTGGAGAAGTTTCTAGAGGAGATCCAGTGGAAAATCTAGATACTAAGCAGGTCGCCTGTCTGGATGGCTTAAGTCAAGGTTTGTGTGAACTAACCCTGTAACTCCTGTTAATGTGTAGATAAGATATATGGTTATTATTTAGAATCTAAAGGAAACAGTAACAACAGGGATGCTGTTATTTTTCCCAAGTTCACCAAATAGTGATTATAAAGTACCGGGATAACTATACAATGTATGTTCTTTAAGACACAGAAGTGACTAGTCTGTGCTTACAAAGCAAAGATGGTTACTGATTTCTTAAAGCTTGAATGAATTTTCAGTGGTGGTTCATCTGTACTTAGGATTAATTCCATGCTTCTATTATCTTCATAAGGTAAAAGAAAATTGTGCTTTCTTGTGTTCTTAAGTTTGTTCTTAATTATCCAAGAACCAAAGATCAAACAAGAACAAAGTCACCAGAATGGGAAAAACCAATCTTGACTCTCACATTTTGAATGGAGCTCTGAAAGTTTCTGATCCTACCTTGGTACTGACATCAAAAGCAACCATGTAGGTGGAGCTCATGATTTCTCAAGAGGGAGCCCTTTGTGAACAGAATGCAAATTCTTTACTAGTACATTCATTAAAATAATAGCCTTCTATAGTACATACTGATTTAAAACATACGGCCTGTAAGACTTGGTTCTACTTTACCGAAGAGCTAAAACAATTCATGGTAACACTAGGATACTGTCAACAGGGTAACTGTAACCTTTACTTGTTTTGCACAGAAAGGTAATTGCCATTTTTTTTAAGACTGTGTTAGTGAAAATATACAGATAATTTCCATTCCTTTAGTGAGTGTTTTAAGTAACTGTGAGTGGTTCCTCACCCTTGAAGTATTTGCAAAACTGAATCCAAGTTTACATTCACAGCCTTGGGATGAAATTGTGTGTTTTGTCTACCTGCCTCAGAGAAATCTGGTTTACGTATTTTAGAAGTGTCAGCACACGTCCATGGCTTAGGAACTGAAATCCATTCACGAGCACCATCTGAAATACATACTTTCTATTATTCAGTGAAATGCTGCTTAAACAGGACTGCAAAATGAAATCCTGATATTACCTTTTATTTTTTTTATATAGAACTTGAAAGAAATTTCTACCTTTAAAAAAAAAATCTTGAAACATCTTTTAAAGCACTGAAACTTATGTCTATACTTCCAAACCAGATTTTTCAATTGATGTATTTGCAGGATAATTTTCTAAAAGCTGCCATTTTTCAGTGGGAACGCGTTCCCTGGGGAAGTGTTGACCAGTGTTTGGTACTTCTTCTAATTTCTAATCAGAGAGTAAAACCCACACTTCTTCAGCCTCAGCATTAAGTATGTGGAGTGGAGCTGTGTGTACGCAGCCATATCCTATAATTTTTACTTTGAACTTTGCAGGTATGTCTTCCCTAACAATCAGTTTATATGAAAACACATATTTCAGATATCCTGATAATTAAAATGCTACTAAGGATGGTTTTTTGCTTCAGTGTGAACTGAGGTGTCGATTATATTCATGTGTGGCAACAGATTTGGACCAACTGATGGGTGTGACTCGCCTGTCATGAGTACAGGAGCATGGCTACCCCTGCCTGCAGGTGGCCTGGCTGCTGCAACATCCCGTCAGACAGCATGGCTTCTCAAGCTGCAACATAACCTTTTCATGGCAGGCTTCCAAGATCACCAGTGGAAGCTACAAAGAGAAAGCTAAACCATTACAGCCCGGAGTTTTTCCTTTATTTTGCCTTGGAACACCAGAAGACCGAGGGTTGTGTTTCTTTTACAAATATTTGATTAGGTCTGGGAGTGCAGAAAAACAGATGAAGTGTAACATTCAGTTGTAGTGGTCATGAGCTGTGTCTGCAGTAGAGAAACAAACTGTGGATATCCTGGAAGGACCCTGTGGTTTGAAATCAGTTGACAATTCAGTGTTGATGCCAGCTCGGCCAGTACTTGCTTATCTCTGTGCAAATGCTCCTTCAAGGCACTCTGATGGCTGTGCTGAGTGTCTTGGGATGCCCAGGGGTGCATCAATTCACAGAAGGAGATTTTTAAATCCATCAGTGTGTATAATGGAAACACAGTGGGTGGACGGGCAAGCTGCTTCCCACTGCACAGTGGTATTGAAATAATGTAAAGGGAAGGCCCTTGGAGTGAAATGGTTCAAGGCCCAGTGAAAGAAATTCCAATTAGGGTGTCTCCATGGGCAATGTTGAACCTGTTATAACTTTCCTGTAAGATATTTATCTGGCTCGACAGTAGACTGGAAGATTCCTAGGGAACTGCTCTTGCTGATGCTTTTGAGCAATTTCTTTGCAACATGCTGAAGCAAGGCTAGGTCAAGAGGTGACACTGAGAGCTAGCAGCCCAGCTCTGGGAAGAAGAGAGAGCAGCCTACAGGCCCAGGTGGCATTTTGCTTAAATAAGGCCAGTGTGACTACTTATATGAATCAACATTCACAGTACTATGTCAATGGTTTGCCTAAGCTGAGTAACAAAAGGAAGGGATGTATGGGAGTGTGCACCTGAAGGAATAAATACAAGCAGTTCAAATTGTGGCAGTATGCAAATAATGGTAGAAATGGGCTGCTCAGCAAGAGCTCTTTGTTTTGGTCATGGTGGGAAGTCACTGAAATGTTTGTGCCCCTGGCTGAATCAGGTCTTCTGAGAGTGAGGGTCAGGATGCTTTGGAAAGCAAGGGGAAGATTTCTGCTTTCCTAAAGTTGGCCAAGATGTCTCTGTTTCTTTGTCTAAAGCAAAAATATCAGTAAGATCATCTTCCAATTAATTAGTGTGTTAGGAATACAGTACTTAGACAAGTAAGTTAGCCTAAATGATGAATTGATTCATACTTCGAGGACTGCCAAACAAAAAAGAAAGTTGAAACCATAAAAAAAAAAATATCTATTCCTTGTCTGGCTTAAAATGTGAAAACACCTTTCATAAATATGGTTTGGCTTACTGCAGTTTTATAAAATGTTAAATTTGCTGAAATACTCAAGTATCATTTCAATGGATGTTTGATAACTAAGAAAGCAGCTGTTATGTCAACTTGATGTGTAGATGCAAGTCGCTGATTAAGTGTTTAGTCTACTCTGCTCACAGGGCATTCTTGAATGGGGTGGCTTTGAAACTAGGAGTTAAATTTGCTTCATGGTTCCATTTTTTTATATGAAATATTTCTGTAATTTTCATGTAACGACGTTGGAGCAGTAGATGAAAGGGTAAAGATGGCTTTCTCTTCAAAACAGAAGAAACAGATTTGCCTGTTTATTCTAGCAGAAAGCTACATGAAGACAACAGCAAAGAGCTGTGAGAGCATCAGTGTCCAGCTTTTTTCTGATTATATATGAATTATATATTTTTTTTCATTTTGATCTTTTAAAGCATATATGGTAGAGTGAAGCATCTTCTACACAAACTCCACTCATTCAGAAAGTACAGGAACTTTGTAAGGGTTAATCAGTGTTATTGTAGAGTACATCTCAGCCTTCACACAAGTCTTCTGATGACTGTCTTGTTATTTTTTGTTGGGATAATTATTGCTTGTTGCAAATCTCTCAGAGGGTTTCTGAGCTATTAGATCAGTGTAATAACAGATCTAACAGCCCGTGTCCTGCTCCACACAGTACGGTTGTTTTTCTAGTTAATCAGGTAGAACCAGTGTCCCTTCTCTCTCATACACATACAACCCTTGGCCTTTCCATCCCTGTTTTGAATGGCTACAATTCAGAATGTTTTCGTGGAGCTTCTGGGTGGATTAATTTCATTTCATTTTGAATGTCATGATAAACTGTGTTGAACACCACTGACGGTTGTAGTGAAAATTTATTTCAGCCCACTCACGGTCTTTCTGCAAAGCTGTAAAACAAGCTCACTAATGGTTTTGCCAAAACACATTGCTGCTCAAATGCTGAAACCAGTCAGCTGCAGTAGATTCTGGTAATCACGGTAATGATTGCAGCCTCTAGACTCCTGCCAACGAATAGAGCTTGGCACAGAGTCTTCTTATGTGATCTGAGTGCAAGTGAGAGACAACTCTGTGTTCGAACACCCCTAGTAATTAGTTTGTATTAGGGACCATGAGGTATGATGCTGTCAGTGGTGTTTTACTTAAGTTTAGCTAAGTTTACTTGCATTTTAGGAGTTTGAAGGAATTTTGAATGTAGTAAAGAGGGATCTACAAGTAATAATTCTGTGGGCAGTGCAGTGAGGAAGGAAATAAATGAGATTGCCAGGTACTAATAAAAAAAGTGGTCTTGCAGAAGAATTGGAGCAAACAATTGGGGCACCTTATTTGTATTGTCTACTTTAAACAACAGATGACCTCAGCATCCAGAAGAGGGTGAGATTCCTGTCTGCTGTCCCCTCCTAAGATGGAGCATGAATGAGTTTAGCACTTATTTCATAATCCTGTGAGAGGCTGCCTGTAAATTGATCGCAAATCATTATCTGACTGTCTGCATACTGGCTGTATCACTCTTTCTTTGCTACTGACTACAGACATTGCTTGTTTATAATTTGCACATGCTGTACAAGGTTATTTTGAGGGACACCTGTTACAGGAGAGAGAGCAAGGTAGGTTCTTTAAATTTGCAAGCCATTCCAGTTATGATAAAATGTAGAGCAGCCTGAGGATAGCTCTGGATATTTCTTCTGCAATTTGATGAGCAGCCTGCAGAACTGATTAAGTTATAAAGGAAACAGTGGGACAGATGTTGAAGAAAGTGACCCTCCAGTAGGTCCTCTTAGGTGACTGGAAAGGGCAGGATTGGGAATAAATGAGTTGGCCCACTGGGTCTGAATTGATATATTCATCCTGATGCTGGAAAATGTCTGCTGAAAAGTAAGGAGATGAGGATTCCTTTGCTTAATACTGTGATGGAGGAGCTCTCTGTAGACCAAGCATATGCAGGTGACTCTGAGGGAGTCTGTGTGGACTTGTTTTCTGGGCTAGGACAGCAGTGTTTAACAGCTTTGTTCTGGTGTGGTGCCATGTCACTATGGCGATCGTTTGCTGAATTTAAACATCTTTGCAGTCGATTCTTCTCAGTGCGGTTACTGGATATGGATCTGTTAGTGCTTTAGGCACATAACCACATTTTTGCACATGCTCTTTATTAATTCTGAATACAGAATTACAGGTGTGAGTAAACCATGCAAAGTTTGTGCGCTCTCAGTTGCAGGTCATATCTTAGGATAAGGTATTTAATTCCAAAATATATATATATATTTATAAACAACTTTAAATCATGTTTTCATACAGATTTCAGTGAGGCAGTGCCAGAAACAGAGAGACTGGACTCAAAAGCTCTAAAAACCCGAGCTCAGCTTTCAGTGAAGAACAAGCGGCAGAGGCCAACTAGGACAAGGCTCTATGACAGCATCAGTTCAACTGATGGAGAGGACAGCCTTGAACGAAAGGTGAGAAGGACTCTGCCCTCTCTCTCAGGTGTCCTGTGGAATGCTAGGTTGCCCCTGTAAGTCTTTTCATCCTCTGTCTTTGTCCTTGCATTTTAGCACAGGCAGTATATATTCCTCTGTGGCCAGTATGCTGTGACTGCACTTGAGAGAAGCTTAAGACTCCTTTGAGTCAGCACACCTGGGTTTTTGGTTGGTTTTGGTTGTTGGTTTTTTTTTACATGTTCTTTTAACAGGAATCCTGAGCTTTCTGAAATAAATGTGCTCTGTAATGTAGAGTTGGTCCTTCGACACACGCTGGAGGTGAAAAGAACTGGAATCCTACTTTTCTTTATTTGTTAATTGTTAACACAATTGATATGATATTTACTCATTGTTTTATCTGATTCTGACTTCTGCTTGAAAGCAAATATCAATAAACAACACTATGTGGCATTAAAAGGTAATTACATGAATTGCTAATGTGTTTCTTACAAATAAAAGAGTGAATAACAAATAAAAGAATTGCATGTTCAAAGTAAACCTTGCTCATATCAGTTGCTAAATGGTATAACCTGCTTTATAATCTCTTATGCCAACAGCCATCAAACAGTTACAGTAGTCCCATGCACATTTCAAAATCACCACTGCCCTTATGCATGAGAGCCTCCTCACCAGCATCAGATTCTGGTGCTTCCTCCCTCTCCCCAGTGGCTAGCAGTGCAGCAATCTCCCTTGACAACCTAACTGAAAACCAAGAAGAAGGACAGCACCACAAAGGAGGTGTCCTTTCCCTGTGTGCTCGGGGAGACACTCCACTTTCCTCTCCTTCAAAATCTGGGCACAGCTCTGAAGCATCTCCTTTGCATCACCCAGCTGGCAGGAATGTTTTACAAGATCAAGGTATTACTATTTTTTTGCAATAAATTGGTGCATCCTTTTGCTTACTTAAATCTACTGTATGTACTGTTGTGTAGTAAAACCATAGCAAATAGAACGTCATCTTCTCATAACTTCTTTTATCTACCTGGACAACGGAAAATTACAGCTGCCCTTGTATGACAGTATAAGAAATGGACAAAGTTAGAATGAGATCAGGAACTGCTTCCTTTCTTTTTATTTCTTCCTTAGAACTCACTGAAAAAGATAGGGGGAGGATGCCTTTAAGAAAATCTTTTCTATATTTTCCAAAACACGATATTATTGGGCCTCAGTCCATTTTTGTGTTACAAACATGATTAATAAATACATTGTACTTATGAGTGACGTGACTTTGGCACTGCTGAATGCCTTTTTTGGAGGGTTGGAAAGGAGCGTAAAGCAAAAATAACAGATTGTCGTTTTTAATTGCTGAGAGGCATCAGACTCTAGGTCAAACAAGGGGTCAGTGGCTGTGGAGTCCGTATTTATAGGAGAAAAAAATAGTTATTTGTTAGAAAGGTTGGCCACATTGTTACTTATTTGATTCAGATTATTTAAATGTAAACTTGATAAGACATGATACAATCATTGAGGTGCATTTTTCAAATTCTTGTTTATTCAATGCATTCATAATGTGAGGCTTGCTCCAAAAGTGCTGCCTCCTGTTTTATGATGTCACCCCGTGACATCAGATGCGGGTGGTGGTAATATGGCAGTAGAGGTTGAACCATCCCAGCAATATTCTGTTACAGTTTGTTGCTGTGCAACAGATGGCAGCAGAGGGGTAGTCTGACAGAATGGTAACTGACATGTAAGTGCATGTGAAGTAAAGGCGTGGAATTGAATTACTCCATCTAGAAAAAATGGGACCCATTGACATTCATTGATGTTTGCTGAGCATTTATGGAGACCCAGCAGTGAATGTGAGCACACTGAGGTGGTGTGTGGTGCATTTCAGCAGTGATGACAGTGGCAGTGGGTCTCCTCCACTGATGCAGATTTTTACAGGTGCTACATGCAGGCTCTTGTTCATTCTTGGTGAAAATGCACAGCTAATAGTGTTAACAGTGTTGAAGAATGATGTTTTTTAGCTGACAGTTAGCTCTATCAAATAGTGTTATTGTGCTCTTTGTGTCTGTTGTAGTTTACATGTAAATAAGTAGTAGGCAACCTACATGCAGTACTGCACAGAATTTTGAGCCCTCCATTTCAAATGTCTTATGAAGTCAAAATAATTAGCAATTTAAAGCATTCTAGCATTCTTGCCCATGCATGGCATGTTCTCTAGCTGTAACTTGCCATTATTTTGCAACCTAATTTTCTTAATCATCATACAGGGCTTTCACAGCGACTTTTAAAAGACAGATAGATCAAGTTTTGTTGATTTTGACACAGGCTAATATATGCTGACATTTATATATATAACGCAATGTAATATATGCTGGATTCTGATATTCCTGATCTTGGTATATAGTTGCTAATTGTACAATTTTTAATGAATCAAAGTTAAATTCAGAGCCTGAATTTTACAACTGAAAAATAAGGATGTGGACAGAAGAACATGACTTCCTCAAATCTTATTTCAGCGTAGGCATGTGATTACTTTATCAGTGAAATCTTAAATCCTGCATTTACTTCTGATGTGTGAAAAATATCTTGATAAAAATGTGATGGAGACTAGACCTTATATTTTAAGAAATAGGTTATTACATTCCACCCACCGTGTTGCTCTTTCCTTCCCAACTTAGGTTTGAAAAATAATCTGTGTCTAAATAAGGAAGGGTGTCATGCTTTCCCCACTATGACTGTTACGTAAACAGCCAATGCTTTTGGGTGTGTCCTGATCCTAATGGGTACATGAAATTTAAAATAGAGCAATCTGCTTTCAGATGAGGAATTTACATTTAATAAGTCCTACGAAAAAGAAATATCCTAAAGCAGTTGTTCTGCATTAAGTGTCATAGTGATACTATTTTTATTATCGTTGGGCTGTCAAACTCCTACATTGCAGAATATAAAAAGAGCCGCTATATTCTGTTGTGTTGAGTTAGTTGGCTTTTTAGGTAGAAAGAGAACACATACTTGTGGTCACGGGTCCACTGGTTGGTCTCTGATTAGCAAAACTGAGCTTTAGCAAGCTCACAGTTTGTTTTTTTTTTTTCTCATGAGATCTCAAGTGCTGTGGGAAGAGCTGAAATGGCAGGAGTTCCATTTCACTGAGAAATGGTGAGGAATTTTGCTTCTTTGTTTTCTGAGCATGACCTTTTCATGTAGGAGCGTGATTAATTTCTTCAGTTCTGCTTGCTTTGTGCAACTTCATTTGACAAGGCAGTTGAGGTAACCTCTGTGGGCCATCTCTAGTTGATGTGGGGATGGCTTCAGCTGTGCTGTGACCACGGGACAGAAAGTTGGATCTGGACCCTTTTGCCACCCATTAGCTGCAGATTACTTACACCAGGTCTGGGAGGCTGAAAGTGATGGGTTAAACGGCTTCTGTGTGATTGATCCTCAGGAACCAGAATTCCTTTAGCCACTCGGAAGAACCTGAAGGAGGAAGGGAAGGTGTTCCTCTCCAGGGTGGTCAGATATACCTCCTGCCAGGGCAGGGACCTGCAGCCCTGGTTCATGGCTGCTGCTGTGGGCTAGCTTAGCCGTGCATGTCTGCACCTATGCAAGCCCAGTATATTGAGATCTCTACGGAAGTTGTTGCTGGAAACAAGCCCATCCATCTTCCCCTATATCTCATGGCCAGCATGAGTGCTTTTCACAGCAGATCCTCATTACTCAAAGCGCTCTGGCAGGGCCCAGCTGCATGTGAGTGGGAGCAAAGTAATACAAAAGCCTGGCAGAAATTGGATGGAGTATGTACCTGCTGTGTGTTCCTGCCAAGCTCTGCAGAGTACTTCTACCACAGGAGCAAAACTTCCAGCTACTAAGTATATTATTTGCTCGCCACAAAGTTAACGTATCATCTTGTAGTTTTATTTGCTTTAAGATGTTTCTCAGAAAAGCCCTCTGCCCCCCAGCTCCCATACACCACTTGCCTGTGAGTGCCAAGTGTGAAAGGAAGCTTTGCAATCTTTAATTCTTCAAAGTAGTACTTTTGGCAGGGGTTGGATGAAAAGCATACATTAAAGATGAAAGAGGAACCATAAGCAGATCTTTGAGAAGAGCGTGCGCAGTGTAGAGGTGATGCAAAGTGTGCATTGCCTAAGGTTGCCTATTGCTTTTTTTTTTTTCCTCATGGGGTTCTTCTGTGTGTTTTCTTTTTTGACCTGAGGTTACTTTTCGGTAGGGCTGGTGTTAGCAGAAATAGTGTACATGGCCTTTAGAGCATTAGTATCTCAAGAGCCTTGTTTTCTTACTTTTTCCATAATGATTCATGAGTCATTTCCACACTGAACTTTCTACTTGAATGAAAACTTGGTAGAACAGTATCCGCAAAGCAATGTACAGAGTTCCTCTGTGCACATAGTTTACAGTCCTGTGGTATTGTGGGTTAATTCTGAGGGTTTAATCGTTGTCAGCCTCCTTAGGAGAAATCCACAAATACAGCAGTGTTTTTATCCAAAGGCACTGTAAATCTGAGGTCACGCTGTAAAGTCACCAAATCGCAAGTGACGTGAATGACTGACCTTCATTTGCTTCCTCGAGAAGATTTGGGGGCACTCTTTCTGTTGAAGAATCACAGAAACTGTGCCTGCATTTTCCAGTTTGTGCGTGTTTTAAGTGCCATATAGATTTCACAGGATGATTTGGATACTTCAAGCTGTTATTTTGACTCCATAGGTTCTTGCAGTCTGTTCCCTCTTTAGCTGTTAACAGTTTATGTAGAAGGGATCAGAAATCAGTAGAGGACTAAAGGCAAATGTATTAACTAAGATACTACTTTCAATTCTTTTTTTTTTTTTTTTTATTTTCTTAGTGGAAATGGTTGGATTTCAAGTTAAATGTTCATTTTAACCTAGATATTCAAGCTAAGCAGATAACTGTTGTCTAGTTTGTCCATCATAAAAAGTACCTTCTTCTCCAAAGTTCAAGAAGGAGTTACAGCAATCATTTTTGAAGGAAAGCGTACGTACCACATGATTTCTGCAAAGGGAGAAATAAGCAGCCACTGCTGAGTTTAAAAAGGGATTTGTTGTAATGTTTACCTGTAAGTCTTCTGTGTTGCTCGTCTTACAACTTATTCATTGAAGCTCAACCAAGGTTAACTTTTTTCAGTTACGTTGATTAAAATAAAATTTCCCCATGTGTATTTTCAAGTTCTGAAATGGTTAATTTTTCATTGCTTTCTTCACCATCTTCTTAAAAATGAGAAGAATGCACCCAATGAAATTGTGTACTTACAGATGTGTACATGTATGCATACCTAATCCTGAACAGATAGGCAAACTGTTCTGGAGGGATGGAAAGTGGAATAGTTATCAGTAGCAATTAAAAATAATAATGTACATTCTCCCGTGTACAAATGTATCCTAGATGGTGCCACATGTGCCCAGGCAGCAAGAACTACTCCCCCTACTATAGGGCATGCAGAAAAACTAAAGCGAAAACTTGCAGATCTCGGGTAAGCATTTGTTACTTAAAATATTATTTTTATTTAAAAAATTAAAAATAAATTTTCAAGGACATTTTCTAATGTTTTCCAATATTGTTGTAGGGCTCCCTTGAGAAGAAGTTCGAACAAGAGCAAGAAGCGGAAAGAGAAAGAAGCTTTTAGGGTGACCTGTGGCATTAGGTATGGGTAAAAGATTGAGGATGCAAGAAATAGCGTGCCAGAAACATTGAGAAAACATAATTTTCCTAAAACTTGAATGCTGACCATCCCACTGCCTTCAGAGAAATAAATTTTAAGCCTTGAGGCAACCTCTTGAGCTTACAAACCTAGATTTCTTTAACTAATGGATGGCTAACCAGTAATGTAAAAATACTTGGAGATTTTCATCACTACTGCTATTGCATCAACTGATTAGATTTTCAGAAATAAATAGGTAATTAGAGCTGGCCTACAAGATGCATACACGCAGACAAACACTAAGTTATTAATAGCCTTGATTGAGAAACCTTGACACAATTCCACATAGTTTGGAGGAAAAGCCCCAAGAGCAAAGTTAAGCAGCAGATATTCCCTGCAGCGTCACTGTGCCCACTTCAGGAATGCTTTCAGAAGGTTTTGTTTCTGAAGATGAACATTGTAAGCTGAAAGCAGATAGAAGAAGTGCAGACTGCGTTGGTCGTGTCACCAACTCTCCCACAAGGAATTTTGAATTATTTGTGAGATTTGGTGAGACCACACCATCAGCATCTGGCCTCTGAATAAACAAATGAGCATTCACAATAGCAGGAAGTGATCTTTTCTACAAAGGATGGAATAGATTTTTAATGAAGGTCTCCTTGTATAGCAATGAGTCTGATACAGTCCCATCCAGAGGGGCCGTACCTGGCTCCAGGTACGAGAGGCAAGCACTCAGGTAAATGTCAGAAGTACTAAACAAATGTAATATATTCTGAAAGTCCTAAGGTTCTAGCAACTCTAAATTCTTCTGAACATAAAATAATGCAAAATAAAGCACACACGATAAAAGAGCTTGCTAAAGAAAGCGAAGTTCACAAGTTCATATTCCAGAAATGTGTGCGTTTGAAAAACTGTGTAGCAGCTTGGAGAGTTTTGCTGACAGTCTGACACATAGAGTCCCAGGGACAAGTCTCCTTAAAATCACAGAAGCAGAAGAAATGTTAGACTTCTGACATACCCCTTCAGGCTGTACTGTACTGAATTGCAAGTTCCCTGTTCTAACACAGCATACACTCACATTCTGCACATATCTGGCAGGATCTTCGGTCATCTTCTAGCAGCTTGTGCTGGTGTCAGAACAAACTGTAACAGTCATTCCACTGCTTGCAGTGTGCCTTTCAGTTAAGGTTCATTGCTGTACTTCTGTACTGGAAGAGGGATTTGTTAAACCAAACACACTGCACTTAGAACACTGTGCTTAGCTGTAAGACAGCTAGTGCTCTTAGCAGGGCATTAACACCAGGTGGCATTTAAGTACAAAACAGGTTGGGGAGAAGGAAGGTGCACGTCTTTATAAGAAGCAGCCTGTACAGAACTTATGTTCCCGATACCAACACAGTACATTACAGGTGTTAATGAATTCCAGCAGATATCTTCCTTAGAGGAAGCAAATATCAGCGTAGGATGATCAGTTGTTTATGAGACCCTCTGATAAATCAGCTATTTGTACTGTTTGTCACTGAATATTTCTGAGTTTGGATACGGTTGCTAAAATCAAAGTTTAATACTACTTTAAAACTCAAAATTCATGAGCATTTATAATCCTTGCTGTGCTTCTGTAAGCTGAAATGTTGTTGTTTCAGTGTAACTTTTTAAACACCGGTTGTCACTTCCTTTGTTAGTAACTTTGAAGAATTTGCCTGAGAAAAATCTGAGGATGTTTTCTTTACAGTCCAAAGCTGTATGAGCTCTTTGAAAGAAGGAAGATGATGATCAAAAGACAGCATCCTGTTACAATTATTTTTGTCTATTAGAGCATTAGAGATTGATGTAGAATTAATCATGCTGTCATATATATGTTGCAAGCATTATTTTGCCATTCAAAAAAAACAAAACAAAACAAAACAACCCACCAAAAAACAACTGAAGATTTGTAGAAGAAAATCCTGATTTATTTCTGAAGACTACCACTGATGTTAAATATATAAACAAATTCCCCCCTTTTAGGTAGAAAGCACATATTTTTATATTCCTTAGCCTGGAGCTATAGGTGATTTGGACAACGTCATTCTTTCTGTCTTCTTGCAAGCAGTATTGGACTGTATCAAACACATCTACATTTAAGTAGCCAAAGGGAGAGAGGATTCGGTTCTGCCCTGCCAGCTGGGGGCTCTCTGGCAGCCTCCATTTCATCCATGTAGAAAAGAAGCTTCCCAATACACAGAGCTCGTGATTAGGTTCATAATGATTTAGAAGCTGACCATAAGTTAGAAGCCGAGGGAAGATTTATGTGCTGTTACTATGAAAAGGCGAGCTAATAATATCAAATGTTTATTTCATTTTTTTTTCTATAGTTGTATTTTTTAATTAAAACACAACAAACAAACAAAAAACAAAACAAACAAGATGTCTTTCAGTATTTAGCTATTGTAACAAAAGCACATCTATGTAGGTGTGTGCATATGCACCTGGTACCTTCTGCCTGCGCTCCAAATCCGAGCCAGACCTGTCAGGGAAGCAGAGCTTGCCTGGGTCAGTGCTGACTCTGATCATGCTGAGATACCGAGCCCCAGTGGTACCAGCACTGTGTGTGGCTTCTTGACTGGAACTGGTTCACACCAAAATGCAGAGACACAGGCATTTTGTGCAGGCATCTGTCTCCATTTGCTGTATGCATGTTATCTGAGAGAGCTCGAATTAGAAAAAAAAAATCCAAAAACACACTTTTTCCTTCTTTTGTTAGAAGGGAGATTTCAAGAATGCTGTTACCAGCTGTATGGCACTGTGGTGATTAGTCACAGTTACATGGAATGTCATTTTTTTTTACAATTAACTACCTCTGTAGCATTTTTTTGTACTTTATACTCTAACACAAATTCCTGCTCCTTTCTCTTTCGCAGGACCACCAGAGAGATGCTGCAGAAATCAGCCAACAGTAAATCTTTAACAGAACGGTCCTCCTCTCTCCCACACTGTGTACCATTCACATGGTATGGAGAGGGTGGCAAGGGATCCAATTCTTCTAGCAACCTGCCATCACCTACCAGCTCAACAGAACCTTCCTCTGAAAACATAAGCCCAGCTAAAAAAGGGTCGAAGGTAGAAAATAAGAGCTACCTTATTCCCACTGTGTTGAGTGGCATAATTGGCTTCATGTTTCTGGAAGAAGAACGGGCCAATATGTTAACACTACAATAAACAGTGCATGGTGTTCATTGTACGGTAAAAGCTCATCTGAACAGAGCATCTCCATCATTGTACCATTCCACATTCTACCTTTTTATTCTGTCTTCCTCTTAATGTACATTAATTCAGTAAACTAACCGTGGTGTGCTGTACTGTAACAAACACAAGTGGTGCCAGTGGAAGTTAGCATTTGGATCCACTGAACAAATGCTAGATTTGTGTATTCAGTTATAGATACGTTCTGCATTCTTCAGGACTGACTGCAGGAATACCTACCTATTCTTAATGTAATCAGATGAGATGTTTGCAAGTGAAGAAATGTTGTATGCCGTCAGTCATTTGCCTTTTTCTCCCCCAGTACTGAAACCTGCTTGTCATGCATGCATGGATGTTGGATTTAATTCTGTATATGAAGATGCTCAAACTATAAATAGGAACTACTGCAGTTTAATACAGCTGTGTGATTCCTTTCTATGTGCATGAATGTTTCAGCATGATAATGCATTATATAACCCTTAGTTATAGTACTGTACTTGCTTTTTCTTGTGTATTTTCACTTCTGGAAAGTATTTCTCTGCCTTTATCCTTTTATAACTTGTAGAAGTTTACTTTTTGCATTGGTCTGGTAAGAAGAAACGGATATAGTTCTCAACTTCATATACAGGAATTTGAATCATCTAATCAGCTACTCAGTTTCTTTTTATAAGAAGGATGAGGGTTAGACGTGGAATCCTGTTTATGCTGTTAAACAAATATTGAGTAAAAATAATTTTGAAATGGGAAAAAGCATCCCTTCTTACAATTACTGTTCAGCTGAGAAAGTTGTTTTGTTCTGTGTTCCTTTGTCCTGCTCTCCCATTATTCGTATTGTTAGCAGGCCTCGGCTATCTTGTGTTTTTCCCATAGACAATGAAAAAGGCCAAACTTACAGGTGGTTACAGTTTACTAAGGTGAAACTTACACAAAAGAGAGGTGAAATGAAGATCAGAATAGTTGAGAGGAGAAAGGTGTTGTTCATAGAGCAGGAGGTGGAGCTGTTGAACTCCTGGCCTAAGGATGCCATGGGGGCTCAAAGTGTTCAGATTTTCTTGTCCTCTGCAAGGAGATGAGAAAAGCAGGACGTTAATTCTGAAAGTAGGTGTGAGAAAACTGAACAGCAGGGCTTTTCGATTGTTTCTTGTCCTCCGTTAAGTTTGCAAGCTCTTAAATTTCCAGTACCTACGCTGCTATTTAGCAGCGCAGTGCCTCTGTTTAGTTGGAATTCCAGCAGACCTCATGAGGACCAATGCTTGGTGTTTTTAGAAGGCCTATTGTTATCAGAGAAAATACGAATACATCAGATTTTGGGGGAATGGGGGGTAAAAGAATAACTTATTTTACCGTTCTTTTTAGTTCTGATGTTTGGATCCATTTTTAAAAACGGAATGACAAAGGTGGATCAAATTTGTTATTTATTTAGATGATAGGGGAGAAATTAGAGGTCACGAAAGTTAACGAACGTCACTGTATTGTCAACCGTCTATTCAACTGAGGTGAAATTTCGTGGTGACTTGTTTTAGATTTTAGTTGTTGTGGTTCTGAAATCCAACCTTCCCACTTCAAAATGCTAATTGTCGTATTCTTCTGATGATCACTTTGCTGCATTCCTGGGAAAAGGCTCACACTCTCGCTATTCTTTGCTGTGATGTTTGTTATTAATTTCTTAGGGGAAAAAATGATCTTTGTTTTATGGTTATTACTTCAGTCATTAATATTCAGCATCCAAATGTATCTTTTGCTTTCAACTTGATTTTTTCTAGAAGCATAGGCAAAGAGGGAGGAATCAGAAATGGGCTCACAGGATATTTTCCCTGCTCTTTTAATAGCAGTTTTCACTTCCCTCTGCTAATTAATCCTCTGTCCTATTCCTTGTACTACTGCTATGCTTGTCCTGAAGATATGAAGGACAGCAGCGTGTCATTGATCAACCAGCGGAAGCAATAACTTAGCTCCATGATGATATCTGATACCCTAAGTGCAAGTCTATGAATTGCTTTCAGGCCGCTTTGCTAGGCACTGAGGCATTAAGCTGGCAGAGCAGTCTCTTGAAGTACACAGTGGTAAAGCATATACTATTAATCTATTAATTCTATTAATCATTAGCAGTGCAAAAGATTAAGCTTCCTTGTGTGTATTTTAACTGGTTTGGTAAGCGATTGAAATCACTCCTGAACTGTGCCAACCTGGAAGACAGAAAAGCAGTTTCCCTTTTAGATGCACGTTTGAGATCATTTGTTGATTCTAAATTATCTTTTTTCCCTGCAGAATTTCACGTTCAACGATGACTTCAGTCCCAGCAGCACAAGTTCAGCTGATCTGAGTGGTTTAGGAGCAGAACCCAAAACCCCAGGTTTCTCACACTCCTTAGCACTATCATCAGATGAGGTATGTTGCTGGAATTGTTTAAAGTGGGAAATGATTGTCTTCTTTCTCCCACAGCGTTTGTCTTAATAATTACTCAAGCAATGAAGGGATGGTTTTAGGCAGTATAAAGGGAGAAGAAAATGAATTAATCTTGGCTTCAGTATTTTAATTTTTCTTGTTCATATAATAACTATTTTAAACAGCTGGCCTATGGTATTATTATAGGATTGTTATGCAGTGTTGTTAAATGCAGCTGGTTTCTTAAGAGCTGCTCTATCCTCATGCATTTCAGTACACTGTTCCTGCGTTCTGTATGTGTACGTGTGGACCTATGTATACATGCACTAAAATAGACATAATTGAGACAGTTTTGAAATGATAAAGATGCAGTGTAACTGGATAAACATGGTTGAAATGTAAAGCACCTGCACCTAGACTATTTTTACCATGATATATTAAAATAATAATGACCTGTACATGCGGTTATTGTGTATTCTGTACCTCAGTGTGTATATAGTGATTAGAGTGTGTATGTGTCAATCCAGTTTGCATTCTTTGTGCTTGCTTTGCACATACACAGTGGATTTTGAGTTTGATTCTTCAAACTAGGTGGCTTTTGACCTACGATAATGTGAAAAAGCATTCCCAGCCCCATAAATTAGCAACAGAATTAAGTGAAATATAATGTATTGAAAACACATTTCTAAGATCCTTGTTGTTTGGCTCAATAGTCAGTGAAGCTCCACAGTTCGACAGCTTACTGTACATCCTGTGGGCTCAGGAAACCCATACATTCGTTCTCTTACAAACGCTGAGTAAGAACTTTGTATTTTTCACTTGAGGTTTTGAGACAGGGTTTTTTTTAGAGAGGAGGAACTTCAAGAATCTGTGGCTTCCTTTTTTTTTTTTTTTTTCAATGACAAGCTTGTGTTATTACTGCTGTCATGTTTTGCACAGGTCTGAAGAATGAGAGTCATTCCATGCCAACCCCGTTTGCCAAAATGGAAGTCTACAAGGCCAGTCGTTCTTTAGCAGTTACTTACCACAGATTAGAAAGGGTAAACATTTAGAAGAAACATAGGAGAGTAGTAGATAGGAGACTGCATATACTGTGAATTACTGAGAACAATCAAGAGATCATTTATACTTTGTTTAGTATTGATACTATTTTGATTATACTTTTCATTCTTTTACCATTTTCCTTCCCATTTTATCAAATATTTTATTATGACAGTGCCCTGTTCCCACTGGAACTAAGCAGAACTAGAAGTTGGAAGATGCTTTCATTTGGCTTGTTTCTACTTGGACGCTTCTAAAATTCCATGCTTGAGCAGGTCTATAAAAATGAACAGGTTTTCTCTGTACTCTGTATTGTACCAAGTTGCACCCTGGCATGGTGAGGCTGCCGCTTGGACCTGATGTTGCGCATTACTGTGCTATCTCTCACTCGTGGTTCTTGGGCAGACCTCATGTAATTACTTGAAGGAGAATGAAAGGAAGGGGTAGGGAGGGAACCCAGGTCCTGTGGTCTGTTGTCCTCTAAGTATTTTTTGCTCTTGCAATTGGAGCCATTAGGCAGGGTCCCACTGGTTCCAGTGTGCCAAGACCATGAGCTTACAGGGCTTAATTGACACAATCTTTGGCTTAGCTACCAAATCATGTGTGTGCTAAGCTTTCAACATAACCTCTCTGATTATGCTTCTGGAAGTAGTTTTTTTTCAAAGAAATCTCTTTGTTTTTTGAGTAGCCTTATCTGTTTGCAAATCTTGGTGCTACCCTTGCCCGAACTTTTACATGCTGTTACATGTTCTGTATTTTGTTTCTATAATGCTTTTCTTTCCCATTTCTTTGTTGCTCCCTCACTCAGAGCCTGGATATGATTGATGATGAGGTGAGATACCAGTGTGCTGTTGTGGTGAATTGTATGACCATCGCGTGGCAATGTATTGTCTCAGTTGCAGATTTGCACTTCTTGTTTCACTGTGCTGTGTGGCAAATCCCCTTGTTCGAGCACAACACACAGATGTCACTGGCTCCTCCTGCCTTGTCTTCAGCTCCCCTCTCCTTTCAAGGCCATGGCAAATTGCAGCTTTTGTGGTATGTTGGAAGGGGGAGGAGGGCCCGTGCCAGAGCACACCCACCAGGCCAAGCATCAGCTGCACTGAGGTTCTGCTGGCTGCCGGAAGAGATTGTGCTTAAACTGTCTTTTCCCCATCCCTGAGAAACGGATGGCCAGAGGCTGAAAGAGCTCCCAACATCATCTAACCCAGTGGTGAAGCTGTTCAAACAGGAGACAGCTGCGGCAGCCTGTAGCAGCTGCTGTGCTGGCCGGGGTTTCCACAGAGTGGCTTTTGTTTCAGGCCCCACCAGCTTTCCCTTGGGTGGAAGGAAGTGGCAGAGAGGACACTCAGGGCTGAAGCAGCTGAAGGCCCACCTGCCCCTCCTGGTGCTGTCTGTGCTCTTCTCCTGGGCAGCACAATGTGTAGAGAGCAGGATGGAAGCTGTGGGATTGCTGTGTGTTCCTTACTGTTCTTGTGTCATCTCATGGTCTTCTGTAGGTAACATCAGTCTTGCTGGCTGTTTGGTGTCACCACTTTGAACTTCTGAATGGTTTTCATGAGGTTTTTTGTTTGTTTGTTTTGTTTTGCCTAAATTTCTTGTTTTGCAGCTTAAATACACAATAAAGATCAATGAATGTGCCTGCGAAGTGGATTGCAGAGTACACTGTATTCATTAGAAGCCTTGTAACTTGAAGGATAAAGATATTGTGATGGAGTGGGAGCTGTATTTGCTTAGATCTGTGCCACCTGGCCATTTCAACCCGTTTAGATTAAAAGGAATGCCAGTTCCTTTCTCCTGTTTATAAATAGAATCTTTTGATGTACTTTGCATCAATTCTTAGATACCTGGTTAGATACAGATGTAATACAGTGCTGTTAATTTGTTGTTACAGTATAATGGTAGTAGGGATACCTCTGTTCTGACACTGGTGGCTTGTGCAGAAAAATGCTACTGCTGGTCAGTGTTACCCTTTTTAATAATAAGGCGGCACGTTTTTGTCACAGATCCTCGATGATGGACAGTCTCCAAAACACAGCCAGTGCCAGAACCGGGCTGTTCAGGAGTGGAGTGTGCAGCAGGTTTCCCACTGGTTAATGAGCCTGAACCTTGAACAGTATGTTTCTGAATTCAGCGCCCAAAACATTAATGGGGAGCATCTCCTTCAACTGGATGGGAGTAAGCTTAAGGTAACTGACGGAGCGGAATGCAAGGTTAACTATATCTTATTTGATGTCACTTGAGATCGAGGAATTAAGAATTCTGCCAGAAAGCAGAGGGCTTCTGTGTGTGGAATGATGATGGACTTCAGCAATATGCATAGAGTAGAAAGCCACAGCAGCATTCAGAGAAATTCTCGTGTGCACTTAATTATGTTCAGCAGCTTCAGAAACAGGGAATTGGCTTTGTGAAAACTCTGGGTGGGTATAGTGTACTCGTATTTACTGCATCAATCATAAGGGACCATATGTAAGTGGTATTTGCATGCACGTATTTCTCATCCAGCTCTGTTTTACAACTGGGCAATTCATAGAAATTGTAAGTAAAAATACACCTGAAGTCGCAACTGTAAAATGGGTTACTGTGATACTGGAGTCAAAAGCTGGACACCAATTGTACTATTTTAGAATTAAATACAGTTTGGATGTATAAGTATGCATTGGTTCATGCAGTGAAAATAAGAGACCAGTTTTATCAAAAATAATTATAGGAAGGAGTTGGGGGAGGCTGAGCGTATCTGAAAGTCAAAGTTCAGCGTTTCCTTCCTGAAATTTCACAAAAAAAGTTGGAGGACAGCAAAGGCACTTTTGACTAAGGAACAGCAATGAGATTTGGGAAGTCTTGTTCTTTGTAGACTTGGGTGACCTTAGGCAAATAGTTTAATATTTCTTTGCCTCCTTGCCTCGATGAAATGAATATAGTAGAACTTTGGTTGCAGTGAGATCTCCTTTAATATTCTATATGTGGAAAGGATGGAAACTAGTTCAGAACTATAAAAAGTTATTCAAATTTGACTTTGGTAGTCAGTATCACACATTTGTTTAGTTGTGGTCTGAGAGGAGTTTTTGTCAGGATATAAAAAATAGAAAGAATTGGTGATAGATTAAACCATATGAAAATCTTTTAAAATTTATTTTCCCCATCTCAGGCTCTTGGTATGACGTCTTCCCAGGACAGGGCAATCGTTAAAAAAAAGCTAAAGGAAATGAAAGCATCCCTGGAGAAAGCTCGCAAAGCCCAAGAGAAAATGGAAAAGCAAAGGGAAAAGCTTCGGAAGAAGGAACAAGAGCAGCTGCAGAGGAAATCGAAGAAAACAGACAAGTCTTCGTCAGAAGCAACAGAGGGCACTAATGAGCAGTGATAAGCAGAAGTGCTGCTGGGTTTGTAACGTGGAGGCACTTCGAGGGAGGAGAAACTCACACCCACTCTGGTGCCCCTTCAGCTTTCTTGCGTTCATTACACATGAGTGTGTACAGAGAAATGGAGCTATCAATAGAATGACCGGGGAACTTTATCTCGTGTAGTTTTATTTTCCTGCATATCCAGTTCTCGCTCGTTGTTGTTGCCATGTTGAACAACCCCAGCCCCTCGGTTTGTTTTGTTATTATTGACAGCTAACAGATTTCATATTTGTGTGGCAGTGTTTCCTTCCCAACTACTCTTTTTCTTTTGAGCTCTGTGTGTTCGGTCACTTCAGTAACCAGCATGATGCTGAGGAGCATGGTCCACTGCTTCACCTCTTCTGAACACGATGGCCAGTCAAAGCGATTGGTGAATACTTATTCATCTGAGTAAAAGGAGTTTTCTCTGTCTGAAAGGAGATGACTTACTTAACTTTCTAACTGGAATTTCCACTTCTCTGCAGTGTTTTGATACTCAATTCCATCTACTGGAGTAAGTTTCGTCTTGCATCAGTACGTTGAGGCAACGCTGCTCTGGAAACACAACTGTTCCGTGACTTCTTAATATACACTGGAGATGAAGACAGGAGAGTGGATATCCCCCCTGGGTAAAAGACAGGAGGTGGAACTCTTTCTGTTAACTGTACAGTAGTTAATCCAGGAAGGAGGCAAAGCCTTAAACGATTATGTGGGTTTACACAGAAATCTGAGGATAACATTTATCCTTTAGATATCTGAGCAAGGATGAATTTCTATCTAGAGCACAGCATATAGATCTGTACAAATTTCTTTGTGCTCCCAGTACGTAGGTAACTTTCTTATAGCACACTCTGCTTTCTTTTTCATGTATTTCAAACAGGAAACTGGGCTTATTTTGTTTTGTTTTGTATTTTTTTCCAAGAAAAACACATCTTCAGATGTGTTCCCCAGTAAGCATTGGAAGTGTATGTTTTGTGCTGTGCTGTTATGAAGCTGTCATTGGAAATGATTATCAAAGTTGAGTCTGCTGAAGACTTTCAGTTTTTACAGAAGTGCACTTTAAGCAGAGGAAGAAGGATTCTGGTTAGGATTGAATTCAGTACGTTGCTTCTAAGATCAGTGCTGCCCTGAAGATGAAGGTTACTAAACCCAAAGCTGCCATGTATTAACTAAACTATTTTGATTGATGTGTTTAAAGAATATCTCTACTACAACCTGAATTTTTAGGCATGGGCTGCAGAACGTTTGGATGGTTTAACAGTAGTCTTGTTCCTATTCTTCCGGCCTGTTGAGTCCATTGGCAAAGCCTGCTGAATAGTTTTGACTGTGACAGAAGCAGAGCATAACTCGCACTGGGTGATGTTGCCGCCTCTTAAGAGCGGTATTAAAATATTCAGTATTTCTTCAAAAGAATGAAAAGACAAATGGCAGATAGCCACCACAAGAAACTGGAGTTGTTGCCTTACTGCTTTTAGTCAGAGCTAACTATGCAGCAGCATGTGTATTTGAGAAACATCACTTTCTGTTTGTGCATCCTGGAAGTTGCAGCCTTGATCTGGCCAGTCGTGCTGCCATGGAAATTGTTAAAGATGTTTATGCAAAGGTATAAACTGGAACTTTAAATTTGCCAACGTTGAATTCTTTGGAAGGAAATGTTCGTTTTAGTTTGGCTTGGCTTCTCTCCTGCTCTGTACTTTATGACGTTCAGATTTGCCTGTCAAGTTCTCTGAAATTCAGATTTGAAACAGTTGGGGTGCAATGTTTAGAGTTAAATGTCTTTGATCGTAATCATTTCTTTGATGTGTAGAATGGTCCCTACACTGACAGAGCCTACTGCATTCAAAGCTCCTACACAGCACATCTACTTAGTCTTACCTTAGTTTTTGCTTCCAAATCCAATTTCTACAAGTTTCTGATGCATATTTTACTCAATCATAAGAACAAAACTACCATCAGAGATACTTTCTAATATTTCTAATGGCTTCTGATATTTTTCTCGAGATAGACCACGGGCAAAAATAGACGTGCTAACAGGAATTCCACGTGGGAGTGAATATTTGTGCACTCTCTGTTGGAAAAAAAAATACAAAAAAGTTTTAACAGCCTGATAAAAGTACCGTTCTGTCATGTTAGGAGGTTATAAATTTATACTCAAGTGAGAGAAGTTATCTGGAAGAAACTGGAAATTTCATATTTTAAATACGATGTTGATAAAATGCATTTGATGATTTTAAATTATGTTTACATTATAGTAATGTTTAAGTGGTTGTATGCAGTAATCTGAGGTGGTGTCCCTGCTTTATGTTATCTGTGTTCCTAGGAACCTGAGCAGCCTGCTTGGCATTATACGCTGAGTTTTCATTCTTGCAGCTTAGAAAAGTGCCTCGTTAATCTCTTTGTAAATCAGGTCCTTACTCTACAGAATAACTAATTTGACCTGCTGAAATCCTTACAGTAATTGTGTTTTTTTATTGCTTTGTGGTAATGTTACTTCGTTAGTCTCTGATTAAACAAACAAACAAAAAAAAATTAAAAAGCAGTAGCTTATATTTAAAATAAAACCATACAATGCACATTGATCAACACATGGAAACAGAACAAACCAAGCAATGTCAGGAGTTTGCTCCTCTTTCTGTGATGAAAGAGTTTTATGTGGTTCCTTTTATTATGATCACATTTTGGGGGCGTGGAGAAATGTCACTGGACTACAGACATAGAGAGGTGCAGTCCGAAACCTCTGTTGCTGTCCTATAGGATGTTTAAAGTTGTGTTGCATTTCTTCCCCTTTTATTGTGTAACGGCATCTATGAAACAGAAGATGAAGTTGTCTCACTGTTGTGAACTTAAATTTCCTGTAAACCAATGCTTAGTCAGACTAATGTTTTTTTGTGTGCGTGTAATAAGAAACACATAGCCCCATGCTAAATGACTGGAAAGACTTTCTCTTGGCTCACCTGCAGGAGTATCTGTAGCCCAATTTTGCATCATTCTTGCTGGAGTTCGTGCAGTTTTGGATGTGCTGACAGAGCGCTGTGCAGGCAGCTCGGTGGTTCCATGCCTCTGAGATGCCCATGCCCGCTCCATGCCCAGCTGCCCACTGCTGGCAGGTGACTGCTGCTGGGGCAGCACCAGGATGCTTCTGGGACCTCTGGTTGTGCTCCTGTTGCCATGGTGGTGCCCGTCTGCCTGTATGTACACATTGGCTTGAGAAAGGGTGCAGGCATAGCCTGCAGAGCAGAAAGGAGAGCTAGCTGGAGCTTGGAAAATCAGAAAGTAAGAGATGCAGCATGGCAGATTACTGGAGTCCCGAAGTCCTGCACTGAGGTTCTGGAGGAGCGTAGTGGCTCTTTATCCAGGTCTGCCAAGCATTCTGACCTTGCTTCCAGCTCATGTTTTCCCCCGTGTGACATGAGTTACAGCCCCCAGTGAGGTTTCCATCTGCATGAGCAGACCAGGATCAGGCATGAGAAAGGAGCTCAGGCTGGTATGTACAGTGTGCAGAGCACTGCTAGCTGCTGTGTGCACTTCACCCAGTAGTCCCAGCAGGAGTGGTGGTGCTCACTGTTGGCAGAGCCTGTTCTAGCCCATGGGCTACAGTTGTCTACCAGACCAGCAGCCAGTACTAAGAAGCTGAACAGAATTAGGTGATGTTTGTATCATCTCAGCATATGCAAATCTGGTTTAGATTTGATTCTTTTTGCAAAGGCATCTGTTCTGCCATGATTCTGGTCTGCTGCAGGGATACTGCAAGAATCCAGGTTTTACAACAATTACTGAGCAGGCAGCTCCGAGGTTTGCCCGTCTTCTGCTCCCATTAGCATTCACCGAGCATCAGGATTTCTAACACCCCAGCTGCTTGCTTCCATCTAAGCCTCCTGCCTTTCTAGCTGCTTCACCTCCAAGCTGCTTCTGTGCTAGCAGATAAGAGGTGGGCAACGTTCTGTCATGCCAGCACTGAACAGCAATAGGAAAGCTTCGTACATAGCCAGCTGTGGGTCTTGGAAGGGTCTGCAGTGTGCTCCGTGCTGTTTCTCAGTGCTGAAGTTTAAGGGAAGTCTGCAGGAATGAAGTCATGTATTAATTATTTAGCCACATGTTTACAGCGGAAGACTACTGTCAGAGAGAAAGCAAAACCCGATTTTGCTTTTTTGAGGTGCAGCCTGTTCTCCTGCAATGTCATCCAGCCAAGTGGCGGAGAGGCTGGACCCTTTCTGTAGCAATTTCCTCCTCCCATGCTTCCCTCATTTAAAACCTCAGGAAACCAAAGCCGTGAGCCAGAACACTGAAAAAAAACATGATAAAAGCAGGCACACGCGTAATGAACTTGGAAGTCTTCAACAGCTGAGTGCAGGGGGCGGCTGGATGGGTCCGTTTGGGGTTTGTTAACAGAAAATAATGAAGTGGCTTAGTCTTTCTGGAAATGAAGAGGCCAAGTGATTTGTGGCTTGGGTCCTGTTAAAATGAGCAGGCGTGGGTCTGTGTGTGTCTGTGCACGCGGATGTGTCTGTGCACACGGATGTGTGTGCCTCAGCACCTCTGCTCAGCAGCAGCGGGTGGGCTGCTGCAGGGCTGTGGGCATGGAGCCGGCACATTGGCTTTGCTCTGCTTGCAGGGCCTTGTGTATTTTGTGGCTCCCAAGGTGTTAAAAGTTCTGTTAAAACCCGGAGTGTTTTTCCGTAGGTCTTCCTGCTTGTTGTCCTCATGCTGGTTTTTAGTTGGGGGAAGGCTGGCAGGGTTGGTGCACCACACAGTTGGTATGCTGGGCAGAAAAACCCGTTCTTACTCTTTACAAGCCCGATTTGTGCTGGAGCTCTTTGGGCAGCTCATTGCTGAGCGGGCTGTGAGTGACTTCCCCCAGGGTCACCGCTGCCCGTGGATCGCTCCTCTGCCCATAGACTTCCCCGCACACACGTAGTGTCTGAATCGCCGCTTTTGTATCTTCCGACCACGCTGCAATGCTCACCCACCGGTGTACGTACTGCTAGAAGACCAGGCAGCTAAAAGACTAAAATGCACTGTGCTCACTGTAAAAATTGGCTTCGTAACGTTGTTCCTTTTTATATGGTTGAAGAGGTGGTTGCGCTTCAGATTTTTTCCTTTTTCGGTTGTTTTTTCAAGAGGTCAAATGTATATGAAGTGCATGTTTAACCCTGAGCTTTCTGTTTGTACATCTTGGTGTCGAATCATCTGCATGAAGGACGCGGTAGTGCCATGTCTGAGCTTGTCCCCTTGTGCTTTAGTCAATAGCAACTTCTCTAGATCGTTGAGTTTTCCCCCAGGTGATTTTCTTTAATGTTTAGTTATTTGGAGACATCAAAACAAAACATCATGGTGGCCCTTTGTTTTCTTACAGTTTAAATATAAACGACAAAGCCTCGTGGTTTGAAGTTAATTTGTTAGTGTAAATAAATTTCTTGCCAATGAGTATTATTGTTGTTAGACAACGAATGCAATAAAATGAGAAATCCTGAATCTTTATTAGAATTTGTATCGAGTCCTCACTTTCCTGCCCATTCGTTGGTCATTCCAGAAGAAGTAATAAATGGTAAGCACGGCTCTTGTCCTCTCCTTCCTTCTGCGTTGTTCTGATCCCAGCTGGTGGCCGAAGTGTGGCTCCCGGGCCATGGACTGGATCTCATTTACAGCCTGCAGCGATGCAAAAAGAAGTAAATATAAACATATGTAGGGTAAAGAAAGAGAATTGACTTTTTTTCTTGGCCCTTTTTTCTTGGTAAGCGGCTGGAACGCAGCACGCAGGGCTTTGCTGCAGGCTGCAGTACAAGTCGGCTGCCCTCACGCTGATGCTCATCAACGTTTGTCTTTCTAAAAGCCACTTTCCCATTTTACACTTAAGTGTAGTTTAGCTGTAATGGGCATTTCACACATTCAAAGTACAGCAGTTCACCTGCTGAACACAGTAACATATCTTTTCTTTATTGATTCTATATTAGTAAAGCATTAAATTAGGGAAGGGGACACAGAGTGCCCACTCTGTCAGTCCCTTGGTGGATTCACCCCTGGCAGAACCCAGGCCAGGTGCTCAGCACAGGATGGGAAGCCTTGGGGCCTCGGCTGGGCTGCCCAGCAGCCACATCACCGATGCTTCCTTCCACTGACACAACCACCACCTGCAGGGTGTAAGAGCAGCCCCAACCCATAAACAAGATGAACTTAATTAAAACAGGTGCGCTGAAGCATGAAGTGGCTGGAAGTCCAAAACTGACATGTAAAATGTGTCTGCTCAGCAGCATCCTGAGGCTGGAGCCGTTATGCTCATGTCCTTGTTGTGCCTCTACCTGCGGGCAGGCCGCTACAAAAACCTGCTGCAAGGGAATAGTTAAAATAACAGCCATGAGGGAACACATTCCTCATTTTCTGAATGGCCCAAAACAAAAGGAGTGTGACAAGCCCCAGCAATTTGTTGGTTTACACCTGGAGATGCTCCACGCTGCTGGCAAAGGTGAAGTATATCTTTGTTCAGCTGTTTGTAACAGTGCTGAGGGGAATGCTGGCTGTTAGACAGCCACACGGTAAATGCAGTCCCAGCACAGGGACCGCTTCAGCTGTGTTACCAGCTCTGCTTCAGGACGTGATCTCTTTATTACAAAGCACTTAATCTGCTGCAGATCAAATAGTGAGAACAAATAGTGACACAAGCCTAAAGTGGCACAGCTGCCCAGAGAGCTGTGGGAGCCCCATCCCCGGAGGTGCTCAAGGTCAGGCTGAATGGGGCCCTGGGCAACCTGGGCTGGGGGGTGGCAGCCCTGCCCATGGCGTGGGGGTTGGAACTGGATGGTCTTTAAGGTGCCTTCCAACACAAACCATTCTATGGTTCTACGACTCCCCAGTTCTCCAGCTAATTATGTTAAAAAGCCAGCACAGGACTTGGTGGCTAATCACAAGGGAGTAAGTAGCCCAGCCTCTCTATGGTGAGAGATCTTTCCAGCTCAGCCTGTTTGCCTGGGCTCTGGGAACAGCCAGTGTTCCTCAGAGCTGGAAATTGGCTGCAGGAAACACTGCTTCCCAGGGAGATGGGACACGTTGTGTGGAGGGAGAAATTGCTAGGGAAGGAGCAGCAGAGCCAGAGCTATGGCAAATTGTTTTGCGGGGACGGAGGCATCACGAAGGTTGCAGCCCCTCATGCCCAGCCAAGCAGACAATGCAGCAATGCCCATAGCCTGCTGTAGGAGGAAGGGGGATGGAAATGCATGGGGTGGGGTCACTGTGGCAAAGTGCCCACCCATGCTCCCTGTGCTGCGCCAAGCATGGCTAAGGCATGTTTCACTGGAGGTGTCTGGGAGTTGTTTCCCACTCTTTAAGAAAAACAAGGGGTTGTTTAAGCTCCCTCTGGCAGGCTCAGTAAGAAACCACTCGAAAGCCATGTCCCTCTTTTCTCAATAAGATTAAGACTTGTGAAACTGAAGTCGTGGTAGGAAACAGTTTAAAAAAGGAAGACAGAAAAAGTGAGACTAAAACGTCACTTAAAATAGCTCATCATATATCATTTAAGTATCATTAAAATATCTCCTTCCACCAATTTCTGAAGTATTAGGGAAAGCCAGCAGCAGGAAAGCTTAGAATCACAGAATCCTTTGAGTTGGAAGGAACCCTTAAAGGCCATCTAGTCCAACTCCCCCGTGATGAACAGGGACACCTACAGCTCCATCAGGTTACTCAGAGCCTGATACAGGCTGACTTTGAATGTCTCCAGGAATGGGGCACCCGCCACCTCTCTGGGCAATGTGTGCCAGTGCCACCCTTAAGAAAAGAGCATTCAGTGCAGTCCCAAGGAAAGCCTGGGTCCTGTGACATGAAAGCACAGACTGGTAGTTAGCAATTCCCATTAACAAAACAAATTTTCCCCGAGAAAAAAAACACAGGAATATAGTTGTGAAAGGTAACTTGAAGTCTGATGGTTTCAGCCATTTATCATCTGAATTTGAAATTCAGCCATTTCTTTTACTACTTCATAAAACTCTCATTTTGGAGAGGAGGCAAGAACGCTTTCCCATGGCGCTGGTCAGCTTTTATTGGAGCAGTCCTATCCTTACTAAATCTAGCAGAAACTGGGCGAGCCCACCAGGTGTTAAATCCCACAGGAGGCCTTACCAGGGCAGCTATAGCTCACAGTACAGGGCTCTGTGGAAGACAGTGCCGATGAGCAGTTTCCCATTGTAGACTGTTGCCACCGAGGTTCCCTGCAGCACGGAGCCATTCTCAGCATAGACGCGCGTCACCGTGGGCTGCTCCGCCAGGATGTTCTGGATGCGCAGGACCTGCCAGGGACACAGGTACTGAAATCTACTGCGGGTAGAGGGCACATCAGGATGGTAATTTGAACAAATGAGCATCATCAGCTGCTGCAAACCACGATGGCTTCACCATGCGGCTCCCGTGATAGGGCCACAGGTTCTGCCTCGGGCAAGCACGGTCCAGGAAGACCTGCTATTTGGATTCAGTGCAATAGAGAGGCTGCCTCAGCACCAGGAATCACAGAATCACAGATTCACCATGGTTGGAAAAGACCTACAAGATCACCCAGTCCAACCATCCACCAGTCACCAACAGTTCTCACTAAACCATGTCCTTCAACACAACGTCCAAACGTTCCTTGAACACCTCCAGGGTCTGTGACTCCACCATCTCCCTCGGCAGCCCATTCCACTGCCTGACCACTCTTTCAGAGAAGTAGTATTTCCTACAGTCCAGCCTGAACCTCCCCTGGCACAGCTTGAAGCCATTCCCTCTAGTCCTATCACCAGTTACACAAGAGAAGAGGCCGACCCCCAGCTCACAACAACCTCCCTTCAGGAAGTTACAGAGAGCAGTAAGGTCTCCCCTGAGCCTCCTCTACTCCAGATTGAACACTCCCAGCTCCTTCAGCCTCTCCTCATAAGGCCTGTGCTCCAGACCCCTCACCAGCTTTGTTGCCCTTCTTTGAACACATTCCAGGGCCTCGATGTCTTTCTTGCAGTGGGGGGCCCAAAACTGGACACAGTACTCGAGGTGCGGCCTCACCAGTGCTGAGTACAGGGGGACAATCACTTCCCTGTTCCTGCTGGCAACACTGTTTCTGATGCAAGCCAGGATGCCATTGGCCTTCTTGGCCACCTGGGCACACTGTTGGCTCACGTTCAGCCGAGCATCAATCAATACTCCCAGATCCATTTCCTCTACACAGTCTTCCAGCCACTCAGCCCCAAGCCTGTAGCTCTGCCTGGGGTTGTTGTGGCCGAAGTGCAGGACCCAGCATTTGGTCTTGTTGAACCTCATCCCATTGGCTTCAGCCCAGCTCTCCAGCCTGTCCAGATCCCTCTGTAGGGCCTCACTACCTCCAGGCAGATCGACACTTCCAGCCAACTTGGTGTCATCTGCAAACTTACTGAGGGTGCACTGAATGCCCTCATCCAGGTCATCAATAAACATACTGAAGAGGACAGGCCCCAGCACCGACCCCTGGGGAACGCCACTCATGACTGGTTGCCAGTTGGATTTAGCTCCATTCACCACCACTCTCTGGGCCCGGCCCTCCAGCCAGCTCCTTACCCAGCCAAGGGTGTACCTGTCCAAGCCATGGGCTGCCAGCTTCTGCAGGAGAATACTGTGGGAGACAGTGTCAAAGGCTTTGCTGAAGTCTAGGTAGACCACATCAACAGCCTTTCCCTTGTCCACCAGACGGGTCACTAGATCATAGAAGGAGATCAGGTTGGTCAAGCAGGACCTACCCTTTGTGAACCCATGCTGGCTGGGCCTGATCCCCCCCGTTGTCCCACACTTGCAGCATGATCTCCCTCAAGACAATCTGCTCCATAACCTTCCCTGGCACCGAGGTCAGGCTAACAGGCCTGTAGTTCCCCGGATCCTCCTTACAACCCTTCTTGTAGATGGGAGTCACACTGGCAAGCCTCCAGTCTTCTGGGACCTCAACAAGGAGCACTGATAGATGATGGAAAGTGGCTCGGCTGTCACCTCCGCCAGTTCCCTCAGCACTCTCGTGTTAATCTCATCCAGCCCCATGGACTTGTGGCAGTCCAGTTTGAGCAGTAAGTCTCTGACTGTTTTCCTGTGCCTGTTTTCCTCCAGGCTAAAAGTTACTCAACATCTTCTCATTTCCACTCCTTTTCAAGACAGAGTAAACAACTGCCCAGCATCATAAATCTACAGCTACAAAAGTGAATCGTTTCAACTTGTGTCTCATGGGAAGCCCCGGACAACACAAGAATCAGCCACCTGCACGCCCTGCTGCCAGAGCCTCACCAGTGCCAGGAGGAGGAAGCACGGTCCGTCACCTGCTGATGGACTGCAGGCATGGTTCCAGGGAGAGTGCTCCTGGCCCTGCTCTGTGCTCAGCCACTGCTTTGGTTTGGCAGAGGGGTTCTGGCTCAGTAATTAATGCAGTCCATCAAAATCTGATTGCTCAGCCACAGCTGGACAGAAAGCAGCCTAAGGAGTCTGGAATGACTGCTCCTACGTGAGAATTATTCAGCTGTCTCCTAAGGATCCAAATAGGTGTTTGTAAACTGAGTACGTGCTACTCAGGTTTCCCATGTGAGAGCAGAAGCTCTCAGCTAAGAGCCAGCACAGTCTTTGCCATCACAGAGGCTGTCCCGGCACTCTTCTCTGTAACCCATAGCTAAGTTATACCAGGATGGTTTGGACAATGGCACTTTCTGGCACAGAGATAGACCAGAGCCATCTCCCAAAAGGCACCTCAGAGGCAGGAGGGTTATCTGGGTCATCGTAGAATAGCTTCATCCCATTAGGATGACATCCTGTCCAGATATCCCCGGTGTCAGGATCAACAGACAAGTTATCAGCAAGAGTGTCCAGCTGCAGCGTCTGTCCAGCACAGAGAGAGAATAAGAAAAAGAGAGATGTTAAAGCTGTCAGAAGCCCTGGAAGTAAAATATGACTGTCTTTTTTCAGTCATAAACAACAGACCTATCCAAGACTCTCATCTCACATAACCCTGCCTGACTGTATTTCATTATTTTCTCCCTCAACTATCTCTTCCTTCCCTGCCCCACTTTATCCCCGCCTCCATGCCACGAGCCGGCTCTGACATTTCTCCATCATCTGCAATGCTCACGTTGGTTACTTCTGTTCTCTGAGGACACACCGAGGCTGCCTGGAGCAGACTTCCCCTGCAAGACCCCTCTCTGCTGGTGGGACCTGCCAGTAGGACCCACAGCTCTGCAAGGAGTAGGAATCATCGAATCACAGAATTACTCAGGTTGGAAGAGACCTTAAAGATCATCATGGCAAGAGCCATTCCAACCAAAATGTTGTGCATGAGCAGGTTAAATGTGGAAGCATCATAGGGACTACTCTGTACAAAATTTACATATGCCTCTTTTTTTGGAACTGCAACACCTTACCTTCACATGGGTTAAATTCCAGTCAGCATGCTTTTCCATAACATGGACCTTGTGATCAAATATATCTGCAATATAGATGTACCTTCAAAAGAAAGCGCCTCTTAACAATGTGCACAAGTAAGCAGACACCAAAACCAGCCAGTTCCTCTTGTGTAAACCCAGCCCTTCCTGCAAGGAATTTCACCTTACAGTCCTCATGCAGTAACAGAAATGTCAAGCAGGCCAGAGAGCGCTGAGCCCACTGAGACACAGCTCCACACTGTGCCAGTTCTTCTATTAAGGCACTGAAGCGGGACTTGAAGGGTCGTATCCCCAAACCTACTTTTATTTCTTTCTTTTTTAATAAACTTAAGTGTACTTGTCTAAACCACACAACAGGCTAACACAGGGGTTCAGGCCATAGGACTGTACAGCCTTCTTCACTTACAGAAAGTCTGCCCCATTAATCTTTGGAAACAATGTACACAACTTTCCGTACTAGCTGGTTAGAATGCAACAGTCTTTGCTCTCATTCGGTATAAACCACCATACAGATCAATAAACGTTGCCTGAAGCTAAAGACAAAGACATCTGACTTCTGTCCTACAAACCCATTGCATCACTTACCCTTTATAGGCAGCATCTTGCCTCCCATGACCCAGGGCAGCTACTGACCACAGAGGGTCCTATGTGTCCAAACTAGGATTTGGGGATTCTCACGTGTAGTTGAATAAAATCTGACAAGAAGAAACTTACTTTTTGTCGGGTGAAATGTTAATGCCATTGGCTGAATAAAACCCAGCTGCTACTTCTTTAACTTCTTTTGGACTGTAGTAAACCACATTTGACCAAGTTAAACCCAAGTACATCTCCAAGAACATCAAGATGAAGTCAGAGAAGTAGTGGTCATTGGTAGCATAGAAGCTGTCAGGCCCCACAGCTACTACATCATTCACACTGGAAAAGAAAGGAGAGAAAGAAAGAAAAGAACGAAATGGGGGTTATGAAGAAGCACCCAAAGACTGCACAGAATCCAGCCAGGACACAGCCACTCCATGGTCACAAAGGGGCTGCAATTACAGCTTTTACCTCAAATTACAACTTTTACAATCACTGTGTTGTTTAGAGCCTCCCTTTTTACTTCTATTTTCCTTTTCTTATGCACCAGAATTGCGCAGTGCTGAAAGCTGAACAGGACGGTGAGACATAAACTGGAAATCTGGCTACCTGCTTACAAGACCACGGAAATTTTTCTCTTTTGATTACATTCAGCTGGAAACCAGAAAACCAGCAGGAGTTGTGAGAGCTTTATCTTTCAGGCTACCTTTATCTTACAGTCATGTTTCAGACCAAGTACAGTACAGACCAAGAAAATTCTGTATGGAAATATGAGAAAAGAAGAAGTTGGAAGTATGCTTAATTTACAAAACAGCAAATTCAGAATAACAGAGTATCTGAAGATTCCTATTTTCAGGGAACTGATAATGGGTTACATGAGAGAAGAAAAGGATGCCAAACTAATTCACTACTAATTCACTGGCATCAATCACAGTGGAGCTCAAGACTGACTTAGTGGCACAGCTGTTAAAACTCTCATTACAGAAGAGACTGAAGGAATATCATTTTTAATGGCATGGATAAAAAGTACTTGATAAGAGAAACCAGACATCTAGTTAAAGACAAAATATCCTGTATTAATAATACCCTGAAACAAAAAACATCTGACTTTGGATTTTACCAAAATAAGCTTGTTCTTTTGGGGAAAGACTACATTTGGATCCAATACCTTGTCAGAAGGTCGTGTCGAATGGTTTTCAGATGTACAAGAGAATTGTCATCTTCCATAAATTTAAACAATTCTACTGTGCTCTTCTGGTGTGGATGATTCACAACAAAGAGGTACACGGTGTCATCTTAAAAGAAGGAAAAGGAAAAAGCTGGATTTCGCTAGATCTCTGCAACAGCAATGTGGAACAATTCGGGGTTTGGTGCATTTCCCTCCTGGCTCTTCAGAGGCAGAATGAGTACCAAACCAATGCAGGATCCAATGCAACTGGATCCAGATCTCCATCTATCCAGTGCCATGGTTCAGGCCATGTAAACGAGATTTTTACTGTTTCTACCACGATGGAAGTAAAGTAAGAGCTTTTTATTTGTGCCCAGGCCATTGGATTTTGCAGTCTGATGCCGTACAGTGGCTGGTTGTATGGAATATAGCCACAGTCGGCTAGGAAGGAGGGATGGAACCCCAGCAAATTTGGTCCCTTTGGTTTACTTACCATGTTGCCTGAGAAAGCTGCAGTCAAGACTTCTCTTTTACTCCGTAATACTGCAGTACCTCTACCCAGCTGTGTTGGTGTCTCACTAGCCTAAACTAGCCACCATCAATTTCTCCAGTGGAACTTCTCTTAAAGGATGCCTGCCTTGGGGAGCAGGTGAAGCTGCAGGAATGGGTCTCTTTGAGCATATTCAGGACTTCTAGTTGACTTGCTAAAAGCTCCAGTGAAACAACAGGGGAAAAGAGGGGAAGGTCAGCACAGAGGGGTGGTCATGGACAGCCACAGGGGAGCGCTCACTGCCTCCCTGCTGCCTGACCACTGCTGATCAGTGAAGCACGTGTCTCCTGGAGACCCTTGAAGCCAAGGGTGACAGATATAAACTGGTGAGGTTAATCTTATGTGGCTTTCAACTTTTCAAACATCTCCCATGCTTGCTTTCTTTTCTATATAGAGCGCATCTTTCTGTCTTGGGCAGTTTGAGACCATGTGAAAAGGCATTTGGTTCAGCAGCCAACTTTTAGAAAAGAACCCCCAAAAGACCAAATGCCTGAAAACTACTTTCTCTCCCATGGTGTGCTGGTTTCTGGGGGTACCAGAGAGAGGTTTCTGGCAAGGCCCCAGAGAGATTTCTGCTTGTAGCCCTTAGGGTGAGGTTTACTACCATCACGTATTAAAGTTCTCCTTACCTTCATCTATGTAAGTGCTGATCCCATGAGGGTTAAATGACCCCAAATCAAACCCGCGGCTGATTCTCAGTTCAGATGCTTTTGGCTTTTTTTCATTCAAATCCATCAAAAAAATTTCGCCTGGCTTGTCTGGTGCAAAGCTCTTCAATCCTGGGTATTTCAAACCCTGTAAAACCAAAACATAAGATCATTTCTGGCTGAAAGGTAAGAGTAGCACAGCACGACTGTAAATGCTGGAGCCCTGTTGGAGTCTGCAAGCACAGACCAGGTTTGCCTCCTGCTCCAGCCACCAGCTGCAATGCATCAGAGGGCCAGGCTCTCCTGTCCCTGGTGAGCCCTGAGGTCATGGAACACAGGGAGCAAGCCAGGCCTTGGGCCAAAGGAGGCATGCTGCATGGGACAAAGCCTTCTACCCTGTGCTGGCTCACCTTCTGTCCTTCCCAGGTGAGAATGGGATAGTTCTGCTGCTCCTCCAAGCTCACCGCATCCTACAGCCACCATCAAGGTGCCACCAGCCCCACCATGGTGCCATAACACCATGCCAAGCATCCCCGCCCAGGCCTTGTCTCCATGGTGTCTCCATGGACCAGCACTGAGCAGAGCCCCAGGTACAGGACTCAGAGTGCTGCACCAGGAGACACCAAAACACCAAGCCTTCGCCAAACCACTCTGGGACAGCACAGTTTATCCAGGCTCTCCCTGTGCTTCAAACCACCCTATGAAAAGATGCTCTTGGGGGGACGATCTGGAAGACCAGCACAGCCAAGTGCATCCAACAGAAACGTGGTAAAGTCATGGTGAGGGGCAGGACTGGGGCAGCTCACACTTCTGACACAGACTTTCAGATGTGCCCAGAGCATATAAATGAAAAAAAAAAAAAAAAAACAGCTTTTGTTTTAGAAAATAATTTGTAGGCCTTTCTTCTTGATTACAAAGGGAAGTTTGAGAGTGGATAGCCTACAAGCAAAAAATCTATCAACCGGAAACAACAAAATCACCACACAAAATCTGTGGTGTTGGTTTTGTTTTTATTTTAAGAAAACAAGGAGTTGGCACACCTCTTCTACAAGGGAGAGGTTTGACATTTCAACATTTCAAGTAAGCGGCATGAAAGAAATTCAAGGTTATGCAAGTGCAATGGGATACACATGTGAGATCGGCAGCCAGCACTGTTGTGTTGAGAAGTGCACTTTCTCAAGCGAGGAAACACTGGTGAACACAACTCAGGCCTGGGCTGACCTCCAGGCTCATAGGAAAAGAGCCCATCTTGCAGGCTTCACCTATTGCCTCTGCAGATCAAGCAGAGCCTGCTCCTGCACAGAGAGGGATACTTACGGAGCTGATGAAAGCCAGCCCATTAGGAAGGATGTCAATGTCTTCTGAACCAGTTTCTGCAAAACAGAGATAAAACAGTTTCTGTCAAAAGGCATAAAACATTCCCCACTGAAAAATCTCCCATCTAGCACAGTTCCAGCTCACACAATGCCACTGTCTCACATGGCTGCTTGATAGATAAAGCCCAGCAGAAAAATTCAGCAGAGTACTAAAAGCGAGAGCAGCACTCTAGGTTAGGCAACAGCTCTGGAATCACCTCTTTTTGGAGGCTTACATGTCACCCCAGCACCACATGCCCTGAGCGACGCAGGATGAGCCACCTGCTTTTGGCAGCTCTGCTCTGCAGCAGGCCATCAGTGCAGGCTCTGGATGAAGGGATTTCCAGGGCAGGACCGCAGGGATCGCTCAGCCCCTACACCCACGTAAGGCAACCCAGGGAATTTCACACACCAACTCCTGCACTTGAGCTGGGACACTTCGTTAAGTATTATAAGCAAATATTTAGTTAAAGCTCTTGAGTGACAGAGAGCCTGCTCTATCTTTAACAGCTGAGGGCTTTCATAGTCAGACCACACTTTTAACTGTGGGTCATCGCTTCCCAATATTGCCTGTTCTTGCTAGGAAAAAAGAAAGACCAGCTCACAGATGAGAGAGCTAACTGGAAATGGACAGTTAAAAAGCACAAGTTTGGGATGGGAGGAATGAAGGGAGAGCAATACCCCAAACTACTCACTACTGCTTAGAGGGAAACCGCAAATCAAAGCAAATTTGGGCACTCCTCAGCCATCTCATGGCTTGTGTGAAAGAGGACCATGGCAGGAAGAGCCAAGAAGGCTTGGCTTGTTCAGTGCTTCAGCTCCAGAAGGGAGAGGGGACCGTGCTGGGAGAGCTCTGTGTTCATTGGCGTGCACAGCAAAAGAGAGAGGAACTGATTCATCAGGTATCAGAAACTGCTACCTGTGCCACGTTGCCTAATTGTGCCACACCAGTGGCTTATTCACCACATTATCTACATAGGTTGTAAAGAAAAGTTCAACAGACCTAGAAACCTAGAAACATGATTTATTCTGCTCTTTAATTCATCTTAGTACAGTGCCTTCTGCTGATGCAGCTAACAAAAGCCACACCTGGGTTTCACGCCCAAAGGAAGTGAGTATCATGCCTATATCCCATGAATTTCTCCAAACTGCAAGCATTTCCAGCAGGTTCTGCAGCACCTTCTGGAACTTCAGGAATTGCTTCAGGACACACCTGAAGCAATTTTAGTTAGCAATTAAAAAAAAAAAATTTAGCAAAGTTAGTTTATTATAAACTAGTGATGTGATTGGACACCCACAGATAGTACTGATTCTACAAATGTGGCCCTTTCTACATATTGGTGAATGAAGTTTAGGATGACCTGCAGTTTTTTGTTTGATCCATGTTCCATGTTGCCCATATTGCACAATATTTGACAAGCAGAACAGATCAAAGTCTTCAAAAAGAGAGAGGAATGATGAAATTGTGCAGAAATAAAAGGGCCCACCAGAGAATTCTTCCATTTACTCCAGGTTTGCTTCCTTTAACATGGATGCATCGCTGTTAAAGTAATTACGATAAACTGTAGCAGCTGCCTGTGTTTCCATGTGCGGACTGGAGAGCTGAAGATCATTCTGCACAGAGCTGATCCAGCTCATCACCCGTGCCCCACTTATGAGGCCACAAGGAATATTTTAAAGACTAAAAGAACGACAGACTCTTCATTCAATCATCACATTTTAAAGGGAAAAGGCTGAGGAGGACCGAAATGCACAGAGAAATATCTTTATGCAAAGTGTGAACAAACTCATAGATATGAGTACAGCAAAAGCCCTAGTTTGAACAGTGCTACCTATGCAGCACTTAGATGTTAGGGCTGCAGCGTACAGGGCTGAGCAATATAACCCTCCTGGAATGAATTTTGGAAGGCATTTGCAAAATTGTTATTTGTATTTCTGCCAGATCAGACCAAGTTAGCTTCACGTTTTGAACACTGGGACAGAAGGAAGCTGAGGTGAGGGGCAAGCTCGGTGCGCAGGGCCCAGTTCTAGGAGCCCGGGCAGGAGCAGAACTGAGGCTCCGTAAATAGATCTGCTGCAGCCTCCATGGAAAGCCAGGTGCTCAGAATTCACCTGGTTGCCATGTAAACGTCAGGCCCAGAAGTTAACATACTGTTTGGAAGTTAAACAAAGCTATAGCTGTGATTTCCAGCTCTTCTTTCCTCATCAGAGCAGGCGTTTTGCAAAAGTCCTGAAAGACTTCAACAGTAATAGTAAAGAGCAATACGCTCAGAAGAATTACTGAGAACTGATTCTTGTATGAATCATCACCAAACGAGCATGACTCTGAGTCCTGTATGAGTAAATTGCAGCTCAGTCTTGAAGACTTGGAAAGATTTTTTCAAAGGCCATTTCTTAATGACTTCTCCCGCACATAACCCCAGGTGAAGGAACTCTGCACACAGCTATTTATTCATTGCAGCAATTTGACTTTACAAAGATGTTTGATTCTGACATGAGGATTTATGAAATGACACGGTGACTCAGCAAGCACAAAGGCTCTGCAGTCTCAACGGAAGGCTCCTTACCCATGCAAAATCCATGCAATTTCAGTAGAATATAAGGCATTTCCAAAAACACTACAGAGGGGGAAAAACCAGCCAATAAGCCACTGCTGAGCTTCAACTGTGTGATCTAGGGGAAAAGGAGTCAGACTGTGTGTTTAAAGGTAATCGTTTTACGCTCTCGTTATACTGAAGGAGAAAAAAAAAACCATAAGACAGAAACATTTCCATGCGCTAAACACACGACCTGGAGTACAAAGTCAACATTGCAGCCGCTCAGTTGAACCTCTTCACAAACCAGACTGGGACGACAAACATGACCCCTCAGTCTTTGAAGCCACTCAGCTGCCTTGTGCCAAGTGGCTTTGCGAAGAAGACATGTTTGCAAGGCACTCGTTATCAAAAAACATATATATGTATTGAAGCATTAAATACCGATGACAAAAGGTAGGGTGCCAAAGGAGCAGTTTTTTCAGTATAATTTTCTTCCTGTGGCTTGTCTCCTCCTGAAAGTCTGCTGGGTGAAATACAAAAGCATGCCAGCAAGCGAAATAACACTGCATTTGGGCTCAGAAGCTGCCTTTAGCAGTCAGTTTCAGAAGGTGACCAGACAGAAGCAGCGCACTTGGGGGCTCTGAGCACCTACCAATCCCTTTGATGAGCCAGCAATTCGGGAGGGCTACAGGGTCAACTTCTCGTGTAGCATTGAGTCTGCTCCTGCAAGAGGAAAGGGAAGGTTAACAGGTTAACAGCACACGCAGCTGCTGCCGAGCAGGTAATGCTCCTGGCTCTCTCTGCTTTATTGCCTGCCATATCTCAACAGCAAATCAAACACTGAACATGCAAAACCCAGAATGGACGATGGCAGTTGCCCCAAACAGCCAGAATGGTTACACGCTTCCCAAGATGAAGCCTTCATGATCTCGTGCCACCCACCCACCTAAAATGACAGCCACGCTTTCTTCAGGTTTCAGCCACTAAGTATAGCAGCACCCTGCAGCCAGCACTGTAGGTGAGCAGAGGGCAGCCTCCCACCACAGCCCACAGCCATTCCTGGTGCACCTGCATTTCTCCGTTTCTCATTCTGCATTAAAAAGCAGCAGCAGTGTTATTGCAAGGCACGACTGCTGACATCCTAACAACAAGCAGGACTTGGCAGTACAACTTTCAGGATTAATTTCCCTGTCCTTCCCCTTTTCTTCCTCCCACAGCACTCCTTGTCAGCCACTCTGATTTTGTAGTATCACAGCATCATTGAGGTTGGAAAAGACCTCTAAGATCACCTAGTCCAACCACCAACCCATGCCCACCATGCTCACTGACCACGTCCCTCAGTGCCACATCTACATCAGTCCCGAACACCTCCAGGGACAGTGACACCACTACCTCCCTGGACAGCCTATGCCAGTGCTTAACCACTCTTTCTGAGATGAAGTTTTTCCTACTATGCAGCCTGAACCTCTACTGGCACAACTTATGGCCTCTCATGTACACCTACAGATCCCCAGGTCACGCTTTACAGGATGAGGCACTGACAGACAGGCACTTACACATAGGTTTCTATTTCTCCCTCTCCACCACTGCACTACGTCTATGTTAATACATGAAAGGCCCCTCACTACCAGGACTGCTGTGTTTGACCATGGTAGCATGCAGTGTCATAAGCATGCATGTTGAGTTTCTATGTAAAAATTTCAAACTGGTGTCCTAGATTTTATTTCCCAAAAAGAAAGCTTTTAAACTAACATTTTCTTTCCCTTTGCATACAGACCATGAACACGTTGATACTGAGCTCCAAGTACAGGAAATTCTGAATACAAAGATCCCATAGCAAAATCTAGCCACATTTATATCATAGGTAGGTTGCTCTGAAAGTGCATGTGTCTCCTATTTATTTCCGTGGAAGCTACAACAGATTCAAAGAGCACAATAACACTATTTGATAGGACATGTTCTCAGCTACATAACTCTGTTTTTCAACACAGACACCACCACTAGCTTTGCATCAGCAATGCAGAGCTTTTTTTTTTCATCAGCAATGAACAAGAGCCTGCATGCCTTACTCGTAAAAATCTGCACCAGCAGCAGCGACCCACTGTTCCACAGCCAATATGGTGGTGTCACTGCTAGGAAAATGTTGCCCACACAGTCTATCTTTCTCTGGCCCAGACAGATAGAAGTCAGAAGGCACCAAAACCAGACCATACGGTGTATGTGGTAGGAAAGTCCAGCCAAGATCGGCAATGTGCCCCATGGTCTTCAAACTGGGATGGGGCCTGGTGTTATTTATTGCATTACAAGAGAATGACTGTTTTTACTCTGGCCTGACTCTGGAAGTTGGAGCCTTCAGCTTAGTCAGCATTGCAATGCAGTGGTCACAGCTGATGATAGTCCAGGTTCTGTGAAATCCAGAAGGATCGCTCCTTTCCTACCCTGAAAAACAGTGCACATCATTTTAACCACCGAGGGCTGCACTTTGAGCATTTTCTTTGATGGGGAATTCACATCAGCACACCATGGACTGCCGTTTTGACTCCAGCTCATGGTGGTGACATCATGTCTCATCACTGGTAATGATGTGATCCAGAAAACTGTCACTTTCAGCCTCGTATTGGCTCAGTAGATCCTGACAAACTTGTATATGGTGTTCTCTCTGTCCCTGTGTGAGAATTCGTGGGACCCACGTGGCGCAAACTCTGGGATATTCCAACACTGGCACCAGCGTTTCCATAGCACTGAAACCAATATTCAGCTCCATACACTGTTCCTTGGTTGTCAGGAATTTGTGTGAATGAGGTGACCAAGACAGTCTTCATTTTGTGGTGTGACAGCTGTGCATGGCCGTCCGGAATGTGGCTTGTCTTTCATGTTGCTGTTGCCACTGCTGAAATGCACCACCCACTGCCTCACTGTGCTCACATTCACTGCTGGGGCTCCATAAACATTCACCAAGTGTCAATGAATGTCAATGGGTGCCATTTATTCTGCATGGAGGATTTCAATGTCACGCCTTTACTTCATACACACTCCCATGTCAGATGCCATTGTGTCAGACTGCCCCTCTGCTGCCATCCGTCACACGGCAACAACATGTAATATTGGTGGGATGGTTCAACCTCTGCTGCCAGACCACTGACATCCACCTGATGTCATGGGCCAATATAACGAAATAGCAGGAAGAACTGCTGTCAGGACAGCCCTCATAGTTTTAAGCATAAACTAAACAGTAGTCTCAGTCAGTGGCATGAGAAAGATGTGGTGCAGCTGAGGACTGCATGGTATGCCAGCGCCACAGTTTTTAATCACCTCATTATGGGTTCTAACTTCACTGGGTGCTGTATCACTGACACAGGTTGTTCCCATCAGGCCTGGAGGAAGGACAAATAGGGCAGAGGAGTGCAAGGGAAAGGAGCCAAGAAAAGCTCTTGCAGGAGCTTTCCCAGCCCCCAGGAGGGATCTCAGCCCCCAGCACAGCGTGACCCCAGCTCAGGGCGATCATGCCCTGCATTCATGCTGCTGCTTCTTCCTTGGGATTTCTGCCTTCCCTATTGCAGGAGCCCTTCCCCAGCGGCCTGCAAGCCTCGCAGTGCCAAAAGCACAGCGGGAACACAGCCAGCAGCCAAGGGGAGATGATGATATCCCGACAGCATTCCCAGGGAAACACTTTGTGAACTGGAATGAGAGTAATTCAAAAGGACACTGGTCACAAGCCTGCAGCACACACAGAGGCTTTTTCAAAATGTGTCAGTTTATCTAGCTCAGGCAGCCTCAGCTACGGAGCCAGATGGCCTAGATAGCTGACCAGCCTCCCGAAAACACATCGGACCTGCAGACCAGGGGGCGCAGCTTCAGAAAAACAGGAGTTTGCCTCTTGGTGCAGCCCGGCGCTTGGCACCTCTCCTTGCTCCAGCTCCAGCCCCCCGCCTCCAGACCCACATGGAGGCACACAGCAACAACCCCTCTCCCGAGCAGCGACCCGTCACATATTCAAAGCCCTCTCTTTCACTATTCCCTTTCTCTAGGCTAAGCAGCCCCAGAACTTTCCTTCCTACCTGACAGGACTGAAAATCCCCTCTAATTGTTGGGTTTGCTTCCAGTTCCCTCCAAACCGCCTGAGTCTTTCTGGCAGCGTGCTGCTGCTATTTCAGCACAGAGCACAGGCTGGGGGCACATCGGTACTGAGTGTCATGGCATGATAACACTGTGTGTGGGCATGTGTATGAACAACAGATATCCTTTATATACACATTGTTTCTACATACATGTAGGAACATGGTGTGCATATATGAACAAGTTACATATATGCGCATTCTTCGGAGGAAAACAGTAACTCAGCATAACTCCTGTTCAAGGTTTACAAACTTGATCAGGGCTTTCTCTGGGAACAGTCAGCAGCTGCAGTGTGTCGGCAGGGGAATCTGTGTAACTTCAGCCAGAAACACACAATAACTTCTTTTTCTACTGCAGGAACTTTACTCAAGGCCTATTAGGGAGATAATAGCTGCATAAACAAACCTGATTTAAGAAGAATGAGGTCTGTAGGATCTGTAGCAATTCCTCAAGCCTAATCTTTGAAGCACTTCAGAGACTCTTGTACCATGCTACGCAGGCACAATATACCAAACTCAAGGAGCAGCAGAAGGCTGTGCTGGGCTCCTGCATTCCAGCCAGGTGGTCCCAGGGATAGTGGGGAGCTCTCTGGTGGCCCCAAGGGTGCTACTGAGAGCTCAGCGTGCAGGAAACCCACCCACGGGTGCCGGGGGATCCTGCTTTTAGTGGGAGGTCCACCTCTACCTGACTGCCAGAGGCTGCAGGGGTTGCAGACCTGTCAGGAGCTGCAGACCCGCAGGTCAGAGAGCTGGGTGCGCGTCCTTTAGCATTTGGATCCTAATTGCAATGATGCACTAGCGTGCAACAAAGTACTTCACCACCCATGAGGTTACGGGTGAATTTGTTACAGCGCCTGTGCACAGCTCAGGGGGCACAGCGAGCTTTCAACTCGGGGTGCACCTCACACGCACACGGGCTATCTACCAGCAAGAGCTCGGCCTCAGCAGGACGCAGCGCAGCATCTGCTCGCACCCACTTCCCACGTCCCGTTCGGCCAACGGGCAGCCCGCACACCCCGAGGCGGCGGACCCCCTCGCGGGGACGCGGCAGAGGCGGCATCCCGCGGCCCGGCTGCGCTCCCGCCTCTCCCGCCGCGCTCACCGGAACGCCAGAAACCGCTCCGCCACCAGCGCCGCCGCTATCCCGACGAGAGCCGCCGCCAGCACCTTCCCCATGGCCGCTCCCGGCTCCGCGCTGCCCGCCGCCTCCCGCCCCGCCCCGGGCCGCGCCGCACGGGGGCGGGGTGCGCGCAGCTCCCCCGGGCCCGGGCCGGCCCGCTGCGGGGACAGCCCTCCGTAGGGTCCACGTGCTCGTACTCCAGCGCCAAGTTCGAAGTTTCCCCGACGTCTCGACGGACGTGTTTTCAAACATACGGAATCACGAAACGTGTCTTGCCTCCTATTGAACGCGTTGCTCTCCAAGTGGAAGAAGGCTCGCGCGGGAAAGTTCCCGTAGTGCAGCCTGCTGCAGCGCCGCTTTGCTGGCGGAGCGGGTTTCCTTTCTCTGGTTACACTACAGTTATACTCGAAAGAGCACGCGCTGCTTGTGTTCTGAGTCTCATTTTTGTCCCCAAATGGGTGCAATTCACGTAGAGCTGCAGACCAGGTGTGGCCGTGCTGGGTCAGACCCGGGGCTGTTTAGCGGCAACACGTGTAACCAGAGGCTTAAGGAAGAGTAAGAAAATAAGGGGCAAGTTGAGTAATTCCCCATCAGTCATTCTCAGCTCAGTTTGAAGAGCTTCATCTATTCAGTAACACTTTATAGATGTCTTTCAAGTAGTCCCCTTTTGAAGCCAGTGGTGGTTTTATCATGCTCCTTGCTGATAAAAGACCACCTAGGCACCCTGTATGGATGGGAAAACAGCTATTTTTAGGCAGTAGTTCATCTGAAATGTGCCTAAAACAGATAATCAGTCTTCCCCAAAGATTGGCTTTTACCCAGCCTTCATTAGACAAGGAGACTCCAGGGACCAACTCAAGCTCAGATATCCCCCCCCAGCACCCTGTGGGCTGCCCGAGCAGCTACAGCAGTGCAGTACAGCAGTACAGCTACTGCCGCTCTTGCTCTGTCCCCGTTTCCCCCAAGCTCCGTTGCCTTCGGGGCAGGCAGGAGGGGCCTGGGAGTAACTTCTTTCCATGCAGTGTAGTGGCTGAAATCAGGAACGAGCTGTGTGCGCGTAACCAGGTGCTGAGTTCATGTCAAGGGGAAAATACTAGGTTGGGGAGTGGAGCGAGTGAGCAGAGCAGGGTGGTGGGATGAATCTTACACTGACTGAGCAGTTTGGAGAGAGACAAATGAAACAAGGAAAGAAGAGAGCCCCCTGTAAGCATGTCCAAGGGGATTCATTCCATCTGGAGACACAGGGGTAAGCCAGGTGAGCAGTATCCTGGGGATGGCTAGTCTTTCTCTCTCTGCTTGTGATAGATGGACGTCAGCCAGCCTGATGAGAAGACCAAAGGGAGCGCTTCCATGGCTAAGGGTAAAGGGAATCATTTTGACTGAAACTTTGGGAGTCCTAAATATGTCACATGTGGAAGATATGCCCTTTATGCCTGCTCTCTATCACATATCAGCTTATATTTTAATAGATAAGATGTAGAAGCAGTGCCCAAACAAATTTGGATTTCGCAACAAACTATTTCCAAATGTATCATGTTTGAATCATTAATGAAACACAATGTGTTGCTGAACGGACTTTTACAAAGCTGAAACTCTTACCCAGATTTTGTTCTCTCATTTACCAATGTTAACCTGAAGTAAGTTCACTGTATTTGTATTGCCAAAGTAGTTACAATGGATTTACACTAGAGAATAAAGTTCAGAATGATTCTAGAGCTCTCATGGGAGGCTGATCTGTCTCAGTATGAAAGCCTACAATGACAGCCTTAACTAGTCACTTCCAATACTGTGTTCAGTTTTGGGCCACCCACTACAAGAAAGTCATGGAGGCCCTGCAGTGTGCCCAGAGCAACAGAGCTGTGAGGGGTCTGGAGCAAAGTCTTAGAGGGAGAGGCTGAGGGAGCTGGGATTGTTCGGTCTGGAAAAGAGGAGGCTCGGGGGAGACCTTATTGCTCTCTACACCTGCCTGAAAGGAGGTTGTGGCAAGGTGGGGATTTGGCCTCTTCTCCCACCTAGCTAGTGATAGGATGAGAGGGAATGGCCTCAAGTTGTGCCAAGGGAGGTTCACTTTGGATAGTAGGAAAAATTCAGTGTCCAGAGGAGTGGTGAGGCACTGGAATGGGCTGCCCAGGGAGATGGTGGAGTCACCGTCCCTGGAGGTATTCAAGAAACATTTAGATGTCGTACTGAGGAACGTGGCTTAGTAGGGAGATACTGGTGGTAGGTGGGTGGTTGGACTGGATGATCTTGGAGGTCTCTAACCTTGGTTATTCTATGATTGTAACTAGACACACCATAAACAACTAGTAATTTGGAAAGCTACTCAGGGTGATGTCTCACTGTTATGTTGAAAATGCTTGCAAAATTTTTAGGAATCATTTTTAAATCATTTTTTTGCGCTGATTGTAATGCACAAGGTAGCGAAGGCACTGAGGGCAAACCTGATCTTCAGGCAGTAACAAGTCAGACAGCAGTCACCCTCCAAGAGTTGCTTCACCGATACTAAAACAAATTCAAAGGAGGCCCTGTGGGCACAAAGGCAAGGCAGGGCAGCCAGAAAACAACTTTGGTGCTGCTACAGCTTAACTGTAGAAACAAGGAGAAGATGTCGACATGGAGTGGAAAGTCTCAAAGAGAGACTGCTGAGATCTTAAATGAAACTCACCTGTTTTGCTGAATGTGGATCTGAGGACTATGTTGATGAGGACACATCCACCAGATTGCTGCTGACATGCAGGTGCTGCACCAGCTTCAGGTAAAAATAAAACTTGGCAAGCAAGCAAAAAGCTTACCGCAAAACCAGGCAGAAAGCACTAGCAAAGCCTTTGGCTTGTGTACTGGAAGATAAAGGTGGGGGAAAGAGCTTCAAAAGCTGCCTCACACAAAAATTACAAAAATCTTTGCAAAGGCTATGACCTAAAACAATTTTAACCCTGTTACGTGACCAAAGGGAAATTGCAGATTGCTTACTCAAATTTCTTAAGCTCTGCATTCTTCAGTTCTGCTAGGGCTAAAAAAAGTCCAGCCCACTGCTCAGCTCCCCATTGAAGAGCAGGGAGCAGAGATCCCTATGGCTGTTGAGCAGCTGCCATAGAGCAAGGCAAAGTCTCTGCTCACACCTCACCACTGTATGTAAATACAATGTCACCAGTTAGTTAGAAAACTGGGATTTGTGATAATGGCCTAGTGAACAGATGGTGTCCCAAGGGGTTCAAGGATACAGATTCTTAGAGCCTTTTGCAAAGAAGGTAAAAACATTCCTGAAGTGACACCAAGGTGTATCAATTTTCCCAACTGCTGAGAGAAATCCATGTCAAAATGACATCAGTGGATTTGTTGGTTGTTGAAAAGGCTTTTGTAGGAACGGTCTGGCTTTCAGCCTTGTCCTAGTTTGAGGAGAGCAGAGTCAAGGTCTGTACCTGGCCCTTGTAGAGCTCACCACAGACTCCAGTGCTGTCAGCCACGAGCAGCCCAGAGGCAGGTGCATAAATTTGGATGTCCAAACAAGTTTGGGAACATATTTTGCTTATTTCATGATGGTGTGGGGTAACGCAAAAGTTCTCAGTGATGACAAGATGTCAAAACCCATGACTGTCAAAAACAGCCCTAAGCAAGGCTATGTCCTAGCACAGTTTTTGTTTACTGTCTTTTATGCAGCAGTGCTTCTTGCTGCATCTGGAAGCAGCAGCAAAGGGAGCTGCTTTACTTATTTTATAGGTGGCAGAATTGCTAAACTGGAGAGATGCCAGGCTAAATCAAAAGTCAGAGAGGTCCTCCCAGGCAATCTGCCCTTTGCTGCTGACAGAGCACTGGGTGGGCAGAATATTACCAACGGCTTTGATCGTGCTTCCATGGTTCAGCCTTGTTGCAAGCATAAAGCAAATAGTGCTGTCTTTTTCCAGGCAGAAGTGTGCTGAGCTAGTAGCGTGCCTTGCAATACAGAGCTGATGTCTTGCAGGTGAATCCTGCTGTCTTGGCTGCAAGCTGCCTCGAGCATCAGAACTGATGACAGTTGTGCAAAGGAGGGAGAGGGTCATGCAAATTTTGAAGGATTAAATCTGTGTGTGAAATGCAGGAGGCTCTTACCTTCAAATACAAGTAAAGGTGAGCAGTGTTCTTGTCATCATCGCTATTCTGCACATCCAGGGTCTCAGACAAGACAAAACTATTGTAATTAAAGTGTCACACCATTCTGCGTGCACTACTTTCATGCTCTTGAAGGTAAGTCAGGATAAATTCTTGAACACTGAGATTCAAAGCACTTCCACATATTAACCACTGCTGAGGTCTCTTGAGTGCTTAGCTACACTGGTGTGAGTACTGGTACAAGCATCACACAAAGCACACCATAAAGCTGAGTTCTGTGGTAGGAGGAGACGTATGGATAATCCAACACAACCTCACAAGCAGAGGTCTGATGCTGATTTTCAGTTGAGTTAGTTTCAGGAGGCAGGAAGCTCACTGCTGTCTGCTGTAGTACTGCATGTACAGTGATGTACTGATGCCATCACAGTCCCTCACTGAAGTGGAACAACCCAGTGACACAGAAAAGGAACAAGAGGGAAATGCCTAATTAAGCATTATTCCTCTGCTACCACCACTCACTTACGCGTTGCAAACAACAGGCACGTTTCTCAGGAAAGAAAATGCAAATGTTGAATTTTCAGGATATAGTATCTCAGTAAAAAGATACAAATGAGATCCAGAAATTCAACAGCTTTTAAAATACCACAACAGAAAGAAAGGAAGGAAATAGCCTTGACTCATGAACGCTGTGACAATCAAGAAAAGCGACTGTATACACTGTGCTACGATGTTTTGAGCTAAGATGGATGCTCTTTGGTCAAGAGTTTTAATATACACAGGTCATTTATAAAATGTGGGCTTCTTAAACTCTATTGGCACCATGAAGCATAAAGAAATGGAAATGTAGCAGAAACACAGTGCTGCTCATTTCTTCGTGAACTATGATTGCTATACCTGGTTCCTCCCTTTTTGGACTGTCCCACATGTTTACCAAAGCCTACTTTCAGATTGATATCAGTGTTAATCCAGAGTAACACAACAAAGGTTAATTTAACCTTATCTCACAGTTCCAAGCCCTGGGTGCTCTTGTTTTACCGGAGTTGCTTCAGATACATGGATGTAGATGTCTAAGCTATACTGACAGTAAGTCAATGTCTGAGCTGTAGTGACAGTAAGTCTGGAAAAGGCAAACAATTGTTGTGATACCTATAAATACAAGACATATACCTACTTATTGATTTTCTCTTACTTTTTAGCTTTAAGAATACTTCCATTCAGATATAATAGCTTATGGATACATACAGATACGTACTGTTGTAATGACGTATATGCATATAAAGATATAATTCATCTGGATTCATGAGCTACTTTGCTCTTCTTTAAGCATAAACTGTGAAGAGATAATGTGAAAAGGAATCTAGGATCCTAGCCAAAACTTGCTGAAATCTCTGAGTTGCTACACCATAGCCTCTTGTCTGAAAAATATGTGCCAAGGAGCAAAGAACGTGGCCTTGGTAGAACCAGAGCCTTTGCATAGTCCAAAAACACCCCTTATGCACTCTGCTGTTCTGGAGGACATGAAGTACGAGTGACAGGTTGAGAAGGCATAAAATGGGATGCAAGATGTGAACTTTCACTGTGCTCTCAACCTAATTCAGCTTAAGAGCAAGTTGTACATGAATTCCATCAGGCCATGATAGACCTTACAGAAAAGAAGCTTATACTTTGTGTGATTTTATTAAACGTTCTAAAAATCAACTACTCTAGCTAATATTGATGAAAATACTGGATTTCAAAAACATCTGCAATTTACTTTTAAAAGAATTTTGGAAATTTTTTATAGGACTTGTGTTCGTATTACGTTTGTATCTGAAATTCCTAGTAATAAAATCCCTATGCTGTTCTGCTAAGATCTGCACATGAAGATGAAAAACAAACAACTGTTAAAACGCTAGTGGATTTTATGAACTACATCTCCAGAAAAACTATTATCGAGTTGTACATCGTCTACGTCTAGTAAAAATTTCCAGCTGAAGTTCTTTCTTGCAATAGAAGGGAAGCAGAACCTGCTGTTTGAAAAATAGAAGGTTAATTCTGTTTTCCCACACAGTCTCCTTTGTTTGTAGAGCTAACAAGAGCTAGTTTCTGCAGGTGAAAAAGCTCAACCAAATTTAAGCGATATTATATTCTTCCAATATTTGTATCAATCAACTTTTTGCACACTCATAGTTATGTTGAGTGCAGCTTGTTTGGATTATCATTAACCTCACAGGAGTTGTTACTGCTATTAAGTCTTTCCCTGTCAGGCAGGGTGCTTTCACAGTTGCCTTGCCTTTTCAGATTCAACCACTGAAGCAACCAGATTGCTGTTTCCATTTACGCACAGAAAAGCAGAAAAGCGTGCTACCAACATGGGAGGTTGTGGAGTATTTGTTATTGTGCCATTACCTACTTTCCCATACGGACTCTCTTGGATTACACATGCTGCTGCTTTAGCTTTAGTGCTCATCACTTGTACTTCATTGCATATGGCCCTTACAAGGTACCACTAATTTAGTTTACTCATTAACAGTCCAGATAATATATTATCTGTTTATTCTTTTGGCATACTCCCACATAGTTGCTCCCAGATGGTAATTAGATTGTTGAAGCTTATCTGCATGGGATTTATGCAGGTTAGGACAGCCCTGCTGTGGCACCACAGATTTCCTAACACAGATACTTGGTTGCAGCGTATCTGAACTTTGAGCAGAAGAGAAAACTGTCCAAAAACTTATGTTTTCTGAATTTTAAAGAAAATAAATTTGATTCTGGTGATGAAGATATCTCTCCTGATTAATTGGTGTAAGGAGTTTACTCAAGTCACATAGATCTTTTCCATTTAGCCAATAATGCCACTGATGTGAATTAGAAGGAGCCAAGATGACAGCCAGAGCCTCAGGCTGGTGTGGGCGAGTTCCAGCACCACATGTGAAAGTGTGAAGATCAGAGGAAAACCATAACCTGGCTGAAGATAAGACCTCTCTCTTCCATCACCCAAAGAGTCCCTGTGGCTGTTCTCATGTCACTGTGAGGTCGCCATGGGGTTTACACTCCTTGGGGACTAGCGGCCTGGCAGCCCATGCCACCCCAGCACTTTGGCCATTAGTAGAGCACCTGGCAGACAGTGGGGCAGGCCCAGTGCTGGACATTGGGCACTTCCCTGGGGACAGACAGGGACATGGGCCAGCTGTGGGTCCCATCGGTAGGGCCTATGGCAGGGCAGGGCTGTGGGGAGCTGGAGTCCAATTCTGCTTTGGCTTCACTGGGCAGAGCTGGCAGTACCAGGGCTGACGTGGGGTCCTGGGCCTGGTTGGATAGGGATGCCTCAGGGGACGAGGACAGACAGGTCTATTTGTGCCCTCAGCGCCCTGGCATGCATTTGATATCAGATTCTGAAGCAAAAATACCCTTTTCAGGAATAGGTTATTTTCAGCTTGCCTTATACTTCATGAAGGAAAATTAGTATTTCCAGAATGTGTCTAATGTGTTTTTGACAATTTCAGACAGGTGGAGTTGCATCCTACAGACATCGCCACAACCTTCCAGAAGGTGATGTGAAAAATGCAGGAGTCAGATGACTCCATGGTAGATATTTGGGCAAAGGAGGAAAAAAGTTTTCCTGTCTGGTTAGAGCATTGTTCTGCTGCATAAGCCTTCTTATGTTTTGTCAGCGACACAGAAGTCTGGTCTTGAGAAAAGGTGATGGCAAAAAATGAAAAACTGCATCTTCTCCTGCCTACATACCATTGCTTCAGAAACATTCCCACTACCTCTCCCAGTGCAAAAAACCTTACAGCAGCCTCGCGAGGAGAGGATAGAGTGGTTCACAGGTTCCTTCAGACTGTTATTCCTTGGGAGAAGATGTATCTCAAGCAGGAATATAAACAACACTTCAAGTTACCGTTTCTCAAAGGGAAGTACGTTATTGACAAGATTAGGGCTGTGACTGGGTGGTAAGTGGGTTGATATTGTTAAAGACTGGTTATAAAGTGTTTTCTTGAAATAGCAAGGCTGTCCTCCAAGTGCTTTTCAGTTTTAGATAGCTTTAGATGCAATTCACCAGACCTCTGACATGACTATTATATTGGTACTAAAAGGTACCAGTATCCCAAAGCTTTTGATACTTCAGAACTCATTCTAGATTAGTGTGCTCTGTTGGTGACAGAGAAATCACAGAAAATGCAACATTTTGTCTTTCTGGCTCTCACATAATTATTGAATAGGAAGAGCCAAAGTCATAACCTTTGTTTTAAACTCAATCCAGCCTCTTACTGAGTTAATTGAGAATACAGTTAGAAAAAGACAGAACACGAAAAGAATAAAAAATGGTTAAATGAGGGCTTGGCCCGCAGAAAGAAAAAAAAAGCAAAGCAAAAATAAAGCCTATATCCTATTCCTAAAAAGGCTACTGAGGAAATTGTGATTGGTCACTATGGCAACAGATTTTTAAATGGAAATAAAATTCTTTTAATATTGCAAGCACATTTTGCTATACAGGTCTAGTAAATGCATACAGACCTCATTAAAGTGAATTTAATTTTGCAATAGGCATTCCATATAATGTTATGGACACCAGTACATGAAGAATCAAAATTTAAATGGTTCTAAGATGTGTATGGTTTTACCATGTTAGTGCTTCAAACAATCAGAGGCAAATGGTAACAGTTATTTTCTTTCCTCAGGAAATCTTTTAATAACTGGTGCAAATCAAGGCAACCGTAAACTTAAAGGAGAAATATTTGCTTTTGTTTTCCCAGCTTTTATACTAATGGACTCAGGATGGTGAATCAAAATATTTGTGCAATAGAAGAATTTGTTCATATAGCCCCCACGCTGATGGCCGGTGGGGGTGTAAAGATTCTTGCTCCCTTTGCTTTGCAGCTCTCACAATAGAGCCAAGGCTAAGCCAGCCTTGCATCATTCATGCACAGTTCTGATACCTGTCAATAAGAGCCAGAAGTCCTGCAGTGTGAACAAGATTTCTCCAATAAAAACAGCGTTTAATATGCACATTTTTTTTTAGGCTAACATTGCTATCCTGTTACTTACTCAACTAACGATTTGATCTGTCACATTCAGGGAAGGTAGATCTTAATACTAGAAAGGAGCAAGCTTAACAGCTTCTGTTGCTTAGAAATGAAACAAACAAACCACTGTTTATCAGTGACTGATTTATCATGAAACAGTGGGAAACACAGGGAACAGGAGAGATTGAAAACATTCATCAAAACCTCTGGCACATTCATATGAGTGAATGGTATTTATGAACCACTGCAGGCCTGCATTGTCCCTACCTGCATCCCCACTTCAAATAGCCTTGTTTATGCACTACTAATTTAGTGATATCTCATCTTCCCTCTTCATATATTCCACCCTTTTGTCAGAGTATTCCACATGCTTTATTTCAACATCAATTTTATTCCTTCAGAATAAGGAATTCAGGAACAGTCTTATTCTGAGTAGCAAACAGCTGGATGCTTGATGGCTGTTCAGAGAATATTGCTTCTGCTGGATGTGTTAATATGCCTTCATGCCTTAATGTTTGGACCCCAAAGGGCTGGTGTTTCAGAGCACTGCTACACTTGCAAAACTGGAAATCCTTTCACGCTTTGGCTGTTTGCCTGTCCTTAGACCTCAAGTCACCTTATTTGATACATATCTAGTATATAGGAAAGATCTCACCCACACCAGCTGAGCTCCACACAAGTGTGATTTCAGCAGGCAAGGCAGAAGTGGCTGGAGCAGCCTGGTGAGAATGTCTCACCCACAGCTAGCGACTGTCAGAGTGCTGCGGCAGACAGCCCTGCCAGGGAGCCCGGCCAAGTCACAATCCGGCCTAAAAGAGGGCAGGGGAGACACAGCCGCCTGTGGGGCTCTTCCTCCATGCGGTGAATTGTTTTTGTCTCACTGCTGTGAAGCAACCCTTGTGTTTAAAGAAGTACTGCTTTCCACAAACTTCATTTAAGCCCATAGTTCTTGCCTGTTTTCATCTGGATGAAGAAGTGTAAGAGATTCATGTCATAAGTTTGCTTACAAAATCCCACTGCTTTAAATATTGTCAGATGCTACAATACGAAGCTGAAAACAAACAAACAAAAAAAACTTTGAAGATGGAAATAGCAATCATGCAAACCACAAAGAAATACATGGAAGAACGAGCTATGCTTTTGTTATGAAGCTTTCGGTCTTCATAACAAAAGAACATCATCTTTGTGAGAACAACATTCAGGATTCCTGGCATCAATCTTTGGTTTCCTAATATACATCCCTTAAGATAAAGCACGTCCTTGGTACACATTTCTAAATTATACTTCTTTTACTGAAGACAGAAGTGGAAGGCCCGGACTCTGGAAGGTTCCCAGCTCCAGGGAGTGTGATTGCCAGTATCTCAGAAGTCTGATGTCTAAGTGACTCTGAAAATCTGGGATGTTTTTTTCTCCATCCATAGCAAATGAGAAGAAGAATGAAACAATGCAACACAAAACAAGAGGAGGAATCCAAAATGATGACACATGGTGTGTTTCAAGTTAACCATCCACAGGGTTGAGTTTACAGAGAGGATTTTCTCAAAGTATGACTTATAAGCTGAGCACCTGAAGAATATAGTTTGTACCTATTCTACTAAGAAATAAAGCAGGAAGTTTTACATAACCTTCTCAGCCAGCATTCTGGAAGAAGAAAATCTGATTAAATATAACACTGTCTAAAGCAGGCAGAAGGATATACAACAAGGAAAAAAGATCAATATAAATATTAGAAGTAAGTAAAAGGACTGGGGTTAATTCTGCCTGGGAACTGAGAGCAGCCAAGGGGAAACAAGGGACCTTTGAGCAGTGTGGGAAGCAGGGCGGCAGATTCCTCCTGATGCTGCTGGTGCTCTAAGTACCACGGCAGGGCAAGGGTTGCCATCACTTCTGCAACAGCATTTTTAAGAGCATGTACTGTTCAGAAGAGATGAAAGAGTGGGATTAACTCAGTGATCTGTTTCTTGCTTCAGGGCCACAGATCTGAAAGTCAGTACGTTTCCTCCTTTAACGTGCCAGGCTTCTGAGCAGTGCAGACGGTGTCACATGGAGGCTGTATTATTCCTGCTTAAGTAACCCGCTTTAGCCAGCAACCTGCTGGGGGAAGGAAAGGGCAGAGCTCAAGTCTCACCAGCTCACATGCTGCTGCCAGGCTCAGAGTTGCAGGCTGCATGCTGTGTCCCATGGTTCCCCCCAGCACCGCTGCTGACCAGCAATGGGATGTGCGTGCTTCAGCTGTCAGCCAGGATGGTTTTCTGTATTGCAGCTGAGAATGACTCCTCCATTTGCATTAGAACCATTCTTTTGGAGCATTCTTCCTTTTGCTGGCCGTCTGCCTGCCCCAGCATTGGGTTCGGGATGTTGATCTTGACCTCCAGATCTCCACAATCAGGGTCATTCCCAGTACCACTGGGAGGTGTGAGCTTTGTGGCTGCAGCACGTTGCTGCTCTGTATGGGCAGGTGCCAGCAAGGGCCCTGGCTCCCCCAGCCTCCCCAGGAGACACACTCTGCACAGTCTGCCAGTACACTTTCTCTTTAAGGCTATATTTGTTTTTTATTACCACATCACTGGCTTTCATTTAAGCTCCTCTCATAATATCACCCTGGTGCTCCTCATGCCCTCCCCTTTGGGCAGGTTTCCCCAGCTCAGCAATGCTGCTCAGTGCCCAGCCTAATAGAACACGTGGCCCACTGAGACCAGTGTAAATATTTCCCTTGCCTTCAGCGGACTTCGGACAAGCCTGCAATAACCCTCTTTACTGGACAAAGAGGGGCCTAAGCAGCCCATCTGCAGTCAGTGATGGCACTCACATTGCCTGAAGTGTGCCCCAAAAGCATTCCCTTCCCTTCTCCTTGTGACACTCCTTCACAGTGAGTTCTTCTGCCCTAAATTAATCACATAGGAGGAACAGACCCAGCCAGCCTGATGAGATACGGGTGTCTGTGAGCCTGTGGCTTGTCCTGTGAGGAGGGGTGCTGGGTGGCACTGCGTGCAGCTGAAGGAAGGCCTGGGAGATGAGGGGTGGGAGCTGTCTTCCCTCTGAAAATGCGCATCTGCATTAGCTGTGTCATTTACACCACTGATTCTAAATACGGCAACCATGTTTCTTAGTGGATGCAGTGTGTGCGTCTGCACGGTGCCGTCACAGCGGCCTCAAGTCTAACCTATAAATATAATTAATGCTGGTAGCGTTGTTTATATTAAACAAGTGATGAGCCATTGTTTCGCTGTGAGATGTTCCGAATATTTGGCAGCCCTGGAGCTTGAATGACATCAGTTTTATATTTCAATAGCAAACTGCCACCTTGTGGTATGGTGGGGAGAAATCTGTAGGAAATCATGTACGGCAAAAAGAGAGAGATGTTGTAAAAATTGGTCTCTTAGCCCCACCAATGGCTTGCCATATTTACCTAGTCTTAAATATATCTTTAATACACTTAGAAGAAATAATTATTATTTTTTTTTTATCTTCCAATAGAAAGTTCATCTGGTCTTTTGTTATTATTTGTCGGTCTAAAATACCAGTTACTTATTCTCACATGTAATTGTACTGAAATCACCAGTGTACTTTTATATGAATAGATATTCAAGGTTAGATTAAAGTGCAGCTTACAGGAGAGCCATAGATATAACGGCAATAGGTATCTACCGTTGTTTCTCTATTTTAAACTAATTAATTAAACTAATTAAATCTAATTAATTAAATCTTGTCTCAAGATTTTTATGAGAATCGGAGCACAGCCATACCAGATGCTCACCGAAGGTGAGCAAATAGTGCATCTGAGGTGCACTCCCTGAGCATCCTCTTGGGCTATGACAAATGAGAGCTGTTCGTAATCAGCTTTCTCTTTCACTGTGGGCCCAGCTCTCTCAAATTACTTCACTTTGGTTGTCAACCAAGGGCAAGCACAGTGGGCCAGTATATGTGCAGCTTGGGCATCTCAGCCTTCAGGTGGCAGAGCTGCGTGGAGATGTTTTCTATATATGATCCTTTCTGTGTATGGCTGGATTGAATGTCCATGTGTCATCTAATGCTTCCCATGATAGGCAGATGAAAAACTAGTCCATATCAAACCAAAAAGTGTAACTGAGGTCAACTATGTATCTGCTTTGCACATCCAAGACTTCTCAGGAACATAGTGGTTAAAATAATAAAATAGTGTGAGTAACAAGAAGTCCATAGGATCTGGGTTCACATTTGTCCCTCTGCTCATGCCAAACAAGCATTAACACTTTCCTTAAAGCATGGGGTGGAGTTATCTGCTGAGAAGAGCAAAGTAAGAGGGAGACAGGAGGGGGTGTAATCATATGGTGAGCGTGATGCTGACCCTCCTTAAGTAAGCCCAGAAAGACACAGACAAGTTGCATGCAGCCTATAGCACCAGGACAAGATGTTTTCCTTCCATTGTCTTTGTTACAAGCCTGAGTGCAATACTTAAGGAAAGTATTTTTTACAAAGTATTTTTTACATATAGACAGGTGCTCACAGATTTCTCAGTTCTTTATGAACTGCTGTCCTGTAATATCTCTGGTGAGCACTGACTCAGGAGTGAGCGATGCTGCAGGTGCCTGAAGAGCCCAGCCCCTGGAACACCTACACAGAGGCTGCCCTGACTTAGAGCATCATCTAGATTTCATGTCTCCATCAGTCTGCTTGGAAGCCAAACTCAAGGGAAAAGTAGACACAAAGATTTCTTCTTCATGGTTGTGTGCAGTCTGCCCAGCTGGGTGGTTTAAACCAAGTATGAAGAGCCTTCTTCTAGCTATGGTCCCATCACATGGCCCAAGCAGGTGCATGTGTGAGCCACTTCTACGAGAGGCCTGGTAGCAGCTCATGTTGGCTGAGTCATGGGTTTGCATCAGCACAGACCAGTGTTGACACAGAGACAGGGCTGGCACAATTAGAAAATAAAGGGAGGAGGTGTTCAACGGAGGCTGGGATTGTGAGACAGAGGGGGGAGTGGCTGGGGGATAGACAGTATTTAATTGAAAGGTATGTAGGGTGAGAGGAGAAGTGTCTATGGAGCTGTGCGGCCTCTTCAGCTTGCACAAGTTAATTTGCAATAAAGGCCCTGTGGTGTATGAGCACCCCATCCCATCCTGCAGCCATACACCTCTGCGGCATTTCTCCTTCTGGGGGCACTTCCACCTGCCACTGCTATGGTCCCTGAGCAAACTGAGGCACTTCTGCTGCTCAGGGCGTTATAGAGGGGACTGGGCTGGATCAACACAGCCGTGCTCAAGGCTTTATGTACTGGGGCAGCTGTGAGCCCTGCATGCTGGGGACTCTAGTGGAGGCCTGGTCTGACGGCCAGAGGAATGAAAGCAGGACCAACGGGACCAGTACTGTCCTGCCAAGAGTGAGCTTCCTCCCACTAGAGGAGTGCCCCGTGAAGTGATTTTTTATTTCTGAAATGCTTTAGTTGGAAGGTAGAGAGAGCATCACATCACACTGCCATCAGTAAATCAGCAATAGTAACTGTGAAAGGAAATGTGTGTTTCTCCAGCTGAGAAACAGCACCCAGGACTAATGTCATGGCAGGAGCAGCGGTTAACCATGTGGTTAATGAAGCTTAATGTGTATAAAACCTGTAGAGAAAATATTTCTTCTGGTGTTATTGCTAGTAAGTCTGTCCTCACTTTCATAAAAAGAGCGTGGTGATATCTAAGAGTGGTATTTTGATGCCTGAAATGCTCTTCATATAAATAGAACAAGCAGATCAGCATGACCAAGTGATAAAATTACCTTCTGGTCTTCAGGAACTTCAGCATGTAACTGCGCTATAGGGACCTCAGTGTACCCCTCTTCACAGCACAAATAAATACGTTTGGAAATGGAGGTGGAGGAGGCATATGAAAAAGGAGAGAATAAGCAGGGGAAAATGACTCGAGCTGAAGCTGCAAAATTAGTGAAAAAGAACTTTCTGGAAGCCCTGAAGTCTAATGACTATGAAACACTGGAAGATCTCTTGAACCAAAAGAAAATAGATGTGGACACGGTGTTCGAAGTGGAAGATGAGAAACTGATTCTGGCATCCTACAAACAAGGTAAACACCATGGCATTCACAGGACAGGAAGTAGCTGGGCTTGGGGAGTTTTCCAGAAGCTGTGGCCTTGTGTCCCTTCTAAATCTGCAGCGTAATGTGGCTCACAGGGAACGGTGTCAGGAGGCTCATGTGGCTGCAGCCACCGCCGGAGAGGAGCTTAGCTGTGCTGCTGGCCTTGGCGGAGGGCAGGCCAGAGAGCAGCACCGGCCTCTGTGCCACCCAGGCACCACTGCAGCCCTAGGGAAGCCTGGAAAGAGGAGACCTTTGCTATTTCCTCTCAGAGGATTTGAGCGCAAGGCCCAGAATAGGCCCATGCCATAAAGTATACAAATTTCTTGCATGTTCTCCATCACATTAACAGAACATTTAGAAACACAAAATATTTTATCTCTTCCTTTTTCAATTTTCAGTAGTTCGATGAATTCTCCTTAGCTTATAGGGTCTAAAGAAATCCTGTGGACTTGAATGTTGCTGGCGGGGAGAAGCTGTATTTTTGAGGCTCACAGAAAGCAAGGATGTGCTAGTTCATCAAACCAGAGAAGTCTTAAGGAGAAACAACACAACCAGGCAAGACTTCCCACCTGTTTGGGAGTTTACCAAATCCAAACCAGCTGTCAGACAGATATTGAATTTCCCAAAACTTCCAATTTAAAACAATGAATCAAATCTGCTTTCTGCTAAAATTAACATACATAGTTACCTACTTGCTAAAAAGACTCCTCATGGGTATCTGGAAGACAGTAATGCCAGCTTTTGCCAGAAGTTAAGCGTGCATGAAGATAAACACCAGTCTTAGCAGCACAGCAAATACCCTTATTTTTTCTTTATTCATTTTTTTTTCCTGAGACATAACAGAGGGACAACATCCCTCCTCTTCTCTTTTCCTGTGTTTACCTGATATTTAATGATCAGCCTCTGTTCTTCTGATTGCATAAGGGTGAGGATGATTCAGCCAGGAGTTCCTTTGGGGACAGCATCTGAACTAACCCACACAATGATGAATGTATCCTAAAATACATTTTCTTCTGTCCTCAGCCGGCTAAAATGCATTTTGGTTGTGGTTTGAAACTGCAGAAGTAATGCTTGGATTTTTAACTGTGGATATTTTGGCAACAAGAACTAACCTCTCTTTTGGACAAGCCTCTCATTTTTTCAAATGGTAGAGGGATAAATGTAACCCATGGCCTAAATCACAGCAGTGTATCTGCAGAAGGCACTCCATCAGTTATCATGCAAATTTTGCTTTTTGGGAGGAGGATTTGCTTGAGGACAGAATGCTGTTAAGCTTTCAAACTGGTTGAGCTCTGCCACAGCCCCAGGAAACAAAGGAGAAGCCACCAGTGGCAGAGGGGCTTTGCTACCTCTCTTACAAGGGGCCCCCAATTTGGCGACCATGGCTTCTTTTCACCCCAGAAATAGGTGAGTTGAAAGAGGCCTCCCGCATAGGCTGTTCCTGCTGCCTGCCCAGTGCCAGGTCTCATCCCTTTGGGATCAGGGATGTCTGCGGCTCTGGGTAGAGGACATGGACATCTGTGAGCATCACTCACTCACAGCAGCACAAAGGAGATAAAGGGTGGTCTCAGATAGGAAAACTGTGGCTGTGTGATGGGATAACTTAGCTTTTAAGGACCACTTTCCTACTGTGACATGTCATTTAGGGCTCACGTATATTTTTGGCCCCTCAGGCTCAACTCAGTGTAGGATCAGGTTGGTTAAAAAGAGAAATGCAAAATGTGAATCCAGGTGGGGAAATGACTTAGGAAACCTGCTATGCTGTGTGCATAGACTCTGGGATATAACACACTTACTTTGCACCAAGCCTGGGGATGTGATGACAAGGTTTTTCTCTCTGCCAACAGCAGTTTGTTTCTGTCTACCTCTTTCCTCTCTCCATCTCTCTTCCTATCTAATCTGATACATATGAAACTGTAAAGGTTGTATCCATCTGAAATGAAGGTGGAAAATCTAGAGCTCAAGTCTCAAAAATTAAGGTCTGAATTAATTTGGCATCATTACACATCTGTAGTGCTTTCTTGTCTTTTAAATAATAAGAATATTTACCAGAAACTTGTCCAAGGAGATTGAAATAAATTAAACCAACAACATTTTATAGGCACATTCTAGCTAAAAAGCAGCTGCTATACCTTAAAAATAAATATAGAAAAGGATAAAAAGGAAGTTTTAGTCTTCTCCTGCCCTTCTGCACAGTACTATTATAGTTTTCTTTTTTAAAGCAAATGATCATAGTAATCATTTCAGAGACTATCTCTGTGCAGTCATGAAACATGTAGACATATCTTGAGAACAAACATTTAAGTGTTCTTTGGTCTTACACCTGTTTGTAAGCGGGGAGGAAAAAAGAATAATGTGATGTTTTCAGACAAAAATCTGAACATTTTGGAGCCAAATTTTGTGCCGAACTGCACCTGCTTCCATTTGGCTCTTCCACCTAAATCACATCAGCATCAAAACTCCTCACTCCATGCCCTTCAGGGGTAGTAGCTGGCAGAAGGGCTGTGATACTTTGCCACTCTGCCACATTGTTGGGGATTGTCTTCATGCAATGCATCACTAGGAGTACAAATCCAGCTCCCAGGACATGAAGTCTTGCAGTGTCCCATGCAGACACAGCAGGATGAGCTATCCATTGAGTCACAGGTCCAAGCAGATTCAACATTCTTATTCCAATACCACCTTTGTTCAGTTGTTGGCAGACTGAAGAATCTGTTGCCCACATATTTTTCAGCTGATGGTATTTCAAATGCTCTGAGCTTTTTCTAAAGATTATTATTCAGTCTACAGAGGTCACTAGAAAAACAAAAGTTGCCATCAGTTCAACCACATGAGAATTATCACTCCAAAAGGCAGAGTGTTCAGCACACATAGTGGAAGTACCTAATGAAAATGAAGTTATGCTTGAGAGAACTTTGTGTGCACACAACTCTAGCTGGTAAAATTACAGCAAATTAAGCTGAAGCTCCGATCTTTCCTTCCTCCTCAGTTGTTCTCAGTAGATGGATAATGCAAAGGAAAATCTTAGCCAAGGATGGTAACACTTTTTTGCTTTGTACAGGATACTGGCTGCCTAGTTACAAATTAAAAATATCCTGGGCAACTGGACTTCATCTGGCTGTCATGTATGGGCATGTGGAGAGTCTTTCAGTCCTGCTCAATCACAAAGCTACAATCAACTGCCGGCCCAACGGGAAAGCCGCAATCCACATAGCGTGTGAAACAGCAAATGTTGAGTGTCTCAAGATCCTCTGCAACCATGGAGCTAAGCTGAACTGCTTTTCAATGAGTGGGCAGGCGCCTTTGCACTTCTGTACAACACTAACCTCCATTCCTTGTGCCCAGCAGCTGATTTGGAGAGGTAAGGGAAAGTTCTGGATGGTCTCTGTGGTCTTTCCTAGGAGGCAAGTTTCCAAGTCCCTGTGTATTTATCCTTCCCAGCCACAGCTGACTTGCCTGCTCATCTCTGACTCCTTCTCCTCATCTCTTTGATTAGCTGAAGTTTCTCCCCTCCCTCCTTGTCCCTGGCCACCAGCCCTTGCTCCAGGGTCAGTTCCCATTTCAATGCCTCCAGCCCACTGCACGGTCAGACCCCAGCAGCAGAGCTCGGAATCAGGGAATTTCTTTTTCTCTACTTTTTTTTTTCTGTCTTCCTCATCTAGATTTACTACTAAAAGTAAAACTAAAATCGTATTCAAGTGCACCTCTAGCTTGTTCTTTCTTGCACAGATTTCCTTGTTCTCCATAAATTCTTCCATCCACTTGTGTTTTAAGACCTAGCCCTGACAGAACAAGTGTAGTTTTTCATACTGTCTCTTAGTTTGCCAGTAGTCAAATTCTTACATCTATATAGGAACTATGGGAAAAAGGCTATTATATAAGATTTTGCTTTCCTGAAGCTAGATATATTATATCTCTGATTGGCTGTAGCAAATGAAGCTATGAATAGATGCAGTTCACAGATAAATATATTGATGTTCCTTTCACTGTGTCCTTAACACAAGGAAGCTGACTTGGGACTTTTTAAGAGAGATATAAAGGGTATACCAAAGGCAGGCAGCTCCAAGTCCTGAGTTACAAATAGATTGATTCCCTTATTTATCACACTGTGCCATGCCAAATACAAACACCTTCAGCGTTTTGCTACATATGTTGTTATTGAAAGCTTCTCTTGAGATACAGAGACCAAGTATGATTTGTGGGAAAGGGGATCTGAAACCGCAAATGAATAACCACATTGCATTACTTCTGCTGAGAAGATACATATTATTTTGTTTGTTAGAAAGGAAAATAAATGCTGCCAGTTGTATCCTGCCCAAAGCAAACAGGCCCGACAGCAGGAGCTGCATTTGCTACCATGGAAAAGCTTAAAAGTCGAATGTTACAAAATGCAGCAAATGAAAGGATGTATTCTGCAGGCTTTCTCCACCCATCCATCAGCAAGCAAATAACAGTGCTATGCAAGCCATCCTCTTTCCCCAAGTGCTCTGTAAACTTGAATTTCTATGTAAGCTAAAAGCACAGACTACAAACAAAATGGGCACGGTCTGGAGCAAATTGCAGCAGGTGTGTGCACACAGCACCACCCAAAAGTTGTTGGCAGGTGTTTGCTGATGCCCTGAGCTGAGGTTTCCAGAGGTATCTCCCATCCCACCATCTGCACCCAGTGGTGTCACACCAGGTCAGTTCATCCCTTTCTGGCTTGGGCAACTGGCCAACCAGGCAGAGCTCTGCCTGGATTTGTTTACCACCTCCAAATTTATGTTGCTGATACACTCATGGACATGTAACGAGAGTAACACCCAGCTGGGTTTAATGGGATTAGCACACAGCCCAGTGGTAATTTCTGACTCCTCTTTCTCCCTCTCAGTCACTACTCCTCAGTCTTAGCGTAGTTTGGCCATGTAAGGCCCACCTGGCTGCAGAGGAGTGGCCATACAACTTGCTCTTGGCTCTTGCACGAGTGCTTTATTAACTGCTTGCCAAGGCTCAGGGTTCAAGGAAGCCGCTCTCGGCCACCCAGCTGCCAGCATTGACTTCAGCACCTTCGACCACTGGAAGAACACCCTTGCCCTCCCCAGCCTGCTGGCTCTGCTGTACATTGATATGTAACAGTATGTATAAACACCATGTGTACACTATAAATATATGTTTCATACTGTAGTTTTGCTTTTCTCTGGGGAATGGGGTCTTGCCAACCTTTTCTCTGTTCTAATAAGCAGTGTTCAGTATTCTTCCCCTCAGTAATTTGCATTTCTTTAGAGCAAATTGCTGGTAGCTGGAAAGGACGAGGGAAAATCCCGCTGAGCGAGGGGGGAGCCCGACAGCCTGTGCTGCTTCGCCAACTGCAGCCCGGGGCCCGGGCCTGTCCGTCCGTCCGTCCATCCTGCGGCAGCTCCCGTGCCGGGCAGCAGATGGCGATGTTGCATCAGTTGGGATGTAAATTCGGTGCAAACAGAGCTGCTACACTGTGGAATTAAAGAATCCTTCCCTTCCTCCCTTCCTCCCTTCCTCCCCTTCCTCCCCTTCCTCCCCTTCCTCCCCTTCCTCCCCTCCCTACCCCCTTGCCCCCTTCCCCCCTCCCTCCCTCCCTCCCTCTCTTCCTCCCTCCCTTCCTTTTTCAAATATCATCTATGGAGTAGGAGCAGCAATCTCATTTTTCCTTCAGTTCTTTATAGAAGAAAGTACTTCAGAAAGAGATTTGAACCTGAATGCTGCTCCAAAACAATGATGTTTAGATAAGGTGCTCCATCTGCTCAGGGCTGATCTATGACACTGGAAGAGGGATCCAAGAATCTGAAGTTTTTAAGGGTTTCCCAGAGGCCTAAGAAATGCAGAATCTACATCTCTTACTATTTGCATTACTACAAGCATCTTTCAAGATAAATGCCCATCCCCACCACCTCCTTGGGTAACACAACTCTAGCAGAGAGGTGTCTGAACCAGGATTTTGTTGCCTTGACTGTTTCCAATAACCTTTCCTTGTCAGGAGCCAACGTGAACATAAAAACCAACAACCAAGATGAAGAGACCCCTCTGCACACTGTCGCACGTTTGGGTATCCCCGAGCTCGTGGCTTTCTATGTGGAACAAGGGGCGCAGGTCGATGCTCTCAACGCCCACATGGAGACACCCCTGGCTTGTGCAGCCTACTGGGCCCTCCACTACAAGGACCAGACATACAGCCCCGACCACCACCTCATCTGCCGGATGCTCTTAGACTATAAAGCTGAAGTGAATGCTCGTGATGAGGACTTCAAATCTCCACTCCACAAAGCTGCCTGGAACTGTGATCATGTACTGCTTCATATGCTGCTGGAGGCAGGAGCAGAAGCCAACATCATGGATGTCAATGGCTGTGCACCCCTACAGTATATCATAAAAGTGACATCTGTGAGGCCAGCTGCCCAGCCTGACATCTGCTACCAGCTGCTACTGAATCATGGAGCAGCCAGGATATATCCCCTGCAGTTCCACAAGGTTAAGGATGACTTTGTACAGAGCAGAGAGATGGAGAGAGAGGATGACTTGAACAGGAGGGAGATGAGAAAGCCAAACCTCAGAGTCTGATAATATTGGGATTGCAGGAGTCCTATGAACTATAGTCCCAGAATGCCCAAAATCTTGTGAGATGATCAGTTGTAAGACATGTATCATTGTTCATGCCAGAAAAATGGCCCAGGTCCAATTTTCATTCTCAATCAGCCTGAAAATACAAACTCTAAATGTTGGCTCAAGCCCAGTTTTTCAGAGCTGATTGACACTACCATTTCAGAAAATCTACATGCTTTCATCAAACCTCGCTCCAAATATACTTAACTGGGTCGTAGGAAATGTATATTTTGTGGCCTGGAGAAAATATAAGATGGTTTGTTTTGTCCCTTCTGACCTTTAAAAATACAAATCCATTCAAACTGAGACGGACCTCAGTGAAATTTTGGCTTATTCCCTGGGAATGAGAGAAAATAAGGGGAAATTCTAAATCTGGGCTCATAGTTGATGGGGAAAAAAAGTAATAATTGCAGGATCCCTCCCAAAGAATTTCTAAAGGTCTTCAAAACCAAAAGGCACTGTAGTTGGCAGATCTCTTACATCAAGCAACAAAGTAAGCTTGTTGTAGTCAGGACTCATTCTCTCATCCCTGCCCTGAGCATATCTGTACTTCTCCATTGTACATACAACATTTCAACAAGCCAAGCAATCAGAAATCTTTGAAAAAAATGCCAAAGCTTTGGTTGTACCCTCCTGGGCCTAGAATGAGCTGCCCCTGTCTGTAGCAAAATAACTTCCATTTTTCTAAGGTGTGTTTAAGAGCCAGACTTGGGGTCTCCTCTTCCTGTAGCATGATGTTTAACCCAGGGGGATGTTCTACAGTTTTATTTGTGAAAGCCTGTCCACGGTGTGTGTTAAAATGTACATAGTATGGTGTGAATGCAAAGCATTACTCCATGAATGTGAGTGACAATAAGCTTTGTTGTTTTTTTTTTAACTTCTCTGCACAAAGCAGTGTAGATGGGGTTTGTGTCTTTTTCAGCACCAACTCCATCCTGTCCTAAGTCTTTAGATGTGTATATTTCAGCGTGTCCTTACGCTGCTCTTGCCAAGCAGCCAGGGTGGCCCCAGCTTCTTGGTGTTACTTATGATCCCTATGCATCCTACCTACAGGTGCTACAAGCCTGTCATTCCTATCCCAGGGCTGTGGAGGTGGTCGTTAACAGCTATGAACACATCAAATCAACTTCGAAGTGGAAAGCTGCCATACCTGATGATGTCTTTGAGGTAAGCTCTTACAAGGTTGCAAAGGAGTAAAATCCAAGCTTGATATTTATTATCTATATCTGGCCACAGGAAAATGACTATGCTTTTGAAAGTGAATAACATACCAGGCCAGCTCTATGGGCTTTTCACTCCTGCTGAGATCTGTGTGCTGGGAGGTGAAGGAGAGAAGCTTAATGCCCTGAACCGCTCATACTATTTTGTGTTTTACAGCGGCACCAGGATTTCTATGACTCCTTATTCAGTGTGTGCAGCAATTCACCACGGTCCCTCATGCACTTATGCAGATGTGCTATTCGGATGACATTGTCAGAACGATGCCACCGAGGTGTCCCCTTGCTCTCCATCCCACTGTCGATGAAAAGGTACTTGCTGCTGGAACCAGAAGGAATAATTTACTGAGCCAGTGCCATGCTGCTGCCTGCACCATCATGGAGCTGCAGGCTCTGTGCTCATGCAGATCTTCACTTCTTTGTGGCCTGGCACTCACTGGCCCTTCTTGGAGACTCCTCAGGGAAGCAGAGCTGGAAAGGCACCTCCAACTGAACACATCCCCGGATGCTTTGTTCAGCCTAGTGTGAACAACCCAAGCAATGATGTTTCTATTTCTGTCAGTATTTAATCCACTGTCTGATATTGTTAGATTCAATCTGAGCAGCCCTTAGTACTGTTTCACTGCAGTTTTCTTTAGTTGTCATTTAAGGAGTGAGAGAAAGGATACTGTCAAAAAGTAGCATGTTCATTAGTCATAGGAATGCTTTCCCAGACAGAAATGGGCAAACTGAATTGTATCATGACCACAGTCAGGATTGCATTAGTTTGCTATGGATCAGTATTGAATTTGGGATTCATTCATTGTTCACTACACCTGTCTGTACCTTATAAAGCTTTGTCATAATACTATCCTTTTTAATTGTAATATTTTTTTCCGTTATCTATCATAGCATGGGAGAGGGACTGAAATCCACAGCACTGACATTTCTGTGTGTTCTTATTCATGCCTTGGTAGCTTTTAGAAGATACTGCCTCTGTTTCCACTCTCACAGTGACCTGCATTAAATTCACATCCTGGAGTGGAGAAGGCAGATGCCCTGGACTTAACCGTGTCAGCTCACACACATACACACATCCTTCAGGATGGTGCTGGGTGGGATCCATGTAGAATATGAAAATTTCTGTCTGTTGATTACAAAAGGATCCTGACCTATTAACATGGATGATATATCTCATTTTTGGGCAGCTAAGCACAGGTGAAAAGAATTCCACCTTAACTGAAAGGTGTTTTCACAGTGGAGAGACTTGGGCTGAGCTGTTTCAGACTTGTCAACTGTTGGTGCCTTTGAACGAGCTTGTGCTGGTTCCCTGGAAATGGTTTCTCCTGGCAGAGCTGTTGTCTCCAGCTCAAGAGAAGAAATGCAGGGCACACTGTAGGTATCCTGCAGCAACAGTAATGTATGATTTGACCTATAGATAAAACCTATTTTTACTCCTATTTTTTTAGTTTGATGCAGTCCATTTGCATTGTTCTTCTTTTAGACTCCGATAACTCTGGGCTCTGATAAAAGGGAGGTGAGCTGAGCCTGTCATCAGAAGTCAGCAACCCCTGACTTCTCACTGCATCTCTGGATGATGCTGTGGTTCCTTACTATCATTATTAACTCTTTGCAAGAGAGCCCACAGCTTGCTGGGCTTTTTCCATCTATACAGGAGCAGCCAAGCTGTTCAGTACCTCCGTGCTTTGCAAAGTGGCAAGAACAGCACCCAAAGAAATGTGCAGATTATTTAGTATTATAAATCACTTTGCTGACAGAAAGCACAGTGATAAGAGCTCTTACTATTAGTGCCTAACAAGCATTACATCTATATCAAAAGCTGTCCCGCAGTCATTGGGGAATCATAGGATCACACAGGTTGGAATAGGCCTTCAAAATCATCAAGTCCAGCCACCAACCTGACCTGCTGAGTGCCATCAATACACCGTGTCCCTCAGTGCCAGTCAAGCCCTCTACTTTATTAAAATGATGAAAGGTTTCTAAAATGAATTTTGAGGGACTGGGAAAACTTAGGTAATATAAAGCCACTGTTTTTCTAAATAATGCATCTGTGTAAGTCAGGAATGGGGAAGAGGACTTGCCAGCAGGACAAGGCAAGCAAATATTTGTTTCTTTCTGAACAGCCTGACAGTGGGACAAGCTGCACAGTCCAGAAAAGACAGATGGAGGTGCCTGGTTTTACTTTGAAGGCATACTCATACTGGTGGCTTCAGGAAGTGAGATTCTGCATCTGGAAGAGGGAGGTTTAAGGCAGAACAATAGCAGTGTTTTTGACCTGTCGTAGTGAGGACTCTCTTGCTGAGAGAAAAGAAAAAAAGACTGTCACCACTGTTCCTAAATTCTCCCTGATCCTCCCTCTTCACTTTGAAAAAGCTTAATTTTCATTCTGCAGGCACCCAGTCTCACTTCCAAGCTTTGTACCCAAGCAGGTGCCAGATTACAGCCATTGTGGGATCTGACAGAGAGCACAGTGGGATCAGGCTGATTATAGTCATAGAAATTTGCAAGCTGTTAAAAACATTGGAGAACATCCCCACTGCAGGAAAAAAAAAAAAAAAAAAAAAAAAAAGACTAATTGATGCACTTTAATTGGTTCTGTTGTTGGAGTTAGAAAAGCAACAGTAAGCAAACCTTGTTACCTTTTAACATTTCTTTCCTTTTAAATCGTACTGCAGCGCACAGTAAGACTAAGAACTAGTTTCTGTGCACTAGATGGAGCTGCCCAAGTGAGGCATGGGGGCACCTGATATTTGTTAAATTTACTGGATGCGCAGTCTTATCACTCTTAGTGCAGATTCCTTGAAGATTCACACTGTCATATAACTTCTGACCATGCCTGTATGTTTCCAAAGCTGCAACCAATTGGATGGCTGCAAATGGAAATAGAGAGAGACCAGGCTGCAACCCTTATGCTGTAAGCTCGAACCCAATCATGAGCTAAAATAGAAAATTAGTTTCAGGGTTGCTTGGTGTTTTCTGTAAAATTATTATTATTATTATTATTATTATTATTATTATTTAAATTTATTTGTGCTGTTTGTCTTCTCAGTAAAAATGTAGTCATGTCTGAGAAATTTTCACTGCATTTCACAGCCTGTTAGAATATTTAAAGCACACAAGAGCACAAAGAATGAACTGTTGTTTCCCACTGGCAACCCTTTCCCGCAGCTCCATTAGTGACTTGACAATAGACAACAACCTCGTGCTTGTTAGTAGGTGCATAAGAAGAGATTCTTAAGCCAAATACTTTGTTATTCCATCTACAGACATAGACGTAGAGACAATCCACATGTTTCTGTGGGCCAGTGCAGAGCCATAATCCAGTTTCTCACAGGCATTCACTTTGTATATTGCTCTTACAATAATTTTAATCCTTCCCCTTTTGATATCTGACTGGATCCAGCTTGACTCAAAACTCCATGGATTTATCCACAGAGAGAGCATGTAGGTGAAACCAAAATCAAAGTCAATCTAAAAGTGTTCAGGACTGTGTTTTCGTTCAAAATCTTTAAACAACTATTCACATTTGGTCAGACTTCAGAAACCAGGACACTGAGCCTGAAACAGCACGACTAGAGAAGCTCTATAGCACTGCTGCTGGTCATGCGTGTCTCATGCCAAGGAGAGGAGCCAGAGACTGCAAAGTGGCAACTCGGGAAACGGCAAGAGGAAGCAGCTCATCTTACGCAGCTCCTTCTGAGCCTGTAGCAAATCAGTCATCCTTGGGACAGGCTACTTTTCCAGTGTTGCTTGTAGATGGTGGGGAAAGCTATTTTCTCTGTTGTCTCCCACTGTGTGCAGAGCTACCAAGACCTTGTGAGTTGCACAAGGCTTAAGAATGAAGCAAGTATATTTTCTCTCTGCAAAGGTGACTTTGTAAACAACTGTCTGCATATAGAATGGTCCTAGAGCACAATGTACTTTATTAATGTGCTCCATAATGATACTTTAAAGCAATACCCAACAGTCAGTGGCACAAAATCCCCCTTTAAACACAAGCTACCTATAAGAGTCTATTGGTTGACTGAATGGCAGCAACACTCAGTCTCAGGGCCTTCAGCTCAAGGCCCACATCCCTCACTCCTCTCGGAGCATGCATTAAGTACACTAGTGCACAGAGATGAGCTTATGTTATAAAGAAGAAAAAGTTCAAAGCCCAGACTATAAATATAACGCTCTGGGACCACATGGAACAGGTAGCCAGGATCTCAGTCTCTTTCTGCCTTTAGCACTTATAAAGCCAGCAAGGGAAGGAGACAAGCTGGCTGCAGTCCTTCCCATGCTCTGACATGGCCTTGGCACCAGGGCAGTGTGGAGAATGCTGTGGCTGCCTGAATCATCTTGGAAAGTTTAGGACCAAAATTGCTGACTAGAAGAAAGCAGACTGCATGGGTCTGTATGTGCATTGGCACGTGAGTTCATTCATAGGATCATAGAATCACCGAGGCTGGAAAAGACCTCCAAGATTGTCTAGTCCAGCCATTCACCCACCACAAATACTCCCCACTAAAGCATGTCTCTTAGCACAGCATCTAAAGGTTTCTTGAACACCTACAGGGGAAGTGACTTCACCATCTCCCTGGGCACCCCATTCCATCACCTGACCACTCTTTTGGAGAATAAATTTTTCCTAACATCCAACATGAATCTCTCCTGATGCAACTTGAGGCCATTCCCTCCAGTCCTATATCTAGTTACACGGGAGAAGAGGCCAAAATCCACTTTGCCACAACTTCCTTTCAAGTAGTTGTAAAGTTCAGGTAGTTGACTCTTCATATGTGAAGAGACTTGGAGGGATATTCCAGTCAAATCTTTTCTCTGATTCAGAAAAGAGCTTTTCAACTCAAGTCAGGGTATCAGGGCTGAAGCCAATACATTCTACAAGAATTTTGGCATTAGTGAAATTTTCTTTCTTCAAAACCACTTACCATCTTGAAAGATCATTTCTTTCCATGGGGCAATCTGTTACAGCCTATATACCAGTTCTGACAGAATCAACTGCTATGATTGTGAGTTTATTTATATCTCCCAACCAGGGCAAGACTGACAACTATTTCTATAAAATGTCAGAAACACAATTATTAGGGGCAGGGGGAAGGTTCTGGTCTGCCATGAAAGGCAGCAGCTTTACTTTTAGCTGAAAGTACTGCTGTGCCAATTAAAACGATCACAGAGGCCCTGGTCCTTCATATTATAGGAATGCCCTTTCAAAATGCACTAAGACTTTTGGCAGCACATTTTGCCCGTGGGACAAATGCCTGTAAATTTAATATACAAGGGTTCCGTTTTTGAGATTGGAAGGAAGATTGAAACAGTCTGGGGTGGCCTGTGCTGTTATATACCTTTATTAAACTTGGAAAAGCCAAGGAGGCATGCTAGCTTTTCAGCATGCTCAAAGCTTTGCAGGGCTCTTGATGGGCTGCTGCTGCTTTTCTGAAATGCTGCAAGATACAGGTGGGTCGGACACAGCAATATTTCCATTTACTTTCAGGATATGGAAGTAGCATTTCCCTGTGCTCCCTAGGGTTTGCACTTCTACTAAATGACAGTGCAGAACATGCTATTAGCAGAGATGCCAAAGCCTAGCTAGTGTCTGACATCTTAACCTCCCTAAGAATTATATTAAAGTAGTGGAAAGATCTACCACAGTCTTTATTTGGGAACGGCAGGAACTTCTGCTACAGCAGATGAGTGAGCGGGTCAGAAAAGATTGCTATATACAGCAACTGTCAGATGAAATCTGTTGGCTGCTTAGAAATTTTTTTTTCTGACCATTTCTCCAAACACATCCTAAGCTTCGTAACACATGAAGCGGAAAGGTGACTAAGACTGCTATGCATTCCAATGACCTGTTTGATTTTAATACACAGTTAACATTTCCTTAGCCCTTTGCCTTGCACAGGCACCCCATGAAACGCTGCTAAATTACAATTAAGGCATTTGAAACAAGGACAGAAGGGCACAGGATGATTTTTACACCACTGGTGAATTGCTGTGTTCTTTTCAACGAGGGCTGGCTAGGGATGCTGCTACCAGCCTTTTGCTGTACCAGAATACATCTGCACTTCAGCCTTTTATCAGTGCAATTGATATGGCTCCTAGGCTATTTACACTGCAATTAGCACTGGGTTAGATTATGTCAACAGTGACTGTCGACAGGGAGCTGCACTGGGTACAGCAATAAGCTTGCTGTCTATTTTTGGGAGATGGATTTGAATGCAGACAAGTTTGGTCAAGAAAAGGGATCTTCACCTGTTCCTGATAACCTCACAAAACCCACCAGCTGGTGAAGGGCCAAGAACAGATAACTTAAGATCTGAGGAGAAACAAGCAGGAACAGAAGAGTAACGACACTTCTAGAAAGCCTGCTTCAGAATAATGCTCTGTAAAAGAGGGAAGAGAATGGTGGGACATATAAATGCACGGACTCTGGCTCAAGCAGTACAAAAACAGGGGTGCTGCAAAAGGGCAGGGCAGTGCCTTGGCAGGACACAGGCACATGGCACGTTGGAGAGCCAGGCTGAGGAGACATTGTGATCAGTACAAAGCTGTTTTCTGACAGAAAGTAACAGAAGTATTTTAACCTCCATGCAGAGAAAAAACCACCCGATAGAGCCAACTACAGAGAAGTCCATTGAATCACATCTACCTACCAAAGCTTAGATAGAGCCAGCACTTCTGTGAGTCACTCCTGTTGTTTCCCAGTGTGCACGGCTCCCACGAACTCAAGGTCGTGCTGTCTGCCTGTGTCAGCACTGAACAAATTTCTCTGAGCTAGCCTTACTGGAAATCCCAGTATGTCATCCAGGTCCATTTCTCCCATAGCCTTGCCTTTCCTTTACCATAAATCCAGAGATTTCAGTGATTACTTTCTCTTTCACCTTACAGTATTTTGCTAGCTTTTGCTTAGGGCAGGTTTTTTTTTTTGTTTGTTTGTTTGTTTTTTTTGCCACAGGGAAGGAACAGTTAAAAATAATCTGAAATGAATTACACAGGCCCATGCACACACCAAGTCAAATTCTTCTCAACTGAAGGAGTTCTGACCATCTGGAAAGAAAAGCAAGGAACTTTTCTATTTACATCTGTTTGCTCATATATCAGGACACTGATTGTGTAATTTGCAGCTGCTGTGTAGATGGAGTACAGTATGTGCTGCTGCTGCATTTTCCCAGTCCTAAAGTTCTCTAATGCAACGAGGCCTGCTGTGATCTGTGGGTTGTGTGGCATTCCAGAATAAAACTGAGAGCCGATTCCTTTACTATTTTTGTTGGATTAGTAATGAAATTATTTGGAGGGTTTAACACAGGAGTATTTAGGTGTTCCCAGTCCTGTTTAAGGCAACATTTACAAATTATTTCAATGTTTTTCTGACCGTGTTCTCCGGCACTCAGGGGCTGGATTTTCTGGAGGATGCAGATGGGAGAGAGCTGTGTGCCATCCCCTCATTGTGTGTTAGCTGCTGTGCATTTGGGTGTGACATTTGGTACTCACTGCTTTCAAAATGCATTCCATGCGGCATCATGCAGTCTCCTGAATCTCATATTTTTAAAACTAGTTTTACAGCAGTTTTTTGTTTTTCTCAATGAAGAAAATGGGTTGACCTACGCACTCTGGGAACTTTAAAAACTCTGACACAGGATGGTTCATGAACCCCAGATCTCCTCTGTACCTGCTCCCTCTTCTAGCAAGGGTGGTAGAAGCCTGCTGGGCTACAGAGCCTCTCTATCTCTTTGGCTCTGCAGGCCACAGGGCTGTGTTTATCCAGCCTTCTGAAACAGAGTCTGTTCAGCTAAATGTCCCTTACTGCCTGGGTGCACAGATAGATAGATAGATTCTGGGGGGCTGTCAGCTTTCTCTCTTCTTCATATTCCAGTTGGTTGAAGCTCCACCAACACCTGACCTTCACCATCCATGCACCTCTCCATGCTGTAGGCCATTGCCCAGCCTGGCCCAGTATGTCATGGGACTGCACACTTGGTGTCACCTTAACATCCTTGTCCCTTTCCCGTAGCCTTATGAACTTTGGAGATGGCCAGGACACATCACCTGGTGTCACCTGGCCATGCTGCTGGGTTTGCAGTTACACAGCATCAGGTCCTGCCTGGTGGCTGGCACCCACTTGGGCAGCTCTTTCCAACTTGGGGTAGGGAGAGTAACAGTTCCTACTCTTTTTGGGGTGAGCTGGGTATACTGATTACAGTGGGGCAAGAGGCTCTACACAGGCAAGATCAAACTGCCAGCAGCACCTGGGACAGCCTCTAACGTGGGCCTGGACTTTGACACTGCTCCTTCGAGCAGCCTTGAGAGGAAGAGAGGGAGGGCGGTGACGTGACCAGCCCAGTTGGCCTCTTGCTGACTTGACACAAACATGTTTTCAAGTCCTCGGTGTGGCTGGCAGGGTACACGCTGTCCCATCATTTTGCTGCTTCTCTCTCTGGAGAATGTGAGAGCGACGCCAAGAGAGGCCTCTGCTGCCTCCCGCGGCCCTGATGTACACAGTGTTTTTGTTGGGGGAAAAAAAAGGATGGAAAGCTGTAAGAAGAACAAAGGAGCCAGCAGCTAACAGCTGAACAGCAGCCATGAGTTTCCTGAAGGTTGTTTTTAAGGTTTATAATCATTCTCTCCTTGCTTGCAGCAGTGTTTTCTGTCCTTTTATCGAGCACCAGCCGCAAACCTGCCCTCTACTTCAACACACCCATTCACTTCCAAGCGTCTGGAGCTACAATGACTGTGGAAAAAAAGCATGCTTAGCTTCTTTAGGCTCCCAGCCCCAAACAGCTGGAATAATCTTCCAACCTTATTGAAGCAGGCCCTCACATTGTTCAGGTTTGGACACTCTTAATCCTTTATTCTAAAAAAGCCTCAGCTGTATGAAATGAGCACCAGCTGTGGCTGGCCACTGCCATGTGCTGTGCCCTGTTCTTCTGCCTCCAGGTGCAGGCAAAGCCCTTCTATCCCATCAGAGCCTGTGGTGGCGAGAGCACAAGGACAAGCTCCTTGTTCTGCTGGACAGGGATGCACTTACCCCTCAGAGCGAGCAGCAGCTCTGCACCTCAGCTTCCCATTCTATACCCGGGCTTTTTGTCTCACCTGGTTTGAAGGACCATGGTTTATTGGTATGCCAGTTGCACTATTTTGGATTAGAGGGACAAGGCTGAAACAAGAGGTGTCAACCACCTTGGTACTTTTAAACTGGCTGTTTGTGTGTATGCACATTTCTGGTGAATGCATCTTGGATGTCTACATGTATTAACATACACCTCCCCCTTGGTGTGCCACTCCATTGTAAATTCCTCCAGCACAGCATGTGCTATTATGCAGCCCACAGGGAGAAAACAACATGAGACCATACTCTTCCCTGAGGTTATGCTCTAAAGGACTTAGAAGTGAGTATGCTTCCTGTCTTCTAGAGACCTTCAGGAGCACATGTGTCTCCCTGCTGACCAGCAGCTCAAGCTATTTTTGCTCTGTTCTTGATCTACTGATGTCAACTGGAAGCTTGCCATTGATTTCAGTGGACACAGAGTGAGCTAAAATTAATTGTCACTACTCTATTGTTCAAAATTTACATTGGTTAGTATGCTGATCACATTATATTATACTTTGTACTGCCTAAAAATGAGAAAATAAAGGTTTAGTGTACATTAGAATCATGTTACAAAGAAAAGAGCCCATTATGGAAATCAAATCAGCAGAAGTTCCCAAACCAGCTTAGAGGCAGCGTATTGATATTTTACCTATATTCTTACAAAAATGAGAACAATTGAATAACTACTTCTGGAAAGTATGATCTTCTAAAAAAAAAAAAAGAGTTTTGTAAGTGGAAACTTAATATAACACACAAATGTACTTTGATTATGCTAGAAATGTCCTAGGAATAAAGAAAGCAAACTCACTGCATTAACATAGTTCAAAGAAAAAGTAAAGAAAAGCCAACAGCTCTGCCTGAATCTCCTGTCTGTTCTCATGAAGTGAACTGACCGCCCCCTGACAGTTCATGCTGCTGAGAACAGAACTCTCATTTCCTGTAGCAGTGGATGTATTCATTCCTGGAAGGAAATAGGAGGATCTGTGATTCTTTTCTGCTCTGTTTGACTGCAGTGGTGTAGATTTAAAGTCAGGGCACATCCTCTCCCTTAGCATCAATACTCCCAGGTGGAGAATATAATTCCATTGCAAAGCAAAGAAGAAGGCAACAAGAGGTCTTCAGAGAAGGATAAAAACATCCCTTTCAGTCAGCTCTGAATACTAATCTCTACAACATAATTTCTGAGGTCTGCCTGTAGCAGTTGGTGGTGATCCAGTGAATGGCTTTGCCGTTTCTCCAGCAGCTTTAACATGGATGTTGTCATTGGAGTATACAGAAGGTGAATTTTATTTTTATTGTTTGCTCAAATTAACTGATCATCTAGTGGCCTTGAAAAATCATCAGAAGCTTTTGACAGTGTGACATTGCACCATTCCCATCCTCCAGCCACAAGAGATAAGTGCACAGGGTGCAGACTGGCACCCAAGCAGTGGGGAGCACAGGGGAAGAGGAAGGCAAGACTCCCAAGGCCCCACACGTGGAGTGATTTGGACCAGTGTTTGTTTCTGGGCAGCTCCAGAAATGGTACAAATTATGAAAACTTAAGGGTCTCCCCAGTAACATTTTCAGAATGAAGCTTTCCTCATCGTGTATTTATGTAAAACCTGAAGTGAAGCTGATTAGAAACAAGGGAGAGCTGTCAAGTGAGTTCAGACGGTTTTATGTCAGCTCCTACCAAAGCACAAACAACATTTTCTGCATCCAAAAAAAAAAAAACCACACTAAGTTTTATGCCTGAGCAAACAGCTTCCTATGGTCTGTGAAGCAATGACATACCCATTAATATCCAGAGAGGCATAAACCACCTGGACGACCTCGTCACAAAGGCTGAATTCCTCCAATAACACCCTCTGCAAGCAGGGGAGTGGCTGTAGGCCACCAATACTCTTTGCAGTGCATGTTAGGGACTGAAAGGCATGCTACCCCAATGGGAAGGAAGGGCAAGGAACCCTGCCAAGTGTTCCGCCCTGTGTACCAGACAGTTTGTTAAAAATCAACCAGAAGTGTCATGGACTGTGGTGCTTCTAGAAAAGAGGGGACCACAGGCATAAGAATGAGTGCTCAAAAAGTGCTTTAAGTGCATCTAGTTTCTTGATAGTCTTAATAATCAGCATCAGTTACAGCTAACTCCTAATTTTATGTAAAGTCATGACAGTTAATGGGGTGTCCCAAGCAGAGGCTCCAGCAGGCTGCAGGATCTTGGACAGAGCTCTCAGGTACTCGCATTGCACAGGCCTCACTGCCTGCTGCTGTTGTGAGGCACTGCAGCCAGCCCCCCAGCTGATACAGCTCTGCAGTGCTCCTGCTGGCGTCTGCTGCAGAATAAATATTGTCTGGGATTTTCCACCATCTATCTGTTAGCCAGCAATGACAGTGGTGACGCTGTTTTGAACTCTGTGCATTTGCAGCCTCCCACAGCCATCCAGAATTAGCAATGAGGTTTGACTCGTTTACCTAAGCAGACATGTTTGCTGATACTTGAGAAAGCCAAGAGCATCCATATAAGGTATTTGCATGGGCCTGGCAGCGCAGACAAAGGACCTGGGGCAGATCTCTTCTTATAGAGCAACAGATGGGAGACAGGCAGAATGCACCAGATCTTCTTGCATGGCACTGGGTCTCTTATTTTTAGGAAAATGAATGGGCTGGGAGTCAGCTTGCAGCTGAAGCCATCTGAGAATAGGTGCCTGCATGTGCCCAGGGCACCAAGGGTCCCATCACAGTTAACTGAGCTGTCTGAAGATGAGAGTGTCTGCTTTAGAATGAGCTTTCTGAGATCCTCAGGAAATATCAGCTCTGGTCGCCAGAATGGGAGCTTAGACAGTCAACTCCCACATATGCACATGCATACTTATGTAGGGCTGTGATAACACTCTGTACTTGGTGTGCTGAATCTTCTGCCAAAGCTCTCAACTTTCAGGCCCTGTCAAATAAGGTAACACAGCACAGAAGGCTCAACTTCTAAACAAAGGGGGCCTGGAGCATCTCCTATATGAAGAAAGACTGAGAGACCCAGGTCTGTTCAGCCTGGATAAGAGAAGACTGAGGGGTGGATCTCGTCATTGTGAAGTGCAGGAGTCAAGCAGATGGGGCCAGACTTTTTTCAGTGGAGCCGAGTGACAGAACAAGGGGCAATGGACAAAATCCTGAAAAACAGGAAGATACATACGGACGTAAGGAAGAACTTTTCTGCTGTTCAGAGTGACGGAGCACTGGTACAGGCTGCCCAGATGTTGTGGAGTCTCCTTCTCTGGAGATACTCAAGCCCTGTCTGGACACTTTCCTGCGTAACCTAATGTAGGGAAACCTGCCTTAGCAGGTGGTTGGAGTAGATGATCCCTAGAGGTCCCTTCCTGCAGTCCTGAACTGCAGAGTCCGTCTCAGCTGCATGAGGATGCACTGCAGCCTGCAATGGTGGTCACTCCTCTTGCTGTATTTCCCAGAGTCACAGGTCTGTCTGGGTTTTCAATGACATGACTCCAGCAAGACAGTGGGAGGTTCATTATTTAGGGTGCTACTTCTCACATAGGAGGGAATGAAGTCAGTACTTTCCTTTCTTGCCTCTTCCTGCTAGGAGCCACAAAGTAGAGAAAGGACATGTAAATCTGTGCTAATTCCACATAGGGCAATTCACTGCACGCTGTTTACTTGTTTATTCTTAAGGAATACAGAGGAGATGGGGTGAGGAGCAGCTTTGATAACTATGCCTATTTTTGTACTGGTATAAAAAAAAAAAAATGACATGAAGAAGTTTGAGAATATTCCAAAGACAGGATTGTGTTCCAGTCTTTTGTTGTGCCATCTGATGTTTGAGATGGCAGAGAAGAATTCAGACTCCCTGCATGGATCTTCTGCCCTTCCTTCCTACAGGGTAAATGGAGAGATGTCCACCAGGATGCCCTGTTCTCTCACCGTTGAATGAAAAGAGGAGCAGCATCTGGCCAGGTGCTGCGCAATGTTATTCTGTCCTAAACCTGCATGCTAGCACAGCCATGCACTACACCACTTCTATTCCTGTACTACAGGATTGGGATACAGGAATTTGAGTTGAGTTACCAGCTTCTATGAAGGGCAAAATCAGACATCAACTGAAAGCACCCCTTCCACTTTGCACTACAATGCCCCTCCAGAACTCTCACCAATTGTCTCAGCCAAGAAATGACAAATGCCAGTCTCTACATTCTGTTTACAAAAAAAGAACTTAATGACAGAGAGTTATTGGGGTTATAACCTGATTACTCAGATCATCAGCACCACTGCATGGAGAACAAGTTGTTTTTCGAGTCCAGTAGTGTTCCTTATCAAAGATATCAAGGCATATTTCGTAATAAAGCTATAGAAGGGACATTACCACACATTGAGGGCAAAGTCTGGTGTTTTTGAGAGCTTGGTGAAGTGATAGGAAAGAGATGATAATGAACAACCCCTTATCAGGCAACAGAAATTAATTTGGAGGGGTGCCCAAGGCACTAGTAACAGAATCAGTGTTAAGCATTTTATCTAACAACCTGGAAGAGAAAACAGGGGATGTTCTGGTGTTATTTCTGTTGACTTCAGGAACCTTTGTAACATCCAGATCAGGGGTAAAGGGCCGGGAGGTACAACATCTGCTTATCTTCTGTGAAACCAGAATGTCATTCAGCCATGACTAAACTTGCTGATTTCATTGCACCTCTGACATGCTGAAGGCAAGCCAATTGCAGTACCTCCAGGGTTTGCCGAGTCAGGAGTTGGGTGCATGGCCTCTTGCACTCAATGAGCTTACGTGAAGGAGGGAAAAATAAATTCCAACTTCTGGAGCCTTCTATACAGCAGGAACTGGGCTGGAACAGACTGCCTGAGAACAACATGGGGGAGATTGTGCATTACCTTGCTAGGGTCACGTGCTTGTCTGGCTTGTTGCAGGCTGCCTACATCTGCAGCTTGCCCAGCTCACAGCTGCACAGCACGCACCCTAACAGTTAGGCCATCTTATGGAAATTCAGGCAAAGGTAGTATATTGCTGGGAAAGTACAGGTCAGTGAAAGGGCCAATTGCACAGGACTGTGTTAATGCAGTACAGTCTGCTGTGTCCAACAGCCATAGCTCCATTTTAAACCAGCCCTTACAACCCAGTTGCCCTATTGTTCCAGAACTGTACAGCACATTTTGTGCAAGGAAAGAGATTATCACCTAGATTTCCAGTAGGAAGCCTTTACATGAAGTGCAGTTTGTTGTGAATCATTTGGCAGTGAAATAATTTGATTTTTCCTGCAACTGTTGCACGGCAGCAGTCTTGGGCATGACAGACAAGAAGTCTGTCGCTTACCCATTCGGCTTCTGAAACCACTCATTTTGAGATTGTCACCGATTTATCTTGTGCAAGTTGTTTTTTCCCCCTCTATTAAGACTCCAAGAAAACTTGCTTACCCTTATTCTGCAGCTAGGAACCTGCAGAGTAGGCAAGACATTAGTAATCAAGTCTGTAGTAACTGATTACAAAAATCACATCAGGAGTTAAATGTAAAATGCAAAGAAAATTAAAACAGACTAATAGGACTACGCTGAAAAGAATTCCTTAAGCAAGTCACTGTATACCATGTTTGCTTATGTGCCAGCAAATGAGAGAAAGTATTCATGGTAAAAAAAAAAAAAAAAAGCCTTAAAACAGTTGTTTTAACTGCAGATTTCTTCACAACCTGAAACTACATCACATATGGCATGTCTGATGTCTCTTGAAACTTCACATTGAACTACACATGCAGTATACTTCTTAACAGAAATAAAAGATAGTAGACAATCATTAGAAAGATTTTATTACAAAATTATTTCAGTATCTACAAACAAGTAAAAGGTTTAAAACTACAGCTCTACTTCCAGAAATAAAAATTCAGTAAAGGCTGAAAAAGATGCATTTTATCTAGGCAGAGAGCCCTTAACGAGTTTTTTTTAATACTAAAGGAGACTCCATAAGGTTTCCTTAAGTGCTACACGCGTCTGTCTTCATTGTATGTTCCGCATATACAACTTTGAGATTATACTTATCCAGAAAGCCCCTATTTGCAAGCACTATTACAGACATTCATTTACAGCACCCACATGCTTCAGATGCTTTTAAAACAGACATAGCTTCAGCTACTGCAGCTTGAAGCTGTAATGTTACAGATCTACAGTCTATCACAAGATCATAAATCACATTCAAGCATTACTGAGTGCAGACAAAGAGGTATTGTGTTTACTTAACAATAACTATCTAGGCATATTTTTGTGACCTCATATTCAATACAAGGTCAAAGTATTCAAGTATATTACGGCAGTGAAAGCAGTTTTTTCACACCTGTATTTTCTAGAGAAAGATATTTCAGTTTTGTTATCCATTTCATTCACTGAGTGAGTGAAAATACTCCTGAACTGGTGACCTTTGGTGATTGCAGCTTATTCACTGGGGTAGGAGTTGCCTCAATGCAGTATTAAAGTCAATATGCTCAGTAGTTATCACGATTACTTCTAAACTTCCTATTTGAAATAAATGAACAGAATACTATTTTGTTTTCCATTGAGAAATCTATCCCCCAGAAGCTTTTAGAACACAAAAGGTAGATCTAGCTTTCTCTCACCGCTATTAAAAAAGCATTTGCTATTCACAGTAGACTGTAGAGTAGATTTCTTGCCAACGAATACAAATCTGCTTTAGAAAACTGTCACATCACTGAGCAGGATGCTTTAAATACTGTATTTGCAACTTTCTTCCAGGAATCATATACGCTTAACATAGTGATGCTAGTTAGTCAATAATTCAAGTAACATTATACAGCCCTAATGAACCTTAACTGTCCAGATGAGAAACTTCCATTACTTTAAGTAAATTTTATTACTTTACTTATGAGGAGGGGGAAAAAAAAGATCCACAAAGATAAGAAAGGTAGAAGCTTACTAAGAATGGACCATTTCCTCAACAGCTCTCTCCCACTGGCACTCCTCCTGTGGCAATTCCCCTCTTGCTGTTGATAAAAACTATTATAAAAGTTATCAGTGCTGTTGATGTTTTCAGTCTCATTTCTTAAGACCTTTCCACTACAAAGGACAGTTCTTAGAACAACATTCTACTTCAACACCACTCTTCCTGAAAACCCAACAGACTTTCAGTGCCCATCACAGCTCTCAAGGTGTCAAATCCCCATATACTTTTAGACAGTGTGGTCCAATACATAGTTGACAAAGATGGTAGTAGACAGATTTTGGTTCTGTGCACTGAACCTGCTAGTTATCTAACAGTGACAAAAAAGAACCACAGGATAACATTTTAAATATACTGTTTCCCACGTCATGCTCGCATAACACAGTATCACCAAAACCTTCATTTCAACTTGCACATCTGACTTCAGTTCCTGGAAAATCCTAACTTACTTGGCACACACTTTCCTGAGCACTGAGATATAGACTAGATGTAAGCCAGCCTCATGGCTGTTAATACCAAGTTGCTTCATTAAAATCTCTTAGTTATGTTATGCACAGGAGCCTTAGCTTTTCCATCAACAGCTTAAAGAAACACAAAATGAAGTATAACTCAGAGCAAGACATCACTTAAGAATGATTACTGGAATATATAGGGTTGCTTCTTTTGTTAAGACGTGACTTCCTTGCATGTGGAAAACATTGGCTCCCTCCCTCCTTCCTGGTCAGGGTCTATTTGGGTGCTGGCAGTCTGATAGCAAAGTGAAAGGATATTTTCCAGATGTTCTAAATGCAGCTTTTAAGTACAGGTACACCTATTGACCTGAGGAGTTCTGTAAGATGAGCTGCTGATATCTATTCTAGGAGAAAAATGTATACCAGCTTAACTGATATATTTATCAGTATCAAAATTCAAGCATTAGACAGGACTTAAATTGCACACCTCTGCCACATAAAGTCTTTGATCACAACAAAAATAGCCTGAGTTTCCTCTATACACATATCTCTTCTTTAAAGACATATATGCACTTCTATTTTCTTCAGCCTGAAGTTCACAGCAAGATTTTACATTTGACGTATACAGACTAGGCTATAGCATCTTCAGCTTCTTCCTCTTCTGCCAGTCGTGCAACGGAAGAATTTGCCTGTTTGGAGGTAGATGAGTACTTCCAAACACTAGTCTCTGATAAGCCAGCTTGATCCCCTTGGGTGTCTTTGATATCCACTTCCCTTCAGAGAGCTGCAGTCTGCTTTGGGCCTTTACTTGGGATGCACCAGTCATCTGCCTCTGAAGTTGCTTGGTAATGTTTGGAAGCAGATTTGTTAAAAACCGGAAGTTTTTCTACTGATTCTGTTGATAGGGCCTAAAAAGAAATAGAAATTACACTGAGAAAATTCATGCTGTATACATCAAGAATTAGTAAAGTGACACCACAGAGTAAATTTACACAAGCATTTCTGTAATTGTTGCAACAGTTAACTTGCTCTAGTACCTAAGTTCACCATCTAAGTTTTTCAGGACAAACACAGTAACATCAGATCATATTTATGCATTTGTATAGGCTTTAAAAGGTATTCTGTTACCTGTTTTCAAAATAACCCTGAAAGCACTAGAAAAGAAACACACAGAACTACAGAGAAACTTCAAAATGTGATCTTTTCCTACCTATGTATTCTGCAGCTAAGGGCTTACTCAGACTCCTTCACTATTAGTCTACATAGACTTCCTTGTCAGAGTAAAGAAAGGACAGTAAGGGAACCAAAACACCTGCTACCCACATCTTCTCATTTCCATTACTTCACTCTACCCCATACTTCCTACTCTATAAACCAGGAGACACCAAATCTACCCAACAGAACAATCTCTGAATTTGATTTCAAGCTCTCATCAGTATTTATTCAAGATACAGCTAAGTATCTTGAACAATAAGAACAAAAAAGCAACAGCTTGTTTAAACTCACTGGCATTTCTTTTTTTTTTAAAAAAAAAAAAAAACTTTTGTATTCATCAGAGAATTCATTTACCTATAGCATGATGTTGAAGTAGTCACTTCACTGCATTAACAGTGGTTATCAATGTTCATTTAGTTTTATGCAATCAAAATACATACCTTCAAGTAGATAATAGCATCTGTTCCATAACCACATATGGAGTAAAGATTTAGGTCTCCTTGGAAGTATTTGGCATATAGACGGGAAATTGGCAAGCCATACCCAAAGCCAGCCTAAAAAGTACAGTACAAAATGAATTTTGTGTTAGCTCTTATGACTTAGAAATAAATGGCCAGAAAATTTTCAGAGACCCTAGACTTCAGAAGTCCTTTGCACTTTCTCTTATTAGAAGAGATCTCTAATCAGTTTCACATGGAAACTGACTATTTAAAACAAATCTCCATCTAGGAGGAAAGATGTAGATATACCCAAATCTTACTGTCACGCATTACACTTCTGTGCTTTCCTCATCCAGTTTCCACTAGTACAGCTTGATTAGTGTAGGTTTTCTACTAGTAGATAACTAAACACATCCCATTTTCCTTGCCTTTATAAAGACAGCACTTCTAGTAAGTTTGATGACTGAGTGCGGGTGAAGATCAAGTAAATTATTGTTATTGGAGCAGAAGAAAAATCAGATTAGGTTGGAATATCCATCTCTGTTTATACCTTTGAAGGCACATTCATTGAGCTAGCTATTCAATTTATTTCATAGAATGTTAATTCTCATCTATGAAGCACAATCTTTGCATTCCCTACAAAACAGTAGGGTAGACAGCGTTCATTATTTATTATTAACCTGCCCGATACTTATAGCAACTTGAGCATTGAAATCATCTTACAAGAGGAGTTTGTCGACCATCATCCATCCTTGGCCTTGGCGCTGTGGAATACATGTAGCTAAACAGCTGCTCAATTTTCCTTACCGGAACACCACCTCCTCTGTCAGAAATCTGATTTAAAGGAGAATAAAGTTAACTAGGATCATGCATTGAACCCAATATTTAAAGTACTGGTATTTAACAAATTCTTCCAACAATAATAAAAGCTATTTGTTTCACAGAATATTGTTTTTCAATTATATAATTGCTCTAGATGTATGCTATCAACAGAAAGCTAACATGTACTGTTTTTAATCTGTTGTCACAGAACTTGTGGCAAGTTCTAATAGAATTTGCTGCAGCACATGCAATCATAAGGATTATGTTAAGGCCATATAGTAGATGGCCAATGTGATACCTTAATGGCCAGGTCTTCTTGTCCTAGAACAACTGTTACTTCAACTGGAGAGAGGGAAGGACTGTTCTCTTGAAATTCAACTGTTGCCCTCATTGAATTCTATGGAAATGAAGGTTGCCATTATCAATGTTGAATCTATGCATTAAAATCAAATTAGTTTAATATTTCTACTACTTCACAGAAGTTAAGTGCAGTTACCACCAATTACTACCAGTGCCTAGCTTTGAGAAACACTTTGCAGCTTACTTTACATAAGAAGAGCAGGAGCTTCCACACCTAAAACACCTCCACGTTTTGAAAGCCAGACAAACCTAAGTTAAATAAACTCACACCCTTTGAAGTCAGTATGCTTCTGAGGGGAAAGCTGAGTTCAGTAGTCATTATAGACTGCCAGAACTCAGCACCCCATGTTGGCAGGCCATTAGTTCAGCCCTATCTACTACTTCAAGATGCATTACTTAACACGTAGCAGAACTGCTCTACAGTTGTCACAACCCCATGTACCACTTACTCCCTTCTCTCTACCATATCCTGTCCCAGTTGCTACCAAATATTTTCCTAGAAACTACCAAAGCTACTTTCTCACACAGTAAGTTTCTATAAACCCCACTGTCCCATGCAAAAACTCTACTTCATTCAAGAATAGCTGGAGAATAATATTGAAGCTCCTGCTCAGAAAACTGAAGGAAGCAACAACGTATACTGACATACCTTAAAGAGCTCAAAAAGCATGTGAAAAAGATGAGATGGAACATAAACAATGTTAATTGGCTCTCCCGGAAATTTTCCTAGAGGAAGAGAAAGGCAAGCAAGACTCAGGATAGTTCTGTTTATTTGTCTTTGGTACTGCATCCAAATTTTACAATAATCAAGTTATTTGCTAAAACAAACAAGAAAATGTCTAAATTTTGGGTGTTTCCTCCCAACTGAACAATTTTGTTTAGATAATTATTATCACCAGCTTAATAATTATTAATTGTATTCCACACACCAAGGATTTTAGAGGTTAAGACACCAGCTCAAGATCCCACATGCTGGCAGCTTAGACTAGAACCTGCGTTTTTCAGTCAGTAGACAGACTTTCCCTACACCCCAGATACACAGCTCCTCTCCGAGGACTTATTTTACGTTTAAGTACAGACTAGCCTTGTACTTAAATTTGTAAATATAACCTCAGGAAATCTCGTGCTTAAGATGCAGTGATATCTGACACAAAAGCTTAAGTGAGGCAATTGTAACAAAGGGAAGAGAAAATACCACAAGACAAGTCAAATGGTATGTACTGTCATGGCTATAGAAATGAGAATTTTTTGATTCATTAAAGGCATCAGTTTGGCTGCAATAACAAGTAAAACATAAGCCCTCTTCTTACCATTTACTTGATTAAGCTTCAGTTCTGGAGACGTTAAGTAGTACTGGTCACATAGCATCTTGGAACTTTGAAAAGCATCTGAAATGTTTAAGTATGTGAAATGGAGCACACTCTAATGCATGGCAACATATACAACTTCTAACGGTGATAGCTGCTAAGGTGATACAGACTATAAATCTCTGCTTTACAGGGCATGATAATGCTGCATCCACTGTATGCACTGAAACTGAGACTAAACAGGACATCACAGCAGCACAGGCAAAGTTTTCAATACAATTCAGTGATTCCATAAAACAGATGCATCGGGGGTATTACATAAGATTAGGTAGTGCTGATTTCAACACTATGATGATGATTTTCACTCCTACCTTATCTGACAATTGCTAGGCCTGCTACTTTAACTGCTACTTTATATATTATATACTATAAAAGCTCATGTTTTGATAGACCATTTTCAACTATTTCAACAAGAAACTCAACGTCTTACACTACACACACTGCCTACCCAAACTATCTGCAACCAAATGCTGATCAAGTTAACGATATCAGAACACTTACCATTCACTACCTCAACAACATCACAGCAAGGATCAATACTCCCAATGTGCCTCGGGTGACCTGATCTGGATTTATCATCAAAAAGAAGGGCTGTTTGGGATGAAAACAAATACCTTACTTAATCACACTTGCTATGCTATAAAACAATTTTATATTGAGCATAATCATAGCAGACAATCATATGAGTACTGTCTTTTTAAACCTAAAAAGGCATAAACAATCTACTGGCAGCAGACTTATGTGCAGTTCAAGATGTAAAGGCTTGTCAAATGAAAAAGAAGCACCTCAAGTCTTCCAAACAAGACTTTACTTTCTAGACCACAGACTAGTTGTAAGTTTTCCCATTACTTTAAGTCATACAGTCTAACTTCTCAGTGTCTCACAAGGCCATCTGAAACAGATCTCTCTCTGACAGTTCTGAGCTGTGCATACATTCAGTTGTTTTTCATTTAGTTGAAGACAGAAGTTGGAAATAGAGGATCTTTAATGTCCCTCCCAAGCCAAACTGTTCCATGATTCTATAAAGTCTTTCCACAGACAAGAATTCCTACTTACTGTGTTGGTTCATCAGCATCCGGGTGGAAATGCGGCTCATGTAAAAACGATCCAAAAAGTACTGAATGTTTTGATTGGTGACGGGATCTACTTTAAACATATCTTTGTATTCAATTACTCCTTGTGCCATTGTTGGGACTACATCATGATGTCTGTTTCGAACTCTAATTAATGTATCTATAAATCTAGATAAAAAAAAGTTGTATTAGAACATCACTCTAAGACTACATGGGAAGTAAATATAAAGTTATTAACTAATCCAGCAGCACAGATAGCTGAAAGAGTCTTAATATGGTTTCTTCTTCCATTCTTTTTAAAGTTAACTCCCCACTGACTTAGAATTCTGAGTTTGATACTTTAATATAATCTGCATAATCATTATCCACTTCAAATTTGTGACATTTTTACTCATTCATGGCAGTTTGCATACAGGGGAATGCAGTTTGCATGAAGGGTTAAAATAGACCCCTAGCTGACATCTTAGAAAGAAGCTGGGATTTCATATGAGATAATTTTTGTTGATCTTTTTGTCATGGTGGTTCGAGGGGCAGTATGCCCTAGAAACAAAGCTACAAAAGGTCTTTTATGAGAAGTATTGCTTAACTTAATCAGATACTTCTACCAGCTTGCCTGTGCTCAGCACTTCATACTAGATTATCAACTTCAGCTCAGGACAATGGTCATTCTGAAGTGACCACACTGTGAAAAATCAAATGCACATTCAGAAGGTCAATGAAATAAACTGAAAGCTTACTCAGATAAGACTTTTTGGTCATCTGGGCTTTTCTGATGGAACTCAACCAGCTCCATTAGACTTTGGATGTACCTATTGAAAACACAGAAGAAACATGCTATCAGTTGATTTTTATTAGTAGGAACAAGATGACTTGAACAAGACACTGATCATAACTCTTAACAAATTAGCTAGAAATCCAAAGTATCTTCAGAACAAAGCTCCACCTAAGTACAGGAACACAGATGGTCACTTCTGCCTGAACCCAGGCAGTCATGCAAGCCTTCTTATTCTTGCCACCTTCTTGCCACGAATTTAAAACATCACCGTAGTAACAGTGACTTCTTTTGAAATGCCTTTCTTACCATCTTGAATTATAAGAGAAGAGCATCATTAGGAAAGTACCTGAGCAAAAATGTTTCCAGGTCTGATCAGCTTTGACACAAGCTAAGTACTTGAGCCTCTTTGCTAATGCCATCTGACAGCCTTGACGCATATTGCAAAGGCACAACTGTAGTTTACTAGCTTAAGAACAGTTTCTGGATCTTACTCTAATACTTTTGCTCTTTATGCAAGTGCTGCAATTGTGCCAGTAGAACAAGGTTAATTCTGATCCAATTACTGCCCACTACAGAGGTGATGTTAACTGAACGATAAACACCTCATAGGACAAGGCAATTTGCTACAGAATGGAAGCCTTAGTAACAATTCCATCAGTGAGAGACTCAAACAAGAATACAGCCTGATCTTCCAGTCCCATATAGCTCTTCTGTTTTCACATGGCATGCGCAGACTCTCACTCACCTCTTGCTTGTTAAGAAGTAGAAGCAAGTCTTCCTTGCTACATCAAATTGTTAGCTCAAGAGATGCTTTTTTAATTTAATTTTAACATGCTAGTCAAGGACAAGGTAAAATAGCTTGCAATTCAGCTCTGATGAATGAACTGCATTCCATGTATATTTCGTTACTGTCTTGTATTACTCAAAAGCATCGAGGACAACTAAGCCATTGAAGCCGTATTATTTTGCAAACTCAGTCCAGGCCATTTTCACTTACCAGCTTTTCACTAACTGCACTGATGGGGTGCTTAGCAATTTATCAGGAAGGAGCTCAATTTCTCTCAGTATGTTCGCAAACCTCACGGGGAGCTCTTGTCTCAAGAATGCAAAGGAAGTCCTTTCACATCCATTAGTCGAGCCTATAAAGCAAATCCAAGAAATGCGTGTTGTAAAACTATTTTTCTCCGGTATACAAGTACAAACTGCCACCTTCCCACAGACTTCAGGACTACACTGATCGCAAAGGAGTATGTGATTAGAGGCCACTTCTCTTATGTGTGTGCACATCTGCTGTGTTTATGTGACAACAAGACATAGTTCCATACTTCTGCGTTCCTTATTTTGACGGAGGGAAATAGTGGTGACGCTGTAATCCTCCCGAAGCAGCTCTCCAGCCTTTGTAAACACATCGGTCCGACCGTGCCACGTGAGCAGCACAGCTCACAGCTGCCAGCTTCGTAATCGGACCTGGGTACAGCCTGTTCGCTCCCTCAGAACAAACCTAATGACTCCTCCTTAATAACGTGCGCCGCAGAACGCGAAAACATCCATCAGCCGATTAACTACCGCCTCCCACACCCCGTTAACACCCCCTAACAGGGTCGCAGCGCATCCCACCTCCCCTCCGCAGGGCCAGCACAGCCGAGGGGGGCCAGCCCCGGGTCACCCCACGCCGCCCCCCGCCCCAGCCCCGGGCTGACCGCCGCCCTCGGGGCTCTCACCGAAGTCCAGCAGCTGCTTGATGGAGAGCGGGGACGGCGAGAAGCGGGAGAACTGCTCCACCTCCCGCGGCAAGCGGCTGCTGCGGACGCTGCCGGCCCCGGCTAGGGGGACAGCGGTGCGCAGGGCGATGCGGGCGGCCTTCATGGCTGCAGAGGTGGCGGTCGGGGGGCGCTCGGTCGGTCGGTCGGTCGGTCGGTCAGTCAGCGAGACGCTGAGTGCCAGCAGGGTTCTCGTTGCCCCTACGCCTGTGGGGGCACCTTCACGTGCCGCCTCTATTTACACCCGCGGGGGGCGGTGCTTTCCCAGGCCCCGCCCCTCCCCGCCGACGGAACGTTCCTCTCCCGGAGGCTCGTGACGGCAGCTGGCGGCCCCCCCTTGCTTCTACTGCACGCCCTGTCCCGTTCGCGGTGGCGCGTCGCCAGCCTCGTGGGGAAGTGACAGTGCCACCGGGCTGCTCCGCGCCCTGGAGCCGCGCCGTGCCCGCTGACCTTGGTGACAGAGCAATGTCAGCCCCGTGCAGTCTCGCGGAGACCCGAGAGCCCCGCGCTGCCCGCTGAGGGGCTGCGGAGCTCAAGGGCCTGCCGAGCCCCTGCCCTGTCCCTGCCTAGATGTGCTCCCTCGGGCTAAACGCGGACCCTGTTCCCAGCTACAGCTGCACTGCCAGCCCTGAAGCACGCTGGTGCCCACCGTTAGCCAAAAATGAAAATATGGTAACATTTGCAAACTCTGCTTTGCAGTCAGCCCAGGGGATGCTAGCACGGAATTATTAAATAAGTCTGGGATATGTGCACTGAAGTGCAAAGGGAGCAAAATTCGATCTTAACCCCATGATTCAGTGTTTGACGTGTAGGTCATCATCGTGACCGGGATTAATAGTGGCCAAATCTCTGCAGCCAGCTGCTTTGGTGACGCACTGGTCCCAAAGCTCCAATAGCCCTCACTTTTTCTAGAGCTGACCTAGAAATTAATGGACCAAACTGCTCTCTCACGGTTAGCCAATCTTCCAGGGTTGCAAAGGGGCTGGGAAAAGTCTTTGCATCTCTTCATAGTATGGAGAACTTTGATCTCCAACCTGGTGGATATTTTCCTAAGTCAAGGCTACAACATTATAGGAAGTTTTAATAATGTAACCTTCAGCAGAGGAGTTCCTAGCATCCCAAATCTTAACAGTGGGACCGGGAGCGATGAAACAATGATAAAACAATCTGGTTTTAATACTTAAATATAACTTAGTCCAATTTTTATGTACAAATGTTTATATACACTTTTATATACACTTTTATATACATCTCCATACACAAATATACATACTCTTTCATGGGAAGTAAGATTTCCTTAAAAGAACTCTTTTTTAATATGCAGAGGAAAACACATAGCTTATCATTTTTTGAACCTTTATCTCATTTTTGTCTTCCTAGTCATTATGCCTATTATCCCTGCTTTCTCTTCTACCTGTTCCTTCATTATTTTATTGCTCCCCACGGGGTAATTACTCTGTTATTTTTCCATCAGATGGATCAGTTTTTTTTTTTACCACAGTGACAGAATGTTGGCACATGAAAATGTGTAATGAAGCAAAATGAGGATATCTAATCATAACAAACATAACCTTTTTGATTTTTCTGCTGTTTGCCAGAAGCTGAAAATTTGGGAAAGTACGTTGGGGTTTGCTTTTGGCTGTTTAACTTCATTTACCTGCAAGTTGCAGATGACTCATGGAAGCGAAAATAACCTACAAAGTGGTTTCAGTTACAGAATATGAGTGTGACAGCTTTTGTTTTCTTTCAGGCTCTTCCTGGAGCTACTAATGAAGGGGAAGCAAGAATTTCAAGGCTAATGCTTTGCAATCAATTTTGAATCAAGAAAGTTCTCTGCACTCAGACGTTATTCTTGTTTATAAGATCTCTGTTTCTGTTTCTATTGAGATACTTCATTTTAATCTGCTGGTGAGCTGACTGTGGCTAATACAAACAACTTGAACTGCCTCTGTAGGCTTATTACAGACTCTATTCTGAATAGAAAAATGTTTACTGGAAATAATTTCTGTTTACTTTTTTTCAATACAGAAACTTTTTTTCCCTCTTCTTTTCCTTTTAATCAAATGCAGGAAATATAGGAAACATTGCCTTCTCCAACTTTTTAAAGTGCAAGACTCCCATCATTCAAAACTTGGATGTTTCTCAAAATAACATGGACTTCTACAAGAATTTTATATACTAGCAGCCCTTCAACTAACAGACTTCTATTACTCTGGAAGAAATGTATCTCCTTTATAATACAAATTTGCTTCTTACTCTTCATATGAGAGATGATGCAAGAAAGTACATCCTGAGCAATATGACTTTCCATTTGTGTAAACAGAAGTGAAGTATTTGGGACACAGTTGTTAAGGATGTCCTGAATGCTGTCCAAGAAAGTTAACTTTTATGTGAAAAGGTAACACTAAATCAGGATTCATTATCAGCCAAACTGCATGTGAAGACTAGGCTATGAAAGTTAAACCACTTGAAGTAACTTCCCAAGCTGTCCTAACTGCAGTACTGCCATTGCCCCCTCCTCTTGAAGCCCCAGTGCACACAACAAAGTGCTGATGTTAGAGAAAATGGTTTTGATAGTGAGGAACAGTGTCGGGATCTGAACTGCATTCATCAGATATGATCTTATTTCTGTCATTTTGGTATTTTAGTTTTCCTCTTCTCAATTACCCTGAGACATGTTTTGAAAAGGTAATGATAATGCTCTCTGTTGCTCAATCACAGTAATGTTTTGCTGGCTATCCTTAAGAAAATGGAGCTAAGTTAACATTTTATTATTATTATTTTGCACAACAGTGACATCCATAACAGTCAGATGATGGAAGCCTGGGTTCCTGTCCATTTGTCCCCTAAATGTCACCCATCACAGTTAGCTATTCCTCTCTTCTATGTTACTAATGCCATCCTGGGTGCCAAAGACACAGTGTGCTTTATTTAGGTCAGAGCCGTTCTCCCAGCTAGCCAGAATATACGACAGGAGCTCGTGTTGCTGAGGTCTAATAGAAAGTGTCCTGGCTGATTTAGCCCTACCTGTTCTTCTGTGGGGACACAAATGTAAGGCTGCCCTTCCTAACCCACATGCCAATAGCACGAGAGACACAATGCACTGCACTGGGGTGAGACCTCTCTCCTGTCCAACTAGAACGAGCGTGATGACAGTTGGCAGGGTTGCTGCACTCCAGCAGAATGAATTTTGGCTGAATTTCCCCTGCTTTTTTTTGTCAGTGTAGACCAAAATTTCAATTTCTCCTCCCTAAACCATCTGCCAGTTTGCACGAAGTTTGGGAGAAATTATCTATTCAAATTAGGCTGAAATGGGCCAGCGGTTGGGAGGGATGTTTTGGCAAACAGGTGAGCAGGCAATACTGAAGTTCTTCCCCTTAGGAAACCAGACTAACCTCCCCGCACATCTTCTATTAGGGACAACGCCAACCTCTGATTCAACATTTGTAAGTAAGGACAAATAATGGCCTAGAATGAGCAGTGCGTCGGGCTGGAAATTAATAGTGCCACCAGGAAGTTTTGAACGTCAGTGGAAGGAACATCTGCTGCCTGAAGGGCATGAGCTGTACTTGCCACACACTGTGAAACTTCCAGCAGCACCACGGGCAAAGCACCCACCCTGCTTGTGGGTCTGCATTTACACGACTGGTTTGATACTTTAATCCGGGAACATGTTTGTTTTCTAAACATTTACGTGTTCCTTCGAGTGGAAAAAAAAAAAAAGAAAAGGACAGAAATAGCCTTACGAACAAGGCTCATATCTTCCTGTTCTCATCTTTCTATCACCCGCCGCTGCAGCCGCAGGAGCTGCCGAGGGCTCCCAGCTCGATGGAAATAGCAGAAGTAGGTGAAAGTTGGTGCTGCGGCACACAAACAGGCTGCTGGCTGCCCCTGCCGCCCGCGTTCACTGAGGGAAAGGTCGCGCTGCTCAGCGCTTGCGCTGTTCTCCCCGGCTGCTCATATCTTCCAGGAGTTAACAGTACAGTATCTGGATCGTTTTACTGCTGGAGCTCTGGCCAGCAGTGGGCTGGGAGCTGGGAACGTCTTCCAGCGTGCATGTGGCAACTGAGGGACCACAGTGGGAGAAGCCTTTCTTTCTGCTTCCCCGCCTTTGAAATTCATGCCTGAAATGTTGTGTTAACTGCTTTAAAATCAGGGAGAAGGGAGATGGTTTTGCTGGTATCAGACGTGCTTTTCCAAAATGTTTCCAGTGGTTTGCACAGCACTGAGATTATTTGTTTCAAACCAGGAGGGTGGAGAGTGCAGAAAGAGGGAGAAAACAGTTCTGGAGTGTAGCTGTACCCTTTAGGAAAAAGGCTGGGACTCAAACTGAGATAAAATACGCCTCACTCGTGCTATTTACGTTGAAAAGCCTGTCACTGGGGCAGTAAGCTGCTTGTTGAATTCAGGAAGCTGCTGACTATGTGAGAGAATAGCAGTATTCAACGTTGTTCAATATTCAGCCAAGAATCCCACTGCAGAAGAAAGACAGATAAACTGTCAACATGGGTGGGAGCTGCCTCTAAGTGTATATATAGCTGGGCAAGAAAGGCCCTCTCTAGACTTGGTTGCTACCTTAACAGTTCTCATGGGAGGGAGTGTGTCATCCTCTGTGAGAGCTGCTGACACAGGGGGAAAAATAAAGAGGAAGAGTGCCATCGGAACAGCTGCCACTGTGGGCTAAGGCTGCCTGTCCTCTGAACAGCCCTGCCCTGGATAGGAGCTCCTGGGAAAAGGTGGGCAGCTTGAGCAGAGCCAGAAAAAAATTGTAGGATAGTGGGACGGTATAACTTTTAAGTCCTGGGTGTGTTTCAGCAGAATTAGAAAACAGTTTGTGCATGTATATATACATAAGTACATCCACATACATGCACACATGTATACACATGTACACATACATATAATTCTGTAGGAATACAGGAAGTTAATAGAACAAGACAATTCAATCCAAAAGCTTTGGATTAGCACTATGAGAAGGAGTTCTAGCTTCACCTGCATCCCTTGCAGCTGTCTTGGGTTTTGAACTGAAGCACCTACTGGTTTTCTTTTTCAGCTAGGAGCACTCTGGGTGAAGATGCATTGCTAATTCTTTTCTATCAGCTGTCCTTGATACGTTTGTCTATAGCAGGACACTTGGTGAAGTGGAGGTGATGGCTTGAATTTCTGCTCAGAGCAATAGCTTTGAGCCACTATTCCAGGTTGTTTTGTCTGAGGCTGATCTTAGAAATCATTCAGTTTCCCCAGTTGGAAGAATTTATTTTATTTAATGCCTAACATAGGTACTTGAATGAGAAATATAGTTCAGGAAGCATGGATTTAAGATGAGAGGCATCATCCAGAAGAGGAATCACTGTGGTGTTATCCCATCATCCTTTCCAAAGAGATGCAGGGTGCCCAGGTATTACCGGAGTGCCACTTGCTGCTGATGTTTCAGGTTACCCAAAGGAACTTTGTTTCCTATTTGCAACATTGTGACTGTTATTACTCAGGTATGAACTGGTAGCTATTCAAATTCCCTTAATACACTCTGACGAAGAGATTCACGCAGCAAGCTAATGGAACTTTTCTTATCTGATTAAATGCATAACCACAGGCTGAGTCGTAATGGCTGTAGTTACATATAAAAATGAAGGATATATGTTAAAATAGTCCCGGAAAAGAGAAAGGACAAGCAAAAAATGTTGTGCTGCATAATTAACATTTTCTGTAACTGTTTTTGTGTAAGCACTGCAATATTTCTGTGTCGTACAATGAGCAGATATTTAATTAGGGGTAAACCATCAACTCCAGTGTTGCTAGAACGTCAAGAACAGCCAAAAAAAAAAAAAAAAAAAAAAAAAAGTAACTTTACAGTAATTGTGGAATTGTTTTATTCTTGCATATTAAACCAGCAAAATACACAGTTTCACTATGCAGTGCTTGTTTTCTTCTTGTAATCCCTTTAATTATTCTTTGTTACTCTGACCACACTGACTTACTCGAACTAAATTGTCACACACAGAATCACACAGAATCACCGAGGTTGGAAAAGACCTACAAGATCATCCAGTCCAACCATCCACCTATTACCAATAGCACTCCCTAAACCATATCCCTCAATGCAATATCCAAACGTTTCTTGAACACCTCCAGAGACTGTGACTCCACCACCTCCCTGTGCAGCCCATTCCAGTGGCTGACCACTCTTTCAGAGAAATAGTATTTTCTAACATCCAGCCTGAATCTCCCCTGATGCAGCTTGTGTCCATTCCCTCTAGTCCTATCACCATTGTCTGTGAAGTTCTCATCTAATAGTCACTGAAATGAAAGATAAAACAGTCAGAGCTGTGCTGGTATTTGATCTCCAAGATTTCAGGTAAAGTGATGTATAAAAAAAACCAACCAGCCAGCCAGCCAGCCAACCAACCAACCAACCAACCAACCAAACCAACAACTAGTTTTGTTTTTCTTGATTTCAGTGGTTTAAATGATGCCTGCACACTAAATGCATTGTGGTAGTGAAGTTTACATGCAAGCATTCACAAACACATGTTATTTAGTTTCTGCATGGGAGAAAAACTTTAGGCACCCAAAAACACTGGGAGATGAAAGTAGTGTATTAACTGATCTGTTCATCTATTTTTAAAATGCTCCTAGTATGTGCAAATGCAACCCTTCCTTTGCTTCTGTCAGGGAAGCAGTGCCTAACTACAAACAAACAATGGTTCATTTGCAGGCATTGATTTCGTAAAGACTTTTTTGAAAGAAATAACAGTATTTTTGCATACTAGCTGTAGGACACCATCTGTGAAACAGAGGTGAAAAAATGTCTTTTTCTCCCACGAGACCAACTGAATTACAAGGTTCAATGGGAAGGAAAAGTTACTATCAATATGGGTTTTCACTGCACACAAAAAAATTGTATTTTTTAGAAATGTTTAAGATCTCCATTTACACCCTGATGGGAAACATTGTAATTTCCCTTTATACAGTCACACAACTGCAGCTGAAGTGTGAATTGTCAAGCCTTCCTTTTCATGGCTAGTCATTATTAAAATATATTTAAATTCGTTTGAATGCTTGGGGATTTCCTCATTCCTAAAAAGATCATAAGCTTACATACACTCTGGTTCATTCAATGCTGGGGAAGAGTTATGAATTTTTCATAACCCTCTGTGTCCCATTCCAGACACTCTGTTGTAAAAGCTTCAGAACCTGATCCTTATTTGCAGCTGCTCGTATGCTGAAACTTAAGAAACAGCAGAAAGGAAGTTATCAAGAAGTGCATGTGTAGTTCCAGCAAGATCAGAGCAATAATTTGAGTAAGATATGCTGATACTGTAAGGGTGCTGCTACACTGAAGTGAATGAGGACAACTGCATTTATTTCTACAGGTGTTTTAGGCTGTCTTAGAATAGAGCATGCGCATTAAGTGATGTAAGCATGAATCTTCTCTCATGCATGGGAACGCAGAGTCTTTAAACCACACGTATTGAATCAAAAGGTAAAATCTTTGCTGGATTATAGAGTCCTAATTGGAATGTGTCTTTACTGAAGGTGACCTTCTTGAATGGCTTGAAAACAATCAGATTGTGTCAAAGTGAACTAATGGAATCACTTCTATTACATTTCCCATTGAAAAAAATCTTAGTCAAACCCTCACTACGTTTTTTACTCTTGTGAAATACAATATATGTAACGTGATCCACACTTTCCATGAGAACAACTCAGATCGGAGAATTGCATTTTCCAAAGCAGGCTGTAATTTTTTGTGACTCAGCTGTGGCTGCCTAACAAGGGCCACGAGACCCTGCAGCTCTGAGAGTCTTGGATCAGATTGGTGAACACATTTCACGTTGGAAAATTATGTGCTATGTTTGACCAACATCCTGAATTTCATTGCATTTTGAAAATGTGGGATACATTTCTACCCCAAGTCATGTGAACAGGTGAATTACAGCATTCTGACTCCCAGGGTTTTCTTTTTCAAATAAAAAAGGGGGGTGTGTTCCATGTTTAACCATTCCTAGAGAAATCTGACTGAAACTGTACTTTTGAAACATCCAGATAATTCCAGCCCTTTATAGTCAGTTCATGTTTCAAATCTTGTGCCAAATGCTTGAAGGCCTCGGAGTAGAGAAGACCCAGAGGGAACATACAAAATTATATAGGAAAGGCACCAATTCACTTTTGCAGAGCAGTAATTTGGTTTGGTTTAGTAACCTGTGAAGTGGTTCTCTAAAATGATGAACTTTAAGGAAACTATAAAGAGTGTGATTATTGATATTGGCTGTAGGTGACCTTTATGTGCTGAAAAGATCATGAGGTAGTCAAGACAAAAAAATTACAGCTTCTCTTTCTTCTTCTCTTTAATGGTCTGAAATTGAAAAATTGGATCTATTGAACCCCAGTTAAAAGTTAGGACAGCCAAATAAAACAAGGCTACAACCTGCAACTTGCAGTTTTCCAAGTATGTTATTTGTACACCTTAGAGACTAAATGCTCCTGCTCAAGGGAGCCACAATTCACCAGCCTCATCTGAACACAAATCACTTCAGGTTATTTCCATCCATCCACTCTGCCATTAACTTTCTCCTCCGGTGTAAAGAAACACATTCCACCATTTCAAAGGAATCGATAAAGGTGAGGGTGTAGATCATACAAAGCATTGTCTCTTGTTCTTTTCCTAATACTGTGATAAGAACTTTTGCCTTGCTATCTTTTCTATGTTTTGCTGGATGCATATATATATATACATATTTTTTACTGCTTTTATTAAAGGAATCTGAACACCTGTCAGCATCGTCAAATTTATTCCTGTATTGATCAGCTTGCAGGACATGGTTAACACTTCAGCATCTGGTTAACACTCCCAGCATTCCATCAGTACATAGCAGGTGCCATTTCAGATGCATTAGCTATGCAGGTGACATTTGGACTCTCCTTAGGAGCTGCTCTCACAGTTCCACACAGTTAGCATGCTGATTGCCACAGCATCGGGGGTGGCATTTTGAGTGTCACTCATGATCTTGATAAGGCACCAAAAATGCAGTAGCATGCCTTTGGAAATACTCCATGACCCAACAGTGCCTCTGTGCCTTAGATGCTCGGAACTGGTGGAGGGGGTCCAGGTCTGAGCTAGAAGAGCATCATCTTTCTTGATTTAAATAACCCCGTAACAATTCCCCTGCAATCACGTCAGTTGATTTATTTTTTCCACAGCTCCTATCTCATCCTGTCCTACTATTTTGGTTTCAGTAAACATGTTTTCCAGAAGTGTACAATATAATTACCTTACTCTTCCAATTCTTTCCATTAGGAAAGTAATCCGTTTGTACATTTTCAAAAATTAACTTTTGTGTCTCGTGTATACTTTACAGCTTGGCCAAAAATTTGTATTTTCTGGTTCCAGTAGAAATGTATGGAGAGTCTGATCCCAGCTGATGTGTGTTTGTACTTCATCGCCCTGATGTAGCCTTTAAGAAAGTCTTAATGCTTATAGTATAGATTTGTTCTGACCAAAACTGTGCTGCCACCAGCAGAGTTCAACCCAGACTTACAAATCCTTTGTTGAGTTCACAGGGACCCGACAGCTGTGTATCTGAAAATAAGTTAAGGAGAAGTTGTTTACAGGAAAGAACAGGCTTGGTGTGCCTGCTATCTACTGCACTGCTGAGGAGCTGCTGCAATGTTCTGTACTAGTCAGAGTTCAGATAATGACTGACGCATTCGCATGCATAGAGCGTATGATTTTCAGCTGGATGGCATGAAATCTTGCCAGCTGCAAATAGTATTCAGTATGATAGATAAGCATTGCAACACGTTATATCATAGGGGATCACTGGGGCATCCCTGAAACGAATGGGTTATCATCCCAGCAAGAGGGAAGTTGTTTATCTGTTGTTTCCAGTTACTAGGTGGTGCGTCAACGGCTGTGAATGAAGTCCTAACCCAAAGTTCACTGCATTCAGTGAAATGTTTCTAGTTATTTCACCTGAAGTCTTCAGTGTGAACTTGATCAAACGCCTCTTGAACCTGAGAAGGTGATATGACTTGGGAAAGGAAAAGGATTGGTTTAGGCTTTATTTTGTTTTGTTTTCTTTATAAGAAAATGATTTTGGTGTCTAATTTGCCTTTTGTTCAGCTTCATATGTCACACATAGACTAATTCCATGCATTGAAAATTATTTCCTTATGACGGCCTAACTTGAGGAAGGCAGTGACCAAGGCCAGTTCTACATTGAGGGAAAATAGGATGGACATTCATGTGCTCGTTTTGAAATCCCTTTCTGTGCATGCTTTGTTCTTTATGGCTAAAATAAGAAACACTTTGTCGTTTTTTTTTTAATTCTTTATTTAAAAAGTCCAAAGACTCAAGTCCATCTCTCTTTGTACAATGGCATCCAAAATGGTCTGAACCTGAAGGGTTTCCAGAAATAACAAAAAAAGGAGTCTGGGAAGATTGTCACAAACATTTGGAAATGGCCCGATTTTCCTCTTTGGAAAATTAAGAGAGAAAGACGGGAAACAAAGGTTACAAATACAGAAATGATGGAGATCCATATTAAAAAACTACCAATATACTGAGCCTATTTCTGGGTTTACTTAGCCTTTGCAGCCACCAAATGCCCATCTTGAAGTGATGATTGTGAAAGTGGTAGGCAGCATTTTTGTGATTATCAAACTGCATATGAAGATTCCCTTTCTGCTCTTTTCCACTGCAGCCCCTTCTCTGGTAAATATATGTATGTATTTCATCCTTCCCACATATTCCAGAGGTAGGCTGAAGATGCTGCCATATATATGTATGCTTTGTGACTACACCTGTACTGATGCTAGCAGAGAATCCTCCATATCCTTAGACACTTCTCAGCTCAGTCATCTTCCAAGGCCTGGTAGCCCTTCAAGCATCACCCCAAACCTGGGTTTTTCCTGTCATCATTTTCTGAATCCTAGTCCTAACTCAGTTCTAACTGTGTCCCCTTGTCTATGACAGAGACAGAAGATTGAGCGGGAGATGACAAGGAAGAGTAGCAGAGGCCAGGACTATGGGCTCTGGGCTGTGGCCCACAGTGTGAAGAGGAGGTGAGCCACAGTAAAAGGAAGCCCTTCTGCTTGACTGCTTAGGTAGGTGGTAGTAGGGTGGCTTTGCATTTGAGTAAAGGTCAAGGGAAGTAAGGTCTTGGCTTGGAAAGCACTGGAGGAATGTTTCATGCGTACCTTTGCATCAGAGACTTTTCAGATTGAGCAGTCCATAATCCAGATTTATTTCAGGAAGTGTAGCAAGTTGTGTTCTGAGGAGCATCTCCTAATGCTTTCAGGCATAAAATTAGCAGTGATACCTGTGGTGTGGTCCCCATCTACAGCATAGTCCTTGGGGTCAAGTCATTCATAAAATTGCAATTCCTATTTCCAAGATGGCTAGAAGAGTAAAACTTCCATGCCAAAGACTAACTGACAGAAAAGCCATTTTACTATCACGTTGCTGAGACCATTAAATACAGTTCGTTTCCTAATATTACAGGACAAATTAGATTTTTTTCTTTGCACTGCTTAGAAGTTCTGAATTAACCTACTCCGTCTGCACCTCCTGAGCTTGCTGCCACAGTGTATCTTTTTCAGTTTTCTTCAACTGATGGGTCGAGTGCATACCTTCCTTCATAACATTTTTCCTTGCTTAAAGATGATCTTCCAGTTGATTTTTACAGAGAAGATTCTACAAATATGATTACAAAAAAGCTTCCAAACTGCTTTGGATTTGCTTCAGATTTCTCTCTGAAAATAACTTGTCCAAGGGAAGGGATGGGAAAGGGGAAGGGGAAGGGAAAGGCAAGGCAAAATGCAAGACAAAAGGCAAGGCCAGGCAAAAAGCAAGGCAAGGCAAGGAAAGGAAAAAGGAAAGGAAAAAGGAAAGGAGAAATGGAAATAGACAATCGTGTGTTCTTCCTTACATGTTTTGGTCTTGTTTAACTGAGGAATTGAGGAGCAAGTTCTTTTGAATGCCATGAATCCTAAAGTTCAAAACCTTCTAGAGCTTAATAAAGAGCTTAGTAAATATTTACATGTGTTTTAATTTTGTTCATTTTTCCATAAAAGAAGCAGTTAAAATGAAGGAGGTAAAATAATTATTTTTACTTACGCCCATTTTTCTTTCTACATGAGGGAGCCCTGTTTTAATACACATTTTGAGTTGCATTTTTTTCTCATAATTCCACAGAAAAATCTGTCTTTGTCTCGTGATGAAAAAGGTCTTGTGGTTCTTCCTTGCCTATAGTTTTCAGAATAAAAATACCTGCCTGAAATGTTGCGTGCAGAGATACGGCTGAGGGCAATTATAAGCTCCAGGGTGAGACACTGCTGCCACCTATGTTTATTTGCTCTCCAGCAGTTCCAGACCTTTCCCAAGCCTTACTTTCAGAGAAAATTTACCATCACCTATCAATGTTACAGTCAGTGAAATTAAAAAGTAATAATGTTAATGCACACACAAAAAAAGTTCTGCTATGAAACAGCAAGTATTTGCATACAACCTGTTTGTCCATATCAGACAGAGAGGCTATTTCTTCTCCAAAAGAGTTACTGCTCTTGGAACGGGCTGCCCAGGGAAGTGGTGGGGTCACTGTCCCTGGCGATGTTCAAGAAACATGTAGGTGTGGCACTGAGGGATGTGGGTTGGTGGGCACGGTGGAGATGGGTTTATTGATGGACTACATGATCTTAGGGATTTTTTTCCAATCTTAATGATTCTATGCCTCTATATTTCACCTCTACAAAGAACCTCAAACCAGCCAAGCCCAAGCAAACCAACCCAGTAATTCAACCCCAAAATCTCAGCATTCTTTACGCAATAGTTGTGTTGACTCCTCAAGCACGTCATATTCATTTAATGGGCAGAGAAACAAACCATCTTTCTGATCTGGAAAACAAAAGCTTTTGTGTCAGGAAAGGAAGATGACAAGCAAGTTCATAAGATTTTCATAACTGTGCTAAGATTTGAACTACATGGGGTCAACACTGGATTTCTGATGAATTTTATAGAACAGTTTGGTAGGCTGCACTGTATGAATATAACATAGCATAACATAACATCATGAGCAGCATCTAGAAGAATAACCTAAACAAACAAACACAAACAACAAAAAAAACTCCCCTCAGATCTAGAAAGCTTGAGCTGCCTCAGGCTGTGAGCAAGCTTTGATGTAGCAGGATAGTTTCTCCAGCTCAGGTTCTGTGATGCTAAAAAAAGGCAAAAATATTTCCCCACCTGTTTCGAGAACTGCTGCATTTTTGAGGATATCAGTTTTCATCAAGTATTAAGCTCATGGAGTATTGGTGAGAACTGACCCTAATTCTGTAAGGAACTTCATTGCAATTCTACACCAGCGACGCAATGCGGCTAGGACAATAAGCACAATAGTATATTATTATCTAGTTTCCACACAAACAGGCTGTGAACTAAATATAGACTTTGTGAGAGCCTGGATTAGGTCTGCTGCATGACATAAACCCAAAGCTACTAGCTCACATACATGGAAAGTATTTAGCTTAAGGACAGTATGAAAGAGTTCAGACATAGCTCAGACAATCGGTTTCTGTTGGTATCATGGAGGTTCTAGGTGTTAGTCCTTTAAAAATGTCCTACTTAGGAAAAATCTGCAACAATAAAATTGTGTTGCATTCCTATTTTACATGATGGTATTTAAGTATCGCCCTGCAACTGAACACAACAAAATACAGAACATTCTTTACTACTGTTCCATGAACCTGTCCTCCTCTCTATGCCTGAAATCCTTGAGGATGCCTTGTTTTCCCTGTTGGCACAGTGTCAGCATTTCCCTAATCCGTTACTCTTTTCCCACCTCAGAAAGAAGCAGTTCCCATATCTGTGTTTGTCAGGGAGCTTGGCATGCCTGCACGTCACGGTGTCCCCATAGAGAACAGCTCATGTTTTGTTTGGTGTTCACACAGAGAAGTTAAGAGAAAGCATTACCTAGGTGCATGCTGACAGATACATATTTAGGATTTTAAAAAGTTGTTGTGAGATCTGGGCTTGGCCTCTGGTCAAACTATACCTTCTTTTCTCTCTTATGACAGCAAAATTCTGCAACATTTTGTGGGACAATGCTCCTGAATTGAAAATGAAAACTTCCATGGGAATTCAATATTATTCCTCTGAAATTATTCTATGCATTTTCTATGTAAATCTTTCAAATCTGTACCAGTTTGCAGTAACTGGAAGTCTATCCCTTTGTTTAAGCAGATACCAGCTAAGCAGTTAGTAGGGGATAGTACTGTCTCTAACCTCTGTGTAGGCACCTTATAAAAAAAATGGAAGGACATGTTGTTAGAACTGACCAATGCATTTTATACACCCAACCTTCTGGAAGCATAACTTAAAGCATTTTAAACAAACAGCTTTCAAAATGTTGACTTCCAGAGCTAACTGAGCAATGAGACACTACCATAGCCCCACATTTAGGGGGCTGAAAATGTTTTTCAGGGAAGCTGCTGCTTGTTCCTCCTGACCCAGAAAACTGAGCTTCTGCTAAGTGCTCTTACTGAAATGTGGAAAATCTTGGTGTGCGCTCTGCGGGTACGGTGTGGCTGTTGCAGTCATGTGTATGTTGTAGCCTTTCTTAGTAAGTAATCAGAGAGAAGTCTTGGAATTTGGCTACCTCCTGAAGTGACATTAGTTGCATTTTAATAAACAAAGAAGTAAAATTTTGAGGAAAACTATTGTACAGTCAGGAAAAGGGTTTGAAACTATTGCAGTAGACAAATTCTATCTCCTGTTCCACAAGACACCCCACACTCAGCCCTGTGTGGCAGTGCGTTATATCACGACAGCTAACCCAGCCTTTGTGGAACTGCCTGAGCTCAGGTGCGTTGTTTGCTGAGATCCTTATTATTCTTGTTACTATGCTGACCCTTCATGTTGCCTGGTTGCTTTCAGCCATACTAAATACTCTGATTTCCAGATTTTGTTTATATTTGTTTCCAGTGCTTATATTTGGTCATTGGACTGTCCTTTGGTGCTCACTAAAGAATCCTTTTTGTTGGTTTTTTTTGTTTCTTGGAATTCTAACTGCTAACTTTGGAGCAGAAATAACAAATTTTCAGAATAAGCCTTCAAGCTGCTTTAATGATTCCTTCTTTTTCTAGCTTGTACATTCCTGCACTATGTATCATGGGATACACGACAAGCAGCTTGTCGTATCATTGTTACATATGAACAAGAGGCAGCTCTACATTGTGTGGGGAGGCTGTAACTCGCAGGTGATTTTATTTCAAATTCTAGTGGAAGAATCTTTCTTTTCCCTGAATGTTTTGTCCCGTGTTTCCCTTATTAGTTGCAGGCCAGCTCATGTTTCTGGTGGTGGCAGCAATGATTTAAAATAAGACAAGAATCCTTAGCTACAGCCCACATAATATTAAAAATATAGTAGAAGGTCTCCAGCTGCAAGTCCCTTCACCCACACCCAAAGAGGCATTAACCCTCGAGTAATCTGACAAATGGAATCTGAGGTAGTTCTGAAGGTCAATATGGAGGACAAATTCAGATGGCAACATCTGCAAAATAATGATAATCAATAGTTAATATGTTAAATATCCATTTGTAGAAATCATCTCTTAAATTCTAAAGGTATAGTCAATTTTACATCCTTTTACTTGGTATGAAGGTCACTTAGCCATCATGCAGTGCATAGTCCTGATTTTTCCACCTGGTCGGGTCTCTTACATACAATAAAATTAATGGGAAAACTTAGGGAACACTTTTGGTATTCATTATGAACAAATAGTTCTTGCTTTTGAAGAATTATAATCTAACAGATAGCGTCAAATAAGATATTAATGATAGTGGCACCACATCATATAGATAGACTGGTGTATGCAGTAAGTTCATCTCTTCTGTATTGTCAAAGAAATAGATAGGTCTTTTGTCAAAATACTGTCAAATAGGCTTTTGAAAAAGCCTAGAAATTACCTATAACAAATCTGATCAAGTGAGCAGAATCATTACAGTATTCCTCAAAGGAAAGAAAAACACTAGACAGAATCACAGCACCTCAGCGCGGCTGAGGTGGGCAGGAGCTCTGGGTCCACGCGGCCCATCCCCTGCTCAGCAGGGACGCCAGGAGCAGCGTGCCCAGGCCCTTGTCCTGGCTGCTTCTGATGCTCTCCGAGGTGACCCCACAGCCTCTGGGTACCTGTGGGTACCCCTGTGGCACCCACACAGCACAGCAGTTCTTCTCATGTTCAGAGGGACCTCCTGTGTTCCAGTTTGCGTCCAGTGCCTCTTGTCCCGGCACTGGACAACACCAAACTGAGCCTGGCTCCATCCTGTTTGCACCCTGTCCTCAAGTGTTTATACACATCAATCAGATCCCCCCAGAACCTTTCCTTCCCCAGGCTGAACAACCCCAGCTCTCTCATCCTCTCCTCACAGCACAGATGTTCCAGTCCCTCCATCATCCTTGCAGCCCTTCATTAGGACTCTCTCCAGTAAATCTAAGTCTGTCTTGTACCGAGGAGCCCAGAACTAGACACAGCACTCCATGTGAGGCCTCACAAGTGCTGAATAGAAGAGAATGATCACCCCCCTCATTCTGCTGGCAAAATTCCTCCCAGTGTAGCCCAGGATACCATTAACCTTCTTTGCAGCAAGGACGCACTATTGGTTTGTGTTGAGCTTGGTGTCCATCAGCATCCCACATCCCTTTTTGCTCTCCAGCCCAGTGAGTCCTGATGGACCTGGGGTGGGTCCATCACCAATGCAGGACTCTGTCAGTCTATGTCTCAGACTGCCCAGGTCCCTCTGGGTGGCAGCACGGCCCTCTGGGTGTATCCCCATTGTTCCCAGATCTGCCACCTCCGAACTTGCTGGAGGTCTGTCTTCCACATCACCAATGAAGATGTCTAACAGGTCAGAACCCTCCTACTGGCCTCACACCACTGACCACCATCTGAACAAATTAGCTTAGCCAGTTTAAATCTACCCCACTGGCCAATATGAGGCTTTTCTGGGAGACAGCATCAAAGAACCTACTGAAGTCCAGGTAGACAACACCCACTTCTCTCCCTTCATTTTCATGCTTCATAGTTTGCAGGTAAATTTTCTAGGAGCTCTCAAGTATGACTGGCATAAACAAGAATACAATTCTTACAGAATCATTTACAATTCCATTACAGTTTTAAAGGCTTTAAGAGACAAATGTAAGGCAGCAGACAATATTATTAACACATTTTTGTAGGTTTTTAGTAGGAATTTAAGTCAGCTAATTCATTGCCCCGGGAAAGAGAGTCGTTCTGCCGCCTAGTGGCAGTAGCTCACTATGTAGCAGTAATTAAGCCTGTGATCCTTCCTTCCTGAGAATTCTCACACTTCTATTATTTTCTCATAGTCATTTCTTTTTCATCCTTTAGAACTTTTTTCTAGTAAAAGAAGATCAAGAGCCAATCGATGTCAGAGCCTTAATGGGCATTCTTACATGTAACAAGAAGCCTGAACGAAGAGGAAAATCAAGAGAATAGAATAACGGTATTTTACTAGCAGTGCAACAGCCCCAGCAAATCAGCAGTATTTGAACACACGCTAATAAAAAGCACACCAGAGGTTTGGGGACAAGGATAGATGCTTCCTGGATATGAAGGAAACCCACAACAAACAAAACATGCACTATAAAAGAACAGAGCTGCCTCAGCATGCTTTGAAATTCATTGAAATGATGTTTACCATATACACAGAGGACCATTCCTTAGGAAAACAGGAAAGATATGATATGAAGCCCATATTAATAAAGTGGAATATTACCTACCTTTCTTTAGCAGGGACATCAAGAAAGTGCATGCACAGATGAACCAGTAGAAAACAGAGTATGTGGGTACCCCTAAAAGAGATTTTTGTTTGCTGGAGAAAGATGAAAATATATTGTCTAGATGTGCACACAGTTCCTTCGTCATAGTGATGGCGAGAAAACCGTGCTGAGGTGAGATAGATTCATCTTCCTAGCATGGAGTGTGACACAGACATAGCGGTTCCTCTTGCACAGCTTGATATTTTCAGCAGATATTTATTTTTCTGTTACCTCTATGCCTGCTTTACAGTAACACCACAAGCTTATTTACTGGCAATGTGGGGAAAAGCAGTATGACTTTATTAATTTATCTACTCAAATTAGCGGTAACGAAGACAGAACTTTCTCACTGGAATAATTTACTCACTGTATTTTCTCACTGGAATAATGTCAGCTGTGCCTTTCCAGATCTTTATATAATCTTTTATAATCTTTTTTTTTTTTTTTTTTTTTCTGTATAACTTTAGCACTGAATTTCTTGGGCATTTGGTAGTGCTTTGGGGACAATTCCAGCACCAGTGTAAACTTCTACGCTGATACAATGCTTTCAGTGTAATCCCACGTTATCATCATTTTGCCAAGGTGTGGTTGTATTCACAGAAAATGAATAAAATCTGTCGCTGGTGAGGACGTTACGTGTGTACTGTACTGCACTGCAAAGCCTGACAGTTAATTTACAAACCCTAATTCATGCTAGTGGGTTGCTACTCCTGGATGTTTCTGGAGAGTCATTAACAACACGTGCCAGATCTGCCATCTGCAGTGCTGGGACGCCATGAGACAGCAAGGAAGACCGGGGAGCACACACGGACTGCAGGCAGCTGGCAGGCAACTATGTATAATCAGGAGTTCCAGACAGCTTGGTGCAGCAGGTGCTTCCCGAGGAAGAAGAGGCAGTGCTAGCTGCTGGCATAGAAATGGGCCGGACTGCTGAGATAGGAGCTGATGGCACATTGTGGCCACTCTGAAACAGGTGATCCCAAGACTGGCAGCAGGGGCTCCGCCTTGCTGTTAGTGGTGACTGTGCAGGAGCAGGCTGGTAGAACTGAGGTGGGTAGAGGTGAATCTCTCACGACATGTATTTATGTGATCTTTTACAATGGACAGGTAGAGCTGATGTGCAGCTCATCTGATTAAAAGTTGTCATCTGCATTTAGGCTACAGGCATCTCCCAGCGCCAAGGACTGCACTCACTCATGCAGCAGCTATCCTGCTGCTCTGCTCACTCAGAGGGAGGCCTGGAGGCTCTGAAGGAGGCAAGTAGAGCTGAGCAGTTCTGCAGCCTCCCTCAGCTGTTTGCCAAGGCCCCTCAGCCTCTCTCCCACGTACCATAGCTCTGCCCGTGATGTTCCTCTACAGATGAAACCCCCATGTGACACGATGTCTAGGAGATGGCAGCAGCATTGCATGGATGAAGGACAGTAGTGTTTTTAGGGACTGTTGGTCTCCAGCCTCCAGCTTTTGCAAACCTCAGCATTCTGCAGCTTCCATGAGTGGCAAGGTGGAGCAACTCGTCTTGGGAATGGGCGGGGTAGGGTAGGCTCACAGTGAGGCACTTCGGGGAACAACGCAGCAGTGTCAGGACAGCACTGACAGATTTTCTGGCTGACAAAAAGTGTTTCATGGGCAGCAAATCTGATCCTCAGTTGAGGTTAAGAGATTGTCACTTGCACCCTCCCCAGGCCACTGGCACCACACAGCCAATGAGACCCACAGCAGCTCTGCACCAGCCCTGCTGGATGATGCTGAATAACCCTGCTGTAAGTAGGTCAGACATGCACACATAGAATCAGCACTTGTCTTAGTCATTCCAAAGCATGCCTTCTGCTTTGAGACAACATAACCCTGACAAGAACTCCCTTTCCTCTTCTATAGCGGGCACTGTGAACAGATAGACTGAGGATTGTCACATTCTCTACATTATGCTCATACTGCTGCAGGGAACATGGGTTCATGGGGTTCCTGCTATGCAGTGGCCTGCATGAAACTCAAGTAACTCAATACAATCAGTCTGTACAGTTTTCCTTTCTCTGCACACACTGTTGTCAGATGTCTCATGGGCTACATGGGAATATGGTCTGGGGTTGGGCACTTCCTCGATCCAGCCTCACCACCTTCTAGCTGTCCAAGAAGTAAGTTACGTATACAGTCCTCCACCTCCCTAATACTCACCCCTCCCTATTCTCCACTGTGGCCCATCTCTCCTAGTAAACAGCTTTCTAGCAGAGAGAACTCTTCTTTAAAGATGACTTTGGTCTTGACTTTTCGATCAGCACCTCCAGTTTTGTTGTTTTCTGAAGATGCCCAGTGAGCTCCAGGAAACAGAGGCCAGCAGCTATTCTTCATGAAGGTGTGTGGGATTTATTTGACACTACAGAGCACTACTGCAACAGATACCTGTGACAGATATCTTTCTGTCCATCTATCCAGGACCCCCCCCAGTAATGAACTGTGTTTACCTGTTGTGTGGAAGGAAAGCCCCTTTGTAGTCCCTGCTGTATTTGATAACCACAGTTCCAGAGGTAAGACAAGCTGCCACCTCCTGGGGCCATGAATTTCAGATAAATCTCCATTTTCTTGGGTGGAAACACAGTTATGATCCTTTCCTCCTTCTGTCACCGACTTGACATCATCTGGGCAGTGCTAGAGGGATGCCTCAACCTGACATCACAACAGCTTCATCTTTGACTGTCACTGTCTCTCCTTTCACTGCTCAGAGAACGATTGCACTGTGACTGCTGACGTTTATTCACAGAATGATTGCTGTCTCTGCTGCTTCAGGGTGGCTTTTTCCACCCACAGTCATAGGAGAAAAAGGAGGGGTGCACCAATCCCTTTCAGACCCTTCTCACTTTCTAGCCCTATTGTTCTTGGACCCTTGCATGAATCTTGCAGAGCCACTTCTTCTGACACTGTCCAGCCCTGAAATTCATCTGAAGCCTTAACTCACCTTAATCTCTATTTACTTTAAAAAATATTATCTTCATACAATCTAGTGTATGATGTCCTAAACAACCCTGATTCCTTCATCTCTTCTGTGGTGTTCACTGACCTCTAGGCTAAGCAGAGTGGAGCAGGAATTTTTATTACCAGTGGACAAAATTCATTTTTGCCCCAAGGATGTAATTCTAAAGATGCTTTTTTGTTGCAGACACAGCTGGGTTATGCTTGAGGTGGGTGGACAGGCAGCCCTTGAGAATGGCATCAGGCATGAAATGCCTACATCACAAGTCGTGGTTTAGAGCATACTTGTTAGTTACATACATATACATGAAGGAGATACAAGCATCCCTCAGACCAAGAAATGTCTGAATCAAACTGCGCACCAAGAACAGACGTCTCAATGCACAAGATGCATGTACTATAAAATTGTGAGGAAGTAGTCAAGATTAAGAATTGCCATGTACTACAATATCTTTAACAGTGCTAGAAGCCTGCCTACTTTCAGATCTGCACTTTGAGGGATCCCAAATCACCTCACCTTTTTATGCCACTGACATGCAGCTCTCTGCTTGGACATGTATTAGGATAGGTAGGTTATTAATTTTGGCTACATGAGGCAGCCACCTAACTCCAGCCCGATATGGATAAGAGATTTAATTTTGCAAAGACCTGGATATGAAGGCCACTTTGCTGCCGAATGCTAATTTGCACTGTGTTGGTGGAACACTGTTTGCTGCCCTATCTTTTCCCTGAGGCTTCCTTACTAAGATGTTACTGTGCCTGAAAGCTCATCATACTCAGTAGTAATTTTCCCCAGCTCCTCCACTACTTACTTTTAGAATTAAATAAGAAAAAAATTCCCATCTACAATCCTAGACACTGACAGCTATTTGGGATCTGAAGCAATGCAGAAATAATCGTGCTCACACACAGCAACATTAAATTCCCTTAACCAAGCAGCAATTCAAAGCAGTGTAACAAGCTCCACCCCAGAACTGTTTTATCATCCACCCGCTTTTAAGAAGATTAAGTTGTTATATTTCTCTTCTGCTTTCATCTTCCCTCTGTGAGTGCCATCCAGGCCTCCAGGCAAGCATAGCTTCTTATCCTCATCTGGAGACTTCAAGTCAGGGAAAACAAGAGGGAGAGCAAAAAATGCAGACATACTTGTCAACAAGCTATGGGTATGGATTAGAAAAGCTATACATAAAAGACACATTTTAATATCATTTATAGCAAAAACCCAGGGCACCTCTTGAAAACTTTCGTCATGCACTGAAACATTGATAGCCAGTTCTAAAGAGATCCTGATCACCTCTAAAATTAGTCCCTATTATTGTCTCTGTAGATGGGATATTAAGGCTAGAATTTCTGATTGACTTACACCAATAGTCAGTTCAATTCATGGTTAAAGCACAGTGGAGAGGCCAGCAATGTCTAGGGCAGAATTATGAAAAATAACAAGTATTTCAAAGGGACATTTTAGGCAAACAGTTTTTTTTAAGGATCTTCTCTCCAGAATGCGTTTCTGCTTCCTTCAGTCACAAGAATTATCTGACATAAGTTTCAGTTTGTTGTCAAAAATGCCATTTACCTGGTTTCATACATTTTAATAGGTCTCCAAGATATGTTAAATTCATGGAGCATCTTATATGTACAGCAGATTTTAACTTGCACTGGTAAAGCTAAGCTTTAAGTTAATATTTAGTATGTCTCTGGAATTGTATACAGAAATGTTATACCCTTTCACGTCTGTATCAATGCAAGCTGCTGTCTTAATCAAATACAAAGGACTGGATTTTAAACCAAAGGTAGTGTGGGGAAATTCATTAGGATTTTGCAAAAAGAAGCGAACTACTGTAAAGATCTCTGAGCTGCCAATGCTTCTATAAATTCAGCTATTTTTCCTCCTCCCTTTGACCGAGATCTTGAGTCATCAGGACCTTGACACAGACCCAAGTGGAGTCACCCATTTAGTTTTTTTGTTTGGTTTGTGTTGTTTTTTGGGGCACCTCAGCCTATTTCTCTTTTGAGTCCTTCATACAAGCTCTAGAACTCTCTTTCCGCAGCTTCCTCAGCAATTAAGAGCACAAGCTGTAAGAAAGCACTGCAAAACCCTTCCAGTCTGAAGTCCTTCCTTTAGAGGCCACCGAGTTCCACTCAGGAAACTGTCTTTTAGAAACTCCCAGTTCCCTTCCAAAGTGCCTGGTATACTGCTAAGTTTCCAAACTCTTCCCAGCACACCAAACCTTTTCAAATAAAACAATTTGCATTACATGGCAAGCATTTGCAATTTGAAAAGGCAGTAGTTAAATTTCCAGACTGTTCTTCCTTGTGTACCATTTCCATGCCTCAGTTAAAAGTGCAAAAACAGAAGCCAGGGTATTGCTGTGTTTGAATGGGCAGAGCCTCAAACAGGAAGCCATGTCCATGATTCCTATTTCAGATGTGCTGTGCTGCTCAGTTTTAGGATGACATGAAAAAGAATTTCTTGGAGAATTATGGTTATCTTTTATGGAAAGACTAGGGTTCCATAGGATGAATTTCACCTTGAGAACCAGGTTTAATCCACAGTCACACTGCTTCGCATTTCTCTGCTACATTTCTTTTCATTAATTTGTAGAAATGTAGATCTAACTTCCAGTTAATTGCTGTTTTAGTTGGTGCTTATTATCACTTAACGTTTATAGTACAGTTTACCAAGTCTTTTCAATCACAGTTGACAGATGAATCTACTAACTTCTCTATAGGTGGATAGACTGAAGAATTTACTGTTTCACATGGAGAGCAAATACAGGGCATATATCAATCACAGTGTATGGTTAACATTATGCATGCAGCTTGCTTTTCTATTTTTTGAAGGTAGGATGGAGAGAAGAGCACTCTTGACCCATATGCGGGTTACTCTATATATTACATACCCATATGCTGCTCTTTCTAAGCATAGACATTTTCCTCTCCCGCAAGTGCCATTCTTTGTGCTCTTAGCTCTCCTTCGTTTCCTGTTCTGTTGCTTGAAGAGCAGTAAAAATAAAACAATTTGTTGCAGCCTTGCTACTCCTGCACTAGGCACCCAGTGCATCTCATGGCCCTCTGCAATCAGGTTGATTTGCAAATCCTGAAACCAGTACCTCATATCTTCCAGGTCCCTCAGCTATCTGCACGTATAGGTGGGTGCCCAAAGTCCAACTTTGTTGAAACTGTTATCACCTTTCCTTCTAACTAATCTCTTTGGTGACAGAAGGCTGCAGGAAAGTGAGGAACAAAATAAGAAAAGAGGTTTAGTAAATATTCTGTCACAAAAATCATTGTTTCTAACCGATATGAAACTCACTTATCTACCAGAGATATCCTTGTGCCTTCTACTTGTGTACTGCATTTCATAATTCTGCCATTCCTTTCCAAGGGAAAATTTGTTCTTTTTAAGATACTTAACGGTTTTTTCAGCTTGTTCGTGGATTTGAGCAAAGATCTAGGAAATGGGAATCTATCAATTACAAATCAATTTTCAGAGGAACTATTACTGACTTTGTGCCAGATATCTTTAGATTCACTTTTTGTGCACTAGAGCCTATTGTGAACGTTCACACTATCCCAGCTTGAAACCCAAGATCCAGTGATCTGCCTGAAGAGCTAACTGCTTTTAGCAAACACTTAAGAAAAGCTCTCCAATGCCTTCTTCTTAAACAACTTTTTCATACTAACCAACTGCCCATGCATTCCTTGAAAGACCAGCAGCCAGCTCATCTGTGAAAAGAAGATTTCTAAAGCCATTCGTAATAGTGCCCTATAGAGACATTAGTGCCATAACAGTAAACCCAGCTTCAGAAGTGATATTCTACATTTTTTCTAAAGCTCACTTTGATATTTTTTTTCTTTCTGTCTTTTGATCCTCTGTTTAATCCATTGCCTTTGAAAAGCTGCAAGGCATTTTGTAACATCCTCAATTATCTGCAGAGGTCTATCATGCAAAGCGTCTGAAAAGTAGTGGTAGCATCATTTGCATTAAGCCCTGCAAATGTTGGCTTTGAAATTAATTTTTAATCTTCCTGTGGCACAAACTTCCAAAAGGGTTTGCCTACTTCTGTTATAGTCTGTTACTGCGCTTTGTGAAGTAGGAGCTGTTGGTGCCTAAGGGAGGGAAATACAGTGCACTGATAATTGTTTGTCTCACGTTGCACCAGAAATGGTTATTGGATATCAGAGCAACTTAAGCCAATCTTCATTAATAACTTACATGTGAACAACTATACATAGAGTAACTTCAAAACAAAATTGTGTCAAATTGATTCACTTGGGCATTTCAGGTCTAGTAACCAAATGTACATAAAATGCTCACAGAAACCTCTAAAACTTTACTTGTGTTTCTGTAAGTTGGAAGAGGGGAAACAGGCAAGTAATGTGTTTATGTAATTTTATGGATAGACTTTTCCCATGCAATCAGTAGGCTGTGATGAACTCCAGACTTAATTTCCAGTTTCTCTTTAGATGACACCATGGTTAGTGTGTATGTGTACAACTGACCTCTGCTGGAGAGAAAGCAGCTCGTCAGATGTGCATAATTGCTAATCATTTTGCCCTCTGTTGATCCAATTATGTAATTTGAAACTAAAATACTACCTTAGAAATCCACAGAGCAAGAACTTTAAATTTAAAGTTTTAAAAATAATCTTAACTTTGCCCTACTGCACATTCACCTGGTAATTAAGCCTGATACATAATCACATAATGCCTGCTGGCACCATATAATGAGTTGGATAATATTATGGATTTGTGTTTGATGGGAAAATGTAAAATTAATACATGTCCTGTGGTGCACTGGAATGACTGGATGTTTTTCATGAAGCGTTGTTAAAGAGACATCATTGATTATGATGATTTTTTGTAAAAAAATGATTTATCTTCTAGAAATGTAAAGATTTTATCCCTGTTTTGTAAAATGAGTAATGATACGAATTACCTCCCTAGAACAAGAAATAAACAAAAATGACAAGAGCTTATGCTGTGGAAAATTACGGAAGAGACTGGTGGGAATGAGGTCAAAGAGAACAGAGCATTGCTTGTAGGGAAATTAGATATTCCTTCAGATAATTATTTAATGGGACTAGCTGCCTATTTTTCTCATGTTCCCAAATTCTGCCAATTCCGGGATCACCTATGAAAAATATAGAGCTAGACTTGCTTCCCTTCAAGTCTCCTCACAGTAGATAATTTTGAAGAAGCCAGGGTATTTTTTTGCGCTACAGGGGCCACTGACACTCTTTTGTACACGATCTCCCACCATTCAATGAGCTTTTGTCTGGCCTTATCATTGTGTTTCATGAGTGTCGGTTTGTTTTCACTTTTCCTTTGACATTTCCATTTTGATGTTCCATTTCTATACTTGAAAAACAGTGGACCACCCCAGCAAATATTGCCACTTTTAACAAGTATCAAAACTGTGTCCCATTGGACAGGGTTTTACAGTGTGTTTTAAATAATTTCCTCTGTGAGCCGTTAATAGAACATAAAACGCTATTATTTTGTAACAAAAACGTGGGACTCAACAGCTTTACAGGCTTATTTATGATGTACAAATAGTACTTAATAACACTATTTTTATGGCTACTTAATATTAAATCGTTGAGAAAACGCTCCAACAGTGTAGGTTTTTGACCTGCATAGTCAAAAGGGCAGAGTTAAGAGACACTGTACTCATTCACACTCAGTAAGTGCTTGATATTTTCATATAGTACGACCGCTTGCTGTATCATATGATGCCATTCTGTATGTATATGATACCAAGATATCTTTGTCATATATGTAAGATATCATGTTAACAATAGTAAATCCTCATCAGTCCTCATCAGGAACCAATCTGATTTGTCAGTTCAGGAGTACTAAATGAATCCAAAGCCCTCTCAGAAATAAGTCAGGAATAATTTAAATGACAGCTAAGTTTGAAATGAATTTGCAAATGACACACAATCCAAAAAAAAGCTCAAACAAATCCGAGCAGATTTATGCTCAAGTTGAAACCAAGGCCAAGGCTTTGGCAACCAGCAGTTTCCAAAGTTGTATTGAGGATCTGATTTTGAAAGGGCTTTACTTTCATAAAGAACTATGAACTGCCCCAAATGTACGTTTAAAAACAGAATATTTCCACCTGCTCCAGGCTGTACAAACACAAGATGATGTTTTTTAACAGATCTTACAGGAGAACAAGATGTGAATCTTCTCTGCTTCAGCTCCAATTACATTGAGAAACATTATTTCATTACAATGTCTTCATCCTCAGTGGATGCCATCGTTCTTCAAGGCTCTTCATTTTCTGGCCAGGTGCAGTCCACCTGGGTCTGACATGAACAGGATGAGATGCAAGTCCTTGACTGTTTTCCAGTGACCTGGGTATACCATACACCCCTCAGGACAGGCTCTGGACCTGGAATGACGATGGCTGGAGTTAGAACATCCCACTAAAACAAACCAAATGTGGTTCAAGGGATACGTTTCAGGACAGGACATGGACATGCACATACTGGGAGAAGAGACAGTGTGCTGCTGGAAGGAGCTGAGACCTCCTCTCTTTTCCCTGCTTCCATAGGAGCACAATGAGGAAACAGGGCCAAAAGGAAACCTCCATCACTGGTAAGCCACGCCCTCATCTAACTGTGAAATATGGGAGGTGTCCACCTGCTCTGAAACCCTCTCCTTTTCTCCTCCACAGGACTAGGCATCAGCAGGAGCTCACTGCTGTCATGGCTGTTAAGGCCTTTGACATTATCCCCCAAAACATCATCATTTTTTGCAAACTGGAAAGATATGAGTTTGGTGGATGGACTGTTCAAAGGATGAGGAACTGGGTCAGTTCCAGGACCAGTGCTTTCTAACATGTTTATCAATGACATTGACTGTGGGATCAAACGTATTCTCTGCAGTTTACAGATGACATCAAGCTGCGTGGTACAGTCGACATGAGTGAGGGACGGGATGCCATTCAGAGACCGAAACAGGCTGAGTAGAGGGCCCAGGTGAATCTCATGATGTTCATCAAATCCCAGTGCAAGTCTTACACCTGTATTATGACAACCTGCACTATTAGTACAATCTGGGGAATATTAGGATAGAGTACAGCCCTCCTGAAAAGTACTTAGGTGTACTGATGTATGGCAGCTGGGTAGCAGCTTTGTAGCCCAGAAAGGCAACTGTATCTTGGGCTGCATCAAAAGAATAGTGGCCAGCAGGGCAAGGGAGATCCTGCCCCTCTGTTCTGTGTTGGTTAGGGCTCACCTGGAGCACTGCAACCACATGTGGAGTCCTCAGTAGAGGAGAGATGTGGACCTGCTGGAGCATCTCCAGAGGAGGGCCACAAAAAGGATCCAAGGGGTGGAATGCCTCCTGTACGAGGACAGGCTGAGAGAGCTGGGGCTGTTCAGCCTGGAGAAGGCTCCAGAGAGACCTAAGGGTGACCTTTCAGTACCTAAATGGGAGCTGTAAGAAAGAAGGGAACAGACTCTTTAGCAGGGTCTGTGCTGGTAGGAAAAGGGGAAATACAGATTGCATATAGGGAAGAAGTTTGTTGTAATAAGGGTGGTAAGGCACTGGCTCAGGTTGCCCAGAGAGTTGGTCAATGCCCTGTCCCTGAAGACTGTCAAGATTAGTCTGTATGGGACTCTGAGCAACCTGATGGAGCTGTGGGTGCCCCTGTTTGTTGCAGGGGAGCTGGGCAAGATGATCTTTAAGAGTGTCTTCCAACTCAAAGGCTTCTGTGATTCTGTTAGTCTGGTCATAATGGGGTTGATAGCCAGGCCACCATGGAGCTGATGCCAAGGTGGTAGAGGAGGTGGTGGTTAAGCTGACATGAGGTGATATCTAGACTGCTTTAAGGGTGATGGCTGAGCTGTGGTAGAGATGCTGGCTAGGCTGGTGTGAGGGAGGTATGAATGCAGCTATGGGGGGGACAGCTGGGCTGCACTGGAGGAGATGTTGAAGCCATTGCAGGGGTGATAGCCAGGCAGCCACGGAGCTGGTTGTTGGGCAGCTGTGGGCCGCAGGCTTTACTAGTGTGGGGGATGACAGCGAGGGGACCTCGGAGACGCTAAGGGGGCTTCTAGGGCGGGCAGCCCCCGAGCAGGCCCTGGGCCCCCACCCCCCGGGGCAGCCCCCGCCGCCACCTGCCCCACGGCCCCGCCCCGCCCGGCCCTCCCTGCCGCCCGCGGGGCTGCCGAACGGCGGCGGCGGCGGGGGGGTGTAGCAGCCGGGGGCGCGCGGGAGGAGGAAGAGGAGGAGGGGGCGGGAGGAGGAGGAAGGCGGCAGCTCTCGGGAGGAGCCTGTCCAGCGTGAGACAGCACATTCAGCCGGCGGCGGCGGTCCTGCCGCAGGAACGGGCGGCACCGCACACCGCCGCGGCGGCAGCGGCCATTTGGGCTGCTGGGTTCGGTGAGAGCTGCCTGGCAACGGGAGCCGCTCCGCATCACCCGAGCGTCGGCGGAGGTAAGGCACCGCGGGGCCCGGTGGGGGCCGCGTTGTGGCGGCGGTGTGCGGGGCTCCGCTGGCAGCCGGGGGACGCCGGGGTTCCGCCTCCCCGCCGGGTACCGGGCCGGCGGGCAGCCGCTGCGGGGCGCGCTCAGCGCCGGCAGAGGATGGGCGCGGTGGGGCCGGGGCAGCGGGCGGCACCCCAACCTGCCGCACCTGCTAGGGTCCCGGCCCCGGCCCGCGGTGTGAGCGGCCGTCGGGTGCTTGCGCTGAGCCTCAGCGCCGTGGAGGTTAACGCACAGGGAGGAAAAACAAAGTTTTCTGTCTCTAATTTGTTTTTAGGGCAGCGTGAGCAACAGAGGGTTTGTTAAAGTCCACAGCGATAGTAGATGAAGAATGAGACCTTTTTCAGTTCCAGAGGTGATTAGAAGACAGGGCTAGGAGGATGGTGGGATCAGTGAGAGGCCTTTTTTGCAGACGGTCAACTATACGGTGCCAAAAGGGTGTGATTATAGTTACATCTCCCGGAATGCCCCGGGTCAGCAGATAGCTGCAGGCCCCAATGGCATCTCCTAGACAAAGCCCCTCTCACTGCCGGAGCAAAGCGAGTTTCTGCAGTGATGTTGACATTAGTAAAAAGTAAAAAAAAATAAATAAATACAAAAAAAAAATCAGCTATGAACACACAGAAAATAAAGCATATAACCAGACTGAGCAATGCAGCCTCCTAATACAGCAGGCATGAAATGCAAAGACCTGACGTGAAGTTGGCACAGGGCTCTGGCACTGCGCCTCTGAATTTACCCTGACACTGGGTTTTGTTCCCTCCTCGCTTTTGTGTGAGGACGTTGAATTGCCTCTGAAATTACTCTAAATGTTATGAAGCACAGTGTTGTAAAATCCCTTTCCAAATGGAAATGCAAAGCCCGGCACTGTGCATCTGTCTCCTGGTAGATGGTGTTATCAGAGCCTCTGGGAGGAGTTTCACTGCTGTTGCTACTGATGTGCTTTGGTGAAGTGCCTCACTCATTCTCACTGTGTTAATGGGATGAAGTTATGTGTTTTCCTCTCTCAATTATGTTCCTCTTATTACTTTCTTTTCACTTATGAGAACTTCTCTAGTAGGAGTCTCATGCTTAAAAAGAATTTCATCCACCTTCACTTTAATTTCCTTATAATTCTTAGCAAGAATGTCTTTCTTCAACGCAACTGTATTCATTTCCTGCCCTGGGGCTGCATCCAGGTCTTTGCCTCTGGGAGCACTCAGTGTCATCATCATTAGCTGTTCCGTGATACTCTCCTAGAAACATCAATTAGTAATCTATGAAAAAGTGAAATGTATTGCCCCTTCCGCTCCTCCTTCCCTGTACGCAGACTGCTGTGAGCGCTGTGGCTTGCTATCCCCTTCCTTGGTACTCAAGAGAATTCTGAAGACCTTGTGTTATAGCACAAGAAAGAGATTGCTTAGATTGACAAGATTATTTTTCTAGCTCTCCATGTCTCTGCCCCGCCACTGTATACCGAAACAAGTATAACCTGCAGTCCTTCCTATGTGCAGTTCAAGAGAAGAATCTTCCTTCAAGGAGCAGCAGTAAGGCATGCCTTGCACATGCTGTGATTACGAAGAATGTGATTACTCAAATAGCATTCGGGCAAACACTTTTTTGGAGCCTGCAGGTTTTACAAATCTGATCTGCCAACTCTTTCTACAGAAGTAAAGGCGGTTCGGTGCATTTCACTGTGGTAGCCTTTCAGTAGTTGGTTGGTTGTTACGTTCTTTTCATTGAAATACATTTGTTTGTTTTCCAGTCTGTGTTTTTCCAGCTTTGGGTTCCTGTTATGTCGTCTCTCACAGATAAAAGCTTTGATTGAGCGGTTGCCTTTTGTGTCAGCATTCCAAGTGATGAACCAAAAACTTAGCTGCTTTGATTGAAGTGATGTAGAGCACCTTGGCGGAGGTCTCGCTACTACAGTGTGCTGGGCAATGGGCAGAGAGGGAGAGAGATAAGGGAGCAAAACTGAAAAAAATACTAGAGCATAGAGGGAAGGGGTGTGTATGCCATTTTTTTTGGAGCTTCACCAACTTATACTGACAACTCAAGTAATTATACTCTATATAGTATACTGTAGGACTACTCAGGCTCATTAACTGATGCTGTGTCTCCAGAGCCTTGTTGAGCTCCTTCAGCATGGTCTGACTTACAGCAGAGATAGTAATTAGAAATCTTTCAGAGGCTCATGCCTGGTGCCAAAGCAAGATGCTACTTGGAGGTGGTGGTGGGATCTTCGCCCTAAGATCCTCCCTATATATCCCTGGGCTTTAACTTCCAGAGAAGTTTAAGAGAAGTCCCTGCTGAGGTACATGGAGGTATTGGCCTCTGTGAATGTATTGTCTCACGCTTTTTGCAGCCGCAGTTAGCCATTATTGCCTTAGTGCAGTGCTCATCTGATATTTTTACTAAAAAAAACCTCACCATAATGACCATAGATTTACTTTGTGTATATAAAAGGGATATTTTCCAAGAAGAGTACTGGTAGAGTGTGCTAGCAAAGTGTACATTATACAGATGTTAGTAAAGCTGAGCTAAGATAAGCCAATGTAGCTTATTTTATAGTTCATTGGAACAACACAAGGGATACAGGTGAATATATGCTTATATGTCTGTAAGGGAGCTTGCTTTCCAGATGAGGGATTGTGTGGTCTTCTGCACAGCTGACCTATATAGGCAGGAAGAAATGGAGAAATGACACAGCTTAAGAAACAGAAAAAAAACCTGAAAAATCTGGGGGGAAAAATGTGTCTGCAAATCTGCAAAGGCAGCCTGAGGGAGACACCGGCTCTGTCTGAGTCTCATATAGACACAATATGTCCCTTTCACTATTTGGTAATTATCCATCTTAAACCATGCTAGCTCTTTTTACTCAGACATGACATTGGAAGCTGTTGTTCGCTTGGCCATCTGTGAGCACTCAAAATAAGGCAGTACACTGCATACATGAGCCTGCTCCTCCAACACTGTTCATTTTAGGTGCCATAAGCTTGCCAGCTTTTCTGAGAAATGGCTACTTCCAGGCAGATGGCAGGAGTGTCAGGAAGCTGGAAGCAGACTTGTGTACATTTCATATAGACGAGGCATCTCTCACCGTGTTCAGCCCTTCTTGTTCACTGCTTTGAGGCAGAAACGTTGTGGTGAGTGTGTGGCAGTGCCTCGCAGCAGCAGAAGGCACAGAGCCGGGGGCGTTCAGAGGACAGACGACTTGGGTCCTGTCAGGAACATCTCTGTGATTACCCTGGGGGTGAGTCTGGCCTCCAGAGTGAAGCCAGGAATCAGTAGTGCACCTTGTTTGGAGGTCGTGAAGTATCTCCGTGCTCTTACTGAAGTCAGCAAGAGTGATTGCACTGATGTAATGGTCTTTGGAAGAGATCTTGTGTAACTGTTGCTTCCACCCGTATGCAAATAACTGCATTACCTGATGAATGAGCACTGCTCAGATGACTCTTGTGCTTCTCGGCCATTAGTCTTAGAGTAAAAGGACATGTTAATCTGTTTTCATATTTAACTCACTGCCATGTCTGCAGATCAGCTTGCCTGGTCTGAAGAGTGTGGTATATTTTCTCAAGGTGCAAACGTCCCTTATGGACCTGGTTCAGTCCTGTACTGCACCTTCCCCAGGTGCTGTCTTACTGTCCCTGTTTGGCCCTAGAATAATTAATGAGTAATTCAGCAGAGGGAGAGGGCTCATTTACTGCTACTGAGCAGAAAACAATTATACAGGCAATCTCTGAAGGATATAGGTTTTCTTTCCATTGACATCTTCTCCTCTTTATATTTCTTTGCCCTCTTGCTAATGCTGATTCCCACCTCTCTGGTCTCCCCTTTTCTTTTGTCACCTCTCCCTGGGAGAGACCTGATTTTAGTTCCTCATCTCTTTTTCCTTCCTTCTAGGGTGTAGTACAAGTAATTCCAAATCCCACTCCTCAATTATTCATTATTCAATTCAGTCCAGCAGAAAGACATGGTGTGTTTTGTGCCCAAAGAATGGAGAGTTATAATACTGGAAAACAGCTTAATGTGATTAAATATATAAATAAATGTAAAAGAGGATATATTCATTATCTGTGCATCTCTGTATCTTCAAGCCTGTTGTAATGCACAACTGTAATATTTTCAGGCTGAATTTTACAGCAGAATCTACCTCCCAAACTAATGCTATGTTAGTATTGAGAATGACTCACTGAAGGTTCTAGACCGCTTGCTGGGAAAATATGGATCTGTCTTGCTTTAAACTGTTTGGCCCTTCCGCTCTGTATCCATTAACACAGATCTTTTAAAGTGCATAGAAAGTGGTATTAAATCCATACCATTCAAGGCATGTCCTTGTTTCATATTTTGCACATTAGGCCACCACTGTTACTATCAGAGTGGTTACCAGGTCACTTGGTAACTGGGGCAAAGACATATCAAGCGACTGCTGTTGTATATCTTGAGGAAATTAAAATAAGTAGCAAAAGAGAGTCACAATTAAAAAAAATCTGGGCTGCTATCTGGTATGCCCCTTGTATTTGATGCTGTCCATACTGTTTTAAAGACTGTTCCATTGGCTGAGCACTTAACAGGGTTTTTCTTCTCTGATTCTCACAGCGCAGACAAAGTTGGGGGATTATCTCAACTCATGTGACTCATAAAATGTGTTTGTCTTCTCTTGAAATAATACGAGAGAATCACCATTTTCATTAATCATGTTATTCAGAGTTGTATGACACCGTAGGGTTTTCTTTGTGAATTTGTTTCTTGTTACATTTTGAGCAGTTGCTGAACCAGAAAGTGTTTTGTATTATAATCCTAAGGGATTTCAGATCTCCATTTACCCTTTTCTGAGCTCCCAGTACCCATAGAGCTTTGTTGCATGCATAGCAGTTTGTTACAGACTATCAACTTCTGCCTGTCTTCGTTGCCTGGGAAAACAAATTACTTCTGGAAAAATCTGTGAAAAGATATTTCATGTTCTATATGAGCATGGGTGCAAGCTGTGTGGTGCATTAAACAATGGATGGCTTAAAAATCTATAACCTTTTGGAACGGAGTAAGAAATTTGACCTAAATCATACCCCCTAGTGTGCAGTTGGCTATTCATGTACGTAATCTGCTGCACTTGGCACAGTCTGTGAATGCTGTATTCCTGCCTTTCAGTATCTCCATAGTAGTAATAATAATACAAAAAAAAATTGTGCTGATGGGGTAGGAGGGTATTGTGCTGGAGACAAAAAAAAAAAAAACAGTGATGCCATTCTCTGTTTGTACCAAAAGAGCCTGTGGGAAAACTGTCCCATTATTTCCCACAGTATTTTTCTTTTTCACAGAAGTTGATTAATGGCAAAAACAAAACAAAACAAACACCAAAAACCCAGAAGCAAGCCTGGTTTGTAAGCCTGCATGGGATTCCTCAAATATATTAACAGCACCCTGTGCAAATCCAGTACGTTTTATCTGATAATTATAAAATACCGCTCTTTAGGTCTTTTCTTGCACATCCAAAGTTAAAACTCAAAAGACAGCAGTAGATTACGTTCTCTGGAAGGGGCTAAGATTTAAAAAAAAATAAGTTTTTGCAGCTTTAGTATTAATGTTCCCCACACCTCCTACAGCAGCCCTTTATGTATGAAGCTGTTTGCTGTTTACTTGCATTGTATCTATTAATTAGAGAACAGGGAAGTAAAAACTATCAGGCAGTCACTGTGAAATATGAGTCTTTTCAAACAAAGCTGTAATATGGTTTAATACTAGGATTAATCAATACAGGTATTGACTTTAAAGTCGTGACCATTTGTATCTAAGTCCAGGCATGGCAACCAGGCTGATTGTGACTGCCCTGCACACCAGCAGTAGTCCTGTATTTTGAAAGCCACCAATGAAACTTGATGTATTTTCCAAAAATATCTACAGCACTGAGCTAGTGAATCCTTCCTTTGAAGATAACTGGTGGCAACTGGCTCATGGGAGAGAAGAGTTCATTTGCAGCCAGCCTTGCTTTGGTAGGAAGCCTGGATTTAAGTGCAGGCATACAGCATCTTGAACTTGGGACGTGTACCTTATGGTGCCTGAGCACCAGGTAAATCAAGACTGACAAAATGGTGGAGAAACAAATTCCACACTGCCGTCCTCAAAATCTCTGTTCAGATGTCAGCTAGCTGTAGAAGTAGATAAAGTCTCTAATAACACCTCAGAGTTCCTCTTCTGGATATGTTCTTACCCTTAAACCCCCAGACTCTACAGCCTGAGTATCTGCTGTCTTCTTCTCATTGTCTACCTGATGTATTTTGTATTTCTTGAGCCCATTTATCAGATTGTGCTCCATGTGGAACTCCGGCCCATGGCACGTGTTCCCTCTTACAGTATGCCCTGGTTTTACACCTAAAGGAGTGTAAAGAAGTCTCAGGTAATTTTTGCTTTTGCTTAAAATGTTTGTTGCCTACATCTGTGCTCTAATTAGTAAGCTATATGCCTTCCGCAGAAGGTGCCCTCCCAGTATTACCCTGAAGCTGCTCCGTATAAATGTTCTTTGGACCTAAGTACACCTGTGGGGAAAAAGAGAGAAGTGACTGTTCACTTCCTTGCATCAAGCACCCAGCAAAAGAAGTCTTGGTCTCCATGTACTAAATATAGTGTTGTACTTTAAACTAAACAGTCATTGGGTATAATATAAACTAACCCTGAAACAAAGACTAGAACCCAGGGGCCTCAGCTAGGGACTAACATTCACTCCCTTGTATCTGCTTCTTCTGCTGAAAATAAGCTACTGGAAAGTATCTTCAGTGGACAAGAAAGCCCTCGCCATACCTCTAGCCTTTCTCATCTGTTGGCTTACAGCTGCCCTAGAGAGGTGGCTTTTTGTCTTCTCAAAGAAAACAAACAAATAAGCAACAAAAGATGAATTCTCCTGAAAATAAACATGTTTCCTGCTTTTGGGTGGATTGCTTCAATCTGTAGGAAGATACATTAAAGAGGTTGGCAGACTCTTGTCAATGTTTTCTAAAACAGAGGGGTGATCTTTCTCACCTTTGTGAAGGAAGAAGCTCCTGTCTTCTATTGGGAAGGGTTTGTGTACTGTGCATGCTGAGTGTAGGCAGCTGTCCTCTGGCAGGGCTGAGTAATGAGGCATGGAGTGTCCAACCAGCTTCATGCTGCCAGGATAGCTTACTCATCAAGATGACTTCTCAGTCCAGGCCATCTGTAAGAAGCTGGAGGTGAAGAAGGGATCTTTATAGGATCAGATGCCCTAAAATGGCCTTGATGAGCATTGTAGTAACAAGACCTTGAGAGGCTTTAGCCCCTTGGCCTTAATTTGCCTTAGTTCTTCCTAGGTAAAACTGGAATGACTCATCCTTCCTCCACTGTACTCATTGAATTAAAACTTCCTTGGGACTGGAAGTGTCTCTTCCTATTTGTCTTTGTGGCACTGAGTGTAGCACACCCTTGAATTTGGCTGAATCTTTTAAGCATTCTGATTATAGTGAATATCACAAAATAATATTTCTCCGGTTTAATATCGCATTGAATATTCTCTGGGTCAAATGTATTAAAATTCATTGACTGTTTTCAGATCTGAACCTTTAATCTCAAAATTTTCTTATTGTCAGTGGCCTCAAAGAGAGTCCAGGCCTTCCCAGTGCTGGACCTGGTTCTGTTTCTCCTCTCATCTACTAATTCTTTGCAGTTCTTATATGTCTTCTGAAGTACGCTGTTATGTATCTGCATTTATATTCTCTTTTTATCTTAGTCTATCATTGTCCCACATATCAACAAGGATGACTGGCTAAGACTTGCTCTGGTCATTCATGCTGCTTTGTTACTGCAGTTGGAGAAGCAGCACTGGCAAGTACATGTCCACTTTGCTTCCCCACAAATGATGAGAAGTCATATGAAATAGACTACGTATTTCTTACAGTCAGAGCTATTCCTTAAATCTAAATCTTTCTAAAGATTTTGGTGTATTGCTTTCAGAGATTAAATTGGTACATAGTATTTTTAGCCTAATTATATACTCACAAACATCACCTGCAAAGCGAAGTGTTTTAAGAAAACTGACACCTGTGTAAGTCTTCCAGAAAGCCTGCATGTCAGCAGCATCCCTTCATCTTTGATATCTATCTGGCCGTTGTCATAATGGGGTCCAGGAGCAGAGACTAGAGTATATATTTTTCATGTCTGGGTAAATGGCTTTAAGTATCAGGTTGCTGGACATAAACCACTGGGATTATTTCAAGAGGAAGGTAGAAATGTTAGAGAGGTCACTTTTATTTCCATTTCCTGTTTCTGTTTTACTTCCATTGCCCAATAAGGAGTGGAAGTATGTGTTTTAATATCTGAAATGCTTGCTGGAAGGAGAAAATGAATCATCGTTCTACTCCATGAGAGACTAACAGACATTTTGAAGTGCAGCTCTACATTAGGTGTTGCTTATGCTCCTGGGAGGCACTTTGTTACTGTTACGATGAAGATCTGTGTAGAATCAAATATTCTATAGAGGTTGTGAAGAAGTGGAGATGTATTAGCAACCAATATCATTGAAATATGAGTGTTATATAAAAGGACACATACAAAATGAATTGAAATTACTAACATGAAATATGGGGCTCTTTTTCTTTTAAATCTAGACAAGTGATCTTCAGCTTGTGGATGAGATATTTGTCATCTCTCTCATACATCTCTAAAATCGTACCAATTTATTGCTTGCATTTGGTTTTCTTTGAATATCAAGAAACTTCTTGAAGTATCTTGCCAAGTCCTCCAGTTTCTTTCTGAAGTTAGCTGGGAAATTTCCAAAAGATAGCGTAGAAAAGTTAACACACAACCAAACAATAACAGATAACAGAAGCTGATAGAGGGGGTAATGACCAAAAGTTCCCAAAAATCTTGTATTCCACAAAATCAAAATGTTGTCAGGCATACAGCTGATGGTTTTATTAAAAAACTTCACTCTTCGTAACTAGGGCTCTATTGCTTAGTTGGATGCTGGGAGGTACAAATCAGTGTATGTTGGATTATTGAGGATCGTTTCCCAGCATACCCAAGATTGTTGTAACTGTGCTCTTACTGTTTATTCATGGAAGATACAAGGTTTTTAAAGACTTGTTTTGCAGCCTAGTTTTCTTTGAGGTAGTACATCCAGCGAGTTCCGTGGTACTCAATGTAAAAGGAGGATATTCAATGGAGCTATGAAGCAACTTTGTTACCTCTTAGTATGTAGTCTTAACAGTGGCCTGTTAGTATGTGGGATTCTTTACAATTCTAGCTGGAAAGCTGTGTGTTTCTTACTTACCTCCAGCAGGTTGTTGCCAGCAGCTTCTTCTCTTCAACCTTGATGACTCTTCCATGGAACTGTGCTTGTTGGAATTGAAAAGGTCACGGTAAATTTAAGAGGATAAGGAGGCATGAGAGAAGGAGGTGATGAGCAGGTGATGTGCCTGAAGAATAGGCAATAGAAGAGCTTTGCTTATATGCTGCTGTGTAGGGACCCCATAATTCTGCTGTAACTGAGTTCTTTTTGTAGAAGGGCCATTGTGGAAGAATAGGAGTGAGAAGATTAAATGGTAATAGATTATAAGGGAAGTGTAATTAAGCAGCTGTGGGCACATATCTTATACCCTGTCAGCCTCAAAATAAATGGGCTGGAGATACACTGACCTGTTGCATAGCAACTATGAGGAAGCACAGTACGCCTCTGGATGCTGTGATTGCAAACCTTCACAGAACAAAGTACAAGACCTTTGCCCACCGGATAGAAACCTGTGGAAAAGCTGAAGGATAAAAATGATATGTTCCCTGAAATCTAACACTTAACAGCCACTTTTATTTATGGATAAATACACAGATGTAGTGCTAAAAGCCCGTAGTGTTTTTCCTCAAGGTTATGTAGAAAAAAATAATCTCCAATTTTACTTAGAGTTTCTCTGCATTCATCATATAGGAGACTTCTAAAATACTGCAAGCACTGAGATTTTGCATCTGCAAGTGTTTGCCCATTGTTGTGATCTCGTAAACATTGATAATTCTATCTAACAAAAATGTTTGGATTATGTGACTGATGTCAAGTACAAATTGTAATGCATGGTGAATTGGGTGCTCTCGTATTTACTTTAAAACATCTGTCAGGAAAATATTTCTAGCCCCCTTTGCCTGTTTGAAGCATGTTTCAAACATTATTTTCAAATGAATGTTTTGAATATGCATTGATTAGAATGTATTTATGCTAGAGCAGCTCCCTCTGGTTTCTTGCAGACCAAGAAGTTGATCTGCTTTGTACAATTTCATAGTTTGAACACGTTTTCCACTTGTAAAAGTCACATGTAGATCCCATGGGGATGCTTTCTACTGTAAAAATGTATAATACTCATAACTGTAGGAAATGTGTTTGTTTCTACAGTAGGGAGATGAATGTGGTCCATGCAGGATAGAAATGAGTAATTTCTTCCAGTAGAAAACTCTATTTGTAATAGTTTCAATGGCAACAGTACTCCTACTCTACAAAGCTGTTCTTTAAAACCAAAAATAACTGAGTAATACATCTTATTGTGCAACATACTTTTTCTTTCATTTGATAGATATTTTGCAGTTTTGGACACAAGAGTAACTGGCTTTTTATTAAGGCATTTAATGTGGAGCATCTACAGGTATTACATCTTGCTTATTTATTTTAGAAAATTGTGTTAACCAATCAATTATGATTAATTGTATGTGCTGACTAATGTGTTGTAGTAGGCGACAGCGAGGATTCGGGATGTGACATGGTAGGACTCTCCCCTTGCTCGGTGTCAAAGGGTTAATATATGCATAAGGGGCGTAGACGAAGTAGGATAGGTATATAGGTAAATCGCAAGACACAATAAACGCCATTTTTCTGCTCACCATATTGGTATTCACGTGCAGTTCTTTGGCCTGGGTAGGTTTTACCCGATAGTCCAGCACAGGCACAGAGCTAAAAGAACATGGGTTGCCAGGTGCACGGCAACACTAATGCCATGTGTAACAACGCTTGATGAACATCTTTGATAATCAGAATGGAGATAATCACAAAGAGAAAAGATTTTGAGGCTCATGAAATGGTGAATATAGTTCTGCAGTGCAGCCTGTTGAATGGACAGAGTATAAGAATCCCTTAAGTGCCCAAAAGCAATAAAGTCTGGAGGCTTTTTCATCTCCTACTAGCTTGGGAAACTGAAGCTTCTTTTCAGATGAGCTTGGCAGTGGCATACAGGTGAGATGTTCTAGGAAAAAGCACAGGCTCCAAGAGAAGGGAGATGTAATACTTGTTTTCTTCTTCTGCTGATAAAGTTTTTCACTGTCATCATCTCTGACTTCGTTTTCATTCTATTCATTGTGTACTCCGTGCTTATTTGTTCTTATATTTGGCCCAAACTACTGACCAAGTATAGCTGACAAGTCCATGAGTTTGTTCCTCTGTAGCTTTGCTACAGCGAGGATTTACTCCTGCAAGGATCCATGTGTTAGCTCTGCAGTTATAGTAAACCTCTTCAGATCCTGTGGCTGTTCTTGCTGTTAAGTGCTCATAGAAACGGTTCATAAAACATACCTCCTCAAATACTATGATTAAAGATCATTAATAAAAACCCTGTTGTTTGCTGTAGAACTGTAATGGCTACTGGCTTGTATCTTTGCAAGACTTTACATGGCTTTTAGTGAGCTCAAGAGTAGAACACTGTTATTTGCACCTTCCATGTTTATGTGCTTACTGCTGTCACAGAGGAAATAGTCACGAGATGTTACCACCTGTGTGAGAAATGGATGGAGTCATTCTGTGTATGTTCTGTACAGCAGAGAAGTTTACACAAACACCATTATTATTTAAGATTAATGCAATTGGCCTTCAAAAGCTCTTATTTCATGTATGACAGGGTAACAAGAACTGCTGGGAGGATAGGAGGAACAGGATTCTTCTCAACCACTCTGAGACATTTACAATGAAGATTTCTAGAACTTAACAACTAACCAAGGGCCCTTTGTCACCACTGGGGGGAAAACGGTGGCTTTGGGGCCTTGTTTAGACATCTGCTTTAGGCAAAACAGAATCATATTCTAGGATGCCTGGTTTCTCTTTTCCATACCTGCACTGATAGTAAGAATACCTCTGTATCTATGCTGTGGCCGTGCAGATGTAGCAAGAGGAGTACAATGGGTGGTGAAGGCCAAGAATGCTTTTCTCAGAGCCTCAGCACTGCATTTGCATGTGCCTGGGTGCTGTCCTGATGAGGGATCACAGGTGGCTCTGTCATATGTAAGTGGGATGGCCTTTGTTTCCAAGCCTGAGAGAAGACTCTGGGGCATACATGATGCATGCAGGGAAAACAGGCGTTTTGAAATACGACAGTCAAGTTTCATTAAAAATCATCCCAGGAGGAGCAGACTGCTTTATCCAGTGGCTCAAAGAAAGCACAGTTCCCTTTAGGTGTGGGAAGTACAGGCAAGTGCTCTGTACAAGGGATCTTGCATCCAGCCCATCTCACAAATGTGTCTCAGCACTTGGGCTGTAGGCTGGTCTGGGCTGGTAGGACTCTGCTTTAGGAACCGTGTTACTTGACAGTTACCTGGGCCACATCAAATGAGACTGGATCTAAGATTATGTGCTTCCCTCAAGGAGGGGAACCTTGGGCTGCTGCACTGCTGTGAGAACTATTTCTACAGTTAATGCAGTGCTTGGAGTGTTTGATCCTATGTGTTCCTTCTCAGATAGATGGTTTAATGGCTCCTTACTGCTTCCCTCTAACCAGCTGGGGAAGCTGAGGTCATCTATAAGTCTAGGGCTGTGGTTTTTCACCACAAAGAATATGAAAAGCAAATCCTTTTTTACTGCTTGCCTTTATCTCTCTTCCCGTGGCATGCCTTTTGGCACACAGAATGACAATTATTAGGAAATTATTCCTAGTAACGAATACAGAGTGCTAACTCTGTAGTTGATGCCAAGCAGAGCAATGAGTGCATCGGCACGCTGCCTCTGTGCTAACTGCTGCCTTGCTGACATCTGAGAAAGGTGGTTCCATATATGTGGTGCTTCATTTGTGCTGAAGCTGTACATGGCAAGTTTGGAGGTTGATAAGCTGCTTGGGGCGGCTAAGGAATGACTGTGGACAGGAAGAAAGTAACTTGAGATAAATTTCTTTCTAAACTCAAAACTGGCAGTGTTCTTTGAAAGAAATTTAATACATCATCTTTGTTGTATGTAAGCTCTGTTTTGTTAAAAATAGGGCAAAGTTATAATAGAATTTGATCATCCTGACTGGATCATTGTAAAGAAGGAGCCAGGCACTAAGTAGCTGATGCCTAAATCAGGGGAAAAGCTAGCTTCCCTGACATTAGGGGAATGAATTTTTAAAAGCTATTCATTGATATCTGACAAACAACTTGAAAGGGATGCCAAACCCTCCGGGTCTCTGTGAGGAGCTTTAAAATACATTTGCATATTTTCTGCATAGAAACAGGATTTCATTCTCTGTTGCTAAACTGCAGAACTGAAAGGATGCAAAAACTCTATCTAGTCCGAAGGGCTCAGAGGGGAAATTTCATAATCAGAATTCAAATGTGCACAGCAGATTAGGAAAATGACTTCAAATGGGATTTCAGCCATATCCAGGAGACACCCACAAATCTTGAGCAGTCTCCTAGGCAAAATACTTCTTGCGCTATCATTAAAAAGCTCAGTTTCTTCTCCTGGCATTTCTCACCTGAAAAATAGCTTGTTGATGATAAGTGAACAGAATAGAGTTGGTGAAGGTTGTGTGGCTTAGTTTTATCCACATCAAATACAAGTTTTCTGAGAATTTTGATCTCTCTCAGATTCAAGACAACGTGTGAAATACCATTGTGAATAGAATCAGTGGTAGAGGAATAAAAAAAATAGCGGTCCTCTGCGTACAGGTAATGCACACAGTGTGCATACAGCTAGAGCACTCCATGGTGTAGCTTGTTGGTGCTTTGGTGTTCATCTTGGCTGTGCCATTTACTGTGTTGTAGGTTGAACCAGAAGGCCCTGGGCTAGGAAAGGAAAGCACTCTCTTTGTGGGAATGAGCAGCGAGCTGCAGTGGGTGTTGAAACTGTTGTGGCTCTGGGTAGGATGGACGCAACTCTTGCTGATGGGCTTCTTTTGAGTGTTGGACTGTGGAGTGGTGTGTTCAGCACATAGCTACCCCTTTGGTGTCCCTCACACTGCTCTTATGCCTTGCTGTTTGCATTCAATGTTTTCCTCATTCCACACTTTATCCTCCTTTTGTTGTTTGAGGAAAATACTTGTGAAGACAACAAATCACGTGGGGGACAAGATTGCTCTTAAAATGCAGGTGGTCACAGGCTAATTACACTTTTATCATCTGAAGAGAAGGAAGCTTATGGATGACGAGCAATTGATGACGAGTGAATATCCCACATCATTTTTACCATATGGATTTACTTTCTGGTTGTCAACCCACCCAGGCAGTAATGTGGATGGAGTTCTCATTAGTATTAATGGAGAGCTGCCATTTAATTTCCCATGCGTCGAGCAAGCAATAGACTTCCATTGCATATATGTGATGTTGCCATCGACCTGATTGATTTTGAGTTACAGTGGTGGATGTGGTCAAGGGCAGAGTTAACTCTTTCCATGAACTCCTGTATTGGTCAGGACTGTCTTTGTAGTAAGTGCTAAGAAGAAAATCAGTGTTGATGCAGTTAGATGACAGCCTGTAACAATTATGATAGTAGAGAACAGTTCCATTATCTGTGACTCAGATTGTGGTTTTTTGCAGCATTGGTGAGGTTCAAGAACTGTAGTAAAAGATTGGTACTGTATGTATCCCAATTGCTGCAAAGGGGCTGGTGGCCTGTGCCTGGCTGTGCCATGGGATAGAAGGGGGTGTTGGGATGGCAGCTGTTCAAGGCTTATGCAGAAACAAAGCTGCCAGGTTTCCAGTTTTTGCCAGTTAAATAATTCCTAGTTGTCTAAGATACACTGGGCTGCTTGGGTCGTTCAAGTACATCTTCTACTGTGGATCTGTAACTTATGGCCTGGCAGAGATGCTGAAGCTGATGAAAGCTGAAGGACATCATCTTCAGTGCATTAAAAGTATTAAAGCGTTATTTTGAACTTTGCTTCTCAAAAGCAGTTTTCTAATAAAGACAATTTTGAAATATATTCCATGGTTTGGAGATATTCTGATCTAATTTCTTGAGATTTAAAACAAATATCCTGCCCCTTCCAAGGGCAGCAATTATGTAGGAGCATATTTGTAGCAATTTTATAAGCATTATTTCTTATATAATTGTGTTCTGTTTTCAGTAAACAGGGAAAACTTTTAATTCCCTTTTCAACTTGGTTTCCCTGTTTTGTTTCCAGCAGAATCAAAATGTCGGACAAAAGTGATTTAAAAGCAGAACTTGAGCGCAAAAAGCAGCGCTTGGCTCAGATAAGAGAAGAAAAGAAACGGAAGGAAGAAGAAAGGAAGAAGAAAGAGGTAAATATGCAGAAGCGCCTTTTAAATAGCTCGTGCCTGCAGAAGGGTCTCGCTGAGGTTTTGACATCTCGGTATTGTGTACTCCAAGGTAACTGTCATGTGGGATGAGATCTCCAAACCCACATCAATCTAACCTTAAAATCAAAACGCTTATTTTTAGCCAAGAAAGTTGGGGTGAGGGAATTGCTTTTAAAACCAACACGCTGTCAGATGACAACGATTTAGACAACATGATGTGTATGTGTGTGTAGAAAGAAAAATTGATTTGCCACAATGCTTTTTGCTGGGCTTTTCTTCAATGGAAAGGGAGTGGAGAGTGCAGAAAGACAGAAAAAGGTCTTAGGTTTTTTCAAGCCATTACAATCTAAATATGTATTTTCTTCTCTGAAGACCAGCTTGATTACTGGCTAAGGTAACAGATTTACAATTATTATTCTCCAGTAAAGTAAAACATAATTGCAATTGCATTTTCATCTTCTGGCATGGGTGCATCTTTCAGTTCTGTTAAAGTTTGATTGACATATTAGTTTATTTGTCCTTGACAATATGCATTAGGTTTTTCATTAAGGGATTTGTACTTCTTTTTATTCATTCACTTAGTGGAACAGAGGTGAGAATTGACAGGGAGTGGATATTCATTTTCATGCAAAGTCAGAGAAGCATTAAGTGATTATGTTTCCTTTCCTTCAAATGTCAACACTTACTATTGTTTAAAGCACCTGTTATCCTTTACTAATAACTGGTTTCCTTTTAAACTGACACTTTAATATTGTACATGAATTTCACAGAATTACTGTGGAAATGTGATGTGATCCAAGAAATCCACGTTTCAATTTTGGTCATTGTTTTTATCTTTTTTCATCTGAGACATTTTTGTGCGACTACCAGAACATGTCCCGGTGAGGCTCTGTATGAGTCCTCTGTAAGCAAAATTTTAAATGTTAACATTTTCAGTGTTCAGCACTAGCCTGTTAATGAATTAAATAGATGGGAGGCAAACTAGTGGCTAGAGGAAGCTACTGAGTTAATTTCTTTGTCTCCTGCCTGATTTTAAGTCTTGCGGAGATCCTGTTGTGGTTGGAAAGTTCCATTGACCCCACTAGCCAGCTCCAGCTACTGAATCTAACCTGTGGAAGCTCCAAGAAGCTTCCTGCACAAGCTTCCAACCAGTACCATTCAGTGATTCTGTGAAGGTGTAGTTGTCTAAGCAAAGAGGAAGGAATCTGGTGAGCTTGCCAAAATACTCTTTTAGATGTTAGTCCTCTTCTTTGCTCCTATTTGATGCTGAAGTTCTAAGACAGTATTTTTAATGCCTGCAAGTGCTTAGGACCTAATGTAGGCCCTCAGTTTACATCACCGACATCCAATGGAATTTTATTTCTTGATCCCTGAGTAAGTAGGAATGGGGTCATTTTTAATCAGGCTCATGATATCTGTTATTTTATGGTCAGTGTCCATGTTAGCTGAATAAGTCAGCACACTGGCATTTCAGTCTGTCAAGTTTTGGTGTGTGGGGTCAGAAAAATGCTTTGGTTTCCATTTTTCTACAGAGTAGCTCCATCTGATATGTGAGAGGCAAAAGATGTCCGTTAGCCTTCTGTAAAAAATACTTGCAAAGATCAGTTTTCTCATGTAGTCGGGGGAAAGTATTGTAACTAACATATGTACAGTATAAATTAGCTACCTAAATGTTCTAAGTGAATTTCAAAGCTTTCCCAATCAATGGTGCATGTGTAAGTATTCTTCACATGCTTAATTGCTAGAGCTGATTATATGTGGATGAATTTTTATTTTTTTTAATTGAGGCTGATCTACAGCAAAAGAAGGAGCCAGCTCAAGAAGATTCTGACCTAGACCGCAAGAGAAGAGAGACAGAAGCTTTGTTGCAGAGCATTGGCATATCCCCAGAACCACCTCTAGGTATTTAAGAGGAACACACTGTAACTCTGCCACGATGAATGCGTTCTTTCTGTTAAAGCATGCTTTGCTTTTTTTTGATTTTTTGGCTGTATTAGTGAAGTGAACTCTTCTGTTTGAATGCCTACCATACCATTCGCATATACCAGCTCATGGCATTTTGAGTACTTACCATTGCCAAAAACATCTGTTTCATTTCTCCAAGAAATTTTTGTATTGCAGGTTGGTTTTGCATACCAGTAGTGATTTCTTTTCTGATGGACTATTAGGTCTTCTCTCACACCTGATGACCCACAAATAATATAACAAATGCTGTACCTCACTAGCCCCAATCTTTGTATCATAAATACAAGCATTTACTAAGGAAGGTGGAGCACAGTTATGTGGGGTCTCCCGTTTATTTTCACTAAAATTCAAGCAAAACAGGAGAGAGAAAATAAAAAGACAAATCACAGTGATCAGAAAGCCTATCAACAGATTATTTTTGAAGTTTCTGGACTTGGCTGTTTTGGTATTCAAATTATAGAATCTAGAGCCCTCAGTTTAAAAAAAAAATACGTGGGAAAATAGAATATGAAATATTTGATTAAGTTCTGTCTGATGTATTAGGTGCCCCTAAGGTGAGGATTTTCCTTCCTTGCTTCCTTCCTTTTTTCCCTTTTTCTCTCCTCCCTGCCTTGCCCTGCCCTGCCCCTCTTCCTCTCACTTTCTCATTCCTTCTCATAGTTCCTTATGAAAGTATATGGTGACATTCTGAGCCATACATTGAGGAATTCAGTCCCTAACTTGCGTCAGCCGACATTTACTGGAACAAGTTAGCATTTTAATAAGTTATAATCTATTGATTGGAACTTTTAAATACCACTTCTCAGAAAAAAGTGTCTGCCAAGTAACTGCTGGGTTGTTTTAACATATCATAAAATATGTTTTGTAAATTATCTAGTGGTGTATATATAAATACATCACTTTGATACATTTTTAATATTTGTGTATTTAGAATATTCATATTTGTCTTAAAAATGTGGATTCATTTCCTTATATAATAAATTAACACATATTAGTGTTGCAAAATATAAGTTCATATCTTAGTTAATTATTTTCTTTGATGATATTGAAAGAACATGAAAATTCACATATAAGATGGTCTCAATTAAATAGTAGTATTCTGTCCTCCTTAATTTCCTTTGTATACACTGACAGTTAGTATACAAGGGAGAGCTTAATTCTGCCTTCACATGTGATGCCCAGATCCCACTGTGAACATGGAATACATAAACTGCCATGCCATACCTGTAACCTGCCAAAGGGCTGTCATGAAGATGAATTCACTTTCCATGCTGCACTCATTTCTGTGACAGTCTTTAGTAAGAATCTGCATGAAATGTTTGACCACATGGAAAATCCAAGTCTCTTGACAGGTCTGTCATTATACATTATAGAGCGTTACAAAATAGTTTAAAGTTTCACTCAGTTAAATCTATAAGAAGAAATGCACATGATTTAAACCAAATGGGAAACCTCACTCTTGCATTAGAACTCCTTTTTCTGTTTTATTCGGTGTGGCTGCTTTGAAGAATACTTGTGTTAAATCTTGACTGGAGCCATCCCTGCACTTTAAATATTTTTGAGAAACCATTTTAAAAGAAATCAAGATATTTCTACTTTTTTTGTTTGTTATTCCTTGCAGAAGAGCTTAAACTTGGGCTGACCTTGAGCTATGATCTTCCTTTCCTGTTAAAAGAAACAAAGCTGGATTTGCATGAATATGCTTCAAAAGCCCCAGCAAACCAAAGAGAAAATCATTTCTAGAGCGTGCAAATAGTATCTAAGCCAAGGGAAACATTTCCTTGAGTGTGGAAATCGTGTCTCATCCAAAATGGCAATCTAATACAACTTAAATTATTTAAGAAAAGATGTTTGCTAAGCAAATTAATGCGTATTCTCACCACCTTTGGGAAATGATTTTAACTTAGCTGGATTTCCTTATTTAACTTCTATTTTGGATGCCATTTCTGCACTGCAGTCTTAGAACGTATCTAATAGGCAGCGGCTTTTAATTTAAATGGAAAATTTGAGAAGTTTGCTTGCTGTTTTGCCTCTTTGGCTACCAGAAGAGTTCACTTAGCTTTCTGACAAGACGAGCCCCTGGTATTTCTTCATACAATTAAAATCTTTTGCAAGTCACCTTTAAAATACAACTGAGAAACAAGTGCTGTTTCTGCAGATATCTCCGCTACTGATTAGTTGTGGAGTCACACTGGGCTTTCAGTCCTGTCTAAATTCATGTCGGTTTTAACACTTCCAGAAGACTTAAAATTCACTTGACTCTCTTCCTTTTCTTTTTCTTTCCTTTCCTTATTTGCTTTCACCATTTCAAACTCTCCTAATCATTCATCCACTATCATTTTGGTCCATTGGTTTTGATTTGTCTGACACTGCTCTTCATCAGTGCAGTCGCTGCATGTGTTAACATGGGATACCTGTTATTTTCATTATTTAGTCCCAACCCCTATGTCTCCCTCTTCGAAATCAGTGAGCACACCCAGTGATGCAGGCAGCCAGGACTCTGGAGATCTGGGACCCATAGGAAGGTAAGACAGTGGTGTTGAATGAATGTGTTTGTTCACTTCATTTTTACTTCCCCCATTTTTCCTTCTGCTTCCATAAATAAGAACGTGCTCTATCTGATGTGTGCTTTTGTTTCTGCATTTTCAAATGTGTGTCACCATCCAGTCAGACTGGTCTCAGACGTGAGGTAGATAAGCACACACAGCAAGCTGATGATAAGATAGGTGCTAGAAGCCATGTACTGGAAGCGAGAACTGAACTGATACTTCTAGAGAAGCCCACAGAAATCTGTCATTCTTTGTGAATATATGCTAAAAATAGAGGAAGTGCCCAGTTGTAAACCCTGTTATTCACGTGAGTAATCTTTGTGCATACAACCAATCCTTTGTGAAGTCGTGTTAACTGTTTACATGTTACACCAGGCTGTCTTGGGTTCTTGTACTGCTGCTCATTGCGGTGTGTTGCACTGACAATGGTGGGGCAGAGCTTGTAAAGAGGCAGTCTGAAGCTCTCCAGAACCTCCTGGCAATCCTCTCTTGGAACCTGTAATTACCAGATTGTTTTGTGTGAGGTGGGAGGGAAGCAGCTCTCTTCTTGTTGAAAAGGATGGTGCGTGTGTAAGGGATGGGCACAGGGGCAGCCTTCTTATTTTCGTTTATATGACTGAAATTGGAAACACAAGTGGCAATCCATGAATAATTTCTAGTTTGGAGTAAAAAAGTAAAGAGGATGCTGCTAAAAAAGTAAGAAGGATGCTGGTGCTTACAGAGGGTATGTTCAAGTAAGAAGAGCTCCAAGCAACTATACTGTGTATTTTGAAAAATGTAAAACACGGGTCCTAATAGCTCTTTTTATATTAAGCTGTCTCAAAATAAAACCAACTCATTCAAATCTGTGAGCCAAAACTTCTGCTAATAGCATGAAAACTCACTGGTTTCTCTCTGCAGTGTACAGTTTTCAGTACTATACTTCTACATGCCTCATCAGGTGCTGTACTTCTACATACATAACCGGTAATGTTACAGAGCTTGGACTGCTAGATTTAATTCCACATCAGCCTTCTGCTTAAAAAAAAAATCACAGTTCTGTAAGTTGAAAGTGTATTGTCTTATTTTCTGCTGTCCTGCATGTAGCTGTGACAATGGTGACTGGACATTTCTAAATTCCCCGTGATGTGGTAACGGGCAATATTGGCAGTGCATGGATGGTTGGACTGGATGATCCAAGAAGTCTTTTCCAACATTAATGATTCTGATTAAAGGACTGGGTAACACAAATAGCTACCCTGGTTTTTGGTGCAGAACTAGGCTGTGTTCATACTGTTGGCACCTGATAGTCATCAGACTGAATCTATCTGTCCTATCATCACAGGTATACCTGAGGTGTGTTTCGATTGGCAAGCACCTGTGATTTCTTACAGACCAGTAAGCACTGTGGAGTTAAATCTAGAAATCCAAATTTCTGACATCTGCTTTTTAGGAAGTTAGTTGATAAATAGCGAGGGTTCAGGCAGGTGGTGCTAAGTAGTTGTTGTCCTGGTACTAAAGATCTCATTCTATCCTAGTTAAGAAAATGAAAACTAGCTGGTAGCTCGCTTTCTATGTATAGAAATTATATGAGGAGCAGAAGGGCTCCGGTAGGCAGTGCTTAACAGACAGCAAATTGTTTGGCATTGGAGCTGGCCAAATATAAAACCAGGAAAACTGTAAAATTTTAATGACAAGACAAATTAATCACTAAAGCAATTTACTTAAATACTCTATTGGATGTTGTATCACTGGGCATTTCTCATTCAGGATAATGTGCCTGGCCGACAGGCAGATAATGGCTCCAACAGTAATTCATTCAGAAGAGCCATACAGCTTTTTGTTGCACAAGAAGAAAAGCCGCTTGGTCACAATGGTCCCTTTTGGTATAAGATCTATACACTGGTAGTGCTGCTGTCCTGCAGCACCATTGTCCATTATCTCCAACATAATAGCTTGAGCAATGCTGCCTTTTCCCTGATGCCATTAAGCTTGTTAGGATAACGTGTGGGGCGGGCTGTGTAATAACACTAAATTATGGAACCATTTCTGTCCTGTGTAGTACAGGTTTTTATGCGGGTTGTTTTTGTTTTTTTTCTGTTTGATCTTCCGTACCACGTGGCTATTTGTCATAGCCTTTTCATCAAGGATGACATTAGGTTTTGGGAGTGTTCCAACTCCTGATACGTGACAGGACATTATGACAGCAACAGTAAGAATGCGCAGATATTAGATAAATGGTGCTTGAAACTACTGGCAGTTTTCTTTGAGCGCTTCCAGTTGGAGAGGGCAGCCAATATTTTTGTTCATCATTTTTTGGTTGCGGTGGGGATAAATTCCAAGTAGGCAGAAGTGTATTATAGAATCACAGAATATCCCAAGGTGGAGACGATAATTGAGTCCAACTCCTGGCCCCACACAGGAGCACCCCAGAATCAGACCATATGTCTGAGAACATTGTCCAGATGCTTCTGGAACTCCAGCAAGCTCAGTGCAATGACCACTGGCCTGGGCAGCCTGTTCCACGCGCACAGCCCTCTGGTGCAGACCCTCTCTCTAACCCCCAGCTGCCCCTCCCCTGACACAGCTCCATGCCATTCCCTCAGGCCCTGTTGCTGTCACAGAGAGCTGAGCTCAGCGCTGTGAGGAGCTGCAGTTGCCATGGGGCCTCAGCCTCCTCTGCTCTAAGCTGAGCAAACCCAGGGACCTCAGCTGCTCCTCATACGTCTTCCCCTTCAGACCCTTCACCATCTTTGTACTTTGATTCTAGATCCATAACTGTAAAGCTTAAAAAATAGGTTTTGCATTTACTGCTCTTAGTTACTAGGCTGCTCTGAACAATTCATCAGAGCCCTGCTGTTGCACAGAGAGCAGCTTGCCTGTTTCCACATCTTTGCACAGGGTTGACTGTGTTGCTGTGCTACATAGATAGGACAGGAATATTACATCACAGCCTGAACTCTGGATAGGTAAGTTATTAATTCACAGGGCTTTCTGTTATGCCATGTTCAGACATGACTCATTTACCACGAGACATCATTGCAGGAGCCCATTGAGATTCTGCTATAATACAGTATACTCTGCTTAGCTTGTTCAGGGTGAGTATTTTGTTCAGAGATATTGATGCCTTGTGTTCTTTGCTAATGGTCAGGTTATATAGCTGTGCATACCAGAAATGGAGATTTCAGCTAACTGTGAGGGCTGCTCTGACAGTAATGCCTCCTATTTCATTATGTTGACCCACAACATCAGAGACAGATGTTGGTGGTTGGGCAGTAGAGGCTGAACCTTCTCACCAGTGTTCCAATATATGTTATTACTGTGCAATGGAGGCAGAGGGGCAGTCTGACAGAATGGCATCTGAGATGGAAGCAAAGGTGTGGAATTAAATTCCTCTGTGCAGAAAAAATGGTACCCAGTGACATTCGTTGATGCTTGCAGAATGGTTACGGACACTAAACAGTGAATGTGAGCACAGTGAGTTGGTGGTGACAATGACAGTGGTTCACCTCCACTGGGGCAGATGCCTTTAAGTGCAGCACACAGGCCCTTGTTCATTGCAAAATGCATAGCAAATGGTGGTGACTACACTGAAAAATAGTGTTTTGTAGTTGCAAATTCACACTTTCAATTAGTGTTATTGTGCTATTTGTTGTAGTTTCCACGGAAATAAATAGGAGGAATTACTTTTGGAGTGACTTTTGTATTCCTGCGTCACCTGTAGGGTGTCTGTGTGCTCACCCTCGTGTATTGCACACTTGGATGAGTTCTATTTGTGGACCAAGGTGTGATTTAGCTGTGTGGTCCATTTTGTCTTCTCTCCTTCGCTGCTTCTGTACGTTCCCAGTTGGATTCATTACCATACAATGGTAGGTTTGTACAGTAGCATCCCACTTATTGTTGAACTGGGTTTTGTGCATGTGTGCGAGTGCAGTGAAATTGCATGCAAGTAGCACTTCCCCGTGTACACTTGGCAGTGGAACATGAGAATCCCATTAGGCTGTATATAAGGTTTCCCACCTTCCATCTGCTCAGTAAAATGCAAAGGCTCAGCTGTCTGGGATGTGTAAAGGTTAATAACTGCCTTTCTTTCTGCAACAATTTCATCTGTGCTCTTTTGATTTCTAACTTGCATACATTGCTGCTTGTACATTTAGATACCTGATTGTTCTGTGGGCTACAGTAAAGACAAAGATGACAGAAAGTATTCTTCATCTTCTGGTAGTTGCTGTCAGAGAATGGTTATGTCGAAGTGCTGTTTTGTCTGTTGTAATGTAGTGCAAGCATCCAGGTGCATTATTTCATAATATTTCTCTCTCAGTCCATTGGTTTTGGTATTTTTGTCTGGCTACAGCTACTCATCCTGTTGGATTAGGGGACTATATAACAGTTTAAATGGTTCTTACCTGAATTACATTATTGTTCCATTGATACCACAGTCGTTGAGATGTGTTTGATGGACTGAAATTGTTTGGCTTCCATCAGTGCATGGATTTTATTTGCAATAAAGCTTTGCAGGGTCAGTCCTTGTTTAGATAAAGCCATATGTGAATACTTAATGAAAGTTACTATGAAAATGAATTTTAAGTACAACATTAGATAGCAAAAGAAAGCAAACATAAAAGAGAAATCCTGTTTGTCAAAGCGATTTTGAAGTAGTAACATGGCATTTCTTGTAGGAGCTTGACTGCTATGGAGTCCTGACTGCCTCATCATCACTGCAGATTTTTATTTTTAAGTAAAAAGTTGCAGCCATTCTAGAAATAGAGCAGCTGTTGGTAATGCTGGATGGCTTTTCTCTGAGGAGCAGTGTCACCTTTGGTTTTGGCTGCTGGCATGCTTTTTTGTCCACTGTGTCACTTCATCTTGCAGTAACTGTGACCTCTGAATGCGTTCCCAAGTTGAGTTCAGAAAACACTGCAGCAGCTGTCACATCAGCTTGGATGTTCTTACTGATAGTGAACCAGGAGCACGTCTTCTGCTCTCTTACACTCTTTGGAGTTCAGAAAACATTTGTCTCCATTTGTGTATCTTTTCATCAGATGTGATTTTGAATTGCTTCCATCTACTTTCAGCCTTTTGGGTATAAAAACAAATTCAAAGTGATATGTTTTCTTTCATTGGGTTGATGTCCACACTCAGTTTGTATTGTCCCACTGCAGGGAGAGCAGGAGCCCTTTTGCTGTGTAGAATGTTCACTCATTTTTGTATAGTTATGAGCTGATCTGCTTTTTATGTGATGCCTCAACATTAGACTTGACTTGTCCTATGTTGTTTCAAATGCAAACATGAAGTACAAAGTTTTTCTTTCTCATATGACACACTTAAAGGGAAAGATGTAGCTCTGGAGCATCTGGGCACTGAGACAGTGTGTGGCATTTAAGTAATGTATTTACCCTTTTACGGCTGTGTGTGTAAATCTTGCTCACTCTCTGTCAAGTCAAAAGAAGGTACACCTAGTTAAAAGGTGTCTTCTTGACATGTAAGAATTGAAGCCTTTATTTGCTGATCTCATGAGCATATCCAAATGTCACCGAAGTCCTGATGTTCTGTGCTTTCCTGGCTTTTTGCCTGAAAAAGAGAAAAAAATCAGACTCGGCAACTAAGCTTTTATTTCCACTGTTTCATTTTTAAGCAGCACCTTACCTAACACAATAACATATTGACAAGCAAAAGAAAGGGTATCAGAATACCACCTTCCTTTTTAAATATCTCCTTTGCTGTTTAATTAGATGCATACAGAAGGCAGAGGAAGAGGTTAGATCCTGCTCTCAATGTCAGTTATACAGGAAGGTTAAAGTATTGCAATAGATCATCTTTTACTGTCCATGCAGCCCATTTCCTATCCTTTCTTTAGGCAAAGGGAATCACAGAGCAAGGTAAAGACTCTAAGGGAACTTCAGGAAAGACCAAAGGAAAATACATGCTTCACTTGAATGGTGTTCTGTTCAGAAGGGAAGGATACACCCTAGGGACTGTAGTGTGCTGCAGACATGGGTCTGTCACAGTGGGGGGTTGAGAGAAAGGTTTGCTTGGTGGCTGGAGGCATACATACAGGGTAATCCTGGGAGGTGCTGAGTTTGCCCCTCTAGTTTGGGATGGGTTTGGGATGGTATGGTAAATCTCTCAGGTTTCCCATCCCCCACCCACTTATGGGATGGTAGGTCTGTGCACAAGGCTGGAGGAAGGCAGATTTCCCACAGCCCGTTCCCTCCTTTTGTGTCTGCACAAGAACAACCACGGTTCTCCTCCTTTACATTCAGTGTATATTTAGCACAAGATATTTGAAGCCTCTCTGTGTCATATATATTTTTTTAGCCTCTAAACATAAGCAGACACCTTAGGGACTGATACTTGGCAGTTGCTTTCAAGTGTCTTTATATCTGACCTAGAAAGCAGGGAGTGTTTTTCAGTGCGTGCCAGTTACAAAGTCAGAATGGTCTGTATTAATTAGAATCATCTGCAATGCTTTTACCATGTGAGCCTGTGGCATCATTAAGGCATTTTGTGCTTTCATTCCTAAAGGATGGATGGAGTTCAGTTCCTCCAGATCTTTGATTATTTTTCTCATTAGCAAGCATCTCCATGCTATAAATTAAAGGAGGAGGAAAGATTGCCATTCCCAGGGTACTTCATAAAATGCCTTGGAAACCTGAGCCCCAGCTGCATTCTGGAGAAAGTAATATTAATATATAAAGCCCCACTTAACCATTTAGGTTATCAACCCAGCTGCAGGTATTTTTCTGTATTTTTTTTCCAGTCATATCATGAATGTATTTAGACAATGAGATGATTCAAGGTCTAAAACATCAATGCTCTTAAAACAAGTCAATTTACTCTCCTTTAAAAACAACTTACTTGGTAAGGGCAGCTCAGCTTAAAGAGAAGTTCTCTTGCATAGAATCTCTTCTTGGTTTAATTATATGTTGTGAGATTGCCTCTTATGTTGAACTGTTTAACAGTTAAACAGGTACCATTTTTTTGCAAGTAGACTTTTTCTGTGTCACTTGAGTATTTCTCATACATATAGGTACACTGTCACAAAATAAATTCTGTGTAGGAAAGACAGCACCAACTTTTCTCTCAGCTTGCAGTTAGTGAATTTTTGCGCTGCCATGAATAGGTTGCTGAAGGCTTTCAGCTGCTTCTTCAGTTGTGAAGACAATATTGCAGGTTCCAGCCTTGGTGTTATCGGTTTGACTCACTGGAAGGGCTGTGGATTGCCTTTACTAAACTTTACTAATAAATGTAGCCTTGTCTCTAATGGAATTCTTTCCAACCCCCCTTAAAGTTTATGAGAAAATTGTTCTTATATACACTTTTGGACACTGGATCAAAGCATCCCAACATGAGTGCTAAAGTTCCTTCATATCATCTGCAGGACCTGATGACATTTTGAATCATCTGAATTCTCTTTTGTCACTCAGGCTTACTCTTGGTTTAAAAAATACAAGATTAAAAATGTATTTCTTTAAAAGTATTTTCAAACTGCTTCAAGGTTTGCTGCAAGAACGAAGCAACTTGTGCCTCCTTCCTCCTGAACATGGTTTTTATTAATGCACTTTGAGGATGGCAGTTCACGCTCTCCAGCACTTACAGTAAATCTGTGTGGATGCAAAAACTCAGCAGAAGCTTCTAACTGTGTTGACCCTCTGTCCTTGCAGAGACTGCCTACTGTTCCCAGTGACCTTCTGGTAAACCAGTGTAGGTTTCCAGACTGATTCCTGTAGGTATGGCATATAAATTTTGTGAAGGACAAGGTTCATTACATTGCCAGAAGGTCATATTCTATGACGTAGACCTGAAATAAGGACAGCTTTACATATAAGAAATAAGTTCAGCAGATTGGATGAATTTTACTGCTTATTTAGTTAGTGTAATTCTATGAATCAACAAGGTGTTTGTCCCATTATGTATCAGTATATAAAAATCATGCCAGAATTTTTCATTCCAATTTAAGTTTCAAGTGGATTTTGAATATTATTATGTGTATTTAGCAACAGAGCCTTGATCAAAGAGAACTTTTGAATATAAAATTTTTGAAATATTACCCTATGATTTTTAGAAATGTACCTTAAGAAAAAAAAAAAGAGTATTTTAAACTCATGCCTTTCTGAAAAATGCTATTATGGTTGCCAGGCATCTGAAAGACAGTGCTGTGCTCTGAGGGAGGTCATCGTTGCTCTTTTTATTGGTGAAGGCTGGAAGTCAGAGGTGTCAGCCTGCTTGGAAACGTAGCTGCAAATCCAAGTATCCGTCTCTGTTCCAGCAGCGATGCCAAACCACTTGTTCACTGAATGTTTTACGGCATTTTATTTTGTGATTACCAGCCCGGCTCCAAAAACAAGAACCCATGGTGATGTCAGACCTTTCTGCTGCACAAGTATAAGTGAGAGTCTTGTTGAGAGGCACAAATCCTCCCTAAAGGCTGATAACCATCTTGCTTATAATGTGCTTCAGAAAACAAGTAGCACAAGGAAGGTATTTTCTATTTTGCCAATCCTTTCAAAGTGGAACAGATCTGCTAAACAGAGCACAGATGGCTCCTGAATAGTGGCTTAAATGCAAAGTACCAATTGAGGGAAGTGGTACTTTTCCATCTCTGAGTAATAGCTTTGAATCTTCGTGATCTATTTTGTTTTGGAAACATATTTTAAATGTATTACCAACATCAGAAAGTGAAAATTACAGAGGAGAAAATTAAGATTACAAAAATCTACAAAAAACAAACCACTTATCTATACACATATATATTTTCAAATGTCTGCTGTAACTTCTTGCAGTTTTTACTTCAGATTTTCTAATTAATCAATATTAAAATAGGAGCACTGGAGAAACTGATTTAGACGCAACAAATTAGGTAGAACTCTTTAAAATTTTATAGCTGAATATCTGTGTAACCTTACACTGATTCTGGCAATATTCAGACCTTGGAGGAAAAAAACCCAACAAGAAACAACTAGGTACGTGATGGATTACGTATTAAATGTGCAAACATTACTGGATTGCAGTTTAAGTGAAAATGTTTGGGATCATTGAACAAATACTTTTAAACTTATCTAAACCCTTGTATTTTACTGTGATTTAAAAATAAAATCTCACAGCTGTGGCACCCCGTATTTTTAGGTATGTACCAGTTGGGTGGAACCTGTTCTTCTGTATGTTATCCATGTACAGATGCACAGTTCTTAATGTAAGCAATTCTGAGTCTTGTGGAAACTTTAACCTGGGCCCATTTTTAAGCATGGGGCTCATCTTTGCATCAAACTTAAAAATAGGAGTCCTGTTATTCTTTTCAATTTAATGCTTTTAGGTGACAGCACTTTTTTTTTTTTTTTTTTTCCTTTTTGTCTGTTTTTTCCTAATTCACTTCTTATGGAAGTCAGAATAAAAGCAAACCAGAACCAAATGGAACGTTGCAGGCTTTCAAGTAGCAGTTCTCCTGTCAGTACTGAGGCAGATAGACTCTGCATTGTGGGGAGATGATGGGGAGAGCAAAGAATCACACAGCCACAGTGGCTGAAGTTGGATGGTACCGCGGGAGGTTGTCTGGTTGAACCCCTCCAGTCAAAGTGGGCTTACCTAGAACCGGTCACTCAGACCCTGTCCAGCTGGGTTTTGACTATCTGAAATGAAGGACTGTTCCCTCACCACACTGAGGTGAGGCTGGCTGGCCTGCAGATACCCAGACTACCCAGACCCTCCTTCAAACACAAGTTAGATGTATTCATGGTGCCACTACGAGTGGCCAGGAGGTTTCTTGAGAACAGATAGGCAGAGTCACTCAGGCAAGGCACCCAGGCCTCTCCAGTGTGGGAGTGTAACGTAGATCCTTGGGTGGATTTATAACCTACCCAAGTTAGTTGGTCTTTCCCCCAAAATTCTCTGTGGACTGCCACCTTTGACACCTATTCATTTCTGGGGGCTAAGTTAGGTACTCAAAACTCTTCTATGGAGCAATCTCCTGTCTTCGTATTTTAATGCAGAGAGCCAGTGATGATTTGTTTCTGTGCCAGAGCACTTCCAATGTGCCTGAAGTTCCGCTGCTACCATGGACAGGGGAAGGGGCAATAGTCATTTTTTCCTAACATTCATAGAATTTTAGAAGCATTTTACTCTGGTACAAAGCAAAGATTCTTTGAGGCTTTGTATGTTGCATCTCCCTCTTCAATTTTTTTTTTTTTTAATTTTTTTTTTTTTTTTTTTGTCACTCTGGTTAACAGTCTGTTTTCTGCTTAATGGGATTGGCTTTTGAGCTCTGAAAACTTCAACGCACTAAATCTGTGGAGTCATGATATGCTCCTTCCCTGTATTTTTGGGCCAGAAGGGCATAGTTAGTTCCCACACAAGGGATAATTTTAGGATGTTGCTGTTACCACAAGAGAAGATGCTGGATTTAGGGTGTCAGGTTGTTTTATTAGAGACACATATGGGTAACTCTGTTTAGTGGATAACCTCACAACAGTGTCAGTGTGGTTTTCTCTTGGCCTGGAAAGCACAACAGCTTATAGTGACAGGAGATGACACAATATGGTGTTTGCTTTCCTCCAGTTCTGCTTGAAAGAGTGATTTGCAGTGCAGCAGAGAGGTTTCTACCCTGCAAGAGGCCCCTTGGAAAAGCGCGGTTTGCTGTTATTTCTGTAAGCAGCCTTTTTCAAAGCATGAATTTTCAGGTCTGGTTGCTCTTGACCTGAGAAGGGCAAGTAGGGGAGAAAAGAAGTCATGCAGAACACACGTTCTGGAGCATCTGCAACAGATGAGGGAGGATTTGATTTTAGCTTCGGGGAAGAAGAGTTGGTACAAAGCTGCCAGCATGTTGGATTAGGGCACTTAGCAGAGCTGAACTATGGCACAGTCTGACCATGATCCAGGATATTTAATATGCTTTTGTGATGGTGCTTTAGTAAGTAGGTTTGTTGGCATTGGTGTCTAATTTGTTTTATGTACTATCACCAAGGCCAGGTTAAAAGTTTTCGCTATCAGCTGAGAAGTCTTCATGAATTTCAGACAGCTTTAGATGACAGAATCTATGCTTCGTTAATGCATTATGAGGCTGGGACCTTTCTAAAAGAGTTCTAATATTTTCTTTCATTTGTAGTTTGTTTATTTTAGGTTTTTCTGCATTTTTAATTGATAGAAACAGTGTAATGCAATTAGAATAAAATCGTCTGGAAGTAAGTTTCTGCAGGGCACCGTAACACATGGCAGAGTGCCTGCTTTTCCTTTCTAATTATAATACAAAAAAGGGAATCCTTCTGTTTGAATTCCTTTTCTTCCTCCCTTAAATTTTGAAATAGTCCCTGTCCTCTTGGAGTTCTGTTCTAAATATCTTTCCAGTGCTGTGGATGTGAATTCAGAGTAGAAAATTTAACAGTTTGCTTTACCATCTGATCTTTTCTTAGATGTGTGACATCTTGGTCTCTTTCTCCCCTTGGTTTCTTTCTGCAAGTTATTCCCCTACTGGCTGGGGAGAAAGAAAATGCCCTGTATCAAAACGGACTGGTACCCTTTCAGTACAAATGGCTGAAATAGCACCAGCATCTAAGAATGCTGTGCTAAGCTCCTAAATTATTGAGATCATAGCACACAGCAAATAGTTACAGAGAGGTATCTAAAGAAAAAGTATGAAAGCAGATCATTTTAAAGAGAGGTAATAACTCTTGTACTTTGTCTACTTAGTGCAAGATCTACAAGTCCTTCATGCTGCTTTAAACCAATCTGTTAATTGGTAATGGTTACAGTTTTTTATCCTACAATCACTCAAGGGCAGCTGTTCTTCACCAGACATGTAAAAAGAAGATTGATAGCAGGGCTATTGTTTGTCTCAGTGTGGGAGACTTATATAGCAACCAGCTTTGAAACAATGTTGGGTAGTTCTCATTAAAAGAGTGTCTGTGCTTTCTGGGTGATGGGAACAGCCTGATCCGGCTTAGTCCTGTCTGGATCTCATGCTCAGTATGTTCCCATCTGTGGAGTTTCCAGGGACTCTTCCCATGCTGTGTGCACTCACTTCACCCGCAGGAGGCTCAACTCACGTGGACTGCAGGAGGTTTGTGGAAGGACTGCAGTGTGCAAGGGAATACTGCTTTTTCCTGCTCTCTCTGATGCTCAGAGGCTCTTTTCCCCATTAAAATGTTGTGGTGACATGCTTTAGATTTCTTTTACATGGATCTGTGCCAAAGTCCATTAAGTCTATTCAAGGGGACTTCCCAATCTGCAGTCTCTGAAAAGTCCAGAATGAAAGCACCTGTGCCTGGCTGCTGAGCTACTGGTCACACAGGCCCACATACTTGTCTTTGGGGTCTGCTGCATTACTCCCTCTGCCCCTCTCTTTGGGTGATTAGAAGTCCCAAAGCCAATTTCAGTTTTCTTTTATGAGGAAGGAAGAAAAACAGTGGAACAACATGAAATGCTTTTCTTCATGAAGAAATCTCTTGGGAAAGAGCTTGTGCGCTAGATTTGAAAGAGATTGGCACTGATTATGTTTCACTGCAATCCAATGGCATTTCACAATCCCCTCTGAGAAGTGTCTGCAGGAAAGCAAGCATAATGACCAGCAGCATGTCTTCCCATCACATGCAGCATGTCTTCCCGTCACAAACAGACTAGCTTTAATTTCCTAGTTCGGATGACAGAATAGGTTAGTCAACATCATCTTTGGGTTACGAATCTATTAAGAATCTGTTTATCTCTTCTTTAGTGTTATTGTCGTGGGAGCTGGCTAAATTATTATGTGTTCACTGTTCGCTCCCTTTTATTTTGCTATGCAGACACCCTTCAGGTAGCAGGAAGAGGCAAAGGGCAAACCAGTATTGTCCTTTGAAACATGTAGTAGCTTTACATTGTGTCTCCTAGGGCAAGACTGGAGCCTGAAGATCTGCTACCTGCAACCTTGTTGTCTGCAATAAACAGTGGTCAACTGAGCTTGAGAATACAACACACCAGATTGCTCCCTTATCTATTTTTCAAGCCTTTGCAAGAGGTAGCACAGTGATGCTGAGCAAACAATTACTATTTGGAGGACGAATCTAAGAATTTTTTTTTAGAGATGCACTCAAACTGTTGAAATACAGGTATGTTCAGGAGACAAGCAGAGTTGTCATTTAAAATATATATCAGTATCATGAACGTCTCCATGCCATAATCCAGAATATTACATTAAAAGAGATGTTAACTTCACTGCATGTATGATCTGCGTATGACAAACAGTAGCCAGAAGGTGGCTGTGAACTAAGGGTCAAATTAACTTCTTTACATAGAGAATTCCAGCAGTAGGTATTGCTCTTCTCATGTTTTGGGGATTTGAGTGCTGACTTGAGCATGTGAGATCTCTAAATATATTTTGTTTAGATAACCAGCTCAGTATGAGATAAATGTGCCCTCTTGTAACTTGGTCTGGATTCTGAGAATTGGAACATAAGGGCTGTAGCTCTGTAAAGACCTATTGTTCTTGTTTTAATCAGATGATAATGGCATTTTTCTTTTGGAATAGTCTTTACCTCTTGAGAAATTTTGTATGTTTGGAAATGGAGAACAAAAATAACTGAAATGAGCTGTGTATGTTTTCTTGTAAGTGTTTTGAAAACTCGGATGTGCACGTACAAGTAGCCCCCAGGTAGATATTACAGTGAAAATGGGCATATGCATAGCTAGTCATCTTAGACGTTATTGACCTTGCTTCTATTATAAGTCATTTTCATGCAGATGGCCTTTTAATAGAGTATAGGTAACATTAACCACTGATGCTTCTCCCTTGCGTCTGCCTTCAGATCCCTGTGCCCACTTTCATTTCCGTTGTACTTCAGCTACAGTCAAGTAACAGGAAAAAAAGTCTGTTTTTTTCTTACTGTATTGTTTCATCTCTGACCATTTTGTAATACTGTTTCATTTTGGAGGAGACTTTCTGTATCACTGAAGTCTTTTGTGCCAGTACATAGCACTACAGATCAAAAGAACTTGAGGGGAATAAGCATCCTTGCACTGCATGGGAAAGTGGCTTCACATGAAAGTTCTTCATTCTTTTTGTACATGCAGGATGTCGAGAGAGGTTTATCACTAATATTGGTAATAGTTTACTGGGTATAGGGCACAGCATAATTGTATGGCTTTAAGAAGTCTATTTTAAGGAGGTCTAGTTTAATTAAATAACTTGTTAATTTATGTGAATGATTCATTGTCAGAGTTTGCTATCGTTGCAGAAGGGCTTGTGTAAATAGAGCACGGTTGGTTATATGGCTGTTCTTGGCCAAGTGTGGTCAAAGTGTATTCTCTGTATCCTCAAAACTTGTATTCAAAAGAGATGAGTGGAGTTTTAAATTTTGAGGACTGATGTTACCTAACGTGCCTACATGATTTATTTGTTTTAGTGAAAGAGTGCTTTCCTTTGCTTTAGCCACTACTAGTGAGAGCATTGCATAATTCAGTGCTCATATCAAAGAAAAAGGTGTTCAGGAGCCAAACTTGTACTTCTGATGCTGTCGTGGATTCCTACCGCTCTCTTCTGTATTAGATGTGGCTTCATTAGGGAGGCAGAATAAAGTAAAATCAAGAAGTGAGTAGGCATTTTGAAAATGTTGGCTTGAACATCTCAATTTTTGCATTCCTAAACCAGGGGGTTGGAAATGTTTCATAGGACTCCATAAAGGCCCTGTGAGTGTTTGCAGAGTGTTTAAGAGATGTAGCTTGACACGTCGCATTGCGCTTCAAGGAACAACATCTTCACTTGAGACCACACCTCTGAAGCACTCATATTACGTGTGTTAAATCCACGTGATAGTAGGCTGTGAAGACACTGTTAAGAGCAGATTTCCCCAGATGTGCCGCTCCCCTCTCCTCCATAAATTTTATCTGGATTAAGAGAAGAGGAATTTGATAATTTGTCCCAGGTGCCTCCAGAATGTGTCAAAGATGGTGTCAGCGCGTTATTTGTTGTAGGATGTTTGTGCCCAGAGCACTTTTTACAGGTTGTCTTCCAGTCTTAGGAGTATATGAAGGGCTAGACTACTACTCCTCAGTGGAGTTTATGGTAAATCCATCTTATCATACAAACACGATCACAATAAATTTTTCAAATTGTAGGTTTGTAAATTGTGCCTATTGAGTGCATCAACCATAGTTAGAGGGTTGAAAATCTTTCAGGAAAAATGAAATCATTAACCTATACCTGAGAGGAAACCCAGCTCTTTCTCTGTTTACCCATAATATGCAGTTTTAATAAGTTGCCTGCCCTGTCACAGGCTAACATCAAACCTTGCACTTAGAGAATGTACTACATATGGCATGTAAGTAATGAGATGGGGTTTTGTTCATCCTTTCAGTTAATTCTGTGTGTTCTTTTTTTTCCCCCCTTGTGCTGCACGGCTGATTACCACCCTAGGACCTTGCAATGGGACACAGACCCCTCAGTGCTGCAGCTCCAGTCTGACTCTGAACTTGGGTATATGTCTGCTCTTTATGTTATTCATTTCTCATTTCTTTGCAAGAGTTATGTTGCGAATGCTTCCCAGATGAGCTGTTTGTACGTGATTTTCATTTGCTTTGTTGACTCAGAAAGACCATAATTTAAGTTTCCTTTTTTCAGTTTCATCAATAAGAAGCTTCAGCAAAGCCATCTTTGTGGGAAAAAACTACTATTTAAAGAAGCTCATGAAAGATAAGCTGCTATTTCTGTTGCCCAAAACACAATACAAATAACTATTTCATTACAGATGAAATGTTATTATTGTGGCACTTTAATGTGCATGTACAGTTACACTGGTCTTGTTTGTACCTGTTGATTCAGACTTCTCTATCTGAATCATTTGCAAGGTACTTTTCCCCCTTCCTTCTTGTTTTTGTTGTAGTTATGTTGTTTCCACATGCAATAACCCACATACAATAACAATTCCCCCCTTTTCCGTAGGAGCTGTATATGTATTTATAACTGTACACTTAAGTATGATCATAGTCCACTAATTGCCGTTTAAGTTGAGTTCAGGTCAGTTAAGCATTACCTAATTATACTAGGGCTAAAATTAATATTCTCCAGTTTGACATGGAACTTCTCTATCCAAACCATCTGAAAAAAGTTGTTTAGGAAGCAGAATCTAACTAGTGTAATTAAGAAGATTACCAAATATGTTTATATTTTAAAATGTCACTGCATTAAAGAACAGAAGTTCATGTTTGTCATGAATATAATTTAGCATCATCAAGAGAAGTCTGACAGCATGAAGAGATTCCTTCTTGTTTCCTGTGAGCAATCAAGGAAAATCAGAAACAATGGCTTTTCTGAACAGTATCTCCAGATCTAATATCAGCACTGTGTTATTGCTGAAGCTCCAAGTACACAGTTATGGCATAACCACACACACACACAAAAAAGCTGTAATAAATTACTGAATTCTTTGTGGTCATTGAAGTTATCAGAGTGTGCTGGCAAGTGAAAATGCTGCTCACAACCATTTCAGACTGAATTTTGCAGTCTCGTCTAGATAAGAAAATTGGGTGCTATATTTTCAACATGAGAGGCGGCAAAAGGAGAGAAAATAAATAGTAAAGGAAAAACAGTAAGACCTGAAGACATGAAATGCCCACCTGCAGAGATATTTAGGATAAATTGTTCCTCTGAAAAGGAAAGGTAACTGTCCTTCAAGTACTTCAGAACTTGACTCATAAGCAAAACCAAATCTCTGCACTGAATAAATTGTTCTGCCTATGAACTGCTGGGCTTTCCTGTCTGAGTTTCCAGGCAAGTATCTTATTCTTCTGCAAGTTCTTTGTGTTTTCTCCCCAGCAATTCATGTGAAATTCATTCACCATTCTCTAGGCTTCAAGAAAAAAGAGTTTCTCTTTAACTATTAATTGACAGCGCTCCAAGCTGCAGTTAGTGCTGTTTACCCGGAAAAAAAACCAAACAAACCAGGAATGGAAAGTATCCAGAGCACTTTCTAAATAGGCTTTCTTCACATCCAGAACAGTTAGGAATGCTTTTATTTCAGGTGTGATTTCAGGTAGATGCAACATCTACAGCATCACCTGGATCATACATAATAGGAAAAGTTTCTAAAGCTGTTTTGATGTATGGAAACCTTTCTGAAATCTCAGCTTTCTTTCCTTTAAATCCCAGAAGCTGGGATTTAAAGATGAGCACTCTCAGAAGCAAGGTCCTCAAATGGCTGTGCAAGGTAGTTTGATTCTCATAAAGACAAGCCTTTGAGTAGCCACAAGTCTTCAATATTTTAGGAGAAGTGAAGACAGAAAAGAAGAATGCCAAAGAGTGAGCCCATAAGTATGCTCCGTAAGTCCTTTCTCTTCTACAAGGTAGGGTTAGGCAGAGGACCATGTATTTCTCTGGTATATGGCTATGAGACTAGATAAAACACCAGCATGAAAGAAATCCTGAAGACAGGGGGCAAATGATGTGTGCAGCTAAACACTTCACATCTTTCTTCTACAGACAGAGGAATCAATTTTAATGCATAGGCTTTAATTACTGTCTTTCTACTGACATCCCATAGGCAGTTTTGAAAGGAATCCTTCAAAGTTCATGTGCTCTCTAAGATGAATATCCAATAAATTGTAAATGAAAAGAATTATGAGCATCTCAGTGTGTATGGGAAATGAGACATTTTAGTGCTGCCCTAAAAAGGATTAGACTAGAGCATTACAGCCCATATTTAGTAGAGTCTGTGTACTGAAAGGATGTTGCAGTTGTCCCTAAGTGGTTGGGACCAAGGGTTAGGTTGGCTTTTCATTACATAAAGACCATTACAGGTTGATTAGTAAGGTCAAAAAAAGAAAGACCACATTCCTTCAAATGAAGACTTCACAGTCTTCATCGGTTAAAGTTACACTATGCATTTAGACGACCATCAGCAGTTCCTGAATAATAAATGTTTTAGGTGAAAAATTAAACGCATTCTCTCACCACAGTGTTCTGGGTGGTAGCTCACTTAGCAGTCTAGACAGGAGCTAACCCAACAAGCAGTTAAATCCACCTCTACATGAGGACTGATATTCCCCCATCCCTAGCCTGTGAAAGAGATATGGAATGACCTCAGGTGAAACTGTTGTTAGAATTAGGCAAGGTTCTAATTAGGTCTAGATTAGACACATTATTAATTAGAGCTGATACTTAACAGAAGCTCTTTCAATGAAGGAAGCTTAAGAATCTCAGTAAAAGGAATCAGATTGAGATGATGGAGGACTGATTGTGAAGGAAAATCAAACTTGATGTCAAAGGATGAAAAGCATATAAGATTTTTCTGGGGATGATACATATTAAAGCTTAAATTCATGCATGCCCTCATTTAAAGCAGCTACAAGCGTACTACTAAAGCTTTTGTTAGCTGTTACAGATTCTTAAAGTGTATCATAAGCTACAGAAGTTTTTCTGCCTCCCATAGAGAATTTTCAGGGAATCCATGCTTTTATTCACGTTGGCACAGTCACGGGTGTTTGTGAGAATGGTGAAAAGAAGTTCAGAGCTGTAACAACCATTACTTCTCTAGTGGTCTGTTATGTGATGTGGCTGATTCATACTGATTACCCACTGAATCAAACTGCACTCTGCTTAATAAAAACTCAGCCAGTAAAACAGATTAGAAAGATATATGGCTGATACAGCCTTAACAAGCAAAAGAGTTCAGTAGGTGTCATCCAGTGATGACAGTTTCTTTTTGAATACTCGTTTGCTTTCAGACATCAGTGTTAACTGAATACCTTAACCGCTGTAAATGAATGAGATAAAAAATAAGTTTGACCTCTGTTCTTCTGGTAGTCAGGAAGACAGAGAGGAAATGGATAATGTGTATGAATTTTCTGCTTTTCCAAATTGCTCTCCTAAATAACAGGGCAGTTCAGAAACATTGCGTCCCCAAATTTATTTCCTGTAAATGTGTAAGCATGCTTGCACATGTTGATCTAGGCATCTGGACTTATTTGGTTGATCCATTTATTATTTGCATATATATATTTTTGTCTGCTGAAAGTTGGTGTTTTTTCCCAGTTAAAAAAAAAAAAAAAATTGACGTCTTTGCTTATTTGCTTATTCTTCACACACTACAGTCAAACAATATTCAGGAAATAAAACTAATGTATTTTTTTCCCTCCACTGTTGGGTGAACGGTGTACAACTAAAAGTGTTTGTGTGATCATGCACAGCCGTCTCTCTCCATTTTCCCTTACCCAGCTATATTGTTGATTGGATCTACTGATTTAGTTCACATGGCTCATTTAAAGTTAGGGGAGTAGTACAAAGAGAAGGCTTTATCTGTTCCAGGTGTGTCTCAGGGCTCCACTCTAACCCTTGCATTAGGACTCTAATGATCATGAACCTACAGCAAGTCCACTGCTATTATCCCTTGTGGAAGGGAGAATCTATGGAAATTATGCACCCTGCTCTCTTAATGCTCTCAAGTAAACATCCAACTGTCCCAGTCCAGCATATTTTACACCTGCCTCTTGCACTGTTGATTATCTCAGGCTGAGGGCTGAATGTCGTAGGAATAACTGTGTGAAGGAGGAGACAGGTTTGTTGCGTGTTGTGAGGGACACAACCAGGTTGTACCTTTCTTCCATTTACAGTCCCTCTCAGCAGCATAACCTAGATTCAGAGAGGTTTTAGTAATTATGTTTTATTATGACAAAAGATTTCCAGGTTAATTTTCCTCACTGTAATTAGGTTCTTTTCGTATTCAGTGCATTCTGTTTTATCTTAGCAAACATTGAAGTATTTTTTTTTAATCCTGTTCATAAAAGCAAACACTTTTGTTCCTGCTACTGACTTAACATAACTAACTTTTTGATGTCCTGTGTTCCATCTTAGACGCAGACTGCACAAACTAGGGGTGTCAAAGATTACCCAGGTTGATTTCTTACCTCGGGAGGTGGTATCCTATTCCAAGGAGACCCAGACACCTCTTGCCACACATCAATCTGAAGGTAAGATATCTGTTTTTCAAAAGCATTTTCGTAGAAAATAAGTATTCAAGTCAGACTTAAAGAATGTAAGAAAATTAATGCTAAATCATAATATAACTGCTTACCCACATATTTTCTGCAAGCCAGGTATTGTTTACTTGATTAATGGCTGTTCTGGTGAGAATAATTAAAATAATGACTCTAAATTCAGGTGGAACCAAACTGCTTTTGCCTCACAATGGATTGTGCTTAGATAATAGTATAATGAGAACAGATTTTCAAATAAATCATTATGAATATAATTAAAACTGTGGTTTATCCCCATTTTCTTGCTTTCTCAAGGAAGTTATTCATTCCATGCTTTGTAAAGAGGCAGCGATGGAAAGTTGCCCTCATGTATTTGGCCAGTGCAATTGTGTCACCCTCCAGAAGATGAATCTTAGAAGAAGTTAGTTTTGCTTCATGCACTGAAAAAGGAGGCTTGCATAGTTTCATGTGGACGGTCCCATTTTTTTTTCTGCTTACAGCTGTGTGATCTGTACTCATGGAGCTGTCTGTTAGCTGCTTGGCTTTCCTGTTGATTAACAAGCATGGAGGTGAGGGATGAGAAGAGTGTTTATTTAACTGTACCGTGCAACTAAACTTGCTAGTGCTGAACTACTGAAAACTGCGTGTGAATGAAAATCATTTAAAGTGAATGAAAATAAAGATGCCTAATATAATTCTCACGCTATTACTATCGGGTAAAAGAAGAAAAACTGTTGGCGGTCTTGGTTATAATTTTTGCTCAAGTTAGTCAGATAAGACGCTGTAGTGATAAACATAGTCGACTTTTCTTCTACAACTGGATTGCCAGTTTTGCCTTTAACACTCCTGAGCTAGATAGAGATTGTACTTTTTCAGATCATGAGTTTACCTTACTTGTCTGTTGACTGATATGGTGCCTCCATGCATAAACAACCCAGTTCATTGGTTGTAGTTTCTTGAGCAGCATGTCATGACAGCTTTGCCTTATGAGAGGGAAAGGCTGTCTCAGAAGCCTCCATTGTTCAGTCCAGCTCAGCTTGTCTCTCCTTGTCAATCTAAGGGCCGCTGAAGCCTGGAGTGAATGGGACTTGTCAACTGAGGCCATGCTTTCCCGACTTGAGAACAACAGATTCTCAACTATGGGAGTCACTGGTAGATAAGATGGAGGTGATAGTCTTCTTTCCTAATGCAGTACCTTTATCCTGAGCAAAAGTTTATGGGTACAGGGAGTTGAAGGCATGTCTTTATGTGTTTTATTTCTCCCAGGCCTGCTACTTCAGTCCTCAGTACCTGACCTGACTTTCTGAACACATTGATGTCTCTTGAGTATAGAATAAGTTCACAGACATACAGAAGATCTTCCTGGATAGCAAAACTTTTTTTCCAAGGAGATCTTTAATTATTTTGGCATCGTTCTGTTCATTGGACAAGAGGCCAACCTCCTGCCCTCCAAGGGAAAAAGACAGTATGTTGCTATGAGAAGTCAAATGGTGATAGATAGTTTTAGTGATTAGATTTATGCCTTTCTTGTGTTCTATGTCGTCACAGTCAAGTAGAAACATCAACTAAAGTGAAGTTTTAACATTTAAACATAGCAAAAATATCATCCAACCACTTCTCTCATGTGAGTGGGTGAGGAAGCTGAACTTACTTTCTTTTCAGCCTGCTGCTAGGGTGTTCTGCATGCATAAATTGGGCATGAATATCACCATGCATTATCAAAGAAGAGTCAGGAAAGTTTGATTATTCAGTTGAAATGATACTTAATTGGAAATGTGCTAGAGGATAAATAAGCTTTGTGATTTTCATCTACTTAGTCCGATGGAAATCACTTCTTAGGTTTTCAGTCTCCTAAACCTCTTTATGAATGCTGAGCCCTACATGCTGTCACTCTAAACATGAACAGCAAACACAGCAGTTCCTCAGGAGAGCAGTTTTGAGAAGTCTCTGTGCTGTTCCTATGCATTCATGTGATAAAATATAGCCATTATCTTATCAACAGGATGGTTCAGCCATTGTTATAGTTACATGCTCAGTTATTTGGTATCTGAAGCTTTAAAGTTTGAGAAAAGGAAAAACAAACCTCTTATTTACTTAGACACGTCTGACTTCAGCTTTCAGAATTCACTCTTTTACTGCCTATCTCGGACTCTGGAAATCATGCTGGATTTTAGAATGAGTCTGTCACACATTTGATTTTGGCTTGAAAGAAGAGAACTAACAAAGGTACGGCTGGATGGAAAAATCTTGCCTGTATGATAAGTCACCAAGTTATTTTAAAAATGTTAAAGTCAGGTTTTCTGCGCCTTGTTTCTCAAAGAAAGAAAAAAACTCTGAGGTATCTTAGACATACATCAGTGGATGTAGGCCTCTGTCATAATGGCTGCTTCTCACCAATCTTTCTAAAGCTGGTACAGGAAAGAAGGAAAGCTTCACTATGATAAGTACAGTGTGGTGCCAGAGAGCCAGATGCTCTGAGCACTGAAGTCTCAGCTTGTCAGCTGCTAATTTTAGAAGAAATAATGTGGCATTATTCTTCACTGTGTAAAAACAGATTAACTCCTCTTTTCAGAACAGGTAATTTGCTTTATTTCTGAGGAATAATGACGTGTCATTTCTCCCACCCACTCTATTATTTAGAGAGATGTGTATATGCATCATTCAACCCTTTGATCACAAGTACCTAATTCTTTTGCTTTATTTAGGTCACAGTAAGCTTCAGCCTTTTCTTCCTCATAGGATGACTTCAAAAGCACCCAGATCTCAGCTCTGGAGCCTGAGAAAAAAAAGCACTCTTTACTTTTCCCCTCCTCCTTCTGTAATTGGATTTGAATTTAGGTATTTGTAGATGGAGACATTTCACTTGTGCTGCCTTTTCCATTCTGGAGTCAATTAAGACATAGACTACGCCAAATATCTCCCGAGAGGTCTCTGGGACACATTCCTTCACTGTGCAGAGGCCTTCACATTGTGCCAGAATGGCAGCCTTCAATGGCTGGACCCTCTGTAGCACTGCAGAGCTGCCCTTTGTGAAGGCACACCTGGAAGAAAGCAGGAACAGAAGAGTTGTGTTCTGACCGTTGCCCAGGGTGAATCTCTCACTGGTGTGCAGCAGAGAAAGGAAGTTTGTGTTTTTGCCTGGAAGCTAATTTTTCAGATAGTAAAACACTCAAGCTCTACTGGGTGCGTACCTCAGCTCCAGCCCAGTTTTCCTGCTCTCTGATGGCCAGGAGATATAGTCTCTGTGGGAAACAGTGCACTGTCCCCACACTGAGAGGTACTCCTCTCATCCAACTCCCATCTCAAAACCAGGGCAGGAGGCACAAAGATTGGGATAGCTGGCCAGTATCAGGAATGCAGTTATTCTTCTTTCATCAAGTTAAAACTATTTCTTCATCAACTAAATGGGATGTTTTCAATTTCCTGACTTCCCAGACTATCAATGAAAGCAGATTTGTCTGAAATGCATTTCTAGTAAAGGCTAGATCCCTTTATAAAGGGGAATGGAGTTTGAATTTCTAGTACAGTGGAGCTCCTTTTTGCTTTGCCTGTTCATCATCTTTAACAGGTGCCTGTCCATGTGAGGAAAAGTGATGTGTTACCACAACCACTTAATGAACAAGGATATTTTGGTTCCAAGGGAAAAAATGAAATAAACTCTCTGTTCTGTCTGAACATAGGTCATTATGAAGTGTCAAAACAGGTGGAATTTCAGAGGCTGGGTTAGCTTCTGCATCACTTTAACACTGTAATTTTCTAAACTTGTGTTCCAGAAAACTGTCCTTTTTAAAGCACTGAAGGAGGAGGAAGGGATTCTGCTTACAGTCTAAGGTTCAAGGACTTAGACTTGTGAATTTAGATATGTATGTGGGAAAACAAATGATGGTGACTGGTAGGATGGAACCAAAGTTCTCTTTAGACCCCAGTGGCTGCCTTGACTAGGTCTTCACTGATGATCATAATAGCAGAGAACTACATGGAGCCATGTTAGTGTAGATTTCTCATTTCCACTCATTGTTGAATAAATTACATATGACTAGAAGTGTCACACACTGACACTATATGAGGGCTGTGTCCTACTTTGAGTTTTGGAAATCAGACAAAGAATGACTTTGGACCGATATGCCCAGTTGCTGAAAAAATGAGTCTGGGAGTTGGGTTGAGATTCCCAGGTTTAAGCAGCATGGAACTTTGACTGTGTCTGTCCCATAAGGCAATGTACAGCAGACTCTGTGCCATGCATGCTGCACCAGTGACTAGCTCAGCTCTAGCTTTGTGAATGCATACTGTAGTTAAGAAGTGCCAGTCTCAGAACTGAACAAGATCATACCTGAGCCTCCCATGCCCTGTCTAGAGCTCACAGATCAGCAGCTAGGGGTTAAGTTAAAGAGCTTACTTTTGGCTTTTCCCTTCTAGAGAATCTTACAGCTCAGCCCAGTCTGAAGAGTGCAAGGCAAGTCTGCACCCAAGAACAGCTTTGAACTCCTAATTTAATGTGAAATACAGATACATTTCTGCATTGCCATACATGCAGCATGTGCATCAAGGTGGATGAAAATATGTGTAATGGAAAAGCACTGGACATATCAGGGGGAAAAGCAGAGACCCTCTGTTGTAAACAAAAGATGGTATTGGAAAACAGAACAGTACTGGGACAGAAATAACTACTTTAAAAAAAAAAAAAAGACAACTTGAAAATGAATCAATGCTACAACTGAGTGTCTGGTTTTAAAGAGACAGAACCTTATTATTGTACTAATGGACACTGATTTTATAGGAAAAATATTATGACCTATCCTAGGCTAAGTATTAAAATCTAGTTTGCCTTTTCTTCTCAGACCTCAGTCCATCAGAGTCATACTGTGGATCTCAATAGCTGGCCTAAACACCCTAATTCAAAACTGCTTTGTTTGATTAAATCAACAAAGCTTATTTTGTACTGTTGTACCAGACTGTACAAGATTGGCTGTGATTAAAAAGAGGCAAAGCAAAGATTTCAGGCATTGCGCTGTACAACAGTCTTTCAGTTTCTCTTTCAGCCTGTCATGACTGCATCCCCTTTTCTAGACAATAAGATTTCAAAGGCGGGACTGTTTTACGTTTAAATTAGTCATGAAATCTTTCAAAGGCATTCAGGCGGCTCCCTCTGGTGGTGCAATGATGAACCAACGCACCGAGCCTGAGGGATGCTGGAGGTGAGGAAGGGGTACTGGTGTTACTGGAGCAGAAAAAAACCATCATCTGCCTTATCTTTGAGGCAAGAATTGTATTTATTAGAAGGTGTGTGAGTTGTGTGACTGAAAAGCTGTATGACTGTGAGTGATAATGAACTAAATATGAGAAAAGACCAAATTATTGTATAAAAAGTGGGAAAAAAAAAAAAAAAAGATATAATATAGAAGAAACCTTACAAATTCAGCTATAGATATTACAGTAAAATCCAGGGGAATAAGTGTAGAATCATAGAATGGTTTGGGTTGGAAGGGACCTCTAAGATCATCCAGTTCCAACCCCCTGCTATAGGTAGGGACACCTCCCTCTAGACCAGGTTGCTCACAGCCCCATCCAGCCTGGCCTTGAATGCCTCCAGGAAGGGGGCATCCACAACCTCACTGGGCAACCTGTTCCAGTGTCTCACCACCCTCACAGTAAAGAATTTCTTCCTAATAATACGCTAGTGAAATCAGCTGGAAATCTGTTCTTGCCAGTTTCTTCTTGAAGTACTGTTAGTAAAGTATAATTCTTGTAAACTATGAGTCCTCTACAGCAGCCACTTTAGGTTAGGTAGGACCTACCAGGTGTGGTGGGTCTGTGTGCCACTCCTAGCAAGCCACAGACAGTATGTGAATGTCTGTAAAGCATTTCTTCTACCAGCAGCTCAGCGGAATTTTCTGTAGCAGACAAATAAGGTAGAGCTTGGCTTTGGAAAATGTTTCTATGTCTATTCCTGTGTATAATATACTTGATACTGACAAAGGTTTCTTCTGGAGGAAGAATGAAGAGGCTGTGGTCATTCTCAGGCTTGGCATTTAGCAGCAAGAGGAAACATCAGATATCTAATCTCCTAAAATATGCAATACATGGGCTAAAATAGGATTTAAGTAAGACAATCCCAGTCCTTTTGTAAAAGCTGACCTGTTACATGCATGGCCTACTGATATATTTATTAGTGATAGTTGTGCAGTATTTGCTTTTGTTCCCTGTATCTTCTCCCCTGTCCTCTCTAAAGACTTCTTGAGAAGGGTATTTCTTACACTCAGAGTGGTTTTCAGTAGAGAACCCTCTTAATGCTAAATTGTTTTGATCAGGCAGATTGGAGAATTTATTAAGCACTGGTAATTCTCTGGGAGGGAGCTATCTAGTAAGAAGTGATTTAACAGAGACAAGATTGGCTCTGGCTTCACGCAGTAGGAGGTTTGTGAAGGGAAAGCTCTTTCGGGATCTAAGACTTCTTCCTGGATCATTACATTGCATGGGGGCACAATGGTAATTTGGCTCTTTGCAGCTCCTCCACAAAACCTGGGAAGGCCTGAAAAGCAGGACAGCGTGCATGGGAATTCCCTGCTTTAAAGTGACCTAGGCCTTCTGCAGCACCCAGTTTCTCCTGCACAAACTACTTCTGCATTAAAAAAAACCCCATGTCCAGTAATCCTCCATAAGCCTGAAAAGAGAAGAGGCTTGCCACAGCTGTGCCTGCATCTTTTCTAAACCATTCAGGCTCCAGAAGATGGGAGTCAAAACAGGGAGATTAACTTAAGCCTTGCTCACTGGAGTCAGGAACCAGTTGTGAGGCTACGGCTTCTTTGGAAGGGACAGTTGTATGGCTAACACTGTGCATGAAAGAAATACTGATACAAAGTTATTGCAGGTTGCATGGATCCTGCTCTGTCTCCCCTCCTTGCAGATCCTGCTTGATCTTAATGGATGATGCTTGCTGTGTATGCTTTTGAGCAATTGGATCCCATCATCCATACAAGAGATGGGAGGCTGCTGTATCCTAGAATAAAACAAAAATACTGTAGTCAGTCCCCTTGTACAGAACACAGTCTGTTCCTTTAGCTGCAGTGGAAAATGTGTAATTTAATGAGATTCTGGTACATCTGGTGTCACTTGGTGGAAAATGAGCTCTGCTTTTAGCAGTCTTGACCTCAAACTCCTTTAACTAGCTGCAAGTCATCTCTCTGTGCCTTTGACCCATCTTTTGTCCTGACATCTGAAACTAGCAGTGATCCATGAATTCAGAGAGAAGCCCAGTAACACCTGTATGCAAATTGCATCTTTTGTTGGCTGAAAAGGAAAACTTTCCTCTAAGTCTCTCCTCTCTGGAAAAGATCCCAGCTGTGTTTTACACATAGACAGCTGCTGATTTGTTAGGTGTTCTCCTCAAGCAACCAAATAGTTCTAAACTTATTTGCAAATATATAACTATCAGTATATCAGAATTGAGAGCTCTAAACAGGAGAACAGAAGGAAACTATCCCACTAATGAACAGCACCAAGATTTGTAGAGTCAACAGTCAATGATAAGACGATTTTTCTCTATTTGCCATTTTCACATTTCTAGTTCTCACTTTACCATGCTTCTCATTTCAGTAGTATTAGACTATGCTTTGAATTAGGCGTGTTGCTCACTGTTCAGATTGTAAGTTATGTACATGAAAATATAAAAGTGGGGAGGAAAGTTGGGTTAACAGGGCTTCCAATATAACATTGAAGACACAGGTTTTCATTTTCTTCAGAAACAAAGCGTGCTTATTTCTACCACCCTTATAATTCCTTCTTTAGCCTAATGGATGATGGCTATTCAGGATATACAAGGAAATTAATACCAGGCACCTTCTATTGCATGTTCAGTAAGCTTTGGCAAACCCTGGCTTTGTAACATGGACCAATTCCACTGGAATTAAAGACAAGATTAAGAAAAATGTGCATTGCAGAAGTAGCAGTTATTAATCCTCAGTGCTCTAATTAGCACTTAATCTTTCTAATCCCGTAAGTAGATACAAAATCATTGCTGAAATAGACACAGGCTGTAATGTAGAAAGCCCTTAATTAGTAGTGTAAAAAAGATGTACTGAAAAAAAGCACTGTTCTGTTACTTCACACTTCTCAGTTTGTTTCTTGGCACTTGTGACTCAAAGGAAGGAAAAAGATTCACATGCCAAAATCCCCTCCTCTGTTTTAACCCATGCTACTAATGCACTGGATCAAGAATTACGCAGCTGAAAATTCTCCTGTTCATCAGCTCTCCATCTTCAATTCTATAGCCAAGCCACAGCTTAAAAAGCTGGCCAATTGTGCCCCTTTATAGTTCTCTTTAATTGGCTCATTTCCATAGGAGAGGCCACCTGCCCTGGATAGAATGTCAGCTGCTTGCTCTCAGACTAACCAGAGAGGGAGCCAAGTGGCTGGGCTGGGTGAAATGAAGTGGGTTCGCCACATGCCACGTTATTACCCGCCATAAAGACAAATGGGGATACACTCCAAGCTGGGTCTTTGTTCACCAAGTGCATCTTCACACCTGGGCAGAACTCTCCAAGGGCAACTCTGGGTCCCTCTTCTCTCTCCCAAAAACTTCTCCCAGGGCCATGCAAAGCCATGCTTTATTTATTGTAATGACAACTTGTGGATCTGATCTGTAGTATTTGAGAATTCCTCCTTCAAAGTCAGCAGTAGCTGGATCCTTTCCTGAGAATCATAGAATCATAGAATCACTCAGGTTGGAAAAGACCTTAATCAAGTCCAACCACAACCTAACCATACTACCCTAACTAACAACCCTCTGCTACATCGTGACCCTGAGCACCACATCCAAATGGTTTTTAAACACATCCAAGGATGGTGACTCAACCACATCCCTGGGGAGCCTATTCCAGTGCTTAAATCCTTTAACTTGCTCACACGCACTGTCAAGAGTTACTATGAAGACTGAAGAAACTCATAATGAAATGGATGTGTCAGTGAAGTAGAAGTCTCAATGTGAATTCCCACTGGTCACTGCTAATAGAAGATGGAATTCTCTTTTGCTGCAATACAATAGACTGTCTGCAAATAATGTTACTTTTTAACCAGGCACTAGCTGCCACTTCCCCATCTATCTTAAATAAACTAAACATGAGTTCACATTAAGCCACAATTAATTCAGATGTATGTCCTAACCATACTCCTCCGGAACAGTGCTCTTTCTTCTTCCTGCAAGTTAGTGTCCTACTGAAGACCCACAGAAAGTGAATAAATAATCATTATCTTTCTAAAATGCTTGGCATTCAAGCTACAAAGCTTCACAGTTATTTGAAGTCTATAATTGCATTGTTGCTCTGGATACTTTTTTCTTTTCCTCACCCCACTTGCCATGTAATGCTTGCCACTTCAGAGCTCAAAATGGGTTCAGTTCCTCTAAGCTTGGCAAGAGCAAATCCTTGCACTTGTGAAAAGCACCACTGGTCTCAGTGGTAACTGTTGGGTTTTGAGGACTCTTGCAAATCTCATTACTTGATTTGGTCCTGGACTTTTCTGAAGGTCTGGCCCCCAGCTGTGGATCTGGAGGATTTTTTAAATTTTATCCCTCCATCATAGTTATTTAATATTTCATTTCACTTACCTCTATCCACATGTTCAGGTCCTACTCTTCCTCTCTTAGGCACCAGTTATTCAGCCATGATGTGCTTAAAACAACCACCCATCTGATATGAAACTCAGATGACGCTGGAGGTTTTGCACTGTGGTCTTCCCTATGCTTTCTGGAAAAAATTTGGCGATATGATTCCGTTCTTTGGAGGACTTCCATTGCTGAGGAGTAATAGAAGCTTGCTTGCATCTGTGGTAGCAGCTTGCCTTTTTGTCAGATCAGCTACACAGGCCGCTTTTCTGGTGATCAGCCTAGAAAATGGTCTGTGATGCCTTTGCCAAATGGTAAGGACTGGGTCATCACATCTCATATTAAAAGCTTAGAATCTTTTGGAGCATTCTCTTGTATCTGTATTGCTTCTCAGCAGGCAATCTCATCATCTTATATAATGAACTCTTCCTGCAAGTGTGACACATACTTGGTGGGATCATTTGGTCGGATGATTCAGGCCAGGAAAGGGGAACCCAACACAACTTTATGAGGTAGGACCTCAGTCCAGGCTGTCCTTCAGTCCGTGCCCAGGTTTCTAGGCCAGTGAAACTACTTGGATTAGTTCAGATCTGAACTGGGTGGGGTTTAATGGGTACAATTTATAGTGGTCAGGAATAAGGGTTTATTCTTGTTTGCGTTTTACCTTTTGCTAAATCAAGTAATGTGGAAAGCTTGGATTTAGGGCTGGGCATTTCAAAACAGGTAGAATTCCTCAAGTTAGGCACTGAAGTGTTTGTGTACATTTTAAGGATGTAGGAATTTCTGTTTACACCAAAGTACAATAGATTTATGTATGGGTCTCGATGCAGTCATGAAAAAAATGGCCAGTGGAAAAAGTGAGCTTACATTTTCAAGGACAGAATTACACTATAGTGTGCAGGTGTCAGTGCATTGTTGATAATGTGTGCTTGGGAGGCATCAGTCCTGTGATTCCTGGGTTAAAGCATTATGGAATGAACAGGGGATGAATCGAACAATCTTTGTCCTTTTATCGCTCTAGTTTATGAACTGAACTGTGTTAAAAAGCTAAAGAGGCATTCATATAGTTATTTAAGTATTTACAAATAGTTGTATCTATAGATACAATGCTTAGATAATCTTATCTATTTACCTGTATTATATCTATAGATGTACAGATACTTGATGGTTGATATAAAGGTGATCACTACAAGATCTCACCACCTGATAGCCTTGGGGAAAGTGCAATGCAATAAATGTCAGGAGTCTTATCTTTGTTACCATCTAGATATGTAATTCAGATCAAATCACAAACTGAGTTAGAGTCACCAGAGAGACATACATATATCTCTTTATTTACCCATAGCAGAAACCACTAACAATTTAAACATGAACAAAGTAAATTCAGGGCAGCCGAATTTACTGTGATATTTTGCTATCACAGATAGCAGTGATCTGGCAGCGTGAGAGATACTCATACCCAAGCTAGCCAGTTACATCCTTGCTGAGATAGTGCTGTGTTGCCATGTAATCATATGTAATAGCTCCACCTTTAGGTGTCTGACCTATTTGTGTAGCAGGTCTGTGGTCAGAAGAGTGAGATAGACCCTTCTAGAAGGCCTTTATCCTAACAGCTGTCATATTTACCATAACACTGAAAGAATTACCTTCCATTTGTGCCTTTCTCCATTGCTTACAGAAATTAGCCAATACATTTCAATTACGAGCTTCACTTTTAGATGGCCGAAGTTAGACAATTCGCACCATTTTGCGGTGACAGTATGGACAAATGCATTATGCCATGTTTTTTATCAACCGCTGAAACATTTCTGGGACTATTATTACCATTATTTGTTTTCTTCATCTCCTTTGCCGCTTACCTTTGAAGTTGTTTGTATCTATGTGAAAGTGAGATGATAGAAAAGCAGGCATTTGATTTTCCTTTGAAACCTGTGTGATTGAGGACAGCACTTCTACAGCTGATATTTAAGCAATTGGAATGAGGAAAAAAAAAAACAAACAGAAAAATGACTTTGCTTTTTTGTTTCTTTGCTTATGTAGTGCTTCATTACTAGTCAGAATTCTTTACAGTGTAGACTCAATACTTACTGTAGCACCCGTTATGCGCTAACATTGATTTTGGTCTCCTGAACTGGTATTTGTATTGTATAAGTGCTCAAATGCATCTTTCTGTCACATCTCACTTCAGGCACATGTCTTACAGTAATGGTAGAACTAAAGTCACTCAAATTCTTTGGTCTAAAGAGCATTGAACATCGAGTGGATACAGATCTAAGTCTAAGATTTATAGCACAACTATGAAATGGACAAAAGAACTACAGGTCTGTTTGCTGAGGTATAGGATGGAGAATATACACACAACTGCTTTTTCCCTACTTTTGGCAGTAATACATATGTTGTGGGACTCCTCAAGAGACCCATTGTATTTCTTGCATTTTGACAAAGTACAAAAAACGCAGACCCTCCCCTATGCATTAGCTATGCAGTGAGCATGTTTTCATACCTAATTACTGAATTTGTTAGTTCTGGTTTGCAGTTATCTTTAATACGTCTGGATGAGGAATGGTTAGTAAAAGTAACTTTGCAGTTTCACAGTTCATCAGCTTGAGATAATTTGGTAACAAAGACTTGTGTTGCAATCAGGGAGAGGACTCCCACTGACTTCAGTGGTACCAGGACCAAAATGAAGTGCTTGCCATGAGTCTAAATAGCTGACATTGTCACTGACTCATCATGTGAAGCCTTTCAGTACATTGTAGAATCATTTTATTTGGATTTGATTAAACATAAAAGTATTTTGCAAGGCTTTCCAGCTTTGAAAAACAAAGTCATTTACATAAGAGCTTAGCGACCACATAGCTATCCTCTTTTACCCTAGTTAATAGCCTTAATCCTGCAAATATTTATGCATGGTTTTAGTTCTGTACTCATGATTATTCCCTCTGGAATATATGATTTTCTGATAGGCATGCATATGTTTGCAGGAGGAGGTCTGGTGCTCCAACATTCGTTTGTTGTATATGGCTTCGGTGATAGACTGTAAACACCAAAGGGCAGTGTGTGTGTATACGTTCATGTCTTCTAAGGGAAAAATATTCTTCTCACTTATATTTTCAGGTTGATTCATTTTGTCAACTGCTAAAAATATGCCTTTTATTATTAACACCTTTTATCAATCCAGTGAACAATAGAAACAGCAACTGTGCTCCAAGACCAGCCACATCTTGCAATAATTTATAAATGCTCCATATTAAAAATAATGCACTTATTCAAACTTTTTCAGAATGTCCCAGTGTGAGTTAATGCTTTTGTATTATTATTAGTTTTGACAAACCTGATTGTGTGTTGGCCATTGTTAAAGGGATCTATCTGCCCCCACACCCACTGAGAGACAAAGAATTTTTAATGAATTTAATTAAAACTTTATGTGGTTTATGGTGTTCACCTCCAGCTGGTATGCCATTCTTCTCTGGTGAATGAAGTTTCCTCTAATGCGTAATGATGTGTTTTATATGAGGGATGTTTGAACCCCCTTCCTAGTAGCCCTGAGGTAGTTTCCATCGTATGACACAGTGGTAAAGTATTTAAAAGCAGGTCTCTTAAACTTAAGTGAATTATGTATATGGTTAAAATGCACATGCATGAATGCATAGATATGAATCTTAAAATAAGTTCCAGAATCTTTTTTTTCTTCCTTTTTCCCCAGAACAGTCCTCATGGGCTAGCTTATGTGACCCATGCTGCTAAGCACTTGCCCGTACAAATGGCACATTGACACCGTCTTGTTATTTGACTGCTTATTTTGGGAGTAGGAGATTTAATAAAGTGGTCCTGTTTTGTCAACACATTGAAAACTGACATCTGTACCAGGCATGAGGTCCTGCTGTTGATGGGCACTCTTGGTCTGCTGTAATAAAAATGAGCAACAATAATGTGAAGATGGTCCTGTTAGCAAATATGTCAGTGCACTTTATGAGATATGTCGAGACACTGCAACAAGCTGGGTCGTTCCCATGGCTAGTTAAAGTTAGTGGTAGAATTTTTGTCTTCTAAACATCTCATGCTGGTGGCAGTTTTGTGCAGGGGCTCTAAGAAAGGCAGTGACCTGCCAGCCTTCCTATAAACTGTTCAATGCTTATTCTGCTGGGAAGCAAGGTCTTAGTAAAGGAGGTACACTGCTGATTTGTTTTAGGCACTTGCTTTTCAAAATCTTGAGTCTGGGTGTGGCCAAACTGAAATACAGAGCAGTCTTTCTGTGGTTCTTTGGAGACTCAGATCTTAGTTGTGCAAGAATCTTGAACAAGTTCTCCAGGGAATGAATGAATGAAGCAAGATGTCTTCAACTAAAGGACTTAAGAAGAACTCACACTCTACAGGGAGCAGCATGATCCCTGGAGAAGTCTCGTTATCTGAGTCTATAAACTTTCAGTGGTTTTGCTGGGACTGGAAAAACTTGGATGAATATGAAAAGAAGTCTTTATAAGTGATGCTTCTTGTTCTCATGGTTGTGATGAATTTGACAGGAAGCTGGTTACAAAATTGCCAAATGCCAGCATCTTCCTTTTATATTGTTGACCAACTCATTGAGGTGGGGGTAGTCCTCCATATGACCTCATTGGAAGGTGATTAAGAGGAAAGTCTTTCAGGGAGGTGAACCTTCGGTGTATCAGCTGGAAAAACAATTATTGGTGGTTGTCAAGAGATACAACCTGCTTCTTGCAGGGAGGGATTTCTAGTTTTGAATAAATCTATGATCTTTTACACAGTTTTCCAAGGACTACACGATAGTAATAACAACTATAAATCAGCACATGTTCATCCAACTGATGAACAACCAAAATGATATAGAAGAGGACTAGCTGTAAGCTAAATCAGAAAAAAGGCTTTGGAAAAATAATAAAAAAGAAGACATTTGGCACTTGGTGGAAAGCCAAAGAGCTGAAGAGTTGCAGAAACATCATAAGCTAAAAAATAACTCCTGACTGTGGAGATGGAGTGAAAAATCAAGCAGACAGATGGAAAATAGATTGTAAAGGATAGAGAAATAGCAAAAGGAAAGTGGAGGATGTGCTGAAAACCACAAAGATGTATTTTTATCCTATGAGCCAGCAGTGTGCTCTTGTGGCCAAGAAGGCCAATGTTATCCTGGTCCTGGGTTGCAATAGGAAGAGCATTGCCAGCAGCTTGAATGAGGCTATCCTGTCTCTCCATTCTGCCCTGGTGAGGCCTCACAAGGAGCTCCGGGTCCAATTCTGAGCTCTACAGTACAGGAGAGGCATGGAGCTACTGGAGCAAGTACAGTGAAGAGCTACTAAAATGATGAAGAAACTGGAGCATCTCTCCTATGAACAAAGGTTGAGAGAGCTGGGCATGTTCAGCCCAAAGAAAAGATGGTTGTGAGGGATCTGATCAATGTGTATAACTACCTGAAGGGAGGTTGTCAAGAGGATGAGGCCAAACTCAGTGAGCACAACCTGAAACACATGAATTTCCAACTGAACATGAGGAGAATCTTCTTTACTGTGAGGATGATGGAGCATTGGAGCAGGCTGCCCAGAGAGACTGTAGAGTCCCCTGACCTTGAGATAATAAAAAGCTACCTGGGCACAATCCTGGGTAATGTGCTCCAGGGTACCCTGTTTGTGTGTGGGGATTGGAATAAATGATCTCCAGAGATCCCTTCCAACCTCAACCATTCTATGATTCGGTATTTTCCTAAGAAATTAAGAGAATATTTCTGAAGGTGACAATGTGAAAGGATATGAAAAGCTGACATGCTGCTCTGTAAGAAGTCTGACCCTGGACTAATGAGTCATTTTGCTGCATTGCTTCTGATTCCCGATGCTCTGATTGTGGTCTCCACTGCAGTTCTTAAGTAAAGTAAATGAGTAGTAAACTTGACCTCACCAGCTGTAACATACTTTTCAGAGGAGGTAAAGCTTCTGTCAGTCAATACAGAGGGCTCTTGGACTGAATAAGCCAGCAGCTGAGCATGTGAGGACGTTCTGTCTTTAGGGGACTAATAAATGTATCAGGGTGGAGCCCATTTGGGTCTGTTGTCAGCTGGTGGTTTAGATACTGTGCAGAGACAGTGTACATCAAAGCTACCCTGGTTTAAGCTGGGAGTAAAGATACGGTACTGTTTCAAAGAAAGCAGGGCACTGGGTGATGAGGCATGGAGGGAAGAAGTGGCTTGGCAGGTAGTCAGGGTGCAGCCAAGGTACACACCCAAGAATGTGCCACAGGGTGTCCTTCTGGGAGGACTCAGGTCTAAGTCTGGGTGACCTGAGTGGGAAAACTCTGCATAATTTGGGCCAATGCTGGTATTTGGAAGCAAATCTGTACACAGATTTGTCCTAGAGACAGGACAAAACTAGGAAGTAGAAGCAGGAAATCTGTGCAGCTCAGTCTTTCACCCATTTTAGGGGGCAAAGCATGTTTTGCTTAGAAAGGCAAAGTGATTTAGTGCTAGATAGGGCATTAGGAGGTATTTTACATGCCTGTCTGCATGTAAAACTGCCAATTTCTCTTTCTTTGCCCTTTTCTCATTTTGCAATTGAAATAGTGCACAATCATTGGAAAAAGATTTCTGTATGCATAGACATAGACCGACATGTCATTTTAGTGTAATTTATGGTAAATTTGATGAGAAGTAATTAGTACGATGTACTATCAATATTCCTTAAATATTCTTGGATTGTATTAGAATAGAAAGAGAATTTTTATAAAGTTATAAAATAATAGAAATAACAGACCTTCAACAGTAATGAACATTTAAGAATTCAGTTTGTATTTTACTTTGTCTCCGACTTAAGGCCAGATTGTCCATGTGTGGAATGTCCTTAAAAGCATAAGGAAATTATACCACATTTTCTTCAGAAGAAATATGGTTTTGGCTTCTGTACCTTCCTTAAATGCTTCAAAATACCTGGATCAAAGCCCACAGAATCTCTCCTGAGGAGAGATTTCAATGTGGATAATTATGCGGGAAACTATGAGCACTTTTATGTTTTAGCTTCATTTACTATTTAAGTAGAAGTTAAAATGAAATAAGAAGATGTATCATGTCTTATCTTGACAGAATTTTTTTCTTTGTTTTGGAATCCAGTTTTCACACCGTCTCTGAAGACGTACTGAAAAATTTTGCATAGAATCAGTTTAAATCTTTCTTCCAGTATTCTTCCTTACTGAAAAATATTCTCTTTGAAAGGAAAAACTTTATACAAAGCTTGCCAGTATTGTGCAAATGACACACTTTTTGGTGACCCTTGCTAAATCTGCTTAAGTATTTCAGTCACTTGTGGTTGGGTGTTTTTTCTGCCATTTAGAACATGCTCTCCTATGTGATCAGCAAAATTCACGAGCATCTCCTTTTCCGAGGGCAATTTTTTCTTTCCTAAATCCACCCACCCACTTGAAAAGCAGTTTTCAGCTCTAAGCCCTTTGATGCTTTTGGTCATTTCAGTGAAGGGGGACCACTCACGTTATTTGGGGCAGCAAGCTGTGTACAGCAGAGGATGTAGTCCAGTTGTGGAGGATATTAAATCAATTAGCTGTGTAGGATGTGAGTCAATCACTGTTTTAGCAGTTCAGTGTGCTCCATCCATCGCTTTGCTTTGGATGGCACTTGCCATCTAACTAACCTCCTGTAGGCACGTGTCACGTACCAGCGGTAGCCATTCCCTCCTTGCACTCTATGGCAGAAGGCAACTACAGAATCCTCACCGGCAAAGCGAGGTCAAGGTTTTACCCTACAGGTCTGAATCCCCTCTATAGGCAGGCTGCTATAGTGTTGCGTCGGACTATAAATCACATTCCCATTAGCTTGAACGCCGTTTTGCACTCCTTGTACCTGAAAGTGAAACCGGGATAATTTGCATGCATTTGAATGATTTGCCCTGCATTGATAGCCCTTTGAGCCATAGTGCCATAGGAGGAAAGTCAGCAGCTGTGTCTGAGACCTGCTGGCCCTGCCCACTGCAGCCCCGCCGTCCCATTCCCAGGCTGGCTTAATTAGGTTCTGCTGTAAGAAGTCTAGCCCAGAGTTCCCTAGTGCTGGACGTGGAGACAAAGAAAAGTGCCCAGCCCTACAGCTGAAGGGCGGTTCAGTGGGCTCTCAGCCTGCACCATCCACTAGCATCCTGAGATCAAAAAGCTCATCAGCTTTCCCCCCCGTACGCCACTGACTCAATGCAGTGGTCATAATTTACAACACAGATTAATGAAAAAAGGCAATGTTTGTGTATTGATTAAAGTGCTGATGGTCCTGCAGCCTGGGGCTGGCTTGGGAAATGGCGGTCTCTTTCCCTTACTGCTGGGACCTCCTGCTTTATTGAGGTGGACATACGTGCACTTTGTATCATTAGTCGGTGGCGTGTTCAGTAGTTGTTATAAATATGCTTGTTTTGGGTCAGGATTTAAAGAAAAAAGCAGTCTCTCTGATTTGTTGTAATGACGGTGTGCTGTCTGCACCGTGTCATTTTCTTTACCCTTGTAGTGGGATACCATACAATTAGGGACTGATGTCAGCCTGTAAAATTTTGGTGTAAAATTTTGGTCGCACCAAAATACCATACTTCTTAAGAAAGCTGGCAGACGTGTCCTTTGGCAGCAGCTGCTTGCCATGTGATTTAAAACTTCCTGTCACTATAATTGATGTGTTTTTATTCTTTCCACTTCCTGAAGCCTGATCAGAATTAAAATTGCTGTTGGAATTTCCTGTCAAAGCAACTCATTTATTCGCTGAGCGGTGCACTGACAGTACTTTGATTGGACATTGCCTTCAGCTATTCTCGGGCAGAGAGATTGCTGTGAATTATACTCCTCGCTCAGGTTTGACTTCCATGCATGCCACATCTGCGAATATATACAGATTGTCCATCATGTGGTAACCTTGTCCTAATGAAAACTCCACATGTAAAATGTTAATGATTTGAATATCAAACTTGGCCACCTGCTGGGGCCCTGGCTTTTGTGTTTATTTAGGAAACCCCACCGAGTTTTCAACTGATCGTCTCACCATAACTTTCGTGTTGCCTAAAGAAAGCGGCTCTGCTGTATTTCTACACTAAGGAGAAGCTACACCCTTTTCTGGCTTTCCTTTAAGAAAGCTAATGTTTGTGTGGGTTTTTTCTTTAATTTTCTGCTTTGGTATTTTATCTGCATTCCTTCCCAGAGGTGGCTGTGTCATGCTGCCATGCAGTTGTCCTCAGCCCTGCTTTCCAGTTTACCCAGTGCTTTGGGATCGCTCAGAATGGAAGACGCTCTATAGATGCACGTTGTTATTATTTGCAGCAGGAGTGCAGTGTGATGGTGATTCTGCCCGTTAGGAGAATAAGCCATTAAATTCACTGATGGGTGAATTTCTCATTTACCCCATTTGTGATTTCATTTTCCTGTTAGAGTTGCTAGAGAATTATAGGTTATTTTGGGAAGCTGAATAATGGATAAGTATTGGATTGTTCTGCAGTTATAACTGACACAAAGTCATTGTCACCTCAGAGTAAAATAGATATAATGATACTTACTTAACTGCCTTTGTAAAGTGTTTTGATAACTGAGGTTGAAAGGTACTTACAACCTTGCAAAGTATTGCTATTATTGTTAGGGGCAAGACATTATTGTTAGAGTTTTAACCTACATTAGTTTGAGAAGGTGGCGGGAGTCTGAATATTCATGTGCAAGCTTCTTTCTTCGTCCAAACTGGGTACATGTACTTGTCCAGTGTTTTAAGAGGAGGACCGTGGCTGCTTTGGCTGGTGACGGGGGTGTGGGATGGTGTCTGGATGTGACATGCACTGTAACTGCAGCCTGCGGAGGCATATCCTACTGGACTAGTCAGAGACTTAAGCTGCAGTTGGGTATTTCTAAGGTCTACCATCTTCTCCACATTAAAAATGTTGCCCTAAGAATTTACTTTCTTATATTCATTATGTCTTCTTTGTGGTCAGGAATGTGGACGTTTTCCTAACACAGAGGCAAGCAAGCAGCATGTCTCCTCCAAGCCTCAGCAGAGCCTGCAGGAGTAGAACAGTATCCTTGTGCTGTCCAGATGGAGAAATGGGGACAGGGATATAGGTGTTTCAAGGAGATGGGAGAGCGTGGTTACAAAATAGGAGATGTGGAAGGGAGTAGGTTATAGGGGAACAGAGCCAGAAAACACAGAAGCCTGTACTTTGCTGGAGGAAACCAAAAGTAAAATCCTATTTGGGGAAAAATATGACATCTACTCTCAGGGTTAAGATGAGGCTAAGACTGCCAATGACTCATTTTAATGCAGGAGTTAAAGAAGACTCAAGCTGTTTAAAGAGTGGTCTTTGGGGAAAGACTGGATAGATGAACCCTCACACTGAATTTAGAATTATGGAGATCTGCCTACATGCACCAGGAGTCAGGGCAGCAGGAGTTCCGCTGACCAGTGCTTGCTGGGAGGTGGCAGAGCCAGGACATCTGAGCAAGGCAGGGGGAAACAGCACACTGGAACAGTTTCAGTAGGTCACTTGCTTACTCTGAGTAACACCTCTTTCTGTTTGAGAAGTAACAGAAATGAGGCTGCACATTGCAAGATGCTTAAGAAAAGAGGCTCAGCACTGGGCTGGCATCCCATCTGCAGGGCACGGGGTGGACAAGCGGTAGTCAGAGTGAGTTCGTATCTCATGAGTTGGATTGGGTCTGGTTATTTTGTTCAGGAGGAAGGCCAGGATAAAGAGTGAAGTAAAATATAAAACACAAACAAACAAACTCAGTGTGCTGCTCCTTCAGCTGCCACGTCAGCCCAGCTGTAAATGCCCAGTGTAGGACCAAGCCAAACCAATAACGCCTAAGGCTCCAGGAAAGACATAATGCTGACATGACAGTAACTGAGTTCCCAACTGATTTCATTCGCTAGATAAGTACTGGTTTCAGCCCTAAATGATATTCTCAAGTAATTGTCCAATGCCCAGTTGGGCTGGAACGGTGCTCCTTTGGAACCAGCTCAGGCCAACTATTACTGCTTGGGAGCGCGCAGCCAAGAGCAGGCTTATGTGCTGGAGCCTGAAATGCCATTAAACAGGCTGCAGTCAGGAGGACAAAATGCCTGGTGTGTTTAGTCTAATACACCATGGGACTTGTTTGCTACAGTTACAGTATTAAAGCTGTAATTATAGTCAGTGAACCGCAGATGTACTGTAGCCATAGGGTTTAAACGGGGTGTTATTGCAGTAGAAACCATCCCCAGTAGGTTATAAGTTCAAAGGGTCATTTCTCCTCTCTGTTTAATCAGATACTCAAGCCTGCAGACTTCTTCGTAATCATCAGGTATTTAACATCTCAACCTGTTTCTTTTTATTTTTATTTTTTGTTTCTGTTTCAAAATAAATATAGTTTAATGCTTGCATATGACTTTGGTTTAAATATTTAGCATGAATATCATGTGGTGGTTAGATGGAAGTATGCCACCCTGCTGCAACATTGAGCCATAGCTCTCAGTAAATAATGGTGTGGATCCATTTACTTGAGTGGAGATCGAAAATCATAGCAGAAAATGTGGATTTATGGTGCAGGAAAAAAGAAGTGATCTCTTTGAGACTGTGCGAGTACAGCATATTAGGAGATGGTATAAAGCAATGCCTTTTTAAACCTTAAAACAAAGAGGCTGAGGCTGTCTGATTCTGCTGGTGACACTGCATGGTGGCAGTCTGTATAGAAACGGTCTGAACGTGAACACAAGCGTTGTGCTGGCAGGTATAGATTTCAAGTCTAGATTTGAAGTGACTGAGCAAAAATGTCAAAATTCATATTTCTTTTGCTCACTGTGCTTGACAGACAAAATTTCATATTGAACCTAGAAGAGATGATAGCTGAATATTGACTTTCCATTTTAGCAGTGAGCATAACTATTTTTTTTTTTCTGATTAAGCAGGACTGTAATGGTTACCATGTAGGAAAATATAGGTAATATTAACCTGAAATATGTCTGTCTGGGGATCCATTCATTTCCCCAAAATAGCCAGTTTCTATTTATATACGAATGTCTGTATGTTTATATATATTTAAATGCCCCATTTGCTACACTGGTTTTAGCTTCTTGTTAGCATCACTTCTTGTTAGCATGATGTTCTACAGCACAAGGCAGCTGGAAAAGTGAAACATGTGTTCAAGAATTTATGCAGTGTCTTTGCTTTCTTTCATTAAGAGAACTAACAATAATAGGTGCGTATTATAAGTTAGCAGTGTTAAGCAGTATGTTATAGCCATGTCTGACAGACGTGTTGTTTGCATTCATATTTTATATTGGTGAAACTGTAGCTTTTTTTATCAACGTGACATTTCTCAAATGTAATATTTATACCTCTTCTTCCATACAGAGGAAACTTAGTCATCTGAAAACACGATAGGCTTTAAATCCACTTGTCTCCTTTTCAATAAGAAAATATTCCAAATTATTTCCCCAACAAAATGCATAAGTCAGCATGTTCTTATTCCAGGCCTTCTGTTAATTGACGAGAGAAAAATTTCTCACCTCGTGCTAACAATAACCCATCTTATTTTAACATGGTTGAAACCTCCTCTGTGGGAACCACTGCTTGTTGCCCCGAGCAGTTTCTTTCGGGCTGTGTATAGCCTCAGTTTGTATGTGCTGTCTGTGCCAGCGTCAGAGGGAGCTGGGCAGGCAGAGCACTGTTTTCCCAGTGGAATATCCTTGCATAAATTGTCTGACTGTGGTCTCTGTGGACCTCAGTGGCAGCTAGAACTGCAAAATCTTTTCTTACCTATGTGTACCCCGGAGAGATTGTGATAATGAGCTCCAAAGTCTAATTACATTTTATGTGAAATAAATACTTATGTGGCATGAGAAGACATCGCTGGCACTGAAATAAATAAATGAACAAATAGGTAATAGATCAGCTGAAGATCATGCCCTCAAAGAAATACATGTTGTACAGAATGACGTCCTGTTGTAGTATGTGGTCAGCAGTACAATATACAGGAGATATACAGGAGATATATTGGTAACATAAATGACAGTCTGCATCAAGTTTGAAATCCACCCAGTGCAGTGCCTTTATTTGCAGCAGCGTCCAGGACCTGGTATTTCAGAGGAAGGTTTCAGAATCTCAGAGCAGCAAAGGTGGATAATGCCTCCCTCTTTTCATCACGCTGAGAAAGATCTGTTAGTAAGTTGAGATTGCTTTAAATGCTGAAGCATAAGGTTTCATTTTTGTTCCAGTACTCTTCCTTTTAGCATTAACTATTCCAACCCTGGATATTACTGCTCTTTCAGTACATGCCTACACTCTTATAAGACCATAACCCCAGCAACATCCTGTCATAATGAGCTGCAAGGTCCAATTACACCTTATTTGACAGAGGTATTTCCCCCTCTCAAGTTTGGATTTGCTGCTGTTCAGTTTCAGACTATTCTCTTGCTCTTGTTTAGTGCAGTAAGAGTTTAAAACTGAAGCTTTGCAGCTGTGTGTTGCTGGTGTATTTATACCAGTACCTCGGACTTGCCCCGTCTTCAGTTGGCCCTCCAAATGCTGTGAGCTTTTGTCATGCTCACCAGTTTATCAAATCCAAAGCAGCAAGAGACAAAAAGCCTCACTCATGAGTAAGAACAGGGATGCAGGGAGCATTTGCCGGTGAGTGGTTAGTTAGGTGAAGGCACTCTCCTGGCCTTGCACTGTGTGTTCTTGGTGAAGGCTTGTACAGAAACCACGTTTATTGCTCTTAGAGCCAGAGGATTCTGCTCTGCTCTCTGAGGCCCCTTTAGGGTCTCCAGCTGCAGCCCCATCACTGAACACCTATCTGACCCAGTGTCAGCTATGAGGTGCCTCCTTTGTAGTAGTTACTGGGAACATCTCTGGAGCGCAGCAACGTGAGTATCTAAGGTGGGATGAGCTGTCTTCACGAGATGCCTGTTGCAGTCTCTTAACTGCTGCGAGAGCCCACACAGCTTAAACTTAAGTAAAGAGAACCCCTCCTCCCCATATTGGTGGTCTGTTAGAATGCAGTGGTGGTCGCTGGCCCGCTGACACAGTCACGTATCACACATTGGCAGGCTCAGCCGCAGACAAAGTGTTTGAAAGATGCTTTGGGAAAGAGAAGGAACATATCCACACGGCTGACTATTTGCTTAGTCATCAATTTCCAGTGGTCAAAAGTTCTCTTCCACATTTAGATGATGAAAGTAATGCTAGACAGCTTCCTGATTACTTCCTGTTTCACACAACTGCAGGTTGCAGAACATTCCTCTTTTTGCTGTGTTTATGTTTCCTCCAGCTTTCAAAAAAATACAAAGTTGTAATACAGAAATAATTCCATGCATTTCAGACAGTCATTAGCGTGTAATCCTGAATCTATTTTAGAAGAAGATGGTTGCGTGTGCCTGATGATGAGCTGATGGGATAATTAGATTTCTTCTCTACATTGGCAAGTTTTCTGAAGTATTAAAGGGGAAATTTGTGACTGTGTGTATTCCAGAATTCTGTTAAGTGATTAAACAAAAAATTATTTGAACAAGTCTGTTACGGAAACATGAAAAGATGCAAACAATTGCAAAATGCACAACATAGCTTGTCTTGTTTTTGTGTGGTCTAGGCAAGCCATGCATTATAATGGAAAAGGTATGAGCATGCAGACAGGTGGGATAGACAGTTGCATTACCCTAAAGGAGGTAGATAAATACAGTGGATATGCACAATAACAATAATTACTGCACGTGGAAAAAGAAAGATGAAAATTAGTGAGCAGGATCTAGCAAAAAAAAAAGAAAGAAAGAAAAGAAAGAAGAAAAATGAAAAAACAAAACAGTGGCTCTGGTGGCTGTATGACGTTATTCATCGATTGTCTGTGTCATGCCCTTTTGGATCTGCTTTGGAGAGTGATATTTTTCCATACTGTATTCTCTGCAGCGCTGAACTAAATGTAAAATTTGCCTTTCATCTGCTTTGCACATCTCATTTCAGCACAGGAATCTTTACCCCAATGTCACACACCGGTTCTGGATGTGAAAGGGCATAAAAAATTTAATCAAGCTAATTTTTCTCTTCATGTGCAAGCTGAGCACGTTTACTTCTTATCACATCATCCCTATTCTTTCTAAGACCTCTGTACTATTTTACCCTGTTGTGGTTTTATTTTTTCTGCTGTTAGACCCTTATTCACAAGGGTACTGAGTGCATTTTTATGGAGTTCAGCAGTCACTTCCCTTGTGTTGCTCACTTAGACTTATGGGATATACATTTAACCCAGTGACAGCGAGGTGCAGTGTGGTTTTAGGAAATGATAATGCGGTCTGATGGCTTTGATACAAGTGCATGCCAGAAGGGCTGCTCCTGGCATATGGCTCTGCCAACAGCCCTTACCATCTGACCATTGCACCTGGCCAGGTAACAATGAAATATAATTCTGTCTGCTGAGGGCGTGAAGCTAAAAGGGTCACTTAGTGCTCTACTGAATAATGTGTAGTTGTAGGAGTACCACAGAAATGCAGAGTGTAGAAGACGAAATAGGAAGGAAGCACCCTGGGATAGGAACCCAGGGTTTGGGATGGCATCCTGCTACGGCTTGGCAGATTTTGAGACATGTGAAACACATTAAATGGGCACTGTGAATTCTACCTTTTGTATATATAGGTTGATTGTAATCGTCGTAAAAAAAAAAAAAGAGAGAGTCCTTATCCATCCAAATTTTTAAGTGTCTGCTCTGCTAACTGGGACTGTTAGGAGTGGGAGAGCCTTATGCCATGCTTGTACCCTGCAGCGAGAACCCCGGGAGCTCAGCTTTGCACTGGGAAGGAATGCAGGGCTGGGAGAAAGTTGTTTGCCGAGATGAATTGTTGTAGCTGTTTCCAGCCAGAACCTGGCCTTCTTTCTTGCCCGTAAAATAAAAACAGCTGAATTAGTTTCTGGATATGAATTCCTTTGGCACACTAAAAATCTTAGCTGTCGCAAGCCAGCCATTCTTCTGAGCCCATTATGGAGATATACCAGAGGAGAAGGTACAATAGATTGATGCTGTACTCCCCCGGCTAGTTCTTTGGGAGATACTATTAACTACAACAATTCAGAGCAGCCCTGGGGCTCCTCTAAGCCACAGAACATTCCCACTGGTTGTGAGGCCTGGGAAGGAGGGAGGGCGATGGAGTGATTGAAAGGTGTAGGAACACAGGCCTAGGACCCGAGCCAACGTTACTGCAGCCAGGGGAAGTCTTTCTGTTGACTTCAAAAGGTTTTGAATCAAGCCCTAAGGATGAAGGAATCGAAGTCTGACTGGTTAAATTATAATACCAAAAGGTTTTAGCTTCTCTGACAGGGGTAAATTTCATCCCTCCTTTGCCGCGAGACAGAAAGAAGTGTGTGAAATGTGCCAGCTGCACCAGAGATGCCATTCTGCTGAAACTACCGGCTGACAGGCTTTCCTATCTGTTATTCTGTGATACTGTATATGATCATATACGCTTTTGTGCACAGTGAAGTATTTTCATGAAGCAAACTCTTGTCTTGTTTTCTGGGAAAAAGAGAGCTTGGTAGTCTATTCATAGGTGTGATTAGGTGAATGTAATCTCTTGTAAAAGTAGAAAAATAAACTTGAAATTGTGTTGAGAACTTGATAAAGGGAAGTTCAGCTTAGTGCCGTTATAAAGAGTCCGAGTTTTGTGGAGATGGTATTGATTTGTTTTCATATATACTAAAAATTACAGCTGCACATAAGAGCCAGTTTGACTTTCAGTGACCCTGGGGAATTGTCTCTTTCTCTGTGGAATAAAAGCCTGGAAGTCTCTTGCAATCGTGTTGTCTCTTTTGTAGACTTCATAAGAGTTTGGTTATATTTCTTTACTTGCAAGAAAAAAATAACTAAATCACGTTAAGTGAATTTGCATTAAGGAAACGGTATATTTAAGAAAATATCTCTGAATAAATATGAAAAGTATTTGTAGGATCTTTTCTAGTTGTTGTTACTTTTTTTTTCTTCTCACTTAATAGCTAGGAAGTCCTTTATTTTAACAGTAGGTAGGTAATTTGTATGTCTACAAAGCAATGAAGTTTTGTTCTTTTTGAGTCACAGGGTACTTGGTATAGAGCTGTGATAAGCACAACATTTATAAGGAAAAAATTCTCTGCCGTAGTGAAATACTACGATTAAATGCATAAAATGAAAGTTACAGATCTGTTTCAAACAGTTGCAGTGTTTTTGCATTAGGAGTTGGGATCTGTTTGTTTTTTTAATAGGTAAATTTATTGTAACCTGAAAGAAGTTTCCTGTGTATGACACTCAAGGACGTGTGATATATTTAAGTAAGCTATTTTTTTAGCAGAAATTCTTCCTTAATTTACTGAATCAGTACCTTTTGAAAAGAAAAACGTGTTAAACCAATCAGTTACGTGCAACTGAATGCAGTGTACTGGGTGCTAACACCAGAAACCTCACACAACACTGGGGCACCAGTTTAACTGTTTCTTGTGGGCTAATGCACAATTTGGCATGTTGGGCATATGCCTTGGAGATGGACTTTTCATCAGCGTGAGTGACATCTCATCTCTTTGTAATGTACTCCGTGCAAAATCAGCAAAATAGCAGTCTTCAGTTTCACCAGTCATACACTTTCCAGGCAAAATGGTGTATTTGCACAGAGACACAAAGCTAAAGAACAGAAAACCACAAACATCTTGATAAGTATACAGACATGCATTCTCCTGGGACTTGGCTAAAATGTGGAAGAATCTTGAACTACTGAGCTGGTATGAAAGCTGAAATTTAAACCTCTGCCATTGTATTTTATAGTAACAACATTACTTATAGCCTGTGTCTGTACCTTCAGGTGGTGAGTAACTGTGCGTTTGCAGTGTCTGGTGTCCTTCTCCTTGCTCGTTTAGCATGGAAGCTGCAGCGCTGTAAGTCAAGTGAAGTAATATGAGCTGCTGGCAGAATCGTGCCCTCCAGTTTTCTTTTTGCCATCTAGACCGTATTGTCTTTGATTGTATTGCTGGAACAGTAAAAGATACTGATTTGCAGTAATGCGCATATAGGTTTGTCTAGAAAACTACAGGGAAGCAGCCAGTAGAGTGTGCTGCTCTCTTATGATGAAATGAAAAAATCCCTAGTTGTTGTTTTGCCTAAAACTCCCCTAAATATATTTTCTTTTTGTTCTTCCTTAATATAATCTTTTCGTGTTAGAATTGATATCCCTTTACCCTTGCCTTTTCTGGAGAAGCATTCACAAAAGCAGCAGGTAGAACAATACTTAGGCATGTAAAAGGCTGTGAACCCAAAGCCAGAGGTACAGTATACAAGAGCAACGGAGTCATATTATCTCATTTTTCCTTCAGCCTGAAGTTCCTATTCTGAGTCCCATTCACAAAGTGTTTATGTTTCCTCTTTTCCAGCTGACCTTACCAGTTATCCTCTGACCCCATGTTATGATCTCAAAACATCTGTGAAACCCTGGCAACTTCAGCATCTGGGGGAAGGATATGAAGGGGGGATTGAGGTTGTACAGAATCTTTCATCGCCTTTTGCTTTGGTTACACAGACACTGCAGTATTTTCATGCCAGAGCTTGCATAAGAATATTTAAAGTAGTTTAATGAATTGTTTCTGAGAGGCTCTGTGACACTATTATATTATCTTTTATGATGTTGTCATAAGTTTGACTTTTGTTAGCTTTTTTACAAGTAATTCATTAGAAGCAGCTCTCGCCTATATGTTGAAACTTTTCCACCAAGTAGGGACAGAAGTGATGAGCGTCCTTTGCAGCTGGTGGGTGCTGTTCTTGGCTGGGCGATCAGCTGGCACAGGATGTATCATGACAGGATGACAAACGTCGTGCATTGGCAGATGAACCTGTGCCTTCTACCACGCATGCTGCTTTTGGGCAAGGAGTTCAAAAGGGAAAAAAAACATGACTCATGCCTCAGAGTAGATGGCGCTTGCTGTTTGCTATCAGCATCATAGAATCGTAAAATGGCCTGGGTTGAAAAGGACCTCAGAGGTCATCTAGTTTCAACTGCCCTGCAGTGGGCAGGGTTGCCAACCGCTAGACCAGGCTGCCCAGAGCCACATCCAGCCTTGAAATGGCTATAAATGGAATAAGCCTCTATCTTTAAAGGAGAGACTGGGAGAAAAGATTGAAAAAGCTCCTAATCTTTTTTTTTTCTTTTTTTTCTGGCAAACATCAATAAGCAAACCAAAGGAAGGCCCATATCTTCCTATGTTCCATAGTACCCACTTTGCAATTCAGCTTGTTTCCATGCTTTTGTGCAATGAGAAAAGATCTCTCCAGATTATTATTTTGGCTTTGTATCAAAAAATATTGTCATTCAAAACAAGCCAGTACCATTCATACAATCTTAATTATTTAATTAGAGAAATGAAACTTGAAAAATAAAACTCAGTCCATCAGAAGAAAAATTGATTTCAATTTTAACGAGTTGAGATTTCTGGAGAAAATGGCCTTAATTAAAAAGATGGACTCAACAGGTAAAACTGAGTGCGTGAGATCAAAAGAGAGTGGTACTGAGATGTAGGCAGCTCTCTGGCTTGTATAAACAAGTGTTCCTGTTGTTAATACCTTTGCTGGAGCTGCAGGCACCAAAATGATCACAGAAAACACTATGGAAAAAGGCAGATTTAGCAAATGCTTGAGATGACTGAGGGAAGATCACAGCTCTCTTAACTGACATTTGTTTAACTTTTACAACCATATATTTAGCAGGATATGAGTGTACTGACTTAAATTATAATGGGCCTGTAGGGAGCTCGATGTGTCTGCACCAGAGAGTGTAACAGTCAGTGAGAGTACACACTGCCCATGTGGGTGCCATTTCCAGTCATGTATGTCATCTGTGGGAAGTGCACCACAGACATGGAGATGGGATTTCATACTGCTTTTGTTTGGAGTACGCTAAGAATTGGCTATATGATGCTTTTGCACTGTATACGTAGGACAAGTTCATTGAGCTTGAACAAAGCGTGTAGTGTTCAGGGGGCACAATCGGCTGTGCCTTGCTTCCAAATATTTAAGTTATTGAAAAATGTGAAGGTGCAAAATCTGGTAGGAGGCTAAATGAAGGTAGAATGTAGCGCTGTTAGAATTAGTCAGAGAGAGCATCTCGAATCCTGGCATTGTTCTGTGGGGAGGGAGGAAGAGTAAAGAAAATGCGCTTTGTGTGCTTGTCCCTTGCCTTGCTGATGTAATTATGAGGCAACAGTGTAACAGTATAAGGCAAAACACGGTGTGTCTGCAGTATGTACAGCCTACCACATACGCGCAGTGGAGTTTCTACTCCATTCCTCATGTCCTGCTGCAACTCGTGCAGTAGGTGCATTATTTTTAATAGCAGCACATCAGTTGCACAGAGACTTGGGTTTTGCCGTAGTTATCAGCATGCTGTAGTTGTTACTGTATTTCTTCAAAAGTTTGTGAGAACAAATGCTCCTGTGGTCTGTGCTTCTAATAACACCTTCTATCTTTTTCCCTTGGCACTTCGTCCTTCCCTTTCATATGGCTTGCTCTTGTTTAAAAGCGCAGTATCTCTTCCATTTGTTGCTAGAGCCTAGGGTTGCATCACACTGTCTGGGTGGCAGATGGAGCTTCCAGAGGATAATCTGAAGCATCAGCCTGATTATCCAGATGTTGACACAACACCCACCTATGACAGACAGAGGAAGCACATCAAGTGCAGAGCACGGCCCTTGCCTGAGCAGTGAGACTGAGCAAGCAGGAGCACTCCAGAGCTGGGAGAGAGAAGGGCTGCGGCACGTGTCTGGCACACGGGAAGGTGACTGAGTATGGGTCACATGTTGGGGGCTCTGATCTTCCAAGGTCAAAGCTCTGCTCCCTCCCCCTGCTGTCACGTCTGCGTGGTCAGGTACAACACACATGTGGTTAATGGTAGATGGCCTTCGGCGTCAGCCCAAGACTCAAAGTCTGTGTCTCTGTGTGCACAGCAAAACACCTCGACTGCCCAGCTCTGTGTGCTCTTGTAAACATCTCTTATTTATGCACATACACATTTGCACACTCCCAGCGCATAGGTTTTGTCCGTGTGAACCCCAGTGTTTGCATGAGGGATGGTGTGCAAAAACTGCACCCACAGAATGATGTGTGTTTAAACTGGGCTGTTCTGGGTCTTTGCAAATGTGGTATTTGTTGTTACAGAGCTGTATTTCATCCTCAGAAATAAGTGCAAAAATTACATGATGGCGGCGGGATCGAGGTTTTCTAATAAGAGAACACGTGTATTGACCCTTAGGAGAAGGTAACCTGAACAGTTTTTGAGAAAAGTTTCAAGCTTGGTATAAGAAGATTTCTGACAACTATCCAGAAGGATTTGCCTCGGTTTCCCAGTGCAGACAATTTACATTTTAACTACCATGTGGTTATGTTTTTTTTTTTTCCCAGGTTTAATCATTAAACCCAGAAAATCTTAATTTCATCAAATGCAATCAAAGAATTTTGTACAGTAGCAATTAAAAGTATAAAACTAGCTTTCGAGCTACGGCAAATTAAACAGCTGCATTGGAGTATTTTTAGAAGTCATCCCAATCAAAATGCACAAAGGGCTTTTATTTGTTGTAAGGAGTATCTCCCGGCTGTAGCTCTGGTTTCCGTAATTCAGCAGCCTTACTAAATATACCCATGTACTTTTAAAAAATCAGTTTCTGATAAGGAAGAAACTATTTTTCCCACAAGGCAACTTAGGTGAAAAAGTTCAGAGGGTTCATGCTGGCTCAGTTGCTTTTGCAGAAGGGGAACTTTCAGTTATAGTTGTACTGTTTAAATAAGGAAACCAAGTGCTACTTTGTTGTTTCTTTTACTTTTTACTGTACTACATGTGTGGCAGTGAGTTTTCCATATTGTAAATGCCACACATGAAGTCAGAGGACCTTGTTTCTCATCATTCCTTCCTCCTGCCACTTTGTGGCAGTAGGTCTTTCTATTTATTATATATATATATATATATATTTATATTTATATATATTTTATAATGAAGTGCCCAAGCTTTTTTTTGGGGGGGGGAGGGGGTTAGTCAGCCAACAGGCCTACATAATCAGCTATATAATTAAGCAAGTGGTAGTTCTAAGCTTCAGGTACCAACACGTTCCACACCCCAACTCTGTTTAGAGATTGAAAGAAGAAATTTGGAGGAATTTTAGGAGCCTGTGCAGTTCTGAGCTACGCTGTGGGAACTTGCCTGCATCCCCCTGCTCCAGGAGATTTAACAGCCCCCATCTCGTTATGCAACACTACCTTGTGAGTAAGTCACAAGTTTGGCTTTTTGCCTTGGCTCCCTGAAGCCTTTTGACCAGGTGTTTGAGGACAGGCTGTAGGGAACAAACTCACAAAGGGACAGTGTGGCTCCAAGGCACTGCACAGCTCTTCCCTGTAGGCATAAGCAGAGGATGGAGTTTTGGAGCTGAAAGGAGGGGTGGGAAATGCAGAGTGCACAAGTGTCTCCATCAGCATTTGTGCTCACAGACAAACCTGCCTCCTGTAGCTTGCTGCAACTGTGAGCTGGGAACCCAGCTGCTCTGCAACCTGAACCTGGTATCTACAGTTATCTTGAAACTGCTGTAGATCAAGCAAGATCATCTGAGCCATGATATGTGAAGTAGTCAGAAGCCAATTTGGTTTCATGTCCAGTTCTATCTTCAACTTCTTCATATATGCTTCCCCCCACCAAAAAAAAACATAAGAGTAGAACAAGCAATCATTCTAGGCATCTGTTGGAGTAGAGATCCTGCTTTGTCTGCTTACACTATAGGAACCTGGGTCTGTGTGGGTTTTTTGTGGTTTGTTTTTTTTGTTGTTTTTCTTTTTTTGTATTACAGGTCCTGTGCTCACAAACTGCATCCTCAGCCATTCTTCTAGCTTCTTCCATCTTCCTCTCTTCCACCCTTTGGTTCATCTGGCTTACGGGCATTCCTGTTGTTTTATAGATCATCTCCTGTTAAACAAAGCTATTCTCCCTCTCCTAGTGATTCAGTTTGTTGTCTCTCATGAAATGCATTATCTTAGAGTTAATCAACTTTCACTAGCCCTCTATCCTGTTACTCGCTGCCAGGAAGCATCAATCAGTATCACAACAGTAAGTGCTAGTTTAGTGTGGATGACATCCTTAGAAGAAGGGATTCAGCTGAGGAGGTGAAGGGAAGTGGCTATTTAGAGCTCAAGACATCAATTAAATTACTCAGTGATAAAGTCACTGTCTTGTTCTCCAGTGATGTTCATGTCATGCTGCTGTGTGGGGAGGTGATGATGCATCATTGCACTCTGGTGCTTTGTGATGGTGTATTAGCGCTGGAGATATTTTGGGATGGTGCCAGTATTCTCTGAGATTTGCAGGCACGAGATGCTATAATGAACAAGAGAAATAATTACCAAATTCCCCTCCCCCTGTGCTGGGAGCCAGGGCTGGAACTCGAGCTTTCCTTTAAGTGAGTTTCCTGAGGGGGGGAAGGGGAGGGGGCAACCTCGTCACTGCTACCAGATCCGTGTGCTCCGGCTGGAAAACATGTTTTGTACATCTTTATGCCTCAGGAAGTGACATTATATTTTTCACTGCACTTTTAAAACCTCCCAGCCTCTCCTATAAATAAACAAATCTGGTGTTGCTTCTTGTTGTGAGCTGCTGCTACCAAGCTGAGGGCCCTGCAGACCTTGGTTTAAATCCCTGGCCTCTGACTTGAACAGAAGGGATGAGATGTCATTGGCAGCTTGTCTGAGAGGGTTCTGCAGAGGAAGTATTTTCTCAGAAGGTCTTCGGAAGCAATAGCGAGTATCACAGATTTAGGGAAATACAGACATTCAAAACAGGGCATAGCAGTTTGAATAAAGGATGGGCGCATGAGCTCCCAGTTTTCTTCATGAGCTGACTTCCTTCATCCCCACTGCCTGGCATCATGAGCCTAGAAATGTTAGCAAAGCTGCCCTTGCATGCCTTGCTAGGAAAAAAGTCCGTGTGCTGTCAACCAGTCCTGGCCTGAGTGCCGTATGATGTGTGGTGTTCACCTGAATTCACGTCATGAAACATATCTCTTGCACAAGGCTGATGCTGTTTTGCAGACTCATGCTTTCAGGAACTGTGGCATGCACTGAAAGCCATTTTGCTATTAACTGTTGGCATGAAAATACCTACCTAAGCATATGAAATGCGTGATTGCAGTGGTATTAATTAAAAATACTTATCAGTCTAACCTGTTGCCGGTGCCTGAAGAGGTTTCTAAGAGATTTCACCAGCAGCACTGTAAATTATTTGTCAGTGAATGATGAAAACATTGGGTTGTTTATACTTCAGGGATATCCTCTTAATAAGCAACTGCCTGCCTGCCACCCCGGCTATGTTTTTCCCTTTCAGAAAGGTGTCCTGAGGTGGGGGTCCATTGCAGGAGTCGAGGTATCATGTTTATATTTCAGAAAGCAAGCCGAAAGCCTTAGATTTAGTTTCCAGCTGAGAGAAGCACACGTTTAGGAATTACAACGCTGGTATTGGCTATCTGGAGCTTTAGGAAGTGGCTGAGCGCTGGCAGTCAATTAAAACTGGGCTGGAGTTCAATATCAGAGCTATGCTGCCTGTTTTTGTAGAACGTGTTTGAATCCTGGACTATGCTGCAATATGGTTTTGATGTAGAAGTATGTGAAAAGGAAATGTAACCCTTAAGAAGCTGTCTGCATTTTCTGGTACAAACGTGTTGGTCTGCATAACTCCAGTTCAAGACTGTTTGGGCTGGAAAGTTGTACCCCACATATTATGATTCAGATTCTGATTCCACTTTTTCTGGTGTAAACATGGGATAAGTCTGTTAACTTCACTTGTTTGAGCAAGGAGCTGCACTGTGTGAATAGCAGCGTGTATCCAATCTCCCTGTCTCTAGAAGAGGGATGTGCTGCTCAGTGGCAGAAAAAAAGAGATCATCCCCCTGTCAGACCAGGCAAGATGCAGTCCTTGTATTCTAGAAAGAAAAGTGCTGTGAAAGATCAAACCAATCTTAGCAAACCTCCTTGCCCAGCATTTTTAAGAAGCTGGTTTGTACAGCTGAATTCACAGCTGCTTTTATATAAGGACCCTGACTTTTTCTTTTCCTGTGACACCTTTCAGAGGTTAGGATGTTATCCTTTAGTTGCACAGATGAGAACACTAAAAATAATTTGTCCTGTCTATTCTCTATGAATGAGTCACCCAGATCTGTTCGTGCCATTGCATTTGGTGTTTGCTGGAATCTTCTTGCTCCTGTCAGATAAAGTAGATTATATTCTTATTCCAGAGACACCTTTTTTTTTTCCTTTCTCTCTCTCTCTCTGATTTGGGTCTTGTAATAAAAGCATTTGGGAGCATTTGTAGCACTGTTGTGTATGCATGAAAAATACCACCTCCTGGCCCCATGAGTTGGAGAACAAGTTTCAAAAAGGAATATTTGCCCTGAGGGCCTTCCCCAAAGACACTGAAACTAATTAAAAGGCTCCCATTAACTTCAAGAAGTTTTGGAAGCGATCCCCGGTGTTTTTGTTTTCTGAGAGCTGACTGTAACCACAGTTTTCAGACCATGGTGTGAGGCAGCTCAGCTCCGATGGCATTCCCAGCAACTGATGCCCCTTGGAACAGGCCGCAAATGTGTAAAACAGATTCATCTGTTTACAAAACCATCCTCAGATGAAACCATTTAAACTCGCTTTAAAAAGAAAGGAAATAATCTTCCATTTGCTTGAAGGGTTAATTATGCTGGCGAACTACACTGTGTAATAAGGAAAGGATCCAGGGATCTTAGACCTAGAAGTGAAGTCATGCCCCTTACCAGTAGAGAAAAGAATGGTAATTGCCTGCTGTGAGTATGAACATATTTTGCTGGCTAGCAAAGAAATGGCATTGACAACTGGCAAATCAACTCTTCTGAGGAAAAATGTATTTTTGAGGCAGGCACCTAGCCAGCATTTTCATTCGGGAAGTCTCATAAGTGGAATCAAAACTCTTGTGGAGGTAACATGAAACTGTGCGTTAGAAGGTTGTTTTTTTTAATCCCACATTTAATTCTGTCAACATTTCATGCTGGAATAAGAAAAATATTCCTTAGGTTGTTTTTAGTCAATTCCCCTCATCTTTTTTTTTTTTTTCCCCCTCAGTTCCTTTCTCCACCCTCCCCAAGATTTCTTTCAGCAATGTACTTGTTTAGAAAGCGGTCTTTGGGAGAATGGCGATACGCTCCCCTCTCAGGCGTGCCCTGAGAGCAGTGCCGCATGCTTTGAAATCGGCTCGGATTTGGGGATGAGTGTCCAAAAGACCCCAGGTTCACACAGTTAGGATGGTCCGGGTTTGTCCCAAATTTGGGGAAGAGCTGCCCATTTGGTGCACCTCTGACAGGGGCATCTTCTGCAGCCCTTCCGACTCACACAGCGATGACAGCTTTGCACTGAAATAAGAATTGCTAAAACTCCACCTTTGTGAGACTGGAGGTGAAGGGTCCACTGCGATGGAGCAAGTCCTACTAATCGTATCTACAGGCAGCAGGAGCAGTAGTTGGTTGTTCCACTACCATGGACAGAGTGCTAGGGTCGTCTCTGTTAATTCATTTATGCCTTATTTAGATCTAAGCAGACTTTCTATTGATTCTCTATAAGCCTCAGGGTGGCTGTAGTGAGACCTGGGTGGCTGTAGCGAGACCTGTTTGGTATCAAGGTCTTCAGAATATCTTCTTTGCAACATAGATTCATACCTAATTTTAATCTAATTGAAAACGGAGCGCGTCTGGAATATTAACCCTCTGCTTTTGTGCTTAAGGATTTACAAAGAGCTCATAAATCAGAGCATAGGCACTTAAACAAATAGCCTGGTTACCCAAAGTGCTGAGCATTCAGCCTTTCTGGTTGATTTTCTGGGGTTTGGCCTAAAGAAGGGCTGTAGAGCTGAGCTCCCATTCTTTCCTTTCCTCCCACACTTTTTAGTGGTTTAAGCTGTGTTCCTCTCTACAGTACTTCACTTTGCAGTCATGTCTACTCTGTTTCCTGTAGATCCCTTTCAAATGAATCGCTGAATGCACACTGAGTCTGAAATCACAGGTGTCCTGATAAAGCCTCATTTTAGCAAAATTCATTGACAACCCCGTTTTCAATTAAACTTCTGTTACTCTTTGTGTCTTTTCTGGTCACTTAATGCTTCGGTGTATATATGCTGGCTGTTAGTGTATGCTTTTTATCTATTAGCAATTGGGTTAAAGTCACCTCCTTGCTTTGTATACTCTGGTGGACAGCCGTCAGTTAGCAATTCCTTCTTGAAAGTCCTTCATTAAACAGAATTTAATCCACTGGAAGGAAAGCTCCCTAAGATCCTTTCTTTGTATCACACCTATCCCCAGTTGTTACTCTTCCTAGTAACTTGAACACTGAAATAAATGCTCTGTTGTTTAAGATTTAGCTTGGAAGATCCAATGCGTGCAGTCTTCTGATCTTCGTTGATGTTGTTTGGTGCGGCTCTTTATCATGAAGAACCTTCATTTCAGGGGAAAAAAATAAATATCTGAAGCCATAAATCTCTAACACAGCATCTTTCTCTGTGTGTGTGTTATTAAGAGACTTTGCAAATGAGCATTCTTGTTGCCAGAAAATCAGTTTGTTCAGGCTTAGCTATTTGTTACCGATCAAGTAGCATGACAGTGTACAAATGCGCAACGCAAACTTGTGGAAGAGTGGAAGAGCTTTTGGAACAGAAGCTGTAGAAGTTATTAATGCAGCCTTATTTACGGGTGAGCTTTTTGAAAAGGCTTGTCGGCAGGAAATACATGTTTTATTTTCTCTAGAAGTGCTCTGCTGTTGTTTTAGACTCTTTTGTTCTGGCAGTTTTCAAATGGCGCTGAAGTGGCAAAATGGAAAACAAAATCAAAATTCCCGAAATTCTTAGTAGAGTAAAAAAAAATCTCGGATGATTGTTATGTGCCTGGAAGAAAAATAATATTTTAGTAGTCTGTCTGAATTTCCTCTTAACAAAGATGAAAGTCATTTTAGATGGAACTCTGCTTCAAATGGATTGAGATTTCTTTGCCCTGCATTGTTTGATAGTACTGCCAACAAAGTGTACTTGATGGAAGTAAATGCTAAAGATAAAATATATTTGTCATTAACTCTGGGAAATATTTTTTGTCTTTTTACAAAAGCATCTATAATAACTGTAATGGGAGTGAAAAGTGAGGGGCATACAGAAGTCTTCTATTGAGTAAGAGACACAGTGCACCTGCCCACCATTTTATTTGGCCTGCGTATAAATAGAAGGCTTTGGACCAGGTTGCCATTAATCTCTCATCTTTCATTATTATTCAGTAATTTAATCCACAAAATACTCTAAGTGGTATATTATGACCCTTTGATTTCTGAAGGATTTTCCTACCAGATCTTTTACTCCCTGTCTGTTTATTGCATTCCTGTGCACACAAAAAGTCTGGGTCTGCTAGTGAGGCTGGAGTGAAGTTTTCTGAACAGAAAATGGTTCGCTCTGACTTTTGTATTGTAAAGCACTTCTGAGGAGAAGCTGGGTCCTTTCAGACATCAGACGAGAACTGAGAGTGAGCTGATTTGCAGGACTGAGACCTTCAGAAGCAAGGCTGGCTTTGTGCCTGAACTTACACTCACTGAACTGATGAGAGAGGTGTGAAGCAGAGCCTTGCTCGTGGTGCTTAAAAACATTCTCTTAGTGGAAATTAAATGTAGAAGGAAGTTTTAGATGTGTTTCATTATTGTAGGCTCTGGAAGATCTTGCAGCATTAAAAGAATAGCCCTTCCCACTCTCCCTCTACTAGATACAAACAGCTGCCACGCTGGTCAGAGGACGTTGGTCTATTAAAAAAACAAAAATGAGACAGAAACCTCAGTAAGAAACACCGTGAGTTTAATTGTTTGTTCAGAGACGCGTTTAGCATTTTATTATTAAGTGCTGGTAATAGGAATGTTCAAATAAAAAATCCCACAGGTTCATCTTCTGTCCAAATTTCAAACAACTCATATTTTTGAAGACCCAGTTAACTTCATTTTCAGTCAGTTTTCACAGAATTACAGAATGGTTGAGGTTGGATGAAAGCTCTGGAGGTCACCTCCTCATTATTTTCCTCTAATACTTTTTGGGCTTAAGTGAAGCCATGAAACGAAAACGTGGGCAAACAGCAAAATGCTCTTTCTGACCTGAATGAAACCTGAATAATGTGGAAATATGAGAGTGACAAGGTTGGTTGGTTGTTTTTTTTGGTGAAATTTCCAGAAAAAAAAAAAAAAAATAGATGTTGGAATGGTTTCTCCTCTAAACTTGGGAGAAACATCTGAACTCTGGGATATTCATCAAAACCAGACGCAAAAAAAATAATAATAATTTAAAAAAAAAGATCATTAAAATGAAATGAATGTTTATGAAGGAGGCGAGATTGACATCTGTGGAGATCAAACATTACAGCTTATGCACAGAGCTGTTGGCTGTGTGGGTTCACACACAGGAGCTTGCCAGTGCTCTCTGGTCCGAGCTGGACTGAGGCAGTGCTTTTCCTCAAGTGAACTGCAGGCCTTGCGTCCACAACCTCATAATTCTTCCGTTCCACTGAAAGATCACTCCAATAAAAATTCAGCATTCCCTTTACTAAGTGTTATAAATATCTCACTGGCGAGTTTTATCATTGAGACCAGCAATCGTTGTGATTTCCTTATCAATATCCATTCCCTTTCACTCGTGTCTTTTCCAAAACAGGTAAGTGAGTATTATTTTGATGTAATTTGTCCCTGAGTTCCAGTGGTACAATGCATGCAGGGAATGAGTAGGTGAAACTCTCAGCATGACCTTCCATGATCTATACCCATGCCTAATTCTCAAATATATGGTTGATTCTTGAAGATGGTCCAAAAATCACAGTCCCTACCAGTGAAAGCATAGATGCACCTTAACTTTTGTAGGGAAACCTTATTTCTAAGAGTTGGAGTAATTCAATTCTTTGTGAGACAGCTAACCCTTCTGTCAGGTGGTGAAAACACCTGTCCCTTAGGCTTAAGAGAGACTCACTTCTTCATCCCTTTTTATTGCAGTCCTATACTGGAAATAGATTACGGACTTCTTCAATAATTGCCTCCTTTTGTTTGTTTTTAGTTAATAGGGGAAAAAAAAAAGAAAGAAAGAAAGAAAGAAAGAAAAGGAAAAAAAAAAAAGCATTCTAAACTAAGTTCAAAGGGACCTTGGTCATCTCTATTTCCCCATCCAGGAGAAAAGGGGTAAAATCTGTTTTGAGTTCAGCTATCATTCTAGAAGTAAATTAAATTAAATACGAAAATGTTTGAAAGCCGAGTTGTATTTCATTCCAACTGCACTGCTGATTTAAATGGGGGTGGTGGAACAGGGAGAGGGCTTAAATATTCAGCATTTTTATGATTAAGTATCCCTTGTGCCCCCACCACACCTCCTTTGGAAACAAAACACAAAGCGTGTTCGAAACGGCTTGTTACTGCTGCACTTCAAGGCTCTGATGCCTGTTCTTTTAAAGAATAGCCCAAAGCAAGGTGAAATGCTGAGCTACATCGGTGCATGTTAGCACTGTGTGTTTGAACGTGCATGTGTATGCTTGCACGTGCACAAAACATTGTACAGGCATATCACGAGAGACAGAAATCGTGCTTTATATAATTTGCAGTGGACTTCCAAGGCAAAAGAAGGAAAAGAAGTTTTCTGAATTATAAAGTGACACTGGAAGAACATGCTCTTTGGATCATCATCAGGGAGAAGGAGAATAATGCCATTTAGAGTTTTCCAGGGATAGGGTAAAAAAGTAAGTCTGGCCTTTGATTCTGAATTCTATGAGGAGGACAGGGAGGGAAATATGTCTCTGCCATTTATTTCATGTTAGGACTTTTTACCCTGTAAGTGGTCTGTGTCATTTGTGAGGAATATTCTTTGGTCCTAATAGTGGTAGGCAGGCTCAGTGGGATGACTGTTGCACCAGTTGGAATAGAAAAATGATATGCAGTGATGAATCCATGTGTAACAGAAATAAATAATATGAATGAATATGTTCATATTCAGCATACCCAGGAAGTCTGGCATTAAACAGCAAAGCTGTCATTGTCCTGCCGTGGTCTTCAAGCAGTGGTACTGGTTCAAATCCTGGAAAATCTTTTTTGCATTCCTGATGCTTGAGACCTTGATTCGGTCACGCAACCTCCTGTGTAAGACATCAGATCAAAATACAGAGCCCAGGTTTCAATTCTTGTCTCTGACACTTGGGCTGCGTCTTTCTGTTGTCATGAGGGAGCACAATTTGAGCCAGTACTCGAGCCTGAAAGCCTTGATTGTCCACACTGGTTAACTGTTGACTTGCAGTCTGACACAAGTGAAGTGGAAATGGTGAACAAATGGGACAACAAAAGCCAAATTAGGCTAAATGCTGAGCTGTGGACTAACTTGTAGCAGGCATCCAGACAGAACGCAAACGCTGCAGAAGGAAACTAGAGTAGCAGGACTATTTATGTTCCACTGATGAAAGCGCCATCTCCTTGATATTTGTAAAGAGCTCCTGAGAGCATTACCCAGTGAAAACGTCTGCTACATTAACCTGCACTGATTTTTGATCCACTTCTATGGGATGACATGTATTTTTACCACTAATTTTGCTGCATCTTTAAATGATACATATTTTACAATGTAATTAAGAAACCCTTCTTTTCGCACAGTTGTCAGCTCGCACTTTTTTCCACTTTGCTAATGCCTTCAATGCACAAAAGCCATGAAGAAAATCTTTCCGTGACATGATGGCATTACCAGCTCTTTTCAAGTGGGAGGACTGTACTCCTACACAGCAGATTTTCCCTGTGTTGTGGTATTCATGCAGCAAAGAGCTGTACTTCTGAAGGGTTTCTTGTTTAAGCTCTTTCATGCTTCTTGCCTTGGAGACTTCTTTTAGACTTGTAGCCAAGAGGAGGTCAGGAAGTGCTCTGTGCTGCAGCTTCTTTTTCTGTATATGTTTCTATGTGGTTCTCCACAGATCCATGGAACACATTCCCCTCCATCTCTCTCCCTTTCAGAATAGTTTATATTTCATTATTTGCAGATGGAAAAATGACAACTTGACAAACAGAGGAGGATCTTTTTTATTTAAATCATCATCCTCTTTCAGGCTCCCATGTAATGTAGCACTGCGAAACTGAGAATGCTATAATCAATCAGATTTTATTTGTCCGGTGCAGGAAAAAGGAACTTCTGTTCACATTGCTGTGTGAGATTATTTTTAGCTGTCAGTTCTGCTGATGGAATATGCCCATCTTCATGACTTTCAGACTTAGCCAAATGACTGATGCATTTACTGATGCATTTACTGCCTTTGATTTTAGGACATTGAGTTTGGTTTTAAAAAGTCTGTATTTTCATCTCTTCGGTACTTATTTTTCATTGCGAAGCATACAGAGGGGATAAATGAAATCTTGAAAAAACCACCAGGAATTCAGCAGCCCGAACAACCCCATCTAGCCCAAGATACACAAGCTCCATTCCCCACTTGTGTTTATTTTTTCCTACCATGATTTACAGCCAAGACACACTAACTGTGCTTGCTCTTCAAATCCTGGTCACAAAACCGGGAAAGACTCTTTGAACTGAGCGGTTCTGTTAGGTCTTTGTCTCTTGCAGTTTCAGATTCAGTTAGTCATGAGCACAAAGTTAATCAAGGTTCACAAAGATCTGGGTGTGATCTCAGGCATGTTAGTAGGAGCTCTGAGAAGTGGTGGAATTTGAGGGCAATTTCCTGCCCTCTGTTTATGCTTTTTCTCTCATGCTTCTTCCCCTGTTATTCAATTTCATCATGGCAGGGAAAATGAAGTTCTGAGAGGGGTCGTTAACCAGAAGTGATTCAAAGTCTGTCAGTGACAGATGTAAAACCAAGTGGTGGGGAAGGATGAGTTGAGGATGTGGATGAGCCTGCCTTGTAGCGGCTCAGGGAACCAGAGGTTCTGCAGCTGACATTGCACAGCCATCCCTCTGTTCTTCCATCTCTTCTTCCGCTGGGGCTGGTCTGCCCCAGTGCGAGGACAGTACTTCCACTTTCTTCTCTGTGAGTGTGGCACCACCGGAGTGCTATCTTACTTAACTGACTTTTCTTCCTCTGCCTATAGCCAGCCTGTCCTGTAACTTTGTAATCAAGAGCTGAATTTATATTTGATAGCTGCATCACAGCTATGGGGTTGTCAGAGCCGAGCTTATGGGCTGTTAATTAAAGAGGGTATTCTGCTGCTTTTCTGTACTACCGGCCCTTCACTGATTCATTGCTGTGTTTTCTTTCTGTGTCCCCAGCAGGAGATGTGTGCCCAGAGGTCTCTTGCAGTATCCCAGTTTTGTAGTTTAGTGGCTGGGCTCTGACGTGACTTGTGTTTGCGAAAGCCGGCAGTAACTTCATAGCAGCACATGCTGTCATGAGGCTGTATTAAAAGCCAGGAGCAAACCTATAAACTTTGCTGTGCCCTATGTTATTTGAATAGGTGTTTTTTCAGAAATTGATGTCATGGAATCAAAACAAAATGCTTCATTTTTGTCTGTGTTTTGCTCTGAATCATGGTTGTTACTGCAGTATAACAGAGTTCTGCTGTTATCTTCCACCTTCTCCCTCCAAAAATCAACCCATAAAAAACCTGTCTGGATTTTAGCCACCTGGTTATAGTTAGTTTCTTATTTTAAAATAGCTTTCAAAATAGATCAGATATTACACCGTTAAAAACAATTTTCCCTGTAGGTATTGAATATCAGACAGGGCTTGTAGTAATAACTGATAGGTATCTAGAATAATCTTCAGTGCGGACTGAGACTACAAAGATCTGTCAATCACTGCGTTTAACTTTAAACACAGATGATTTGAATTCATGTTAGCAGCATGAGGAAGTCGAAAAAGATGGAATGGTGCTGTCAGAGAAAAGATGATAGGATTACCTCTGCTGTTAGTCTTTCCTGCTACTTGTTTGAGATACTAAATCAAGGTGAAGTTTATGAAAAAGGTTATAGCGGTGGTTTCTAACTCTTCATTCCTGCTGGGATTTTGCTATTATAAATCTGCTGTCAGAAATAAGTGCTTTACTTGTGGCTTAATTTTATGCAGGCGCAAACACCTTGGTTCAACACGTTTTGCCAGAGACAGTCTTGACTGTCTTAATGCAACAGAGTCCTCATTAACGGGACCTGTGAAAAAGAAAAATGCACACATGCTCTTTTGTCGTTGGTCATTCATGAGCAGTCCGATGAAAACTGAAATAAAACATAAATCCTGAGGTGGTGTGGAGCTGGTGTGGAGGCATGACTGTTTGAATCGCACAGCTTATGTGAATTATCCTTCTCGAAGAACATTACACTCCACCTTCTGAATGAATTTTCATTAATGTGGTGGAAAGCTCACAGTTTCTATTTGTTCTGCTGTGGCTGCTGAATTTACCATTATCCCCAGTGTCTAACCCCAAAGCAAACACCTCCGCTGTGCTGATTTTCCTTTTTTATCCAGCTGTATAACAGTACAGCAACTAAAACAATGGTTTCGGAGAAGCTTATCAGACTTGCGTAGGTGATTCTCCTTTCGCCATGCAAGAACCATAGGTACAGATTAGAGCCTGGTTGTACTTTGCCGGCTTCCTAATGCATTTGTCCCCTTCATTTGGAGTTCTGCATGCAAAGGAAAAAAGAAGAAAAAAAGAAAAAAAAAAAAAAGAGAAAAAGAAAAAAAAAGGTGAGATCAGCCTTCAGAAGTGATAAATGCCCATTTGTACATTCCCTCCTAATTTTGGGAGGGTCTGGTGTACTGGGCTGTGTTTCATACCTGCTCCATGTATATTTGTCAACTGTGTCAGTTATCGTCTTCTCAGGAAGATGTGAATTTTGCTTGGAGCCACTTAGTAATGGAAGTTTGTCCCATCTAAAAGAAATGGTTAACCTCAATTTGTAGGAGAGGGAATCTCAGATCAGAGGAGAAGAGGCTTATCACAGTAGTGTGTTCCCAGTACATACTTCTGAGTTGCTCTAATATCAGATCTAAAAAGCCTAACTCAGCTGAGACTGTACCACTTAGGAACCACTTAGAGCTGGGAATCCCTTCTTCATGCAATGTTGTGAAATGTGACATTTTGAAATAGAATCTTGTTGCAGTTTGAAGGAGTATACTCAAATTCCACCTTAAATAAAATGTTGCCTTATTTTCCAATCTGGTCAGTAGCAGCGTGTCTTAACAAAAATGCCCTCTCTTAATTTTGATTTCTTCATCTCATATTTTAAAATAAGCTAAAAGTACAAAATGAGAAGTGCTTTTTAATGGAAAACCCCCAACATTTCATTCATAAACTGTCAAAACATGCCATTGTGATACTTCTAGCACTGTCTCTTCAGCTTACTTTTTTCAGTTTCTCCCCTTCCATGAAGACGGTGGCTGTATTTTGCAAAAGACTAAGGTTTTGTGAGGCTGCACCTTTTTGATGGCTGCAGCATTTCAGGGTTCATGATCAGCTCTAAATAGAATAGTCAACTCGTGAAGTACAATGTGCTTTGAATTATCTCTGCCAAACGCTTCACTTGCGGTGAATTCATTGGCATGTATGCACATTGTGTTTCCTCAGATGAGGATGACAACCTCATTGCAGATTGGCTTGTGGCATCCTCGCTTAACACATGTAAACTTTGCAGCTGTGATTTCTCTTACAGCTGAAGGGATATAGGAGTTGAATCCAGCTGCTTCTTTTTTTTTTTTTTTCCTTTTTTTCCTTCTTAAGTGTATGCAGAGAAGCCTCTCCAAGTGGAAGACTGTGTGGCAGTATAGCCCAGTTTACTGTATTTAATTTATGGTTTGCATTTTGGGTAGTCCTGTGTGGTGGCAGGAGGTAGACTTGGTGGTCCTTCTGAATCACTTCCAATTCAGGATGTTCAGTGATTATCTCCATTTTCATGTGGTTCTCTTGACTTAACACCCTTGTCTGCAGCTGAGTGCTCCTGCAAGCTGTCTTTACACTGTTTGGAGAGAAAAGGGAGTATTTTGCCTTAGAGACAGCCTGTTGTATGGCACTTCAACAGATCCATTTTTCTTAGTGTGAAAGATATAAAAAGTAGCCACAGAAATGATTTTCCTGGTGAATTGGAGCTGTAAACTGGAGACAAGGAAGCAAATTGCAGTGCCCAGCTGCAGTTTCATCTTGCCCTCATTGCAAGTGCAGATGCAGTCTGCCTGCTCAGTTCTGATAAAACCGAACACCATGTAGAAAAGCATCCCTGGCCCTCCAAGCTGAGGTGGGTTTTCTAACCATAGCAATCTGGGACTTGTGGGGGTTGAGAGCTGTTTTTTGCATTTTTTAAATAAGCATAGTAAGACCCAAGTTCTCTAAAGACCCTGAAGTGTTAACTTGGGAATCCAAATCAGAAGGCATTTCTGTGTCAAAAAGGTACCTGCAGCTGGGGATGGCTGTCTGCACACACCACCCGCTCAATTGCAAGTAGGGGATTTTTTATGCCAGCCTCAGGAAGATCGATGCCATGGAGGCTGAAGAGAGGCTGGGAGGAAGGAAGAGGCCTTCCTTTGTGGGGGCTGGAGGCTTTGAAGCATGAACCCCAGCAGAAAGAGAGCTGGGAATGGCCAGAGCCACTGCCATGCTACAGAGAGGGGGAAGGGGGTGGCTAAGGACTGGGAGGGGGTGCAGCAGGCCCTGGGAGGCTGGCTGTGTGGTGAGCAGCTGCTCTGACTGAGGGAGGCCCAGCAGCCTCCATAGCAGCTCTGATCACACACCCCGTGGAGGCGGTGTCTGGCCAGAAGCTGGGAGACCGGGATTTTATTCTGCCATCCGCAGCTGTTTCAGGAGAGGCTTAGGGCACCCTGTTTTCCCTGCTGCTGAAAGGTGTTGCCTGCTGACAGCCCTTGGTATCCCTGAAACTGAGATAGCAGGGGAGGAAGCCTCTGTGCTTCTGTGCACACAGAAAGGGTGAAATTAAAACGTGGCAAGTTCAAAATTGTCAGAGGGAATTCCTTTTTCACACAGGCTGATGCAAATCAGGGCTAACACCGGTGACTAAGGTGAAACGGCATCAGTGGGAAACCGAATTAAGCAGAGTCCGCTTGGTGCCTTGTTGCAATAATAACACAAGTTATTGTGCCTTCACCCAGTGCTCTTCTGTAGTTTAACTTTTTAATAAAATGATTTTTGCCTGCCTTTTTAAAGGCATATGTTGGAATGAACCTTTGCTCTTGTGAAATGTATTTGCCGTATGACTAATGGTTATTTTTAAAGTGCTGAGCAAAGTGTATGTATGTGTGCGTCAAGGAGACAAAGAGGGAGTTTTTGTGTATTTGCTGTGGTAATTGTTTATGAATATAGTTGTTTTTTTCCAGTTATCCTTGTAATACATCAGCATTCTTGTCTCCACTTTTCTCTATTGAGGTTTGTGTATAAATGCAGAGATTTGTGCTCTCAGATGTTGAAGTTACTGGAGAAAATGCTTTAAGCACTGATTTTTGTTTGTTAAGTGCCTTAGAAAAGAGAAAGCAAGAGATGTGTGGAAAAGCTGAAGTTAAACCGTGGCCATGCAAACGACTATGTAGACCTACAACTAATTTTAGGGTTTGGGGCCAAAATGTTACCTCATATTCAAAAAAATAAAGGGGGAAGCTCTTAAAGTCCTACCCTGTTTGAGAGTCTGTACTAATGCCTAGAGGAGAAGTTCAGCTCAGCACCAGCTGGAGCATTTGACCTAACTTGTATTAGTGTGGCCTCACTGACCAAGACAGAATATGGAAGCAGAGAATTAGTTTACTCCACGATGGCAAGTTTTTGTAATCCTGCTCAAGCAGAAGCATGATGGAAAGTAGGAGAGATGACTCGCGGAGTCTATGAAGTCTTAGCCTCTGCATTAGCAGTAAAAATCCCATAGGTTTCACTTGGTCTGCCATGTACTTAAGGTTTCAAGCATCTAGTGTCCAGCTGAGGCAATTATCTTCTGTGACCAACCTGCAAATCAGGCACCGTGCGAATGCCAAATACATCATCTGCATGTGTGTGCTTGTGTAGTATGAAAGCAGCTTTTGTTTTACAATTGCTACTAGTGCCATAGGTTGTGGGGACTGGTTTTCATTAATGTACTTAGGCTTTTGTGCTTTAACACTATTACATGATCTGAGGGTTTGAAAATGACTTGAGCAGGCCCAATCCACAAGATCTGCCACGTGTCTGGGTGCCCTTCCCCAGGGCAGGAGTCCTGTTGTGCTGCTGGCACGGCACGATTTCTGCCAGCAGCACCCTGAGGAACGAACAACCTCTTCCAGGTTTCAGAGGTTGTGAAAATCTGCATGATTTAGCAAATCCCTCTTCATCCACACAAATGAAGTGTCCCTACTGCTTTTTTTCCTAACGGATAACGCTACTGGAGCTATACTCCAGCAGGATATTTTAAATTTATACTATTTGGTTTGGGAGCTAGCAGCCTGTAAATGCTGCTGTAAGCTTCTGCTGCTCTACCATTATTTCATGTTGGCATTTTTATTTGAAGACCCAACCATGGCCAAGAAAAGGAAACTTCTGTTACTTTTCTTTTTGTGCTACATCTTCCAACTGGAATATTTTCAAGCACAGTAGAATTGAACATGAGCTTTGGGGATGGAGGAGAGGAGAAAAGGGAATCAGCTTGAAGAGGTGTTGACTCCAATGGTGCTCTCTGCAGTTTAGTTCTCTGGGGACTGAAAAATGCTTTCAATCAGTGTGATGTTGCAACAGTCCAAAAGAGGAGAGAAAAATCTGTGTCTGGTCTAGACCGACCAGAAACTAAAAACAAGGGACACTTTGAATTCTGAGACTTTCACCACAACTGAAAACTGTGAGCAGGCCAAGTAACTGGAAAATCAGTTTCTTGGTTTAGAAAAATGCTTCCCTGAAGAATCAGAGGCAGCTTTCCGTTTTAATTAGAAAAGAAATGATTACATTCTGAGGCATTGATTCTAATACTTGAACCAGTGTAAAGGTTTGCAATCAGAGATGTGAACAGATTTGGATAGTTTAATATCAACATTTGTGAAATGCTACGGTAAAACAAAATTCTGTGACATTTCCTTGCCATTTGGCTGTGATAGTCTATCGTTTGTCACAAAGTGGAAAAATAAGATCTGTCTTTGCAATGTACCAAGGAGAAATCTGACTGCAAACACAAGTTGGGAAGAGGCACAGGAGCTGGAGCTGAGTGGCGAAACCCTAGACCAGGAGATGGTTATGAGAAATCATATATGAGGAGACCTGAGAATTCCCCAACCAGGAGTAATTGAATGCAGTAATTGTTAAGGAGAGCTTTAAAAAGAAAGGTTAAGTAAGAACTACTTATGGAGTACTTGTTTTAAAAGGGAAGTGTAGTAAATTTCAGGACAAATTTTTAAGTGGCAACCATACAGACACAGCCTATGCTGTAGGCAAAATAAATTTTCTGAGCTAAATTACTCCTCTCAGTCTGTCAGGCTATGGTGTTTGTTTTCTATGTGAAATACATATTTCCTGCATTGCACTGGTGCAAGAACAGCTGAAGCCTGAGAAGAGGACTCCAGGGAACTGGTTGTAATGCCCAGTAGTATCAGCTGCTTCTTATGGGACAGTGGGTGAACGTTTGCAGAGATTGGCACTGTAGTAGAAGGGATGGGATCAGAAAATCCTTCTGGGATGTGGCAGACTGGTACGTGAGTAGAATTTCATTTTGCAAGGAACGATAAGACTTACAGTCTTTTCTATTAGTCCTGCACTTTTAAAACTGGTGTATTATCACTAGTGTGCTAACCACAGAAGATGTTAGGCTAAATGTATTAATTCCAGAGAAAAAGCGTCCTCCAGTGTTCTGCGTTACAGTGATATATAAATGCCCAACATTATATATATGTTATATATATATATGTATATATGGGCATATATATATATATATATATATATATATATATGGGCATTTATATATCACTGTAACACAGAACACTGGAGGACACTTATATATTATATACATATTATATATATAATACATATTTTGGGGTTAGATTTTGGTAAAGTATTTTCTTCGAGGAGATTCGATCACTATACTTGAATCTGGTGAAAGAATTATTACTCATACAGCCTGCATTTCATCAGTATGTGCAGCCTCCCTTTTACACACACACACACAAAAAAGGTAACATACCACAACAAGGTGAAAGAAGATAATCAAGGGAGTTGGAAGCTGCTAACCAGGCCATTCTTATAGTGCTGTGATTTATTCTTGCTGTTGCAGAACTGTGATCAAAAAGGATACAGGTAGACCTTTTTTCCAATTAATGAACTGTATAGATGGAAACCAAAGGAGGAACGTCATATGCTTTTGTTCAAGTCCTTTAGGTGTCATGACAATATGGTAGTTCTAGACATACATTCATCCAATCTTGTCCTTTCTTCTAAAGTTCTGTTTTCACATCGCAGATGTAATGCCAACAGAAAACACAACTGTCTGTATTAGTTCATAAGGACAAGATAACATGTTGGGAGTGTGTCACATCAGGGACAGGGAATTCTGAAAATAGACCTGGAACTTTTTAATGTTCTTTTTATGCAGTTAGGAGTCTTTCTGGAAACTGGGCAGAGATACCTTGCATGTGTATGATTTTCATGCAGTGTGCTCTCAAGATCAGACTCACATGAAATTCTAATAGGAAATTTGTTGCATGTTGCATGGAGCTTAGGCTAAGATCTCTTTACCTCTGTTTTTTCAGTATTCATCAGTAAGTAATCTTCCTTGCTTTGGCTAACTGAAATACATTTTAGGAGGTAGCTGCCTATTGCCAAGAAGAGCCTGCATGCAAGGAGATTTCCATCTGGGATGACTAACATGTGCCCAGTGTACGTCCAGTCTCACATCCCACTCTGCAAACAGAATCCACTGATGAATTAATTCTCTTCGTGCTTCAAAGGGCAGTCAAAAGATGAAAGTGAAAAACTGGACATGTTTCAAAATATTACATTATATGAAAATAGGCCATTCAGCCAGATTGCAAATCATAGATTTTCAAAAATGTGAAATGTCAAGCAGTCCTATTTTTAAAAAGTATGTGTTTCCTTGTTGCATATTTTTGCTAGTGTTGGAAAGTATGCAGTCAATGAGGAAAGACAGTGTTTTAACTTTTTCTCAGGATAACACCAACAACATTCAACTTGTTTGATCCGGGCTCATGTCAGTGTAAACATGATGCATTTGTCCTTGCTCAGTGTAATTCTTTCGTATCAGAAACAGCAAAATGAATTTGAACAGCTGTAAACATAAAAGTGATGCAACAGTTTCTAGTATTTCGCAGTTGCAAAATCAAGTCTGCTTCTTGTGAAGACATTTGATTTTATTGAATGTCTCATATTCAAAGCCAAGCTTTCTCACGCACTGAGGGAGTGCTGATGCTGATATAAAACCCCATATAATAACCTGCTGACTTGTATATCTGTGACTTAGACAATAAAATATATGATTGTGGTGCTAATTTAATTGCTATTTTGAAGATACACCTTTAGTAAAAGTCTTGTTTTTAAAAACAGAGCCATCAGTCTAATTCAGTATATCTGTCAGTACTTTAAACAGTAAACAGAAGCTGCTGCAGCTTATTAACTGTCTCAGAGGTGCAGGTCTGAGGAGATGATAGAAATCCTCATCCCAAGAGGAATGCACAGCATGCTTCTTGCTGTTTAAATGGTAGCATATATATTAACAAAACGGATGCTTGTAATGACAGAAACTCAAAAAAAAAAACCAACCAAACAAACAAAAAAAATACTGTTTAGTAAACTATTTGAGTAGAACCTGTGCTGACTGCCTAAAAGTGGTAATCCAAAATTCAGGCAACCAACAAAGATAAAATGTGCACCCAAGCAAAACAGTATTCATCTCAAGAATTAAACCTGCAAGCCAATGTCATATGAAGTCTACTTAGATGCAATTACTGTATTCTAGCTTGCCTTGAACGTGCCCAGTATGTTTTTATAAGCTATAAAAATGAATACAGTGATTTAAAACACTGGAAAGCCCAAGTAGTGATAAATCCAGCTCTGTACAAATGCGAGGCATGACTTCCTGAGATATCTGTGCTCTCTGTGAACATTTGGCCCGGTTCAGCACATCTGAGCTTTTTCTCTGCAGGTGCCAGTGAGTTAGCCATATGTTTGCAGGGCTTCCCCCTTCTTTTTCCGGGATTGCAAAATGGTGTTGCGTCCTTGCAGAGGCCAAGCAAAAGACCAGACTCACGGGAGCTAGGCAGCATTTGAAAACTAGTTTGTAGAGAGAAGTCATACTTTTTTATTAGAGCTGCTTCTATAGGTGGTGGGAAAAAAAAAACCAACAAAAACGAGCCTTTTAGACATGTGAGACCACCTTCTGGCCTGCAACAGAAGCAAGAATGTTCAAAGCTAAGTAGAAGTTGAGAACAATTGCTCTGTTTTTACTTCATTATGTTAAACAAAGCACTGTTAGGACTAATTGGCCAGCTCCTAGAGCTCAGAGGGTCATCAGGCTCTGAGTTAGGAAGAAACGGTATTTGGTCCAGAGATGTCAGTCTGTATTAATCCCACATAAGGCTCCACCAGTTTCAGCAGACAAATGTTTTGTTTAACCTAAGCACTTAGCGATCATTTCAATTGAGAAATGGTTTATTTACAGTAAAAGGCAGGGTGGCCTTAGTGGGCAGGATTCTAAGCTGAAACTCTGAAGTCAGCCCTCCCTCTCCACCCAGCTGTTGGTCTACTGAGTGATCCACAGAAAGAGTGGGTCTATGCGTCAGCTTCAGCATGGTAAATGGGGATAATAAACCGGTCTCTTTGCAAAGTCCTTTGAGATCTACAAAGAAGTGTTACACAGTAGCCATACATTTCTTCATTACTAGCTCTTTTTCATGTGGTTCCTTTAATAGACATTTGGGCTCTGATTTAGATCGTTTGAACAGAGTGTAGCGCTATTGGTCTAAGTAGGAACTCTATTTGCCAAATACAACTGGGAGACTCTTACTACTGCTGTGTAAGCTGTTGAAAAGTCATTTCTGTGAACTCCCCCACTCCAGATACGCTCTTACATAGGGAAGGGCTATTTGTATTCAAGAACTACAGAGCTGTCGTCATCTCCCTGCACAATTTCTGCTATGGTATATGCAGACTAACTGGCGTATGTGGAAACAGCTAAGCATGTAGACGCTCACAGGCTCTTCAGTAAATGTACACTCACTGTTATCTTTCTCTCATTAAGTAAAAGACAGGAAAATGAATGCCAAAGCATTTCCCATTCTGTAAAGTATTTGAATATGCACAGTCAGTTGCTCATATGCATGGCTATCCTTATGCACAGTCACAAATGTATGTACTATGAACATGTGCAAGCATGCATACATCAACATTAAACAGTGAATGATATGAAAAAAAAAAACAAAACAATGGCAAATAAACATTCAGGTTGCAAAGCCAAGTAACATTGGATATTCTAGAAGGAAGGTTTTCTGGGTATCCTTAGTTAGCCCTTTTGAATGTCTGTGATGATACCGTTTTAATTACATGATAACACGTGATGACTTTTTTCCTTAAGAGATTCCTTTTTCTGCCAGTCAGCGGGAAGTCAGTTTTTTAACCCTTCTAGTTCTTGTTTTCTTCCACTCGGTGTTCTGGCTTCAGATCTCATTTCCAAATGTTATACTGAACACAGAGAATATTGATTGCCTTCCGACCTTTGTTTTTCTGGTGCATCCTGTGCAATATTAGCATAGTCATGCAAAAGTGCTGAAGCACAGAGAGAAGGGGCAAAAATGGCAGAATGACAACAATTGGTCAAAACTGAAAGTGAGAGATCTGGAAGCTTTTGCATGCATAGCATTTCCATAGCACTTTCCACTCAAAGCACAGGCTCACTTGACTTCAGCTTCCCTTCGTTTCAGACCCCACGTGTCTCCTGTGAGCACCCAGAAAATGAGGCCAAGCACTCAAGAGGGAGGAAATTCCAGAATGATGTCATCATGCCGACACGTGGGGAGCGGAGGGGGCTAATCGTGCCCAGGCAATCCAAATTCTGGCATTCACTAGCATTTTAGCATTTGGCTCACAACCGTATCATTCTTTTAGCTCAATTTTTTCCTTTGTATATGCATACATTTCTCAGTAAATAAATGACATCTGAACTGTATCAAACCTGCTACAAGCTCTTGCAACCGTCTTCCCAGTAAAACTAATATATTGGTGTGTGTGCTTTTGGGCAAAAAGGCATGGCATGTGTTGTAATAACCTTTGGTTCTTCTTCCTGCTGCAATTAGATCTAGGGAAATCTAGGGAAACTTGGTTTTGATTGTTCCCAGAAGGGAAAGGAAGGGAAGTAAAGAAGATCTACCTTAATAGGTGCTGAAGTATCACTGCAGCCCCTGCTCCAGCTGTGCCGTAGCCTTCTGTCCTCTGCTTTAGAAGTAGGAACAGCAATGGGCAGGCAAACAATTTGGCGCACAAAATCAGGGAGGTCAAGGACTTCTGCGGGACAGGAATATATTTACTTCATTACAGTCTGAAAACTTGCTGCAAAAGAGATTTTTAGGTTTCACGTTTGCGACGTTGTCCCTATGCATTAGCAAATTACAAGGCAAGCGTTGAAAAGCGTAGCATGCTGCCTTACAAATCACAAGATTTTCAGTTAAGTGTTAGGGGGTTTTTTTGTTGTTTTCTGTTGTTTTCTCAAACCATTCACCTTTTGAAACTTCCCTGTGCAAGCAGACAGGTTGGAAACAGTTTAAAAATGGAAGCTGAAATCCGTATATAAACAACTAGCTCCAAGAGCTGGTGCTCTAGGGAATGAGAACTTGTAAAGCAAGACTCACAAAACTCCTGTGGGAGTTGGCTTCATTAGGTATCTACCATAAGTGTGTCTGTGTGCATATATCTGTACTCCGTTCTGATCCTATCTGTATGCATGCGTACCTGAGGTTAGCACAGTATTCCCTCCTTGCTCTGCCAGTCACTGCTCTTTACACTTCTCACACTTCTCATCTGTTCTTTCAAACTGGGAATGCCTCTCTCTCCTCTGTGCATCCCCATCCCTGCTAGGCTGAGAACAGGTGGACCTTTTTACCCCTCTGTGTGTACACGTGGTGAGATACGCTCTCTGACTCTCTGCTGGTGCTGTGGGATGCTAGCTGCCTTTCAGACAATGGGCGGAGCAGTGTATGCACTCTGTTGACTTAAATGCCCTGGCTTGCTCACTAGAAGCTCTTCCAAGGAATAGATAGGGTACCCAGGGAAACATGATTTTCAAGTGAGGCATCGAAGTGAGCGCACGTTGTACCTATTCCCTCCTTTTCTCTAAGCTTTCCATCTTTTCCTCACTAGAAGTAGGGGGAATGATGGCAAATCTTATGCCAAGATTTCATCATTTTCCCAAAAGGGAAGAGCATACTGCCCAAGCTGAGACACTTCCTTGGTTTTGTGGCTAAGTCATGCTCTGTAGCTGAGATGTCAGCTAGCAGCCAGCACTCTGTAGGCTTCAGGGAGGAGTCCCAGGGTAGGCAAAGTGATGGGAATAGAATGGTGCCTATTAGGTTATTGAAAACAAAATGCAGCTGTGTGTTACTGTTGGCTGAATGCGACCTGTCAGCAGCAACATCTCTGTGAGAAGCTGGGGCTGATCATAGCCAGCCTGCACAGGAGAAGGTGCTGGTAACTGAGCAGCTTGAGCATCATGACAATGTCCCTTGCTGCCGCCACACCCACTGTTAATGTGCTGGTGTTAGAGCAGTGAGTGAGCCTGCAGAAGGCCATGTCCTGATGGGCCATATGGTGACAGGTGGGTTGCTATGAAGGCCCCAGAGGACCTACCACAGTTCTGTTGATGGCCGAATGCCTGAGGCCAGGAGAATGTTGTTCTGTCACACAGCGGACCCACCCAGTGCTTACTGTGCCTTGATGCTATGTCTTTGCTCCAGAACCCTTCCAGAATAATCCCTGCACAGCCCACAGACTTGTCTGTCCTAATTGTTAATTACTGTAACTCCTGCTTTTAGTATCACCTCTATTTTCAGTGCTAGTGGCTCACTGAATCTCGAAGGCTGTGTTTGTACCCGCTGGAGGGTGTGAGTGGGCAGAATGCAGGGCCTGGGCTCTGGGGAGTGTACTGCATTGCTCTAGATGGGAAGAAGTAAGGAGGTCTGGGTCTGTCTTTCCAGCTCTACTGCATTATGTTTTGGTTTGAGCAGTCAGAACTGCTGTAACTTCAGATAGGCATAAAGAAAGGAATGGTTTGCCCTTCCGAATAAAACAAGAACATGTGAATGTGGGGAGAGAGGGGAAGGGAGAGAGGTATTTGCATAGGTCAGGAAAGGTCATTAAAACATCTGGCAGTACTAACTGACATGTGTCAAATTTTAGTGTTCATTAAATTCATATTAATGCAAGAATGGCTCTTAAGCTCCAAATGCTGCTTTCGGTTGCTGTGTTCCCCTTGTTGACGGTGATGACTTTTCAGAACTGTGCCATGCTTATTTGCTTACTAGTGGCATCTGACCTGAGGTCAGATTTCTATTTAACCCCTTCCTGTAGGTCAAAAGATAAATTAATCTGCTGAGAATTGAATTGGAAATGAGGTGTCTGGATAACAGGTGTCCCAGCTTTGGAATAGCTGCCAGGCTGAAACATGTTTGCATCTGTTCTCATGCCATCCAAGAAGTCATCTCCGAGGTCAAGGAGATATTCAGATGACATCTGAGATGGGAAGTTGCCACAGGGAGCACAAGTGGCAGGTGCCCTGTGTTAGGAGATATTGTCTTGCAGTCTGGGGGTTTGTTCCCAAAAGGGACACTTTGAGTATAAAGTAAACATTTTCACTTATTGTGCACTTTGCTTTACCTCTATTTAGTAATAGATAATGATTGTAAAAAAGATAGATGTATTATGTCCCTTTCCCTTGAAGTGGAGAATCTCACAGTTCCTTTTCATTGCTTTTTTTTTCAGAGGATGAAGATGATGAAGAACTGGTGGAACCAAAAGCACAGGATGACTTGGAGACAGAAAATCAAGACCAGAAGCAGGAAACAAAAGAAGGTACTTAAACAAACAAAAATAATTTTGTTATAGTTTTAAATGACTTGATCCAGCGAGTAGTTATTCCACAGGTAATTCTGTTATAGGGAACAGTGCAAGAATGAAATGGTCACAAGTTCTATTGATTCTGGGCTACATTAATGGCATAAAAGAAAAAAACTGTATCCCAGTGACCCAGCATAAGATTTCTGCTGTTCAGAAGAAGCAACATGTCCTCATAATTTGGAAACCAAAGTAGAGATTTTTGGATTCCAGGACTGGTGCTTACTTGTCCTCTGGTTTAAACAGCCTACTTAAGTGAAAGATTTAAAATGTGAATGCCGGGCATTCCAGCAGCTCCAGAGAGCTGGTTGATCTTCAAAGGTACTTAGAGCCCATAACTGTCTGTCTGCTTGAGAGGGGCAAAATTAAACCTGGTGGGGCCAGGAATCTTCCAGCAGAATACCATTTCAGTGGAAAATATAGACTGTCAAAATGTTTTGTGGGAGCTTTCCCCAGGGAACTTAAGGTCAAAACTGAAGCCAGGCAGTCCCTGGTCTTCTATGTCTTTGGATTGAGACATTCTCCATTGTTACAAGGGACAGAAATTCAGGTTACAGCTTCTTTCTTGTACAAGCCTGTGTGAAAGTGGGTTATGTCAGCACTGGACACACTAGGTGCTCCAGGTGCCTCCCATTTACTTTGACCCATTCTAGCTTTCCTAATTAGAAGAAGGATGTGATGTTTCTTTGGTCTTCCCAATCTGGAAATTTACTAGAGTATTGACTGTTTTGTGTGGAATTTGGGAAAAGGGCTGAAAAATCAGCAAATTCACTCTGAGAGGAAATTAGTTTCTTGTCCAACATTTCTTAGCTTTTTATTGCCAGGTTTGCTCGTTATACTGTACACCTTATTGAAAGGTAACTTACTTCCTCAGATAGGGCCTAAGTCATGTCATGCTGTAGTGATCATTATTGGGATGATTCTGTGACCTTGGTTTTGTTTTTCACAAGATGGACTCATTATAGAAAAAATGTGGAGTTAGTATACAGAGAAGCCCATGAAATCATTGACTGTGTAACTGTGAATAAGCAGTGGATGCTTCTTTCTCATCCAGAGGAGTCTGCATGATTTATGTCAGTGTCAGAAAAACTGGAATCTGGTGTATAGTGACTGCCTTTTACTGTCCGCATGCACAGGAGTGAGTTGCAGTACTAGCCATACTGTTTTGATTATGAATTAATCTTTCTTCCGGCTTAAGAGCATCATGGAAATCATCTGCTCCTAAATCCTACAGTGCCCATTGTTCATTTGGGTCTTTGAGAAATGAGAAGGGAGGAGCTCACTCCTTCCCCTTCACATCCTTCTGCTTCACTTGCTGCCCCCACTCACCACTGGCCTGGGCAGAAGGGAGCAGCAGTGACAGCAGAAACAGGAGTCACAGAAGAGTCTGCAAAGACATGAATGAGAGGCACAGCAGTAGAGAAAAACTGACTTTTTCCCAAAATTATCTCTCCTCCTAAAACTGTGGGCTCAGCTTACACATGAGTTCTAGCAATCGGTGGCCTAGCACAGTATCTCTTTTCCTAATGACAACAGGAAGCCATAAAAGCTGATATCACTGCAGTTATACACTGTTCTTTGTTGCTGAATGGCCCTATAGGATTCAGCTAACAATTGATCCCATCCCCATTTATTTCCACATAATAATAACACTAGCTGGGAAGAAAGCACAAATTCCTCTATGAAGAAAAGAAGAAAGAATCTAAATGCACTGCAGAATTGATTTGTTCTACTTTTTCCTGGGCTTTCAAGCAAGGTTTTTATGTACTTTGCTGACCAAGCACCATCTCCAACATCTTCTATTTCTTTCAGTCTAGGGGGCGTGCTTCCCTTCCCTACTTAGCAGACCACGGGAATGGTGGCTGAGCAGAATTAGTTCAGCATCAGTCCCTCACGCACAAACTGCAGAATGCAAAAGCAAGGCACGTCTTGTTTAGCTGAACCGGCTCTGTGAGGTACTAACAATTGGCTGAGTTCAAGGAAGAAGAAAAGATGTTCATTGCCTGATAGAAAGTGAACTTGACCTGCAGTATATGTCATGACAGAGATTAAATAGTGGCATGCTGGTGTCTAGCATTAAATGCTGTGAGTCAAATGAAACAATCATCCCGTCGATGGAGAATGGAGTCCCATTTTTATTGTTTGGTGTAGCTCTTTCCCTTTTGGCTTCAGCCCTTTTGCCAACAAATTCCTGTTTTCCTCTCTGTTGTAATCACCCTTCTCATGTTCTGAGCAACATTCAGAGTTTGAAGCCATCATTTGTGTTCCATGGAAGTGATTAAAACCATGTTACAAGTCAAACAGGAGTTAAGAACATTTCCTGTCGGTAGTGCACTCTGTGCGCCTACTCAGAATTAATAGCTTTTCTGCAAATTAGCACATAATGGGTTAAAAGCATGTTTATGTTGGCATTAAGTACTCTGGCTTCTTTTCCTCTGCAAGGCAAGACAATATTTTGCAAACTTTGTAAAGAATCTCTAATAGATATTATAGTGTGGCGCCATTCACACTGCTATATAGTAGTTAAGGCTGTGTCAGCACTTCCATTATGAATCCTGTTTTTCAGGGATTTATAACCCAGCCGTAAAAATTTGCTCTGGGCTGAAATTTGGTTTCAGCTCAGGGAGCACATTTTTAACAGATTAAAAAAATCAGCATGGCCTTTTTTGAGTTATAGGAGTGTAAAAAAAAAAAAAAAAAAAAAAAAGCATGGGAGAGGGAAGTGTTCAGAGAGAGAGGCAGACAATTCTTTCATGAACATAACTCAAAAATAGGTCGGTATGAAAAATAATGATTGGATCCAGTCCCTTTCCCCAAGCCAACGGGACAGGAGTGCTCTATTTTTATAATGGTATTTTAAGAGGAAACATGATTATTTTTTTCTTCTCTCTCTCTGTGGTTTGTAGGTAGTTCGATTTAATTCTACAGACATTTATTACACAGTTAATTTCCTCATCTTTCTCCCGCACTCCCCAGAGTTGCTCTGCAGGGTTGGGTGGGACAGTGCAGCAGACCCCTGATCAGGGCAGAGTCCAGCACTGGACTTGTCCCAGTGTCGCTGCAAAGCATACGAGATACCTGCCCATCTGGCATGACCCCTCCATTACCCTGGGGCAAGGAGTGCAGAGCATTAGCCCCACAGGGTGGGGGTGGGAGGTGGGGACCTGGCTGGTGAGCTGCTGGAAGCATATGAAGCCTCAAGACCCCACCATGTTTCTTCCACATGGCTGCCGGCTGTCACCCATGTCTCACGCTGTGCTGGGAAGAGCCAAGTGCGGGATACCTGCCGGCGAACTGGGCTGGGCCTTGCCTGTTCCCAGCCTCCCCTGACCACATAAACAAGAGCCTGGTCCCAAATTGTGGCATCGGGTGGGATGGGGCTTTCCACCACCAGAGAGCTCTGGAGCTCCACCTCAGGCGCCTCTTTGTGTCAGGAGAAACCACATGAACAGCAGGACGGGCTGGGTCTTGAAAGTGGGCCTCAACCTGCATTTATCTGAAGCCCTGGATATATCCGCAGAAACCGTCATGAAAGGCTGTGAAGGGGGAAGCTGGGATCTGCAGCTTCAAAGACCTGCCGTGCCCTCCCTGGACGTGGGCACGGGGCTGTGTGTCTGTGGCGTGCTTATGGTGCAGGTGGGGAGACAGTCCAGCTCTCACCGGACCCGGCATCAGGAAGGGAGAGGCAGAAAAGGCTGGTGGCTTGGTCCTGCAGTCTTATTGGTGTGGATAAGAGCCTGCAATCCCACAGTTTTGCTGCCATCAATCACACAGCTAGGGCAGGGGCATCCATCTGTCGTGGTTGCTCAGCATGGGTGTGCTCAAGGACGCAGACCCTCAAGCCCCTGCAATGGGAGCAGCCCTGCCCAGTAGAGCTCTGCATTCAAGGCTCCCGACACTGCTTTTCCAGCACTGAAAAATTCCAAAATGTGCCTCAAAATCTCCCATTCAGCAATTGCACCGTGCAGGGACTTGTGTTTTAAACCTAATGTAACTCGCACATGGCAGCATCCATCAAACTTGGACATGGCATATATCAAGCCTAACATGAAAGTAAGACACCAGAAAAACAGGAGGCTCGCAAGGAGACAGGGACCAAGAGCTGCAGAGGGCTGCTCAGCACCTCACGGTTCTCTCACCTTGCATTTCTGCTGTGCTCAGTAGTCAGCACATCTGAAATCTGCATGGATTTAAATGTGCACTGAAAGAAATAACGCAGCTCTTAAAAGGGTTTTGCTAATCTTCTGTCTTTCGTTATATCTCTGTTCTCATAACAAGGCTGCTTCCTGCTTTACTGTTTTTATTAGTCTGCCCTTTCTTTCATTCCCTTACTCTTGCTGGTCTTATTTTCTTTTTTGCTTTTAATGGATTTCACTTGTTTTGCCAGGTTTTTACAATTGCTTACATTGCAGAAGAATATTCTACTATGGAACTTATTTAAATGTGGGTCTTTCTCTGTTTTTTAAATGTCTTCTTGGTTCCCTCAGGAGAAGACTCAAACCATGTTTTATAAATACTTGTGAATTTGATCCTGCACTGTTATCACAACTCTTTATTTACCACTGTCCTGCTACTATCAGATATGCAGCATTTTTTAGCTTAGTTCCTAGCAATGTAGGGAAATGCTTTTGTATCAGTTTTTTTTTCCAAGTGGGGGGGTTTCCTTTTTGGTAGCATCCATTGCTCGTCAGGCAATGAGCACGTAACTTCCAGCACTGGGAAGCAAAGCATCATGCTGTGCTTTGTTAGACGTGGAGGGTTAGACGTGGTGTGATTGGTTTTAACTCCAGGTAGAGAAGATACTTGATGGAAAATGCTGTATTCTTCCCTAGAATTTCTGGAGATACTGTCACATCACATAGGTCTCTGTAACAAAACAAAACAAGAAGTACTTTGATCAGCTACTTATGTTTCTCCTAGTTTTCCTTGAAGAGAGTCTGTGTCTCTTGAAAGCTGAGATCAAAGTAGCCGAAAGCCTCCAGATAGGAAGCAAAATTGCAGAAAATTACATAGATTCTTTTTATTTTATTCAAGGTAATGGACAGACAGGAACAAGGAGAAAATGGAAGCAGCTCTGTAAGATAAATGGTCAGAAAATCTTCATATTTGAAAGAACAAGCTTGTATGTTTTGGCTTTTGGGTTTTTTTTTGTGTTTTTTTTGTTGTTGTTGTTGTTGTTTTTTTGGTTTTTTTTTGCTTCTATTCCATGTATTTACAGTAGTTGCAGAGATGTTTTGCAGTGGAAATAGTAAAGATGTTAACATTCTTGCAAGGAGAGATTGCCTCAAATAAAACTTCAGAGGCAGACGAATGAAAGAAGAAAATAAGGTTAAAATATGAAGCTTAATATCGCCAGGGGGCATCTGGTGTGTCAGTCGGGTGGATGAGGTAAGCTGATTTATGCCCTACAAACTTTAGCCAAGGTGTTTCTGATGCTGAAGAGGGTTTAATAAATAGACTGCTGGCCTCCCACAGATTGCTGCTAACTGCAAGGGAGATTTTGCTGAGGTAGAACTGCAATCATTTGTGTCTCCATTGCTTGTGAACACCCCACAGCTCGCAAGCTGTTTAGTTTTTGCTTATCTCCTTTCTACTGATTTTTTTTGTTGTATTTTCTTTTCCAGTCCAGGTGGGCAAATGACTGAATAATAAATTTATACATCCAACCTGTAGAGACTATTTGATTTAGTGAATAATTTTCAGCATTTGGAGCAGTTTAAAATGAGTTTTCTAGTTGGATTTGCAGTTATTTTCTCCCCTTTTATGCTGTTTTACTGCATTGTCATGCTTGTTGCCTTTGATTCTCAGAAAGCGATGCTTTAGTGGTGACAGTGGGATATTGCCTCGTTACAGGCTTCCTTGTTAGATAAGTTCCCCTAGTGCCAATTACTATTCGGTAGTGGATGCTGCAGTAGGTCAACCTGTACTTTTTGCTAGTCATTCTCTTTTTTTCACATGCATTGCTTCTGTCTAAAGCACTTAGAGGCAAATTGTACTCCCGCCTTGGTAATAGTTGCTCTGCTGTGCGGGGGACTGTGCAGGAGACAGAGATTGTCCCTGGATGTGTGGAGCTCTGCAGGAACTACACGAAACTGGTGGCAGGAGGCAGAGGGCCGAGGCCATAGGAGACCATTGGGGCTCAAGTTTTAACTTCTTAGCTGCTTCGTCTCCTGAGTGCCAAATTGCTCCTCCACCTTTTGCATTTTTCTTTCCCTCTAAATTTGGACTGAGATTTTGCCTTTTAGAGTGAAAGCTTTGAGCAGATTAGGCAAACCTAATTGTGATGATAACAGCCTCTCCTGAACTGAGCACAGAGAGTGCTCTAGACGCAAATACTTTGCAAACTGGGCAGCTGAGCACTGCACAACTGCTGGCCATGGTGTTTCTCCTGTCTCCTGTGCCTCCAGATCCATCCTTGCCCCTGGGGCTGGTGGTGGAGTTGTATCCAGGCAAACACCTGCAAATGCCTCTTTGGAAAGCTGTCAGCAAAAAACCCAGCATGAGCCACAGGGCATGGGATGGTGAGCAAGGGCTACATCCCCTTCTGTAATTCTGCAGTAAAGCTGTCTGTTTGTGTCCGTAATCATGGAACAGTGTTCTCTGTTAGCATAACTCCTGTGGTGCCAACAGAGCTTTCCAAGCTGGGAATTTGACACAGTTGCGAAGTTGGTTTGGTGTAACTGTACAGATGCTAATGGCACTTTTTTTGAAATATAAGTGATTCTGAAATACGACTAAAATGCTTGTTTAAAATCACATGCTGGCAAAGGCATAACTGGCACAAAACTTTGCTATATTATCACTATGACCCTGCTGGTGTAATTGAGAACAGAATTTTGCACTGCAGCAATAACAGCATCCAACTTTCTTTCCTCAAATGCTCACGTTTTAACTGTAATTTACCAACAGGTCATTAAACTGACGGAGAAGTGAAACTGGTGCTTCCTGAAATTTTCAGATGAAGGGTCATGCTGAGAATACCCTTCTGAAATGAAAGAGTTGGCATCTGTGCCAAAAGGAAAGGAGCAGCTCCATCTTGCAGGGACCGGGCTGTCCTGCCTGAGGCGGATCCCACCCGTCCCAGGCAGCACTGGCCAAGGCAGAGTGCATTTTTTGCTCTGGCTCTTAGGATTGCCTTGCAAGGAATAAATCTGCCTGAGAGAAAATGGAGTTTGGTTGGTCACTTTAGATTTTGCCGCCTCAGAGAGGGTCTTCAGTTATTTACTTCATTGCTTCACAAAAGCCTGAAGACAAAATTTATCACTGATAGCTAGAAGAAATTGGAAGAAGGGAGGGGAGAGATTATGAGAGCCCTTTTAGTACAAAGAACTGTACTATAAGTTGAGCAGATTATTTTATCTTTGGCTCCTCTGACAGATGCCCTGTTACATAAGTGTTCTGCTTTTTCAAGCTAGGTATTGCCTAAATGTCAGTCAGAGCAATTTCCTGAAATAGGAACACTGCGTTTATTTTATCTGGGTCTTTAAGTATTTTCCATTTCAGAATAATAAATATGTAAGATACAGGATCTCTTCTATGTGAGTTCTACTTTCTGGTAACATACAGGAGCATGTTTAGATCTACTAAAAAATTCTTAGTCATGATTTTAAGAGTAAAGCTTTGATTTCTGCCCTGATGGTGCTACAGCAAGCTTTCATGTCTAAAGAAACTCAGTGAAGATGTTTATTCATTTGGAAAGGAGTGAAATGTCTTACTCTTAACTACATCTTTTCATTTTTCAAGCTCCTCCCAGAGAACTGACAGAAGAGGAAAAGCAGCAAGTTCTCCATTCAGAAGAATTCTTGATATTTTTTGACCGGACAATACGTGTAATTGAGCGAGCTTTGGCTGAAGATTCAGACATATTCTTTGACTACAGTGGCAGAGACGTAGAAGATAAAGATGGGTCAGTTTGGGTTTTGCTTGCTTTTGTAAAATAAGGTTATAAAAAGAATACCAATGCTAAGAAGCATTAATTTTGAAACTAAACTAAATCCTTATATAGTTAAGAAAAGGGTTCAAACCTCCCCTTGAAGTCTTGGGTCAGTTTATTAGTCTAAATCATTTTGTAAAACAGTTTCATACTTTACTGCTCTGTTTTTGTTGTTTGTTTTTTTTTTTTCCTTTAAAGTATTACTCGGAATGTTGTTGGTCTTTCAGTTTTTGGATGAAAGAATCACTGAATTATAATTGAAACATAGAAATGTGTATGAAGTTGTGCATGAGTACTCTAAGAGATGTACATCTGTATGTTTTAATCCTAGTATTTCTGCAGATACTGCTGCCTCAGGTCAGCAACATTGCACTGTGCTGTGCACTGTGTGGGTGAAAATGATAGCCTCCCAAACTGCCTGCAATCTAAACACGTAAGACAGAAGGTGATACACTGCACCCTCAGCCATGGATAAAGAGTGCAAGAAGCAACACTTGCCAATGTGACAGGATTTAGGTTTCAGCAACTGTGTATCCACTGAAGCCTCTAGACAAATCAGATGTGCTGTGCTGAAGTTACAGGAGGCTGCTCCAGAGCATCGCTCCATGACAACTGAATGCAGTGGTGCACCAGTACTGAGCTTCAGCCAGTCACAGTGGTGCCAGAAGGCATCTGCCATCTCTGTGGCTGGGAGGAGATGCTGTAACTTGAAGATTTGGAGAGTCAAAAGGAAGAGAGATTTAGTTGTAGCTTGGACATGAAGATTCAGAAAACGAGATGCTGAATGCCAGGATCAAACTTGGTCCTGAGAGACAAAGGTGGTAGGGGTATCCCAGGGTGTCCCAAAAGAGCCTGCTAGAGAAGGCAGGAAGGCAGTGGAAATTAAGAAATATGGTTGGGTGAAATACGTGTAGAATTTGTTCCATGGTGCAAAGTCATTATTCCTTCAAGACTGTTGGTGAAATCAATTACTGAAGGTGGCAAACTTTTCCAGAGGTCTGAGAAAAATTGATTAGAAACTTCTACTTTGATTTTAAGAACATTTGAACTCTGTTACTTCAAGAAGTGTCACTTTGTTTGAATTCACAGAGATGTTCAAGCAGGAGCCAACCTTTCTTTTAACCGTCAGTTCTACGATGAGCATTGGTCAAAGCATCGTGTTGTCACCTGTATGGATTGGTCTCTGCAGGTAAGATGTGAAGCTGGAAGATATGCATCTATCTGACTTCCAACTTCTCCCTAAAAAAATATGGCCAGCATCATTCTTACAGAATAAGTAAACGCGTGTTTCTCCATAACGAAGAGAAGCAGGCACCAGTGAATTTCTCAATTTTTTTTCTATATATGCTGCTTTATCTTCAAAGTCAGGATTTTGTATGAAAACTATAGGTTAAAAAACCTACCTACTCCCCCTTTTTCCTCCCCTCTCTAGTCCTTTATAGCATGGAATTCCTTTTAGGACAAAAGCATTAAAATTATATTAATGAAAAATAATGAAATAATTAACGTTTCATTTTAATGAGCAGTTATAAATAATAATATATTAAAATAAAAACAAGAATACAAATTTATTTTTTTAGGTACTAAAACTCTAAGAGTAGAAGTGTCTGAACAATTTGAAAAGATCAAAAAGAGGTCTTTCTGAAAATTCTGGGTCCTCTCTTCAAGTTATGAAAGAGGAGACTGCAGCTGCCCAGGGCACACGCTAAAGTAATGTGCCTGGAAGGTATCCAAGTTCTGTGCACCGCAAAGCACTGTCATATTGCAAACTAAAACTGACTGGAGAGTTGCTTCATCTTCCCCAAACCAATACAGCCACATCAGCAGGGCAGATAAACCAGGTTAATTAGTTACTCTGTTGGAGAGCTGGGATTAGTACATACACATCACCACAGGTCCTGTCAATTTTTTTGGTCCCAGTTTCACTCCAGCTGCCCTCATCCTCTATGCTTCAGTCCCTGTTATGCTGATCCTAAGTGTCAGCCTGGAGTGGAGAAAAGCAGCTGGTTTTCTTGGGAGGGAACCAGGGATTCTCTGCTTCAGGGTCCGTGGTACAGATATAATGAAATTTCGAGGACGTAGACTTGTTCCTACGGTGTGTTTTTACTTGGGAGAGGATAAGTAGTACAAGACATGGTGATTCTTGTGTCCAACTCTATTGCCTTCCTCTCAAAATGGCCACAGGGCTGCTTCCATCACTCTGGGTGCTTCTCAGGGAGGGTAGCACAGGCTGCACGAAGGAGGCCATGCAAGCCTGACTGGGGCTGGGGCTGTGCTCACAGCAGCCCGCTGCAAACTGCTCTGTGTGTGCAAAGGCTGCTTGTGACACCCCGCTCATGTCCTGTGTGCAAAATGAAGGATCTATCCCTTTGCTATTGTACAAAATGTCAGCTTAAGAACAGGTACGCACTGGTGTGATGTGGGTGGCCTGTAAGCACATATGGATTTCCATAGAAATCAAATATAAGCCTGAGGAAACACTTATCGTAGGTTGTTCACTTGTTCAGGGGCTGGAAATTACATGGAATTCTTATCTGATATTTTCCTAACAGGCAGCTCTGACTGTATTCCCAGGGCAGCAAGAAAAAAAGCCGCCTCAGAAGAGCACTGCCAAATGTAATTGCTCAGCCCCTGGGGCACACAGACATGTTCTGCTTCCCACCTCTTTGTTCCAGGGTGGCCCCTCCTGCCTTCCCCTCTGTTAACTACTCATGCTCAGCTCCCTGTCACCCTACAGGAACTTCTGTGCGTTGGGGCTCCTCTGCGCCGTCTGTGGCCTGGGAGGAGGCACCAGGCCTCGCTGACTTGCCCCGAGGTGTGCATTGTGGCTGGGGCTGGAGCCAGCTGGAGACCTTTCACCTGACCACTAGCTCTGCTTCTCACACACGCTGCAGGCCATGGTGGTGTCCACTGTGCCAAAGGACAGCTCCAATGGTCATGGGAACTGCAGAATACATTGCTCAACATTCTGCGATAGAAGTCTTGCTGCAAAACATCCTCGGGGCGAATAAAGGCTTAATCAAACAAAGGGGCTTGATGCATTGATGAAACAAGTTATTCTGTTCCTAGTCACATATAAAATACGGTCCCAAACATGTGTGATCATTCATACTACCAGCCCCTTGATTCTCTGTGGAGCAAAGGGAAGATTGACTCAATCCTTCATCAAGGAACTGAGGGAAAGGCCCGGCAGAGTGGGTGTAAACAGAGCATGGGATCACCTTGCTTTGTCTGTGAGGAGGTAACAGCTTGCCTGAAGCCAGGAAAGCTACAGCTGCAAGGTTATTGCTGTGCCCTTTTGACTCTCAGGCAGCAGCCATGAATGCTTTTTCACACTGCAACATTTCCATAGGGGAATTTCCTGGGACAGACAATTGCCCAGTGAAGACCGAACAGCTGTAAATGCAAGTTGGTGGAACAGTCTGATGGATTTATGGTGGTGCACTTGGCTCTATTCTTGCAGAGTCTAAAAGCCTCTTCTTGGTGCTGCCCAGCTGGATGTGACCCTGATGTCTGTATAAACCAGAACTGTATTTCCAGACTGTTGCATAAACGTTGATTGCAAAACCTACGTATAGACCAGCAAGGCTTGAGTCATTGTTTGTTTATGGCCAGATGCACTGCCAACGAGAACATGCTCACTAAACTCTCCAGAAGTATGAACAAACCCCAAAGTGCCTGTAAACTGGTATCCATGACTGCTCATGTCCTGTCTCCTGCTGGTGAAGGCTTGGCGATTCTTCCTGCTGAGGTCACTGCCCCTTCAATAGCATGGGCTCAGCTGCTGGCCCAAATGGTACCTGACCTGTTTGGTAAAAATGAGGTGTGCTGGCAATAGCCTTCTGCACATGCTGCTTCCTTGGACCAGGGCCAATTTGGAATGAGAAGGTTCAAAGGAGAACCTAAGCTCACTGTTCAGGAGTAGTTATAATCTGTGTCATGGGAGAGAAAAAGAGAGATCTCAGAGGGGATGGGAGCAGAGGAAGGCAGGCTGGTGCAGCTGTGTCCCTACGGGCTGTGTGGGATCAAACCGCCTTTGGGTGTCCGAGTTCTAGAGGAGGTAGAAGAGGTAGTTGCTCTGGTGCATGGTCTAAGTCTCATAGAAGGGCTTTGGGTGCCTTTACAAGCCGTGCCACCAGCCAGGCTCTGGTGGAACATAGGTGCCCCCCCCAGTCAGAGCCACCTTCTTCCAAAAAGGGAAAGAGGCAGCTGTGGTGGCCACACCATTGTTGGTCCTTCCACCCATGGTTACAGGATCTGACTCAGATCTTACATGGAATGATAGTTTGAATAGAACAGTCATCAGCTCCATGATGTATTATCCATGGAAATGTACCCAAAGTGGGAAGGAAGACTTGCTGATGGCAAAAGTAACAGCTGTATGCGTTATTTCTTCCAAATGGATTTTGAGATCAGAGGGCATTGAGCCACATGAGTAATGATAGAAAAGAGTGTTTGTAATTTTTAAAATGCCTGGTGTGGACCGAATTCATAGCTCCTAGCAGGAATCCTGGCGATTCCTTTGTCCCACTTCCTTTACATCTGCCAGCTGTGCTGTTCCCCTATGAAGTGGTGAATGGTTTGGCAGGAACTTACCTGGGAAAGACAGTGACAATGACTTGCAATTATCATTGGGAAATTTTGAGGGAAAGCATTCGTAGTTTACAAGAGGAGGATGTGGGTCCCACAAACCGGGGCTGCTAGATCATTGGTCTGCTGGAATCCACGTGCTCTTCTCCAGATGTGCCATAAGATCCATTACCCTACCTGGACTGTTTAGAGGGAGGGAAGGACAGGGGTTACCAGAGGTGCGGGGTGTCAGAAATACAGGAAATATATGAGATTATGTATGTGTATATACATGTATATACTCACAGGGCAAATACATATGTGTGTGGTGCATATCTACTTATATACATCAGTGGATAATGTGTGCACTAGAAAATATGAGTCTATTTCAGAGAGCTCATTGGAATAGTCTTACTGAGTCAGTGGAATTGGATGTCACCCTGAGCTTTAGCAGATGACCTCACCGTCTTGCAAAATTGAGCAAAATTTGTTTGCTATTTGAATCATCTGAAAGAGCTTTCAAGTTGTTTCTATGTATAAGTGAATAGGAAGAGTGCATACTGAAATTAGGAAGAATACTTTTCTGAGATGTTGAAGAACTGTGAGTTTCAGAACAAGTGCTATCCTCACATTGATTTTACCATCAAAATCAATTAAGGCGATGATTCTGAAGAAATGGTTAAGCAAATACATTACAGTTGCTCAAACTTTCAGATTTTTCCTTTTAGCTGAATTCCTTGCTTTACTTCCCTTTATGGATATCCTGTTAGTTGTCTTTTCTGAGAATTATATACAGAAAATAACATTGCCTTTGTGGTATGTGAGAATAATTGATACAGAGCAAGGAGCAGGGGCTTTAAGGACATCAGGGACAAGTAAAATATAAAACCAAAATGTAGCTAAATACTGTGATTGAACTAGCATGTATTATAATTAAAACCAGATATTCCATATGTAGGGTGAGATTATTTTTCTCTCATCTGATTTTGCATACCTTCTTCATCTCCCAGTTTATTTCATTCTCTTTCATTCTCTCTCTTTTCTTTTTTTTTTTTTCCTAGTATCCTGAATTGATGGTTGCATCTTATAACAATAATGAAGATGCTCCACATGAGCCTGATGGGGTAGCCCTGGTATGGAACATGAAGTTCAAGAAAACCACACCAGAATATGTTTTCCATTGTCAGGTAAGACAGAGGAAGCCATTAATTTCATGGTAGACGAAACAGAGTTTACTACACGGTGCATCTGCCCAGTGTTTATATGAAGAAGTTGAGGTTAAAAATAAGCTTTTTTGGAAAAAGTACAAGGAGCAGTCCAATGTTTTGAGAAGGAATCCAGTCTTCTTGAACAATACTGCAAGCCTGTCAGGGACTGCGTGTCATTCTTTGTCTATTTAAGACAGCTCCTAAGAGATTTAGTTTATAAAGTGCTTGCACTTATGAAGTAACTGTGGCGTACCACTTCCTCATCCAAACAGCAACATATGCTTTCCCACCCACGTTAGTTTCCTCGTATCCTTTGCACTCCAAGCTGCCTATCCTTGCCTCGGCTCTGCTCAATATCATGTTCTGCCTTTAAAATTCTTAAGTACGCTATGCATTTCTGGGCGTGCATCTTACAGCTTGATAAAAACTTTCTCAATTACAAGGATTACTCCACCAATTGCCATTTGACTGCCCCTTATGCTAGCTAACCAGTATTTCATTTCGCTCAATGCTACTTTATGACCATGCTGTTTTGGAAGTCTATGAGCAATTCAAAAATAGCTGGATGTTTTATTTCCATAGGTCTATTTACTCTTCTTTTCCCACTGCTTTTCTGTGTGAAGTGGCACAGCCTCGTATTGACAGAAATGTCAATTGACATTGGCTTTCTCTCCATCAAACTGTCCAAATTGTGGAACAGGACTTGGGCCAAATTTCCAACCTCCTTATTAATATCCTTTTGTGGTAATTAAATACAGGACAGTGGCGTTCAGAAAGCCATATGGAAAAGTTTCAGCAAGTAAAACTTAACAATCAGAGATTAGTAAAATGCAGATTATTCTGCGGTAAAAATTGCTTTTCTTGGAAGGATATGTATTACCTGGCTAATTGTGTAAGCTAAGTGTCATTTTACATTCTAGGACCAAACATCTTTTTGAACTAGGTTTCTGTTTGGACTTGGGTACATTATCAGATGTAACATAGTGGGAGGGAGTTGCTGGAATTGAAGTTACTGCTTCAACCCGATTAAGTAACCTTTAATTCTGGGCATGTTTTTCTAATTTGCTATACTGAAAAACAACTTCACAAGGAGTCTCGGCCTGCTCAGAAAATATGCCATATAGATTTATATATATATATTTGTGTGTGCATGCATGTATTACCTTTGAAATGAGAACTTGCATTTTTCTGGATATCATATTCAGCAGACTGACGTGTTCTTTCAGAATGCTTAAGATCTTAGCTTAGATCCTGTGCTCAAATTCTTCTAGGATGTACATGCAGCTTGATGTTTTAAACAAAATATTCAAGAGAAGAGACTGCCCGTTGCAGTTTTGGGAAGAATAATCTTTGAACTAGGCTGATTTTGTGAGTTAATTGCTAGATTCAGAGTAGACCTACTGAGTGCACAAAGGAGAGATTGACTAGAGGCATAACAATAGTCTGTTAGTTAAAAAATGTGCCTAGTTTTAAAAGTCAGTACTCTCAAACAAGGGGAGGTATGACTCAATAAATTGGAAGCACTGAGAGAGACTATATTTTCCATTAGAAAAAATACGTAGGGCGAAGTAATTGCTGAAGATTTGGCCTGGGTGGGCCTCTGTCTAATTCCCCCATTAAGTTGCATGTTTCACTTTTTAGTATGGGAGCCTTAAAGCCTGTGTATTTTGAGAAACACATGTGGTACTGTGCTTTCACATACATCCTGGATTAATCATATTCCAGTGAAATGAAATCGGTTCTTGTGTTTGTGGAAAATATTTATTTTCTTGGTCAAACTGTCCATAGATAATCTGCATGATGTGTTTGTTAGGAGTTGGAATCATGTTGGAATCACCATAATCAGGTTTCTGATATGTGGAATATCCTCTGCATCTCACACTGGACGAGGAGACCCACATTATATAAAGAGGGAAGCAAAAAGTATGAGACTTGTCTCTTGTACAGACTCTGAGGCTTTGTGCTAACTGATTGAGACGGAAAATGAGAAAAAAGATTTTCTTACCTCAAAGTCTGGAATTCAGTTATTCAGTTAGTATAAACCTACTGTATTATTAGTAAGCCCCAAAACATTTATAATACCATTTTGCAAAAGAAACATTCCCTGATTCAGTCATTTATCTAGGTCTTCTGTGAGACATGCTCAATTTTTCTTCAGCAATACATGGCCTTATAACAGTTCATCCCAGCAGCTAGAGCTGAACTGGGAATCTACATGCATGAATCTAGAGCTTGGTGTTACAGCTGGGTTACCAAGATATGACAAACATACGTCACTTTGAGCATATTTTCCCAGCAGATCTCTACTTTTCCAAAGAGTTTCTATTAAAATGTGGATTTATTAAACAGTATGTGATTGTGACTAATCTTTTACCTTTCAATTTTTGAACTCAGAGTGAGATAACAAACACGTAGAAGCTTATTTCAGATGTGACTGTAGAGGAACTTCCACAGGACCCTTCTTCGAAACCATAAACTTCAGTGGTTTATGAAGCCATTTCTCTGTAAGAAATTTCACCTCAGGTGTTCTGGTGGCATCAATAGACATAGATGTGTGAAACATCCCTGGACAGTTAAAGAGTTGTTTAAACTTCAATAGATAGAGCTTTCAATAATTTGATTTCTTGTGCACATTTGGTGAATTTCTGAAACTAAGTACCATGTTTTTTGGCCTTTCCTGGTATATTACAAAGATTTAAATGAAATGACTGCCAAGGAATTTCTTCACTTTCTTCAACTTTTCCTGACTTTTTGTAATCTTACATAGAATCACAGAAATTGTCACAGTCAGACCAAAGGGCAGTCTTTCCCAGTTCCTTCGTCGCAAGTTGCCAGAAGCTATGGGCTTCAACTGAAGTTATCTGTCAGTTATGGCAGGCAATGATGTCAGAATCTACTGATGATGAACTTTTTTTCCTAACACCGCTTGGAAAAGCATTTGATTTTAGTCCTCGAATGTGAGGGATGATGTATTCTCTAAATGTTTATCCCAGCTGTTGTCACAAGTTATGTTACTGTTAAGAATTCTTGCACAATTTAATCTCACGTTAGGTTGTTGGCTCATTAATACTGCGTAGGTGGCAGAAAATTTCATAGCTCTACAGTATGCTGTGCTACAAGTACTGGGTTCAGTCTTAGTTAATCAGTGTCAAGGGGAAAAAGATGACCAACAGGACTTGTTTATCCTACTCACTAATTCATGTGAATTGTCATATAAAATCCTACCAGATCCTTTCTAAACAAAGCAGTCCTACTGGTTTCTACTTTTTCCTCCTATGGAATACTTCTTTTCTTCTATTCATTTTGTTATTGCCCTTGTTTAGATTTTTGTATTTCTCTTTTACCCAGTGATGTGCTGCCAGTATTTTAGCTGGGAGTCCCACAGATTTTTTCCTCTATAGCTCATCATACATCTCTTTACCACAAGACTAGAAATGGGAAAGCAAGGAAGAGTGAGGGATTGGCACTTTGTTCATTTGTTTTCCTATGCAAGCAAAAAAATACTGTCTCGGAAGCATAATCAAAGTGGAAGGGTGATATCATTTGCCAAAGGAATGAATGCCCAATGCTTTCCTTAGGTTCTGAGGAATAAATTGAGCGTGTCTTTAATACTGTAGCAAGCAGACCAGGAATTGCCTTGTAGGGAAAATTCAGGGATGTCCTCGTCCCCCATGCTGGAGCATCACAAACTTTTGGAGTAATGCAGTGCATTCCAAAGGCAAAAACCAAGGCTTTCAGAAGTACTTTATGAGGTCCTGTGGATGAGTCAGCCCTGGTTGGGTTGGTTTGGCAGTATCCAGAGAGGGAATGAATTCCAGCAAAGACATGGAAATCACATTGACTCTCACCCAGTTTTGTGAGAGAATTTTAAGCAGTAGTTCACACTGTTTCTCTCAGCTACTGTTAGTCTGCGTTTGGATGGGGGTGAGAAAAATGAAAATAATATGGCGGAGTTATTGATGATATGATATTGAGCTCAACATGAGCTCAATCCTATATTGATTAATGCTGTGCATGAGGCTGGCTTTGGTTGTGATCATTTCTGTACTACTGATTGGTAGAGGAGCATCATATTATTTCTCAGTCTTACTCACTTAGAAAATGCTTGTATGTCCTTTATATGTCTTTTCTCTGAACAACAACAAGAAAAAAAAATCTACCTTACACTGCATTAATTATGAGGATTACCTGTAGTAAACTGACCAGTTTTTTTATAGTACAGTCATCTCTGCCCATAATGTTGCTCATGTTTCCAGGTAGGCTGATTTAAGCTTCCTAAGCCAAAGTGACCTAGAGAAGTATCTGAAATTTTGCATCAACATCTCTGATGGAGTGAGGTAAATGAGAACTTCAACTGTCTTTGCTCTAAACAGGCTACTTGAAGTCTGATCTTTTGTACCTTCCCTCTTAGCAGAGACCATAAGCATAGGTACAGTACTGTTTTTATACCAGATTTTCTAGCTTTTAGATTAGAGCTGATCTGCAGGGATGGAAGACAAAAGGGAAAGAAATAATGAGTGGGTCTAGGGGACCTGAGGATGCTACAAAACACTTCCTTTCTTGTGGAGCTGAAGTGAAGTTATTGAATTTGACTGAGGTATCTGGATGTGAGCTTCAAACATCTGTTACTTCATGAAAGGAAAGGTAGAGAAATATAGCTATAGATGCTAGTGTTGTGCAAATAAACTGCTTTCAATCTTAGTCTCTGATTTGGAGGACTCTGCTTTGAGTTTGGAAGCTTTGACGAGTTCTGCTTTCTTACAACGTATGTAACGACAGCAGCAACAACAACAATAAAAAAACAACTGCATTGATTTATTCTAGATTATTTCCTCATATATTAATTTCCTCTTTCAAAATGTCTCAACAAGGCAGTGGAAAGTACAAAGCTGACACTTAGAAGCAACTCCATTCAGTGTATTTTTAAGGAAGGAGTGCATATGTGAAGTAGCTTTTTCATTTGAGGAAGCAGGAAGCATTTATGAGTTCTATGAAGAAGTCAGATTGACTTTTAGCATAATCACAAAAAGATTTCAGCAGTATGTCACTTTTAATAGCTGCAGCTATTTCTGTCCTTTTCCTAAAATGCCATGCAGTCAGATTTGCTTGGTTGGTTCCATCTCACTGCTAAACTGTCAGGATTTTTTTTTTTTTTTTTTAATTTTGTGGGATATGGGGCTGGTGTTTTCTATTTTAATTTCAAGAAAAGTTGTCCATGCTTGGAAAATATTGGTGGATTGGGTACAGAAATCAGCCACTCAGCCGCACCGCAAAATGTTTCATTCTCCCCTGTCTTTTTTGTAGTGGCTTCTATACACCGTCATTAAGTTATGTGTTTGACCACTCTTCGTTGCTTATGCTAGTGTGGTCTTTCCCTTTTCAACTGAATGGATGGAGTCAGAAATGTGTATCTTAGAATTAGATGCACTGAGGTAAGTGAAAGGCTGTATTTAGTGGCAGATATTGGCCGGAGTTGCCTTTTTTTTTTTCCTGATTTGGTTCCTTTGTTGTTGTCTGCTCTTTCAAAATCAACATAAATTCCTTCAGATGTGCTTTTTGCTCCAGTAGCCTGCCTCCTAAAGGTGCTGAGTGCCCAAATCCATGAGACTCATGGATGGAGAAAGCTGCAGTAGCATCATGTATGACTAATACCCTCCTTTTCCTCTTGTCCTTGAGTTTCCGTCTCTCCAGAGGCCAAAACAGAGGTCGGTCCCTCCACAACTTTGAAGTAATAGAAGCATTACAAAAAATTTAGTTGTTAAGAAATTATACTAGGAAGAATTGAAAAAAAATAAGCAATTTCTGGTAATAATTGGTGGTTTTTTCATTTTGTTCCTGCGAAGTTTCACATAGGATTCAGTTCTTCAGAGACAAAAGAAATGATGGACCCTAAGCTCCCTTCAAGCTTTCCAGAGTTTCCCAAGTAAAATCAAACAAGCCAAAGAAACCCAGCAGCACTTCCAGCCCCAGAGATGAGCTGCACAGTTCCTCAGTTTCTTATGAGAGAGGACACATGGTCTGTCCTTAAAATGCTTCAGATCTCACAGACATATGGCTCTGAAAAGGCTGCAAATGTCCCCCCCCAAAGAAGGTCTACAGAACAGAGCTAGGTTTGATGAATTACCACTGAAATTTGGTGCGTATTAGGAGAATGAGAAATAAAAGAGAGGTTTAGACTCCATTTAAGGAAAATCTTTTTTCCCTGTGAGGACAGTTGAGCATTGAAGCAGGCTGTCCAAAGAGGTTGTGCAGCCCCTACTGTTGTCATTTCAAGAAAGGCTGGAAAAAGCCCTAAAGAGCTGGGTCTGATTTCACAGTTGTCCCTGCTTTGAGCATGAGGTTGGACTGGAGATTTCCTGAGGTCTTATATAACCAAATTATCTTGTGATCCTAAACATGAAGTTCTCTGGTAACTGGACCTCTGAACATCTAATTGTGAAGAGGTTGGGGCAGCTCTTATACTGGAAATGCTCTGGGACCCAAGGACCCAAATTTGTTGGAGAATTTCTATAATACATATCAAAACACTGGAAAATGGTATCAGGCTTTTTCATAAACCAAAAGATTGTTTTCATTCCTGTTTCTTTCCTTTGTGCACTGTTAGTAGGATGATCTTTATAGAGCTGAGTAGAGCTGTTCTTTGCCTGTTCTGCAGGACACAGTGTTGGTACTACACTCATGTTTATGTAGTCATTTGCACACTGTAATAATCCATGGACATACACAGGTGCACAGTTTTGCATTCAAATTTAGGGGAATTTCTAACTCTGCTGCTAGGGTGTCATGGTTTTGTGTTTTGTCATTTTTGCTATTGGTATTCCACATCACAACATCATGTGGAGTACAGAGAAGAAGTACTACACGTCCCAGGGGACCCCGCGGCCAGAGAGGGAAAATACGTCACGGAAGCGACGCTCGCTCTCTCTCTCTCACTGCCTGGCAGCGGGTGTGGGTGTGCTTCCAAGCCGCGGCGCCTTCAACTTCAAAGTAGGCCTCTCGGTGTTCGGAAACCTCTCTCTCTCATTATATTTGATTTATTAGCTTCAATTCTAATTATATTGTATTATAGTGTGTTATCTTGCATTCCGATATCATAGTTAGTAAATAAGTTTTACTCCTCAGATCGTTGCTGCTGTTCCGTTTGTTCCCTTGAACTCCCATCTCCCTACCCCTTTTCCCTTTTTCCCTTTTTTCCGAGGGGGCCGGGGGGCTACGGGCCTACTGCCCCCTCCCCTGTCACGGACCCAGATTGATCTCGATAACCCCGTGACAGTTCTTGGTGGAGAATGCGGGCATAGATAAGATAAGATATTAAGATAAGATATTGGGGCTTGTTTTCTGGTTTTTGAAATAATCCCTCTCTGCTCTTAGAAAGCTGCTTTTTAGCTTGTTAGAACGAATCTCTGCTCTCGGAGAGTTTTCGTTAGCTGTGTAGGGAAAGTTTATCTTTTTTGCAGGTGCTCACTGAGAGCTTGACCTTGAAAGTCCAGGCGGACTGCCAATATTCTGGTGATATTTGTAAACTTTGAGCACTGATATTTTGCTTCTGTAAAGAGAAAAAAATGATGATTCTATTTTCTCTTTTACACCTGCTTGCAGGGGGAGCTGCTAATTTTACAGAACTTGTGATTTTTAAGCAAGCTCCCAGTCTCCCCTTTGAATCCTTTATGCAGTTTTTGAATGCCCATTTGACCACAGTGTCAGTCGTGTCAATCTCCCTGAATGCACTACTCATCATTTCACTCAGTATTTGTATTTATCATATTTTGAAGAAGTCTCCCCCAGAACCAGAGAGTACTGAGTGGCAGGGTGTGTGGAAAGGCTTGGGAGAGACTTTAAAGAGATGGCCATCCTCGGTGTCATGGAGCTTTACTCCTGAACACCTGGAAGACCCTGAGTGCTTAAACAATTATTTAAGACAGGAATGTTGTAGCTCAGGCAGATCTGAGGAGATACAAATGGCACAAATGATCTGGGGCCTGGCTAATGCCTATCGGGCCTTATTCAATACTATCCCAGAAAGCGATAGAGTTTCTGAAATTGATAGAGAAAGTCTCCAAATTGAGAGAGAGAGTCTCCAAGCTGAGAGAGAGTGTCTCAGAGCTGATAGGGAGAATCTCCAGTTCCAGAGAGAGAGTCTCCAAGCTGAAAGGGAGAGTCTCAGAGCTGATAGAGAGAATCTGCAGTTCCAGAGAGACAGTCTCCAAGCCGAAAAGGAGAGTTTCCAGGAGAGAGTCCAAGCCGAGAGGGACAATCTCCAGGTCCAGAAGGGGAGGGGCCTTCAGTAAGATCACGGTCACCAACTCCCAGAAGGGTAACAAGAAGTCCTGAAAGAGCAGGAGGTGGAGGTGAGCAAGACGTTGTTACTGTTGTTGAACGATCTCTAAAAATGAGTGAAATTAGAGGTCTGAGAAAAGACTTTTCACGACACCCAAAAGAGCCTATCGTCACCTGGTTACTCCGCTGTTGGGACAGTGGAGCCAACAGTGTGTGGCTAGATGGTAGAGAAGCTCGCCAACTGGGTAGCATTAGTAGAGACTCAGCCATTGACAGGGGTATTGGCACATGCCAGGATGGATCCTTCACCCTCTGGAAGCGAATGCTGTTAGCCGTAAGAGAAAGATATCCCTTCAAAGATGATCTGATGCCTGAGAAAAAGAAATGGACTGATATGGAAAGAGGTATCAGTTATCTGAGAGAGCATGCCGTAGTGGAAATGTTATACAGTTCCGACTTCATCCCTGACGAGCCAGACCAAAAGCATGACCCTGAGAAAGTCAGGTGTACACCAAATATGTGGCGTACATTCACGAAGACTGCACCAGAAAGGTATGCCAGTACACTCGCAGCAATGTATGGCAAAGGGGTAAGAAGACCCCTTGTAAATGAACTGGTTAATAGACTTCAAGACTTTGAGTTACATTTAGCCCCTCTACGGGCTTGTGTTTCGGCTATCACAAAGGTAGTTGAAAAGCTAGACAAAGTGGAGAGCAAACAAGAAGATATGAGGGACGAACTGTCTACCATGCTTAATGCAGATGGATCCATGGTAGTACCAGATACATCTGACGGGAACCAGAATTCCCAAAACTGTCTACCGGAAGAGCTGATCAACTTGGTTTCCTCCCAACCTTCATCATCCAATATCTCAGCCATCAGAAGGAGACGTCCTCGTGCTCAGGCAAATGACAAAACACAAAACCATGACATAGGGAAGAGCGGTTTCAACTATGGCTTGTGATAAAAGGATACATTTATTCTTGTTCTTATTTTAAAACTTTTTTTTTTTTTTTCACTGCCCTGTTGTGTTTGTCTGGATTGGAACACAGAGACACAGCGCATGGTTTGCGCTGTGAGGATTTCAGTAAACAAGAGCCCAGGTCTTTCCTCTTAGGCTTTGTTTTTAGACTCTTCCTCCTGCCCTCAGCTGATTGGAGTTTGCGCCACTTCTAGCCTTTGGTGATTAAAAATAACTGTTGTTTGGCCTAAGATTACTGCTTCAGTACTTGTGGAGAGATTGTGTGTGAGTCAGTAGAAGTTACACCCACTCATCCAGAAGATGAATGTAGTCTTTGGAAAATGCTTTTCACACTTCTAGGTGAGGGGAGAGAGCTGCCTTCAGTAGTGATGTAAAGGGGACAAAGGACCAGATAGACAAGAGACAGTTTCTCATATGCTACTGAGCTCAGAGTCAGCACTGGAGGAGGACAAAAAAAGGCACTGGAAATATGTAAATGTATGCCCTGCTTTGGGTGCTACACTGTCATATCCAGTCCTGAGATCACCAGAAACAAATACCCCATCCTGCATTATTGCTAAAATGCCACAGCTGTTAATGTGGCTGCTAGCATCTGCAGCTAGAGAAAAAGTATGCCGTGTTTTCCACATAGCCTTTTAATTTGAATCTTTCCTAAAACTGACTTTATTTTCACACAAAACCAAATCATGATATTTTTCATAGTAAGGGTGAGGAGAAGCTAAGCATCAGTGTTCAGACAGAAGGGATGCAAACTGGATGCACGGAGTTGTGTGCATTCCCTGGAATTCACCTTTATCTTTCCTACCCCTTAGCAAAGCTGAGTTTTTTTCCGTGATGACTTTGATCTATTGTTATCTTGTGCATAACCCTGAAAAGCAACACTCCCATCAAAGCCAAGGTGTACATTATAACAGCATAATTGTATGCCATATCCCATCGATCTGTGGAATGACTGCTCATACAAAAGGTGGGTGCAATTTCCCGATTAGTAATTAACATTCTGAATTACCTGAGAACTGTTTATACATAGAATGTCTGCTAGCAACAGAATGTTCCCGTGCTTAGCAGAATACTTACCACACATTATCTTCCTCATTTGAAACTAAGATTTTAATTATGAATCAAAGAATTAGGAAATTACACTTTTTTTTTTTTTTTTTTTTAATAGAAGATTTTAGGCAGTTCCTGCTTCTCAGTTTCTTTTTTTGAGAGAATAGAGTGTCATATGATTAAATTACATGCTGTCACTACTAGCTATAGCGTTATGCTTTTGGTATATTTTAAAACAGTGATTTGTAATATATCTGTACCTAAATATGCTGTTTCTTTTCTTGGAGTTCATGCATTCTTCCTTTCAGACCAAATATAAAGAACATGCTGGCCGCTCTTGATACGACAGGTGCAGATTTTTATGCGTGTGATATGCAGGCTCTTGTTCATCACTGGTGAAAATGCACAGCTAATGGTAGTGACTTTGTTGAAAAACAGCGTTTTGTGGCTGAGGTTTTGCTGTATCAAACAGTGTTATTGTGCTCGTGGAATCTGTTGTAGTTTCTATGGAAACAAATAGGAGGCATTACTTTTGGAGTTACCTATGCACCTCTCTGAATTACTGGTATTTAATATGGAATACTCAATTTGCAGAAAACCTAACCTTTGGATTTGCGGAGTTAGACATGCAGTATTTTTAAACTTCAGCTAGCTAAGGAAGGAAAAAAATATCTCAGTCAAAAACTGTGTTTCATAAGAGAAAATTGTAGTGATATTGATGATTTGCCAAAACCTCAAGCAGTGACAAAATCCACAGTGTCCTGAAAGAGGTGCCTTTGCAAAACCATTCCTTTGCACATGGCTTAGATTATTGATACTTCTAAACACATTACATTATTCATCCCACTTAAAATTTTGCAAAACTCTGTTGATAAAAAGTGCAAATTTGTCTTACTATCCCCAAATCACAGGAAAAAAAATATCACCAAATTCCCACACTTGTTCCTGAAGGTTTTTTATAGGCTAATAGCTGCAGACGTGGTTACATTTTAACACGACCTTGCATAAAATAGGTTAAGAAAAAGGGAGGAAGGAAGGGAAAAAGAACATAACTTTCCTTTTTGTCGATATGAGCGTTACATTTTAAAGTTTTTCTCCTATATCTGAAACTCCCGGCATTAAAATGGTTTGGAGTGCAGAAGAAATGTAGGACCAGATGGGAAATCAGTAAGTCATAGGGATCCTTGCACATAATTTTTTTCATAAAGGATATAAAATAACATGCAATTCCCTGTTGGCACTGAAAATGATAGATAAACAGCCGTAGGCATGACTTTTCTGTTTGGGTTCTGCAACTGTTCGCAGTACAAGCTACTTGCAATGGAGAGTACATTTGGTCCGAATTCAAGAAAATTATTTCACCTCATGATTTTTGTCTCTGTGGGAGCTCTGTGTGAGGAGTGAAGCCTCTTTCTGTGTTACCTGGCACAAAATATAAAACAGTCACTCTTTTAAAGTTCTGTAAAAGGCCCCACAAACCAACGAATCCATCATTACAGCCTGGGATTTGACTGTCCTCTGCCTTAGGTCTAAAATCAAGCTTTCCGCCCTCTGCCCCCACGGCTGGGTGACTGACAAGTAGTTCCCTGAAAAGATCTTTTGTATTCAGGCAACATTGATTTAATGATGATTAACACTCCATGCTTCCCACAAAGGGAAAGTAAAAGCACGTGCTGACTGCCTGAGACACTGATATTATCCTTGGAAGACTTTTCATGTGGGGTAGAGAGTCCTCTGGAAACCAGCAAAAAGGGCAGTTTCTGCCGGCCCCAATAACAACTTTTCTTGTATAAACACTACTCTGCATAATGGTGCTATATTTGCTGTCGCTATAATGATTACAAAAAGTAAACCTTTCTTAGTAACAAGTGCCTGTGTGAAGTAATTTTTGTGATTCATTATATGGTTCAGCCAGCTAGCAGGACCTCGCATGTGAGCAAAGTGGGATGTGAAATTTCTGGAAACAGGTTTGTTTGGAAAAAGTGGTATTACAAATAGGGCGTGTAATGGGAAGTAGTCTTGTATTTCTGCATGGCCTTAGCTGCTTCCTAATGCTCTATGGCTGCAGAGCCATACTCATGTCAGAATCGGTACAGTAATATACTTTATGAGACAGGAAGAGCGCAAAAGCAACTGTTCTTGAATTGATTCTTAAATACAGGCTTGCCTATGGTTCTGCGTTTCTACTAGATAGCTGTTTATCTGCGCCTCTCCGTCTCTCAATCCTCATATCTATGTGCAATGTTTAATTAATTTTCAATTATTTCCAATTATGTAGTGACACTACTTATAAATGATACAGAAGTGAAAGTGATGGATTTGGGCAAACATAATAGCCTGTCAGTCTTCACTAGAAGCTACAATTAAATCAAAAAGATAAGAAGAGATTACTGTAATTATTTTGACAGTGAACTGATAGAAGTTTGCCCAAGTGACACAGACTACAGAGTACAAAATGCCAATTGCTTGGGAACAAGTAGTTTAAGATATACCGTTGTCCCTTTGCTCCCTTACTACTTCCTGCTGAAGTTTCCTCGTAGTTTTATCCTGGGAAAAAAATTCAAGTGACCTGTCTCCAGAGTGAGGCAAAGCTCTACTCAGTCAAAGACCTGTAGCATCCTTAATAGGTCAGAAGGGTCCATTGCACAGAGATTTGCTCAGTTTGGGGCTCCCCAGAGCAAGGGAGACATGGACACACTGGAGCAAGTCCAGTAGATGGCCATTAAGATGATGAAGGGACTGGAGCATCTCTGCTGTGAGGAGAGGCTGAGAGACCTGGGGCTGTTCAGCCTGGGGAAAGGAAGGCTTGGGGGGATCTGCTTAATTTGTCTATCTGGTGGAGGAGTAAAGAGGATGGCTCTTCTCTGTGGTACCCAGTGACAGAAGAGGCAGAAGGCACAGCTCAAAATAAAGGAAATTGTGTTAAGAAAAACCTCCTTTACCGTGAGGGTGAATGAACACTGGCACAGATTGCCTGGAGAGGTCACAGAGTCTCCATTCACCCAAAGCCTGAACAGCCTGCACTAGGTGACCCTGCTCTGAGCAAGGGGTAGGGCTAGGCAATTTCCAGAGGTGCCCTCCAGCCTTTGCAGTCAAGTGATTCTCTCTCTGATGTTTTATGCTCCCTTTCCCTTCTGTGTAACTGACATTGTGCAGAAGTCAGCTGGGCCTTGACTGTCTCTAATTCTACCGATTCTTCCAGGATCAGTTGAATGTGAGGGCCTCCTTCCTTCTTCCTGAAGGGAGGTCAGTGGCTCTCTGAAGTCCTTAATCAAGAAAGGCTGCTTAGGAAAACACTTACCAATTTGCTTGGCTATGAGTGGGCTCTTGAGTCACTGAAGTCGTGAGAGATTTGAAGTGTTGTCTACAATTAATTTCATGAATACACATCCTTCTGATACAAGATGGACTTAAACAAACTTATTTCCTCAGCTGGGGCCCTGAAGTTTTCTTAGTCTGCTATGTTCAACCTTCTGACTGTGCTCATGGCCTGTGCTTTATCAAGGCTGGGGAGGGCAGTCAGACTGAGTGCTATACTTGAGATTAATTTTCAACTCTTTTAAAAGCAGCTGTGACTACGATGCCCAGATCCGCAGGCTGAGTTGTAGATAATTGTTCTTGCAGCACTTGTGCTACCTTCTAATTCATATCTGGCTGAGCGTAGTTTGATTGATCGAATGCGTGGTTTGGGGAACTGCTGCCATAGAAACACCAAGTTGACATCACAGCTCAAGAACATCTCATGTTTCTATTCCTGTTCTCTGCGGCTGGAATTTGCTTTCTCTGCATGCTCTGTAAAGCCCAACTCTGGTATTTCCAGAACTTGCCATCAAGTGATCATTTGTTTTGCTTTCTCTGTGAGGAGGAGAGTCCAGAATACATGAGGTGACAGACAGACATCAAGAGCAGTTTTCTTTGCTACAGTTGCATGAGAGGTCACTGATTTAAGATGCAGCAAAATGGAAAGGGTATACCCTTTCCATTTTGTATTGGTTTTTCTTAATAAAAATTACAGTAGGGCAGGTGTTGGAAGATGTTTAAACTGTCTTTATTTGTGCTGAGAGGTAGGGATAGGGATGGACTTGAAGAAGTTAGATGAGCAAATAAAGTGTTCTTTAGGCAAAACAGTACCAACATAGGGCTGAACCTAACCTACTTAAGCCATCCATGCCACTGAGATTATGCTAATGGAAAAGCACAGAAATAGCTGACATTTATCCATTGACACCTAATTTTTAGCTACTGGAATTTCTGGAAATGGGCCTTCTGGTACATACATGTCTGCAGGACAACAGGATGCCAGGCAAACTATGCCCATGTGCTTCTCAAGCCCTCTCTTCCATTTTGCAGTATTTAAAATACTGTCCCACTACAAAGGCTCTAGGAATGCAAAGGGCGATGATGATGATGAATATTGACCAAAACACGCTGAACTGAACTCTTCCTTTTTTTCTTTTTTTTTACAATGGACTCTTTTTTTTATCATCTCTGTTCTGCCTTCCGCATGCATGAATAGTAATACATGGAAACATAAACCATTCTTTAAGGCTATGCAGATGGAGATGGCTTTTGAAAACTTGTCCTGTACTAAACACACTGCCTTTTTCAGAACCTTCTGGCACTGACTGTTGCAATCATTGCCCTGCTTGCCAAAAGAAGTTCTAAAGAGAATGAAAAAGGATCCGTGAAGTATCCATTTTCTTTCCTTATTATATTATCAGCATGTACTTATAGTAGATTTAATATATACACAACATACTGTGCATAAGATACAGTTTTAAAGGCAGTGCATATCATTAGGAGTATGTGCTACAGCAGTTGCTGGTGCCTTAATCGAACTGTCCAAAACATTCTGCAAAAATCATGTCCTTAAGCATATATGACTCTGGTAGAAATGGAGAATTAAGCATTTCAGCGGTGTTGAAAATGAAATGTATAATATTTTGTTTCTCTTCAGTTATTGTCCCTTTATGCAGACAGTTCATTATAACTTACTTTACTGATTTTCTGAACCCAGATGAAATCCAAACCCAACTAAACTAACATGCAGATTTCATTGACACTTCCATGGGAGGTTGGTCACACTAGAGAAAGGTGGAATTTGTGGTTTGGTTGTCATTCTTCATTTAGGGTAGCTATCTGTGTTAAACAGTCCTTTAGTCATAGAATCATGGAATCATTAATGTTGGAAAAGACTTCTAGGATCATCCATTCCAATCATCCATGTACCACCAATATTTCCCACTAAACCACGTCCCCCAGTGCAACATCCACACGCTTCTTGAACACCTCCAGGGATGGTGACTCCACCACCTCCTTGGGCAGCCTGTTCTAGTGTCTGAATAATATTCAGCATCTAGTCCAATACGCCCTTTACTGATTATAGAGGAGAGGACTGGCAATTGCAATTGATCTTACTTCCCATTGAAAGGAAAATCAACAGGATTTGTCAGGGCACTTTGCACCATGTAAGTACCTTCATCTCACCAACGGTCTGGTAAACGGATGGACACACTTTGTGTCTGAAGTGCTTTATCAAACAAAAGTCGAAGTGAGTAACAATACATGTATGCAGAACATTAAGGAGTTTTCATTGCTAAAAAATTATTCAAGCTGCAATTCAGCAAAGATTTTATTATTAAAATCTCTTGGCATTTCCCACAGTATGAAAATTTCTGTTCTGTTTGTCTCACATTCGTGATTATTTATTTCTAAAGAATTTCTCGTAGCTGATGGGAAAATTCTGCTACCAGTCCCATATTTTCAGAAATTGAACATTCTTTAGTGTAAGATCTACTTCTTATCAAATAGCATTTCAGACCTGCGTGCCAAGAAAATTTTTTCATGTAATATAATTGTACGGTAGATTCTAGAGACCGTAACTAAGTTGGGATGACTTTGAAAGAAATTTGTTAGAAACTCTTCCTAACAAAGCAATCACAGACCTTTCACTTCAGGCTTGTGAATAATGTCATCAAAATAATTAAGAGTCAGAATATCATGATCTAAATGAAACAGGCGAGCCAAGGAAGTGCTTTCTTCGCCATTTAATGTGCAGGCATACAGACATTAAGGATTTGATCCTGCAGTTTGATAAGCAGACAAATTGTAGTCAGAGAAAACACACAAATTTGGATACTTAGCATGTAAGTGGTTGGATAGAAAGAAAACTTGATTTTGATGTGCTGTTGTTATGAAATTGCTCGTCATTTCTCCTGGGTTTAATTCTTTCATCCTCGGTCTAATGAAGAATGATATTCTGCAAGGACTGTGTTCGCAGGCTTTCACGTCTGTAGTAATTCAGGATTTCCAAACTGATCTGTGCTTACAGTCATGGATAAACACAAGCAGAATCTCCTGGTATCACACTTGAGAAGCATCATGCTAATCTATATTTTCAATGCAGCAAACACTTTCGCTGCTTTTCTGAGTCATCACAAAACCACTGAACGAATAGTGTTAGCAAATACACTTTCCAAAAGAGCTGAAGGAGAATTTCCCTTTTGGCAAGGAAGCTTGTGGACTTTCTTCTAATCATTTTATTCTTGTAGTGACACGGACTGAACTTGCAGTTACAGAGATGAAAGTAAAAGGTTCAGCTTTCTGCCCTGCTCCAAGGCAAGCATGAGGCTGGATGCTGCCTTCTTGCAGACTTGGGCAGAGTGCTCTTAATCTGCTGCAATGCTGAGATGTCAGCACTGAGGTTAGATGTCAGACTTACCTACCCTGTAAACTCAGCTAAGAAGGAGCTGTGTTTCCTGACATACACTTTTCCTTCTTTTTAAGGACTTAGTACTTTTTCAATAAAAATAAATTTAATTTGTGGCTACATTTCAGCTCCATCGGTTTGATGGCATAAGTGGAGCAATACCAGCTTTGGATTTAGAGCAGTCGTGTGGCTGCGTCTCTCTCTGAAGCTTTCATGTGGTCGGGTGAGACATTCTTAGAATCCCCAAACATTTTTGAAGATCCTAAGCTGGAGACATTCACAATTCCTCCCTCCCTTTCTACCATTAATCCTTCATGTTTTAACAAGCACTGAAGTTAATACAGCCTACACTCTTTCCTGTCACACTGGGCCCCCCTCCCTCCTTTCTTTCCCTTGAATAAAGCAATCTGTTCTTTCCAGTCCATACTCTTGTAAATCAAAGGGATAGATGTCAACACACACCATAACCAAGTATAAACTTCCTTTTTTTAATTAAACAGGATTTTGACATTTGGTTTCAAGAAGTGTTTCTTTGGTTTTATTTATTTTTTTTTAATATGGGAGGGATGTCAACTGCTTTTATTTTATTTTCAGTAGAAGCTAAATTTTGTACGGTACCTCATATAATCTCTTGCACAAAATCTTTCAGATGCTATTTTGTAGTTCAAGAGGAAATAACAGGGAAATAATACAGAATGTCTTGTAGTTTATGGGCTTTACAGTTTAGGGCTAACATTTTTGCTGAAAGTTTCCACACACAGAAATAATTTTCTAGATACAATTTCAAACATAATTGGGAAAAAAATGTATTTTTGTTGTTACACTCTCTGCCATTTATTTACTATCTCATAACTATTAATTATACTTAGACATTTGTGTGAAGCAGAAATATCCAGAATTATATCTGCTAATGCTAATAATAAACAAGATGCTTGGAAGGAACGTAGTCTCTATGTCAGTGTACAAATCCATGTATCTTAGCAGCCAGGGCCCAGTCAACAAGTGGAACCAGTGTTCTGATCTGATACTTCTGCTTGCCCACACTGATTCTCAGCCATTAATCAGATAAGAAAAAAGGACTTTATTTAGTATCTCAGTTCTCCTTTGCGTGTGTTTGCTCATCTAGAAAATATACACCGGAGTTTCCAGAGTGCCTGCTGCAGTATAACCTAGTATTTTGGAGGCTAGAAATGCCTGTGAACTGCTCCAATCACTTCTTCCCACTGACAAAGTATTGTTTGGAGATCCATCTGGTGTCAAGTGCAGGCATATGGCACCAGTATGGCAATGCTGCCTACGGGGGTGGTTTCCTGCAGAAGAGGTCTCGCTGAATGCAGTAGTTGTTGGCTATTTAAAGTCATTATTGTTTAGCACCCAGGTCTTTGTGAACTTGTTCAACTGGTGGCTGGGCAGAGTGCCATCTGAATCTATGGACATGAGCACAGGCAGCTGAGTCTCTGGGGCCTTGCAAACATCAGATGTGGGTACTGAGGTCAGGCTTCTCAGTAAGGAAAATTTAAATGAGTGTCTGTCCTAAGCATGTGTATCTGTGGTTGAAGGGATATGCCATCATTAATCCAAATCTGGGCTGGATTAAGCTTCTAAAATAAAAAACAGCTCTGCCAACCACTTGAAGGGGCTTGGGTTTGAATTGTTTGAATTGAGTGCATTGGCATGGAGGGAGGGGACGATGGCGGCTGAACAAAGCCACCACCCCATCTCCTCTACAGCACTTCTTTCCACACAGGGCAAGACAGCCATGGGCACAGGTCACCAGAGTTGCAGGTATCTTGAAGGGCTGGACAACATTTGTTTTTCTCTTTGCGGAGACAAGAACAGAGCCATGTTTTGCTTTGTTTCTGAAATTATGGTTTCAAACCTCAGTGTGATTCACAGCGCAGAGACTTTGGAAAAATGCAGGTGACCAAGCACTGGGGGTTGCTTGCCTCCTGAAGGTGCTGACAGCTTGCAGACACAGGTGTTCTGTGGTGCCTAGGAAAAGATGACATTGTTTGTCCCCTATTCTACATGCTGCTTTTACTCTGCGGGTACAAAACTCCGCAGGAAATTTTGTTCTGACGTGAAATTTATCTATGTACTGTGACCATATACTGTGAAACTAGCTGCTTCTGTCCTCTGTGCACAGAGCATAGGGCAGGTAAAATAAACCCAATGGAGAAACTGGGAAACTACCGTCATTACTGGAAGGTGCTGTGAGATTTCCCTAGAAAGATGTGGGAGAAGCACAAAGAAGGATATGCAGTTGTTTTAAAACCCAACCACGTGCTGGTTCCTGCTTCTTTGAAGTCAGTGGCAAAAGTCTGTTTTAAGGGAGCAAGACTACTTGAATCTGCAACCAAGATGCAGCCCGGAGGCAGAGGAGGCTTATGGGGAATGGTTTCTGTTGCTCTCCTTGTGCACAGAGCTGTTCAGACAGACTGGAGGCCTGTCTGCTGCTTTCTCCCATTAAGGCTAAGAAATTAATGCTTTCAAAGTTCTTAAATGAATGGGCTGGATCTTACAGCCCTTACTCATCTGAGTGCTTACATTAACTTTAAGAAAATAATCACTTTATTAAGTGCTATGGAGTGGAGTCCTGAAATTGTTAAATTCTAATATTTTACAGAAATTCTTCCTCAGTAAAAAAATAATATTGACAATTAAAAGAGTGTGAATGTTTCATCAGTTGACGAATGCAAGTTACTTTGGAATGACACGTAAAACTAGGAGCAGCGCAGAGGGCTCGAGTCCATGTCATGTCTGTAGGTTATTTTTGAACTTTATGAAAAACACACTTTAGCAGTTTATATCCTGACCATTCAGCTGTATTCTGGGATTCTGAACTCAAAAACATTCTAACCATGAAAACATAGCATTTAAAAATACTGTCCACTTGGCTTCTTCGCCCGGCTTCAGAGTCTCCCAAGTTTGTTTCAGACCAACTGAGAACTTTGTTGTGGAATGACTGTTTGAATTGGGGTTTCTTAAAATACATATGGAGCCTTGTAGCTGCTGTGGGGTGTACACAGCGGTGTAGCTGTACTATTTTAAAATCATCTGGGTATTTGACTTCATGTAAGAATATCTGTCAGCTTAGTTATAAGGAATGATCAGGGTTGATTAAAACAACTCATGAAGCCATTAAACAAAGAGATAAAATGTAGAACATGTGCTGTAAGGTCATTTTAATTATAATGTATGGGGGATCTGTGGAAACCGGATGGCAGTTGCATCGTAGCTGAGTTTTAAATCCCTCTTAGCAGTACCAAAGTACTGTTACTCAAAGGTGTTTTTTTCTTATCTACAAAATGCATCCTTTGGAAATGATGCTTGGGAACTAGCATTCTTATGACCATAGTGTGATTACTGTTATTAAGTGCTTAGGTTGGTAAGGGCTGAAATAAACAATTATATCATCTATGAATCATCTGGTCACTGGATATTAGACTATATAACATCAGATAAATGTATGAAAAGCTTTAGTAGAGGAAGGGATCAGAGATGCCAAATGAATACCCCTGAAAATTCAGAGAGAATAGGAAAGAAAAAGGTAGTAGCAACTTATTTCATCATCCTAGCAATTTTATTATTTTTGGCCTTATTGGGTCAAAAATACAGGGTTGAATACATTGCTGTATGATGTAAGTATTTCTACTAGGTTATTTTAGCAAAAAAAAAAAAAAATCTGGCTTGCAACAACGGATATCAGACAGCCGCATGAATTCAGTAAAAGCTATTTAAACAGCACATTTTCCTTTATTCTTATTAACCTAGTTATAAACATCAAGAGTTGGCATAATTAATTCCAATCGTATTGGAAAGGTTATTAAATCTCTGGTGCATGAGCTGAAACCAGTCTCTAGCTGCTAGAAATCATGACAAGGCATAGTAAGGCAAGATGACCTCACATCTGCCCACGTCAAAGTTTTTATAACTCCAGCCACCCCTGCCAGAGACAGAATCCTCAGCTAAGTAGACACCGGGTCTAGTTCAGTTTACCAGTTCCCGTATTCTCAGTTCAACAGTTTACTTAAATGCCTGCAGTATTTTTTTATGCAGCTGAAATACATTAATATAGTTAACCCTTTGTCGCTGAATTAAATGGATTCACATATAGGCATATCACCATTTCAAAAGGTCCAGTCATTAAACTACAACAAAGATTTGTTACCAAAGCTGATTGGAAATGATTGGAAAATGAGATTTTAAGAATGTGCCCACTAACAGCAACATTAACTTTCTGCAGTTGCCATAGAAGTTAAAGTCTTGCTCTGTGGTTTGTAAACAAACATCACTAAAACTGTCATGGAAAAATGACATTTGCTTCTGTTTGCAAACTGCCTTTATTAGTATGTGAATTCTCAGGAAATTATGCAAATACTGTTATTTTTGCTTTCCAATTTGCATGAAAGAGAGAAAACATCCAGGATCAATTGCATAAAAATGGGAAAGAATTCCTTGAAAAGAGAATGGAGGACCTGAAGGAGTTACACAGATTGTTGCTCTTGGCTGGAGGTCATTGGCAATTAAAGGTTCTGGAGATTGTTTCCTTGAGGACTTCAGATGTTGTATGTTATTTTAAAGAGACTTGAAGGAGGCAATTGGGGTAGATACTCATCTCAATGCCAGCCTGTGGAGTACTCTCCCAGATGGCCAAGGCAAGTGTCATACCAGTCTGGCTCCTCAGCATCCCCAGTTTAAAGAAAATGTACAAACACAACCTAGCTGTCATTACAGAGATGAAGAACTGCTTCTGCTCGAACTATGCAAAGGGAAGTGTGAGTCCCTCTGTTATTAGAAAAAGACCTTTCTGTAGCAGGGAAGTCAGTCGTTGATCCAACAAGACACTGCTCATCCAATGTTCTCAAGGCAGCACACCTTGAGGTACACTTTGGATGGCCTTTCAGAAACTCATCTGAAATTATTGGAGACTTAAATGTTAGAAGAGCAATATGGGAAGCAGTATCCCTGCTGGGAAATAGTGGGCTAGTTGGATTGACAACTGGTTGCTTGAAGTCCTCATTTTTGAAAAGGAAATATAGCACTTTCACATCGCTGTCATGGAGAGGTTCTTAGCATTGTTCTAAGACTTATCTTATGGTTCACATTTTCTTTAGGACCAACGCAATTACTCATTTTAGGATCAGAATCAGCTCCTATTGGCTTTAGCAGAGCTACTGATGTTCAAGGAATATGAATAATGGTCATGCACTGATTCTAAAATTCAAAATGCTAACTGCAGCAGGAGAACTGCATATGACTGATGAAAATAATCCTTTTCTTTTCTTCTCTACCTGTTTTACTCCAGTCCTCTGTGATGTCTGTCTGTTTTGCCCGCTTTCACCCAAACCTGGTTGTTGGTGGAACATACTCTGGCCAAATTGTCTTGTGGGATAACCGCAGCCACAGACGAACTCCTGTTCAGAGAACTCCCTTATCTGCTGCTGCTCACACGGTAAGGACAAAAGTCACTTCTTCCTTTCCTTAGAGGAAATAGTCAGCAGAGAAGTGAAGCTGTCGAGTCCTGTCTGCAGTGCTGGTTGTTACACAGATAAAACATAAGCGTGGCCCATGAAAGGAAAGAAGCAGGTGACAGAGGTGTACAACCACCTCCTGTGTTAAGCCATTACGCTTGATATGGGCAGGTCAGGAGATTGTACTCCTTTATGATGAAGATGACAGGAGCAGCTAAAACACTCAAATGAGTCACCTATGTGATTCTTGCTCTCTGTTGCCTGTAAAGAGAGTCAGGTTACTGTAGGGACTATGTGTCTGTCAGTCAAACGTGCAGGCAATTTAAATCATTGATTGTTGACTACTTGTGCAAGAGTTTGTCTCTTGAAACAGATTAAGCACCTGCAGTGATCTAACAGAATTCTGCTAAGTAGACACTTGTGCTTTTAAGAGTGTGGGGCAGCTGCTTCTGTTTTACAGCAGAGAAATTTTTAAATCCCTTTTCTGGCCTCCTACTCCAGACAAGACCATAGAGCAGAGCTTGTAGAGTGAGGGGGAGTTTGTTTCAGCAGAATGCTATGGAAATGCATTTTGATGGCACACAAAGATATCTGCAGATATAATGATGATTGCACAGGGCTCTGGTGATGTCCAGGAGATAAACAGGCAGAGCAGTACAAAATATTTGAAAAGGAAGAGAGTTTCTCCATACTCCAAAGATGATGTCTGTGGTAGAAGATGTTCGTACATTGCAAAATACCCATATTGTGCTAGAGGAAGAGATAAGCCTGGACTGCCTACAATCTGTAGTAGAGCTGACCTTCACTCCACTCTGCTCTGAGATGCTGAGCATCCTTGAGCTCTCCTCCTGGAGAGTTTAGGCTCAGGCAGCTTCTTCGTATGAGCTGGAAGGTTTACTCTGTGGGTTGTAAGGGTAACTCATCTTGGGACTGAGCTTGGGGCCATTTCTGAGTGGGAAGTGGAAAACAGACACTTAAAAGAGGAGAAAGATATAATAAAATACAAGTACAGAAAAATCTGCAAGATTTCCTGAAACATAAGAAACTGAACTACACGAAACAGTCCAAAAGATATTCATCTTGTTCTATCAGAAAGAGGGATCAGACAACATGATTGGCCATTTGCACCTCTAGCATCTACAGTTTTGTGATTCTTATTTTTGGAATTCGCAGATCAAGGTTCAGCTTTTATTTGATTGTGACAACATAATCCCTGGAGTTAAGAGACAATGTCTAAAAGCCACGTCATATGAATTAAAGATGCGGTGCAGGGCCAGTGTTATGAAGGGATGTCTCTCATATTAAAAAATGACAGGTGTGCACAGACATGCTTAGTGGGCCAGGCAGTACAAATATTGTTCCTTAAATTTCCACTATCATGAATGTTGATGTAATAATTTAATGATCTGTGCCATGGGTTGCAACTTCAACATTGCTTTTCATTTCCCTGATGTTTTTTGCTCATTTTATCACCGGTAGTGGTGTTCAATCTGCATGAAAGGGAACAGTCTCTCCTGGAAGTGCAATTTAGAGATGTAGTAGACCAGAAAACTAATGGCAAGAAACTATCGCTGCAAATTGAACAACCGGGACTCAAAATCTAGTGGAAAAGAAAAGATTAATGGGAAGTAATTTGTTTACATTCAAAAATGTCTAAGACAAAATTGTACCTCCCAGAATTATATATTAAAATAGTTTTATTATATAGAACAATATACGAAGTTTTGACAAATAAAAATAAATGACTTTCTGTTGTGGATGTGCACTTTATGTGCTGTTGCAGATTGGTATAAATAAGTGTTTATACAGTCTAGCATGAGGAAGCATTATGTTTTTAAGGAGTGATCAGATTTTACAATAAAAGAGTACTTACTTTTTGTTCATATTTATGAATCACTTACCAAACTGTAAATGAAGTCTTGGCTGCAAAAGGCTGGTTTGAAAGGTTTAAGTTAACTCTAGTGTGGCAATATTACTTGGTGCACTGCTAGTTAATGAGTTGAATAGCCAGTTTTAATTTGAACTTATGCCATATGTGGGGGGGGAAAAAAAAAAAAAGGATTTTTCTCTTTTTGTTCCCTCTCTTTGCTTATTTGAAACAAAGAAAATATGTTGTCATCACCAACTTAAACCTTCCTTAAGTTTAGTCTCACTGATTGCTGCTTGGATTCACCAGGAAAGACAGTTCTACCCACAGCTTATTCACTAATTTCCTTTCACACCCACCGCACATCTGCACTTGGGACAACAGGAAATTTTAATTAAGACAAAACCCTTTTGCATGATGATTTCATTTCGAAAATAAATAAAAGCAAGCTGGCAGCAACTCTTTGAGAGGAAGGAGCCTGTTAAGACTTTCTGTTGAGTACAGTTGGTTGTCTTTTCCATCCATTTTCCTTAGGTCTTTTCATTTTTGCCATGAGTTTTATTGTGCATGAAATTGATGGTTGGCCACCCTGATTAAAGCCAGACCTGGCACACAGAAGTGCTGCTGGAAGGACATGGCTGCCTCTCTCCCTTCCCCCTAAATATTGTAGCTACTCCACTGATTGCATTAGCTCCCTGCCACCTCTGTCCTCATCCCTTTGGCCTTCTGGAGGTCAAACACCCATTAATAAATAGGACTGTGTTTATTTTGCACATCGTTATGTGCTAATCATATTTAGCAATGTGGTAATTAGTTCACCACCGAGGAGCATGAAGGTCCATTGTAGGAGGGTAGTAGCATGAGAAACATGTTAGGGACAGACCGGGGTCCCACGCATTATCTGATGTCCATTTGATTGATGATGACGGGGGGAAACAGTTCATATGACAGTCTTGAGATAGAGAGAAATCAACATCAGAGGAGACCTTGCAATTTAGTGCTCTTTGATGTGTACAGGTGGCCTCTAAGCAAAAGCACCATTTTGGGAGCAATTGCTAATGAGTCCGTCTTTGGTGCCGTGCGCAAACACCGTATGTTCAAATTCCACCCTGCTTGCAATTAGAGCCAGGGGCATGTATTGGGCCTGCTGTGGTATCAAACCTGAGAGCTAGCCAGTGCCAGCTCTGCCTTTCGCTGCTCTCTACGTAGCTGAACTGCAGCTGGATCATCAAGGAAGCTAAAATAACTGCCAGTTCTGTCATTCATTTCAGTAGGACAGAATGCTAGGTTTCTAACCCTATGTGGAGTTGGATTAGAAACTGTAAGGCATCTCTTCTAAGCTTTGTCCTGATTTTCCCTGAATAAGGAAATTATTCGTGAAAAGCATTTTTTCTTCTTAGAGGCACAAGTCTCATGTGTACAACAGGCAGGGAACTACAGTTTGTCTTTGGTTGACTTGTGTGTATGTCTTACTCTAATTAAGCAGTATCACTTGTAGTGGTCAAAGAAAATTAAATCTCATTGCTCGGTCTGATTGATTATTCACTGCGGAGATTGCTGAACTTGAACCACATCCCTCATATGTCACCATCGCATATCAGATGACACTTCAGTCAGCAACGTTAGCAGGTTTCTTGGAAAACGAACAGACTGAATTTCATTACTGCATGCTAAGTGGAATTCAGCCTTCAACTGACCATGCTGTGAGGAATCAGGTGTGACACCCTGAATTTAGTCACTCCACAATTATAATGACAAATCTAAAAAGGTGTATTGGCCAACCCTGGAGAACAATGAGGGACTAGTTTTCATTTTTCTGTTGAAGTACATTTGCAAATATTTAGCATGCAAGCCAAATTCTGGGAGAGTTCAAGTTTTACACAGCTGTTTTCTTCAATAAAGTTTTCATTTTGATTCCATTTGGATGATTTGCCTCTTTCTGCCAGTTATTTTCAGTGCTGAAAGCCATCAGTAGAATGATACATGTCCCTGTGGGTGAAATCCCATCCACATAATTCAGTATTTTCGCAGCATTACCCAGCTGAGTTGTTTTATGATGAGGAGAATGAAACACTAAAAACACTTCCATGTCCATAACACGCCTCTTAGAATTGAAATTAAAAAAAAAAAAAAGAAGTTGTTAAAGTCCTATATGGCAAAAGCCCGGTCCTGTATTTTCCAGACATTATGTGACTACTTAATCATTCTTTACAATAAGATATGAGATATTAGAAATGTGTTTTGAAGATGTGAGAACGTCTCTCTGACTTCCAGTGTTAATGTGTTTCCAGCATCCGGTGTATTGTGTCAATGTAGTTGGAACACAGAATGCACACAATCTCATCACTGTCTCCACGGATGGCAAAATGTGCTCCTGGAGCCTGGACATGCTCTCAACTCCACAGGTGGGTTTGTTTTTACCTATACAAGAGAAAATCACCTTCAGTAAAGGAGGATACCTGCTTAATGGAACATAGCTCCTAAAAGCCAAAACCTCACATCTTATACAAACTAAAACCAGTGGATGCACTTGAAAGAATACAGCTTGCTTCCAGCAGTCTCTGCTAAGAGCCAAAACCCATTTCCTTTACCACAAATCATATAATTATTATAATACGTTAATACATAGGTCAGTTTCAAGTGAAAATGAAATAATCCATTTTAAAGCATGGTAATTACAGAAGTTGCCTGTGGTATAAATTGTACTTACTCTACAGTGTTGTTTAACAAATATGGACTAGATTGCACTGCCACTGAACACACCCTAGGCGCTGTGGGTTTCCAAGGCACAAAGTCTGAAAGCTTACTTTGTTGACTGCTTTCAGTATTTAAAAGGAAAAAAAAAAAAACAAACCAATGCAAATCAGAAGTTTTAGAGCTAACTCCCCCCAGCTCTGGAATGTTTGTTGCTATTGTTTTCCCTTCCCCCTCCTACCCCCCTTTGTATCAGGACTGAAAGGAAGTCCAGGAAAATTGTCCAAACCACTTGTGATTATAATAATGGAAACTAAACAAAGAATCTGGTGCTGAAGAGGCCCTATGGAAAGTGTTATCTTTCAGAGGAGTAGCACATTTGTACATTTTCTGTTCCAGCATATCACGTTTTTTTATAAACATCATAGGATTTGATCTTGTTTGAAAATGCTGAATGGACGCCTACCTGTGCGACCTGCTGTAGGGAACCTGGTTTGGCGGAGGGGTTGGACTCGATGATCTCTGAAGGTCCCTTCCAACCCCTACAGTTCTGTGATTCTGTGATTCCATTAATTATCAATTAATTATGCATTAATGTGCAATTACTCTTGAGTTATTTGCTTTTCAGTGTTGACACAAGATGTGGGACTCCTCTCCTCCTTAGCCATTTAAAGGTCCTTGTCAAGTTCAAGCTGATCATTTGAGTTCCTTTTACAGTTAATTCAGAGAGAGACCAGCACTTCTAGAGGACAACTCCAGTGTGTGAACTCCATCCCAGTGTGAAATACCACTTTAGATATTCTAGGGTACAGCACTGGACTTACATCTTAGGATGTAAGCTGCTTCTGGAACTCATCCCATCTAATCCCCTACTCAGAGTTGATGCCAACTTCAAAGTTTGATCATGTTCCTCGTGCTCCTCATAAACATTATGGGTCTGGTAGTTGTGTCCTGGGACTATGAAAAACTGCTGCAGTTCTGGAAAAGAGGAAGGGGCATCTAAAATGGCCCAGACATCTGTGTTTAGGAACCTGAATCCTTTGCCCTATTTCTCACTTAGATGTAGAGAAGATAAATCTTTGTGTGTTTGCTTACTTGAATACTGAATTTTCAAGCAGAGATTTGTGAACGTTTCAGTTCCAGAACTTCATCATTCGGATGGAATTTCCCAGATTCAAAACTAGCTTTCAACAAGGATGGGAACACACCCCATGTCACACTGAAATTCGGTGAATGGCTCGCAGTTATCTTGAAAAGCACAAGAGGCTTGATGTCAAGCTATGCACCGTAGCTTTACATTGAGCGGAGCAGTATTGCTGATTTGCATTAGTTTGAAACTTTCCAAAGACGCAGATCCAGAGCACTCATGTACAGCCATGGTGTAGGCTCTGGAGGAGATTCCACCACAATATCTGGCCATACCTAAAGACACTAAACAATGATCTTACCCCAGAAGATTTTTGTAGAAATATATGGTCCACAGGTGCTCTGCCAATGCATTTTCCAGGTCTTTTATTTCCTTTTTAATAGAAGCAAATATATGTGAAAGAAAAATATGAATCAAGCAGAAGTATTTCTCTATGGATTTGCAGCCCTCTCCTCCCATAGGGACACCCACTTTCTTCAGCTACAGCAAAAATCCCTCCTGATAAAAATGCTATAATCTTTAGCCCAAGAAGAATAGCAGCTTAGGCATTTAAATGTAGAAAGCACACACACTTAAACAGCTGAAAATGAAAATTACTAAATCATTCAGGCCTTTTGTGGGATTCTTGGGTTACACCATTTAGGCTGCACAACCAAAAAAGTTTAGAGTTGTGCAAAATCTGCTTAAAGCATACGCATCGTGTAGCCGCCACAAACTGCTCACGCTGGTTGTATTTGAAACGCACAAAAATGAGTATGCTGATTTACTTTGAAATATGGCTAGAAGATGACAATATGCTTTCTGGTTTGTAGCTTGATGGTGGGATCCAGAGAAAATATTTATGATTAGCTCAGAAAATCTCTGAAAAACAATGTTTAGAATAGCAGGAGTGACATGACACTGACTTCTGAATTTTGTTCTGCAGAGGGACAAATGTCACTGTCTGATAGATGCCTCAGGTGCATGTGATATATTACATGTGTTTCCTGACAAACAACTGATTTTAAGAAATGTTTGTAAGTAGAAGGGTATTTTTTATTAGAGCCTGGGGCTGGCAAGTATAGCCATTAAGGTGTTATCTTTAGTTTCTGCACCATTACATTTTAAATTCTCACCTGTCATCTCTGCCTGATTTAAGATGATGTTCCAGAGACCAGTGCCTTGCAGCCGCTCTGAAACGTCTGACACAGCATCAGGGATGGCAGGAGCAATGCATCCTGATTGTGACACTGCATCTTCTTCCACTGTCCAAAACAGAACCCTAAATCCTATGACTGGATCAGATGATTCCTTCTTCCTTTCTTGATACTCTGTATAACATTTAGAAATGAATTAGCAAAAAAAAAAAAAAAAATCCACAAACAAGGCAATCAAAAGGACAGCTGCAGAGTAATAACAAAGACCTATTTTGACAGGAGAGCATGGAGCTGGTGTACAACAAGTCCAAACCAGTGGCAGTTACAGGAATGGCTTTCCCAACCGGAGATGTCAATAACTTCGTTGTTGGCAGTGAAGAGGGAACAGTCTACACAGCCTGTCGTCATGGAAGGTGATTTTAAGCTTTTTGTTCTTCTGTAACGCTGTCTGTGCTGTCATGAGGTAGCCACATGTGTGGAGTGTGTTTAGTTTTTCTTCCTTTGGATGAGCAGGATCTGTGCTGGGACAGGACTAGGATGGGAACTGCCCTGCTTCATGCGTCTGTGTTACTGCCATGCACTGAGGTGCTTGGCCCACCTCCCTGTGCAGTCAGTGGGGAGCAGTAACTGCTGGAAGGTTTGACTTCTCTTGCCTTTTTCAGACATCCACTTGAAGAAGAGATGACTGGCGTCTTGGAAATGCCTCTTTCTCTGCCCTGATTATAATGGAAGCCTAGAGTGGTGGCTGAGGTGTCTGTGTTGGGGCAGGTTGTATCAGGCCCTAGGAGAAAGTTTTGTTGCAGGGTAATCAAACTTAAACCACTTGTAAGAAAGGGTAATCTGCTTTATTTTTTTTACCATTTTCAGCTTCATCTTCAGTCTCCACGAGCAGATAGCAAAGAAAAGAAAGACAGCACAGACGTGTCTGCGTGAGAGAAGAAGCCCCATATGAAGGGGCTTATGCATGGGCTTGTCTGACTTGCCCAGGCAGGTCAATAGTACAAAACATGATAAAATGACCAGGGAAAAGCTAAGTTGGACAAATACTTTCAAGTAGCATTTGGAATGATAGTTGAAATACTGTTTTTCCAAGTGTGAGATGCACCTCCTAATGACAAGGGTCTGAGTGCTGTGTGGCTAAACGCTGATCTCTCCACTTCTAAAGCTAGGAAAGTGCAAATTCACTTCCATAATTTAAACAAGTTCCTTATTTTGCACCCTGTAAACTTTCTAAGGCTGCAGTCAAGAGCAGGGAACTCTCACCACAGGCCTCTGCAGAGATCAATTCCTTGTGTTTGCTACAGTGATCTGCAGGGTTCTTGTGTGCTCACAGCTTCTGGTAGCAGTTTCATCCTCTGGGATGCTTGAGTGGCTTCTGTAAAGAGCAGGCTATTTCACTGATAGATCTAAAGCTGACCCCCTGCTTCAGTAGTCTGCAGATTCATACGTTACCACAGTCCTTGTTTCGGGGACCAAATGCACACTGACAATGGTTTAGCAGTGGTTCAAGACTTTAAGGCTTCTATTACATTAGGCATTACCCTGATAGGCTGTTTGGTGGCTGCTGGTCTGAATTAGTTTTTGGCTGCTGGGATAAATGGAGCACGCCCAAGGGCATTTCTCACATCTGATCTTTCAAATTTGCCTGGTTTGTTCCTGACAAGAGAAGGACAACTGATTTGGCAGCATTTGCTTACAGGATGAGCAAAGCTGCCCACTTTCTTTCTTACCCAGATTTGTACCTTACCCTAGGATTTGCTTCCTAGGGACACGACTGACTGCTGTGCAAAGTTATTTTAAAGATTAGAGAGAAAAAGAATTGCAAATGATATGTCATTAGCATCTTTGCATTTTTATTTTAATGGTTATTCCTTGTAATAATAGTGTACTCAGATGTATAAGATGTAGTATAATTATAATTTCTAATTACTTTATAATTATACATACATGTTATTTCAAGCTATAGTAGTAGTCGGTGTATGTAGAAGTCAGTAATGCAGGTCTTCAGAAGGAAAAGGAGCTGTCTCTCTGTGCTGGATCCTGAGCACTAAGTGTGCCCGCAGCAGTGAGCTGCTGCAGGCAAAGGCCTTGCTGAAGGGAGAGAGCTTTGCAGGTTAAATGGAGCTTTAAAAGGAAACAGGATTCTAAGAGTAAAAGAAAATGATGTTAAAACACTGCGTTAACTCACATTCTGAATGTAAATGTCTCTTCCTCCTGCAGTAAAGCCGGCATTGGTGAAATTTTTGAAGGCCACCAAGGACCTGTCACAGGAATCAATTGCCACATGGCAGTGGGCTCAATTGACTTTTCCCATCTCTTTGTCACGTCATCATTTGACTGGACAGTGAAGCTGTGGACCACAAAGGTGAGAAAAACGAGCTGGGATGTGATGGGTAATGCTACTTGTGAAAATGCCATTGTCAGAAATGTTTCACTTGGAATTGATTCACTGAAAGGCTGTTCTTAGAAAAGGCATAGTGTTAAAGTGAAACACATAGCCAGTGTAACTACGTCAGCCATCTTTGCCACGGAGCCTACCCTATAAAGGTAGTTTCATCTGGCTTGCACTTCAGTATTAACCCCAGTGTTGAGCAGTTTCACTAGCAAAGGAGAACAGGATGTATCATAGTGGTGGTCATCAAAGAATTCATCTAGCCCTCCTTGTTCAGGCTGAATTGCGAGGCTAATACCGTGTACCATGACAGTGCAACAGCAGGAACACTTTCTTCTGATGAAGCAACAGGGAGGCACATGTACGACAGTGCAGTCAATATTCTTCAAGAAAATCATTTCTGTAGGAGGCTGTGGTAGCCAGAAAGTATAACTCATCCCAGTGACATTAGACACCAGAGGCTGGGAGCAGGGAGGAAACACATGCTGGTACATTCATGACTTTTGTGAGTCTGTTGCTGACTGTTCTGTGGATGTGTCTATGTCACCTCTTACAGGGACAGCGCTGTGAACAGTGGAAGTGAGTACACAGGCCTGTGGAGCTTTGAATACCCACACTCCATCTAAGTATGTATAGACTAATGACAGGGTCATCAAAAAATGCAGGACAGTTTAAACAGATCAGCCTCATTGTGCAGGCTGAGTGGAATAGGAGAAGTAAAATACCTAACATTTAAGTCATCTAAACAGTTATTTTTGTCTTACATCAGAGCAGAGAACTGCATTTCAAACACCGGGCTTCTGTCTTCATCATTTCTTTATGTCTGCGTTTGGTTCACATCTTGAGCTGTATCCAACAGAGCTCCAGTGCTGGAAGTTGACCCCAGTCAGGAAATATCTCAGCGTGTGTTCCTCAAAGTCATCAGGGCTTGGAGATGCTGAGACAGATGCACAACAAATGTAAACACAGAAGTGATCAGAAGGGATCATGTGGCCGCCTTGTTCTGGAAACAGAAGCACAGTTACCTAGATAATAACTCAGTGATAGAGAGCTGGCTCAGGCTGGTGAGTCTGGTGTCTGAGACCAGGGAGTGCCGGGCAGTGGCACTGGTGGCAAGGGAGCATCAGACAGTTGAAGCTGAAGTTAAGTAAGAGGAAAAGAATTTGTGGGTACTGGGTGGAAAATGAAATGAAGGTACTGAAATACCTGCATTCCAAATATACATGTCCTGAAAAGTTTGGCATAAGTATCAGACCCTCAGCTTGAGGCTGAATATCTCACTAAGGGTCTCATCCTTCTGCAGCATAAAGGAAATTATATTAAGGAATGAGAAGGCGTGGGGTTTTTTTATTTTGAATGCCTGGGTTTTTGGAAGGTAGTGGCAATGCTAGCGCAGCATACTTTGGACACAGAGACACTGCAGTTAGCAGTACATGGTAATCCTTGTGGAATACTTCATTGCCAAAACAGTTAGGTCAGATGCTGTTCAATACAGTCAGTTTTCAAAGAACCAAGCAATTTAAATTTTTAATACCTCATCTGGCAAGAGGGACTTCCTGAGAAAGCTACTTGACCTAGCAGATGGGGGCAGGGATACACATGTGACACACTGCAGCACTGCTATGAGCTGGAAACAGTACTGCTGTACTGGCTCCATTGCCTTCTCCTGGAGCAGATCTGAGCAGCAACAGCAGCTCTAGGCTGCTGCACTGCTAGCTTCTGAGTTGTGCAGAACTACTCTGAGGCTCTGGACAAGTTTGTGAAATGCAATGTTTTCATCTTCTTCCGATTTGACTACTGCAGAAATTTCTTTCCGTATTATCTCTTGGCTGGAGTGAGTGCATATTTAGGGCTCTCTTTGTTCTATTCCCACAGACAGGAGCCAGTCCATCACTGGATATTGAACGAACCCCTCAACATTTTTGACTATCTGAAAAAAAAAGAATAGTATATTAATATGAAAAATAGAGTGATGTGGATAGTTTATGAGAGTTTACTCAGACTTCTTTTTTATTATTATCCTTTGGTTTCTTATTTGTAAATTTAACCCCTCTTTCAGCATCCAAAGCTGTATCACTTTCTGGCTCCTACCAGTGATGTCTACCTAATCCTGTGCACATTATCCTCTTTCGTCGTGAAATTCAATTCCTTTCTGTTTCACAGGTTCAGAGTCAATGTCCAATTGAAAAGTGAACCATAAAAGCTCTGTGTTTATATTGCCTGTTGATGTGGTGTAGCACCCTGGGGTGCTTACAAGAAAGGCACTTTCTTAGCAGGCAGTTGACTGATGGATTGAAAGCCCCGTCTCCTTTAAAAACTCTGGATTGACATTTTATAATCTGTTTTTGCAGTTAACACATTTTCCATCCCAACACAGTTCAACCAGGTGACTGAGAGTAAGATTTTTATTGAAGAATGAAGGTCTTGTAGATAATACTAATAAAAAGTTCCCATTATCACTCATCATGTTAGCCAATAATTAGATCCCTGGTTGAATAGTGAGCAACCAGAAGCAGTAGAAAAAACAAAAATGTAATTTGTAAAGATAGCCACTTGATAGCCACGGCATTACCTGGTTCCTGATGAAATCAATAGGACTTTCAATTTGAATTCATGCTATACCACATAAGCAAGTCTGGGATGCAGAGCTGTCAAAGGAAAGTCCTGATGGGAAATGTCTGTGGAGCTGTGCCCCCAATTGGGTATTTTCTGTACAATGCTTTGAAGAGGTAAAGTGCTAAGTGGAAACGCTAAGTGTTGCTAATTAATTAAGCACTAATCCTCATGAACAAATAGCATGAGGTTAAATAATGAAATGTAAGTATTGTTATTATTACAGCAATTGCTGTGCGGAGTGGGAATTTTTAGATATAGTGTCAAGGGACAGGAGGTAGCTTGGAATTGTTAAAGCATAGTTTTACAACAAGCTAGTTTCAGCTAATGCTTAGAAAATGGCACGTTTACTACTGAGAGTTAAATAACAGTCCAGTTAAACAGATAGCGTGTGTTAGTTTTTCCATCCTTCACGTATCTCTTTTATCCTTGCACTGATGGTAGATACCAATGACTGAATTTTTCTCCTCTCACATTTAATATCTAAGCCATGCTCAGATGGGCAGCTAACTAAAAGACAGGTTGGAATAACAGTAACAGTACTGCTGTATCCCCATCCATGCTTCTCTCTTTCTTGCCTAATGTTGAGAAATGATGGTGAGTGCCATAATCAGACAGATAGAGATGAGCAGACTGGTAGTAGGACCACTGCATAACCACCAGCAAGGACTAGTTGAGCCAGAGGGCTTGTGTGCCTTCCAATAGACTACCTGCTTTTGTGTCCCTGCTTAGTTTTGCCTTGCTGGCATGTGCATCAGTGGTAGCTCCCTTCCTTGTCCCTCCCTTTTGTCTTCTCATTCTTAAGCTCCTCTCTTTTGGTGTCCTCTGTTTCTGGTGTCCTCAGTCTGCAGTCTGTTGTGCTTTTTGAGAAACCACATTTAAACAGCAAAATTCATGTTTCTGGTCTATGTAGTATTTATGTAAATTTCTGTACCTTCACTATCTTTTCTGTCCACTCATTATTGTGGTATGAATCCATCCTCCTGACACTTGGAGTAAATGATTCTAGCTTGTACTTCAGCTTCAGGCTTCAAATACCATTGGTTTTAATTTGATTGTTTAACACCATCTCCTTGGAGGTCAAGCAGAAACCTCTCACTAGAATGTGAAGAAGCAAGTGTGGTGTTGTGAAAGATAAGTAGGAATTTTGCCTCTAACTCCTAACCTTTCTCCAGAAAGCCTGGCTAATAGGAACTGTTGGGATCAGCTTGATAGAACTTACCGTGATGAACAGCAGTGTAGCAGAATGAATCAGTGCATTACGTGACTGCGTGGATTAGTCACCAAGAAAACAGTTCACTCACAAATGGGCAATTTTTGAGCTTTACAGGGTCAAGCTGTCACTTTTTGAAGATAGAGAGTTACTATTTTTTGCATTACAAATACCACATATCAAGATATCTTGTTATTGGCTCAGATATTTTCTAGTATAATTTCAATCACATTCAGTGTGCAAGTTTTGTATTACAAATAGCATTGCCTGAAGTTAAAGATCCATGTAGAGATATCATCAAATACTATTCATGATAAAAGGACAGTAAACTTAGTGAACTGTTGCAACAACCTGCTGAATTCTTCCTCATGAAAATTGTTTTAACTGTAATTGGAAATGATGGAATTTACGACTTGATACAGGCAAGTCCCATGGCAGGTGATTAGAATGGATCACTGATTGGAGACACAAATGTCAGTGGTTAACAGTAAAGGTTATTTCCTCGTCTTATGGAAGATGTTCCTCTTCCACTGAATGTGCCATTATTTATGAACAGCTCCATGAGAATGTTCTGTAAGCCCGTGGTTTGGCACCAAGCCATGCTGCAAAGGACTGCCTGAGTAAGGTTGAACATGTGTCTTCCCTAAGGGAAGGAAGTGCTGTGATGATCTTCCCATTTTGCTCAGAGCTGTATCTTGTGTCTATGAACAACTCTGGATTCATGAAAGTAGGATCTTCTTGGAGTAACGCTTTGATTTTAATGTGCTGACGCTTCCTGATGAAAACCAGTTCTGTCCAGTTGGGGCCAGCCCTGATTCTTCAGTTTGTAACAGGAGCAGACTGGCCTCTGCCAACAGGATGGACTGGTGAAATGCAGAGGTTTCATAAAAAGGACCTGTTTGGTGTTCTTAAAGTGGGTGCTCCTACATGGAAGTAGGGTAGGCTGAGGGAGGGTGGAAGCATGCTTGAATAGAACTCTAATGTGACCAGACTCTTAATTCATAGTTTTTGCTTAATCCAAAGCAAAAATATTTTTTACATTCTTTCAGACATTATTCACATACCTTATCTTGTAAACACTTAAGTGCAGCTTTGAGCTGGACCGGGTAAAATTTATAAAGTATTATTACTTTCAGTCTTGAATGTGTTCACTCTAAACTTTCCTAAAGCTGCTGGGCTGTGTTTAGTCTTCTCACATTAGCACATGTGGCACATTAGATCTATCTTACTGCATATGAAGTTGGATCCTCTTGGATCCATTTCTACTTAGAGCTTCCATACCTAGGTTTCTCATTTAGATACTAATAAGTAACTACAGTACACACATTTTAGATACCTCTCTTGGAAGTACCACAACTTCTCTCCACAGAGAAGCCAAGGTCTGATAGTTGTAGATAACCCACTTGTGGAGCTTTCGATGGCTTTCTTGAATTTGGACAGCTTCAGGTCTTATTTAAACTGCAGATGCAGCAGACTTTGTCTTCTTAGCCTCTCGCAAACCGCCATCAGAATGGAATCAGCCTCTTTATCCCTCACCACACAGGTACAGCTACACCTTGATTCTGCAGTCAGAAAGGCGAAGATGCAAGCTGAAGAAAGCCAGGGTATGCTCCGATGAGATGCTAAACCAAACTACAGGGGTATTACGACCTCTGCCTTTCTGCACCTTTCACTCCACTGAATCTGGATGCAATCTAAATCTGTCTTTGGTGCCTTCTCATTTGGTTCATCTCAAAAGGACCCCAAGAGTTTAGGGTGGCATATAACTAACATTGAGAAGAAAAAGAGGAAAAGAAATAGTGCACTAAAACTTTATTCTGGGAGTAGGTAGACTGAATATAGACTCTTCTCCCTACTTTCTTCTTGCTGTGAAGTCCTTTTACTACTCCCACTCTCCCATTTGTTTTATGTGAGGCTCAAATGTTTAGCTCAGTGGACTCTTTAGCCCTTCTAATTTCGGACACGTGGCTGGAGCAGTCCCCCACATGCTGGATTACAACTCGGAGCTTCTTCTTGAATGCGCTCATAAGGCCATCACCTGCCTTTGACAACACTGCATTTCCAGTGTGGGCTTTTCCCTTTGATAAAAGCAATTAAAATGGCTAATCTGATTAATCACAGTCCAAATTTTATCTGATTAGAGGGGAAAACAAAGGGTAATAAAATAGCATGCTGAATTTCATGGCAATGGTCTCTCTGTGGTGCAAGTTCAGAATTTTGAGTTCCGTCCAAAAACAAGGCAATGAATGAATTTGCTTCAGAGCTCTCTTTCTGTCAAAAGGCCAAGCTGACTTGGGGAAGAGGGTGGGGTTGCCTGTTCAGACAGGATTTTTTTTAGTTTTTGCCCTTTACCTCTGGAGCCAGAGGTCTGGCTCTCATCCAGCCGCACAAAAAAGCAAAAAAAAAAAAAAAAAGATTATGTTTTTTTTTCTAGGTAATTTTCAAGAGTAAAACCAAAGTGAAGTCAGGTGGCTTGAAATCAGCCCCAAGTTCTTCACATTAAAAATTTCTCATGATTTTGGTATTCAGTGTAGCCGTATTTGAAAAGCGATAGGAAAATACTCTTCAGCTGGCTGACATATTTCATTTGCTCATGCCAGCCATGCTTCTCCTTTGTGAAACGTTTTGTGATGAATGGCACACACACACGCAAAAAAAAAGTCATCTAAAATACCAAGGCTATTTTTCCTGGGCTAAGCTTTATTTCAGAAAGCCCTAACATAAATCCATCTGCAGCCAGTGAAAGCATTATTTGCAAATGGAAAGTAGAATTTGATTTCGGGAGTTCACATAATCTGTTCAAAACAAAGTCGTGATTTCTTTTTCCCTGAAATCAAAATGCAAACCTCCCACTGACTGTTCTGTTGCAGAATTATATTGAAGGATCAGGCTCACATGCAGCAGCAAACCATTTCAGGAGAATTATCAAAATATAAAAGCCAGGATTTCTTCACTAATGGAAATTTTCTCCCACCTGCTTCATGCAGCAGTCCTTTCTCTGCTATGTGAGAGACTTTTGTTATCAGGAAAAAAGGGAACTGTATTCAAAATCCTACAAGATGGAGTTCTCTTCAATAACAATTAGCCTCAAAATCATTGCTTGCTGACCCATGAAAGCTCTGCAGGCATCCTGGAGGTGGCAGCCACAAATACTAATCTGGACTGTTCGGCAGACAGTGCTGTCACTTCAGGCCACGTTGGCTGCTCTGCAGTATTCCCCCTGCTCCTGCCTGTTTTTCCCGGCAGCTGGAACACTGAAACTAAAACAACAGGGTTGCTTGGAAGCTTAACGATTCTGAGTCCACATGTAATGCCAGGTCAGGTACTCTACGATGAAGCAGTATTTTCCATTAAAAAGAAAAATTGAATTTTCCAGGGCCTTGTGCTGAAGGTTTCAGTCAGATTCACGGGGGTTGGATCACAGCAGTCACAATCCCCTGGAAATGCAGCTCCATCATCCCACTCAATTGCTTGCACGTAACACAAAGCCATTTTCCTGTGCCCAGCTGGAGTGGCGGTGACACCGCAGCATAGGCCAGGCTGTGAGCGTGGTGGAGGAGCGGGGGCTGCAAACAGAGCAGGCAGACAGCCATCACAGCACAGTGCCACTGCAGAAGAGCCTGTTTAGCCCTGTAGTTTAACCCAGGAAGACAGTGGGAGCAGAGAAATGGGAGGAGAGGAAGGAGAAGGATCTCAAGATGTCGGTGTTTCTAAATGCTGGGTGAGAGATCTACCTAGTTTAACATCAGGCCTGGAGCAGAGAGACAGTTCTGCTGGCTCAGGCAGGAGCAGGCTCTGACGCAGGTGCGTCTGTCTGTCCTACTGGACAGGAGAGCACTGGCACAGTGATCTGGCTGCCCCCGAAGAACTCCATCACCACCAGCGCTGCTCCCAGAATATGGGATATGAACTGGGAGTGACAACCGGAGCTAAAATACCAAATCTGCTATTCTTCAGCATTTCACTTAAGCTCTGACTAGAGCTTGGTGATTGTTCCTTCTGTTGCTTTAGCAAAACCATACCTGCCTCATACATCTCAGCAAGTCCCTCAAGTGCTTCGTTGAAAAAAAAAACAAAAAAAAACAGAAAATATGTTTAGTAATATAAAGGCAGGAGTAGGAGCTTCAGAAGCTGTGAATCAGTTTGCCAGGCAGGGACGGTTAACACCTTCAACAGTGCTTAGAGCTTCTTAGAATAAGAAACTGAGCTGTCTTCTGAAGTAGGTAGAAATCCCAGCACAAATGATAGTTTTGAAGTAATCTGGTGATGGAAATGCATATTTAGTAGCATTAGATGCAGTGCTGGCTTGCTTACAGCATGTTTTAAATCAAAGGTGGAAAACTTGATTAACATTTAGTGATGAAGTCAGCAGTCTGAGGAAATACACAACCAATGGCAAATACCTGTACAGGTTTCTCCACTGTTTTTATCCACACAGCACCCAGCTTGAAGTGGGCAAGTGGAGCAGGAGCTATTAACCTCAAGCACTGGAAAGCTGTAGGCATAGTTTTTGCAAGTGTGCATGGAGTCATGGGGGCTCCAGACCGGGAATAAAGCTGGGTTTCTAAAATGCAGAAACAAGCATACACCAGCCTAGCCAGTAAGATCTTGTGAGGAAAGTGAGCTGGGGAGCACTGTCCTCCATGGTGCTTCGCCATAACCCAGTCTGCTTATTACCCTCTTCATACAAATTACCCTCTTCTTTTCTCAGCATTGCAAAGTTTATCTGTGGCAAGCAGGTATCAATTCATTTAATTTTACATTAGACATCGACTAATACACATATATATCAAATTCACTGAGAGTAGTTCCTCAGCTGATGTGCAGTGGTATAGAGGAATACCATACTTCATGCTTTCTTTCTTGAGAAAATAAAAAGGTCTTTTTCCATTGAGTAAGAGGAAAGGCAGGACAGAAGACAGCTAGGAGACCAGAGGGAACTGTTGTCTAGCAGCATGGCCTGAATGTGCTGCATTTCTGCAGAGGACTTAAAACAATTCAGGAGGATTAACCAAATAAGCAGTTCACCTGTCAGTGTACCTTCCAGGCTATCTCCACAGCTGAAAGCTCTGCTATCTGGCTTTCTGTTTCTCCTGCAAGTCAGGTGATGTCTGGCTTTCCAAGTTCTGTTATGCTTTTTCTCCATGCCACAGTATTAGACGTTAAGATCAGTTCTCATTAAAACAGCCTGTGCCAATCATCCAACCTTTTTTCTTTTGCTTCCTTCTTGTATGCTCACCCGTGACGCTTTGACTTTGAAGGAAACCACAAAAATGTAATCATCATGGTATCTCCAGACTTGGTCTGCTCTCTTACTCCCTTCCCTTTCAGTCTCACCCCTGTCCCCTCCTCCATCTGTAATAACTTCCACATGTTTATGCAAAAATATTGGACTTTTTTATTATTTACAATTAAGAGAGTCAACAGTTTCAGCATCTCTGCAAGAACAACAATTTCTAAATGTGAAAAGCGTTCTGCCTTAAGTGTCATCAACTTCTAGCGCTAGCACTACAGTACTTAAAACAGAGCTCAGAAGAGAGTAGTGATCATTTCCACAGTCGTTTCTAACCCACCCTTTATCACTGCTGAATCTAAAAACAAAGCCTGTTCCTGAGTCCAGAAATGCAGTGTAGGCTTGATTTACTGACCTCTGACAGTGAGATGGCACTGTGTGAGGCTGTGTAAATGGGCACAGGTGCCAACGTCTCAGAAATGGCAGAAAAGCAACATACACGGGGAGTCAGTCTTGTACGGCAGTGGTTAGCTCTCATCCCCCCTGCTCTCATTGGGAGGTCAGGATTTTGAAGAATTTTCTTCCTTACATTGTAAACATGAGAAGTGCAGTGCTTCTAACAGCAAAATTTGCAGACCTGAGGAGTAATAGCGCAGTAAAGGGCTGTGTTTCCATTTAGTTCAACAGGGCCAGGAAACCAATCCCATCTTGAAGAGTAATTATTTTACTAACCACGGACTTTGCATTCAGCATCATTAATCAAAGCAGAGGGAACTTCACTGCTCAACAACTTGCCTTAAAGGTACTGAATCATAAGATTTAAAAATACTTAGTGGTAGTATCTCTCGAGCACAGTACACCAATCATTGTCCTTACCTACTGGAAGACACTAAGCAACATATCACACATTGCAGTACTGAATGTACATAGGTCACAGCCCAGCAAAGTGTCCGGGGAGCCTCGGAGGCTCAAATGTAATTCAGGCCTGAATCTGACTGCTGGCAGGAATTTAACAAAAGGTAAAGGAGAAATTACTCATGTAGCTCAATTTAGTGCACCTCAGCTGAACAGTGAAATCAGGTTGCTGAAGCCGAACAGCATAAACATCCTCCATTTTCTTCTCCATTGTCGTCCTTGAAGGTCTGGCTCTGCCTGGGAAAGGTGGGGCAAAACTGCAAGTTATGAGTTGTATAGTGTCGGGGTCTGTGGGATAATGATAGCCTCTGGGGAGAATGCAGACAGGCTGTGCTGAGCCATCAGGAGTGTACCTGTAACTAGCAACTCTGATTTATGGCTTCTAGTGCTAGCTCTTCTAAAGCAATTTAACAGTTCCTGGGAATACTGTTTCTTCTAAGAGGTAGCGTAGTCTGAACTAAATCAGGTGCCATAAGTGTCCTGTGAAAACAGGAGCTATTGTGTTATCTGAAATTATCGTTAACTGACAGAAAACGGATTTGGGAGAAAAATGGCAGCCCAGAACAGGCAAAATTCCCATCAAGGTCAGTCAGTCAGAATAAATATTGTAGCCTCCGACTCCACGGTGAATCAAATGGGCTTACAGGAGTAGCAGAGCCTTATACTCAGCTGAGGACTTACTCCCCCGTCACAAGATGTATGCAAAAGTAACCCCAAACTCCTAGCAGCTGGGGGCCTGGGAAGGAGACTGCTGAAAGAGGAAAGGTCAAAGCCAGGGTACAGCTGTTTCAAGGAGTGTTCACCTCAAAATTCCCAGAGCCTTTTAGTTATCACTTACTCTGTCTGCATCGTTTGGGTTGGGCTGGCTAACCGGCAGCACTGGAGGGAAAAGATGCGCCTGGATTTGGCAAAGTAGTAAGGTGTCTGTCTCCCTCGGGACAGAGAGGGCTGGGCCTAGAACTTAAGGTCTACGAAAAGCATGGAAAAGCTCAGATCCTAACCTGAGTGGAAGTTCACAACCTGTGCCTATCTTGATTCCTTTTGTGCCTAGTCAGTTTGGCACCTTAGCACTTACTTTAAATAAGGACAGCAGAGCTTCACTTCCCAGTGTGAAGGCTCCAGGAGACCTTATTGCAGCCTTTCAATACTTAAAAGGTTCTTAAAAGAAAGATGGAGAGAAACTTTTTACAAGGGCATTTAGTGATATGACAAGGGGGAATGGCTTTAGGCTAAAAGAAGAGAGGCTTAGATTGGACATTCAGAGGGCAATGAGGCACCAGCACAGTTGCCCAGAGAGCTGTGGGTGCCCCATCTCTGGAGGTGCTCTGGGCAGGGTTGGATGAGGCCCTGGGCAGCCTGAGCTGCTGGGGGGCAGCCCTGCCAGCAGCAGGGGTTAGAACTGGATAGGCTTTAAGTTTCCTTCCGACCCAAGCCCTTCTGTGATTCTGATGTGTTACCTATGCTAGAAAGGATGTCTTCTCTTAACACCATTTTGTAGGTTTTTGTTTAGTTATTTTCTTTTTCAGTGAACAAATGTTGGCACTACAAGTTGCCACCCAGATGGGCCATAAGGTTTGTTGAGGGGCAGCCACGGCAGCAGCTACTCTGCTCAGGAACACTCTGGGACTGCTTCATCCAAGCACCCATAAGCCAGAATTTGAGCCTTAAAAACATCACAGCACCTGGTTTGGAAAGTTTCCGTGCCAAACACTCATGAATCTGTCACAGTTGCGCACATGTAGGAAAATCAAACTTGCTTAAATCAGCTTGCAATACTGCACCACACTCATGGCTGTAGTTAATCAGTGTAGGGCAGAACTAAGGATTTTGCCTATCGTCTTTAGAACAGGAGAAAACTGAGAATTAAAATGGGAGACAGTGCCGAGTGTGGTGTTACCACAGGTCTGTAGTGTTGAAGGCACAGTTAGAAAAGTACCTTTAGGTGGAGCTGACACCCATAGAAATTGTGCCAATGTGTAAAACGCTCCTTTCATGAAGCAGGCAAAGCCAATTTCTTTTTCCATGGCTTTTTAAGAAGTCAGATGCTAGTTAAAACCTGTGAATATGTATGCCTTCCTTTATATGGATAATTAGCTACTTTATGTGTGGCGCCTCCTGGATTAAAGCAAATTCTTTTATGCAAATAAGTAGTAGAATAAACTGGTCAAATTTACACATGGAAAAACATATCTCCTTTATATAAATATCTATTATTTATTTAAGCGAGTTTCTTATTTCTTAGACAAGTGCTAATTCCAAGACAGCTCCCATCTATTTAAAATGTTCACTCCTAATTGTTCTTTTAAACAATGCCTGTATACAAACACTGCAGACGAACAATAGATTTTGACTACTTGCTTAAAGAAAGGAGATGATAAAAACACGTTTTAGAAATGGCTTTTTCCACTAAATGCTCGACTCCCATCCCATTGAAATTGATGGCAAGTCTGCACTGATTCAGCAGGGCACGTTTTCACTCCAAACTCAGTAATAGATTTGATGCTGCTTTTATCAGAGTACTGTAACTTCACTAAAGCAGTAAAGATACTGCTTTAAACAATTTCTTCTGTTCCATGGAGCAACAGAGCGGGTTGATATTTAAGAATGAAAGCTCATCAAGTTTAAATTCCAGTTGTTTCATAATAATAGCCACATGCTAGTTATAGATTATGTAAGTCTGAAGTTTTGGTAATTTAAAACTGCTTTAAAGTGACCTTTACATAGTTCCACATTTCAGCATTTTCTAGAAGTGGTCGGTATCAGTCCTTACTCATAAATCCTTACATTAAAGGAATCTGCAGGCCTGGGCCCTTCGTTAGCAGGCTTACAGTACGGAAGTCCTGCAAACATTTACATGCGCCCTTAATCTCACTCATCGAGTCTTCGCATTGAAACTGACATAACTGCTCTCAGTGGGCAAAATCAGACAAGATGAAATATTCGTTTTTAAGAAAGGTCACTCTTGTTTTAATTATCGAGGACAGGATGCTAAGCAAGAGGGACCTCCAGCCCAGCGCAGTTGTTCTTACGTTCTTCTTTAGCTACAGGAAGACATAATATGAGAAACATTTTTTTTCCTATTGAAGGCTGGACAGGCTGGGAGCGCACACAGCGGCACTATGGAGGCTGTATGCAGCCCAGCTTCGTGCACTACCACTGCTTGCCGGTGCCATCCAATGATGTTAAATTGTTGTAGGTGCAGCACGTTTCCCACGTCTAAGGAAAATATCGGCCACCTGGCAGATGGCCACATTTCCTTTCGCTACCATACACTGTTGTGTTCAACGCCCATGTTTCCCTCCGTTAGATGGCTGACGGGTGTGAACCTACACTGGATGCTGTCTGTGAAATGATGCAATGTGGCAGATTGGCATCGTGGATCTGCACTGCCCACTCTGCATTCTGCTTCCTGGCTCACAGCTGTAGAGATTCACTCCAAAACTTCCCATGAAATACCTCTGCCCCTTCAAAAGCTTCGTCTTCATGTGGCCCTCAGCCCTGCAAGTGCTTGGCTACAGGCATGCAAGTAATCCCATTTACACGTGTAAGGAACTCGGTTGGCACTAGTAATACACTAAGCAGATACACGTGTGGGAATCAGGGCATGGTTAGGTAACAAAGTATTCCTGTGATATATATATATATATTTTCCTTTCTTTCACAAAACCCCAGCTTTGGAAAAGAGGTTCAAGCGTTACATAAATATGAGGTAATGACCTCAAGCTCTAATTTCACTTTATCATCACCTAAAACAAAACGTTTGGTACTCTTAGGAAATGCATGAAAACCATTAGGCCGTCTACGAAAACGTGGGGCCTGATCCTCTCATCGTTTGAAACGCCTTTCGTTAATTCCTGTGTCAGAAAAACCGCCCCGTGGAAGGAAGCCAATCCCTGCACCGAAGGCGTCGCTGCGCGGCGCGGGACTGACACAAAACCGGCAGCCTACAGCCACAGACCGAACTGATTTGTTGTTCGCAATTAACGATACGCGAAAGAAAAGCAATATAATAATTACAGCCAGTCGCTTCACTTTCGGGAAAAAAATACAGCAGTGGGAAAAAAAATACCGCGCAGCGCTGCCGTGCCTCTGTGCTACTTATTGTTTCCTGCGTGCAAGGATAGAGGCGAGTGGCGGAAGGGCCGTGCCGTGCCGAGCCGGGCCGTGGCAGAGCTGGCAGAGCCGCCCCGAGGCGCTGCCGGCCGTGCGCCCGGAGCTGGGGCTGCCGCGGGCGGGGGGACTTCAGCGAGGGAAGCCCCGTTGTTTGCATTTCTGTCGCGAGCGCCGAGAACACTTCATTTCTTTTATCTCTCGAGTTTTCATTATCATTTAAATTTCATTTTCCATTAATTGATCAGGGATTAGCGAAGCCATTAGGCGAGAACGAGACGAGCCAGACGCGATGAATAATTCATGACGGACGATTACATTTTATTCCCGCCGTACTTCCCAACTTTCCTCCGACTCTCGGGCTGCCGAGAGCGGCCGGGTCCGGCCGGCCCCCGCACGGCGCCCGGATCCGGGATACGGCCCCACGCCGCCGTCGCCGCCGCCAGGTGGCAGCAGCCGCCCGCGGAGCGCGGAGGGCCGCGGCGCCCGGCGGTCTCCCGATGCTTATCGCCGCAGCCGGGAGCGCGGTCGGCACGGGGTGCTGCTGCCTGCTGCCTCCCGCCGCCCTCGCTCGCTCGCCCACCCCCCGGGCAGCGCGGCCCGCAGCGGGCGCTCCCCCCGACCGGCGGCCCGCGCCGGGCATCTCATTTATCCCAGCGGACAGTGGTTGCCCCATTAAAGCGCGGTCCCGCCCTTCGCGAGGAGCTTTAATCTGGGGAAGTTTTATGACACTTTGTAAATGTGCAAAGTTTTTAATTAGACTCGCCAGACAGCCCGGGGCGGCACTAGCGCCACGAAGTCTTCATGCTTCTCTCTGCTTTACAGCACAACAAGCCGCTCTACTCCTTTGAAGACAATGCCGACTATGTCTACGATGTCATGTGGTCGCCAGTGCATCCCGCGCTCTTCGCCTGCGTGGACGGGATGGGGCGCCTGGATCTGTGGAACCTGAATAACGACACAGAGGTGAGGGCCGGGGGCGGCGGGGCGGGCTCTCACCCGCGCGGGGCGACGGCGCCGCCGAGCAGCCGCGGGCACCCCGGGCCCCGGGGCGGCCGGCAGGGCAGGGCAGGGTAGGACACGGCAAGGCAGGGTCCCCGCCCCCCCCCCGCGCCGCGGGGCTGCCCCGCTACCTGCGGGCTGGGGGAGGGCCGGCGGCAGCGGGCGGTGCGCGGCTGGGGAGGGCTCTGCCCCGCTCGCCCCTGCCCCGAGCGCCGCCGGGACCGCGGTCGCGGAGCGCCCCGCCTCACCCCCGACGCCCAGCGGAGCGGGGGGGAACGCGGCTGGCCCGCGGCTTCCTGCCCTCACCTGCTTTCCTTTGCAAAGTTTGCAACGTTTGCCGTGAAACCGAAGCGCGCAGACGCAAACCAAAACTCAGGTTTTCGTATTGTCGCCGCTAACTGCAGAGCGGGGAGAGAATGTCACGCCTTCACCTTTCTCTGATGAGAAGGGGTTCGTCGCACAGCTGTTGGCAGAGGCACAACGGCCGGTCCCGTACAGCTCTTTGCAAAAACCGAGAGTAGCAAGTCTCGTATTTTCACAAAGTCGTTTCCTAGCCGTGCCGAACACCCATCCCCACGTCCTCTTATTATTTCGGATCGAAAACAAAAAAGGCTGCAGGTGTGTCCTGAAAATATTCACATGGGATCTCCCTGTCCCCTAAAGATGGTTATGAAAAGAGCCATCGTGTCACCCGAAGACTTAGATGACCGGCGGTCAGCGTTCATAACAAGAAGGGAAATGTTTTTCCAGAGCTGGAGTGTTACGTATTTTTAACTTAATGGCGCATGAAAGTAAGAACTGGCAGAATGTATTAATTGTCAGTTCTTTCATTTCTAAAAAAGAGAAAAAGACTGCAATCGGCTGGCAGTGTTTCATGACACGCACCCTGTTTTCTACAGTATTGGGGTTTTTTTTTCCCTCGCTTTGCGTGTTTTGAAGATTAGTTTGTCCATTAATCCATCCTTCACATAAACATGATATACACTTCCACTGGAGCAAAGCACAGGCAGAGTTTATGGCTCCCAATGACTGGCGCTCACCATAAATAAGCACGGACAGGTAAGAGGAACCAGCACTGTGCCGTCAAGGGGAGCAGCGAGGCCTTTTGAAGTTCTCGAGCAGGAAGCAGCACAGCCTCCTTAATTAGAGCACGTACAGCTGGAGGACATACAGGAGGAGTCTCCTCAGAATTTATTTTGGGAAGGGAGGGACGTATCCTTCAGGTGTTCTCATTAATGCAGGCTTAAACACAGAGCATAAAACCAAGTATTTTAAAAAAGAAAAGAAAAAAAAAAAAACAACCAAACCTTCCCCCCCAAATAGCGAGGCTGAAATCATTCTCTGCTTGAAATCAACTGATGTTTTGCCATTTAATTCAACGAAACTGTAATTTCTTAATGGGACTCCTTGATCCCATTCCCATCAATAATAAGGTAGTATGTAGAAAACTGGTGGTGTGTTTTCAGTGTGTTTACGTATAAATACATAGGAACATCAGCAAAGAAATAAAAATTAACTTCAAGCTCTATCCTGCGTCTCTTCTGTTTGCAAGGCCACCCCTGAGCCCACAAATGATCTCCACCGTGAGGCTGAAATCAGCTCTCCTGTGAGGGTCAGGCTGAAGTTATTTCTGCGGTGTCAGAGCTTTGTGTTTTTATGAGAATTGAACTTGTGCCTCTGGAGGAAGAAATGCCACTGGGTTTCCTTACTGAGCACCGCTGAAGCAAACTAAAAAATCTCTGGAAACGATAGCAGTGGCAGAACATGGATAGGTGTGAGGTTTTGTTCTGCAGAGGAGCAGTACGAGGCAACCGCAAGCAGTTCTTTGAACATCATAACTGAAAGTGAGCATTGCTTGCTTTTACCTCTGTCTGGTAGGTCGTCGTAATTAGTTTATAATATTCAAGCTTTCTCTGATCGATGCTGCAGTGTCATTGTGCTCGGCTGTTTGCTGAGAACCCTGTCAGCACTTCTGTATCAGGAAATCCTGAAACACCGATTTTTGAGCTCGTTCCTTCTTCTTGATGCCAGACCTGTGATGTCAAGGTATTTGTGAAGACGGTAGGAAACGAGAGGTATATTAATGTGTAACCATCGATAAAAATCTCTTTGTAAGAATGAGATACGATTGTTATTAGTGGTACCTCATTTTGTTTAATTTGGGAAATAGGCCGCATTATTATTTAGGTGATATTTTTCAAGTCAATTAAGGAAGTACCTGGGTTTAGTTACGATACGTTACCTTTGCGTTTTTGATCTGTAATGCAGCTTTACACCACTGTTGCTCCCCAGATGTACAAAGAACTTTTCTTCCACAAACTGGGCGCAGCTGATCAAAATAAATGTGATTTCATCCACCCCGTTGTTCTCAGAATCTCGGTTTAGAATAGCCAGGATATTTGTATGCTGCATTCTTACTCTGCGGATCCCAGAAATGCTTTTTGTAGCAGCAGTGCAAACCATCACGTTTGACCTACATTTGATGAATTAATATAAAAGACATTAAAAGAAAAAAAAAAATTGCTTCATATCTTCATTCTTTTGCAAACTGAATAATGCTAGTTCAGGGATCGGAATGTGGGGTTTTCAGATTGCTTCCGTACCATTTCTTTTCTTGATCAAGCTTGGAGAAGGTCCCTAGGCTGCTGCTGAGTCTTGTTTGCCTATGGGCTGGTATTAAATTGATCCATAGGATTGCTTAGTTCTCTCTTGTATTCCTTTCAAACTCATTCTTGCATGCCATACCTTAGCTTTGAAAGTGTGAAGATGGTGTCTATTTCTAGAAGCAGGTGAAAGATATATTTACAAGCAGGTTTTGTTGTTATATAAGCAATATATATATATGTATATCTATATGTAAAGTGTGTTCTTAGAATGCAGGTTCCCCTGACCACATCTTTCTTAATCTGTTACCTGTTTAATTCTTGCTTCAAAATTGTTCAGAATCTGATACGGACCAACTTCACAAAATTCGTGAAGTATTTTAGATGTGACTTTAGAAACATAATGCCGTCATTATAAAATAAACTCGTATCTTTAAAATCTAAAATAGGCATGTGCAATTTAACTTATCGCTATTCAGAGGAGATAAATCTATTTTGAGATACGATGGCTCAACTGTATTTCTCTCTATCACTGGGGAAAGGGGTTCTTTATTTAGATTTTTGAAGACTATTTCATGGTTGTTTCTTCTTTCGTCAGATAGCTTTGTGGAATATTAATAGGACTTCACAGAACCATCAGATTTGATTTAAAAAAAAAAAACAAACAAAGAACAACCCCATGGGCTGTGTCTTGTGTCTGTGGCGTGCGCACTGCTTCTTTTTATGTGGAACGCTGGAAGAATGCTGCATTAACAGGAACAGAGCAGTCCTAGAGCCAGAGATTTCAGCCCTCTGAAAGATTTTGTTTCAAAAAAGCAGCGTCCTAAATGCACGCTGTGTAGTTAGTTCACTTGAAAGAAATCGCAGAATCGTATCTTTGATCTGCAGTTTTCTGTGAAGAATGGCCGGCTGGTGGATTTCTGCTCTCAAAACGTGGTGCTTTGTCATTGTTGGAAGAATCCCATTTCCAAATGTTAGGAAATTAATTTTGGCTGAAATTAACTGAGCTTGTTTGTTGTTGTTTTTTTGTCGAAATCGGTGATCACAGAGCAAAACATGCTTGTTTTAAATGTGATTTTTGTCCCAGCTCGCACACTGCCATTGCCCATGGCAGGGCTGCTTGGGCAGGGCCCGGCCACGCTGCAAGGAGAGCAGGCCAGCAGCGTGCTTTGCCTCTGAACTCTGTATGTTTTCTCATTGTTGTCTGGCACTATTTGTACATCATCCTACAAACAAAATCCTTTTTTATTTCTGACACGGGGCTGTGCAGCCCTTTATGGGGCAGGCGGCGCAGCCTGCCATGCTCTGAGCTGAGAGGCACTGTGAGGTTCTGCAAGCCTTGGTCAGTTCCATGAGGAGGAGGAGCGGGGTCTCTGGGTGTAAAGGCACAAGACGAGCAGCATGCCAGTGTCCTGCTGCTACTGCAGGGTCCGTGTGGTCCCAGCAGAGCCTAAGGGAACCCGCAGAGGCTCAGGCTCCCGGCCTTCCCTCAGCTTGAATTGCACTGAAGGCGTTGGAGCTGCAGGAGGGAGATTGGCAAGGAAGCCCTATGGTGTTTGTTTTAAAATCATTTTTCTTGTGGATTACTGGACCTGTCTCACAACTGTAATACAGAACTATAGCCCAGGAACTTAGATGAAGTCAAGAAAACTTTTCTTTTTGGTTAACGTTGTCGGTCTCTCAATTTTCAAGCAGGTTTTAATGCCACCCTCAGTCTGCTCATTTCCCTCTTGTGCAGCCGCCTGCCCACGACAAAGACCCTTCTGGTCCCCACTGGCTCCTGTCCAGCTGCCTCTGCTTGCTTGGACTGTTCTTCAGCTCCACTTGCAGATCGCACGGCATCCCCTTATCCTTGTCCGCACAGATTGACCTGCTGGAGCAGCCACTCTTGCACCTGCCATCCTGTCCCATTTGCTCTGACCTAAAAAGCCTAAAAGCCAGAAAGCCTTGCTCAGAGGCTGCCATGGTAAGCTGCAGGCACCTTGCTCAGGCAGGTTCTCTTAAAGGAGCTGGATGGAGCACTGAAAGGCTTGCAGGTCATTGACATTCAGCTTATGAGGTGACCTAAATCAATGGAATGATCTACCTACGTAGGACTAACACCCACACAGTTCCTTCCTCCTGCAGCTCCTTTTGATGCCCTCATTCCAGAGTAGATTACAAATACTTCTCCTAAGATCGTGCTCATTGCTTTATTCATCCCATGTTAACCAGAATCCTTATGTATTCTTGTGGATCGCCTGCTCAGTTTGTTGGTTGACTTGAGGAAGGGAGGGAGTTTAGAAATTAAGCAGCATCCTTCCAGGTGTATTTAAACCAGAAGGCGGCTCCCGGGAATATAGGGATGTAAAAGAGGATTGTGGGAATATGTCGTAGGAGTTCCTAAATGTCTGCTCAGCTGTTCTCACCCTGCAGTGATTAGCTCAGGACTCTTAACTAATTCCTGAGCTGCGGCCTCAGCACCTATCTACCTGCATGGACTCAAAGGGCGCGTCAGCATGAGTGCCGGGATTTGTCCGTGGCAGTCAGGGTATTCGGGCCGTGCTGAAGTCAGAGTGGGACCGAAGCCAAGTCCTGCCCTCTGCTGATTCTTGATCATAAGTCAGTGAATTTAGAGAAAGAAGCAGATGCGGTTTTGCATGTCTCCTAAGTTAAGGGGAAAAAATTGTTTCATTTACTGCCCTATACAGTGGAAAAGTCTTCCCTGCTCATTCCAAGCAATTCCTTACATTTTTGGGTGGTTTTTTTTAGGCACATGTGATTGAAGAAACAATGAGCTTTTTTTTTTTTCTTTTGCCCTCTACCTCCCCTCCCCCCCCCCCCCCCCCCCCCACAAGGGACTTGTGACTCACCCAGCTAAATGGGATGTTAAAAACTGACCCCTGGGTTTGCGGGCAGAGTGATTTTATTGTCCTTTCTGTTCCTATTGTTTCAACAGGTTCCCACAGCCAGCGTGACAATAGAAGGAGCTTCTGCCCTCAACCGTGTCCGCTGGGCCCAGGCTGGGAAGGAGGTGGCAGTTGGTGATTCAGAAGGCCGCATATGGATCTATGATGTTGGAGAGGTATTAATTTGATTGTTTCTCATGCTCAGCTTCTGCAGTGTACCACATCCAAATCTGAGAAAAGATCTTGCATTGTTAGGGGTGTAGGCTGTCTCCAAAGAATATGCCACCTGACTTTCAGTGGAGTCCCTATTACTTCTGGGTTGCCAACAGTGTGTAAGTTGTAAAACAACCTTGCTCCCTTCACTAGTGACTGTCAAGAGGGAAGTCTTTTTTTTTTTTTTTAATCTTCAGTATTTTTAATGTATATATTTTTAAATGTACAATTAGAAGAAGGTGGAAACGAACACAAAGAGGAAAATACAGGTGCAGAAGGAAACTCTGTTGTTCTGAAGTTAGCCCTGTAGGATTTACCTTTTATTTTCCAGCATCTCTTATCTCGTGACTGGCTTATTGTTGGAGGCTTTTCTCAACGTGACATGCACAGATCAAGCCTGTTGTTTTAGTACTGAATAATACTGGATATGTCTGAATATGTGCAAAGGTACTAACAGGGGGAAACGAGAGGTGTCATTGTGGAGGACGATAGCTGCTTGTGTGTTGATGAGTATGTAGGTGCTGAGAAGTAGCAAGATGTGTATTCTGTGTCTAAGGCTGCTCTCAGTTCACCCTACTACGTATTATAAAAGCCATCTAAACTGCGGTATGTTTGGCACTGATGGAATCTACCTCTGTTTTGATGAATAAGGTATAAAGTGTTCTGTCAGCATTACAATTCCTTGGAACGGTTAAGGGCGAATCTCTGAGCAATCGGCTTTTATGTAGAGAATTTGTTTTCTGTCATTATCTGTGATAGGATACTGAGATAGCCATCTCTACACAGTAGGGAAACATTATGGAATACATACAGAATTATCTGTAACTCTCATAAAGTGATTTTATGGCCCATAGCAAAATTGCTTGTGCATGACTCATATTTTTGGATCGCATTCGCTTGTGAGGGAGTTGCCTTTCCTCACAAATGTTTGCTGAAACTCCTTGCTGTATTGTTAGCATAATTTTTAAATTGTCTATGGTTGCTGCATTCAGACTTCCACTACAACACTGGCAGGTCAAGCTGTTTTTATTTATTTTTCACTGTGCGTGACTATTCTGAAAAGGTATTTTTTTGTCTTTGAAGTGATACAACAGGCTATGGAAATGTCTCTGATGATAGAGCAATCTGATCTTGTCTGAGAGTCTAGACGGGCTGCAGAAGTATTCTCTTTTTGCATATCCTACACCAAACCATTCATAGAGTTGTTTATCCCTGCAAGCTCACCCAGGAGAAAATAGATTTACTGTTACTGTGCAGAGGAAGTAATATTTAAGTTTTTGGCCTTTTCCTCTGTATAATCAGAACTCAGCTTGCAAAATGAGTCACAGTGACCAAGCTCAGATCAAAAAGAAAGGCAGTTTTCTATTACTTGAAAAAGAAAATAGTGTGAGTCTAGGTCGGTGTCAGAGTAACGTGTTGTACTTCATGGATCTTGCATGATCTGCCTATGCGGAGCCCCAGAGTCTCCATCTCAGCTCCATGTATGCTCACACAGATGGATGGATATCTATCCACATAGCAGGTTATGGGCCACTGCCACACCTCCTCCTTTTTTGTAATGAGGTATTCATTAATTTGTTGCGTATTTCATTTTGGCAGTACCAGTGTGCAATAATTCCTGATTCAGATGCTACCGGCACTGTTGTGTCGTTAGTGGCCCTTGCTGGTTTTAAAAAGAAGAGTGCTCAGCTGTTCTCCCGCACAACTCTTGTTGCTATAAAGCCTTAAGCAAGGTGCGGAAATACTTTGCAGTTTGAGAGTGTGGAACTGAGGACTCTTACACTGAACAGAAGCCTCTTCACTTTATTTAACCCTCTGTGTGAGTTCGTAAAGAACTCTGATGAGTTATTTCATGGTTAGCTGTCCTCAGGCAAGGAGCACAGTGAATTTATACGTCTTGTACTTTTGGCGGTGTCTGACAGGAATATGACAGCCACATAAGCTCCTTTTTTACTTCATTGTGCAGACACCAGACAGTTTCTTCACCCAGGTGTCATCCTCCTTTGACTTCCTTTTTGCGCAAGTTTGATTCAGATACAACTGAGCTGGTCCAGCAGTTGAGAAGGGGCAGTTGTACTCCCCCTGTCAGCCAGTCATCCCTAGCATATCCTTTGCTGTCCAGTTTTTGTTCTGGTAATAGTAGTATTTGTGAACCCACATAGCGACGAGGGAGCTAAATCAGCAGAGAAGAGTGGATTTGTTTTGTTTTGTTGAGGTGTTTTGTTCTGTGTTCTGGCTAATATGAGAGCACATAAAGCATGAATGACAATGTAAGGGCAGTGATTTGAGCATGTGGCTGGGAGCCGGACTGTCCAGCACCTGGCAGTGCCAAGATTTCACATTTGGCTTGGTTATGTGATATAGCCTCATGCTCAGCTGGGGCAGCTGACCTTTCAGCTCTGGTGTTTGACCTATGTTCTCCAGCACTAAGTTTTGAAAAGACCTCATCTGTGGAAGCACTCATCCCTGCCTGGCTGATAACTCAGTGGCATCCAGTTATTTTAAGGTGCGTTTCGATTTAAGAAGGTGAGTATGGTTACTTGCATTAGAAAGTCAGCAGGTCACTTTACAAAAGACCCCAAATACTCTCACCAAAACCATTAATGCTCCACTTCTATGGCACGTTTTTAAAACTTTTCTCATGGCTGATCAAAATACCACATCAGATGAACTGCCAGTTCATAAAACTCTGGCTCTATCAAAAAGATCTGGTTAGGTAAGTTACCGTGTTTCATTATAATACAACCTCTTTGAATTTCACGTTACTATATAAGCAGATTTTCTTACCTGCTTGAGCAGAGCTGACTCGAGGTATTTTAATCCAAACAAAACATCAGGCTATAGTATCATTAAGGAACAAATTGAAATGATGGGAATTTTTACTTTGGTAGGGTCATCAGAGTTTTTTAAACCTAGGGAACAGTGAAGATTACCGCTATTAACCCATGCAGTGTAAAACTAACATCGTGTGGCCTAAAGTGAAAATGTAAGACTCAGAGCCTAACTTTGCATCGTTTGTGGAGGCAAGGACTTTGAGATCAGGGCTGTTTTGCTTGGATTGTGTAGGATTTGGCCCCTTTTTAGCATGCTACGTGGTTAAAGTCTTCATGACACAAGAAATGGCAGACATGAAGACCGTGGCAGAGTCCATGATCAGGGAGTTAAAAATAATGGTGACATTTTCAGTTAGGCTATGTATGTTATCTCCTTAGAGTGTGTACTTTTAGTTGTTTGATTTTGGCATCGTGTCTGAAAATAACTGAACACATTTATTTTCACAGTGAGGGGTCTATTTTCTCCTCAATGCGTGCGCTTTATGCCCATTAGCATTAATGGGAGTTATACACACACTTCCAGGGGAGAAGAGACTTAAATAGTCCATATAGATGTGCTCTTGTGGATCAGTAACCACTGATTTAAAGACGCTGAATTATAAAATAAAAACCGAAACAAACAACAAAAAAATATAATTCTTTCACTGCGATGCGATCTTAAACCTAAATTACAAGAGGGTGTAACCTGTAACTTTTCATGCACTTTACTCTCTGACTGATCTAAATGTACAAACCTTTGCTGGTCTGGAAGCTATGGTGTTAGTACGTAAAATGTATTTTGGCTTATTTTCTGGGCAGCAAGTTTTCTGTATGGTAAAAGTTGATTTTAACAGAACATGGGCCACTGACTGTAGATCTATTCACGTGCCTGGATGATTGATAGTTAGAGCTAACTACTGTCTCTTTTGTACATATATTTTCTAGACAGCTTGCTCCCGTTTTGCATGCTTCAGTGATGTTACACAGTTGCCGCTGTCATAAATATTCTCTAACAACCGTGTTTGTTGCTTACCTGGCTTACTGAGAATACCATTTGCACCTTTGATTGTGAAAGAAGCAGCTTCTTTTTCACCCTCCATTCTTTCTTATTTTTCCCATTAATCTCTTACAGGTTGCATTTTGTTTGCATTGTGAATGGATAGATAAAAACTGTAAATCAGTGATTTGTTATTTGATTGTTGTAGAATATAAAGTAAGTTTTCAGCACAGTATCGGAGAGTTTAAAATTGTAATCAGGAGGAGCTTATTACTGTACATTATTCTGTTAAATTATTTGCAGGATAAACTTGCATCTGTTCCGTGGCGTTTCAGACAGTTCATTCTAGTCATGCTTTTAAAGGATGATGAGTATGGTGAAACTGGAGAAAAATAAAAAAAAGGTTTTTCCCAGGACCATCCCAGAAAGCTGGCTCTGCCAAAGGAAGCAGTTAAATGGGTCTCTTCGAACAGTTGTTACCTCTGTTGTTTCTTGCACTGAAATCGGCTTCATATTGACACTTACCTGACTCCGTTAGGTTTCGGAGTTCATGTCTCCATAAGCCCCGTTAGGGCTGTTTGCACACTTCCCTATTTGCTCCATGGTGGATGTTAGTCCTGTATCTCATGTTCAGAGGACGTGACCAGTGAAGGAGGAGCTGGCAACTGCCTAAAAGATGTTGATGCAGTGGTGCCGTAAGGAATATCCTGTTAGTTCCGGTAAAATAATTTGCTTTGATTTTAGCTGCCTTCGGAAGCTGTTCTCAGATTCTGAGGGTTCAAGACAGAGAGAAATGCGTGTTCATGACCTACTCTCACATTTCAGAATGGCTATTTAGTCAATTATTTTTCTGGCTAGAGTAGGGAAGGGTTGGTACTTTGTACTCCTATCTTCAGATCCCCGTATTTCACTATAGATTTCATACAAGAAACATACCCAGTGTCTCTTCCATGCAGTTAAACTGCTGTAGCCTGGAGAGAGAAATATGAAACTAGGTTTTCTGTCATGTACTTATCCAGGTAGATTTTCCAGTAGGTTTACTTTTGCCGTCCTAAAGCTCTTGTAGAGCATGTATCGAGTTAGGAAATGTTTTACCACAAAAACAAAGCTGAGACTTGACATAAAGTGTTTTATTTTAAAATCTGTGTTGAGTTACAAGTATTCTTGGAACACGGAGAAGTGGCTCACGTACATATCGTGAAGGCAAATTTGAGCAGTAATAAGGGGTTGTGCTTACAACCAAGTACTTTTCAAAAGCATACAAAGATCAAGTAAGATACAATAGTTAAAACAACAGACACAATCCAGGCATAAAGGGTGATTGAATAGATTGCGAGGCAGAGCCTGCATTTCTCCGTTGATATTTTTGCTATAGAGGCTGCAGCATTGGCCTCAGAGGATTTTAAAAGCATGTTTTAACAAAACAGAATCACTTAAGAGTTGTTGGAAAATGCAGAGAACTGGGGTTTTGATTTGCTTCCCCTCCGCCCCCAGTTTTCTAATGTTCAATCTTGAGAGACTTTTAGAACTGGAAGCTTGTAGAGATGACATAGAAGAAGGCAATGAGAGCAAATTAGAAACTCCAGCTTTTTACTTAAATAGTAACTGAAATATTGAACAGAACAAGCTCTTTGGTCCTCATCAGCTGAATTTAGACTGATATAGCCAGTATTCACAAAGGGATTTTTGAAGTAGGTTAAATAAGAACTGCTTAATGAAAAAAATGCACTAGTTTGAAATCAGTCAATTTAATTACTGTGTTTTATGAAGGCCATTACCCATTGCTGATTACTAGGGTGATAAAATCTTTAAGCTTTGGTAGCCTCCATAGGGGGTGAGCCGATCTAAGTAGAGCAAAGTCCAGTCATTATCACCCTAAATACTTGTGTTTCTCATTACAATATTCATTACTTTAGGTTACTGTGAATGCTTTGAGGTCTTTATGTAAGCACTGGTTTCTTCTCCTGTAGAAAAATAATGTTGTGCTGATAAGTTTAAATCAAACATTTAAATACTTGTACACTTAAAAAAAAAAAAAAAAAAAAAAAAAAGACTATATCCCAATATATAAATACATACATTTATGGCTGTGAGTCCCCATATATGTTCATATTCATGACTGTGTGCTTCTTACTGTAGCTTGCTACTAGTTTGATAGGAAATGGAGACAGATATCTGTTGTCTTGTTTTATTCAGTCTGTTTTGGTACTTAAATGAGCTTCTTCACAGCAGACTGGAATGAGGTTTAATGTCCCTACTAACAATCTCTTATTAGGGAAGTATTTTTCAAGAGGAGAATTGAGCTATGAAGTCACTGAACTGACCTACCCAGTACCAGCAGATGAGGGCTGCAGCTGTTTGTCTCCATGCCAGCCTAGGGCCTCGAGCTTCCCTTCTCTGCTGCCGTTTGCAGGTCATGGTGTGCTGCTGCCCCTCTAAATCATCTTTGTTCTGGCCTCCTGGCTGACAAAGCAGCATCATGAAACCGTTGCTACTCAGAAGAGTACTTCAACATTGTTTTCCCTCCGGTTTAAACATACCTGTATTTTAAAAGACCATTTGAAACATACCCATCAGTGAGAGATGTGGGTCTGGGCTGCTGGGAGGTGAGACCAGCCTGCAGAATGAGGCTGAAGAACTTGGTGTAACTACCTGGGGAGGTTTGAGCCTCGTGAAATATGTATGGTTCGTGTATTTCTAGGAGCCGTTACTGCCAGAGAGCGAGAACTTGTGAAGCTGAGAGCAAGGCTGTCACCGGAGCACATAACTGCAAGCTGGCTGTGTCTTAAGCCTGTTAAGAATATTTCAAACTACCATGAGGATGAAGTTCCAAGTAAGCAGGGACACTGGGAACAGACAGCCTCATAATGCTTTTGTGTGATTTAGCAGTTGATCAAACCTGGCATACAGGTTCACTTTGCCTGCCTGGTGTACACTTGTTCATAGTAAAGACAGGGCTCCTTCTGGTTTGCTATAAATGAGTGATTGAGTAAATGAGTTGTAAATAAACGAGTTTGAAGTTTCACCTTCATTTTAGTACTGGAAGATTACTCTTTAAAACTAAAGAAGAAAGTACAAGATTTTTAACAAAGATATCATTTGTCTCATTTGTTGATTACACAATAGGGTTAAGCAGGTATTAGTGAATACAGGTGAAAAAGGGGTCTGGATAGTCACCCTGAAACTTAAATTGATTCTTTATCTGTACCTTAAGATAATATCTTACTATCTTCTCGAAGGATTTCACAGGGTAAAAAGATAGGAATTTCCGATATGATGCAGATATCTTTTATAGCAATTCTTCCAGCCCCCATCATATGAAATAAAAAGCTTAAAATCAACCAACCAACAAAAATCTGGCTCCAGTCCTTTTCATTCATCTGCACACTACTTTTAAAGCTAGCGTATGTTTCCTTTTCCCTTGCAAAGGCCCAGATTCTCCCCCTGCAGAGAGGATCAGAGAGAACAAGCCACATGCGACAGGAGTTAATCATGTAGCTTAATGCAGTATTAGAAGGCACTCAGATAATGAAGCGATGAGAGCAGCAGAAGTGAAGCTGTAAGAGATTGTTCCCTTTGCACAGAAAGCCTGCAGGAATAGGAGAAGGGAGGGCAGTATGTGACAGTCTTCCTGCAGGTATTTTCCTGCTGGAAAACAGTGTAGAGGACAAGAGAAAGGAGAAAAGGATCCATCTGATTGTACAAATTTGTCCGCTACGCGTTCAGCGCATCCACATTAGTGGTGGCTTCACTAGTAGCTCCTCAGTTATTGCTTCTCCTGAAAACCTTTGAATAAGCTCAGTGGAAAAAATAATCAGGGCCCAGGCTTTTTTGTCCGTGAGGCAGTGCAGACAGTGAGCACTTAGGCTAGTCTGCCTTGTTCTGAACCCGCACCCTGGAAAACTGATGGGGAGCAGAGCTGAAGAAAATGCATGCCAGTAGTTTCATGGAACGTTTATTTTTAAATACCTGGTTAGTCCTTTGTGTAATATTTTCTCTAAATGTTCTTACCCTTTCTGATACGAGTCCGGAAAATATTCATAGCTTCAAGTAATGTGGAGTGTGGAAGGGGAAAAGTAACAAATGCAAAATTTAGTTTGAACTCAGGCTGAGTTCAGCAATTTGCAAGTTTAATTGAAATGCATATGCTATCGTTGTGTCGTTAAACACTTCTGAAACAAGAGCTTTTATAGTTAATTTTCTTTATGATTCTTCTGTGGTTTCAACCATTCATGTCCAATAGCGGATTTCATTTTGGGAATCCTTAATTATGTCTTTAATTTTTTTTTTTTTTTTTATGGTTTGCAAAATGGGATGTGTTTAGAACATGAAAAACTGTATAATTAATGACTTGGAACGTAATGGTTACACTAAAATACCAAGTGAGGAAAGCTGTTCCCTAATACATCGTATTCAGTAGCTAAAATTCTATATGCAGTTTTTAATTTCAGTGTAAAATATATCTTTGAGTGGTTATGCCTGAAAGGAAGAAAAAACAGTGCCATTTTCATGGATGACTTTCTGCAGGTAATGGAATGCACGCAAAACAAAAGGGAAGGCAGCGATCCGCATGGAAACAAACAATAACAAAAAAAAAAGAGCAGTTCACACGCTTGTTCTGGTGGGAGTCCATTGCCTGTATGGGAGCCAGAAAGCAGTGGAAACAAACTAAGCTGAAGATGCCGTAGTGCTTCCTCCTTGAGGAAGTGCACCTTCATTCATCTGGGCTTCCATGAAGACACCTTTGCCTGTGGAGCTACCCCACAGGCTGAAGCTCTCATGATTTAAGTAAAAATGATCAATATAGTTGTCAGGTGTTTTTTTCTTTCTTTCTTTCTTTCTTTCTTTTTTTTCCTGAAGTGGATATTGGAAAGAACAACAGATTGAAAACTCCTTGCCTTCCAGTTTTGATCCATTTGGCATTTTTACTTTTTGCAATGCAATGCTGAGAACAGATCATAAAATCATAGAATGATAGTACTATTAGTACTGCTAGTACCATCTTCTAGTACTAGTTGCTTAAAGCCACATTCAACCTGTCCTTGAACATCTCCAGAGTGGGGGTGTCCACAGCCTCTCTGGGCAACCTGTTCCAGTGTCTCACCACCCTCACATTAAAGAATTTTTTCCTAGTATCTAGTCTGAATCTACTCTCTTCCAGTTTAAAGCCATTTCCCCTCATCCTGTCACTTGACACCCTTATAAAAAGTCCCTCCCCAGCTTTCCTGTAGGCCCCGTTCAGGTACTGGAAGGTCAATATAAGATTCCTCCCAGAACCTTCTCCAGGCTGAAGAGCCCCAATTCTCTCAGCCTGTCCCCATGGGTGTGGTGCTCCAGCCTTCTGATCATCTTCATGGTCCTCCCCTTGACCTGCTCCAGCAGCTCCGTGTCCTTGTCTTGAGGGCCCCAGAACTGGATGCAGTACTCCAGGTGGGCTCTCATGAGAGCAGAGTGGAGCAGCAGAATCACTTCCCTCAACCTGCTGCTGGTCATGCTTCTCTTGGTTTAACCCAGGATATGGTTGGCCTTTTGGGCTGCAAGCTCGCATTACCAGCTCACATTGAGTCTTTCATCAGCCAATACCCCGAAATCCTTCTCTTCAGGGCTGCACTCAAGCCATTCTCCACTAGCTTGTATTTGTGCCCAAAGTGCAGGACCTTGCACTCAGCCTTGTGGAACTTGGTATGATTGACATGGGCCCCCCTCTCAAGCATGCCTAGGTCCCTCTAGATGGCATCCCTTCCCTCTAGTGTGTCAACTGCACCACTCAGCTCAATCCTACTGTCCATGTCACCTACGAAGATGTTAAATAGCACTGGTTTCAGCACTGAGGAACACCACTCGTTACTAGTCTGCACTTGGACACTGAGCCATTGAACACAAGTCTCTGAGTGCGACCATCCAGCCAATTCTTTATCCAGCAAACGGTCCATCCATCAAATCTGTCTTTCTCCAACTTGACGACTAGGATGATGTGCAGGACAGCATCAAACGCTTTGCACAAGTCCAGTTATATGAGATAAGTTGCTCTTCTTTTATCCACTGACACTGTACTCCATCATAAAAGGCCCCCAAATTTGTCGAGCATTATTTGCCCTTGGTGAAGCCATGCTGGTAAACACCAATCACCTCATCTTTATTTTCTGTGCACCTCAGTAGGTCCTTCAGGAGGATTTGCGCCATGATCTTGCGAGGCACAGAGGTGAGACTGACTGTCTAGTACTTTCCTGGATTTTCTTTATTTCCCTTCTTGAAAATGGGGGTTATATTTCCCCTTTTCTTTGTCAGTGGGAATAATATAGTTCTGTTCTCTTCTAATTTGAGATATAATACAATTTGGTAGCCAAAGAATCATTTAATTCAAAACACGGGCAAAAAATTACAGGAGTTTTCCATGACTTTACTCTGACTTCCGTATCTCAATACTAGCGTCCTTATGGGAGATGAATGATGGGATGTGCACCTCCCTTCTCTTCTTGACTCTGAATATCTTTGCTGCACAGGACACCGCCTCTTTCACAGAAAAACGGTTAGCTTTTCTGAAGCACAGGAGATGCTCTTTCTTCTCTTGTAGCTATTGAATTATGCTGAATCTCTCGTTTCCAAGGACCTAAAGAGGTCAGTAGTTGCTGCCATTGGAAATACCGCAAGGGGATCCATAGGAGAGGGCCACCACAAAATGCCTGGGAAAGGTGCTGAAGTATTACATGGAAATTCTTTTACAGCTTAAGAATAGTTCATAAACTTACAGCTTAAAGTTTCTTATTTTAAAGCTGTGAGGTGATCCAGGGAAACAAAAGCAGCTGAAATTTCACCTTTGTCATCTCTTTCAAGAATCTTGTGGTTACTCAGTGTTTTGTCTTCTGTAGTCAATATCAAATGCAGCATGTTGATGCACTAATTGAGGGGAGAAAAATCTGTTTGATTGTTTGGATATCAGTCTTTCTAGTTAGTTTGGGAGAGTCTGAGCCAACTCTGATATTATAGGCTGAAATGCAGTGTTGTCTACAATTAAAGATACTTTCCACTTTCTTGCTTTCTTTTTCATGAGCCCTATCAAGTCAAGTCCTACTCCTTCAGGCTGAAATTCTCTGAAATTGCTGTTTGCTTCCAGCACAGGTTCCGTGGGTTGGTTTTTTTAAAAACTCTTTTTTTGGAGAAAGATTAAAGACAGCGTCATAAAGCAAAATGAACAACGTGCTTAAATTAAGGGAGTCAACCCTAAGTCTTGACATTTCCTATCTTTGAAGTGTTAAGAGTCTGCAGTCATAATGTTCTGTTAACATGCGTTTGTGTGTCATGTATGTATAATTTACAGACTGCATTTTAGTCTGTCCTCCTGGTAGCCTGGCATCAAGATGGCTGCTAGAGACAAAGAGGGCCGACTTCGGGAAAGAATTAATAGGCATTCAAACACTTGAATTCGTGTGTAGGAACTTTATGCAGTGCATCTTTTCTCATTACATGGAAGCTGTTATTAAAATAACACCATTGCTTGTTTTGTATTTGAAACACAGTTTACCATTAAATATGTAACGATTTAGCAGCTGCTGTTCTCCTTGGAAGGAAAACTTGGATTTTGCTGAAAATCTGTTCTGTTTCTGTTAGAAATTAAGCTTTATTTATTTATTTATTTATAAACTAATATTTTGTCTTTCTACTATGGCAGCGCTAGTTAAATCAGGCTCTGCTGGTGAACTGCAAAGAAATAAATCACAACAGACATTAATCTAGATGAGGGCTAAGTAATTAACTCCATGGAAGCTTGGTGTATACTGTGTCTGTGACACTAGACTGACTGCTGTGCATAGAATAAATGCAGTATTTAGGCTGCCTATGGGATTCCACCCCTTCAATTAAGTAAACAAATATATATAGAGCTACTCTGGAGTGTATCCTTTGTGGTCTAAACACTGTATCTTATTAAAATCATCTGCATGCAGTATGTGGGGTTTGAGTTCCTGCCAGTGGTTTCATCCATTGTTAACAGTGATGCTCGGCTCTCCCAAGAGTTAAATACAGTGGTACCATAGTTATGTGAAAAGGGTGCTCTTGGTTACTTTGGTGGCCGTTTCCTTGCACATTACCTCCCACTTTGTTTCCATCCATGTGTGTGGCATAGGGTGTTGCCTGGAAAAATATAGGCTTTTTCAGGAAAAAAGAAATCCATATAGGTTGAGAAAAATGTCAGAGGCATTCTGGAATGGATTCCGTGGGGCAAGAGCAGGGCCAGAATAGGTGCGTGCCTGCCGACTTTGTGTGTGCGCCTATCAAGGTACTTCACATTTACATCTGTGTATCTGCTTTCACCTCAGTGTCAGTGATAAAACATCTGTTGAACTCTGGAAGATTAGATCACTTGCTTAAAGGAGAATTGTTATTCCCACTTCTGGTCGGTGAGCATTATGGTCCTCATCCTGCAGGTCCTTATTTTTATCCAAGGAATTAGACTGATCGTCTGTCCTGCTTTGCAGAAAAGACGGAGCTACAACTATATTTCATTTCAGTAGTTGTATTTTACCTCATGCAAACATTTTTACCTGCAGTGTCATGATTCAGACACTGTCACATTCAGACGCTGTTAATCCATTGCACAAAGTATTTGTGGCAGATTTCTTTTCAATCCAGTGTGTAATTTAAAGGGTGATATGGATGATATAGGCTGACAAAATTCTGCCTAGGGAAAATGGCAGAAATGATGTTCTCCTGAAGCTGCATTTACTTGATGATGCATTTATTTGATTTAATAATGGAAAGAATATAAAAATAGTGATAAACCACACACAGAGATACGTTAGTGTGAATTTTAGGGTTTCGGTCATTAAAACTAATTTACTTGCTAGAAAACTTGCTGTTTTTCACGAACTCAATATTCTTGTGTTTTAATTATCTAGCTCTTCAAAGAGTGATTAAACTGCCTTTGTCAAAAAATATAATAGTAACAGAGCATTTTAGAGATGAGAAGAGCATTAATTTTCATGTAGTTTTTGTTCTCCTCGTTTAACATAAGGTTTTCTTGCTCATGCAGCTCTGCCAAAGTGGAGACAAGTGAATAGGATTCTCCGTAAGGCCAGCCTTTACCTCCAAAGAGCAGAAAGCATGAATGCAGTGAATGAAGGATGCATGTTAATCGATCAGAAAGTTCCTGATCTGTAGGAGCACGGTGACTAGCTATAAAAACCCGTCACGTAGCTTAGGTCAGAATAGGGTTTTCTATATGCAAACCCAAGAAAATAAAGCTCTGTACTTATATGAAACGTTGGAGTGGGTCACAGATTTTTGACTTGGGAGCCCCCATCACCCTTGAAGTGTTGCTTGGACCACCGTGCAGGCTCGTCTGCGAACGTCTAATTGAAAACAGTGTGTGGCAGTGCAGTTTGGAGGGCCGGCTGCAGACCACATACATTTGGCAGATTGCTCCGAGTCGTGGTGTAACGGTTCATTTTCAGATTCTCCTTTTACACCTGTGTTCATGAAACGTGTGTGTTAGAGGTGATTATAGATCGTTTGGGTTGGAAAAATGCGCTCCTCCAAATTAACCCAGGAGTCAGAGACAATGTTGAGAAAGGTCTTCCCGCTGCTATTTTTCCTTTGAGCTATCAGAACTCCAGGTAAAGGCGGAGAAAAAAAAACGTACTTATTAACCTAGTGCTCTGGATTGCACAATACTTTCACCGGTAATCAGCACTGCAGTTTGTGAACCGGTATCACAATGACAGGTAAATTGACCATGAGGTACAGTCATTAAAAAGAAATACAATAGGTTGAATATGGACTACTGTGCTCCCTTTGAGAGTTTGGGAAGCTGGCTCCTCCAAAGTGAGGTTGCTGCTCTTGAAATTGCTGTTGCATTTTCTCCTTCTCGGGAGAGTCCGCAGCCCTCACAGAACAGTGGTGCTGGACAAGAGCACGGAGAGGTGAAGGCAGAAAGAGTTTGTCCGTTCCCATCCCGAAGATTTAGAGGCTCCAGGAAATGCACTGAGCCAGGAATAAAGTGAAATATCCTCAATGAATAATTCATGCGCTGGAAAGTGGTTTTTCAGGGAAACTGAAGCTATACAGAGATTTGGACAAATTGAGCTGAAACGCTTTCAGCAATAAAAAAGATGGATAGGAGGGGAGTATACTGAAAAACTTGAAATATGGTGTAATATCTTATTTCAGCTTCCTGGATAGGTCCCTTTAAAAGGCATACTCAGGGTTGGTCTTTTTTTTTGGTTTGGCCTAGAAAAGATATATATATATATTTAATAGACATAAATTAAAAGAGAAAATATTACCAGAAAGTGTTTAATGATCTGAAAATGAGAAAAATTTATGCTGATTTCATTCTTCAAGCACTGTATTTCTATTGTTTTTCTGCTTGCCCAGGGAGCCTAGCACTAGCAAGCACAACTGGCAGTGTCAACAGGTGTCTCTTCTTGAGCACACTTGAGCACAAGTAACCCTTCCCTGAGTTCTGTGTTAAGATTTTAAGAGTAGTAATATTCAGGGAAGTTACTAAAAGCATGGTTTCTGTAGGGACGTAGGGAAATAAAGCTTCTGTTTGGACGATGTCTGGTGTATGGATTGGAAGCTCTGCACTCTGGGGATATCCCTGCCTTGACAGGAAGGTGGAGGAGGCTGTTCCTGGTGAAACCCCTGTTTGTGCTGCTACCTGTGACTTGCTTGCCTGGGGAGCCTCAGGAAGAGAGGGAGAACTCGTGTATTCTCTTACCAGAATGCATATATATGCCATCTTCTTGGTCAATACTAGCATCAAGGAGATCACATTTGTGATTCAGGGCTGGAGAACTGGCAGGTCAGTGATGTGCTCAGCTGGAGCTCGGGTAGTGCAGAATGGCCTTGGAAGTTGCAAAGGCTCCTGCTCCTCCGCTCCATGTGAGGAGCTGTAGGCTCCCATGAGGCCTCTCCTCAGCCTCTTCTTCTCCGAGCTGAACAAATCAAGAGACCTCGGTCTCTCTTCATATGCCTTGCTTGCCCAGACCCTTCACTATCTTCATAGCCTTCCTTTAGATGATCTTTACTATAAAGTTTTATTTCCTCATATTGTGGTGCCCAAAACTGTACACAGTTGCTTCTAAGCACTGTTGCTTCTAGGTCTGCTGTATCTCCGTAGCTCTGAAAAGGTGAGGAGAAAAAAGTCAACCTTCTGTAGCTGGTCTATGTGACCCAACCAGATAAATCCCGTCAGCTCAACATGTTAACACCAAAGTTGAAGAGGTTGAGATTCATACTAGAGACCAGAGGCTTCTGACTTACCAGAATGCAGCCACCACTGGCTGTTGGGAAGGAGACAAATGAAAATGGGGAGGTCTCCTTATATACTCTCGTAAGCCTTATGTCATTGCACCCCATCATCTCACTTTCTGAGCACTCTGTATTCTATTCTGTCCAGTCAGTGGTCGCCTTCCTATAGTGTCTATCGTCTGTGCACATGGCAGACCCAGGGAAGCACGAGCTGGGAAAGGTTCACATGGGTTTGATATCATTTGTCCCTAGTAAGGTAACCTGGTAACTGTAACACATCACAAGAACAGTTAGTTAGGAATCCACTTGGTGTCACTGACTGGAATGGGGCTGAGCTTGCTGAAATTGCCAATCCACTGCTCCAGCGTTTGACAGCAACTGTGGCTCCTGCATACTGGTCCTTGTGTGCAGTGCAAGGGGCTGCACTGAGCTCACTTTGCATGGGGGTCTCAGGCTGCTGGTTGGGATGTGCTGCCCAGGGAGTGCTTCCATTTCAGCAGTGGTGTTTGTGCTGCACCATTCCATCGGGAGCATTACTGACACTTTTTCTCACCAGAATCTGTGTATTTAAAATCATAGTAATGGAGGGGGTGGACAAATTAATCCTGAGAGTTTGCATCGCATAAATCAGCTTTTGAATGTAACTAGTTGAAATGATAAAACGTTCTGTGTTTATGGTGTTTAGTATGGTGTAAGTTACTGATCATTTATCAAACAGTTACAGCTGCCCATTTTATAGATACCGAAGTGCTTTTGGAAGATATGTTATGGATTTGAATTAAGGAGAGGGTTCTCACAAGGTTAGAGTGATAGAAAGAAAACGCTGATTTTTGAGACGTGAAAGAAGAACCTCAGTTGTCCCAAGGTACGTAGCTTCACCCTATAAAAGAATGAATCAACATTTTAGCATCTTCGTGTTTTCTTGCGTTACCTGTAGCCAGCCGAGCACACGTAACTTCACAAGCAGGAGCAGGTTTGTGTGGGTGCATAAACTTGTTGTCACACTTGCAGCCTGAACTCTTGATATTTTAAAAGCCGGATAGAAGACTGAACAACTCCTAACATCTGAACAGACAAAGTTTGGCTCAAGTCACCACATTGCTTTGGTAATACTGGTTTTCCTCATTAGAATTGCTATCTGATGCAACCTAAATACACTGCGGTATTTAAGCTAAAGCAGTGTGAGTAATTCTGGTAATTAATTAGCTGCAGGTAGCGCTTACGTTCCCTTGTGAAGGGATCAAAGGAGAACACTTAATAACATTTATTTTCTTGTTCTGCTCCATAGCATGGTGTCAGTTCATTCAAATAACCGTATGACCCAAATGTTAATATAAGTTATTATATTACCTTATGCTTTAGTGAACATTTCCACTCTGTGTAGCGCTTATGACTGCTGGAACTCAACATACGCTGCTTTGGAGTAACTGGAAGTGGACAGAGAAATGGCATTTGAGTAAGAAAACCCTAAACAGCTCTAAGTCCCTGCCCTTCTCCTATAAACTTATTTTCTTCCACCCTCACCCTGGGATTTGCAGTACAACTACTGCAGCAGGAAAGCTGAAATGGGGAGTTTGGCCCACAGAAGGACTCGGGCCTTCAGCAGTTATTGGTGTGAGTACGCTTGACTGAAGGAACTTTAATTGACAATGACTGGGAGCATTAATTCATACAAGAATTTGAATTGGAGTTTGTGGATGCTTTCGTTTTTGTTTGAGGTCTTTTGCCTTATAACTTGCGTGGTTCAGCATTAGGGACTTCATAGAAAGAAGAATAAAAGTCCATTCTCCCTTGGCTTTGCCCTTCATCCCTGAGGGATTTATATTAGAGAGGTTTGTTCTACTACCAGGCTATTAGCAGTACTCTCCCTTTCCTTAAAGGCATGATGCAATGCATGAGATTAAATAAGGTAAAATAAAACAAAGATCTAAGTAATTAGATTGCACGTGGACACTGAGTGTTTTCATTTGCGTGCTCACGGTCTTCAATCCTTGTTTTGTGACTTGAGGCATTAGGAAAAGCCCGAGCCCTCCTAAAGCTGTTAGTTAGCCATACTACATACCTACATTTGCAGGGAGGATGTTCAGTTTTCAGACTGCTGTCATTTGGGCTTTGATTTATTTGTCTGTGGCTGTGCTGTGGTGTAAAGGGAATTAAATTATTGCAATGTAATAAATACATTCCTTTTTTATTTTTTCTTTTGATGTATTGTCATCTTGAGCCACTTAATACAATGTAAAGCCATTTGGGATTTAAAAAGGCAACAAGAAATGAGGCTTTATTAAATTCGCTGAATCCTTTGCCTAATATATTGTTCCACTGTAACAATTTCACTACTCGACATAACGGAGGCTTATTTAATGTTTTCATTCCGTTTGACAAATGATAGCGCCGTGCACATCATGAGAAATAAAGTCTTTTAGGACACCAGCAATGGAAACGTAGAATTTGATGCACAGATGGTTTTGGCTTCATCTCTAAAGGAAGGATCTTCGCATTGTCTCTTAGTTTACTCTGCAGGCGTTTGTGTAGGCATGTGTGTGACCAAACCTTTGCGACAGGTGCTTGTGTGTTGGTGAAGTGACCTTCATCTTGATGTTAACGTTTCCTTCTGCTTAGTGTTCTTCAAAGAACAGAGCTCTCTTTCAACTGAAGACCACAGCAGATCCACAGCTGTGTGTGTGTGAAAGAGACGGCTGGCTCCCATGGTTTGCTCCTGGAACTCTGGTCTCCATTCCAAATGTCAAAGAGAAAAATGCAGAAGTGGGAGGTGGAGACAAATTGAGGGCTGGTAGCTTTCACACAGATGGTGTTTTTTGGTCTGCAACCTCAGTAAATGGTGAACTGTGTTATATTCAATATTTCAATAAGCAAAACAAAACTACAGTACGCCAGCCCTTCATATAACGTGGCTGAGTCATTGGTGCATGCTCTGCATGTGGGGAACTTTAACGCATGCTAGATCATTGCCCGAATTGGCCGCAGAGGCAAAACTAGGTGCATGGTAGTTGAAAATCTCATGGACTTCATTGAGATACAAGGAGGTATTGCAAATACCCATCCGTGCAATCAACTCTGAACTTGCAGCAGTGTACACACAGGGGTAACATTAGGCTTTGATGCAAGTTCTTGCCCAAATTGGGCTTCCCAGTTTATGTAAAGCACTTTTGCTCAGTCTCCAGCCAAATGGACTGCTGCTGGGAGGGAAGGGGACGAGAACGGTTTGCTTGTATTCCAGTACGGACTGTCTCAGTTTGTGTTGGCTTCCAGAAATTGCAGTGTTGGATCCAGGTAGAAATGACTGCTGTTCTGCCATATCAGTACAGTGCTTTATCAGGAAGTTCTGCTGTGTGGGTTACAGGCTGCTCCTGAAGCCTAATGTTCAAGAGCTCTTCACTAGGAACATCAGCGCTATTGAATGGAAACAGATCTTACAAGTCAATTTCAAAACAGTGGCCGGCGGGGCAGTCTCCAGTTGGTTCAGCATTCCCCTTGTAGTGCATGTTTCCTAATGGCAAATTCCTTAACGTAGAGGAGGGTAACTAAGATAACAGAATGTATTTATTTTACTATTAAGAGCTTTAATGAACTTCAGGAACATGGTTTCAGTACAGCGTTGTAAAAGCTCTGTAACCTTGTACGCACTGACCTCGGTCCTGCAAACAATTACTCTTGGCCATGTGTGTGCTGTGAAACACGTGGATGCGTCATAGAGATCGAGCTTGTCGTAGTTTGGAAAATCAGAAAGATTAACAGAGGGGTCGATTCTGCAACAACAAGGAAAGAACTTCTCCCCAGAGTCCTGTGGAGAGAGAAGCTTTTCCCTCTGCTACCAGAGCTGGACGGGGGAACAGTGGCTTTGTGCCAGGATGGTGCAGCACTGCGGGCCGACATGGGCAGCCGTGGGCTGTGGCAGGAGCCGTGCCTCGGCCCGGGGCTGTCATCCCTGTCCTGTCTCTCCCCAGCTGGCGGTCCCACACAACGACGAATGGACGCGTTTCGCTCGGACCCTGGTGGAGATCCGCGCCAACCGGGCAGACAGCGAGGAGGAGGGGGCGGTGGAGCTGGCGGCGTAGAGGAAGAGAAGGAGCAGCCTTCCCTGCCGAGCCCGTCTTGCTGTGGCTGCCGATGCCAGCGTGCGTGCCAGTATTGCTCAGAGCATTCCATGTTAATCACACAGCTTTACACGGGGCTGAAAATATCCAGAGCATTTTCATACTTTATATTTCTGTCTGAAAAGTAAGAAAGAAAAGACAAATCAACCCTTTATGGGTTTAGTTGTTGCCTTTTAACTACTTAGTAGCTGTATTTAATAGCTAGGAACCCCTGGTTAAACTTGTGCTCACATTGCCCTTCTGGCGTAGTCCTATTAGATCCATATGAAGCCAGATATGATTATGTGCAGATGTGGTGTGCTTCACTGTATGGGACTGGGCCAAAGGCTTTAGATGTGGTGTTTCACATGGTGACTTACATTATGAATGGATGTACTATACGAAAGTTGCTGCTCCTTATTTATTGCGGTGTGCTGCATGGAACATATTTATTTGAAAGCATTAAAATAAACGATCCTAAAGCATGTGCATAATGAGAGAACTGCATTGTCTGTGTGCTGCTGTAGAGGTTACATTAAAGCCCGCGTAACAATTACAGTACATCAGTTGTGCTTAAGATGTAAGATCTATAAAGGTTGGCTTGAGTGGATGGGGTGCGTTTCCTTTCCTTTTTTTAAGACGCCCATTATTTCCAGGCACTTTAACAATATTTCAGATACAATCGGTCACTGATACTTGTCATGCAAGTTAACACTAACAGTCTGACAAAGGGTTGTGGTTCCCCAGTATGACACTAGCGTTGCCAATAAAATGTATCCAGCCTGTTCTGTCGCGGTGTGGTTAATCCTTCCCTGCCAGCAGCGCTCAGCACATTCATTACCGGGCACTGGGAAATGGGGCTTTGCCGACTTGCAGAGCACTGCTGCAGCTGCTGTGTGAGTGCAGTGAGGTGCAGGGCTGGCCAGCCATGGGCTTGGTGCAGCGGGTTCTCTGCAGCTGTTACAGAAGAAACTAATCCATGCCAGCTTCTAGGCTTGGTTTCCTCCCCACCCCTGCTGTGCGTGGTTACCTGCACACACAGTGCAGCACTGTGCTGCTGTACGTAGGAAAAGAAAAGGAATAAGGAAAACAAGGTCTCCTCCAGCTGTCTTTAGAGTTAGGTCTGGGTAGGAGACAAGGGAACGTTCTCCTTTACAAGGAATTCATGGCTGGAACAAGGCAGCAGGGCGCAGGCAGAGGGACATGGCGGGCTGTTGGCAGCACACACTGCGGTGACACCTGTGTGTGACAGAGGGCCTCAGTGTCCCCTGGGCAGACGGGTGAGCCATCACAGCAGGAAGCGCTGAAGTCGGGCAGTAACGACCCTGTACGTTCACAGGGAAGCCCACCTCCATGCAGTCATGGTCTGTGATCATGGTCTGCTACATCGCCTAATGCCACCTAGCACCAGGCACACTCCGAACCATGGGCTGGGTTTCTCTCTCACAGGGGGATATCACATCCCTGTGCCTGCAGACATGGGACCTGAAGCACTGCAGTGGCTTTGGCCATTACAGTCAGCTGTCTGGGGGCACACACACACACACACACGCATGCAGATGTCCATCAGAGCCTCTGACAGGCCAAGGGCACTCTGCCCATCACCCTCACACAGTGAACCCACTCTCAAGTGTGTGTACCCCACATGGGTGCAATGGGAAAGGGCTCAACCACGGTTTCCTGTTCATTGTAAGCAGTGCAATGACAGCAGCAAATTCACTTCCGTTGTTTCCACATTACCTTCAGCTTTTGGAATCAAAGTGAGGGGACGTTCCATACTAACATGCAGAACTTCTTTATGGTGAGGGTGATGGAGCACTGGAACAGGCTGCCCACAGAGAGGCTGTGGAGTCTCCTTCTATGGAGATATTCAAGACCCATCTGAATGCCTACCTGTGTGACCTATTGCAGGGAACCTGCATTAGCAGAGGGTTGGACTCGAGCTCTTGAGGTCCTTTCCAACCCTGCGATTCTATGAAGTGTTCACTGCCCAAGCACTCGCTGCCTCTGTGCGTTCTGTTCTCTGTGCACTCATAAGGTGGCCTTAAGAGGTGCCTCAGAAGAAGTGTTCCACATTTCCACAGAGCAAAGCCCCGAAGAGCTGACAGCACATGCAGCAGAGGCTTGGACCAACTTGAGCACGAGAAGCATCCAAGGCCTGAATATGACAGCAGTGCCGGCGTGGCCACATCGTGTGCTGCAGAGGCACTGAGTCGCACACCACACTCAGGCACGGTGCTGTGCTCAGCCATCACCCAGCACACAGCAGAGGTGGCCCAAGTAGCCCGTCCCCTCCTAAGTCAGATGCAGAGTGGTTTGTCAGGTACCCTATTTTTAGCAGGCTTAGAGAAACCTGCCCAAGTTATTTAGGAAGCCTGTGGTATATATGGTCATGAAAGCATCCCCAAGCAGTCTTAAGGCAGCTTAAACCAACCCCCTTCCCCAGGGACAGGCAGAAAATCCCTCAGCTCCTGCTGGACACACAAACAGGAACAGAGGTGGCTGCCTGAGACGCTTCCAATAGGGAACATCATCACTATTAGAGTAGTTCTCTTTTTGGCTGACTCAGTGGGACTTGGCTGGGCTGCAGGAAGCAAGCAAGGTTACACTTTACCTTGTTCCTTCCAACACTTTGCATAACTCACCCAGAAACCCAAAAATAACAAACATCTCAACGTTGTCCACAGGGCCTTCTGTTTGTTGGGCAATCTGATGATTTTTTGGCCTGTAAGCTTTTGCATCCTTTTGTGTCTGGTGGAAGCTGACAGCACACGCAGGCAGAGCATCTCTGGGCAGAGCTTCTCTGAGTAATGTGAGCTGGGCCATGCATCGGGGAGGCCATTACAAGCACTTCATCCTTCTGTCTCTGGCTCTGTTAACAGAGATGTGTCCTGGCTGCAAAGGTCCAGGACATCCCACCCCATCCCATCCCACCCCACCCCCAGGCTGCTTGAGAAGGGAGCAGCTGCCACCTGGATGTGCACACACGGGCAGGCACTGACCCAAAAGCACAAAAGGAGTAGCTCAGCACTCACAAGTCTTCCATGAGCTGCTGCTTTCCCATGGAAATTCTTGACAAGGTAAGTCAGGCAAAAGCAAGGGATTAAATGGAAAAATGATTCGTAAATTGCCTAAAATATCCAGCGTTGAACACAAGCAGCCCCCAGTGAGAAAGTTTAACTTTTATGACAAGATTTCACCCAAAATCCTGACAGTTAATTCTGGAGAAATACAAGAGGCAGGTTCTGTACCCATTTTTGAAACAAAGGAACCGTCATTTTGGAAGACTTGAATAGATGAGGCCAAGAGGTTGCAGCCAACAGCTGCCCTGTGCTCTGCACACAGTGCAGCCCGGCTCGGAGGTACAGCTGCAGGTGAGTATCACCTTCCCCCTCAACCTCAGGTATACAAACACTGCAGGCTGCTCTTCTCATGCCTTATTTCACTGATAACTTTGAAATACAATTTAGTCCAAGAAAATAATTCTTATGATGACACAAACACAATAATATAGCAACTTCGGTATTTCAGCACATAGCAATACAACACAGCACTACCCACCTAATTATTCTGCAAAGATACTGCATCTATGCGCTTTCAGTTTACAATCCATGCTGCAGACAATACCTCCCATCTCTCAAAAGAAAGCAAGCGTTCTTCTGTAAACACCAAATTCTTTTCTTAAGAGGTAGCACAGAAGACACTCAATGATAACTTCTATTCCCCAGGTACTCAGAGTAACACATTTACAAGTTTAGTGGCTTCTATGACAGGGTTATAGCATTGGTGGAAAAGAGAAGAGCAACTCACATCATCTATCTGGACTTGTGCAAAGGAAGCATTTGATACTGTGTCGCACAACATCCTTGTCTCTGAATTGAATATATGTGGCTTCAACAGGTGGACCACTTGGTAGGTAAGGAATCTGTTGCATGGTCGCACTCGGAGCTGTCGTCAATGGCTCCATGTTCAGGTGAAGACCAGTGATGAGTAGTGTTCCTCAGTGGTTGGTATTGGGGTCATCTGCGGTTTAACATCCGTGTCCGTCACATGACAGCAGGATTGAGTGCACTTGCAGTGAGTCTGCAGATGACAGCAAGCTGCGTGGTGCAGTTGACAGGCTGGGGGGAAAGAATACAATCCAGATGCACCTGGACAGGCTTGAGAAGCAGGCACGTGCAAACCTCACGAAGTTCAGCAAGGCTCAGTGCAAAGTCCTGCACCTGAGTTGGGTCAATCCCAAGCATGAATACAGGCTGGGAGGAGAATGGATTCAGAGAAGCCAGGAGAAGAAGGATTCAGAGGTGCTGGCTGATGAGATGCTCAACATGACCTGGCAATGTGCACTTACAAGCTCAGAAAGCCAACCACATCCTGGGCTGCATCAAAAGATGTGTAACTATCAGGGCAAGGGAAGTGAGCGTCCCCTCTCTGCTCCCCTCTTTGTAATGCCCCACCTACAGCACTGCGTTCAGCTCTGAGGCCATAGCATACAGACATGGAGCTGCTGGAACCCCTTGAGGAGGTCAGGAGAATGGAGCAGCTCACCTATGAAGACAGGCTGAGGGAGCTGGGCTTGTTCAGCTTGGAAAAGAGGTTCTGAGGAGACCTCACTGTAGCTTTCCAGTACCTAAAGGGGGCCTACAGGAAAGCTGAAGAAAGACTTTTTTTACAAGGGCCTGCAGTAATAGCACAAGGAATAACAACTTTATATGTAAAGAAGGGAGATTTAGATAGCTGTTAGGAAGTAACTGTTCACTCAGAGGGTGGTGAGGTGCTGGCACAGACTGCCCAGAGAAGCTGTGGTTGCCCCATCCCTGGAGGCGTTCAGGGTCAGGCTGGATGGGGCCCTGAGCAGCCTGATTTAGGGGAAGGTGTCCCTGGCCATCGTGGGAGAAGGTTGGAATGAGGTGATCATTAAGGTCCCTTCCAGCCCAGCCTGAGCCAGTCTGTGATTCTGCGACTATGAAAAGGAAAAAGAAAAACCAAGCAGAAAGGCCTACTCCAATCCTGCTTTCTGACTGAAGAAAAATTTCTGTTTTGTATGACATCTACACCAGCGCGTGTCTTCTCTACACACACGGACACAGATAACTTTGTTCTCAAACGGCAGATGTTTTTATAGCCTAAATGCCCGAATACTAGCTTTAACTTATATAAATGAAGTTGACCAAGCCTTTGGATGTACTGTCCCATTTCCATAACAGAATACCATGTGCATCTGTTTGAAAGGTTTATTACTATCTTCATAAATACATAATTTTCTAAACACTGTGCAAGGCACCAAAAAAATTAAGTAAAATCTTTTCTTTTAGAGTATTTTAATCTCTGTGGACTCAATGAAGTAAATAAGAATCTGAAACCACCTATTTGCCAATTACAAGCCAGCAGTTAAGGCAGGTACCATTGATACAGTGCATGAATCTTCTATTGCAGCTATTTAAACAAGCAGCGTTTTACTAGAGTGCATATACAAACTGAATTCCAAACACCAGCAACCCAAGATAGGCACCTAGTTATGAAATTTCCTTGTGTGTGTAGTAGAATGCCAAAAGTACTGCCATAAAGTGCAAAGGCTATGGACAATAACACTTTCTTTTGAGCATTTTGATACTAGTAACATAATACAACGGCTAAACATTTATAAACGTGGTTTCCATTACAAAAACATGTTCCACATAAAAGCTTCATAATACAATCCAGAAACAGAACTTGTGCGTGTACGTATTTAAAAAGTCGAAGCTGTACTGGCAGACTTAGGTACCAGGGGTATATCTGCTGACCTCTACAGACACGCACTAAGTTGATACCCAATTTACACGTACAGTCAAAATCATTCCGCTTTGAGCACCGTGATATCCACTGAGGTTTTTTCCATCTGAGTGACAACGTGTGACATCCACCCTGGGAATCTGCAACTGAGCGCTGTCCGTAAGATGATCCGGTTCACAGCTCTCACCCAACCCTCCCCAATAAACGGAACCTAAAATTAGTGTCTTCCCAACACAAGCTCATGTCAGATGTGGACAGATACATTCATGGTCCCAAACTTAAAACGACTGGTAAGAATTTCACAGTGATCTGGTTAAGGAAGCACAAAGACAAATGATTACGTTTAAGATGAGAACTGCCTTAAAACTCAAATGAAGCCAAACTGTTATACGATGTGAAGCTAAAGGAACAAAAGTATTAACCAATTAGAAAAGTGGCTCTTTCCCAACTAATAACAAAAAGCCTACAGCAATAAGCTTAGGGTCCTACTGCTGCAGCAGCCTTTGAGGTAGGTGGCGATGGCTTAAACCGAGGTAGGTAAAGTCCAAACTTGTTTTCAATCCCTGCAAAAGTGGCAACTGCCAATTTGTAACCGCCAACATGGTCAGGGTTAGGAGCAGGGAGCGTGATCCTAGATTTAGGAACCGGCTCCGATCCAACTGGTTTTCTGCAAAACAATCATAATAAAAAGAATTAATTTCCTTAGCATGAAAGCAATATTCACAGAACTCTTCTCAGTAAAGCAAGCTGAGTGAGGTATCTGAGCGCACTTCCTACTAAGTAGCTGAATTAAATGCCTTTCAGAACAGCCAAGGGTCTTTGCATTGACTGAGATGGAGGATGGTCAAATCTTTCAGTGCATCAATTAAAACTGCAGTGTGAAATTCAGAAGTCTCTGCTACAGCATGCAGCCAATCCAGTAACTCGGTAGAGTTTAAATAACTCCTTTGGTAGCATTCTGTTGTCCCCAAAGATTCATAAACATCTGCAGCTGCATCTGGTAATCATGTTAAAACAGCAGTATGCACATCTCTGCGTACTGTCCTCAAAAGAGGCAGAGCTGAGGCTCCAACAAATAGTATTTGGACTTGGTGACACCTACAGACCCTTCTGTATGTCAAATACCCTGCTTAACATGGGACTCAGCTCCTTCACCACACTAATGAGGACCAATGCAGACTGCATCCTGACTCGGTAAGCATGGTATGTCCCCTGCAGTTCCACTCCCTCCCTGTTGTTTAGCCTTCTGCTGTCTCTATTTATACTAACACGTCCCCAGATCAAAATGGTGACATAAAACATGGTAATGCCTTGCTGTGAAACAGGCGGTGGAATATCATCCTATTCTCCACCAGATGTAACGTGGCTTAAATAAATAACATTGACAAAACCTTTGCAATATCTCCTACGTAATAGTTAGACCCCGATTCTGCCCAAAGACACACGAAGATCCCAGTGCAGCTGTGGGTTCCCAGGCAGACTCACACACCACATACTTACACTCCCCCGAAGTCCACGTAAAACCATCTCTGCAGTAGTTCGTAAGTCACAAGAGTTACACCAAACTGGGGAGATGATCGAAACACACGAGCTTGAAAGAAAACAAAACAGTCCTTAAGTGACACAAAACCAAAGCAAAACAAAAAAAGAAAATAAGTAATCAAAGCTGTTTTCCACACCTCCTGCTCCTTTCCACAGAGCCTTTGGACCTTCCTCTCGAAGGATCTTCACAAAGCAATCTACAACGCCGCTGTAAGTGGTCTGCCCTGCCCGGGCTGCTACCTGTAGCCTTGTTTTGATGACATCTGCAGGAGTCACCAGAGAGGCCGCAGGCATACCTAGAGACAGAAAAACCTTTGGGTTGGTATCGCTGACTTGTTACATATACTATAGACAGCAGTTCCCCAAGGGTAACCTTCATCCTTACATTAGCAGAACCGGGCACATAAGGTTTGAGAAGCTGGGAAGGAAAACAAGCAACAGGAGGCAGCCGTTGTGGACGTGGCCTCACCCAGAGAAAGCTTCTCCTAGAGGAAAAACCGTATCACAGGCTTCCTGTCAAGCTGGGAGGCATAGGCTGGATTTTTCAGTGCTAACCAGAAACTTGCATAGTCAATAAGCACAATGTTTTTGGAGGTGAGGTCGATCTTTCCCTTTCCTCTTCACGCCTTGCTGTGGTTCCTGGCACTCTGGCTGCACACTGTACTAGAAGAGCCTGTACACACACACACTGCCCTTATCCTCACACAACAGCATGACCAAGAACTGATAATGCCATGCACGCTCAGCAAGGCACGAGAGCTAAGGTTAAAGAAAGGTTCGTTTTTCTCATTAGGAACTGCAGACTGCTCAGCTGCAAAGTCACAGCTGACATCCCCAGCAGAACACTTGGAGGAAGATTTAAATTTACCCTGGCAGATAATCAGCTGAAAGTAAAAAATGCCAAATTACCAACAGGCGATATCTCTGAAATCATTCCTGTCCAAATGGAGACTGCCCATGTTTAGAATTAAGAAAAAAAAGAAAGAAATAACAGGCATCGAGACTGTACCCAGAAGACAGTGTCTCTTATGGTTTTATTGCTTTTCCATTCTGCATCTGTTCCAAACCAACTTGGTCAGATGTAGATGCATAAATCTCCTTTGCTTTTTTTTTTTTTTTTTTTTAGGCTCAATAATTCTGTAACAACTTTTGTCCAAACCAGTGTGGTCTGGCTTCAGGCACCACGGCATCCTTCTGCACGCTGCTTCGGAGAGATGGAAGCCGCTACATATCACCAAAAGAATTCCTCCTCCTCTCCTGGACCCCCCAAAATAACACACACACTGAACTTGCACACTGGTCAGTCTGGCAGGCAAGCGCTACAACTCAGTGAAGGTTTCTGAACTCTGGAGAGGCTGAAATTCCTCTCTGCTTACCCTTACCCACACCAGGATATTGGTTTCAGTCTTCAATTTAAAGCTGGACTTTTGTTCTTCAAAAGCCAACCAGTGTTTTTAAGGAAAACCAAAGGACATACTTAGAAACAATTCTGCTTACTACACATCGACTGCCATCTCCTTATTCCTCACTTCTTATTGCTGAGGATATTTTGTATAAAATGAGTTTTATTGTTTGTTTGTTTTTTTAATCCTGTTTTTAGAGCTATGTAAAAAGCACGAAGGACTTCACAGACAAACAAAAATTTACAGGTCGCTGCCCTGAGGAGCAGGTAATCAGAATGAGACAAAAGAGGAGCACGGGAGGAGAAGGAAGTTCATGGGAACAGCAAGCAAATGGAGCAAATTAAAGAGATATCCTATTGTTGATACTAGCATCATCTCCTCAGAAAACACCACGGCACAACAGGTTGATCTGGTGACCAGTGAAAACAGCAGCAGATCCAACCAGATGATGCGTGTGCTGTGTTGCATGTGTCCCCAGTGACAACAAGAAGGAAGAAAATACAGACAGCAGACACAACACCTGTTGGCAGAGAGTGCGGGTGTGCATCCAAAGCTGGCCCGCTTGTACCAGAGGGCCCTGCATGTTTAGAGTTGGAGCCAGTGCTGGAGGTGTGGGGCTCTTGTTGTGGCTTCCCCTCAGCCTTCTTGGGGCAAAGCAGGACTGACATGCATGTCCCACCATACTTTATCTGTACCCAATAGAGAAACTTCTTGGTTTTGTAAGCTGTATAACGAACGGTGGATCTTTAATACTGTAATTTGCTCATGAGAATTAACTTTGAGTCCAATTCACAGGAAACCCCAGATAAAATTCACAATGTAGCTAGTTTGGTAAGCTGTATCAGCAACACTGAAGACTGCTTCCGTGCCTGAACTTCAAAAGGACAGTTATCTCAGTCTGCAACTAACTAACAATGACTAGGAAGAGAAAAATAGGAAAATCCAAGAAATGACTTGGCTTTAAAATGCCAACTTATGTTTGAAGTCTGTAAATATGAGCTGAAGTTCAAAAGTGGTTTTGTTCCACTAAACTGGGTGAGAAGTAAGCTGGATGTAAGCTCCTGTTGAAGGGTTTGGAGATTGGTTGCTCTGGAGTGTTGGGAGGGTAGAGGACAGGGTTTGTAAGCACTAGTTGTTATAACACAGCTGGTTTTCCTGGTGCCAGGTTGCTTCCTCTGCACTACAGGTGACTGAATGCCAACACAAGGAGTTGAAGCCATATGCTTTCAGCAAGACAGGCCATTTGATCTGCACTGGCCTTGGCCACATCCAGCAAACAGTTACTGGCTTTAAAAGGTCCTTACTCTTTAAGAAACACAGCTTCATATATAATCCAATTATAATTCAGTATAATCCTGACTGAAAACAACTCCCCCAGGAAGAAGAAACCTTACAAATCAAACAAGAAAACAGATGAACTACTTATCTGTGCTGGACTCAAGCCATCCCATCATTTCTCTAGCCTGCCAGGCTGCAGCAGCCTGCCAGCTGGCCAGAACTTGGGTGCAGCTTTGAGAAGCCAGGCAGCCCATGCTTAACATGATGAAAACATCTGCTTTGTGAGTGCTGACGGGAACATCCTGCTTGTTACCCATCCCCCTATGGCCATGCTGCACAAGCTTTTGAGCCCACTTGTTTCCTGAAGGGAGCTTTTGAAGAATGGATGCGGCAGGAGCAGACTCCCAGGCTGTTCACTTCATGAGGCAGTGTGCCCCTTTGGGTGCAGGAGCTGGGCGCCATGTCAGGGATCAATTACACAGCTGACACAAGGGTAAACTGAGCCTGCAAAGTGTCTCTGTCTTCCCCTTAGGCTCTGGCACGCTCAAGTTGAATACATCCATGGAAAACGCTTGGCTCTCCTACCCACTACGTAGCAGACAACAACAAGCAAGTGCTCAAGATAACACACAGCACCTCTTTGGCATCTGGGTAGTCAGGAATCAGCAACTTATGGCACATAAGACAACAAACAACTCCGTGTGCTTTCTTTCCCACAAGTCCCTGTTGCAGCAGGCAAGACAATGGAAACCAATGCAGTTCAGAAACTGTTCTGATAAGGGTGAAGTCCTCATAAAGCCATGTAACTGCACAGGAGACTGTGGGTAGCAAGTAATTTTTGTCATTTTGTCATGTTTTGCCAGTGTGTTCTGCAAGCACGTTTGTTGGATTCCACACACCAACATCCAAGATTCCTTTGATCACAAAATTTCCTGAATGCCATGATTTCATTTTCAGTGATGTCATTTATAAACCATTCCAGCATAAAACTTTGCCAGTCATTCAGCCAGCCAAAGCCAAAAGTACAGTAACATCACAAGATGATACATGACGACAAAACATCAGAACTTCAATCTTACTTTTCTTTTCCCACCCTAAACGTGATGAATATACCCCAAACTTGCAGAATCTTTATTTTTAACCTCAGATCATTTCTCTAGCACAGCAGCCTTATGCTATTTGGGCACAAGGCTGCAAAATGTGCTCTAACTACTGCACCGCTGATACAACACAAGCACACGTAGAAAGCGGTTTGGGCACTTACCAGCTATTGACCCAGCCAAGAGCAGATTTCCAGGGCTGACTCTTCCATCTTCATTGGCAAATGACGCTTTCAAATGAGCATAACAGGGGAAGTAAATAGCAGAGAAGGGGATGTCACGCAAAAAACACGCCTTAGCGCCCTGTGTTGAAAAAACAGAACAGGTTTGGGGAATAAGCAAATTTAACACAATGAAAACGAACACCGGAGAACAGAGCAACATCATAATTTTTGTTTTGTCACTAAGGGCTTATAGAAAAAGCAATTTCTCCTCTCAAAATTTTGTAAGATAGATGTATTTCACTCTGCTGAGTAGTGTGCGTGTATTGTTTTTTGGTTCAGTAATTTCTATCATTATATTTATCTTGTCTACTTGTTCTCCTTCACTCCTTAATAGTGTAGACATTTATTGGTAATAGAGAAAATGTTGTGTGTTGGCATAAGCTCTGGTAACACCTTTGCAGAATAGTAAGTAGTTGACATTTGAGCCATGTGCCTGCAGAGGAAGTTCAGGGTATGTCTGAAGAAGAGTCACAGGACAAGTCTGCTTCAAAGTAAATACTTCAAAAAATATAGTGCTTCATCCATACATCCATGCAGACATTGCAATTGACAATGCAACATGTATCAGGGGAAAGAGGGGAAAGTAGGGCTGTAACACCAACCCTTTCCCAGAGCAGTAAGAGAGAGACTTACTTGTGACTTTTGAAGTACACAGCATTTGGGATACAGTTTGCTTTCAGGTCAGTTTCAGCTCTTAATACCAATTTGCTTCAGTGCTACAACCAACGAATGCAGGTACCAGTACAATGGCTTCAAATGTAAGAGGACAGTAGAAAGTCAAGAAAAACTGGGGGGGTAGAAGCAAGAAACTTTTTTTCTAGCAAGAGGAAATGCAAAAAGCCACTGCAGTAGGTCAACGAAAATGAAATAACAAATAACATCCATGCTCCAATAGCAAAGGGACCTGCATTCTGCCTTTCCTCAACGTGGGGATCCAGGACATCAGAGTCTGAACGCATGAGGACTGAGTGTGGAAGGCAGACAGAAACAGGAGGTGCCTTTGGAAAACTGGTGAAGTCTTTCAAGCTTCAGAAGGAAATGCTTTGTGGATGAGGCTAAGCCTGCTTGCTTTGAAGCTAAGGTGGAGTTGCAGCGAAACTCCTTGAGGTTCCTCAGTAAGCCCTCCTGAGGTGCCCTTGCTACAGCTCTCTGGTGTACGGTCCTGCTGGAGCATGGCTCAGCAGCAGGCATTTCACAGGTGACATGCTAACTCGCACAGAATTTAATTAAATCTAATTATATGCCTGGACATATCTGTAAGTTCAGCTCGTACGGTAATAGCAGTGAAAACAGAGTGCTGATGTAAGCTGGATGCTGGTTATCCAGTAAGCACGCAAGAGTTGCAAGGCGGCAGAACAGCTGAAAAGATGCCTTTTGGCAAAGTGCGGCAGGAGGGATTACGGTAAAAATAGATCCTGTCAGCCAGTTCACAGGAGATGCTAAGAAGTGTAGTTTGCAATCAAGGAACACCTCTGAGAAAATGAAGATTTTATCTAAAACCAGCCATTAGATCCACTTGTCAGATGTTCTGCATGGCATGGGCATAGTTGCCAAGTGCAGTGAGCAAATCACACTGCTGGAATCCCCTTCTGTTCCTGAACCTCTCTCAGCTTCTTTCGTGACTTTCTCAGACCAAGAACTGACCATTTTCCCTGACAGCCCATTCTCAGGTTAATTACTCTTGCTGCTAAGAAGGTTTGCCTTGTTGCGTAATTTGATAGGTCTGATTTATGCTCCCCGTCACTGGTTCTTGTTAGGCCTTCCTCAGGTACACCGAATAGGACTTAAAGAAAATGCCACATAGGTACTCAAAGCACTGCCATTGTACAGCCATGGGCTGAACTGAGTAACCAGGCACAAAACAAAGCCAGTACTGGGCTGGGCTCTCAGAGTTACCCATCCAGCTGGTACACTTCACCCATAGGGTAAGCAGAAGGTGGATCTCCTGCAGTTAACATTCCACAGGAGTTGTGGAGCACTGGCCTTGTGCTCCAACAGAAGCCTGTTTTACAGTTCACCTTTAAGCCTTACATTAAAAAAAAAAAAAAAAAAAAAAAGCTAGGATTTTACCCAGCTCTGCATGAAAAAACAACTTTGTAATGATCAAATGTCTGCACTGTATTCATCTCACAGAAAAACTACGAAACTCGCTAATGAAACATTCTCAGACCAAGATGGTTTCTTCAAGGATTTATTTTTAGAGCATACTTCTCCTCAAAGCAAATCTCCTCACTGCGTTTACCCTCATGGCGCATGACTTCTATTTTCCTTGCAACGCTGCCATTAAACACCGTGCACGTTTTCCTCCGCGTTTTTTTCATACTCTGAAATATCTCTACATAGCTGAAATAACGTATGGAAATCCACGAACTCCGACTGCAAGCAACTCTCAGCAGCATCTGAGCTGCTAATATTCTTCCCCCTTCATTAAAAGGCCCTTTTTCAGGGGACAGAAATGGTATATTGCTAATAATATCTCTAATAACGCACACTCAGGTACGCAGAGAGAGGATGTCCATCAACTTAGTTGGCTGAGTGTAAACAAACCCTGGATCAAAACTTGGATCCACTTTAATAATAACCCGATTTGGCCGTGTTCCAATATCACAACAGTCTAAAGTTTCCCCCCATCGTTCTGCTTAAAGTCTGGGAAAGCATGTTTAAAAGCAGGCCTCGTTTAACTTCAAGTTAATCATCCGCAACCAGCCTAGGCCAATTAGGAAGGCTTAGGGAGATTGGCTGCAGTATCTTGAAAAGCAAAAGCAACATTTATTTTACTTCTCGCACCTATTTGATGTGGACAACGTGCTGAAAGCCAAAAGGGGTTTTAATCAGTCCCCAGAAAGCTGTAAGGATCATCCGCTCGCGTTTATTCTGGCAGCCAACGTGCAGAGCTGCCAGGCATGAAATTGTTGGGAGATCCTACACACCACGACATGTGCCTCCCCAATGCAACAGCGGCTTGGCTCCCATCTTCGAGCCCTTTAATAACCTGAAAGCTCTTAATCTTGGATGCTATCTCACTGAATAAACCTATGGAGGTTAAAAAAAAAAGAAAACAAAACCAAACACAAAACCAACCTCTGATTGTCAAAGATTCTGATAAATAAGCCCAAGTCTGTGCTGGGGCAGGTTCTTTAGCATGCTAATTCCTGCTTATACCAGCTCTACCTGCAAATAAGTCTCTAAACAAACTATTTCTACTACAAGGGGAGGGTAATTATACTGACAAAGGCACCTCTGTGTCGGGCTGGGCACAAGGAGCCGGCAGGTCTGGGAGACGCAGGCTTACCCGAGTCTCCTGCAGTGAATGCACATTGTCTGGTGCAGGGGAAAAATGCCAGACTGGGGGACCTAGCAGCATTCAAGACAACAGTGGTGCACCTTGTCTGAGAGGGTTATTTAATGCTTCTGGCACCTGTACTTACAGCCACCCCCTCTTTTTCTCCTTTACAGGTTTAGAATTTATTTGGCATGTATAATTGTTATTTTGATCCTATAGCTACAAACAATAGGCAGCATGTCATTTCTTGATCATTTTGCATTCTTCTTGGGTTTTACTACAGACTTAACCCTTTGGAATCGGAGCTCTAGCAGCACCTAACAGGTTTTGTAGCGTTCACCAACACCACAGGCATTTGCTTGCAAGGGCCGTAATTTCTTCTGCTGCAAAATGGCATTACCGTAAGAGCCACCACACGCTTTCATTCATGTATGTTTACTCCAACCAACCTATGAAACTGATTCAGCACATCAGCTTAGTGGAATAAAACACATTCCAAACACTGTGCCAGCAATTCAGATGCATTTTGCAGACAAGAGGGGCAAAACTTCGCAGGTAAAGGGCTTCTTTTGGAAATGAACCTTCTGAACAGCAGGTTCTCATGTAGGAGAACGCAGTCACAAATGAGCATGCCGGATGCAAGTTAATATAACTCAACTCTTTTCCTACTCAGTTTCATGTTTAACACCCTGCTGTAAACCCACAGCGTGAACAGCTGGAATACCTCAGATATTACCAAAAGCTACCAGGTGAGAGCTTGGTACATACTGCCAACTGAGACAACATCTTCCAGGTCAACATAGCAGAAGCCAGCTTATGAACTTATTATTAAAAAACCGGAAGGTTTTCTGACAAGTTTTGGAAATGCAGGCTGTGCTGGCAGTATCAGCCAAGGCACAAATCTGAGATAAATACCTTCTAGGAATTGTAATCATAAACATTACCACAACTGATGTGTCATTTCCTCAAAGAATCATTTACTAAACCCCATTGTTTACCACCTCTTTGGCATCACAGAAATAACTGTTGCACAAAATTAGGGAGTGGCGCTGCATGTTATGCAGAAAAGCACTATCCACCAGAATTGATTACTTGTAAAAGTAGTTGGACTTGATGATCCCTATGGGTCTCTTCCAACTCAAGATATTCTATGACTCTATGACTCTATTATTTTAATAAAAGTCCCGTTTAAATATTTTATGGATATGAGTTTCTATGCAGTACAAAATAAGTGCATTTAAATGAGCAATTTAAAAATGCCCTTGGAAACAAAGAGAATATAAATTCAACTGACTTTAACAGGACCTTATGCATGTTACTGTGACAGACGGGCAGAAGACAAAACACATCACCTCATCTTGTACGATCGCTTCGGTATTCTATTGTGATCAGAAATTACACGAGGTGCATTAAAAATACTGAAAGTTAGAAATGTATTTTTTCTCACTTCTGCCAGCACAAATGGTATTTTGAGTTAGGGATCAATGATACTTTCCCTGACTGGGATACACTGTCTTTATCCTTTTAAGAACAGTTGTCACCTACAGAACATCTGCAGCTAAAGAAGAATTTACCACCCCTAAGCTTCCATGTGCCAGTGCTTTCAAAGCAACAATTACCAGCAGAAATAAGACAAACAGAGGAAACAAATGCCTTCTGCAGAAGTGCTACAATGTGCTCCTCGAAGAAGCTGGGTGTCCTGAAATGCTTTCTTACACAAGCAGTGCTGAATTTGAGACAAAGGCAGAAGAATTAAAAATAGTTGCTTTCTACCTTTGAAGAACTCTGGGGATTCCACCCAGCAGTTAACCTAACAAGTCGTATGTGTTAAATCTTACTGTTGCAATCATGGATAAAATGAATAGCATGGATAAATGAGGAACCCATGAGTGAGCTAAGATGCAGAAGGCATAAAAGGAAGGTGAGCTGGGGGCCAGCTACCCAGGAGAAATGCAGAAACAGTGCTTTGGGCAGGCAGCAATGGAGTCAGAATAGCCAGGGGTCAGCTGGTGCTGGACCCAGTGAGTTGCGAATGCTTTTGTGAGCTAATCAGTAGCTCAGGACAACGAAGGGAACTGTGAGGCTGCTGCTCAGTGGGGCAAGACACTTAGTGACTAAGGACATGGAAAAGGGAGAGAAATTACTTACTTGCCTCACTTTTTACTAGTAAAATCTGCGCTCAGGCTTCTCAGTTCCATAAGCATATTAGAAAAGTCTGAAGAAGAACAGCATCACCTACAGTAGACAGAGCATTTAAGCCATCTGCACACAGACAATCCATGAGAGCATGTATCTCCAGTGGTGCTGAGATAGTTGGTTGATGTCCCCGTGAGTTGGCTGTTGCCTTCAAAAGCTTGAGTCAGTCAAGGGGGGTTCGTATAATTGAAAATGAAGACAAACATTGCACCCATCTTGAAGAAGAGCAGGAACGAAGATCTGGAAAACTACAAGCTGCTTGGATACACCTCAGTCCCTGGGAAATTTACAAAGCAAACTATTCTGGAAGCTGTTTCCAGGCACATAAAGGACAAGGGAGATACTGGAAACAACTAATAAAGATGTTCCAGATTATGGCTGATGAACTTGATTGCCTGTAGACAAGCTGGCAGAAAGGGATGTTGTAAGATGTGACTATGAGCAAAGTTTTGAGATGATCTGCTGTAGTATCATCATAGCCACATCGGTGGAATGTGGGCTGCACTCTCAGCAGATCAGCGGATGATACTGAATTGCAGGAGCAGGCTGCTATTCACAGGGACCTTCACAGCACAGAGAAATGGGCTGCCAAGAACACCATCAAATTCAGAACAGCAAACGCAAAATATTGCATCCTGTATTTGGACTGGAACAGCGCCTTGCAGCAGTACAAGCTGAGTCTGAATAGCCAGAAAGCTGATTTGCAAAAAAAGTCCAGGGGTGCTGGTGGACAAGTAAAGAACAGGTCAGCAATGCCTCTTTGCAGTAAAGACAGACAGCCACACGCTGCGCTGCCTTAGCAAGGATGTAAGGGAACTGACATTTCCTTTCCATTCAGCACTGGTGACACTGAATCCGGAGTCCCGTGTCCAGTTCTAGGCTCCCCAGTACAAGAAAGATATTGCCATGCTGGAGAAAAGTCTGGTGCAGGGCTGTCAAGGTGGGCAGGAACCCCATAGTGTGTGAAGAAGGAGAGGCTGAAGGAACTCAGTGTGCTCAACTCTGAGAACAGCAGGTAAAAGAGAGATTTATGGCTTTCTTCCACTACCTAAAGGGAAGGTGTGGGGAAAGCAACTCTTGTACGAAAGGTTTGGGTTGTGTTTTTAAAATCTACGAAGGTGGTCAAACACTAATCCCAGCTGCCCTGACGTCCTGCAGACTAGTTTTCCACACAAATTTATCAGATTCTAACATCAAAACTACAGAGTACAGCAGTACACAGAGCAGAGATCTTGACAGAGTGCTACTGTGAGTTGTTTCGTCACTAGCATAGTAGAGCACCGTGTTAACACAACAAGGAATTATCCAGAAGAATATTAATCTCCTGAATACACAGGGACACCAAAACTGTGACCTAGCTTCTCAGTGATCATCAAATGCAATTTGTCTAGACCAGAATACTGTGATAATCAGGATTTCAGCTGGATGCAAAGAAGGTTTACATAAGATTTCTTTTGTTAATTCACTGACACGAGACATGAGATTTATTTATCTGTGCAGTGGTTTTCTTTGCTAAGGAAAGACAGGAACACTGAAATCACTTGTATCGGGGAAGTATGGGAGTTTTAATCTACAAAATGCATTTCCTAGTTAGAAATTAACACAAAATATACTGATTCAAACAACAAACAGCAGACCTTGTTGAGACATGCAAGCATTTGCCTCGTGAAGCCAGGACTGACTTGCGTAACTCTGCTTCTTCTGGCTGAAGTTGTAATTAATTGAAGTACATTCTTCCATATTGACTACTATATGGAACACAATGATTTTTCACCTAAATTTTAATGTACATTTTAGCAAGATTCATAGGAACTAAGCAGAACATGCTGGACTGGTCTGTCGTGGTCAGAACTGCTTTCAAGTTGATTGATTTCTGAACTGGGAAAACAATTTTTAAAGCAGTCCTTGCAACACAGTAAACAAAACAGCACCAAAGCAGAGAGAGAAACAGAAAAGCCAGTGTGTAGCAGACTGGATGCCCATTCCTGATGTAAGATGTTTGTAGCTTTTCAGTACAGAAGTAATCTCACGCTGACAAGCAATGGAAACACTTCTGTTCTGCTAAGAGCTTATGAACGTGACTGGAAAAGCTCTCATTCATCACAGAAAAATACTTAAAAATCCCTGTGCTCCTATTCTGAAAAATTATCACGATGGCAATATTAGCTCCAACACAAGACCACAACTTCTGGACTCCATCTTCCTATTAAGAATGTGCTATCCCTCCACTGATCTCACCTCTCTAACAAGTCCATTTTTTCCACTGCTGGCACTACAGAGAAGTCAGCAATCTTTGCCTTCTATGCATTTCACCAGGCAACTGTCAGGCTGAGGGAAACCCTTTCCACCTCAAAGCAAGACCTCGAAGAACATTCTGCAAGCAACTGAGGATCCTGTCTCTGCACAGCCTCTTGTACCATCCCATCGGATGGCCTTCTCTAGGAAGACAGCTCTACTGACGCTTGATAACGGCCATTAACGCAGACATCAGAAGGGAATCATTCAGGCAGTCGCTTTCTCACGCTCAGACACTGAGCAGTGGTGGAAACTGCTGTAGAAAACCGCAGTGAACCCTTCTTAGGGCAGTTTTATGAGAATTTCTAACAGGTGAGACCAAAAAAGGAGAACATTATGCACTTGAAACAAACAAAGCTGATGGAATACTTAATTCTTGTTATTTTTGCTTTCTCTACACCAACCACAAGAAAAAAACAAAACAAAACAAAACAAAAACAAACCCACAACCAGATTCATAACAAACAGAAAAGAAAAAGAAAAAAAAAAAAAGGAGAAAACCCCGTTACTGGCCACGACATGACATCTTACAATTAATTTTTGGTCTGCTTAAAAACTAAATAAAGACGTAATTAAAAAGCATCTGTTTCAAATGAAAAATCCTGAAATGAAAAGTCCAGAATTTGCTTTCAACACTTGCAAAACCAAGTGAATCAGTTGGTCCTAAATCACTGCTAACATACAGAAGTGTTTAAACACCTGGAAAGCATGCACAAAGGCCCACATATCACAAAGTTGAAGACTCACAAACAAAACTATTTTGTAAAGCAATTATCGGTTCTTGTACTTCCGCAGCAATACGTATGGATGCTTCTTAAGTTCAACTAAAATAAATCCATTTGAGGCATTGGACACATCTTCACAAGGATGCAAAAGACAAAGCTGCACTGAAAGCCTGAAGATGCAAATGAAAGTTCAGTTCACGTTAAGACTCCACATGAGAAGTGGTGAGCCAGACACAAAACCCCCATTTCTGTTTCAGAGCTGTAAAGCTGAGTAGTTAGCAGCACAAGCTTTCCAAATTTATCAACATAATTCAATTCTCTTCATTTCTCTTTCCTGCTTTTGTTTGCTCAGGCTATTTTTTGGAGGTGACAAATACAAATTGCAAATACGAACCACAAGGAGCAGGGGTGGGGAAAGGAGAGAGATTGAGAAACAGAGACAGAAGAGTAAAAACAAAGCGAAAACCCTTATGGGGCTTTTTTTTTTTGAGGAGGTGAACCGACTTAATGAACAAACCAGTGAAACCATGTAGATTGCGATTAAAGAACAGTGCCTGTCCCAGTGCAAAGCTGAGCTGCAACAGCTCACATTCAGAAGCTGCATGCAAACAGTCCCAAAGTACGTACTCCAGAAATCACAAATGGGCCATAACACGACTCAAGACGTTAATGCTGTCTAAGAATGGGAAAAAAAAAACAGCAAACACTCCTGAGCAACCAACAGAAGGTCATCACGAAAAACAAATGAATAACACTAGCTGTAGTAAATTAGCTGGTCACTCTTTCTCATGTTGCATTTTATTTAAAACAGCTCAAGCACAAGTCAGTAGCTGCCCTCCATTCCTGCACAGCCTCAGGGATGCAGACTGTTCAGTTGTAAATGCTTACCCGAATCAACACCATAATGTCATTTATTAGGAGTTTACACAATAGCATCAGCTTCAGTAAAACACCTAAAAAATTAGCAAGTCGATTTAAAGGGAAAAACGACTCCCCATTAAATCCTATTCAGACCTGCTACTTCTCACCAGGCCAAAGCATACATACATCTACTCCCGGGCAGGCTTCCTCTTTGTAATGTTAAAAGCACGATTTAAAAGGATCGCGGGTGAAAAATGTGGATGACATTTAAATATTGTCGAGGAGGGTGATGGGGCTCATTTGGTGTTATCGAAGCATCTTCAGTTTACAGTTGCGCTGCTGTAAATAAGAAACGGAAGAATACTGCCTGCTGCACTACAAAGACTGGGACAAACAGACAGCAAGAAGCTTTCTTCTGGAGAGTAGGCTGCAAAATCTGAAGAAACACCATACGGTGCCCTGCGGTGTATGGAATTTATAAATTTTTGTTCTGAGCATAATGGGTATTTCAAAGTATTCCAAGACCTTTTATACCCCTCCATATCTTGTCCACCTCATCTACAGGTGCAGGGTAGTATGTCTGCCCTTTAAATTATTTGCAGCATACACCCTGTTAAGATTCAACAGAAGATGTTTTTAACCCTTCTGCAGTCTCTGTGTGTGCTTGTGTGTGTGTCTATCAGTCTAACATTAAATCCAACTTTATTTCTAGATATTTATGCGTATACATGTGAGAACAGTAATGGAGAAAGCAGAAGAGTAGAATTTGCACCACACACTCTTAAGAGTAAATTTTCCAGTATTACTTGTGGAAATGTGCTTCTAAACTGGCAAGGGGAAGTTTGCTGCAGGAGTTTACTTTCACACTGGGCTCCCACCATCCACATTTCCTCACTAGTTTTTGTGCTGTAATTAATTCCCATCACCAGATTAACAGTGGCACCTGGGAACGTTGCTGAATCAAACACAGAAAAGCGAAAGCACAGCTCCACAACTGTAAGCTCTCTATAATGAATGCAGATGAAAATAAGTCTATTTTTACACCAGAGCATCGGGAAGCATAAACTAATCCTTAATCAACAATGCTTACAGCCAGATCTGCTGAAAAGATGAAAAAAATTTTAGTAAGATTCACAAGAGCCACATACTTAACTCACAAGGTAGTTTCTTCCCTTAATTAGAAGCAAAAAATGAAGTTATAATACCACATAACAAAGAATTAAACAGAAGTACAATTATGTTCATTCTCAAAAGTTTTTAAGAACAATGAAATGATCTGAAATATTCACAATTCACTTTTCATTTATTTATAAACAAAAAGGTACCTTGTAGAGACCAAAGAAGCCTAAGTCCCGTAGTACAGTGAGGGCACTAACACGAGGGCCAGTAGTAATTTCTCCAGCCACCTGCAATCGAATCTTGACAATTTCTAGCGGATTGGTAAAGATCACTTGAGAACCTCCAGCCTGAAATTAAAAGTAGAAGGCAGTGTGTTAACTCATTAAATTATTTGCAACATGTGTCCTGTTACATACAAGAGAAGATGTTTTTAATCTTGCTGCCATCAGTTCAGCTATTAGCAGACGTGAATTTTAATATTAGTTAATAAGCTGCAGCTCACAAGGCAAGAAATCTACTCCGCGTGAGATGAATGGTCAGGAAACAGCGAGGAAGCAGGTCAGCCACTGCAGGACACTGCGGTACATCAAACACACACTGCCTCAATTCCTGCTGCAACAATGTGTTCACCAGCATCAATTCACGCAGTACTGACAAGCCAAGAACATCATAAAGCAAGTAATAGAGCAAAAAATTAATCAAGTAGAGAAACTGAGAAGATCATGCCGGTACTTAGTGAAAACATACTACTAAGGAGTAGAAGTCTGGCAGAAGCTTTTTCAATTTTGGCACAAGTTCACAAAACAAAGAATACATGGATTCCAAAAACCAGAACTGCAGATATCTTTTCCTCCTCTAAAACCCCACGGAAATACTAGCTTCAGTGTCACTAAATGCTGTTTGGTTCAAGAGTCTGAGCTCCGCATCATAATTTGTGCACTGCGTAACAAAGGTCTAAAGCCTGAAGGATTCCACTCATCAAGAACTGCTAAATGTTTAAAAAGCGTCCGTCTGTATTTGTTGGTGAGGTACCTCTGAACCGATCTTGTAAGCTAGGCAGATTTAAAACACAGTGGTAGCAAGCATTTTAGACTGCACCAGTTCTATTGAAGTTCATCTCATTCACAACAGGTGACACGAGGTATTACCATTTTGGTACACCAACAGATCCCAAGCTTAAATTTGAAATGAAAAAAAAAAAAAAAAAAAAAGGTTACAGGACACAACCTGAGTGAATTTAGAAATACTCATTAGAGCTCCATTTGGACAAAATTCAACAGCATCATTCCAACTTCTGTTAATTTCTTAATTACACGGCCCAGCAGCTACGCTCTTTTCCAGGCTCTGAAATGACAGACTATGCAAAGGGCAACCCTCCCCACAACAAAACAATTTCTTTTCTAGAAGGCAATGACTAAAATAAATTGTATTCAAAAGCACTTCCATCCAGCCATGTCTAGTATGTAAACACTGTGTGCACATCTTTTCTAAATTATCCAAATGTTAAGAGAATTAATCATAGCTCAGATCAACTATAATTCAAAATAAAAAATAGGCACAGTAATATGGTTTAAATAATGTGCTGAAGAAATGGCAAATCGCACGAACAACTATTCTTGTCTACCGCTTAGACTGAGCATACACAGTGTGGTTACAAATTAAAGTCTTTACATAACCCCCCCAAATATCCCAAATGTTTCCTATTTTGACCAGAAAAAGCATGCTCTTGTGCAACTCAACTAGTTTTGACTTTCAAATTGGCATAATTTAATTTAACTGCATTTACCAAACCAGAATCCTGGTACACATAAAATTGCCATTCCGATTGCCATCAGAAATTAGGACGATAAATTATTTGGCACACATCCTGACTTCAGGTTTGCACTTAAAACATATTAAGTTAGCACTCAAATAAGAAACAACAACAAAAAAGACATTATCTTTTACTTGTATACTCATCTAGCAAGGTCTCAAAATCAAAACAAATAATTCATCAGAAAGACCCATCCAATATAAATTCCTATGTGATAAACAGCTTGGTTTATTATTACAAACATGAAATGTTTCCATACTGCCGTCACACATTTTTCATTCTTAAAATGATAAAATCCCAATTGCAAGGTGCTAATATTCATTTGCAAGTTTGCTACACCACAGTCATCCTCTAAAGTACATTAATTTAAAAACTCTTATCAACTGATCTACGTTAGCACAAATAAACTACTTTCTCTCAGTGTGATATTCTTGCATTTCATTGTACCATGACTCCATGGGAAGTGTTTCTTTAATTTTCACTACGGGAAAACCATATCAATACTCAGAAGATGACAACAAAATTAAGTTTAATTGATGATTATTAATGTACCAAAACATTGAGTAATTTAAAAATCTATAAAATGTTTATAAGCGAATGCTGTATTTAGAGAAAGGAAACAGAAACAGACCTGTTTTTAATAGAGAATAAAGGCAAATAATTTCTGAATTCTAACGAGTGGGAAGTATTTAAAGTACTAGCACATACAAATGTTTATGTTTGCACGTCCAGCCTGGCTGCGGCAATATTTGGGAGTGTTACATGTTTGTGGCTCTGGGTAAATCGCACAAGACTCTCTCTGTTTCAGCTTGCTATTTGAAAAATGGGGATGCTATTACTTACCCACCTCATACAATCAGGCTCACTGTATTCAAATTTTTAAAGCGCTGAGACCTGTACGCACCAGGCATTACCAAAAACACTAAAACAGCTGTTGTGAATACCACTGGTTTTGTTGCCCAAGCAGGACCTCTAACAAAAGACATTGGAAATTTCCATTGAAGTTCTTCTACAAAACCATTCAGGTATTACTCCAGAACTCTTTGCACAACCTTTGTCGTCCTCTGAATTTGATGGAAGATACATACCAAAAATCAAACGATAACTGAAGGTGATAAGCCAGACAATACCCGACAGAAGGTCTCGGTAGTACCCTACCACCTGCCCTACCCTGCGATGGAGACGAAGGATGGTTGGATGGTTTGATACCAGCCAGTGCACAGGCACTTCCAATGGTAACAAGTACAGTCACCTCGTGGGGAGCTTTTATCACCCTGTTATTTAATCATCCATGCTGGCAACTGCAGCTCCCTATTCTCCAAAGGGAGGGGAAGCAAACTGGAGATGGCTACTACATTGTCTAATGAAATGATTTCTTGCTTGTCTAGTACCGGTAACTCCTATTGCGTTATTCATCATCACAGTATGCAAGTGTCTCATAAATATTAATGGCTATTTCATCCCAGCGCTCCTGTGAGGGAAGTACAATGGCTCTGGTTTTACAAGAAGGGGATTTGAGGTAAGGAGGTTAATTGTATGCCCTGTGTGTGTGTCCCCCAAGCTCAAACAAGCAACTAGTAACAGTCGCCAGATATCCTGATCTCTAAATCAGTAGCTTGAATCACAATAGCATTGTTTCTGTCTTCTGAGCTTTTACATAGCAAACGTAATGAAAGAAATCTCATTAATTTTTTTTTTCTTTTTTTTTTTATAGCCTCTTCAAGGTGCCGGTATAAACTGGTGTGGAAAAGACACACAAAACATGATCGGTGTTACCAGCCTGCTCATTTTATTTGGCAAAAAGCTGAAGAACATTAACTTCTTGTTTGGCACCTTTCACAGTTAAAAGTGCACCTCATTTAAAAATTATTTTAAAATATGTTCCCAAAGGTAAGAACCTGGAAGCTATTTTCTTGGCCAGAATAAACACAGTTTAAGATCAGGTTGCTCAAATGATTTCTCCATTCAGTGTCATAAAAATGGGATAACGATGGGATAACTTTTATAAACTCTTGAGTATAGACACTTACCAGTAACATCAATTTTTCTACACTGAATACCCTCAACTCTGAATTCTTTATCACCTCTTCCAATCGTATATTTGTTTTTAATAAACAAATGATCTGATTGGAAAAGCACATCTATTACTTTCTAGTTATTATCATGTGATTAAATAAAAACGGGTATGTTGGCTCATTTATAGGAGTGAATACCTAGAGCTGGTGCATAATTATCTGAAAGGTCCCACAAAGGGCTCATATTATACTAAAACCATTTAACATTTGACCTAATCACAAGCACTTATGGTCTTGTACGATATAAAGCAAGAAAATCAAAGAGAAATACCTGCACCACTCAAGAGCTGCTCATACACAGATCACTAGAAATCCACATGCCTACAAAATGTTCATTGTGTTTTAACACATGGATGGCTAGATACAGACGTGAATGGTTTTTTTTACATTTTTTTTCCCCCACTACTGCAGTTCTTCAACTGTGCACTTGGTATATCAACCAGCACCTCTCGATGGCGGTATAGCCTTGTACAGTCATACAGTAATGCCTATCACATTCCTCCCTCTACTTTCCTATTTTATAGAACAGCAGGGAGAAGCAGAAATAGTTGTGGTATTTTTTTTTCTGTTGACGGAGAAATACAATCCATTCTGTACAAAAAAAAAAATAATAATTTAATAACAGCAGCTAGCTTAACAACACTCCAGTTTACGAAGTTGGAATGTTTTCTACTTCTTCAAGTATTCAAATAATCTTGTAATAAACTTCACTGGAAAATAAACAGATTTTCACATTCTTCATTACACTAAGGCAACGAATCCTTGCTCTTTTTCATCTGAGTGCATTCTGTGCCTTTATGAGACTAGGTAAGAAATGAGTAGACCAGACCTAACTCTCCAAAGGCTTTCAAATCTGCATTTGAAAGCTTCAGTGTACATTCTGAAAAGAATACAGCTTGTAATTCACAGAGAAAATTCTGTATTTTCCATCCCAAAAGGAAGTATTAGGTTGTGATTTTCTTTTCATCACTATTGATCATCAGCTCTTCCAGAACCTCTAATCGACCTTATTTACTACCTTCAAGCCGTAACATTTTTACTGTTTTCAGCTAAGAGTGTTTAGGGTTATCCTAGACCTTCTGTACCTAACTCGTCACATATCATCTTCTAAGCTTATGGATAAATAAAAGGACTACTACTGCTATTAGAGTGTTAATATTTCCAACAATATCACCCAGGGACAGCAATTATGGCAATTAATGGCAACCATTAAAAAATATAAGCACAGTATTATACAATTATCCGGAATCAGCGTCTGCAAAAGAAACTGTCTGCAATGCTTTGCTTACTCATTTGATTTACAAGACGACCAAGTGGTGCAAGATCCAAAATTTGTAGTCAACTGTGTACCATATTCAGTCATATGGGCTACTGCACTCAGTCCCAGGATATTAGTCCTTGCCACCTGCCAGATGCAACTTGTTTCCCTGTGCATTTGCTAGTGTAGATTAATCCTAATTCAAGTCAAAGTTCCGAAAGTACTAAGCATTGTACAAACACAACGTTAAGATTTTTTTTTAAAAAAAAGTAAATAATCTAAATTTAAAATGTACTAAAAGGATTGAAGAATGGAAGCATCACCATCGTCACTGCGTAAGAGGCAACTAAGGCACAGAACTATAGAATGATGTGCCACAAATTCACACGTAACTTCATGACAGTACAAGATCAGAAGAGCCAGATTTAAAGAGTGACACCACAGTGCTCCAACCTACCTGTGGGAGTCTTCATGTTCGTATGTCCTAAGGTCACAGAAGTGTGAGATGAACTGTGTTGAGTGGCTGCATACATGGTTTCACTATGGAGTTCACAGTTACCAGAAGAGATGCCGAGTAACAGACAGCTGTCCAAATTGACTGCTTTTCTTATACATTTCAAAGGTGAAAACCTTAATTATGTGGCACTGTGTGTCAAGGGTAAATCATACTGGGTTCTCAAAAGGTTGGTTCTGTGTTACCTTTCTTCAGATAAAGCCAGGCTTCAAAAAACCAGACAAGCCATCTTGTGCTATTTTGTGTCCTCTCATCTGCAGCCCTATCTATACAGAATTCTGATAATGCTCTTTAGCAATGGGAGTTCATGTAGTAAATACCTTCTCTTCAGATCATGAGGAGATTTCCTCAGCCCTCAATCATCTGCTTTTCACTACCCAGACCAGGCTAGCATAGAAACAGCTTTCATGCTGCTCAGGCAGAACTGTGTTTTTCCCCAGCTAATCTTTGTGTTCCGAGGACAGATTTCTCTTGGCCTGGTTGAGGCTTTAGTTTGGGCTGCACAAACGGCGAACAGAGCTGTAATCACCAAGTCTTGTTAATATCCACATGTACATAAAATGCAAAGCAAGCCCCTTCAAACGTTCACTTAAAATGCTCATAAATAGGATTGCAATTAGCCTGAACAGAAGTGCATTCCTGCTACTGCTTCATATAGATAAGCAAAACTCAGATACAACTTGTGAGAATTTCCAGCAATAGTTTATTAATAACCTGCCTACAAAGAAACTAACAGGAGCATGGCTTCTTTATGAGCACAGACCAACTCTGCTATGGGAAAAAAAAAATAAAATTGCAGATTCTATATTTTCTATGTTATAGGTAATTCAGTTCTTAGAAGCCTAGCCAAAAAAAATCAAAGTGGAGCCTTCTTGATTGGCATTATAAAAGCAATTAAGCTACAGACCTGTCAAATATGTTAACATTTGGCTCTGTCTGCTCTACTTGTCTATTTTGACTAGTTGTGGAATCATTTAATGATTTACAGACCTTTCAAGTCTTACGGCATGGTAGCTATATTAAAATTGTGACCCATTATTTCTTGGTCACATCATAAATTACTGTGACATCATAAATATCTTCCTTTTTCTCACAGAAAGCCAGACTTTAAATCCCAATTTGAGTTTGAGGTTTTGTTGGGTTTTTGGGGTGCTTTTATTTTTAACCTGCACAGGTAAACACTACAATATTTTACTACTTTTAAAAGAAGTAGTAACAGGAGAAAAGAATGCCTAATAAAATATAATAATAATCAAAACAATAATGTTTTAAGCTATAATGCATCTTCATGTAAACTTTCGGCCAATATTTCTAATACAACACAGGAAAAAAAAAGAATGGAAAGAATATGTGATATATTTCTTGGGGGAAAAAAAATGGTCTTTTTAAGAGATAGAACTGATCTGCTCTGCAATGTGACAGATATCAACATAAACCTACGTACTCCCTCTTGTTTTAGAGTTTGTACAAATCCACTTCCATCCTTCATCCTGGTCCCTCTCCATTTTTATTTTCTTAAGGAAGAAGGGAAGTGAAAAGGAAGAGGAAGGGGTAAGGGAAAGGGGAAAGTATCTGTAATTTTTAATAGGAAAATTATCTTAGAAAAAAATAAAATTAAATGAACTCGTCTAAAAGGAAAATTCAGCGGAGTGAAATCACATTCCACATAACTTCTGACTGTTTTCAGGAAAGGCCAGTTTAAACAGCTATGACTGGGGAAAAAATTCAGCAAAACTATTTTTTAAAACATCCAAACCTGCAAGGAAATGTGGGGTGAGGTCACAGAGAAGCAGGAACCCTACACCAGGAACATCCCCACCCTTTGGTACAACCTCTTGAAGGGCTATCGTGTTACCGTATGCTGCCTTCCCCAGCTTCACTGTAAGGCTTTAAAACAAAGACTAGCTGAAATTTAACTGAAGACAGTCAAAACAGAGCGGTGTTGAAACAGAGTGGATTTGCAAAGGCAAAGTTAAATTTATGCCCAAATTGAACTGCTGTTTTATTTTTATTTTTTTACCAGAAGTTTAAGATCAGTCAGAACCAGTATGCTGTAACAACTGCAATTAGTAGCTCAGAGAAGAAAACCACACGTTTCAATATCTAATGAATTACACTATATTCAGTATGTTTTGTTCCATTATATTAATTAAATATACTTTAAATCTAATTAATTTATTTAACAAAATGAATTCCATGTAGTAAACAGCTTTAATTTTCATGAAGAAAAAGAATAGTTTTAGGAGCCCTTTGAAAGTTTCCATAAACAAGAAATGTGACTGTTGGGCTTTTATACGTGTATGTACAACTGCCCTTTAAAGTGAAATGGAAGTTACGGTCTCTGGCTACAGGGAGAATAGACTTCTTAGAGTAAATCTGCTAAGAATACAAGAAACATATGCCATTTGCTTTCAAAGCTAATATGAGCAATCATAAAGAAGCCCAATATTACTTAACCATCTCAATAAACCATACCAAAACTGTTCTGTGCAATAGCAGTTTGTAATTCTTTTTTTTCAGATATACACACAGGGATTCCATCCCCCCCACCCCCCTGCCTACTTAACGCTCAGTTTCATTTTTACCCATAGCTCAGAGTTCCTTGCCAAACAGAAGAGAATTTTGTCAGATTTAGGTTTATGAATAACGAAAAAAAAGATTGATACCTTCAGACACAACTTGGAAATGTCTGAATTTTTGTAAGTGATCTAAGAATCATGGTCCATCTCTCTGCCTCTAGTAAAATTCAACAGAGAAAATGCAGCTCACATGTAGACTTATCTTTATTACTCTCTGAAACATAAAACAAATGCTGTAAGTAGCTTAATAAAACTATTTGCACTGGACTGGTTATGTGACAATTCAACCGGAATTTCACATCATATTCCTTTATAAAAATTAGTTCTGGGCAGGATTTTGCACTTTCTAGATGAACCCCATCTTAATCATATCTAATTTTTATGTTCCATGGCAGAGCTGAGGTTGCCCAAGCAGGTCCATTATGTTTCAACTTTACTGTGATTGCTACAAAGTCTCCAGAAATATGCCTATAATTGCCTTGACAGCTTAAATAAAAGCAGATCCGTACGGGGTCTGTAATTGTACTGTGCTACACGACTTAAACTGGCTAATAGTGAGTGCACACTGAGCAGCTGGGAAGAAAAAGACTGCGCACTTGGAAAGAGGAGGGAGAGTAGGAGGAAAGGTTACAAAGCAAAATGTTTTTCCCTTTTCTTGTAGAACATCAGGCCTCTGATTTACCTCTATAATTGTACTGCTATATGCAGACAAGTCCACGTATATTAAAAAGCTGTTTCTTTTCAGCCGTGCTACAATACTTCCATTTTTCTTAATATTTTGCGTGTATTTTCTAAGCACTCTATTTTGAATCTTCACATTTCTTCCACTGACAATTCCAGAGACAAACCATATTTTTCAATTAAATGTGGGACTGCTTCATATTTATGGAAATAAGCAAAATTATTGTCTCATCTGAAAGCTTAGCAGTAACTAAGTGGTAGCACTTAAAAAACCCCACAATAATCTTTATGCCACTTTTACAGAGCTTTTAATCTGTTAATATAATCCCAAAATAGGAATAATAATCAGCACTGTATAAAAATATATATATATCAGTCTATTTTTAATGAAGTTTTTCAGGGAATTAGGTTTAAAAGAAGCAAGTAATATAAAATCCGTAGGAGTGGTGATTATTTTTCACTACAATATATAAATTAAAGATCATAGAAAACAAAGATTTACATAAACCACAAGATTATTGTCACTGTAAATGAAGAGATTTCAAGCTGAATTTACTGCTTCCTCAAACTCATCGTTTTCTCAGAAGGGAAGTTACAGCCAGCATCAGCTGAAATCGAACCTAACATATTTTTTCACTTTTTCTTTTGAGGAGGCCAAGTCAGATTTGTAGTTTAGATGCTTAGCAGATCATAGCTCTACAATATCATTACGCTACATCTTGGAACTGGAGCTCTTCACTAGTCCAGTAATGGTGAGGGCTATATAGGGTTTGGATGAGTCCTAACTACACAGCAGACAACTGCTCATGGTGGGTGTCGGGCACTGAGCAAAATCCTTCCATATATTTTCATAGGTAGCAAACACTAAAGTCACTAAGACAAATTCCTACAAAGGAGACAGAAATTTTGAGCCAGCTATTTACACAGAAATCCTCCTTAAGATTCTGTATAAAATCACCAGGGTTGTATTTTTAATGCTATTCTTGGAGGTCTCAGAAAAGAAAAAAAAAACACTCAGACAACCTATCACTTTCATCTTCACATAGTAAGCTATGAAACACACTGCTAACTGAACTAAGTGCCACGAGGTCACGGAGTAAAAGATCTATTTTCTTCTTCTTCTTTTTTTTTTTTTTTTTTTTTTTTTCAGCAGAGAAAACAGTTTACAAAACAGAAAAAGACTTGTTCAATGAAACAATCAGCTTTAGTTACAAGTGCAAAAGTCAGCCATGTGTACTAATTCTCAATAATTATGATGCAAAGCGAGCTCCTTAGGGACTTAAAAGTCAACGCCTGGCAATGGTTGGGCGAACAGCAGAGTGGAGCTGCTCAGGTGATACTGACCCTTTCAAAGCCCTTTGTGTTACTGAACAGCCAGAAACACCCAAGTATCTGCTTGGTCCTCCCCTTCTTAGGTATAAGTGCTGTAACATACTGGTAGGGCTGGTATTTAAAGCACTGAAATCTACCACGCATCCCAGCACAAAACCCTCGCATAAGCAATGAATGGGCTCCGTGGAAATACAAGCACGGAGAAAGGAAAATGTAATATCAGAGTTTGTAACACAATCACAGCTGAAAACTAGATGTGGAGAGTGGAAAGGCGGTAGGGCAGGTTTCTTTTTACACAACACCTCTTAGCTGGCCGCCCCTTTTTAGACTGTAACACATCATACCCTCTCCCTGCCTCCCTTATAAATGATTGCCGTGCTTTCAAATGAGGTAAAATCCAAGACTGAAAATTTTCAAAAGCATTCAACAATGTCCTTGCTGCTTCCACTGAAAGCACAAGTTTCACATGAACGGAAACTGGGACAGAAGCTTGGGCCAGTGCAACACTGAAAGCTCTAGGAGAGGCCCGCCTCTGGCATTTCACATTTTATGCATATATTTACATCATGAAAGGAAAACCCATCTCTTTTCTTCGAAAAGCTAGGCACCACTGGTAATGACAGTCTGTGTTACTAGGCTGAATTCGGTTTAAAATTACAAAAAAACAAAGACCACCTGCAGCTGAGACAAGTTGCAACCTATCTGCCTGGCACCAGACTATGCCCTCAAGTTAAAAGGAGCACTTCACAGTTAAAAGGAAACTCAGGGCGTTCTGCCACCGCACGTCTGCTGCTAGAACCTCATGCAGCATCCCATTTTTCATATGTATTTCGAATTCCAAATGCAACAAGCCAACAGTTACAGCATGTTTAAAATACATCTCAAGCCACCTATCTCTGAAAGCAGATCCCTGGTTTACAATGAACTGCTGGCAAAAAGCTTGCCGGTGAATGACAGGTCTCTGTAAAGAGTGCTTTTTCTACTGCATTAAAAAATTCACAGCAGTCTGTAAAAATAAAAACTTCAGAATAAATGACATTTTAAATGAAAATTTTGCTGAGTTTCTATGGCTGCTATGTTCATAAGATATTTTATTAGTGTTAGGGGCAAATACTTTTTACTCTGCAAGTAGTTTATTGCATTTTCCCTTCATTTACAGCATGCTTTTTATTTAGGACTTCAGAGACCCACATTCTTCTTCCCCCCCTTCTTTTTTTTTTCTCCCCTGAATGCTACTAAAGTTACAGAACAAGGGGATCCTACCTGGCAGTCTACAACAGGTCAGTGATCAAACAGGGCACAGTGAGACAGCAGCCAAATCCTGCCCCATCTCCTGAGAACTACAGAAAGTCGGAGATTCTCAGCCTGTGAGGCATCGAGCCACTGCACCTCAGGCTGAGATAATCCGTAGTATGCTCTCTATGAGCACACACAGAATGGATCTCTGCACCGACTGAAGCTGAGATGCAAGAATTTGTTTTTAAGTTGCTGCTCAATGTAGTTTTCAACACAGGTAGAAGCTGCTTGAAAATGTGACCTCATCTGTCTTATGACAGCAGAAACAAAGATAGATTGAAAATATACCAACATTGCTATGCCCCGGTGATCAAAGCCAGTTTAAATAAACAGTGTTCTTTATCTGTAAAGTGCACTGGTCTTTGAATAACTATTCATTTTACTTAACGTATTTACATTTGCTAGTACAAAATCAATGCACCAGGTAAAGTAAGCTGTAATGTGAACAGACAGAACTAGACCAAAATGTGAAGTATTATCATTCACCCAGGAATATACCACTTGTTCCTTAAGATACTACTCAATGCAAGGAAAACAATGTTAAAAACGTAGTGGGTTTTAACTACAGCCTACATTCAGGAACACATTATGTACTGAGTTAACATTAGACAGCCTACGTCTGCTGTGAACTCAAGGAAGCATGAGTAGTTTTTGCCATTTCAAACAGCCAGTATCACTGCAAAAAGTGAAAATTAGTGGGTGCAATAACACATCAGGAAAGAAGTGACGTGGCAGAGTGGGTGCCACAAAGTAGTAGCTAATTATTAATTTCTGGAAGGGTTAGCATGAGTCCTCTTTAGGCCATAAGCTACAGCCAACACTCAGAAAGACAGATTCTGTATTAAGGAAACAAACTAAGCTGTGAGAATTATACAGTGCAGTTACAGGCATGATGCACAGATACATTTACCCTTTCATCAAGAGTGGCTGGCCTATCTAGGAAAGAACTGAGATGCTCTAGTAGAGTCTGCTCTCGCACTGGATCTGTGGTTAAACAGAAGCCTTAGTCTGCATAGGTAATCTTACACACTGTACTTTTATGTATCTCACATTAAGGAAATTTAAGATACTTACACAGCCACCAGCAAGAATTTCTGCAGCCAGTGGGACGGAGCCATCTTTCTTCATAAACTTATCTCTCACAAAATCATTAACCTGAAAAAACAAACAATGATGAAAGCCAATAAATTACAAGGTTGGAGAAAATGCTCATTTTGTGCAACTAAAAATGCAAATACATCCATGCAGTTAACAGATACTAAACAAATCTTAGATTTTATATGACATATTAAAGCTGACTACGATTTTCGTCCCAACAAAGATTTGCAGAATTCAGTTTTGAATGACTGGAGAAAAATGGTAACAATCAGTAATTAAATAAAATAATCGTTATTAAAACTTAATGATAAACTCATTTAAGATTTTAGAAATATTCACAACATTCGCAAATTGAAGTGTAATTCTAAAGGAGTATCAGAAAGTTCAGTAATAAGTTTTAATGCAATAGTAATCCAATTAACAGCAGTAAGTATCTTTCACAGTTTAAAATGCATTCAGCTTGTTTCTATGAATAACCAATGCATTAAGATTGGCCTATAATGAGAAATTCTTCAGTGTTTTCAAATCATTCAAGAAATAACAGAATTACAGAAGACAAACATTTAGGAAAAAAATGCATGCAAACAAGTTCTTTTTTTATCAGCACTTCACTCCATGTTCAAATTATCTCCCGTAGTGCAAAAATTAAACATACAGGAACTAAGTGAAGAAACAGAAACAAAAGCCCTCCAATCTCAATAAATAATTACTCATTTTTGCTAAGAGGTGAAACCAAAACCCTGCACTAGTTACAAACAAGCAGATAGATGAAGAAGTTGAATAAGCTTATTATATTTTGGAGCCAATCCAAAAATAAGTTTTCAGTAAGACTCTTAAAATACGCTTAGAAACACGTGACTTGTATGCCACTTGCAGTGTTCACAAGTGAGATATAAACAGTTGCTTTGTGCAATTAAGTTTCTATCCAGCAAAACCGATGGAATGCGCTTTATCATGTACCTGACACATAAAGAATAAAAATCCTTAACAAGCTAACTGTGATTAGACAGACTTTAAAACGTGAGGAAATGCAAGAATAATCCATTTGCAAACTTACAGTAAGTTTTATGGCCTTCTCTGGTGCTACGCCTAATAGCTGCGGTAACAGACCTGTAAGGTAGAAAAAGAGAATTCAGTGCATCAAGTAACTTGGTATTAACTAAACAAATCAACAAATGTATATAGAGATCACCACCTAGAAGCGGGCAATTTTTACAGCAATTTTGTGTTATTATATTTAATGAGAGTACTTAAACATTCCATTTTGAGAACAAACTCTGTGCTACCACTTCAAGTCAGAATAACTTCCTACATATACTATAGTTACTTTAGCGTTTTTAAATCCCTGATATTAGCTCACGTTACACTTAAACACCAACACAGATCTGCCAACTATGTTTCCGTATCTGTCCTACACTTACATTTATTTTCTGCATGTGTGAAGACTTTCTATTAAATTCCGTAAGATACAAGATGTATCTGTTTCAAAAATCATGACTGCAGAACTTTTTTTTCTGGTAACAAAAACAACGGCATTAGAAGGTAGAACCCAAGGGGACAGGAATCAAAATAATATAAGACATCTGAGCATGGACAACTGCATTCTTGAGCACAACTGCCCAGCTAACACACCAGTCCTTAGAACAAATTATGCGACCTTCTTCCCACGTATGGAATTTCCTGTTTTATTTTCTTAGAAATGATGCAGTATAGAAACGAAAGCAGGAATCTGACTTCTGGTTTCACTTGCCTGAAGTGAACAGACAGTATCTTGTTTGGGCTACACAACCTAAAAACACACAGAGCTTACCAAATAAGCCTGAAGCTAGAACAGTGTTGCAGGCATTGGCAAGGGCAGTGTTCAGATCACACAGGCTAGATGCAGACCCCTTTGCTTTAGCACCTGTGACAGCACCTATGGGTCCTTTCTACTGTGTCTGACATTTACAGCTCTCCAAATATTTTGGAGGAGACAACAACTACCATCCCACTTCTAAGAGCTCACTTGCAGAAAAGCATTTTCCCAAAGAGCTAAACATCAGAATAAGGAAGATAAATGAACACGCACTGGTTATTCTTTCATTCTGGTACCATCTATCAGCTTTATTCGTTACCAGTGACAATCTTAGCAAGGGAAAGATGGCAGAGAATAGCACTATTTAGCTTGTGGTAGCCAAAAAGTCAGTTGTGCACTAATGCCTGTAAAATTCTGCACTAGCAGTATTGGGATTTTTGTTTTTAAATTGTCAGAAAGAGTAATTAATTGCTGGTATACACATATGCCTCACGTTTATCCAATAATTATGTGGAATCACAATTGTATGGCTGAGTATTTAAACAAAAGAATGCAATAATACCAAGTTTGTGTACAGTTCCTCAAAAGAAGAGGTTTTGCTAAGTTACATTTCAAAATTTGAATTTCTGAATCAGTTTTAGCTGCATAGGAGACTTCACTGAAAAAAACATTAAGACAGTCAAAATTGTATAATTAAATATTACATTTTCTGCAGCACTACAAATAAAAGACTAGGATATACTGTGTAAAGGATATCTGTACAGCTTTAACCTTACACAGACCGAATTATCTTCATAATTCTTATATTAATCTAAATTTACATATGTAGGACATATGTGGCTTTGTACAGACATTTTGGCTAATGAATTTGTATCTTCAGCAATTAAAAAGATGCTGTCGCCAGCTGCACAGGGAGGAAGAGGGACTCTGTTTGCTTTTATACCTATGTAATAAAGCTATTTCTGAGAGGTACCTTTGTGGTCCAATTATCCTAACTAAATTTTTTTTTATTATTTACCCTTTCGATGGGAGCCCTGAAACACTGTTAAAGAGTTCAGAGCATGATAAAGATGGTAAGTTTTGGAAGAAAGAAAGCCTATCAAGCGACACGCATGAAAACGCTATTTTTCTCTTGGGGTTATCTTCTTCACATGCTGGGGATTTTTCAGTATTACTATGCATTAACAGCTCAGCAATATGACACATGCACAGATGTAGGACAGGCTTAGAATTATCTGACAGTGTCTTAAAGAATGTATGCTTTTATTACAGAATAACGTTTTGCACATAGGCAGCCTGCTAGGATGGTATACAGCAAACAGATTATACAACCCATTTTCATATATCCAAAGCTCTTGTGTAGCAATTACCGCACACTACTTCATATCTGACGCACCATCACACAATGACTCCAAGGAAAGGTGAAGTTCTATGTGAGACGGAGCATCAGAAGCTGCATTCAGAGTTTGCAAGATCATACAAGTTACTTTTTGAAAACAGCCTAAATACAGCCAAACAGCACACACGCAAAAGCTCATCCAGCCCATTGGTGGTGATGGTATTGAGCAGAAGTCTTACTTGGCCAAAGCATTCTTCAGACTTCTCACAGTGAAACTTCAGTTTCACACTGTGTAATAGATGAGATTTTCCCATCACACCAGAAAAACCTACTGAATGAAGGAGTTTCTCAGTATAGGTTAAATATTTGAAACTATTTGGACATGCAGTGTAAAAGTGTGAACAGAATACTGCCAATTTTTTCTATGACAGGATTCATACAAGAAATGAGACGATTAATTTCCAGTTGACATTTAAGCATGGCTCAAAGGGACTGCAAACTGGGTATTTCTTTCAGGAATATTTTGTGCTGTGACAAAACATTACAATAGGAGAAGACTTGCACTTCCATTCTACAAAAATGGTACTCCACTGCATATTCCAGAAGAAAGTATTTACTATGGTCTTGTATCATTTGCATGAAAGTCCATCAATAACAATTAAATTGGATGGTGAATGAATGAATTTTAAAATCTAAGATTAGAAGGCTTCTGTAGTCAGTGCTGTGTTAGAAGCACCACCTGAAGAAACGAAACTAGCACATTTCTCAATAGCTAATGACCATAGATAAGAGAGTCTTCTACAGCACTCGCTTTTCTCAGTCTCTAGGTGAAGTGGCATTAACTAAAATGCATGACTACTGAACAATTCAGTGAGTTGCATTTTATCTCTGGTACTTAAATTTCCCATTGAAGTTCCATCTAGAGTAGATGGAATAATCTCTTAATCTCACTGGTTAAGACTGTTAAACATTCCGTGACTCATTAGGGTGGATATACAATTAAAATATTATTAAGAAATATGACCGACTTCATCAATTGGAAGAGATGCTGACTGATCAGAGATTCCAACATTTTCTTATATTTGCATATATATAAATGCCTGTGAGTTTCTAAATACATATTTCAGGTACAAATGTAACCACAACAGTAAATTATAGGTATCTAAGGTAAGAATAGTTTTAAGCCATGCTGAGAAAGAGACAGACGAAAATTCTATCTCAGGAAAAAAAAAAAAAAAAGGAGCCTAACAACACAGCATTCAAATAGTAGATACATTAAAATTAAAGATCCTACAGAGGTTTGTATCCTATTTGCCTTTTAAAAATCAAAGTATCTTCTCAGTAGAAGCATTGATTATCTTCAGAACCAAATTCGCATTAAACAGAATTCCGTGCTCTCTTTACATCCACAAGATGGTGTAATTTATCCTTATCTGAGATAGTGCTTTAGAACATGGTAGTTTTGCCCTTTTCAAGTTTGGAATAATACAGCAGTACAAAGAAATAAATAGTTAATTTCATTGGATGGAACTATACATCTTGTATTAAAAATATCCTTTGAAATGGCACAGTTCAGCATAAGGTTTGTAATTCCTGCCTGCTTTCTTGCAGCGTGGTATGGCAAACGGACCACCACTCCAAATGTTTCCAGGTTTGTTGTTGTTTTAAAATAAAGGTCTTGCATCACTGTTCTGTTAAGTAGGAGAATTCTATCAAACACTGCTGCCTTCTCCAGCAGGATTAAAAATTAAAAGAAGTAACACCATGTAAGAAAGAATGCCAGTGAGCAGCCAGAGGTGGTTTACTAGTTTGTCTTACCTAGCAAAGCATTTAAGATCAGAATTAGATGACTCTCGCCCTAAACTTTACTGCACGACTTTGTGTAAATACACTAATCTATCTATAAAATGTTTCTTTTAAATTTTCTTGTCCTCACAAGCTTAACTGGAAACCTTCGTTCTGTACTTGGCTGCTCAACTTTCCCCAGTGTCATCTCCCCAAAACTCATGCATGGAAATCAGGCAATTATGGGAACGCACAAAGGAAGTGCCTCATCTTTTAAGGCTCTCTCACCATTTTACTTTTTTAAAAGAAGAGCTAAATCAGGCTGCCCTTATGTAGAGAATGTACAAATGCTCGGTTAGCTTCTGAAATGGTGTTCTTTCCTATTGCAGAATTTCTCCTATATAATCCAGAAATGAGATTATTGCCCAAGGTTTAGAAGTTCAGCTATACCAAACTGTCTGGGATTTCACTATTCAGAACTTCTCGGAAGACTGAAAAGTAGTAAAGGGGACAGAGAATGGAAAGACAAGCAGTGCAGATGGAAACTTCAAAAGTTCACTGAATTTGGCAATGAAAAATCATTTCAAAAATATGACAAACACATGCAGTCAAGAATCCATATTTTGACATTCCTGATGGTGGGTTTTTTTCCAGGCAAAAAATCACTATACTTCAGAATTTATATAAGACAGGAGTGAGAAGTTGTGGAATTCTGCATGTTTATTCTTTCAAAATAATGGAAGACAGAATACATTTGCAGGGAATACATTCTGTTCTCTTGCAGTATTTTTATTTTTTTGTCTTTTATGATCATGACTGCTATAAATCCTTACAAAATAGAAACCATGTCAATACTCCTTATTAAATTTACTAAGCCTACTCAAAAAATTGCCTCAATCACAGTTAACAGTAACAGACTCTTCCCAAGGAGAAGTCAACTTACAGCAACTGAGATCATACCTCACAGAGTGTCGATGTATCACAACACTTACTTTTAGTATTGTTTCACACTTTTTGTCTTGTAAAACTTAGTATTTTTTGTTGTTGTTATTGTTGCTTTTCAGGTGTCAGACCCTAATGTTTTACTGACATCTTTCATTCTTCATTCCTGACTCAACTGTTATTAGAAATTTGTTTTCTTTACTATATACATCTTATTTTCCAAAGCCTAAAAGAAGTTTTTAAGCTAGATTGCTAAAAATGAAATAAATAATGCAAATTTCAAATCCACCCCAACAAACATCGCAGACAGGAGGGAAATATCTCAATAACTCAGATACTAGAAGTATAAGTCAATTTATCTCTGACAGAGAAGAACTAGTCTTATGCAGTAGTTAATGATTCCTTTAACTACCTCTGCCTTACTCAAACTTGCATCATTTTCTCTACAGATGCTTTTAATAGAAAGAAAATAGATGCGAAAGGACATTAAAACAAAAACAAACAAACAAAAAGGGGATGATTTGTCTTAATTTCTTACAGAACAAGACAAATTTTTCTTGGTGTGAAGGACTGCTAAGGAGATGAAAACTTGACCAAAAGTATACTTTCTGCTATAGGTAACTGCTGTTCTTGTCCTGTTGCAAATGGAAAGGTCCCACAGAAGTGTTCTCATTCCAGTGAGGTTTTAATTATCAATAAGTTCACAACCATTCAGCTAGAATGGGAATGCAAATTGATGCAAGAGTTTAAATAATGCAAAAGTACAATGACAAAATTGAAGCCTTAACAAAATTGGCTTAAAAATTCAGAGTTTTCCTTGATTCTTCTTAATATCTCACTAATAGTATATGCCACGTTTCAAACTTACCTCTATAAAGCCCAAAGAAACCTTCATAACGAAGCACTTTCTTGAAGCAATCAAAGCTGTTTTTATACATAAGTTCTCCCACAAAAGAGCCTGTGGAGCGCTGGTTTTGCATACGAGTTTTTACCAAATCAATTGGGTAGACTGCGGTGGCTCCAACAGCTGCAAATAAAAATCATCAAGCTATATGAAAACAATGATTTTGCATTTGTGGCGTTTGATTGCAACTGTCATCTTCCACATACATATCTCAATGCTCAGACGCATCTTTTTTCTCCATATTATGTTCTGGATACAACTAACTACTATGCATGATTTCAACCAAAAGCACTTCTTGACTCTATTTCATTATTAACCTGATTCTTCTGAGACTGCTTTGGTGACAAATTAAGTAGAAATACCACCTGCAAACTCCAATTGCTCATAAATTCCAAAACTACTGTAGACCAGATGACCTCTCCCACTGCCATCTTATAGTCACGACATTGATTAGAAAGGGATTTCAAGGGAAAGATAGGAAAGTCTTCCATAAAGAAGGGGGAGAAGTGGGAAAGGGGAAAAAGTATGAAAGGAAAAACAGTGAAGATGAATACTCCTTTGCTCAGCCATGACTAACCTCCAGCAACTGAACCAAGGGCAAACCTGTATGCTGATTCTGCAATCTGGATGAGGACTGGTCGAGACACATCACCTGGAGCTTTCTGTCAAGACAGAATGTAAAATAAAAGGGAGGACAAGTAAAATCATCAGAGTATTGCATTTCTGAAGAGAATATCTCAGGATCAGAAAGTGTATCAATACAGAGTAGAAATCCCAGAATGCACTGGAGAATTTGTCTTTATAATAAAATGCCTTATCCACACATTTCCAAGCATCTTATAACATAGCCTCTTCAGTTTGGGACAGAAAAAAACTAGAGACTGATGGTACAAGAAATCTCCAACTCCAAAATCAAGAACTCAAATTCATACATAAAAGGGCACACACTTATGTCATTAATTTTCTACAGCTAAAAGCAACTCTAGTTTGGAATTTCTTTCTAGCATGGAAAAATAGGTATCCCTGTTACTTCTCAGGCTATCAAAGCACGTATGCAAGCATTTGCTAAAGGACAGTAAGATTTTATAAAGCACCCCTACAATTTCATTTGCTCACAGTCCATGAGTTTAGATTCAACTTAATGAAAAACAAATTTCAAAAGTGCTCTAAATTTAAAATTGCTAGCTAATGAAGGAAAATAATGAGCGTAACAAACATTATGCGCAGGCCTTAGGTCTCCTACAATAAGTTTTATAATCCCGCTTTATTTTGATACTAAGAGCAAAAGGATAAAACAGAAATATAGATTTATTTTTTTTTCCTGAGAACATGTTTAGGCTTTATCTTACGCTCCAGTGCAGATGGAGTTGGCAAAAAAAAATAAATTAGATAAGACTAACAATGTAGCTGAAAATCTTTTCAGTTTCAGCACCAAGCTGACGGCATTAAATATGAACTGCATGGGAAAATGAAAAAGTAGAGGTGAAATGAAAAAGCAGAAGAAATGGAAAGATTTTAAGAAGGTTCATTTGTCTAGTCTCTTAAAATGGCCTTAATTATACGAGCAAAGACCGCGTCCCCAGAGCAAAAATGGAAGAAGGTTTCCCTTTCACAATTGCATTTTACTGCCACCTATTGTAACTTATGTTACTTGATATTCAGACCAAGCTTTTAACTCCTTTAGGAGTCTTCTAGGAATAGATGGTCAGCTTTTACGAGTCTACTCATCTGAATTCAACCCAGCACGGTCAACATTCATGCTCAAACCCACAAAAAACTGCCATCCTAGATACCGTCTCAGAGTTGCGGTGGGGGTGTACAAGTGCAGGGGAAGGAGAATAAGAAGGAAGAGAAGCAAAGAAGATGGATGTGTATACACATACACACACAGGCCTGGCTTACAGCCTGGTAACCCTAAAAATGTAGCTTGCATCAACCCACTGTGGTCAAACTGGCGTCTCCACACAGACCCAGAGTAGGGAAAAAAACAACAAAAAAAACCCCACGGTTTCACAAGACACAAAGTCAAGACTGTCTTAAAATAGAGACAGAAAAAGAGAGAAACAGACTGTTAGTTTTAAATCTATCTGTATAGAAACTTGTATCATTAAAAATACAACATGCTACAATGATGTGAAAACTAAAAATTCAATAAGTTTGACATTCAAAGAACATTCCTATTTCTTTTTGCCTCTAACAGAACAAAAGTTCATTTTGTTAGACCACAAAGAAAAAGCCAATATTCTTCAGGTTTCAGTTATACAGTGAATATTAATGATTTTTCTTAAGCTGATGGTATACTAAACATAATCCCTCCTATTTTGATACTCAGCAAAGCAGAGAATACCCTGAAACCTTGAACCTGTGTGCATTTTCAGAACAAGGGTTGTCATTTAATAGGCTAAATGCTGAATTTACTATCGATACTCAAAGCAGGAAGTCTTTCCTCATTAAAAAGAACAGAGAGCAACAGAATCATGAAATACAAACAATTTAATTAGGTATACATCTAATATTTACTGAATGACTGGATTACACTCATACATTTTTATCTTTCCAAGGTAAATTACATTTAACCTGTCAAAATGCATCCCAAGAGAAAAGGGCACAGAGACAAGATAAAAATGACATGATGCACCTTAAAAAATGAATTCTAAAAAGAACATGCTCCTCACAGATATTATAGAGCAACTCAGTAATCTGAGAACACAGAAAGAGGTAGGCTCTCCCTCTAATACTGGAAACAGAACACAGTATATAACAGTGTCTTACTGGTTCCTATTCTTACCTGTCTCTGAGCCTCAGCCAGGTTGTAGGGCAACGTTCCTTCTTCCAGCGGAGCAATTCTTTCAATGTCAGCTAATGTCATACGCCTGAGGAAATTAATTCAGCTTAGCAACTGCTAAGAGATGGGTTTTTGGGTCACAAGGAGTTATCTGCATTTGACCACTACACCACACCCTTCTGTTCCCCACCACCACCTCCCACTCCTTCAGAAAACATGAGAGGAGGAAAGGGAAAAGGGAAAGATTGATAATTCTTCACTTACCCCCGTGGCTCATATAAATCTGCTAACTGAAACAAGATGTCTACTTCCATGGGTGTAACCTGACCAAATTTCTGAGCTGCCAGAACAAACTCCTCTGCAAGAGAATAGAAATACAGAAGAGAAACAAAAATTATCAAACCAGATACAAGTAATCCAGAGTACCATACACTTAGTTTGTGTTAAGCACAAGATGCTAATGATGGAAAAGAAAAAGGGAAAGGGAAGTAAAAGAAGTGATCCACCACAAAAGCATTCCTGCCACTACATAAATGTATGTTTGAAATGGTATATCCACCATGTAAACAAGTACTACTCTCAGGTCTTGAAGCTCAGTACTATCAGCAGGATTGAGGATATTTGACATACGGTATCAATCAGTTGTGGGTCACAGGGAAAAAAAAGCAAAGAAAAAAAAAAAAATCAAGAGTTAAGAGATGTGGAACATTTTATGCATAGTCCCAGTAGGCCACATTAATGAAACTCTGGCACTGCACAGGGAATTCTCTATAAAGAGGTTAGATATAGCAGATAACATCTTGTTCCAAGCTTGTCGATCAGCTTACTGTGCTGCCAATACAAGTTTATGGAATTCTTCAACTACCCTTGAAGGTCACTTTAATAGGCAGCCAATTTGGCAGGAGTCCTAGGAAGTTTTCTTAAACTTTTAAATATCTTTACATACTTTCCTCCCCTGCCCCCACTGGCAGTTTACTGGGACCTTTTTCTGATTGAAACAAAACAAAAAACCTGGAGGGTGGACTCCAACGGGAGCATACAAAACTGAATGGTGTACCGAGGAATACTAACAAAGCAGGCTTTCTCTCCCTCCCATTGATTTAAAAGCATACAGAGGAGGTCTTCCCCTCCACCCGCCCAAAGCAAATGCCCAAGGAAATTTCCAGATTGCAAACATTTATACAAACCCTTAGTGACTTCCACATCTTTTCTATTTCCAGCCAGAGTACTGTAGATCTTTCTAATGAGCTCCATGTTGTTAAGGAGAGAATTAAATCCATTAAAATAGGAAAAGCTGACCTGATGAGAAGTGGTACCACCAGCAGCCTACAATAGAGAAAGTGAAAGCACAAAAGAGTGTTATTAAATTAAGAAAAATCTTAAAATAAAGATTTTCAAACAAAGTTATTTTTACAACAGTGAGGGCAGAAAAGGATTTTTTTTTTTTTTAATAATGTAAAATAAAGAAAACTATGAAAGATTCTTATGTTACTGAAACTAATCATGACCAGAATGTAAAACTCTCCCCATCCTACAAACCTAAACAAATACATATGCAGGATTATAACAACATAACCAGTAGTAATTCACAAAGTTCAAGTTTCAGTGCTGTTTCAGTTGGAAATGTTTTATAAGTTGGCTTATTTCTAGTAATGAGGAAATCTACTTCTACATGTAAAGTATATTACTATACAGAAAATCTCAACAAAATCAAAACATATTCTGAAAGAGGTCAACTCAAACATTTAAATTCACATGCATTTCAAGTTGTGAAAAAAATAGCAGTAAGCTCTCAGGCTTATATCAGCAGTCAAAACAAATGGAAACAACAAGGTTTGCATAGCTGCTCATTCTCAAATGAGAACTGAACTTAAGCCTTTATTTTGAAGTGGTTTTGGGCCTGCACACAGAAAAAGAAATCGGATCAATTCACTAAATGCAAGATTGATGAACTACAAAATTTCTGAAAACAATGCTAAAGCTTGTCAAAATTTAATTGACCTTGAGGCAGAATCAAAAATCTCATCTGATGAGAGAGTATATGATCTAGGAAAGCTGCTAAAAAGATTGGGAACAGAACAGAGGAAGAAGGTATCAGAAATCACTGTCAGTCCATGAGTCTTCTAGCTACATTTTTTAGCTTCTTCCAATATTCTGCCCAGTTTCCAGTCCTCATCACTTTACATATCTCCCTGGAATTCTCTCTTACAAATCAAAGAAGAAAAGACTTCTTTAAAACTGGATAAAGCCAGACTTCAGATTACTTGGAAAGACTTGCTACAAATTCCCAAGATTAGAAACTGTGGTCAAAACCAAATGTGCCTTTTTTTTTTTCCCCCCTTTAGTGAATAATATTTAAGTTGGCCTATCACATTGTATTACAACGTGATAGTTGTAATAGAAGTTCATGCTCTGTGAGAAACAGAGTTCATGAAAGACAAATCTTATACGTGCTGGAAGACCATTCTTAAACAAACAAACAAACAAACAAACAACCTAGAGACTTTACTTGTGAGGAACGGCAGAAAATTAATTACTAAAAATTATACAAAAAGAAAAACATTTTGCTTAATGAACAATGGAAATAGAATAGGGTCTAGAAAGCAAGAAAACGTCCAATAAAAAATAGAATGCATTTCAAGCTGACAAAAGCATTCACTAAAGTGTACCAACAATCAGTCAATACATAGTGATTATCCTTGGGTGATGTTGCAGTTCTTACATAGCCACAGGTGTTTGGACACTCAGAACTGAAATCACAAAGCAAGTCCTTTGAGGATGACTTCCCAAATGGGATACAAAGGGTTGTCTGTTTCTAACCCAACATATTTGATCCAGCCCACTACAAAAAAATGACCAGAAAGAGTCAGGCAAAGTCCACGTTTGTAAGCCCCACGACAGCCCATCTACTTGCTTTGTCTTCTGTCTCAAGAAACCAGTGGAGTTGAGAATTTATATTCTGTAATGACGAATAACTTTGATATGTGTAGATAATTTTTGCTAAGCTTAAAAAATGCACCTGTAACCTGGATGATGTGTCAAATTATAGTGGTCAAACTACATTTAAAAAAAAAAATGGATCTCAATCTTGTATTCTGTGATTTCCCAGTGATGCCACCAGAGCTACTCACAGCAACTAGACATTCTTCAACAAATGGTGTCAGCATATGTGGTCGGATAGTGACCATAATGTCCCTGAAGTCCATAGCTGTGACTCTTCCAGCCTGAGTATTGTCTCGCTGCACAAAAGCTTGTTTTGCATGTTCTAACTGTATCTCCTGAAAATACATGGGAAAAAAAAAGTTAGCTTCAAAATTATTACCATAACGGGTTTATCTGATGCAATCGTACAGAATATCTCACACTTAACAAAACATGATTACAAGTAATCCGTTCAATTGATACAGTATGTATAGCACTCTGCCTTTTCCATTTGTAGCACAAATGGCCTCTGTCACTGAGCTCAGTACCAAAGCCAACAGCCAAGACTTCTGTGCTCTGTGGGCATTAGGTCATGCTGTTCAAACTGAGAAATGGAGGGCACGTATCAATAAACCAGTAATCTCCCATGTGTGAATATTAAAGTGTTCCAGGATATGCATTATCCAGTTTATTGTGTGTGTCACTGCAAATCAAAATACATTCGGTAAAACTCTTCACTGCTGCTTGAATGAGGACAATGCGATGATAAGAGAGTTCTGCAGTGACTTTCACTAATCCTGAAAGTACTCACTCAAAAAGCATTCTCATCTAAAATACTTTTATTTATCTATAAAAGACAATAGCAGTTTAATTTAACTCTTCATATCATAACTGTGTAAAGATTGCTTCTCCATATTTCAGCAGTAGTAACAGACAGAGACCTAACACAAGCATAATCTACTGCAACCACCTGATAACCTGTCTGTGATTCAAATGTAACACTGAAAAAGAAGAGGGCAGAAAAAAAGACTTCACATCTCCCAAAAATGTGTGTCTTTTTCTGTGGCCTTTGCCCTTTCTTCATAAATTACTGTTAGAATACTTTCTTATTTTATCTTTTAATTAAAAGGAACAATCCTGCACAGATGGTAACTTAATAATACATATCAATGTTTTGTCTAGTTCTGCAAGCTTGCTAAAACAAGAATTACATGTTGGTCATGCAGTCTGACTTACCAGTCAGAATTTCTCTACCAAGTGGAAGAAAACAAATCATTACCATGTCCCTCCTTTCAATTTCAAGCCTTGTAAAAGCTCCTTCACTGGAAATTCCATGCTTAGTCTGAATTTTCATAATCAGTTACTCAGGAAATGGAATCACTGTGAAAGCATTTCAGCAGTACTAAACCAAGTCTTGCAGTGGACAATGGCACTATCCTATTACTTCCACTGTATTTGCAAATACACACAAAGTCCTGTTAAGCCAAGACTTGCATTAGTCAAGAACCAAAAGCACGATGTATCCACAGAATACAATCTCCTGAAAGTTGGTATTTTCCTTAGAGGAACTTTCAATAGAACTTACTTAGAGTGAAAGGCCAAATCCAACAGGCATAGGTCCAGATCCACAGGATGTCTACAGCCACCACTCAGCCTTCTGCTCACTCACTTCAGTCTGCAGCCACCAATACATGCTGCCATTCAAACTATTTTTTGTCTTTTAATTTCAGTCTCCCACCTTCTCTAATTTCAGTCTTAACTCGTAATTAAAACACTGTATATTGAACTGAAAGGTATGAAGAAAAGCACCTAATAACTTAAGCAGAAGGTAAAGGGGAAGGGGACAGTCAGGAAAGGACCAATCAGTGTCTCAACTATGCACTTCATTCACAAAATTATTCAGAAACGTCTGCTTTTAAGAAATGCTTGTGAGGATTATAATTTGAAGCATTACAGTCTCAATTCTGTCATACTTCCTTTACATTACAGCCCCCTGTGTGGATGTGTTACAACTGAGCTATCCAGCTGCATGTAGCTATGCAAGCTCCTGTCTCATTTCAGTTCTGACTACAATTTCAACAGAGTTTGGAAGCAAGCAATTTTGGGAGGTTCGCAGTGGGAAGAGCACTGCAACGCAAAAAAAACTTGTCAGCTTAAGGCAGACAGCTAACTCGGGAGGCACAGAGCCCTGAAGAAGAGTTAAGCATATTAACTTCCATTCCTAACTACTCACTACCTAGTAGATGGAAACATAGGAACGCACAAACAAAAATATGAACAAATTAACAACAACAAAAAAATGTCATCTAGAGGTAGCATCATTAAAGAAAAATAAATTGCATCTACCAGAAAGATTAATTGAGAAACTGAATTTTGCTTTCTTTTCTCTCTCATTCAATTTATTTTAACCACTGAAGTTGCTGGCAGTCCCATGCTGGCAGAATTCAGCACTAAAATGCAATAAAAAACCCTGGAGCACCACTTGAAGAATACAAGTCCAGCCTGCTACCACCTGTGCACATCAGCCTGCAAGCTGGGAGCTACATCTCCCTGTTGGTGGGACCTAGGATGGGGGTAATGTCATAGCCACAGAAGGAAAGCAGGGCTCACATTCCAGAGACATATGTTAAGGGTACATTTCTTGTCATCACCCAGCTAATTACAAAAAGGCTGTTAGTACTACAATCGAGTACAAGTCAAACCATCTCATTCTTTCCTTGCTTCTGCGATTCCTTTCCATCTTCTTGGTACATGTGGAACTAACTAGAGAGGATTATCCCACGTGCTCAAAGATGTGATCCAGGACACAGTGCTTAGCTGTAAAAAGACAAAGGTCTGAATAGGGTGAGCTCAGCCTTCTGGAGCTCTCTATCCACATCTTCTCTTTAGTTCAGAAATGAAATGGTTTAAGCAGATCACAAATGGCTATGAATGCTCATCCCACCTTCATGGTAAGGTAGGGTCTTTTAGGCTACAGTTATTTTGAGCTGTTCCAGTTGCACACACACACAGAAGGAGGCATAAGGACCTTCTGTCACATAGTATTCCCAAGACGTGAACAGCACACTGATGTATCTGAGAATATTCAGATCATTATACGGAAACACGACTCAGTCTCAAAACCAAATATCTCATACAAAATCTGTCACAAAACAGACAGATGTCACTCCTCTAATAACTATATATTGTATAACAACACAATAAATTCCTTAAAGTGTTTAGCACAAAGGAAAGGCCATCTATTCCATCCGACTCTGAGTCTGAAAGTTAAGACACTTCACAGCATGACTAACTGTGCTTCAAAATGAGGCTCAGCAGCTACTAGCAATTTATCAGGGAAATGTGATGAGATATTCTTAACTCTACCTATGCTGTGTATGTGCAGTAATATAAAAAATGCCACCTTAAAATAAACTGAAAGAATAAAACAAAGCTGTAGCATTTAGAGCTGCTACACAATCTCCAGAAACATTTGTTTCACCTATTTCTGTCCAACACTGCTTACCAAGACAGATTATGTTTAAAAAGAATACAATCCTCATTGCTTTGCATTATGAATTACACATTCTAAATAATCTTCTCTGACTAGGTTTTTTATAAACCTAGATATACTCAAGAAGTGCAGTTTCTCCTTTGATGATGCAAGTCCAAAATTCCCTCAGCTCAAATAAAAAGGTGAAAAAATAATTTGCACATCATGGTAGGCATGCTGGCACCAGAATGTTTGTGAAATTATTTCCCATCTAGACATTTTATCTGAGCTTTCACTTACAGCTCATTATAAACTTCATTACTTTCCAGTTAGATAGAAACTATGCTCGGGTTCCATCCCAACGGAGCTACAAGGCATCAGATGCAGTACAGTCCTTTCTACTGGAGCAGATCCTGGGGTGTCAATTATAAAGAGTACTACTTCATCAACTAATACGCTGGGCATGAATAAATTCCCAGATAATGTGGAAATTGAATTAGCAAGTCCACATAGAAGCATACATTAAAATCCATTCTGCAGAATAGATTTCACATGCTGGGAAAGGGGCCAATGTTACGCTTCATGAAACAGACTTGTCATTTAAGTGATAATGGAACATGACTATATCCAAACAGATACAGATGTGACTGATATGTAGCAGAGATATCTTAGCTAATTTTAAGCTAGCAAAATTAGAAGCAGGGTAAAACAACACACCTTGAGCTCTGGGTTGATGCAGATAGATTGTTATGCATATCTGAGCTGAGTACCTCAGATATATATATATATATATATATCTGATATATCTGATATATATATAGCTGATACCTCAGCTATACTTTTGGGCACCTCACTGTTACTGCAGACAAAAAAGGGATGACTAGATATAAACATCCAGAATCACAATCAAAAACTCTTCTTATTTAAAGCCAGAAGAGATCTGTCATGTGCATGGATTAAATATAGTAATGTTACTTTCCAAGTAGTTTCAGCTTTGCCAGAAGTAATGATTAGCCCAAACGCTGCAACAGATAATGAATATGTAACAACTTTATGTGGCATAATAGGATCCAAAATGAATGAATTTGACTCTGTGTGCATCGTTTCATTAGAAGTGGCAAATTACATTGTACTTACAAAGCAGTACCTGAAGTGCCTTACAGAACCATCTGGTCCACATTAAGAGCAATGTAAAGAGCATTCATAAATCAGGAATGCAGAGAGGTAATCTGCTATCCGCTGTGTCCTCCTGCTGTCTAAGGTCCAAGGTCTAGACATCAGAACAAGGGGACTGGCTGACTCATGTACACGCAGAATGTCAGAAAGAAAGGCTGAGTACCAACGTATACAGAACTTATTTATATACCTCTGTATATTAACTCTCCCATTTATGCTGAGAGTCATTTCTGTGCCCAAACTTCACACTGTGTAATATAATGCTGCAAAGCAAGAATCAGTAAGGAAATGTGTTCCAAAGTTTCACAGTTCTAGAAAATCTGTGACTGACTGAGCACCTTAACAAACTGTACTGATAACAGACAGCTTTGTTTCAGCAGTTTTCAGACAATTAACTTGCTTGAAAGTCCCTGATGTCTGCACTAGTGCTGAGATCAACTTTATAAGCAGCCTTACAACTTTTCCTCAATGCAGCTCACCTCTCTAGGGGATATCTAGAACTATCAATCTTACTCTCCAGGTTTATGCTCATCCTTCCTCTTTCTGTCATATGGGGAACATGACCTACAGGTTTGTCTGTCTCAAGAGGACCGCTGATGTGTTCCAACACAGTGATGTGTGTGTGTGTGTGTGTGTGTGTGTTAAGGCTGACTGCAATTCATCAAAATCACGATAGGTGTCCAGGGCTCATTATGTATGGAAGGAGGTACTGGAACACCAAATCATAAGACCACAGGCATTATTAATTATTATTATTATTTTAAAAAAGCAACATATTGACAGTTTTATCCCAAAGAGGTTCTGGTCTACTGTTCTGCCACAGAATTGGTCTACCTCTTAGCTACCATGGAGTTGCAGCAGTCAATACAAAACTTAAGGAAACACAACTTAATCATGTGATACCTGACGTCCTCTTCATACAAAGTTAATTAGGCTCTGTTCTACAAAGTCAATTTGAAACATTTGTCTCAATAGCATTAGCTTAATTATTCCTCATCAAAATGATACCACCACCTGCTGTGAACTAACACACTTGTGTAAACAAGAAAAAAAGAAACCTTGCAGTCTTCAAGCAGTTTCCCATTTTAAAACTCTCCAGTGTAAATACTAATATAGGCATTAAGTATTCAGAAGGAATACAAATAAGAATCTCACATATTTCACCACTTCAAGAATCACTTTTCCTACTACAGAGTATTTTTGACAGTAGTGCTGAAATGCAGATAAACTGTTTATTTTTTTACTAGCACAATATTTTGCTTTCTCTAACAGAGTACCACAGAGTGTGAATAGGCAAAAATTCCCTGTAAAAGAAAGACTATATTTTATTCTCTATATGCCACAAGCAAAACTAAGTAGTATTTCCCTTTCTTAAATTCAAAATAGGTCACAAGGGAACAAGTGTGTGGAAAGGGCTCGCAGCAAAACATTATCTTATTGGACATCAACACTGAACTAAAAACTAATTTAGTAAACATGATATTTACAGATATAAGTATTTCTTAATATCAGTCTGCAAGCGGGACTAAAATGTTCAGTGCTGTTATTTACCACACTGTGACTCATTCAATATAGGAAATTTTCAAAATTTGAGGTATAAGCTTTTTATTTCATGTCTCCATCGACATGACTTTCTGCACGCTGACAATTAATTCAAAAAAAAAAAAAAAAAAAAAGAAAGAGATCGTTGGTGAAAATCAGCTGCTTTACCGCTATCTTATCCTATTTATCAACAGTATTAAAATCTGGCACTTCAACTGTAACATCCCACATGGTCTTTCTTGCAGCTTTCCTACCAGAACAGCATTTTGTAATCTTTGAATCACTTTAATTCTGACAAACTTTATTGTACGAGACCCACCAGTAAAAACTGAGTGAACTCTGGATACGTTAGGTGTCTTTTTCTATCCTTTCCAAAGTGCAGCTGTACGAACTCTGAATTCCAGTTAAATGGAATGTGCTGATGAATCGTGGTCTGGCCAAAAACTTGCTTAGCATCCTCTGGGAAGAAAAGAAAAATGTTAATTTAATAATAAGATAGCAATAGAGACGAGATATATTTATATAGGAAAAACAATCACATTATTTTTTAACCTGAAAGCAATATTGTTCATATGAATCAGTAACATATTGCAAAGTAAGCCTAATTTTCTTTATTAACCAAAATCATAGCAAATGAAAAGTTTTGAAACCTTCATAAATACAATCTCTTGAATAGTCTCATTTGTGGAGTTGCACAGTACATGATCAGAAGAGACTCGACTAAATATTCTAAGTTTCAAAGGGAAGCAAGAAAGGATTAAAAGACAATAAAAACAATAAAAAGATGGCTAAAGCTAACCAATATTCAACATAATCTTTTCTAAAACTGCTAACAAATGTTTTGTGTCACTACAATTCAGTCTTTTGTATTATTCTAAGATTTCTCCACATTCAAACAAAGCAGTTCACTAAAACACCAGCATTTCAAGATCCACTTTTCTGCAGTTACCTTACAGGAATAGTTGCATGAGGGTCAGGGGATGGAGGGACACGGCAGATAGAACACGATCCTATCACCTCCAATAAAAAGCAGACTTCAACAGCCTCTGCTTTGTTATGAGGTGCAGGGTGAAAAAGTTTGTTAAATCATACCTTAATGCAAGGTTGATAGTTTAGCCTAGCAACCCTAACTGAACTACCAGTTATTATGGGCTTAGCAGATTTTCTGATAGTACAATGCATTTTTGGTGAACAAATACTGTTTGAAACACATCAATTTTTATAATCAGCTATAAGGACAGTATGTTGCTAAAACTGGACTGTACGTATTTTAACTCACAAAAACAGCAACAAGATCTGAGGAAGTATTTGTCTTTTAGACAGATCTCTCCCAAAATGAAGCCCACTTCAATGCAAGAGCAGAAGTCATGTCAGCCAAAAACAAATGGCAAACACATCTCCCAAAGACAAGCTCAAAGTCAGAGGTTCCCAGCTGCTGTATACCTTCCTAATATCTGCATGAGCCCCCTAGCAACGTCAGCCAGGAGCCAGCTCTCATCTCCTGCTTGCTCCTGCAGGCATGGAGAGCTGGTTCCCAGGAGACACTCCCTACCCGCAGATAGGGCCAGGAGGTGCCTTCCCTCTCCCTTTGCACTTTGCAGAAGACCGGGAACCCAAACTCTCGGCTCCTGTCTGTCTGTGAGCAGCAGAGCTGGAAGCCAGTTCCCAGGCGTGACCAGGGCCTGGAGGCAAGGAAAGAGGCACAGCTTTGTACAGGCCTGCCTGTAGAAGAAGCTGGAAGCTACGTCCTTGGAGCCAGCTCCCCTCAAGGCCTAGGAGCCGTCTTCCAGCTCACCTCAGCACCACAAGCAAAGTGGGAGCCAACTCCTTGGGGCCATGAGGTCTTGCCTCCTGCAAAGTGTGAGTTCTGGCTCAATCTACGACAGTCCAGCACAACAGCTCTGCTGGCCTGGGGAAACCAGCCAGGACAAAATTCCCCACTTTCAGCCATGAAAGCAGGGAAGAAGTGAGAGCCAGGACAGAATGACTGAGAGACAAGAAGCTGTCAGAAAGTGTCTAATTTAATGAAAGCCAGAATCACAAGAAAAAGTGGTTCTGAGGCGGTAAAAGAGGCAAGTGTCCTGCTGCACAGGCCACACAGACCCAAACTCACTGCAGTTGGCACTACCTGCAGTGATTGCTTCTTCTAAAGCGAGGAGGCTAGGAATCACGGAGACAGCATAGATGATACTGCAGACTTCTTCACATCTCAACAAGGTCAACTGTTTCATCTTTAAGAAGAAATCATCCACTGAACCCTGGAATCAGTGGCTAAAGAACAAGTTGCATTTAACTTACAAACAGAAAGACTGACTAGTTAACCACAAATTCTTAAAATTCAAATCTTCAGGCCCTAACACCTGATGAGAATTGTCTCCAAGAAATTTGAGACTGTGCCCCCAGGACAGCATTGTCCGTTCATGTCTTCAAGATCCATTAGAACAGGCTTGGATCTTGTCAGCTAGCATTTCTCCAGACACAAAATTCTGCTCTCAAGTCAACTGGGAGGAAAAGTCAACCAGTTCAGAGTGAGGTACTGTCCCACTACTGAATGTCTTTTATTTAGGATGCTTCCTACTCACACAGCCTAAAGCAGAAGGCACATGTTGTTGGAGATTACCTTCCTGCTTTCTGTTGGCCTTTTCCCCCTGAGCCTCAAGGAAAGGAATCCATATGAAGAAGGCAGCCTGTTTTGTCCACAAACAAAAGGGAAGTTGTCTCTTCCTCACAGCAACTACTCTGCTTTTCCAGAGGAATGAAGATATGCCCAGAAAAGCTACAGTACCGTTGACATGCCTGCCTCCTGCACAGCACTCAGATGCTCATCAGCTTCCTCCTTCCCTCCCACCCCATCTCCTGAATTTACATAGAACAAGACACTGATTCTGTTTGGATTAATTTGGAAACAAGTCACCACTTATAAAAGCTAGGTTTGGTTGTACTCCAGATTTGTCTTTGTTAGAGAAAAGTGCCTTTTAACTTGATGTGAGATAACAGTCAGGAAAAACCTTAGTCAATATAAAGACTAATTCTCAAACTCCTTTTGATGAGATCGGGCTCCTTACAATCTTTACTTGTTAACATATGAAAATTAAAGTGCCCTGTGATTATAGCATTATAATTTCATTTGATTAGTTATCACACATAGGCTACATTTTAAGTACAACATATCTCACTTCTTCAGCTGCATGCCTTGTAAATACTCCTTAGTTAGGGCCTACAAAAAAAAAATTCCAGCTCAAGAAAATCGAACAATAGGAAGTGAAAAGATGGTAATTTCCAACTAGAAAAATATATTAATATAGGCACTACAAATAGCAAAAGGAACCTACAGCAAAGGAGCTAAAAACCTGATCAAGTCTGATAAAGCCCAGTAGAGATGAGAACAGAATGACTTCCATGGGCTTTGCAGTGAGTCCTCTTTGACCACCTGAAACTACACTCTTCCATAAGGTTGAATGCACCACCAAATTCTGCAGCCTCTTCCTTCTGTCCTGCCCTTGAGCACAAGCATGAGTGTCTGAGCAAAGAGCTGTGGGGGAAAGAGCTGACAGAAGCCTCAAATCTCAGGCCATTGGATCTTGCCCTAGCTACCCCACATTGACACTTTTGTCTGCCCGCACCTCTTGTCAGCCCTGACCCACTGACTCTTTACAAGGCTTATGCATGAACCTGCCTCGTTGTTATGTTGTCTGGTGATAGCTGGACTCATGCCTGAGCTTGGCCACTGCCAGCAGATCTGCTCTGCTCTCCTTACTCAGGCAGCATGGGACAGTGCCCCTCAGTGCTGAGGTCTCTGCCTGGGCCTGTCTGCCTTCATGTCACCTTCCCTTCATTGAGGGCTCACAGCAAGCTGCCCTTGCTGCTCCTTGTAACAACAACAACAAAAAAGTATGATGAACTTGTGAAAAGCATCTGTGTATACAGACAAGAACATATAAAAAGGCTGCTCTGAAAGTCATGCCTCCTATTTTATTACGTTGGCCTACCTTGTCAGAGGCGGATGTTGGCATGGCAGTAGAGGTTGAACATTCCCACCAATACTCTGTTACATTTTGTTGCTGCGCTACAGATGGCAGCAGCGGGGCAGTCTGACTGAAATCCTCCGTGTGGAAAAAATGGCACCCGTTGACATTCATCAACGTTTGTTGAGCATTTATGGAGACCAAATGGTGGATGTGAGCACAACGGTGCGTTTCAGCAGTGGTGACAGTGACAGTGGGTCACCGGCAGACTTCTATGAGCATGGCAGGCAAGCTCTTGTTCAGCACCGTGAAAATGCATAGCTAATAGTTGTGACTGTGTCAAAAAACAGTATTTTGTAGCCAAGATTTTGCTCTATCAAATAGTGTTACCAAGTAGCAATATTTTGTATTATCTTCTTTTACTGAAATTGTTGGTTTAATCCAAGGTTTGAGGTAGCGTTTCTTTTTCCTCTTACTTACTGTTGTGAACTTCAACATGCAGCATAGTTTATTTCTATCCTTCCATGGTCTGGAACAAAGACTGGTCTATAGATATGATGTTTTATTTTGGAAAACATAAGATCACATCTCATCTGCTCAGCTAAGACAAAAAATAATGATTTCCTTACTGATAGTGTGACTGGGTTGTCCATTCATACCCATCTACCCAGAAGAGTAGAGTACTCTGGAGGAACAAGTGTCATAATCACCTCCTTGATCCTGCCACTGCTTTGTCAAGAAAACAGGTTAAAATGGTTTTAAACTTGGCATATTGCAAATAGTTTGATTACTATGGATTGCGAAGGAAAAGTACTCATCCCTCTAACCTCCCTTTGCAAAAAAACAAGATCAGGAACAGCTGTCACAGGCACCTTTTTCCACAGGTCAGAAGCCCTGGAATAGTACAGTAAGGCTGTATTTTTCTGCCTCTTAATTCCTTGCAAAATGTGGACTGCAATCTATTCCAAAATTCTGAATTAAAACAAAATTAATAATAATAATAATAATAATAAAAGGTTATTTCCTTCTTAAAATACTACTAGGAAGATATCTGACAGAACTCTCAAGCTGAAGCTGGCACAATAGAAACCGAGCACATAATTTGAAGATAATGGGATTGTATTACATGACTCAAGAAGGGTGGAGGGTTAATCTGAAAAAATACAGCAGCTCAGGTCAGTGCAATTTATCTGCACTCTATCATGTTGTATGGCTCCTGTTTTATAACTGATTCATTCAGAAAAGTGTGAAACCTTACATTAATGCACCCCATCTATTTAGACTAACATCAATTTCACCTGCATTTGAAAAGTGCAGCTATACGTACACATTTGTGTATAAACACCTTATTTTTTTTATTTTTAAACACAACTGAGTTCACTTCTTTTGTTAAATTTGTGTGTTTATATGCATATAGAATCAAAGAACCATAGAATCATTTCAGTTGGAAAGGGCTCTTTTAAAGGTCATCCAATCCAACTGCCCTACAGTGAACAGGGACACCTACAGCTAGATCAGGTTGCTCAGAGCCTGATCTTGAATGTCTCCAGGGACAGGGCCTCTACCACCAATCTGGGCAAATTGTGCCAGTGTCTCACCACCCTTAATGTAAAAAAAAAAAAAAGTCTTCCTTAAAGCCAATCTAAATCTCTCCTCCGTTGGTTTGAAACCACCTCCTGTGTGCTATCACCACAAACCCTGCCAAAGAGTCTTTCCCCTTCCTTCTTACAGCCCCCCTTTGGACACTGAGAGGTAAGTGGTAGCTTATTCTTTTTTAATAGAACTAGTTACTCCAAATTCACAGAAAATCCCCAAAGACAAAATTAAACTAGAACAATAAAATGGCAATATTAACCAATTTAGCTATGTTGAGCTAGTCCAGCTGTGGACTAGTGCTGAATTGTAATGGACAAGACAGGGTTTTGCTGCTTAACATAAGCCAGCACTGCTTGTATGTAACCAAAGCTGTTGTATCAAATTCAATGTCCTTATTTCCATATGGTAAGTGAAATCATTATCTGGACTCATTTCTGTTACCCATGTCATTGAGATGTTAAAAGCACAGGACTTTCAGAATCCAGACTCACTTAACAGCCTTCTTGACACTGGTGGAGCTGACTTTTCTGTAGTTTGTCCAGAAATACCAACTTACTTCAGAGTTCACATGATGTTTCGAACAGCAGTTTAATACACCAACCAAAGGGATAAAAAAGAAAACTCCTGACTTGGAGAAATTATCCCAAAAGAGCATAAAAGTTATTACACTTTACACTCCAATACAGACATAAGAGATCTATTTCTTTAACAGCTATTTTGCTTAGATAGATGGTATTAAAAAAATCACTTTCTTGCAAAGCATTAACATACATTTTCCCCCACTTAAATACTTCAATTTCAAATGCACCACAAAATGTACTCCCACAACAGTACTGTATTAGTATAAAACTATTTTAGTTCAATTAAAATGTCTAACTATCTACCCCCAAACCTACCTAAACTGTAATTTTCACTTCGAGCACTTCCAACATGTTCTCAGTTTTGTTTTCTTTTATCAGCTTATCAAATCAGGTCCTGCATTCCAAATGTTGGAAAAAAATAGTCATTAACTGCTAGGTAACAGCAGATTTTCCAATTTAGAGAACTGAAGTACACACACTATGAAAGTATGTGTATTTTGCATTCTGAAATTTCGTATTAAAATTTGTAATAACAAAATACCTTGCCAGCTCTTAGGGCCTGCCTGAGTTTTTGCCTTCTAATTTATAATTCTAGGGCAATTTCAAAAGGAGGTGGAAAATAAATAAATAAAATCAAGCTTAAAATAGTACGCTTATGCTACCACAGCTTAAATATATTCTGGAGTGGGAGCTTCTGGTTCCTCTCCAAATGCTGCCTAGTAATCATGTTGGGCTTTTTTTTTTTTTTTTCCTCTACAGCATATACAGCTGCATGAAAGATGGCTAACCCTCAGCTTACTGTTAACCAACGAGTGACCTCATACAGTTGAGATTTACTCTCACACTGGCTTTTTCCCACCTTTTCCACACCTACCTTTTTCTTTTTAAGTAACATGAAGTAGCATCAGAAAGCACAATGTTTTAGTCATTTGAGCATATACGAATTATCCCACCAACTGGAAGTGCTCTCTGTTACCTCTGTCTTTTAAAATTGAAGCCATTATAGTCAATCGTGCAAATCTACAGTTAGCCTTTCATAAAAAGTGGATTTTTGACCCACTGAACTGGAACAGCTTCTGAGGAGCTCTTTTGTTTCTGAGAAGATACCATACAGTCCATGAATGTCAATCTGATACTGGTGTGCTACTGCACTCAGAAACACTCCTCATAAGCAGTTTTAAAAGTTCTGAAAAATCATGGTTGTTTTGGTTGTTTTTATTTTTTTTGGAATGCAAGCTTGTCATTTAAAGAAGTGCAACAAAGCTCCACATGTATCAAAAAGTGGTTACCTTCACAATGATTTATCACCTCCAGGTAACAACAGATTAACATCCAGAGCAATGGAAAGCAAAAGCTTACAGTGCATCCAAGGATTCTCTCATAAAATGAATTGGTTGACTCAGCAAACTCCAGGTAGAAAGGACACTGTGCTATGACGGCGTCTACTGGAGTATCAGCACCCTTAGAGACATACACAGCAGGGAAGAAGAGCTGGAGGATGAAGTCTTTACTAAAGACTCAGATGTGAAACATACACTTTGCATGGTCCGAAGAAGCCATGAACGCTTTATAGCACATGTGCATATAGGTGAGATTAAGCACAGTATTAGTAACCAAATGTCATTCAGATGTATTAGGTAGACTTGAAAGGTGACAAAAAGTAAACCAGCAAACCAGGAAAATTCAATGCCTTGTACAATTCTAATACAATTTTCAGCATCAATGCCTTTTAGAAGAGACATATTAACTACTGGAAAAAAAAATGAATGGGTTATGATTTCATTGCCCTACCCAAACTTTTCAACAAGGGCAGAGCAATAATACAGATTAAATGTGCTTTAATGAAAACATTACCATAGAGAACACACTGCTGTCTTTGAGATTTTTCCCCAGTCAAGAGATCCATGACAATACTTCAGGTTTCACCCCTCTGCTCAATACGTGTTGACTTTTTTATTTGTCCTCATCGCTCTATCTCTGTTCCAACTGTTTACGCACATAACCTCAAAAACTATCAAAACACACTTCATGACACAGACATACGTACACTTTCCAATTCAGCTTGGCTGTGATCTTTCACTGAGATGTGCATATCTATAGCCTCTGCTGAATACTGCAAATATTCAAAAAAGAGACTCTTTTCAAGAGTACCATAACTCTCAGCAGTTAAGATTCTGGATCCAAGCATGTCTGCTTCTTCTGCCCTCCGTGGATGTCAAGGGGAAGTAACATGAATTTATACACAGAGTACTACATATTTGGCTTACAGAAAAGAGTTTTAACATTTTTTCAAGATGCAAACCATTAAAAACATTTCTGCTGGAGCAGTGGACATCCATAATTTCAACTACTTGGCAACAACATTACATTTCTTTGTTACCTTTCTTGGCATCCTTAGAAGTGAGTGACAAACTGCCAGAGCCTAAAGACCACAGGCTTGGAAAGCACTAGGCCCATGAGGGCATAAAAACTAAACTTACTCCCTTTTGCCCTGAATAGTAATAATTTAAAAAAGAAAAAACAGATCACTTCTACCAAGGTAAACATAATATACTGAATAACTACAATAAAATATCATATTTTCTTCTCTACGAATCACAATCAGCAGGACAGTTGGGGATTAATGCATACAGTGTACAAAGACAGGCTGAAGGAATGGGGTTTTCTAAGCCTGATGGTGGGCAGGCCAAGGGAAGACTTCACAGCTGTCCACAACTAGATGAAATGAGGGTTTAGGGAAGGCCAAAAAGCAATGGATGCAAGCTGGAACATGGACGCTCCCAACTAGGCATCACAAACTTTTTATTCTGCCTTCATAATGGTCAAATACTGGAAGACACTGGCTCACAGAAGCTGCAGAGTCTCTGTCCTCAGAGATATTTAAAACCTCCATTGGACACAGCCACCAGAACAAGCTGGCATCACTGGCCCTGCTGAGAACTGTCACTGGCCCTTTCAACCTCAACTAGTTAGTGATTCTGTGACCATCCCTTGTTTTCTGCAAATGAGATATGCTCAGTCGTCAGTCAGCTATCTGTCAGAAGGCTACTTTAATTTAAAAAGACAAAATGAAAACCAAACACAAAAACACAAACCAAAACACAAAATACCAGTTCTAGGTGACATAGAAAACTCAGTTGTATCCCCTAGACCCAATCAAACACAACTACATGAAAAGATAGATCTTCCCCTAACATTTAAAAAGACAGGTTCACTTTACAAGGAAATATGCTTTGTTTTATTTAAGATGCCTTTATGGAAGTCTGCCTAGTTACACAACATGTTAGGTAAGAGAGAAAACAAAATAAGAGAAACCTGCCAAGTTGACATAAGTTTAGAAATTATATTCTATGAAAATAGTGTTAAGCAGAGTTCAAAAGTTGCTCAGAAGAAAAATACATATACTTGCAAATCTTGCTTAAATACTCTTTTTAGAAATAAACGTATTTGTGCAAAATGCAGTAGAAACAACAAGAGATATTAGAGACTAAACACAGCTTACACCTGTAACACTGCAGTAGGTAACGCTGCTGTTGGGATCATCATATGTAGGCAAATGTCAGTTATAAACCAACAGATACTTCCTTGTGTAGTGTAACCTAGCACATCGTGAGCTACGAGAGGTTTCATACTAATTTGAACCAGCAACAGAAACCTCACTGAGAAGTAATGAATATTGCCATTCATCAAACGATCAAAATTTAGAGCCTCAGCAATCTACACTGGTAGTTCACATTTCACTTTTCTTTGCTTAACATGGTTTTGAGTGTACCGGGCTGGACACTGGTAAGCTAGGTATTGCATAAGCAATTATAAAATCCCATAAGAAGAGCCAGGTCGTATCAAGCAAAGCATAAATAATCCTCTGTAACAGAGCAAGCAGGTTCACAAAATCTGAACCTAATCCTCCGGTTAGGAAAGCAACCATTAGACTCCTGTAATAATTCTTAACATGTTGAAAGAGTGTCAGAGCATTATCACAGAGCAAAACCTCCACCAACCATCAGAAGAGCTGTATACATACCTCAGTTAGGAGCTACATGTTTTTAGAGAGTTTACAAACAAGCGTTCAGGCAATTCAAGTAACAGATATGTGAACAGGAGTGCTTAGTAAGATGCATCATTAATTTCTTCATTCCTCTAAGAAATGTGTACTGCTATAATTAATAACAGAAGCAGAGATACACAATAGCTGCTGTCTACATGTAAATAGTGATCTGTTTTTGTCTCATAACAGAAGCATTGCTCAGCTCCACAGTTGTTAAGACAAACAAGCAACAATTTAGAGTTTGGGTTCTCTATTCCCTTTTTTTTTGCTGTTTGGGGTGGCTTCTGTTGTTTTTTACTTTTCAATGAAAAGACCAATTTGTTTCAAGGCATATTCATATTTCCCAGAGTAGCACCGCATAGCATTCATTTTGAAACAGCTTCAGTTTGAAATAGAAGACTTCAGAAAACTAACTAAATAAACTGGAAAACTACACACACTATACCACAGCTACATTTCAAAAATTATGAGAGGATTAAGCATTTTTGCTCGGTGGGAAAATTTACTTCAAAACAAATAAGTGAAAATCTTTAACATCAGGTTCAATGCTGATTGTCACACAGTCTCAGGCAATTGCTTTTGTTTTTCTACATTTCCTTTCTCTGTGAGAAAAACCAATGTGGACAACATTCCTTTTGCAGTTCATTAGGGCTGTGAGAACCTGTATATGAGAAAGAAAGTTCCAGTCCACAGATATCACTTCTGTATTATTCACTGCTCAGAATTGTTACCTGTCATCATTTCATTTATCTATTCAAAATTAAAGATGAAGGTTAAGACAACTTAGTTTTTAAACACTGACATTTTTACCCAAGCTTCTCATGTTTTTTTAAATGCCATCTAGTAAAGCATTTCAAAGGGCTCTGCTTCTTTAATGAGGCATTAAAATACAGTCATACGACAAAAAAGCAACTCTACTAAGTCTCTTAAACCCCTGGACTTATATTATCAGCTTTTATGTGCCTGTCAACACTCAACAGTAAGAAGCAATGCTTTGCTCTTTGCCTCGAATTTAAAAGCCAGCTAAACTTCCTCCCACTTTCCTGCTGAGAGCTTTAACTCCTTGCAAACTCTCAAAGCTTTGACACTTCAGCAGCAGATAAATCTACAACATGATGCAACAGCCAGGTGTAGACTGAGTCAGCCACTGGCTACTAATTTACTCCTGGCCATTTCATTCATCTCGCTGAAGTAATAAACTAGAAATACTTTCCAGCCCACCCCACCACTACCACATATACGCACTGCTTGCAGATCAGACCTCTTAAATAGATGCCAGCTCTGTCAAAAGAACTATATACAGCTAACTTGTAAGTTGAAAGAACTGAAACATTTGAAATTGTACAGATGTCAACAAATGGCTAGAATGCAAAGGAATTTCCAACTCAGAAGCTAAAGTAAGAATATAGTATTTTTCAATAAAAGTACAATATATTAATTGCTAAAACTTCCTTACTCAGAACATTTCCCTAAATATCTACAGCCTGAACGTAGAAGTCGGTACGAAAGATCATTGATGCAAAACCCATTATTAATTTGTATTACAAAGGTATCAAGCTAAGTGCACCTGTGAAAGAATACGAACTGGATGACTTGCTTAAGTGAAGTTCACAGCCGGAAAGCTCCACATTCCATCCAGTATAAGCTAAAATATTTACACTGTTTTCTCAGTACACAGAAAATCAGTGACTGCAAAGATAAGCCATGCTGTTTCTTCACTACAGTAAAATGAGATGCACACTAAGAATGGGATCCTCGAGATACTACACATAACAGCAGCACAGTGAAAAATGATCCTCTCCCCTTTCTCCTTTTCCTTTCACACTGTAATTCCACAGGACATAAAACCCCTATTTAAGTCTCCTAACCTTGATAAGGACTTGATCCTACTCTCATTCAAGTTAATGGAAAAAGATCTCATAATTAACCTCAAAGGTGCATGACTGAGGCACTGAGTGACAAAGTTAAAGGGCAGTATCGCAATTGTTCATTTGTGGAAATGTTACTTTTTTCATAATAGTGAGGAAAACAAAACAACTTCTTCCTTATAATAGAAAACGTACACTAGCTTTATCTAAAGGTCAGTTGGTATTGCTGAGAATTAACAACATTGAGACAGCTCTTACATCCTTCTTCTAGGGTGGAAGCTACACGATACTATGCAGAAATTACAGATACTTTTTTATGATTTCAAAGTGGGAGAGGAAGGAATTTAAAAAAAAAAAAGATATCTGAGGTTCTGCCAACGTTGGCATGCTTTCTTTTTCAAATACCTTAAATACAGCCTGGCATAAAAGTTTCTGTCATCACTAAAAAGACTTCAGTGGGTTTCAAATGCCAAACAAATCCCTTGACTCACTGTGCCTAACCCCAAGGGAAGCATTTACCAGCAGGAAAAATATGAACAAGAATGCCAAAAGTTAAAAAGTTAAGTTGGACTGATTCGGCATTCAGATCAAGCAACTACAGTTCTTCCTAGATTATTAACAAGTGCTCCGAGCAACTGTGGGCCCTGACACAGACAAGAACCTGCACATCGCAGGCATTCCAGGAACACTGGTTTGTCTACACTGGAACAAAACCATTACTAAATATGTGGACCCTCCTGATTTAAAAGCATGCTGTTTCTCGTTGTCTCTCTGTTCATACACATGAATAATACTGTTAGGCACAAAATACTTCCTTCATCAAGGTTAGGAACAGCAGAATTCTTTTTCTGAAATTCTTTCAAATCCTTTAGCACCCACAGTCATGCTTTTAAGAGCTGTTCTAACAAGCAGTACTGCACACAGAAGACACGTCTTCAACAAACTCAACAGAAAATCAAAATAATGGAAAATCAAAACAGACACAAGAAAAGACATTAAGTCTTTTCACCGGCCGCAGCTTCAAATGTAGATTTTTGGAGATGGCAGAAGGAAGAAAATTATGCTCCAAGCAACAGTAGTAGATCTTATCAGTTTAACTGATCTGGGAAGATGTGGTTGTTGGGTTTTTTTTCTAACTAAGTATATGCGGGGCAATACCAGCAAAAGACAAAGGGCACGTGAGCCACACAGGGGAAGATGGGAAAGACAGGACTCACCACCATCCAGTTACCTTTTATTTCAAGCTGTCTAATAAACAATTCAACAAACCAAAGGCAGATGGATAACTCTGTCCAAATGTAACAGATAAGAAGCAGTAATGTTATCCAACATAATATTTAGGGTTAAAAAAGTCCTCTGTACTTTCTGAAGAGCAGTTCAATGCCTGAAGTCATTTAAGAACATTATTTTCTGAATATTTCTTCCAGACATCGCCATCCTTCCTCCTAGGCAGGTGGCAGATACTTTGCAGATATCAAAAACTGTCTCTATGGTGTCTAAAATAAACAGCCTCTTAATCGTGTTTTAAACTGGCCTAAGTATATCACATTGTCTGTGCAAATACCACACCTCCAATGCACAGCTGAGTTTCCTGTGAGGTAGCAATGTATTTATTACTGAAAAGTCTCACAGATGAAAGTTTTAAGCCTTAAGAGGAAGACAACTTGCAACACAGCCAATTTAAACAAAAAATAATTCACAGTAATTTCAGACTCAGCATTCACCCATGTCCTCTGGCAACTTCTTTGTGGTTTTACAATCATTTCCCATAGCCACCTCTCGGTGTTGTTCTGAAGACATGCACAAGCATGCTGGAGAAAAGGAGAAGTGACCAGTTCTCTAGAGAAAATCATCAAGATGACCATGACCTTGACTTGTATTATACACGTGGATGTGATTTATAGAAATTCAGCCAGAATCCTACTTGGCACGAGTATAGTTCTATGACCAATTGCTGCATTTCCTATGGTAACGGAATGTTAAATAGTTTGACATAAGTAGGGATTTTTAAATTGAGAGTGTACATTTAAGACCATTCTTACCAAAAGTAACTTCTCCTTTGCCAGTCTTGTCAAATAGCTGAAAGGCTACTATGAACAATGCATCTGGAGCACACAGGACTGATTCAAATGCCACAAACTCTTGGAAGGATATCAACCTAAAGGAGGAAGAAAAAAGCAAGAGCTATGAAACCACTTGCTTGCAGAAAACTGAAATGCAACATAACAGATCATGCAAAAGAATTAAGATCACAATGAGAATACGTACAAATTGTCATCAACAAGGATTAAAACTTATCCTAAAATGCCCCAACAACACTGTTAGCAGCCCTTTACATTGCTAGATGGAAACGACTTGGTCAACAAGCAACTGCTGGGCTTTGCAAGTCACAACAGAACAAAAATAAACCCAGTGCTCCATGTGGCGATGCACCACAACCTTCATGTCCAACTGAACTGCCCTCCTGGGAGTCCACCACCTTTCATGGGCAAGATTTGAACAACTTCCCTTCAGACTCACTGCTTCAGGCTTTCCAAAAGCAAATCCATTCAAGACCTACATACTGCCACTCAGTTCTGAAGGAGCTGATCTGAATATGTTATGTTAGTTAACTAATTAGTCACCTCTCACAGCCCTCAAGTACTGCAAGTTGAGTCACAGATCTTCAAGCAGCAGTCTGCACATTCTTCCTCCGCCCAAGAGCACTTTATTCAAATTCATCATCATAGCCAGGTTCTCAATAAGCAAGTGCATTAGCAGAGCAGATAAAAGCAGAAGTGCCTTTCCTTAAGATAGTTAATAACTAGAAATATATAATTAGACAACTTGGCATTGTTTCCAGCAGTAGACTTGATACAGCAAAGGCCTTGAGCAGTTTTAATTTCTCCAGGTTACACCCAGGAGTTTAAATGGAGATCCAACTCCTTTTCTTAAAGGGACAAAGGCTAACCACCCTCCTGCTTTGCTACTTTTTTAATGATTAGGTTGCAGAGTTTAAAACCATCTTCAAATGTGTGGCTGCAGGGCCTGCTGGCAGTCTGAGATGTTGAAGGTTGCCCTCTCTTTGTGCTGTTCTATGGCAGCATGGTAAGTGTGTAGCTTTAATGGCTTCACATGGCTGCATCTGGGGGATGAAGATTTATTTCTGAGATGCACAGAATTCCATGTAACAAATGATGAGAAACATACAGAAGAAAAAGAACAAAATTTTTATTATTATTCTCTAGAAAGTAACCATAGCCTTGGGACTTCTACTCAAATTGATACTGCAGCTGGTTCAATGAGAACTTCCACTCAGTATACAATAACAGGGAAGAACGATGTGTTTGAAGAGGCTGGAAAAGACATCCATCCCACTGAGTCATGCTGACCCATGACTGTACTGCCATTTCCAGCCACCCTGTCTAAAGGGAATTATTTTTTTTAGTCACAGAAAAGTGTGCTTGCCATCAGCAACCAAACATCCACAGGGTAACAAAAGCTGATTTCCATGAAGAACAGGAAAATATGAAAAGATGAGTACTACCAAATGGGTACTATCAAAAAAAGCATGGTTAAGAAAAGGTCAAAAAAGCTGTTCTACTTTACCTCCCTCAACATACACACACTAAATAGATGTGAAAGAAACAGAGTCAGAAATATTCTAACAAATAATTAACTTTGGGAAGTTGCTACCATAGGTCATTATGCAGCAAGAAAAATAAATAAGAAGAAACCTCCTCAGGTATTCTTAACAATAAATTCACAACCGATTATGACAGCAAACATATAAGCATGCCTAAAATTTTATCAGCAAAGAAGCCAATGATTTGCTACATAAGTGCACATCACCACACAGGCATGTTGCTAAGTCATGCAGACAGTCTTCAAATGGCAGAAAACTTCCACCTCTCCTAGAGCCAAAGGGATTGAAAAAAAAGAAAGAAGGAAAAAAAAAGAAGCAATTTTTCATTCAAATTTAATCCTATACATCACAACCTACACAGTTTTGCATTTACACACATTTGCTGTTACTATGAAACTTGGAGGTTATAAAAGCTCTTTGTTATCCATTATTATTTGTTACATACCTGACAACTTCCACAACAGTAAATAGATACAAAGAACTGAGTGCTTCTGTCCCAAAGATTATGAACAAAATAGCAGGCAACAAGACTCTAGAATAGGATTGTTTAGAATTTAAAGTACCTGCCAACATCGATCTGATAAGGCTGCTTTCTGTGTGAAACAACAACCAACGTATGTCCTCACTAACAGATCCCAATATACACAGTGATCACAACACTGAAATACAGCACCCTTCCCAGCAGAATCCCAACAGACCGTATTCTATGCTGTTACACCTGGAACTGATTAAGACTCCAAGCATTAACGCAGCTTCAAGATTTTATACTGGTCGAAGCATTCATTGTCAGCTCTTGCAAGTAATAAGCCTCCTCTAATAAGTCAGGGAGAGATGATGAAAATAACCCCATTTTCATTTTTTAAAAGCAATTATTCATAGCCCTAGGAAGATTAAAAGTGTACAAATTGTGTGGTTCTTGCCCGACTATTAAAGAAGAGACATTAATATCTGCTGTGCCAGCTGAATTCAAATTAACCCAATTTTTACGTGTTAATTAAACCAGCTATTTTCTTCTTATTGTATTTTTGCTCCGTAAGTAGACTAGCCTGCTAGTGATTCCCAACAGATCTATTCTAACAACAATGACGTATTCATTTACTTCTATTATGACCATACAATACAGTAACTGAGCAGTAATTTTTCACAGTCAATTTCATGTGTGATTCTTAATGCTTAAAGATGCTGAAATAATGTGCACTACATAGCCATATGCTCACTTCTCTATACTGCACAAGGGTAGTTGCCTGGGTAACACATTTTCTCTCTGGTTTAGCATCACCCTTTTGGGTTTAGCATAACCCTTCACTGAATATCATTAGGTGTCATTAAACAGCACATATTAACACGGACTTCAATATACTACTTAAGAGTTATTTTATCTACATAAACAAATGCTCATTTATGTTACAAAAACAGAGAAAAGCCTGGTAATTTTAACAGCGCAAAGAGAGGAAGCCGAAATGTTTCCCAAATTTTTACTTCAACATTGAAGATATCCTGCCCAACAGGTCAAGTCTTTCTTCACCTTCATGCTCATATTAACAGTGCCGAGATTGCACTATTTACTCAGAAAGACTGAAACACTGATGTTTGAGAACTTAGCCACACATAAGAGCAACATTCCAAACAAAATAGATGCGTTTTGTGCAACGTCACTGCTACGTACTACTCTCTCCTTTCTCCCAAACTTCTTTTGGTGCTCATGCCCACAGTATCCGGGCACCATGCAGATGAAATGCATTTCCACCAGAGAGTCCACATGCAGTCATACAAAGAAAAAAAAAGCCACTACCTACTGCTATAATACATATAAATAAAGTGATGAGATTTCTTCAGAAATCAATGCATATATTTCTACTGCATCAGCAATGCGAACATGATAACATAATAGGACACAAATTGAAGCTACATGTATTATTTTATGCTGCAACCTAGGTAAACTAAGCATTGTGTAAATTGGTGCATTAGGGGATAAATTTATATCCAATAATAATGGAAAATGCTGGTATTTCCAAGTGTTACTTTTGAATAGTTTGTCCTTCCTAAAAATAAAGCACAGATATTTCTCAGTAAAGTGTTAGTACAGTCCAAACAGAGATGAGGAGTAAATACTTATTTTGTTAGACAGATGTTTAGAAGTAAAGCAAAAAATAGAAAAACAATACATACAGCAGGCAAGATGGAAAATGGCTGGCTGTTGCTGATAGGCCTTGATAAAGACTCATCCACGGCCTGGATGAATCTCAGTTAACCATTTTTTTTCAAGTAGAAATGCAAAACTTAAGACCATGAACCAGTCAAGGCTCTCAAATCTGCCTCATACAACCTACAGCCATGTGATAAATGACTTTAAAAATCTGTGTGATTACCGACGTATTGCTTTGAAATGCTTCTCTGGCCATCAGCAAGAAGAGCATTTCCCTTCCTTAAATGAAACCTTAAGACACCCCAGTAAAAGGCAAGAAGATAACCCCACCTCCAAATATTTCTGCACCCTCAGATGGAGACAAAACTTGCTCCCATGGCAACAGATATTCACAGAATGTCAGAGACTGCCTTCACAGGTCTTACATCTTTGTCACACCAACAGCAATTTCTGTGAAACTCTTAATTTTTACCAGTGCAGGAATTGTGCTAGAACTACACACGAGATTTTGTCCCTGGCAACCACAGTGAGATTGTATGTAAAAAAACCTGCACTTTCTCTGCTCGCAATTTTCTCGTTCTAGTTCAGGTCTCTGCAAATAAAAACATGCAAGAAGCAAATACCCAGTGTCATGCCCACTTCATCTACCTACTCTGATCTACTCCAATACCACAGAATTTACAGTACCTGCTGACGGCTAATAAAATGCTAAGTATAAGAGAAGTTCATTTCCATATCCAGAGTTTATTAGATACATAGCTAGGAACAACCCTGGTGATTCTGGGCTCAGATTCTGCTAGCGGTCGTATTCACCAATCTGAAGCACAGATACTTCTTCAGAAGCAAGAATCCCAAACTCTGCATGTATGCTTCTAGAAATAACGTAGCAGTAGAACAAAAGTCACCTGTCACTGCTTTTGCAAGTCTTCCTTTTTTCTACCAGGAATAGAGACATTATTGAGCAGACTTTCATGACCTTAATATCATCTCTAAAACACCGACAAGCCTATTAGAATGAGAACAAACAAAAGCAGTTTTGTACTTCACTTTAAGACCAGAACCTCTGGACTGCGAAGCTGGAGAGCATTCAACAAGAGAAGACCAACAGAAGACCAAGTCTTGTGGCCATTCTGAGGGGATTTCATTCCAGCAATAAAAAACAAGTGCCCCTGCTTCAGACAATCACTCTAAGAATTACTTCATGTAATTACTTCATGTGCCACCATAGGCACAAATGCCTGGTCACATGGCAAAATATGCTACAGGGCCAGATTAGTGAGGTGAATACTAATCACTTTCTGAACTTTCTCCACTTTTTTACATAATAGTGCAGCAGCTAAACAAGAAGACAGCCTGAATACTAAAAAAGAATCTCCAAAGTCACGATACGAACACACAGTCACCTGTCACTGCATCCTGGCCTGCAGAAACAATCCTTACCCATGGCAGAAAGCAGCAATTAGAAGGTTCAACACTACACTGCAAAAATGCTGAACTCCTGCAAGATCACACCAAGTTACAAAATCCCAATCTGTCAACAAGTTCACACAGGCTGTAGTTTTCTATTTTGCTCCCTCTGACACCAGTTTCTGCTTGTTAGGGAGGTCCAAATTACAAGGTATGGATCATTCTCACAGACTTCGTATTACAAAATGGATCTGAATCTGTGCAAGCCAGAAAATACAGTTTTACAGGCATCAAACCAAAGAAATCTGAGAAACGTTTAACATTTTCAGACAAACGCTATCTGAAGCACCATCTTCTTGCTGCCATTATGCCAATATTACCAAGGTGATCTCTTATAGAATTCTTTCACCAGGGATAACAATCATTACATTAACTTGTCTACAAAGCTAAAGGAACCCAGCTGCCAGATACCTGATGCTGCCTGAGCAGGAAAGAGCAAAAGCTATCACAAAAGTCCTCAGTTATACATGAGGAGAAGAAGCCTGCATTTTCTAGTCATACGTTATTTATCTCACATTTTACTCTCTAAACCACTGATGTGAGTCATGCCTGAAGTTTTCTGGTTTCTAAAAATGCCACAACTACAGACTTTAAGTCCACAGCCAATTATTCTGAAGTTTCTCCTTAAAGATACATTTAAGGCAGGGTTCAAAATACACATTGTATGGGTGAAGAGACAGCTTGCTTGGGCAAGTACCAGAAGCAAGAAGCAAGGATTTCACTAAAAAAGCGTGGAGGAAGATAGAGGGGTAGTTAGTCTTGCCTACTGGCAAAGTCAGTCTTCCAAATGCAAACCATGTGCCACCAACCTCACCGCTGTCTTCCCAGGACTGCAGAGTAGCTCCCTAAATATCTTTGTTGCTCTTCCTCCCTCTTGAGGGAAAGTGGAAAAAACTTTTATTAATGCTGCAACAAATTTAAGGAGAGGAACTTTTTTGTACTTTTTCTTCCTACATGATCTAAACTTATTTTAGATTGCTATTTGAATGTTTTTGTGACAAATACACAGAGCAAACAGAGACAGAAAGACTCATGGAAGGAAAGGGAAACAAGACTTAGAGGAGCCAGCCAACAAACACCAACGATTCAATGAGTTAAAAATACATAGTAGAGAGAAAATGGTTTGCTCAGCTAAATGCTACAATCAGCCCCAAACATTGTTTCTACTCCTTCCACTTAAAAGATACAGTAATTTCATTATGGGTTTGCAAAAAAATACAAACAACAACAAAAAAAAAAAACCAACACACCAACACACAAAAAACCCAAACCAAACCAAAATAAAGAATCACTAGCCTCATTTTGGAAGGAATGGTTTTGCGTTTTTTAAATGAACAAAGAAAGAAAATTAAAAAAAAAAGAAAAAAAAAACACCAGAAAACTTACCCATCTTTTGTCTGATCCACCACACCTGCAAGGAGCTGAACAGTGTTTGCATTTGGCAAACCATCCCCGATTATCTTCAGGTACCGTGTGACAAAGTCATTAGGAGACATGAAGAATTCCCCATTCTTCTCCACACTTGCATACTGCCAAATGAATACAAAATTTAGTGTCACAACTGCATCTTTCTCCACGTTCTGACTACTACAGGCATTATCTCCAACCCACAGCTTGTAACCAGGACCACGCTTACTGCAGGTAAGGACAGTTCTGCTCCGAAGAAGTTAAAGCCTACAGTGAAACAGAGTTAGTAGCAAGTACTCAAACAGATGAAGGCTTGGCTCCCTAGCCAGAGTAGCGGTAGACATGTAATTGATTACTCATTACAACAGCAATTTCTCCACGTTTTTTGTTTTGAAGTAGAATAAGAAGCACACATGCATTTGCAAACATGTATACAGCTATGGGATACTCCAGAATATTATTTTTATCTAGAATGACTCTTGTAGCTGCTCTACTTTGGCACAAGGTGGGTTTACACTCAAGAAACAACTCTGTTGTGCTCGTGGAGTAAACGATCCCACAGGAGCATCCACGTAGGGGTGCTGTCTTGAAGCAACTCCAGCACAGCGGATTCAGCTGCCGGTGGCCCCTAAGTGAAGGAGAACCCACAGCTATTCCTCCTCAGTTGAACTGAAGGAGTCAGAGAGTAGCAGTTTGCAGGAAACTATAAGAAAAATCAAGAACTTGGACACGGCAGTTTAGAACAACACAGAAATAAGAAGAGGGGTCTGAGACCTCACCAAACATCTGTAATATACAGAAGCCTATGCCATACTGGCATTCTACTCCAGAAACAGCATTCAATATACATACCTAAGTGTATTTGCTCCAAAGGTAGACTTGCAGGAACAAGCTGCATATTCCTTTTTTTGATATTAAATTCTTTTGAAAATAATGAATAAATAAATAACACTGCCTTCTGCACCACCTTTATTCTGGTTCCTTAGTCAGCCCCCAAATTTTAAAGCCCTCAGTTTTGGTTGAAGGGTAAACTTCCAATCAACCCTAAACACTTTTCCCAGGATAACGAACAAGCACCAAGAGCAGCAAAGTAACCTGCTAACTCCTTTAGCATTTTTAAGGTAGGGTAATAAACCATTGTTGAAGCTGCCCACACAGCATTATCCATACAGATGTAGTAAATAAATGAGATGCCTATTGATATTTTGTAGCACACTTCAAAGACACGTTTTGTTTCATGTTCCTGAGCCTCTGCTAAGGGCAGGAACTGCCAGTTTTCATTTCAGAGCTGCACTGGTGCCTGCAGAGTAGCGTTATAGCTACAGTAGGCATATCACTCTCAGAGGGATGCCAAAGTGTAACAGTAAGTAGATTATTTTCTTCTAGTGCTACATAAATACAGTCTTCAGGTACAACAATATCTTCAAGGATTCAGACTTCAGGGAAGCAAGCCCAAACAATACATAACTTGCTTTGGCATCTATATATCGGTTAGCATTTATGGACTCGTGTTTCAATAGACACTGTTTCTATCACAAGCTTTCTAGCTGATATACTGCAAGGAATTTTCAATTGTATACTTTTATAAGAACTAGCAGATCAATTGATTTCAATGTAATCATTTGCAGGGAGACAGAATCTTTCAGAAACCCAGCCTCAAAAACTTTTAACACAGCTGCTATTGAGAAACAAATCAAATAAGTCAGACAGTCTATGCTTCTATATTTCATTTTTTTTCTTCCAGGCTAACCCCCTGCTAGGGCACTCAATAACAGAAAACAGCACAAGGTTTCAGTGTCCCCCTGTTTCTTGTCATTGTGATTTACTCAAATGTATTTGAAATCCAATCACGTACTCTATACTACATATAGAAAATGACCTTGGAAAATGTCAGCTTGATCACTTTGACTAAAATCTAATCTCTTAGGGGTTATGGTAGAAGACTTAGAAAAAGTAGACTTACCGTTGGAAATTATCATAACAAAAAGAGAAAAACATCAATTCTATTGGTTTTGGAGGAGAGGCATTAGGAAATGGTTCTTTACATTGTATTTTTCCCCACTTTGGCAATTATACCCACAGAGAATTTGATATTATACAGTAGTACTTAATGGCTTTTGGTAACTTATTTCCATACTTTTTAGATACTCAAGTATTAACCAGTTCAACTCCATTTTTAATAAGATCTGCAAACACTTTACTGGGGTTTTGACGCATTAAAAATGCTAAAAGTTCACTGTAATCAGCTGTATTAGACTACTAGCCACATATTTATTTCTACACAGTGGGTACCGTTTCTATTTGGGAGCCTTATTTTTTAACTCTTTATTGAAGAAAAAAAAAAAAGGTTGTCAAGGTATAAGTGAAAGCCTTACAGTTTGCAGAAGGAACTATATTGACCCCACCGTTCATGTGAAACAACTTAATTAACACTGGCCACAGCTTACCACACTCAACATACTGCACTCACTCATCCTTTTTTCCCCTCTCAGCAAGCAGCACTATTTCTGTACTACCACCTTCCTGAGCCAGAAGTCTACTCCATCTGCTTTTTCTGTTGCTTTAGTCTTGCTTTTCAAGCACTGACCTATGAACATCCCATTCTTTTCCAAGAGTCTTTTCAGTCTCCTGACAGATACCAGTTCCAGGGCTTAATAAGTTAAATCTTGGCTTTCACAACTGCAAATCTCATTCCAGAGCTTTAAATACTGACAGTATATGATAAAACTATAAATACTGACAATATACGTAGTGACACCTACACACATTGTTAATAATAGATCACAAGGGCCAATGGAAAATACGCCAAGAAGTGCAGGGAGTCTGGGGAATGACAGAGAGACGGAAGGAGGAGGGTGGAATTTAGAAAGGATTTAGCTCCCTTAGGCACTCACCCCCTTCATAAAAATAATTCAGATATGAGAGGCTCTCGGTAGATCTGCGGCACCTACCTCACTAAATATTAATTTAATGGCTGGTAGCTCTACACACACCAGGAGGATTGGAACTAGATGATCTTTAAGGTCCCATCCAACACAAACCATTCTATGGTTCTATGATTTTTAACCCAACTTTAGTCTTTTTTTTAAATATCAGAGTACCAATTTAGTGCAGACACTGTATTAACAAATCTTAGGAGGTTTGGTAAGATTTCTTTACGTTTAGGTAACGGGTCAAAGAAAGCCATGTACCAGCAAAACACTGTAATATACCTCTCCAAGCAGACAAAGCAAACGCACAAGTGACTTCATTGTTTGCTTATTTCTATAACAGGTCAACTCAACTCAGAAGGAATTTAAGTTAAATAATAGATGCATCCACCACTTCAAAAGGTGATATTCCCAACAGTTCTCCAAATTCAAGAAGGAGGAATAACCCTGGTGGAAGGAAGACAGCAAGGACAGGAGAAGGAAGTTTACCAAATGGTCTAACAGCAAGGTGCCTACACTAACATTTTACCATCTGCACGAACAATACTGAAACTCCCACCCCATTCTCTGAATAATGTGTGTGGTTTTTTTTTTTCTCTAAGATAGTAATACTTCATCTGAGTCAATACAATAATCACTCAGGAATGTATCTGACTTCTTGGTGAGCATTGTTCAATTCTGATAATGGTATTTAAGTCTAACATGGTAATAATACAGTGAATGATTAACGGTTGGAAAAACTATCAAGAGTTGTACGCCGCAATAAAGGAGCAAAAGATATGAAAAATTTAAGCAGAAAGAGTAAAATATTTACTTTATACGTACCTTCAAAAATATTGTTTTCAACTCAGCTGGATCAGCTCTCTTGGTTAGAGCCACCTACAAGTAAATACAATTATATTAATATCCATAATTTATAAAAAAGATGTCAGAGTGTCATTAAAAAGAAAGAATTCAAATAGCAGAATGAGAGATGAAAACAAGTGTTCACCTTTGATAAATTAGGTACTGCTTTAGATGGTCACATTTATTTTACTCATTCCACATTTATACTAAGTTAATCAACGTTTTTGTTCTAACTGCTTCCTTTATGCAACCCTGCAGTTCTTAAACAAGCACACAATAGTAAGTCATATAGATATTCAAGCATGAAATCTTTTCAACATCTTTCTCTGTTGGGATTCGGCATTTACCACCTTCACCATATAGATTTTTATACTTCCAGCATTTTTCATCTAAGGATTTCAGAGTACCAAATGCAGCCCCCAGCTGATAGATAACAGGAATAAAATACTGAGACTTACAAACCTGCCCAAGAATGCAGCTACCTAAAAGACCAAATCCCAATGTAAGCATTTGGTTTATTGGTATTTCTACCTCGTATTTGCAACATTTTGAAGTATTTAAACTTACTGTATAGCTTTCTGACACGGTAAAGTCAGCACAGGATCTAGATTTTTCTGCAGACAAAACAACCAGCTGCTTACAACTAAAATCTAAGTTACACCTATCATCACAAACACAAAATAATTAGAAAGGTTTTGTGCTTTTTTTTTTTCTCCTAAAAAAACACTGAGTTAAAGAATATTATATATCCACTATGGCCAACAGCATTGTCTTCACTTACATATCATGCCACCCATTTGCTCAATTTGGCATTAAGTAGACTGATCCCTTTTTCCTATGCCTGCTATAGTTTCCCATTCTTGACAGTCAATTCAGCACAGTGATCTATTTGTAATCCAAGAAAAAAATTACTGCGAAAGCACCTGAATTTTCAAAAACTTTGAAAACGCCTCTTCAATAAGGAACAAATAGCAAAAGGGCAGGACACAGAATCTTATCCTCACCTAACAATTCACCATCATTCAGTTTATCAGTAAAACACATCTACCCACTTTCTTGGCTGTCCAAAACAATACTAAACTGTAATGGTGGATATATGAGGTAGACTGCAAGTGCACTTCTAGTACCACGCAAGACTACTGCACAAAACAGTTAAGGGGCAAAAAGTAGTCTACAACATAATTAGACCCTTACCCATAGATTAACTGAGAGGTCTTCAGTATGTTTTTCCTTACTCTAATTGGGTCACTGAAAAACTAAGAAAACATCATCCAAAGAACTCATCCCCTCCCCCCACAGAAATAAATAAATAAATAAATCCATAGAATGTTTTAAGAAAACTGTATGAAAATGGAATCTTATGATTCTTTTCTCCTTAAGATAAATTAATAAATAAATGCACCTGAACTTACGCTAGAACTCGAGTGACAAAGTCCACAGCTGGAGACCCGATTCTGTGTTTGCACAGAAATCAGTGTGGAGGCAGTTGCAAAAAATCAAAGTATAATAGTGAAGCTAGGAATCTAAAAATCTGTATTTTCCACAGCACAAGCTGTTCTAAAAGTAATCATTGTGTAGTAAGCAGAGATTTACTTTAACCCCATGAGTAGCTGGGAACTTTGTGAGGGGGGAAAAAAACATTTATATACTGCAGCTCAGAATCTTACCACCATATGGGCAAATAAAACATACCTCAACCATCTACATCCATTAAAAATACTATAAGGATCACCCTTCATCTGTATCAAAGTTTAAGCTTTATACTGTCTCAGAAATCTGCACGTAAAGAAACCAGGAATTAATAGAACAAAGGAAAAAGGTACATGCTGATAGCTGTACACCCATTGATTTTTGTTTGATTTCACTGACACCAACAACAATCTTGGGAAACCTGAGACAAAAACATATTCATGGCCCTCGTGCTATTTTCAGTCTTTCTGTCGTTCATATATACATGCACATATATGTGTGTATATATATATATACATATATATATATATACATAAAATATTTATTATATATGTATTTTTTACAGCACGTTTCCTTCAAACTATATACTGACAGGCAGGTTGAAGTTGGCTAGGTCAGTGAACAGATGAGTTTGTTCATGTGTCCACCCACTAGTCTCCACTTTGAAAGGCCTATGTGATCCCAAGCAAGGAAAAGATCCCCTGTTGCATTATGTCACAGCTCAGAAAGGCTGTACAAAGGCAGCCAAGCCAGTGTGAAGACTAATATTTAATTCAGCCTTCCACCCGTGCTCAGCTGTGGGCAAAGCTCAAGCTGTACTCAGACATAAGAACTGATCCTGACGACAAACATCACTAGCAGATTCCTCTCCTGGAAAAGGTCAAAATATTGCTTTCAACATCATTCTGAAAATTGCTCCCAGCGATGCGAGCAGTTGAAGACAAGTTAAACCCAACGCTAAGAAGCACATATGCAAGCACAAATTTAATAAAAAGAAAGTTAAAGATTTAGTGAAGAAAGCTCTCCAACAACTAACATTTATTTAAATAAAAAGATGACAACACATATTCCAGAAATTAAACAGAGGGTGCACAGAGAACAGAAAGCTCTTTACATGAGGGCCAGTAGCACACCAGTTGATTCCCACAATGGAGCTGTTCATATCCTTAGATTCCCTTTGCACCCTGATGTTAGTTTAACTTTATTATAGAAAGTTTATTAGAACAACAGCAAGTCCCAACCAAAGATCTTGAAATTTGAGATACAGCTTTCTTTCCCAGTTTAACCTCAATACAGCTCAAGTGCAAAGGCAAAAGCTGAGGGAGGTAAAGATGCTTCGCTCTACCTCATTATTTTTAAAAATTCCTAACTCCGAGTTGGTAAGACACAGGTGATCAGTTCTTCTTCAAGAACAGAACTGGGGAGCTCAGTTCATTTAATTCTAGAGCATGTTATCTATAAGCACATTTACATCTGATGAAAGGCCTAACAAGTGGTCACAAACTTTACTAATATCATCTTGAAATGAGGAGTATTTTTTTAAAGTACTTCCCTTCTTAAACGTGACTACAGATAGCAACGTACTTGGCACCACTGAAAGCCCTCAATTCAAGATTGAAACCTCATGTCCTCTAGAGATGTTCTTTAGTTTCATCATGAGTTATTGAATCCACCTGTAAGACTCAAACGCACATGGCCTAGTTTATGTAAGAGGTCAGATCAGATGATTGTAACGCTTCCTCTGGTTGAAAGTCTACAGACGCACTCAAAATGCGCAACTCCAAAGGAGATCAAGCCAGGATTTGACCTTAAATTCTTGTTTAAATGAGTGACTGGCATGTTGGAAACTAGTAAGATGCACTGACTGGCCAAGTCTGAATAGACATCAGAACTCCATGAATACTGTGTACTATGGTACAACACCACTCAGGTTTGAATTTTGACACACTGAACGTGCTTGTGTAGACAGGAATAACCCTTTTTCCATATTTACACTAACATTAACACAAATACAAGCATTTTTCTATCCTCCTTGGTCACTCTCCCTCACCACACAGCTTCACAAGCTGCAGAAGCTTCTGCACCATCTGTCAGGGCACCGTCCCCTATTTCAGCTGTCTCAGACATCATTTCCCATTTGCCCAACGTGTTTCTGCACATTCTCACCTCAGTAAAAGCACTGCCGTTCCTTCTGCTCAGAATCCAAGCAAAAGGTCTTGACTGTGAAAATACAATTAGACGGCATTTGGAGTATCTACCCAAAGGCAGCTGATAACTACTAAACAGGTACTTCTATCACATTCGATCCAATGAGTCAAAGCGTGGCCAGCCTTGAGACAAATATATGTGTATATATTCTCTAAAAACTTTCTTTCATCCTCAGAATTGCACGCACTGGGCTTACAATCACATTTTGCAGAATTGTAAGCCTACTAATCCACGCAGTAGATACCATATTCCTTTGCCTAGTAACAGCTAAGAGCTTGACCATCAGAAATCTTGGATTTTACAGGCTGATTCAGTACATAGAGATACAGAATAAACACTGCTGAAACTAGAATTGTGCTGAGCCTACCTCCCACCACAGAGAAGCAGAAAAAAATTGCTAGCTGATGGAGACAGCAAACCTCAAGAAAAACTACTGTCATTCATCTTCAATCTGACACAATTACAAATCTCTGGACAATTCCCAGTCCAGCTTTTGCACCATGGTAAGTAGAAGCTTCACTTCCCCCAAATTCATCAAAGCGAAGAGATCTACTTTATTGGGCAATTACCTGATATCTTTGATCCTACTTTCAAAGCCCCAAGGCAAATGCAGCTGGCTTGTTCATAACCTGATTCACACACAAGGACATTCCCAATAAACCGTGGTATTCTTGCATACAGACTGATCAGGGGACCAACACAGTTATGAATTACATACACACTGGAAAATGCCTGTCATCTTGCAAATACATGATTTATCAGTTTGTCAAATGTTTCTAAATAGGTACATCAAAGAGGTAGAAGTAGTATCTACCTTAAGGAAAATTGGTATATTTCCAAAAATAGGAAATTCTTCCTACATAAAAAGACATTTAGACAGTGTAGTCCTACAGTTTTCCTACTTACAGGCTTGAAAAGCAGAAGGACTATACTGCTAGCCCAATACACAAGTAAAAATAGCTAGGCACTGTCATTGCCCAGCAAAACTGTTTAGCAACGGGAAAAAGCATCACACTGCAACCAGTGCTACCCACTTCAAACTTTAAGCACATGTCAGAAGACAATATCGGCATTAGGAACAAACTCATCTGTTAGTTGGCAGTCAGCCTCCAGACTAGGACTAAGATGCAATTGTGGTAATCCCTACAATTCAATGCAAAGCATTGCACTACAGTGAAAAACTGAACCTGAAAATCAACTCTTTGTGGGAAAATAAATAAATCTGTCTTCCACATACAGGTTACTAAAAGAAGCAGCTCAGCCCTTCCATCACTTTTGCCACCCATCACAAAGTGCTACGCTCTTCTGACTACATCAGTTCATCTTGTTCCTCAAAACAGCATTTCTAACGGTCTCATAGCTATTCTACAACACAATTTTTTACCCAGATGATCTTCAGTATTGTTATCCAAAGATCCATAAACAAGCTACTTCATTATAGTCACTATTTGCTATTAATATACCCCAATGAATGTTAAGAAACTAGAGACAAATTTGCATAAATGCAATAATTACACATAAGAAATACTAGGGATTCTTTAATAAAAACATGAATAAATTGAAATAAAAACTTATTTCAAAATGAGAATAGTCAAATGGCATTTTCATCCACTGATGGGCATTTTTCTAAAATACCCCTCTTGCTCACAACAGACAGATGGTATGACGGATGCTAACACTATTACTTTGCTCTCTCTTTTGCTTTCTTAAACCATTCAGAAATGAAGATATACCTAAACACCACAAATATCAACCTGCTAACATGCGACTTTGGTAGCTCCCTCAGTGGAATTCATAGATGTTACCTTTTGATTCTCCCAGGGCTTGTTGACTTACAGTAGTGCTATTGCACAACCAGTGCACTGACCATAAGCTCATGGCATGATCTCCCTCACATTCAGCTTGCAAAACCAGTCAACTCAGTGCTAGCAATTCACTTTCTAGAGCTAAAGTTCAGGCTTATATCCAGCAGGGACAGAGTTACTTAACCCAAAGAACAAAAGGATAGCAAAATTCTCCAGTGTGACAGCAAGACCAAAACTAGCTCCTGCAAGAAGCAGAAAAGAGATACGGAACAACATTAGCCATAAACTCTGAACAGTGTTACAAAAGGTTTCTCCAGGACTGTCAGTACAGTGGAGGATATGCTGTGAGTAGGCAGAACAGTTCTACAGCAACAAGTAAGAACCTCCTGCCCTTTGAAGAAAACAAACCTGCAGTGGGCGACAGCATCAAAGAGGGGTTTCAACACAAGATGGTCTGCTTTAGATAACCAGTAATTCTGGAACTACAAGGAAATAAGAAAACGTTCTATGGATACATCTATAAACTCATGGAAAGGTCTGACTCAGGGTGTTGCTAGAGTAACTGCCTTTATTTGTGACACCACACACGTGAATAAGCAACTGAAAGAACTGAGCTGGAGAAAAGTTCCTATACATTGCATGTCTTGACTAACAATTATGTGACAGGAGTTAGGTAGGAATAACTGACAGGTAAATGTATTTTGTTTCAGTGTTGTGTTTTCTTCTTTGAACACAGAAGTTCACTTTCCAAGATCCTATTTATAATCAAATCCACCTATTCAAGCCTATTCAAAATGCTACACCTCAGTAGCTCATAGAACTGGGAAGGGTGTGGGAGTGGGCATGAATCCCTACGTACGCATGGATCCAACTGTACAATCTCTAAAAGAACAAAAGACAACTGCATAATGGAAACAGCATCATACGCACGAAGCAAACTTAAGGCTGTAAATGATGGGACTCAAAGAAAATCTTTAGTCCTGCAGCCAGCAACCCGTCCTCTGAGCTAATAAAAATAGCAGCAGCATTTCAGCAGATACTTGTGCAAATAATAACCCTGTGCTACTGAAATACGAATTATTTTAAATACGAATTGTTTTGTTTTGATTTTTTTTAAGGGGAAAAAAAATAAAGCGTGGGGTCTTTTATTTTGCCCTTTCTTATCTGCACAGCATCCAGCGCAGCAGAGCACACCCACGCTCCATGACAGCTGGAAGGATGACAGCAGCTGCCACCGCCTTTCATGGCTAAACACAATCGAACCTCTGTACGTGGGGACTCTGGACTTTAAATCACAAAAGCTCTCTCTCCTCCAGATTTCACCTGCAATCTCACGATATCTGTGCTAAAGATGAGCATGCAGATACGCTCCCTTCCTGCAAGAACTGTGTCACCATTTACCCAACTCCCATCGCATGGGCTTCAGTTTTCAATTCTGAGTTCACATCCCTAAACACAGGGCAATTACAGAGCAGAGGAAGTTTAACACTTCCTTTACAGTTCTTATCTTCAGCATTAGCAATAAACAAATTCCTGCCATTTAAATATTAGCAGATGACACAGCAGCTACAGGCCACTGTGGGAACATGACCTTCATTCTTCCTAAGAGCCTGAGCAGAAAGCTCAGGCTTCCAAAAAGTGCACTTGGAACCAATCCACAGGTTCACGTGGAAATATCAAATAAGCCAATGACGACCTAACTCAGTTATGTAAGGCAGTTACAGGCTGATCTGAACTCAGCCAAAATTACTCAAGAGTTCACAATAACTTCACAAAATTGAAAAAGTTGTAAGATACCTGACAACAATAATTAAAAACCTCTCATCTCCTTAAGAACCTGGGGAAACATTTCCAGCATTTTAATACATTTTAATTAGAATCAATTCTGATTCTAGCTTGAATGATTTGGCTTCTCCTTAGCGAGTCTGTTATTACGGGCATTTGCATAAAGTAACAGCTGTTTCATTAAAACATCACATTTAGTGGTGCTGCATAGTCATCACGGTGTTCGTATGAGATCATTTGGTTGCCACGGAAATGACGATGATGTCAACCTGAGCATTCTGATTTAGAGGTAGGAATTAGAAGAAAAATGAAAAATCCTAGAATTACTTTCACAGAGGCATCTTTTGGAGAGAGAAAAACAGAATAAAATCAATTCGATTTGTCAAGAAAGATTTCCTTTTTCTTCGGGAGCACTACGATTAAACTAAAGTCTAAAAACACAGGATGAGACAAACACGGAGGAGGATTTAAAATACTAGACATGTGTCAGCACTGTTGTTTCAATGTATCCAGGAGTTGTTTAGTTTTGCTTACAGACTCAGGACATCACAAAGGGAACTGAGCGCCATCCGCCTGCCATCCCACAGCGTGCTACTGCTATCAGCTCACAACGTAGTTCCCTTCTGTCCGTGACTATTGAGAACAGTGAAACTCCAAAAGCATCCTTCTTTCTGACCAGTTGATTCAGCTCATAGGAATGCAAAAACTTTGCTTCATGGAAACACTGGGGGATCAACCCATGATTATTCCTCAAGGCTTTCACAAACTGTGCCAACCTTAAAATAGTGAACAGAAACATCAAGACACCTTAGAGCAGTTTTTATTATAGATTCCTTTGTTTGCCAGAACATAAATTTATTTAATCAAACTCTGGGTCACACACAACACAAAGTACTCTCATGCTTTCAAACCCACAAAAGAACTGTAAATACATACTACATACAGATCTTTCTAAAAAATATATATCTGAAAGCCTTTCCATGCATCCTTTGCTAAGCTACTCTCATCATTTCTGAAAGTCCCCTTTCCCTTCTTCCCCCCAGCAAATCCACAAGAAAGAGAGAAAAAGCTGCTTTACCATCTTTGTCGATGGCACATAAGATAAGGAACTGTCAGGTGCTATGTTAATTATAGAAGACTTGGGATGAATATTTACAGAACAGTATTTGGATTGAATACTTACAAGCAGGACTGTGTATGCCTTATTCTCATAACAGATACTGAATCAATAGGCTGCACATAACGAATCACCAAACGCCAACCCCAAGAGGTTACAGTCACTCATTTTTTTCACTGTGAGCAGAACAGTTTTGCAGCGCAGCGTCACAGGGCAGAAAAGATCACACCCACCGTTTCACACCTGTCGATCTTGAAAGAAAAGACGCAGCTCAAGTAACAGATTTGGGCACGCGAACGAAGTAAAAGCAACTGTAGAAAGTTTGTTGTTGCCATGTTTTTCTTCCTTTTGAATAGCATCAACACTGAACTAATTCCTGGTCTTTACGAAGCAGTTTCCAGTCAGACTGACACACAATGGCAAGCAGCATTAGACAGGTGAAGTGACAGGGAGGAGGAAGGCTGACTTGATGTCAGTGACAAAAACTATTTTAATGGAAATGTGAAATTATTCAAAAATTTCTTCCCCTAAACATGTGAAGATTTCTCAAGTCAGATTCAGACTGCACAATGGGCTGAGTGCAGGAATCAGCCAGACACAGTATTTCTACATACCACTTTTTTTCTAATGGCTTTTCATACTCAGTGCCTTACTTAAAGGTTTCCTCTGCCAAAGATCTGTTAAATCAGTGATGTTCCATCAAACAGTAGCTGTCAAACATGATAAAGCCCTACAATAATAAAATACGTGACCAAGAGGTTTTAGTAGCCAGGGATTGAAGGAAAAGTAGAAACAGGCCATATTTGCAAAGAACAGAAAGATGATAATAACGACAGTGCCGTTTGCTCAGTAATATCAATTTTCAGACCTCTTTTCTTCTATCCTAAAATTAGACCTACGTGTGAGGTCATGGGATGGATGGATGCGACAGGAAAGTCACGTTGCAAAGGACAGATGACAATGCCCGACTCCTACTGCAGAACATGCCTTGCAATTAACTCCTTCAATAGGGAACCTCCTGCTCTACCGACAGAAGACAACACCCCATCCTCTTTCTGTAACATCACACACTAGCCCAGAGCTCAGCTGAAAAGCTGTCACAGGTACCTGGCATAAAAGAGCTGCAAGAAGAAAAAGCAAAGCAACATCACAACTAGGCAGAGATGGGAAGAAACGTTAAAGCAGATGTTGTTTCTCACTGCAGGAGGCCCAAGAGGACTGTTTGGGCTGCACTACACATACGATACATATTTATACACATATTCTCTGGTTTGGAGGTTTGTGGTCAAATGCACGGCAGCGTGTACACGTTCGAATACTGATCTCCAAATCAGATTTGCTTGCACAGATATAGAATTTGTGTGTCATGATCCTGCTGATGGCTTTTTCTGTTTTGGGGATGTTACCTGCATTTTGATTAACTGCAAAGCTATCAGTCTTTGATGAAAGATGCAGTCAGATGCAGCTCAAGCTACTCCAACACTGAATAATTTGCTCTAATTTATTCCTTACAAGAAGGATTCTACTTTACTGCTTTACTTAGATTAAATGGGCCATTTGCTAACTTCCCAGAATTAAATATCCACTGACTGGAAAAAAAAACACAACAAAACCAGCCAACAGTTCTATTGGCTGAGAGAGTTCAGAGAAGTTGGGATAAAACCCAGCAACTTAAATACGAAGACAATTACAATTTCTTCCTCCTACTGGCTGGATGATTGGCACTTGGCACAGGATTGTCCTTGTGAAAGCATCCTCCGCTGTTGACTAAGTGCACTTTTAGGCAGTATGCAAACACTATCAAGAAAAAGGTAGAAAAACGTGTGCCCTTCTATGACTCCGTATTCTCAAATCTCTAGACGTTATTTTTCCCAGCAAACAATGTCAGAAAGGAAAACAAAAGAACAAACTGTGCTAGATGTTGTTCTCTCCATACCTCCTTGCAAAACCAGCACTAAAAAAAGATTCCAACTGCCAAGGAACCTTCTTTGAACCTTCTATTTTGTGATAAGTTTAAACTTATCTTCTCAGATGGAAATGAAACTCAGCTCCAGGAAAGAACATTTCCAAATCTTCAGTAAATAAAGATCAGGTAATATTCAGCAGCAGAAACTGAAGTATAAGAAAAGATAAAATTGTGCACAAAGCCGGAAAAATGAGGGGTCAGCAGCACTCTACACACCAAATCTAAACTCCAGAATTTCAGTTACGAAGAAACTGTTAACACAGTTACAGTGTCAGAAATGTGGGGAGGAATAATTTGCATTTGGAGAAATAGATGGAATTCAAACACATCAGATCACTATTCTCATCCTTTTCCTGAAGTTTTCGATTTAAGAAAAATTTGTTCAGATGTATCAGAAAAATTCAGACTTTGATTCCCTATTTTCTCGCTTCGCAATTTCACAACTGATCCGAGATGTTACACTTCAAATTTCCTTGATGGCCATTTAGCTCAGCAGCCAACATTTAAATATGTGAGGGCACTAACACAGAAGCATTCAAAGGAGGGGAACAAAAAAATACTTTAAAAAGGCAGCTGTCTATTTATAACGTCACCAAACAACTATGGTCATCCAGCTATTAAGCACCTTATTTCATGTTCTAGCTTTGGAATTACAGTTGCTTGTCATAATTCTTCGGTTGCCCTAATCATCAAAGATATTAAAATCATGGTTGTAGAAAGCACACATATTGCTCTTCTAGTAGGTCCCCATAACTGCAAATATAGTCTTTAAAATAATTTAATTGTTTCTACCTATTTTTAACCAGAGAAGTTAATTCAAAGAGTACTGAAATGGCTGGAAAGGCTACAAACCTGCCATAAAGACAGTTTGTGGAGGAAAAAGTAACATTCTCCAGAGTCATTATCTGTCCTACTAATTGCATTAACAGAAAGAATATCAAACATCTAGACGGACTCAGGAGGTAAGACAGACTCATACAGAAGTCTGTAGCATCTTCTGAAAACAAGAGGCTATTTGGACACTGCTTGACTGAGACCACGGGTAAGAACCAAAACTGTATCGCCTTCTCAGCTTCCATAGCTAACATTCAGGTGTCAGATAGAGCTTCATTTTAAGGAGGGCAAAGTGATGGCAAGCCTCAGATCCCTCCCAAAACCTACATCTAAATTCAACTCAACTGTGTAACAAGGAGCACAGACCGTCAGGCATAAGGCTGCTGTGAGGACATCTCCATCCCACAGACAAGAGTTGTGGGAAACAAAGAAAATATGTCACTTAGGAGGAAAGGAACCAGATTTTTGAGTGACTAAAGCAATCATAACTTGCAGCAGCACTATTTATTACAACAAACTCTGATTGCATTTAATACAACAAACTCAGACCTCAGTCTGGAGATCTAAAACCAGCAGCGAAATAAAAATACCTAAAGAGAATCTAAGAAACTGGTAGTAATAATGCCTATAAATATCAGCTGGTAAGAACAGAAAAGATTTATATTGCCAACCCAGCAATTCAGAGTCCTAAACATCACAAAAAGAGCTGTGGGTCCCATCAAAGCTCCCAGGCAGATACACACCTCAGCTCTGGCCTTTGAGATTGGGCCTCCAGCTGAAGGGATGAACTTATGCTAACATGGAATGGTAGGGAGCGAGACAAGAGCGTACAAAGGTTACAGTCACAAAGGCAACAGTAACCTAAAACTCAAAAGCAAGAAGTTTTACCTACATACACATGGGCAACTCAGAAAAGGCCACAATGCCTACCAATTCAAATTTGTAACAGTATTTAAAAAACAAGTAAAATACAGAGTCTATTGCATCACATGGAAGATTCAACCATCTTCATTACTGGGATAAACCCCACTATCTTTCCTATGTTTCTGAAGTAATAAAAACAGCTTCAGAAAACGAGGAATTCACCAGTTGCCTCACACCTAACTGGCTATGATTGCAGATGTCTTCTGTGTGCTATCTGCCTCTATGATGAGCTAAAACTGATCAGCACCATTAGAAAAATGTGCTGGAACTTGCTGAGCTAATCAGAAAAAATGCAGGTATAAACTTGAATATATAAATCAACCAACCAGAGATACATCCTTAAAAACAAACAAACAAACAAAAGGAAAATAGAAACCACAACACTCCACTATCTGCAAGGGCAGTCTTATTTCTCATTTCTGCTTCTATGGAAAATTTGCATTAAAGTTTTCCTTTTAAAGACATTCCTGTGAGTGCAGTTACTGGGCTATTCAGAGAAAATGAGACAAAAATCTTCCAAAGAGCCTGGTATAAAATTTAAGAGGAAAACAGTGTAAGAGAACAAATGATGACAAAGGTTTCTTGGTGTTTCAGTTCCATGTTTTTACTTTCTTCTAACCAAGTAGTCTGACTATTGCCCACAAGCACTGAGATAAACAGTAGCAGCACTAGTTGACCAAGTAGTTCCATAACAACCTCAGAAGTCTGCCTCTGCCAAACTTACTGCTACATCCCCAAGGCCATATTCTTGCACCACGTTAAGGGAAAAAGCCCCGGCATCTGCACAGTTATCCATCCCATCATGAGCAAAGCATGAAGGGCTGTCAACAACTGAATTGCCTGATCCGTGGAGAACAGGACAGACATAATTTGTGTTAAACAAAAAAATAAAAGTAGAAAAAAGAAACCAACAATTCCTTCTCATTTCTACGCTCAGAGCTACATTATACTATGTCACTATGGAAGACAAACAGTGCTGTGCTGTTTTACTGTGATCTGACTTAAGGCAAACAAAAATCAAACAAAAAATCACCCAAACCCAAAGAAACAAATGAACAAACAAAGTTATCTATTTTCTGCCAAGTCGGTTACCCACTCCAATTCACCATGGCACCATTACATTAGCCTAGCACCGCTGCTGCATGCTCAGTAATACCCAAGTTGAATCAATGCTTCAGGGTTACTGCTGGCTTTCGAAGCACAGTGATAGGGAGGTTCAGGAAGCACACGGTGTCTCCCCAAGCCAAAGAGCATCTCCACAGCAGCACAACAGCTGCGGTGGGCTCAGCTGCGGCCCAGGGCAGGGCAGCATGGGCCAGGAGCCAGGCCTGAAGCCAGGGTTGACCCACCCTGGGGCTCCAAACAACAGTGGACAACCTCTTGAAACTACAGGAATAGTGATGATATTTAGGAGATTACAAAATTATTTTTTGAAAGGTTTGGCTGTCTGGTTAGGCGCTTGCAAATCTCAGTGCTCTCTCTATGAATAAAATGCTTGTTTGTATAACTGCAAAATGCACTTTATTCAGCCTCCCAGTGTCAGACCCATGAGCACGCTCCACTATCCCAGTCACAGCATGATGCAAAACCTGTCCCTCAATGAGCAAAACCAACACATGCGGCTTAGGATTTTTGGGATTCCTGAAGTTCCAGCACCGTGCACATCCAAGCAGCACTGCAGGCGTGACCGAGCAGCACAGCCATTTTAGACACCATTTGGGATCACCAATCCTGCCAGGAGCCATGCACAAACACACCCGGCGAGCGCTGCATCCCCCCAGAGCGTAATGGGAGCTATCAGCCATGCAAAATGCATAAACATGGCAACAGAGAACGCAAATCTCCCCTGCCCACCTGAGAACCCTAATTGTCAGCAACTGAATGGGTTTCTTGTATTACTAACTACAGAGTACTCCTGTCTGACAGAGCTGCAAGGCCTGATACAAGAAGATCTGCCAGGGACACCCTTATCTTTTGATTCCCCCCAGGCTCACTTTGCCTGCTGCTCAGCATGCCAGCACAGCTATTGCAGATAGCCATTCCTGGACAACTCAGATAGGTTTCTTAATTCTACTCCCAAAGCCAAAAGGCTAAGAGTTAGGCATGGGGTGTTGATCTATGGAAAGCCAGATGGTGTTATGCACCTACATTCCAGGCTCTAGTTTACATGTGACCAAAAGCTACACCAACAAGCAAGGTAGAACTCCAATGGGACCCCAAGAGTGCACTCACTGGTCAGCCAAGAAACAGTTCTTACAGGCTGCCTCAGGCTGCAAGGCATCAGTGGCATGTGAATCCAGCATGTGGTTAAGCACCTCGCAGGTATCCAGTAAGAAGAGTTTGTTGTTGCCAGGCTTGTAACAAGCTCTGTTTCTTCTGTTTCTTCTCTAAATGCATGTAGCTTGGTGTACATGTGTGCACTTCTCCACTCTCTCAAATGTTTCTTTTTTTTTTTTTCACCTCTTTAAAGAAAAGAAAAATACCAACAACCCACTCCTTATGAGCAATTTCATCCTTTAACACACTGAGTTTTGTGCAAGCCAAGTAACATTTTTGGTAAAGAATATAATTGCAATTGCATGTTTCTAAGGTATTGTAAATAGCACGAAATTATTTTAAAATGTTATGAAAATGCATTTGCAGTGTTCCTTTAAGTGTTTTAACAAAGCTTCCGTTGAAATTGCTTTATTCCAAAGCAATCGAAGCTAGGGCCTTTTATAAGGATCTCTTTATCTCCCTACAAATGACTGAGATACAGATATTTCCAGAAAGGGAATGCACCAGAAAATATGCAATCTTACATTTTACAACCTATAGTTATCTAGTACCATAAAACATCAGCTGCTATGTTTCTGTAGACTGCGCTGCAGCTTGAGCAAAACAGCATTATTACAGAAGTGCCCAGAAGCCTTATACAAGTTTAGGTCTGGTGACATACAAATATGCAGGATCTATTCAGTACTGTCAAGCCATTCTATAGCCAAAGCAGAAGCAATTCAAGAGATCAAAAGCAAAAATGAAGCTAAAATTAAGCAACGCATTCATGCCATCTTCCAGGAAATACAGTATCACATACCTCCTTGTCACAATCCTTGGACAACATAGATAAATAAAATAGACATTGGCCTAAACAAGCTGGTCAGAAGACAGATTGTTATCATTTGGGGATGTAAGCTTGTCTACGTTACAGCATCAGGATGAACGCCTTATCATTTGAAGCACACTTTCAAGAGCATCTCTAACTTCCTGGGACATAAAGCTGCATAGAAAGTGGAATTCATTTCCTGACATGATAAGATCCAGACAACTTAAAAACACTTTTCAGCAGTATCACAATGGAAGAGATGCATGCGAGGATGTGTGCATAACTCAGTCCAGTAACACTTTCCCACGGTTATCCTGGTAGTCAGGTTACTCTGCAGTTGATCTTAAAGAGACACTATAAAGGAAAAAGTAAGTTTCAGAAACATGCTAAGAACGCTGGCAATGTCAACAAATAGTCCCATCTAACATATTAAAGACATAAATCCACAAAAGAGCCTCCACCTTGCTGTTGTAAAGGAAAGGGGGCGAGTACAGTAGCACCTATAAACACACAGGCATAACTAAGACCAAAAAGGAACAGTGTAATCAAGCTCCTTTACAGGGCAGCTGCTCCCCCAATGCTCACTGCAGAAGGGAGCTCTGCGGAGTTTTCCAGCAGGTCACTTTCTGAGATTATTCTTAGCAGTGGGCCTTGGAATTGGATGCACACCTTGTACGATTAGGTGCTTCCCATAAAGGCAAATGTGCAGGAAAAGAAACAAAATGATACAAAGAATATGGCAATGGTGGTTAGGTGGGGGAAGGAAAGTAAATCACTTGCTTCCTCCTAGGTACGAAGTTACCAAGACTCACATAAATTCTTGATCATATAAACTCTGGTATCTTAAGAAGACAAGACATAGTAAAAGGTCATAGGCAGCAAAATAATACACATTTTTCTCTGAGGAGGAGGTGAAAAAAAGAGTCTTATGATACATAAAGCATTTCAGAATTTACAGGCTTATGCCCAGCTACACAACAGCAAGCACTGCTGCACCAATACAGACCAACAAGGGTAACTGCCCCTTGGATCTTACACAACGCTACCATATCCAAAAAATGTGACCATGATGCAGTTAAGTGTCATGATACTATTAAGGCACAAAATGAGTGATGATTCAGGGAAATAGAGGTTCTCTCCTTACTCATCAGCCACTTGTTTCCAACAATGCCGCTGGCGTTGTTGGGTGTCTGGAGCTTATCCATAAGGGACTACACTCCCTTTGGGGACACAGAAGCCCATCACGATGCTAGGATCCCTCACCTGTTCACTTTCGAGGGCCCATTTAATGCAATGCAATTCTGCTCTACCATTTTGAAGGAGGAAGGGAAGAACAGCATTATCTAAGGCAAGAAGAGCTAATTCAGTCTGTATCCAGACACATCCCAATCCGTTGCTAGCAAGGGGGAAAGCAGCATGGGAGAAGGAGCTGAATGAAGGAGGTACAATGCAGATGGATGATGCAGAAAAGGAGTACACTGGGTATCTGTGATAGCAAAATAACACTTGTGGCATGGTTGCATCACAATCTAATGGTTCTGGCATTGCCTGGAATCATGTTCTCCTTGAATCTTATTGTCATGGTAATATTCATGGTGTTCATATTTCAACCACTGCAAATCCAGACCCTATCAATTCACATGGCACTGGGCCATTTGTGCACACGAAAAGACCCAACAGAGGCAGGACCAGAACTCCAGTGAATTCAGTCAATGCAATGCATCCTGTGGGACTGGGGCCTTCACTGTGAAATGTCACACCACACTAACACCAAGGCACGCAGGGAGTCCGTGACGGGCACTAAGGGCCTTCTTTAACAGTAAATATGACACCACCAGAAACAACATGTAACTTCACTGATACAGTTTCCAAGGCAGTTAAAAAACAACAGATATAAGGAAAAAGAGAATAAAAAGTTGTTAAGCATACCCAAATTGTGCAACAAAGTTCATTTCCCAGGCATCAGAAACATCCCAAATACTGTCATGTAGGTTTGGACAGCAACCTTACATACTCATGGATACACTTTGACAGTCAGGCTGTAGGTCTTCAGAAGATTGATGCATGCACTTAATTTTAAGCATGCAAACGGTCTCATCGGATACTGAATTAAGGTTCATGGATTTACTTGAACAGTTGTTTTACAACTACTTTTTTAGCATACGACATTTATATTACGCTGTGTTGATATGACGATCACTTTTAAACAAGCAATTTATGCGTTCTGTGTAATAGAGGTAACCCAATGGACACAAATTCACACATGCAAAACAATCACAGCAGAAAAAGATCACAGTATTCAAGGATCTTATCCTATATTAGTACTATGCAGCTTAAAACAACTGTCAAAATTTATTCACATGCTATCCATAGCGGAGATGAAGTTCAATGGTGTACAACACTTCCATGCAAAGCCCACAGTTTTTACACAAGTTTCTACACCTTAACATGCCTACTGAAATCATTCAAGTTTGGAATTTGCTTTAATACAATTTTAACTTCTCTGAAGGTAGCTTAGTGGCTATGAAGCATAAAGTAGAAAAATCACATGTACTTTCTGCTATTATAAATATCAGTTCTGGCCTTAAGCTGAACAGATAAAGTAGCAAAGTGGCAAAGGCGAAATCAGGTATATGAACAGGTTTCATTGAGAAACGCCTTAGAAATTCCCACTGAAAATGAATTTATATTTTACCAAGCAGCATGACTTTAAAAAGATACTAAGTCACACTTTGAACATGCATGATACAATCACTATAGCCAGAACTGCGTAATGGTTTGTGGAGCAAGGGCAGCTTACATCCACTCAGCAACCGCAGCCAATTCAGCTGTAAAACATACTCTGGGTGAATCAGAGGTGGCATTAGCTAGATTGTGTAACGCATCTCTTTAAAGGTATGTGACTAAAGGGCAGACAAAGCATGGTGCTTGCATTGTTAAACACTCAAAAATGAAGAAATAAAGCATGAGATGCTGTGTACAAGCCCATCACAGCACTATCCATGCATTACCATAGTCTCTCCATAAAGCTTGTGTCTTCTGCAACTCAGAGAATGAAGCCAGCACTTATGAAGATAATTTAGTTACCAGTAGGTTAAAATTCTACTGAAACATCTCATCTGTAATTTTACTGGACTCTTGTGCAAATATAATTTGCAACACAGTTTTCTCAAAACGCTGTCAGGAAACATTTCTGAAGACTCCAAACAGACATTTGTGTGTAACACATAAAAACTTATACACCGTATAAAGGCTGTATAAGTAGCATGACACTGAGTAACAAACAGTGATGAAAACTCTATGGCCCTTAGCCAAGTATAAAAGTTTTCATGCATAACAACTCTGCCCATTTCTTGATCCCTGAGTGCTTAACTATGCAACCTTAACAGCATCCCATTTGGGCTTTCCTTTTGATAGGCCGAATTCCTAGAGTCTGCTTAACATGTCAGCATCGGAAATCTTGCAAGTGAAGAACAATTGCATTCAATTCCAAAGACTCATATGCCTAAAATGGTATAATTAAAAAAATTAAAGGAAGCGGTCATGCAGGATACTGGCAAGGAAAAGGTACTGAAGGAATTTTAGAAAAATCATTCAACTCACCAGTCCATTGTTTGGCTGAGGTGAAAAAGGCAAACATTACTGAGATGCATCAGTGAGGAAGTTAGAACACAAATCAAGGCCCATGCCTGCAAGCACATGTGAATAACTTCAGGCCCAGAAGCTCTTTATGTGGCAAAGTTATTCATGTGTGTGCTTGCAGAACCTGAGTTCAGATGTTACCGTTAGAGCGCAAAATGCTACTTACGTGTTGTTGCTGACTACAACAAAAGCAGAAAGTCATCTGAGTTTAACGGCAACTATTTCGCCTCTAAAAGATAAAAACCCTTCAAGTCTCACGAGGCAACTTAATAATTAATCCAGCTGAGCTGCTCCCAGTTCTGCTGCTGTTTGGTTTTGTTGCTTTTTTTTTTTTAACCTAAGTCATTCAAGTCTGTACACAGCTTTCCTCTGAAGTTACCTGAGGGCAGTAAACCCTGCAGTAGTACAAAGTGCTGCACCTCTGTCTTGCAATGCACCAAGGATGCTTATGACATCCGTAACAAAGATGTATTCTTTTTATTAGGTATCTCTTTGCCAAGCCTGGCGTAATCTGAAACATGCTGCATTCAGCCCAGTTTCTCCCCAAGCATGGAGTCCTTCCCATGTACTCTAGTAAAGACTGAAGCAATAAACAAAGCTAAAAGAAGAAGGCCACCGTGCATACACATAGCACGGAGCACATCCATATATCCGATTAGACAAAATCTAGCTACTCGTACAATATGTTTAAAGTATATTTGAGTAGTATGGATTCAAATGGACCGCACACTGCTTCTCATGGTTCATAAATTCAGTGAATTGAAGACTCGAGTCTGAGTTCCATAAGAAGTATCTAACATGCTGTCAGTATGGGCCAGCGGGCAATTTAAAAAGAAGTTGAGACAGCTAAGGTTCATTAACCCTAATATTGAGGGATGACTATTTAATATATTTTAGCAAATAAAGAGGAATCACATACTGCTCAATCCATTATAACGGTAGGTACTTCAGTTCCCAGTGAGTTAGATGCTGACAGGAACAGCTCCATCACAGCCTTACTGGCACAGACGAGCATGGAACTCCAGCCAGAGTGTCTGAGCACATATATGTGTTTGCTTGGCTTTGTTACTGGAAGTTTTACTATTTTTTTTTCACATAAATTTGTCTGTCATTAGGAACGGAATACCCACTTCTAATACGGCCTTCTTTTGGTAGACAGCCAACGGTGGGCGAGATGAGGTGGAAGTGTGTTATTGATAAAACTATTTACATGAATGTATTATACTGAAACAGCACAAAAGCCTAGCAGAGCAGTACCCATCTGAGGGAAGAGTGCAGAGAGCGGTGAAGCCGGTCTGAAATTATAAGCAAAAGTGAAAACAGCAGGATTCCTCCACAGCTACAAGGAGAAAAGGGAAGAGAAGGCCGCAAGGAACGGCCCGCAGCCGAAGGCAGACACGGCCGGCACCGCGCAGCCCTGACCGCCGGCCTCCGCGCCGGGGCCCCGCCGTGCCGCCTCCTCCCGCCAAGGCTCCCCAACCGCTGCAGCCCCGCATGCGGCTGCCCGCACACAGCTGGGCACGGCAGAGCTTGGAGGGGCCGGGGAGGGCCGCCCGAAGCGGGCCGCGCCGTGTCGGGCACATGGTGCGTTCCAAGCAGAAAGCAGGCCCGCGCCCCGCAGGTAGGGAAGTCCCCGCCGCGCAGCCTCTCTACCCGCAGGCGGGAGGCCGGCACCTCGCTGAGCGCAGGCCGGGCGGCCGTCCCGACGGCACGCCGAGCGGCCCCGCTGCCCTGCGGCGCCCCTTCCCCGGGTCCGGCGGTCCTCGGCCGCGCGGAGGAGGCGCCGCCCGCCCTTAAGTTTCGCCAAGGACGAGCCCGAGGTCACGGCCGGCGGCCGCCCGCCTCCCGCCGCAGCCCCTTCCCCGCCGAGACCGCCGCCACCGGCCGCACGCCACACGCCGAGGGCCCGCTGCCCGCCCGCCCGCGCGCCGGCGGGGACTTACCTTGGCAGCCATGCTGTGCCCGGCGCAGCCACCCCCTTCCCTCCCCTCCCTTCCCTTCCGACCGCGGCAGGCAGCTTCTCCGCCTGCGCACCAGCCCGCCAGCGCCGGCCGTCACCGCTCTCCAGGCACGGACGGGGCGCGCGGCGCCGCCAGCCCATTGGCTGCACCGCCCGGCCCGGCGCGGCCCGGCGCGGCCCGCGTGATCGCCCGGCACGGCGCTGCCTCGGGGCCGGAGGCCGCGGGAGCGATGCTGCGGGCGAGGCCTCGGGAGCCTGGGGGTGCCCACGGCCTCTCGCCCCTATTCACTTTAACCCGCGGTTGATGCCCTCAGAGCGCCTCCATCTCCTCACAGCTGCCAAGGGGCAGTACCAAGGAACTGTAGAGCCCATACAGACGCTGGAGAGCGGCCCAGCTAAAGACTTGTGCCGTTAATCACAGGAAGTTTCGGCCGTGCAGTGAGGAAGGATGCCAGGATGAGCAGCTGCAAGATGCCCTCCAGCCTCGCGGCGCTGTGACAACCATGTTAACGTTACCCCTCTCAGCAAAGCCCTCTCTCGTGCCCCGAGCTGTTTTCTTGCCCATGAGTCAGACTGCTGTTTGAAAGATGCTTAACTCTGTTGTATTTCAAGACTTTCATCAGAGATTAACAGAATTGAGACAATTTTGATATGTTTCTGGTGCCTGACTGACTGAATGTGACACGCAAGCACCCTGCTGGAACCAGTGGCTGTGTCCAGAACAACCGCAGGCACGGCCCGCTCGGCCTCACAGACAGTTTGCAGACTGTCTGCAGCCAGCCTGTCTGGGCGTGTTTGGCAGCGCACCACTTGGCACACAGGCCCATGGCAATCATTGGCCCTGCCGATGCCCCTGCTGGTGGCTCCGTGGCCTCTGGCTTCTGGAGGAACTTTAGGCTGGCCATGGGCTGGCAATGCGGACAAGGAGCTAGTCACTTGTGGGTAGCTAAAGGTTGCTTGGAAGCGTTTACAGAAGCTTGTTGCAAGTAGCTGTCAGGCAAGGTTTTGCTTTGCAATAGGGTTATGTTAGTCATAGCTTTGAGGTGGATCTTCCAGCACCTTCCCTACAGTGAGTTTTGTAAGGATGCTAAGAAGGCTGAAAGTGATACTAAATCTCAAAACCAGATTGATTACAATGTAAACCATAGCAATTAACTGTTTCTTGTCTATAACTGTCCTAGGGTGAGATGGTAGATATCCCTCATGAACAGGATTCATAAACTCGTCTGCTCTTGCTCACTATACATTTTTGGAGGATGGATCCTTTATTTTGTGTTTGCTTGTGGTAAATTAATGACTTCTTGGTTTCTAGCAGGTTGTACACAGTCTCCTTTGTGTGCCTCAGAAGTTTATTCTGTCACTGGTGAGGCCTGGAAGTGTATCTACATCCTTCTTTTCCCCACTCTTCCAGTTTCTGCTTGCAGGGAAACCACCCCACTTGCTGGCTTATCTCCCTTTTCTGCCCATCCTGCATCTTTGTGCTTGCTGCAGGTGCTCAGCTGTACACAGGAAAGCTTCACCTTATCTTGTGTGCTAGTTCTGCCTGACCTAGAAAACAGCAGTTAGGACAAAGCAGACTCAGAGCCTTCCTCTCACCACACCTTTTCAAATAAACACACACACACACACACACAAACACAAAAAAACCAAACAGATTATGTATTGTCTATGTGCTAACAACTGGATAAATAAATACTGTCACCTTGTCACAAATGAATAGATAATAGCAGTCCATTTATAAACAACAAAACCAATCTCAGATTATTTTAATAATACCACTACAGAGAGAAAAATTACAGAGAGAAAATAGCATAACAATTGTCTTAGAATACAAATACAACATTCTGCAAATACACAGAAGCCAGGATATTTAGATGCGAGGCTGAAAGGCTGTCCTATTAAGCTTTATTTTTGTGAAAACAAGCTTCAGTGTGATTATTTTTTTCCAAATTGAGACAGCTAAGAAAATTCCTGCAGTTCTCACACTGTACTACCACAAAATCTTGAGCCTTATCGAAGAAAAACACAACCAACAAGCCTGCATGTGTTTCAAGTAGACTGGTGGTAATATTCAGACATAAATAAAAAACAGTGACTCTGGAAAGCCTCTTTCAGCTGGTCTCTACACATGATAGCATGTAAGCTCTTCTAGCACTTACTTTTCCAGACTTTGACAGCCTCAAGTGCCTAAAGTCCTGAGCAAGCCTTAAGCAGAATCTTGGCCCTGACAAGGCTGGGAGGTCATTGCCTAGCTTATATGAAAACCTGAGTGCGATAATCAACCTAAAGTTGTCAGCCCAGCTGGTATCTGTCCACAACTAAAGCACGTGTACAGGCCCAAACTCCTTATCTTCCCATAAGAGGCGGAGACTGTTCACTTTTACTATGGCATGTGATATGTCTGTGGTAGATTACAGCATTATGCTTGGCTAGGTAAGCAACTTGTTTTCAAAGTCCTCCACTGACTGAGGTTAGGTTCAGATCCATGTTTCATGTTCCTTTCAGTACGTTTTAACCACAAAGCCATAAACTGCTCTGGGGAACAGAGGAGGAACATTTTTCATTCTTTTCAGTGAAGCTGTCATTGTATAGAAGAGAATCCAAGACGAGTGAAACCTCAGAGAAGCATGATTCTTTTGTATGAGATGATGTGATGAGGGTAGCAATATGAGTCAGTTTTCATCACAAAAGATGTGTTTCCTGGATAAGTTAGGAGGTTGCATCTTCTGATCAAATGGCTTTTTCTATATTTAGTTGTAACAGTCACACAATCACACACACCAGGGCTTTTCTCTTCAACAAGAAACTACCTATAGTCACGCTCCTTCTTATTCTTTCTTCTGATACAGGGTACCCTAAGTTTCTTTATACATATGCAGACAAGTTCTGGAGGAAAGCTGTAGCTTGTTTCTAAAATAATTTACAACCTAATATCTGGAAGCTGACCATGAGGTGAAAAGTTTGTCTGTTTGTTCACGTTCAGAAGAGTGTGAAAGCGGATTCACTACTTGGTGTTTCAGCTATTAGGTTATTATGTAGCAGGGCAACCGTCTTGAAATAGACATGAGATTTTGCTGAGCTTATTAAAAATAACACCACAGAGACTGACATCCTGGCACCCTTAGGGTCTTTAGTCTTGATAAAGGACTGATCTAAGCATATGCCATAGGATCAGCATTTTGTTACTGACTACTGACTGTAGATTATAAGGCAGAGCACTAGCTTGTTTGAATCTTAGTCTGACATTCATTATTCTTTCTATGATGTCTCTTACTGTGTTCTGGGTTTTGCACTGGCAGCTCAATGCTTAAGCTGTAGGCATTGACACGTAGCTTGAAGGCAAGGAATCACTTCTTGGGTCAAGAAAAATCTGAGCACATCTGGAAAGTTATGGAAATGACTGGATCTGCAAAGAGTCAATCTGGAAAAGCCTGAGTGCACCAATTAGCTCAGTGACTAAGACCATGGTGAAGCAAAGACTGACCCAAGACCCTCAAGACCTATGCTGATATCATCATCACTGAGCTGTTTTCTTCAGGATGCCTTTTGTCCACCCCACAACACAGTAGCTTTCTTCCAGATGGCTTTTTCTACGTTATATTATGCATACAGTAGCACGAGGAGCATGCTGTACGTTAGCTTACCTCAAAACTTGCATCAAGTATGTCTGCATGTAAGTATATCTTACAGTGAGAACAAATGGCCTAATGGCAAAGACTTCAGCATTCGAATTAAACAACTGAAACTGATTCAAGCTTTTTCCTGAGCATGTTTTACTTAAATAGTTCTTAAAACTTGTTACTGATTCCTGTCCTTTGGTGAGGCCTCGAGGAAAGACATGAAGCAGTATTCCCTTCCTTACATCAAGGGTTTGATTTTTTTCCCCCGGCTTCTGTTTCTTTGTGTGTTTGTTTCGTTTTGTTCCCAAGGAAGGCTATCTGGCTGCTGTGGGTTAGCACATCAGTCTAGTGAACCTTAGCCAAGATCTTGTGCTCGCACGGTAGGCCTAACTGAGGATTTCTCTAATAAAATCCACTATGACTCAGTCCGAATGAATCGTTCACAATCCCTCTTTCTCTACTTGCGGAATATTCGCAGCAGATCATGATTTCCTCAAATATATTGCTGTTCTTCAGGTTATTCTATAAATTTGATGATTGTCAGTGCTTCTTTTTTGTTGCTGTTTTTTTAACATATCACTCCTATTTGTAATTTCAACTGTGCTTTTTATCTGTGATCGCTGAGTATGCCACCAAACGGGATATTGTTTCCCGTCCCTTAGAACATAAGATTTTTAAATACTTTCATGTGTGTGTTTAAAATTCATTGTCTATCAGTTTTTCTGCCTGTGAAAATCCGAACTGATCATGTAAATAGTTCAGTGACAAGCGAGCATAAAGCAGCACACGTAAGTATGGATTCATTTAAAAATCCGTACCAATGGCAGTGTATTTTCATAGTGTTGCCATCTCAGACTATGATGCTGTCCCCCACTGAGTGCATTGCATCTACATGGAATTCACAAAGCTGGGGAGCTATGGCTGTGATTCCGACTTATGGCTGATGATAGCATTTACACATACATTACTGTTGAAACTGAATATTTGAAAATGCTTTACCAAGGCTGTGTTTTATAAATGCATCTGAAATAACTGAAGAGGTAGAACCGCCGATCCTGATTACAAACAGAGGGTTAATTCTTCTGTTGGCGTAAATCAGCATAACCAATGGGTTTGTGCTGATTTACCTTGGTAAAGCCCAGAAAATAGAGGAGCTCTATGACAAACAAAGGGTGCTATATTTATTTCATAAGTGAGAAATACTTCATAACTCAGGCACACCATTGGCATGAATAAGTTATGAAAAATCTTCACAGCCAAAAGAACATAATCATCCTTCATGTATAACAGATTTGTTTATTCTGTAAAGATTCATTTCAGTTGATTAATTATCAGTATCTGCTGATGGTGGAGGTAACAAGCCATCTCTGATGAGAGAATCATTTTAGGACATGCTCAGAATATTTTATCACCTCACACAACTTGTATATGCCTAGAATATTTATCATACTGTGTACCAATACTGCCCCATTTTTTAAAGCTGAGAACTGAATATGAATTATATTATAGATATAGGAGCTGCCTATGTTTTTCCTGGCGGTGAATTTTTTTTTTCTCCATAAGAGGAATTTAAAAGAAATAGATTAAAACAGTAACAGCATGTCAACTGCTGAACTGCGCTGCTTCATTAAATCATTGTTATTCTGAACCAGTAAAACATTTGCATAAGTGCAAATGCCATCTTCTAACAATACTATCAGAAGTGTTTTATCTTACACCAAATCCAAATCTGTACCAGCCACAGTACATGCTTGGTGGCCAGTATTCACCGACCGAGGTTTGTCAAAATTAGCTTCTTTCTCTTGTAATTTTTACAATTAAAGTTGTACCACCAAATTAAAATAAGAATTAGAGATGAGGGTTTTTTTTCCATTCTGAAACATTTCTAAAGAGAAGAAAATGATAATAAATTTGTCTATCGCTGCAAAACGGAGAGCAAAAGTAGATCAGATTTTCAATGCAGTGTATTAATTTGCTATTTACAAAGTTACCCTAATCACCAAAATATCTAGAATTCAAGGCATTGCTATATTATCCATAAAAGATGGGTTAAGTATCTATTAATAAATTGCTTCACCCAGATGTTTATCGTATTTGAATAGCAACCCTACTTTTAATGAGACTTTATTCACAGAAAAGACTGATTCATTTTACAGAACGTGTGTATATTTATGAAATATATATATCTTGATATCTGCACACACTGCACATTTCACACAGGAGAACAGCTGGCTTTTAGTTGACCAAGAATCTGCAGAAAGCAGTAGAACCGCTACGAAGTGTTGTACAAAGCACCAAGTTTCTCTCAGCTTTAACAAACTGAAAATACAACATTTGGTCATCTTGAAGTTGAATATATTCTTGCACTTTCCAGACAAATACATTCATATATATATATATATATATATTTATATATATATATATATATACATATATATATATATATTTCCATGGATATGCAACATTTATTAATTATTAGCACACATTTCCAGAGTACCCATGAGCCTCACCTCAAGAAAGGTGTTCTAGCTCAAAGTCCATTAAAACCAGCTATAGCTTTTCCATGAGCTTCAGTGCTTTACATGGAATCACCTACCTAGGCATTTACAGTTATCCATTATCAGTGTATCCCAGCTTTTGGTATTTGTTTTGATAAAATGGGCTGGATAAAGAAAGTTCAAAAGGTGCTTAATTACCTAGAGAACTGGAAACACTGATAGCAAGTATGTTTACCTAGGGATGATGATAACTTCTAATTATTTTGAGCACTTGTTTTTAATTTGATTACCAAAGAAAAGCAGTTCATTTGATCACATTTCTTTTGTATATATCTGGTCAGAAGTCAGCTTTTAGCCAGTTTAACCAGAGAGAAAAGCAGCAGTCTCAGAGGTATTAAATTCCTCCAGATTTTGTAAAAAGCAGCAGCCTGATAAAGAATAAAAACGTCTTATTTCTTCCATTGAAGAATAGACTACATTGTAAGTTCATCTCTTAATAGACTCTAAAGAATCCATATCCAAGAAGAGACTACAAAAGTATAACCACGGGGGAATACGTCAGTTCAGATACCGATCTCTTTAAACTGCAGAAGAATCCAGACTGTCTTGGTTGCTCTGCTTTCCTGATGGATTGTTTCTTTTCTTTAGCTTTGGTTGTTGTTGTTTTCGATATGGTTGGAATAGGCCTTAGAGAGGTGGGAAGAAACCATCTGGGTCTATGATTTCATGCCTCAGAAGCAGGCACGGTATTTCGGGATGAATTGTATGGTAAGAGGCAACTCAGTAAAAATGTGTCGTGCAGCTTTTGTGCTCAGTGTCTCAGAGCTTTCCCAGATGGAAGTTCACACTCTACATACCAAAAGATGTTTGGGACTTTCAGCTGAGATCTTGAGTTTAACTACAATAGGTTTTTTTCATATCTAGCTCATTGCTTCTGCTGGTAACAAGATTTAAACAATAAATAGAGAAAATTCATTTCTATGATTACTGAAATCAATAGGAAAAGTCCCATTTGAGAATATGATTTATCTAGTATTAGACTTTATGGATGGATAGCTCTTTTCTCCTCCACTATTTCTACTATTGCAGGGCTAATCAGTAGCATAGAGAGAGAGGGAAACCTGCAAAAGTAAATAAACAATTTATGTCTACTGTAGTGAAGAAAACAACTTCCTTGTATACTGCTTTGCTTGTTTATATTAATACAGAGTGACTCAAAGTTTGCATCACTGAACTGTTCATGGCCTGCTGAGGGAATCCATTAACTTAGTCTTCTGTAGGAGTATTGGTGATGTAGTCATAACATGCACTCGAGTGCTGTGTACTTGCTTCTTGACGTATTTCCCTGTCAGTATAGAATGTGTAAAGTCACCATGAGCCTCATTACTGGATTCAGCCAGTTAATGCAAAAAGGTGGACTACATTGATTGAGGGAATATGTGCAACTTTTGTTACTAGGATTTGGAAGCAATACTTTTCTTAAATTCCCAGCCACAGTTCAGATGCTAGGATGATAACCAGCATCAAAGAGCTACAGATTGGTTGCTCTTCCCTAAGTGAGTGGATTTTTCTCCTGGCCTGCATTAGAAATAGTGTGGCCATCAGGAGCAGGGAGGTAATCATCCCCCTGTACTCAACTCTGGTGCAGACACATCTTGAGTATTGTGTTCAGTTTTGGGCTCACCACTACAAGAAAGACATTGAGGCCCTGGAACATGTCCAGGGAAGGGCAACAAAACTGGTGAGAGGTCTGGAGCACAAGTCTTATGAGGAGCAGCTGAGGGAGCTGGGATTGTTCAGTCTGGAGAAGAGGAGGCTCAGGGGAGACCTCACTGCACTCTACAACTTTCTGAAGGGAGGCTGTGATGAGGAGGGGTTTGGCCTCTTCTCCCAGGCAACAAAAAGGACCCTAGGAAATGGCCACAAGTTGTGCCAGAGGAGATTTAGCTTAGACATAAGGAAAAACTTTTTCTCTCAGAGAGTGGTCAGGCACTGGAATGGCTACCCGGGAGGTGGTGGAGTTGCCGTCCCTGGCAGTGTTCAAGAGGCGTCTGGATGAGGAGCTACGAGACACGGTTTAGTAGCTTGTGGCAGCAATGGTAATGGGAGGATGGTTGGACTAGATGATGTAGATCCTTTCCAGCCTTGTGATTCTATGATTCTATTCTTTGGTCATGAATCAACTCACCTCTATTTGCAACTTTGAGACTACACTTGTTGAGGTTCCCGTAGAAGCTGAACCTGAGGAACATCTGGTGTCTACTTAGTAGTATGGCTTGTGGCAGGAATTATATCTTTACAAAACTCCTGATGGAGTTAAGCTGCATAAGGCATTAGAGGTGAATTTTAAAAGTTTAACTAAACAGATCCTTTGGGAGTCTTACTAGTCCAAGTCAGACAATGCTCTGAAGCAGAAAGAATATATTCCATGAGTGATTATGTAGAAACAAACTGAGCCTCAGCATTTAACATGCCACTCTGTATTTCAGGGAGAAATTTTAGGTACTTTGATCAAGTATCACAACAGATGAGCTTTCAGTTTCCCTTCAGACGGATCATCTGTAGTCTACTTACCTCAGAACCACTGACTTCAAAATGCTCATGTAAATCATTAACCTGAACCACTTATTCTGACTACAGCTACATGGTCTAAAGTTGATGTTTGGAGTCTGTTAATCATTACTTGTCATCTGCTTGCTATGTATCAGAAGGTGATGCCAGACTCTCTTGCCAGTTTTGCAGAGCTCAGCACCTCTGGCTCTCTTTACGTAAGCAACTTGCATCCAGCTTCTCTTAAACAGCCCGAAATGCCTCATCAGGTCTATTTGCTATCTTTTCTATTGCTACCTAAAGAGACATCCTAAATTCTCTGAGTCAGGTCTGTGAAAAGATGCTGAAGTGGTTGGGAATGTGATCCCAAAGCCATATGGGGAGCACCATAGAAGCCTCACTGCACAGTTCTGCAGGCATTCTGGGCAATGTCGTCACTCATGTCCTCGCCTGACCCATTCCTGTGAGAGCTGAGGAGCTTAGTTCATAGCTCAGCCAAGGTTTTAAGGCCAGAAATTGGCATTCCTTTGCCCCAGAGTACTTGATCCATGAGGGACTAAGGACACTGACCAGATTCTCAGACCAGTTTGCAGTGGGGTGCATAACAGACAACGAAATGTTCAGAAATACCTGCAGAAGGAAATGGTGCTGCTGCCCAGCTGCTTGGTGACTCCCAACCGTTGTTATTTCTGTCACATTTTGTTGTACAGAAAATGAATTGAGATCCTTGGACACATTAACACGTTACGGTTCTTGAAGGGTCCTTGCGCTTGTATCTTTAGATGTTCGGGGTGTTGTTTTTTTTTTTTTGCCCCAGTAATACACATCTCCATACTGGCCTTTCACCTACCATCTCCTAATAATGTGTTGTTTCAGTCTCTTATCATCCAATCTTCCTTCTTTTCATGTCTTGATCTTTCCTCAGCTGCTCTCTGCCCTCTCCTACTCATAAAACTCCTGCTCTTATTGATTACCTTTTTCTTTGGTCTGTGTTTCATTCCCTCTACCAGTGAACGTCCTTCCTTGCTCTGTCATTCCTAATCCTAGTATTTGCAGCTTCATCCCCCTTCAGTTGTTCTGGTTTACTTCTTAGCCCAGTAATTGAAGTCTTTTGAGAAGTCCCTTCACGTTTTTTTTGATGACTCCTATTCTTTGGTCTCTTCCTTCTTAGCTCAGGCTTTGTTACTGTTTCCCAACACAGACTTGTTTCTCTTGTGCTCAGAAGGTGCCATTTTATCCTCTTTTGCTCTCTGGAAGCAGATTTTAGTTTGGAATTAAATGCTGTGTTGGCCAACAGTAGCAAAGAGTTTCCATTCCATGGAAATGCAGAGAGCCTACAGCCCTCAGCTGCTGGCCTCACTTAGTGCTAATATTTGAAGAATTTAGGTACCAACCCTGAGCAAACCATTACTAAGAATTTACAGATTTCAAATTTTCCAAAGTTTTCATCTTGTCCATGTTATTTTAGTGGCATGAGCAAAAAAAAAGCCAACACCTTCCTAATACAAGCATTAAATTGTATATCAGTTTTCATCCATCTGCTCCGAAATATGGCGGGTGCAACAGCTAACATTCTGAAAACTTTTCTATCAATCAAAAACAAACAAACAAACAAACAAACAACAACAAAAACCGCAAAACACCCACATTCATTTTGTCTTTTTCTCCCAAATGACTGGATGTTTGCTAAAACGTCACCATAAGCCAGCCAGCTAGCTAAGCCATACCTGCCAAGAATGGTGGGTTAATATGTCAGCAATCGAAAATAAGATTTTACGGTTGAAAATATCAGAAGAAAACTATATTTTATCTGGGGTTTGATAATGAATAAATTATTTGTGTAGTCCCCTTTATTCATCATTATGTTGAATTGCATTTTTTTCTGGAGGCATGAAATGTAAGTAGGTACAACTAGAAAAAAATGCAACAGCAGAAAAGTAAGAGATTGCTGTGTCTACACGCAAACAAGAGATCCCACTTGCTTACAAGAAACAGGTAAGTTACAGAACAGATAGGTTACAGAAAACCAGCTGAGAAGCAACAATATCTTTGTCAGGATTAAACTGCTTTATGTGCTTGGTTTTCTAGAAGGGAAAATGACTGCACAGAATGGGCTATGTAGACACTTGGCATTGCTTGTGACAATCATTGATAAGACAGAGCAAAGACTCACATAGGTGTATTGGTCCTTGGAGAATGACAGAATATTAGAGAAGATATAAACAATTTATTTGGCAAGACAGAACAAGAGTTTCTGAAGCAACAAGGTTTCTGACACAGTTGTAGAAGTCATCGTATAACAGCAAAAAAGCATTCCAACTAGGAATGGGATTTGTGCAGAAAATCAAGGATTTCTTTGTTGTCTTTTGCTTCAGCAGGCATCCTGCTTTGTTGTTGTAACTGTTCTTTAATTTAGAATTAACTGTGGATGTAGGGTGCAAACAGTCTACAAATCTAATTTGTGAAAGAAAAAGAAGTATAAATTCTATGCTGGGTAAAATAAAAATATTTATTCGAATATAACTTCTGATGCCAAAGTTGCAGTTCCAGGCTGAAGAACAAAACCTCATAGAGTACAGATCTTATTTCAACCTTTGTGGTTTAGCATTTCTCTGTTAAGGTACTCTGCTTCTCTATGGTTTTCCCTGGAAAAACCTCTGTGCTGTTCTTCATGATGAGCAGTACCCTAAAGGACAAATAGGTCTGTGGTGGGAATGGTGCTGTTCCGGAATTTGGAAGTTAGGTTTAATGAGGATCTCAGATCCTACCTTTTGCACAGTCCTGTGGCTGAGTAAGTCAAGAAAATATTGCATGGCAGTGTGCTGCACAGATCCACAGTGGGAAATGAAGTTTAGATGTGCTGCAGTGTATTTATTCTTACAGTTCTCAGGTCAAATATACGTGGTTCCCTTCTTCTGATGTCTTGGGGGAAATTCTCAGTTCAGGCTGCAACAGTCCTGCTAGATCAACTGAAAGGTGAGGGAAAAGATGGTGAATAGATGGAAAGAAATGGGTAAAGGCTATTCTTGTTAAAGAATGCACTTAGCCAAAAATAAACCGAAAGCTGAGCAGAAAGATGTAAATGGTTAATTATAAATTAATTAATTATAAATTAATTAATTACAAATTGTATAATATTCATGACTCCTCAGGAAGTAAACCAATGCAGTGCTCTAATTTTAACCTGAAGTCTTTGCCATTAACTGTAAATTCTAGTACTCATTAATGCAAAGCAAATAAACACAAAAGGTACTCATTCATTACTAAGAAGTAAATGTAGTTCTGAGAAATTCAGTCTGAATTCAATGTATCCAATTTGTAAAGGACCTCTTTTTAAGATGAAGAATTCCGAAAACTCATCTTTCCTCCTGAAAGTTGTTCTGCCATCTTTTCTGTAACGCTGTGACATTTTTAAGCTGCAGATCTCCAATGTTGTTTTCCAAGGGAAGCTATTTCTGTGGCCTGAGTGAGCGAACTGTGCAAAACAGGCCGCAGAGCAGGAAAAGGAGAATGAGTGTCCAAGGGAAAACAACCACAACTACAGACAACAATCGCAGTGAACGGACCGGGAGGAGTCTGAGGTTTTGTGACTCTCTCAAACTAGCCTTTAGAAAGCAAAAGTAGATTCAGGTCACAAACATGTTTACTTGTTGGGACAGTTTTGTGATGCGTATTTTCCTCGGGGTCTCAAGCAGGCAATTTCTGCCAAAGGGTATAAAGCAGCATAAGAAATGGCTTATAATTCAGAATACTGCTAATGATACCCAGACTAAGATTTTGTTAAGGAAAACTAATCACACTCTCCAGGAGCAGATCTAGTGGCCTTGATTTTTTGTGAGTGAGAATTATTTGCTGGAATGGAAAAGACTTAAGAGAAATAAGCCACTGATCCAAACCCTATATACAGTCTACAGCATTTAGTAAAGTGGATTATTCACCCACACTATATATTCTGGCATTGATAGCAGTCATCCCCGGGCTATGTGAATGCAGTCCCAGTGGTGTCATCACTCTCCTTCTTGACTCATGGGCCTCCATAGTCATAACAGATTCAGGGAGCAACTCACAGACATGTCTATTCAGCTGGTTAGCTGTGGGCTGCTGTTCTGAATTTGCTTTGTGTACGTGGGTCTGTATCACATATAGAATCACGTCTGCTTGGCTACAAACTGTCTATTGTAAGCTGCAAAAAGTGGAGATAGCAAAGAGTATTTAAGCCATTTTTATCCTGTAGACAGAACATTCAGTTCAGCGTGAGTCTCACTGGTTTGGTCAGTCCAGCTGGAATTGATCCAGGTGTCACAGATTTCATCATTTTCCTTGAGACCAGTAAGAAATTCTGAGAGGAGAATGTTTGTAATATTACATCTGAATTTTCTCCCACTTATGTCTGAATTTCTTTTGTTGGTTTCCAGTCACAGCTAGCAGAAACTTGGTACCTGCGGAGATTCCTTCTAAAGCTAGAATGACAAGCAGGAAGAGGACAAGCACGTGGAAGGAATAGTGAGGAATCTGTGGGTCTACAGGAAAAAAAAAAAAAAAAAAAAGATGAGTCAGGATGTATTTTAAACAGTGGCCTGGCTACCTACTCTTTCTCCATTTAGGCTGGTGAATATCACTTTCTGAGGTTAAGGGAAAAGCAGAAGATTGTTGCCAAGGTGTACTTGCTCCTTTTACCCCTTTCCATCTCACCTAGATTCCTTAGATTGTGTCAGTATCCTACTCTAAACATCAAAGTCCACTGGGGAGAAAACAAAGCAAGACCAAACAACAAGGTAGTTTATTAAGACTGAAAGCAGATAGTATAGCAGGTCATCTAATGCAATTGGAATGACAGCAGAAAACAACTGGGACATTTCTGATAGAGTTGCATTTGTGGGTATCTGACTGCAGATAACAGATTTTATTTCCATCACATTAATCTCAGAACACTGACCAAGTGAAGCCAAACAGACGAGGAGGTCAACAGTTATTAGAAGGTGGAGAAGACTCTGAGGGGGAACTGAAAAAAAAAGGTGTTCCCTTCACCATGCGTATGGTAGTTATGTTGTAAGAAAAGGATTGCTCTACAGAATGAATCAGGTTTGCAACCTTCTGCCCTCAAAAAGAACAAGAACTCTGTTCTTCCTCAAGAACAGAGGAATTTAGGGGCAATAAACTTAAAACTACAAAAAGAGATGGCCTTTTCCGCAGCACATGATTACATTTAAAACACACCACTACAAAATGCTACTGCATTAATGCAGTCAGTAAAAGTTGCAAATAATTGCTTTTTTGTGTTTTGTTTTGTTTCGTTTTGTTTGTCAAGAATACTAAGACTCATCCTGTTACACTTACTAGAATAAAACTGTGTTGAGCTCACAATTTTAATCTGAACTTTAAAAAATGAGGCTGGAGACAACAGAAGCTAAATTCTCTCCAGCAATTTTTTTTCTTTCTAGGCTGTTTTTGTGTGTGTGTTTGTGTGTATTGTGGTTTTTATTGTTGTTGATGCTTTGTTTTTGGTTTGGTTTTGTTTTCCCTAAGTTGTGTGCTGTGGGTAATTTTCAATAGGAATTGAAATAACGACTACTTCTGAGTAAAGAGAACGATGTGTTACCTTAGGTGGAAATACTCTACTGTGCTGCATGCGTTTTGAAATGAGATGTCTTTCTCTATTACTTTGTCATATCTCCTTCTTTCGGATGCTTGGTTTATCAGCTTTCTATCTCTTTAAATTTGGATTCAATTTCAAACTTCTGCATTACTCTGAAAGTGCTTTTAATTTTGCGACATTTCTGGTTCAGTTTCTTCCTAAAGCCCATGGGTTCTGGACTTGGCCTTCAGCCGTTCTCAGTTATTGGTCTTACTGTTCATTAGTTCTACATCTAACATCATCCAGTGGAGATTGGGCCTTCAGGGTTAGGTGTGATGTAATTAATCAGCAAGATTTAAAAAACGCAGTTTTTATTTATGTATAAGGCAAAATGCCACGCTTGCATTGATGTTAGAGATCTGCTTGTCATCATCTTTGTCTTTGAAAATCACTCTGAGAATCTTTTCACGGAGTGTTTGTTCCTTTGTCCATAGCTTTTGTTCTTTCCAGTTTGGGTTTGAGCCATGCTGTGGAGATCGGGATGTTGTAATGTTAGCATCAAAATTGGAAAGTTTTATATGGCCTCTGACATCCGAGTTAGCTTGGTGAGAATGTGCAGGCGTCTCTACCTGGAAGTACCTCAAGCTACGTAAGAATAACAATTGTATCTTACACTTGCTGCATAAAAATAACATTTGCATTGATATATAAGTGATACTGTTCTGTGGAATTGTCAATAGATAATTATTATCAGCCATGTTCAGTAATGAGGAACTGGCATGATATATATGTTTGAGGCACACACTGGCCCTCCTGTCATCATTTCACTTCACGAGACATTTATAGCCATGTACCTCTGTAGCTCCCATTTTGTGGCCTCAAGAAGCCTTTGCTACTGCTTTTCTTTCTCTGTTTAAAAGTTCCCCAGCTTTTGAAAGTGTTCAGCATTATGAAATGTTGGACTGATATTACAGCAGAAACCAGCTAGGCTTTCACACACAAGATTTTGAAGGCAACAACAAAGCGGTCTCCAGCATGGCCACAAGAACCCATATATGTAGTCCACTGTGGTCTCTGAAGGTCATGCAGGGTTGCATCACTAAAAGACAGAGCTCTTTATATACTTCTGTTGTGGTTTAACCCAGCAAGCAGCTGAACACAAAGAAGCCTTTTGCTCACTCCTCCACTCCCAGAGGGACGGAGGAGAGAATCAGAAAAATAGTAGAGCTCGTAGGTTGAGATAAAAATTATTTACTAAGACAGAAAAGGAAGAGGGAAATAACTGTAACTATTTTATATATATTTATGTATGTATTTACAAAACAAGTGATACATAATGAAATTGCTCATCACCCACCAACCGATGTCCAACCGGTCCTCAAGCAGCCTCAGTACCCCCTGCCCCTGCCCAACTCCCCTCTGTTTTGTACTTTTTCCACATGATGCCATTTGGTATGGAACATCCCTTTGGCCAGTTTAGGTCAGCTGTCCTGGTTCTGTCCCCTCACAGCTCCTCGTGCCCCCCAACCCCCTTGCTGTCAGGACAGTACGAGAAGCTGAGAAACTGAAATGTCCTTGGCTCTGTGCAGTTCTGCTCTACAGCAACTAAAATGTTGATGTTATCAACACTGTTTTTCTCCTAAAGCAAAAACATAGCATCAGACCAGATACTATGAAGGAAATCAACTCTGTCCCAGCTGAAACCAGAATAATTTCAGAAGAAAGAATTACGGTTTCCACAAAAACCCGGAAGAAACTTCAAATGTAAATTAACAGAAAGTATATAATGCAGCTGCCGTTTTAATGGGCTTGCTATTTTGAATATGAAGATAAAAATGATGCTATTCTTCCATTTTCCCATCTTCTGGACTTGCATTGGTTACAGTGTGGTGAGTAGTAGACCAGACCCTTTTCTATGCACAGTGATGAACATTCAAAGACCTACCACATGGAGTCTCAGTCTTGCAATCAAACAAGTGGGGAGAGATTCCCATGTGCCCAGAGGCCCAATGCAGCCAACAGAAACATCGAAGTTCACTTTTGAAGGTATAAGCTTAGAAACCAAGACAGATTTACTACTGTATTTTCCTTCCATCAAAATGCAGACATACTTTACATTTCTTTCATTCATCTCTTTAATTTTTAATATTGCTGATTATCTAAAGTGTGCAAAAGAGTTTAAAATATGACCTAGGAGAAGTGATACAAAAATGTATTTTAATTCCTAATATAGAGGATTATAATTATGTGATTCTATGATTCTTTTTTCCTTCCCTGATGTTTTCCAGAATGTGCTATAAAAACAAAAACTTACCGCTGTCTCCTGGCATGTGGTAACATGGTACTGGCTTGCTTTATTTTTCTTTTCCGGCCAATTCAAAGTCACTATTTTGAAAAATCAAAGTCTTTTTTTATTTATCTTCCTCTAGATCACTTTGTTCAGAATGAGGGTCCAATGTCAACAAAGAAGAGATGTAGTAACTTAGCACGTCCCTTTGTTCCCCCTGTGAAGAACGACAGCACTGTATATCTTTGCTCCCACTGGCTGAATGACTGTCAGATATCAGCATAAGGACATTTTCGGAGCCACACTCTCAAGTGCAGTTCGTATTTATACAGACTGATTTATGTGTAACTGTGGACTCTTATAGTAAAGGGAGCAGAACTCCTGAATAAACCAACGTTTTCCTCTCCAACAGAAAGCTAGAAACAGAAGTTAGCAGAGGCCTTTAAAATCAGTACTAACTTATAGAAAGCATCATAAAACTGAATCTAGCTGCTTGTTTCTATCGATGCCTTCCTGTTGGCAAGGTGTGGGAAATCATGTCTTTTCACAGTCAGGTCATTTTGGGAACTTTAAGAATGCACATGCCTTATGATAAAGAACTTCAAAAAAATAAAGAAAAAAATGCTGTGATTGGTCAGTGAAAAATAATATGGTATATATCTCCTATATTGTAATGTATCCTTCTATTGCAAATAGCTTACAATGGTATGCAGCCTAGCTGAGACCCCTTAGAACACAAGACCTTCATCTTGAGTGCCTACGTGGTCTAGTCCTAAGGACTGTTCACATTACTGAGATACCCTACGCACAGAGATCTCGGTGTGAGTGCAAAGCAGTACACGTGTCCATTCCCACAAATAAACTCCTGTCCCACAGAACTTCCAGTGTCAGAAGGTCTTAATTTGCAGTCATCAAAAGGGCTTGAAATTGATATATTTGATTAAGTGGTTAGCAGTTCAGGTTTTCTAGTAATCATACAAATAAGCCTTTAGTCTTTAAGTTTATGTTGCTTTTATTGTACTGTAACTGATTTGCTATTACGTTTCCATGTGACAGATTGTTTTCTTCCCTCAGGGACACAGCCACTACTAATATTGCCATTATGCTAATATTCTCAGAGGCAATTATTGATATTGACATTACAACCTTTTTGAAAAAAAAAAAATATATATGTATACCATTTAGGAGTCCACGCCATTCATGTTCCTAGAATGAGTTAATTTTTCTACCATTAGCATGCCAATTACTTGAGTTTCCATTGATTACCCGATTCCTGTGGATACTGCTTGTCATCACTCCTGAACACTGATTACTATGCAAGAGTCTGTCATGCTGCAGAATATTTTTGCAAAACCAAACTGGTTCCCTTCAGACACACAAGACTCAGGAATTCAAATGGCCAACCCCAGTCTCCAACGACTAAACAAACCACACAGCTGAGCTCAGATATGGAAAACCCTGCAAACCAAACAACTGACTCAGGACACACAGCAAGCCAGAAAGTCTCCCAGACAGAGCCAAGACAGCCAGCTGAGAATGGCTAACAGGAGGCAGGAGCTACATAAGCTAGCGAAAAGTAGGCAAAAATATTTAAGACAAAGGGCTTAGCAATGATTTAGTCTGAATTACTTGCAGTACAAAATATTGTGCATTATCAAGCCGCTGCTTTATTTGCAGTCAGTGCTCTTGGAGCAGAAATTCTGCAGGAAGCATGCAAAATTGGTGTGAGGACAGCAAGAAGCCTCAGGTGAAGGCAAGAAGCCTCGGAGGGTGAAGGCACCTCAGACATACACCAGTGCAGCCAGGTAAAGCCATGTTCCCTTTGATTCTAGCAGCTTTTTACTGTTTCCCAGTTTCCCAAGCTGCCTAGCCTGAACCTCAGCTCTAGAATCATCCCATGGCATTCTTATGCTGGTCATCCAGGGCTAGAAAGCCTGGGGGGCAAATGAAAACGATGTCTGGCATGTGAGTGGCTGCAGAAGAGGCCGAAAAGAGGAGGATTAAGCAGCAGATTAAGCATTCCCTGTTACCTTGAAAAGCCTCTGAAAGAAATGGTTTCAGGGATTAAAAATTAATGTGATTATTTTAACAAATGTTGTTTTTGAGAAGAACGGCAGGAATAAGTTCCAAGCAGAACTATCTAAGGGGCTGTGAAACAGTCCCAAAGAAAAATGTTCCCCAAAGATCCTCTGTTGAGAGTTACTCTAAACTACTTTAAACAAAGCATAAATAGGTGGGGATGAAATAATCCATACAATATTGAAAGTCATCTGTTCCCTAGTAAAACCTAGAAAACAAACCAAACTCACATCTAAGTGTGTTAGCTCAGAAAGAAACATTCAAAATTAAAGGTCAGTAACTCTTTACACCAGTAGAGTATTTGCAGCACCTGTATTCCTATCCTTGGAGCAGACTCTGCACACCAGCAGACGAGGTGAAACACTTTGAAAAATAGAATGTTTTCCTAAAACCTACAGTGTACATCATTTCTTGCGAGCAGCAAATGACTCAGATGTCAAAAGGCTCCTGAAGGCTCACTCTTCTTTGATATTGGTACTTGTTTGTTCTATTTTTTAATATAAATTTGATTTAATAGCTTCAGAAAAAAAGGAAATTTCAGAGAAGAACCAGAATATTAAGGTGGCTGTTTCATGACAATTCCAGATCTTATCACAATGTAGCTTTAACTCCTAACACTTCCTAAGGCTGTTATACACTTAAAATTATTTTTAATATAAAATAGATTCTAACTAGAAATAATTCAACCAGAGCTGATCTGATACTGCTTTCTATTACCACCTACGATCTTTGTGGTTTTTAAGGTACTTATCTAACATCTTGGTTAGCAGAGAAGCACCTTAAAGTCCCTTTCACTGATGAGTTACTGAGGCCCAGAGATACTACAAGTGACATTGCAAAAAATATGGACATTGCACCTTCAAGAGCAGGTTATGCATCCAAAGAACAGATCTCAGAATTTTCTGGGCTGTCAGCTCCTACTGAATGACTGGGAGTTAGGCCTGGGAATATCTGAATCTTGTAACCTTGTCAACTGAAACTCACTTACAAACTCAGAATGAGAAGTAAACAGGTACCCAGGTCCTGTAGCCAAACCGTTGGGCCTTTCATTAGACCTTTATTTTCCATATATGCTGCTTAGGAAGTTTGGGTGTCTTTACGTCTTTTGCCTGTGCAGAACAGTGCCTTTTGCCTCTGAAGTGTTTTAAGAAAAGATAAAAATTCATATGTTCTTTAGGTGCTTCTGAGGTTAAGCTGTAGTTGAGCAGGAATTGGCAGGATTGCAGTCTCGGTCGTAGCTACTTAAAGACCTCCCTAAGTTCCAATTTAATCACATAAGCCCTTTTATAGATCTAGGCTTAATGTCCAAATCCCTCTTGGAAATTTTATCCTAAGAGAATGTCCTGAGGTCACACAGAAAACTTATGAGAGAAGGAATTGAAGTTAGGTAATGTCCTCAGGTAGTGCTCTGCCTCTCTGACTGTCCTCCGCAAAAATTACTTTGTGTTGTAAGAATGCAGCTTTTGGTGCTCTAAAATTGTTAGGAATCTGCCTATTTTAAGAGTAGTCTCAGGATGGCTTTCAAAAAGAGGTACATATATACAATCAAAGGCTTAAAAAAAGAAAATCTGTAGAGAAGGCAGAAAGATGGAAGGAAAATGCTGTCCAGATCATTTAGGGCACATTTCCCTCCTGTGGGAATCACTGTTAGAAAGTCAGGTGGCACCAGAAGCAGTGGGTTTAGCGTCGGTGTTAGAGTCATGGTGACACTCACAGAGCCCACTTGTGATTGTGAATAAAAGGAAGGTGAGAGCACTTTCTGGAGCTGAACAGTGATATTAAGAAGGACAAGGACTTCCATGGTGCACATAGAAAAGGGAGTATAGAGCAACATTGTTCTCCTTGCCCTGAAGACGAAGGATGGCTGAACACAGAGAATGAGCAAAGTCACATGCCATAATTACAGAATATATTAGATGTGTTTTATGTCTTCTTTCAACTAAATTAGTGTTGCATTTTCAATACTGTGTGCAAGAATATATAAATGATACAGTCCTTCACTGAGAACAATATAGAGATGGCACTTTGTAGTTTCATGAGTAAGCAAGTTAGAAAGAAAACCCTGAAACTGAGCTGACGTAAATTGTTCCTGCCTTAATGAGGTCAATGAATGGTGACAGTTACAGTACCTGAAGTTCAGTTAATGTAGAAAATTCTATTGCTGTATTTAGGTTTTTCCAAATCTTCATTAGGTTCAGATAAAAACTGATGCCAAGTAATAGCATTATATAAGCAAGGAAAAAGAAAGAAACAGTAGTAATAATTTGGTTTAAACAAAAAGGAGATTGAATTGATTTTTATATTCTTTATTGAATAAAACCACTTCTAAATATATCCTGTGGGTTTTATACCTTTAATCTTTCTTCCTCACATCCTTTTCTTTCCAGTCCTGTATATGAAGCCATAAACACTCCTTTATTAGGGGGAGGGAAAGAAGTAAAAAAAGGTGCAGTTAAAGAAGCCTTTTCCTGCTGTTTACTCTCAGATCTCCGAAAAGTAGCTTTTAAAACAAAGCAGAAAAGACGACTGTCTGACATGTAGGGAAGATTTATCATTCTTCAAATGCATTTTAATGAATGTGAAGGGTTTTAAACCCCCTGTGCCTGTACGGCTTGCTATTCCCTTTGAAAGCAGTTTAACTTCTGTACGCATGCAGTCTGCCGAGACTGCGAGACTGTTAAAACAATTACCAACGCACCCCATCTTGCGATACTACAGAAGGAAAAAAAGGTCTAATCTTATAAGGGAATCTGTTCCAGTATCTAGATTTTGTTTTTATTAGTTGCTTATTGCATGAGATCACAGGTCAGTAGATGCAGAGACCAAAGTAAAGGCTCTCCGTTCCACGGTTCGCCTGCTATAGTATTTGAAACTTCAAAAAGTTTCATGCTGGACACATCAAAGATTTTTTGTTTTAATACAGTGAAGGTACATAATAGAGCTTTTGTGTTTTCTCCCAGAAGCTAATAAGCATCCTGAACTTTTCACATAAACAAAATCCCGATATTAATTTGGTTGGGCAAATTGAGCAAACCCAATGTTGTGACATGAAACAATCTCTTGTTCTCATCAGATGGAAATGAATATCCCAGCATTTTAGGTCCAGGAGCCTGAAAAAGACAAAGCAGTTTTTGCATGTGTAAATGTATTGGGAGGAAGTAACATCATTAAAGAAAATCAGTGAACTGATCCATCGGTACACGTGTCACCTTGCCTTTAGATATGCGGCAGTTCATGGACTATGCAGGCCCTCAACTGTACATGCAAACATATTTCAGACTGTGCATGCAAAATCATCCAGGCCACTTAGGAATGGTGAAGAGTATCTTATTGCACTGCCTCAGATTCAACAGTGGAACCTTATTATCCGGTTGACATGACATGTCATCATATGTCATCATGACATAAGGTGTACATGGCTTGACTGAGCAACTGTGAGGAGAATCCCAGGGGATGGAGGAAGTGCCATAGCTCAACGTCTGCCACTCCTCCTCTCAGTGACTGCAGCAAGGGTAGCTGAAAGCTCAGAGGCTGATGAAAGATGGGGTTCATGCAGACGTTTGCACTGAAAACGGTATGGTGTGCGATCATTAGCTCTTGTGACATGAGAGAGCAGAACTGCCTCTGCTGAAGCCTTGGCTAGCCTTTTAGTTTGAGGGGAGACAGTTAACAAATTCTTCATGCAGAAGTTCATGGGTATTCTGTGCTTGATCCCGTACTACTCTGGCAATGCTAGACAGCCTTAGAAATTACTGATTTGACATACGGTGTGTTAGAGCAAAAAGAACTGCCTCAGTACTGAACTTTGCAACTGACAGTCCTGACCTCAGGACCAAGTCAAATATCTAACCGGGAACACAGTGACACAGTAGACAGCGCGTAAATGATATGTTGGGTCCTTCTTGGATGAAAGTAACTATATGAGCAATCAGAGAGATGAAATCTACCATTTGACCTCAATAGAAATAATCCTTTTACATTTTGGAGCAAGGACTGCACAAGCCACTGTCAAGAGTAACGGATAAATCCACCAAAGTAAGGAAGTTAAAAGAAACCCACACAACAGTTCAGGGAAATAATTAATCCCCATTGACTGATGATCCATTACTGTATCTTTGGGTCTTTCTCTTCTTCCTGCAAGATGATGCAAAGGAGACACTGCAAAACCAAAGGCCCTTTCCCTCTGAGCCTGGCTGCTGCTTTCTTTGTTGCCCATGAGTTTACAGGAGTGCTTGTGAAGCAATGAACTGGGTAGTAGAACAGCTGGGTCAGGTCCAGCCATCTCTTGAATTTGCATCTCCGGGCAGATAAGGTGGAATTTCTCCTTTTACCTTAAAGTGCTATTGAAACATTGACAAAATTACTTTGATGCCAAATTTCAGCAAGATTAAAACAAAACAAAACAAAAAACTCAAGAAAACAAGGATTGGACACTTACATGGGCAGTAGATCTATGTAAATTTGAATAGCTTGGAAATATATTTTAAATGAGGAGTGAGAACTTCAGAATCCCTCACCCTTTATGTACCATTGTGTAAGTCACCCTTAACAAGAAAAAAGGAGAGGTGAGGTGCCTTAGGGACAAGCTATCCTATAAAAGCTTATTGTAAGAATTTGTATATTTTCCTTTGAGTCAGCTGGTACTGGTCACTAATGCAGATCAAACCAAGTGATCCCACATGAACATTCCAAAATTTCTATCTCCAAAACCCAGCTGCCATGGTTTTTATGGCAGCAGATGTTACACCGTGTGCTTTGATGAGCTGGAATTTTTCTATATGTGTATTCAAATCTGCACACGTTCAGTGTGCTTAAAACTTCAAATGTCTGAAGGTAAGCATCTGGCAGAAATTTCTACGTGAGTCCAGCGAGAAAGGTGGTGCCCACACTTTCAAGAGGAAAGTAATGTAACTCCTTTTCTCCTTGTAAATGGAAATAATGTGTCCCATCAAGTGCATGAATGTCTCATCTCCCACTTACAGCCTAAAGTTTAGCTGTGCTTCCCATCTTCACTGCTTCTGAATTTTAACAAAGTGTGTTTCCTTCACAACATGTACGTAGGTTGCTCCAAAAGAAATGCCTCCTATTAATTTCCATGGAAACTAAACAGATACAAAGAGGAAAAGAATGTATCTGACTTCGTGGGCCAACATAATAAAGTAGGAGGCATTATTTTTGGAGCATCCCTTGCAAAAATATATTCTTGTGATTCCAGGAGGAACTCTGACACACACAGATGTAAGGGGAGAACTTGATTGATACTGTTGGCAGATTTGGCAGAAATCTGGGTTTCCTGGCCTTGCTGCCATAAATATTCACTGCTTCCTGATGGCCTCCATATGGAGGTCTCTTTCTGAATTGTTTTATTAAGAAAATAAAAGAATGCCAACTATCAAAAGAAAGGGGAAAAGGAAGGAAATTCAAAAGAAAAAGCAGCATAATGATAAAAGACAAAGTGCAAGCTTGAGCAGTGAAATTGTTAATTAGGAAACTGCTGCAAAGAACAGTCTCTGTTATGTGAGTTCAAGAAAGATTTCTTTCTGAAGGATGAAATTAAGTTGTGTTAGACCAACACTTTGATTTTACTGATCTAACTAAGGAAGAGGTATTATTATTTTCATAGTAGGAGCTGATCTACTGAATTACACACTGCTGGTCTGTCACTCAAAATGACAACACAGATGGGATTTCCTTTGATCTCCAGCAGTTGACGTTTTAGACAGGAGACCATAGGGAAGACAAAGTTAATTTTTCAGACCCTAAACCTCAGAAAATCCACAGCAGTGGGAAGAGGTTATTGTAGAGCATATTTGTAAGCTGCTGCCAAGCGTTGTTGATTTGCTTCTTAATAGGCATTATGATAATAATCTGGTAAAGCTTAGAAGCCAATTACCAGTTGCAGTACTACCATTACATCACAGTTTAACTTAATTTACAAACAGTTTAAAAATAAAGCAGTTAATTCCTCACACAGGTTAGGATGGACAACTCTTTAGCTCATTCACACCAAGAGTTTTAAGTTTTTAAACTTTAAAAACTTAAAAACTTTAAAAACTTTAAACTTTACACTAAACTTTAAGTTCAGTGTAGTTATTCTGATTTACATGTGAGAATACAGCGCTCTAGTAGATCTCCATACACATGCAGGATAGCTGGAAATATGGGGGCATATTCAAAATTAGAAATAAATATTTCCACACAAATATTTGGATGATAAAGAGTAAATGAGATTGTTTGAAAATGATGCGGCAGATTTACCAAGGCAGTCCATCTAAAACAGTTGGCCAATTTAGCTTTGGACCCTGATTTAAAGCATCAGGAGTTCCCGTGTAGTTTTCCTTTCCACTGGTATTTGCAAGCAAATATTTACATGAGAGGCTCTTGAAGTGTGAAAGTATTACTGACAGCACATAAAATAAAATAGAAGCTCTCTGAACTCTTGACAGTTTTTTTTTTGCCTTTTTTTTTTTTTGTCCTGTTAAGTTTGCAGAATATTTTTACCCTCTGGCATCTCAACTGTAAATTTGATTTCCATAATGTAAATAGCAAACAATGGAAGAAGATGTGTTTCCACACAGGATGTATGTACCTGCTTATTCCCTGACTACGGACATTTCTGTTTACCTGCCAGCACAAATTAGTCTCTGTAGGTATGTACAATCACTCATACTTATATGTCAGTTTTAATAATTGCAATATCCTAACAAGTTTTCCTTAGACCAACGTGTACTCACTGAGACTTTCATCTACCCTTTGGCTTCCAAAGTTGAACAGCTGGGGCTAAGTCAACACAAAGTCTGTTTCCCCTTACATCATGTTAAATGATAGGAAATTGGTGTTGGGAAACAGGAATATCTCCAAAATGGCAAGGAGCAGCAAGACTTTGGCAGGGAAGGTGTGGGAGAGGGACAGGCAGTGGTGGTGTGTGCATTGTGTGTGGAGCTGTCTCATCAGTTTGGGCTCTCCAGTGCATTTCTGCCAGGACCAGCTCTTCTCTGCGATGTACACTGATGGGCACTGTGAAGCAAAGGTGATTCTGCTGAGAGGGGCTTAGGAGATAAGAAGGAGAAGGGGTAATCTATGTAGTGCAAGAAAAGATGTTAAAAAAAATAAAATGAGGCAATATAGCAAAGTGAAAAAAAAAAAAATGATGCATATTTTAGTGACCTTCCTATTTTTCCTCCGTCTTCTACTACAAGACTGGAACAATATCATATTTTGAATCAAACAGTGTTACCAGTATGTGTTTGAGTAAATAAATGAACACATTCTCTTAATTCCAGCATGCGCATTGCTAAGTCATTGCTGCACACTTTCAGTGTGAGAAAGGTAAAACTCTGCACAAGCGTACAAATATCCTTTTAATGTAAACCATGCCCTGATCGTCTCAAAGGGTGGAGAAGCTTCAAAAGGACAAATGCTGTGTTCTCTAAGCTCCCACTGATGTGTGATCTCTGTCCAGTTCTGGGCTCCCTGGTTCAAGAAAATCAGAGAACTACTGGGAAGAGTCCAGCTGAGAGTCACAAAGATGATGAGAGGCCTGGGGCATCTTCCTTATGAAGGAAAGGCTGAGAGACCTGGGACTGTTCAGCCTGGAGAAGAGAAGACTGAGGGGGGGGATCTTAGCAATACTTATATAAAAGGCAGGAATCAAGAGGATGGGGCTGAGCAGTTTTTGGTGGTGCCCGGTGGTTGGACAAGGGGCAACAGGCACAAACTGAAAGTTCCATCTGGACATGAGAAAGAACTTATTTACTTTGAGGGTTACAAGTACTGGAACAAACCACCCAGAGAGGTTGTGGAATCTCCTTCTCTGGAGATTTTCAAGGGCTACCTAGACACTTTCCTGTGTAACCTACTGTAGGGAACCTGGTTTAGCAGGGTGTTGGACTAGATGATCTACAGAGATGATCTTCCAACCCCTATGATTCTGTAATTTTCAATTATTTTGGTATAACTGTCTCTTTGAACTGACCGTCTGGTTGACCTTTGGAATCCAACCTCACACACTACCCCTGGTCCCCCAGGGGGCACAACCCTCTGCTCTGTTTTCTCCTGGGCTCTCATGCTGTCAATAGCTGAACCCAAGCCTTTTGCCCGGATTTCAGTCTTTCCATTAAAAGTGATATAAATATACTCTAGATGCAGAAATTTCTGCTCTTTGGGAGGTTAACAAACATCCCCAGTGCTGCCCTGAGCCAAACAGAGAGTATGAGCACCCCACATCTGTCGTGATATGGCCATGGACCTTTTCCACTTGTATTTCTGTGAAAAGAGCCCTTCACACATGCTGGAGAGAGCTCTTAATAACTGGATGCAAAAAGTGTTTTGTTTTTCTCTCCCAGGAGTTCAGTGCTCAAATGCTCTGAGACAACATTCACATTTCTTCTGAGTTTTGAGAAGGCTAAAAGGCAGTATTTACAGCTTCTGCCATGGAGCCAATGGAAGACATGAAAAAAATAAACAGCCTCTGTGGTGGGTGATGATACCTTGACTGATCCAGCCTGTGGATAGGGTCAATCAACCAACGAGTTTCTCCACCACCATCCTGTTTTGCTGGAAGCCCAGATGGGAGGCCTTGGCCTGAGGCACGGCGGGCCGGAAGCAGGCACACACAGGTGCTCTGTGCGGGTGCCATGGCGGGGCAGGCCTGGCTGCAGGCTTCACCACCTAGTGGCCTTGGCAGCATGCTCAGAGGGTCAGTTAATGCATTTCTGCCTGGGATAAGGATGTTAGAGGATAAACAAACAAGTATTGCCTTGGTAACAGTGTGAAGAGGAAGTAGGATGAAATAGGACAAAATAGTAAAGGATGCTTTTGCGGAGGGAAGAAACAGGGCAGAGCACTCTGCCTGCGTAACAAATGTCTTTCAACATCACAAACATTTCTCTCCAACACTCTTCTGATGGGATTTTCAGAAGCACTCCATTTTTGCGAACGCTGTTCCCTTAGATGGCAGTGATATTTGCCATTGCTACAAGAAGGTCTCACCTTTGCTTCTGTGGGAGAACTCAACTAGCAGTGAATGCATGTGCAGATCTCAGCCTGTTAGACTTTGATTTGGCAATGAAGAGACACAAATAACTCTAGTGAAATTGTCTGATCATTTTTCCATACTTAGCAGGCTGATTCCTATGAGGAGATTACCTGGGTTTGCATTGGTGGAAGAAAGGCAAAAAGCACAGAGCAAGTAAAGTGATTTCTGCTTTAACATTAAATAATAAAAAACAATGTGATAAATAGGATCTAAAACTCTTTACAGAGTTCATGTCCAGAATGGAAGGTAACATTTAATCTCCATACTGACACCCTATTTCTTTCACACAGTAAAACCTGCTATACTCTGTTTTAACCTGCTACATCCAGCAGCAAATGCTTGAGGATTTTGACTTAAATCCCCAAACAGTATGAGATTGTTATTTACTCTGAGGTTTGGAATCTTCTTTAGAAAATGAGTCATGAAGTCTTATGTTATCATTTGACTCCAGAGGTGGATGCTTTCTAAAATCTGTGATAAAACTGAGAGAATTTGTAACATCATTAGCCCTCTTTTAATATAAAGGCTTCTCTGCTGCAACATAAAAGGTATGCTTTTAGCTCTACTGTCCACATTTCTAAGTATTTTTTTAATATGTAATGTTTTACAGCTCTTCTTTTTGTAATGCGTTTCACCAATATCGAGCTAAATGACTTTTAGCTTTTATATGCATTTTGCAAATATATATTTGCTGGGACACCTTGCTGGGATTTGGGAGAATTTGAGGCATTTAGCAAAAATAGTCCACTGTCCTAATCCAGCAGTTCTGTTTTCTTTCTTCACCTGACACGCATTCTCAAGTCTGGCATTGAGGTCTGATGAGATGTTCACTTCAATCCTGTGCTGTGGCGCAGTGACTGAGATCTGTCTGAGTGCTTTTTGTTGATATCCTCTGGTATATCCATTTAAAAGGTGAGATGGCAACTCTTCCAGGGAGAGGTCCCAGCTCTGTCATTCTCCTCTTGCTCTTCCACCAGTCACTGCATGCTCCTGAACTTCAGAGTGTATTACAAGCGCACGGTTTTGGGTCAACATCATTTGAATTTCTTGGTCATTGATGACAAAGATTTTCTATCAGCAGTAAAAGCACAAAATGATCTCATACGGCCACACAGGCTGATTTCTCTTTGCTTTCTTTCAATGCCTACAGGCAATTATTAGATGAGATAGGTCAAATAAAATCCTAATTTAATGTGGTGGAAGTACTCAGCAGTATCAGTCTGCTAGCACCACAGTGGCCTGGTTTCTAGGGGATGTCAGAGCAAGAAGCGTCAGGGAGGAGATGAAACAATGGTATTGCACAACACAGAAATAGCTGAGTAGTTGAGAACAACAGATGAAAGAAAGAGAGCATAAAAAAAGCCTGTGTAGCAGTGGGTGACGCAGGCCTTCAGCAAGGAACCTGCTTGGTTCCTTTGCAGGGGAAATCCTTAACACTGGTAGGGCTCGTGAAGGAGGCACAAGGACAATAATGGAGCTAAGTGACTTCTTTGTATGCTCTAAGCATTACCATATCTTGCTTAGACTGCAAATTATCAGTATGGAAGGAGATCGTGCTTTTTGAGGACTTGGAGTCAGGTAACTGCAATCATGCTAAGCTTTGTAAGTTATTCGGCCAGTGGGAAGCAGAGTGACGACATGTTTACAGGAATGCTCCTGTAACAGATGTAGATGTGGCTCCAGCAGTGGAGTATGTTTATTCTCTTCCCTCAGATGTGATGTGCTGTGTTTTCCTCAGCCGAGCACAGTTTCTGCCATGAAGGTTGCCTTTTGAGTATGTAACCTCTGTGCTTGCATGGAGTTGCTGTCTTTTGAGGGTCCCTTGAGAGACTTCTTAGTGGTCCCAGAAATTCTGAGTGGGGTTTGAGTTGGTGCTGTTCACTGGTTTTTAGGAGGAACCTTGTGACTTTTGAATCCCACATTTTTTTTTCCCCTATGGTAGTTGGCAGTTGGGTACAACTGAATAAATGAATAGAATTATATTTGAAGAAATACAATATGACTTCTCATCACAAATTGGTCTACTGTCCTTCTGAGTGTCTCTCTGTGCACTTTTATAATCCCTGCACAGTGTTTAGACATTAGAGTGACAGACACTTCCAAAACATTTCTAGCTAAATCACAGCTGGGAGTCATGGCACCACGGTTGTGCTTAATTAAGTACCTATTCTTATTCATGAGACTCTAGTGTTGAAAGCAGCAGATTATAAAAACCTTAGCTGACACAATATCTACTGACCAAAAGTTTGCTTCTGAAAAATCTTGTGACCCTCAAGCATCACTTCAGAAGAAACCTGCCTATTTTGGAAGATCTCGTTGTGCTGTTTGTCCACTCAAAGAGTTTCTAGGAAGTGAAAGAAGGATTTTGAGAAGTCTTTTCTCAAAGATACCTTCTGAAGCCCAGCAGTGCTGTGACTCTTATCTGAGAGGAGTATGGTGGAAAGTCAAGGCTGCTCTGGGAGTTACTCTCTTCTCTGGAACACTGCAGCCAGGTTTTGTGTCCCAGTGACTAATATGTAGCTAAAGAATACACAAGTGGCACCAAAATCCTTTGGGTCAGATGCCCAACAAGTTGCTTAGGGAGCAACATCTGCATCCACTTTGAAGTATATTTTTATTTCTGCATTTCTGACTGAGAACAGCAGGAATTGACACCATAGGCTTTAGCCTGGAACAATCCTGAAAAGCTTGCTCAAACAGGAGTGAAACACAGCCAGCTGTACACACCACCTAAATATAGTGGATTGTTCTTCTCCAGCAGCACAGCGTGAGACTGCTTAGGGGAAGAAAAAGGAATGACTTTCCATTTTGGAGGCAAAGGGTGAATCATTCGAGGTAGGAAGAGTATAATTAACCAGTCTGGGCTATGGCCAAGGGTAAGTGTGTGCAGTGAGTCCCTGCACAGAAGCAAACAGGGCAAACTGAAGCAGGAGAAAAAAAAAAAGGATAGATAGGGAAAAAAGAAACTGCTGGCTGGAATAGGAACTGAAATTATTGTTTTCAAAATAATAGAAGAGTGATCAATCTGGTACACAAAATCAGAAGGATTTGGCAGAGAGAAGATAACAAATTCTAACTTGTAGGCGTAAAGCCAACTCCTCGCCTGGCTTCTGAGAAAAAATCTTATGTAAGCTGAGCTCAGCACCTACAGGACTTGCTGCTGTTCCAGGGAAAACCAACCTCTCTCTGCAAACACAAACCCTTTCTCTACTCAAACATCTAAAAATGCACTCATAATGCTGTTGCCAGGAAAACGCAGCGCTGCAACTACTTCAGTAGCTAGCGAAAGCTTTATCCCCTACCACACATCAGCTGTATATACAATATCTTTGTATTATCACATATTCGAGTCAAATTCATTAAATAGCGCAGTCATTCAGAATGTGCGTCAGCTGAGCCTGTTTAACAAATCCCACAGCCTGGCAGTTCTGCGCATGGCCAATGGCGGAATGCCACTGCATTCCCACAAAAGGAAAAGCAGCTATTTTTAAGTTGTGTGAGATTAAAAACTACACATTGTAATCTTTGGTACCATTTCTTAAACTTTTTTTTTTTTTTTTTTTTAAGTACAAAGAGTTCAACTGAGAGAAAATAATCTGTACTGAAAGGAAAAATACGAATGCATTTAAAACCCTTCTAAAGTAAGATTCTTTGTGTATGCACGCACATATCCACACATACGTAGTACAAATGCATAAATAAAAGGAGAGCAATTCTGGGGATTAAAGCAGCTGAGGCAAAGATTCTCACTTCCTTTATGTTGTTGTTATTCGCTTGAATTTTTTTCATGGCAAAATACTTTTCATGCAGCTAGAGTCTAATTAAGGTGTTTCTAAACAGAAAGAACAGCTTTGCAAAGCCAGAAGGGTCACAACTCACACTTGTTTTGAATAGCAGAAGATAATATTAATAATTCTGACACCGAAGAAGATCAGTTCACTTTTGGAAATCCCTTTGCTGCTTTAGAGAGGGCTTTTTTTACGCCACCATTTCTCTTTCAGAATCAATGCGGCTGCGGTGAAGACTCTAACTCCAATTGCATTCCTGAAATATCCAGGAATGCAAATATAGGAGGGTGAATGAGTGGCTGCAGTGTTACTCAGGGAGATGCTGAACCAGCACTGACTGAAGTTGCAAGCGTAGCAGCATGGCCTGTTTGTGAATGTAACCGTGTGTGGGCAGCTCAGAGGCTGACAGTCCCAGCTCTAGGAAGCCCACAGCGGGGCAGCATCAGATGCTGAAGTCCTTCTGTTAAGAAATAGCTCATTTCATTATGTTCTGTAGAAGATAAGAAAGGTAAATCTTAATATTCATTGAGAAATGGACTCAGGCTGACCAGTAATACAAATATTGAAAAATTTTTACCTTTTTTTTCATCTACAAGATACAGCTGGCCATGCAGCCTGGATGAGCGTTTGTTTTTACGTGTGCTATTATACACAGGATTAAGCAATGCTGTTGTGTCACCTCCAAGATAGGGCAACCACTGAAGGTGAATACTTCAAGTCTCTCTTTGTCCTACTACTGCCATCTAGGGCAGGATTCACGTGTCCAAGCCCAGCACCAGTGAGACGCTTTAGGGTACCCAATTCATCTGCATAGGAAAATGAAGAGGCAAATCTGTAGCAGTTTCGAACCAGTAGCTTGAAAATTCACAGTGGCTTAAAAACGGAAGCCTAAGTCTAGTGAGCTTTTTCCCCATTGCTCCTAAGTGCAGTGGCACTCAGGACACCATGTTTGTTCACACAAATGTGTCTGTTCCACTTTGCCACCCTAGTGCTGTCCTACTGTGTGTCACGAACACCTCTTTGAGCACAATTCCTATCCTACATCTTTTGTACGTCTGTTCAAACTTTTCTAACCCTTGATCTCAGCCTTAAATGTTCTTCCTCGTAAGGAGCTAAGCCTTACCAGTAACATCATTCACCAGCACTTTGCTACAGAAAGGAGAAGGGAGAATTTGAGGGCAAGAGCCTGATTTTGAGGCTAGCTTACAGCTAGTGTGCTCCTGTACCTTGCAGTACAACTGCCTGGCCCAGCCCAACCCAGTGCTTTCACAGAGCAAGACAGCTCCCCTCCTGCTCTACAGGACTGTGTGGCCACTGTGTGCAGGTGAATCCCTTGTGTCTCACATCCCCTCTGAGACCCACAGCCCAAGGCCTTAATTGCTTCTCTGCTGGTGCCAAGAGGCTTGGCTGCAGATGAGCAGAGTCTGATGTTGGATGAGAACATGTCATCAGCCACCTGGGAAGAGAAAGGAGGACATCTCTGGGATGTATGGAAGAAGGGCCTTCTTCAGAAGATAAGGCATGTCATCATGGTGAGACCCCAAAATAATTTTTTATTGGACACAGAAACCTTTGGTGCACTGGGAATCTAGTATGAGATGCCTCTGTGGTGCCAGAAGGCCTTTTTCCTGGCCAAGATAGGGTTTGTGAGACATCTACTTGGCAAAGTCCAGCAGACAAACAGCTCAGTTCCCAGTCTGCACCACAGAAATTTAAGGAAGGCAATGGGCACACACATTAAGTTCTTCCTGAACATCATTCCTTAATTCTGCTCCAAGGAGTCACAGCAGCCTACCTATGGATACAAGCCTCCTGTCCTCCTGGAAATCTTCCTCTGTCCTTCATGAACAATGGACTGGGCTCCATGTATGCCTGGTGTAACAAGCTGCTGATTAGTCCATTCCAGCTTGGAAATCTTGTAAGTTTGGATTCAATTAATGTCTCCTGGTAAAAACCTCTAAGAGAAAAAAATAAATAATACTACTACTACCATCACCAACAACCACAAAGAAAAATGCAGCCACTACTCCCAAGGCAGTGAGAACAGGGATGCTAGCAGGTCAGAATCAAAGACAAATTCAGAAATGTAAAAAGTAGAAAGAGTGCTCATCAGAGAAACAACTTAGAGACGGAGGTGAAATGTGGACTTCATGTAACATTTCTGCAGAAACAAAATGTTCAAGAAAACAGTGAAAAATCATCATTTGTACCAGATCACCCTTGCAAATTACAGGAATAGAATTGTCCTCTTGCTATAGCAGATAGGTATTTCTATAGGAGTATATCTTATTTTGAACCCCCAAATCCACTGTCTATAGCAGTACCACGATCTATGTTTGGTGACTCAGTGACACAAAAGACCTCTCCATATGGGAAATACTGGGAATAATATTCTGTTAAACATTCTGTCGGAGACATTGCTTACTGTACTTTCTGTTGACTGTGGATGTACTGACGTACAGAAACCATACCCCAAGATACGCATGTTTCCATGGGCTTTTTGTTAGCAGTTGTAAAGAGGGGCTCTGAAATGCCATTTCACCGCACAGCACAAAGTTCTGTACACAATCCTGGTGAGTGTGGGGTTGTTATTTGCTTGTGTCTGATACTAACTGATCTCTAACCCAGACCATGCTGTTCCCTAACTCTGCAACCCAAGAAAGTCACAGACAGCTGGCAAAAAGATTGCCATAGACTAAAGACATAAAACTACAGCAGAGGGCTGATGGTTGATGCTCATGCTGCCTACCAGCTTCAGCATCTGGCAATGCTGGGGAAAAACACGGGGATCAACCCATTAGAAGGTGGTTTGACCAAAGGAACTGTGCCATCAGCAGGCTGACATCTGGGGAGAAGCCAGCCCACATTAGTGTGGTCAGATGGAAGTCTGTTGCTGAGCATAACCTTTGACAGCCTACGTGGCCCTGAGTAATGGCTAAGAAGTTTCAGAAAAGATTTTTCACTAAAGCAGAAATTTCATCTTATTCAAAGCCAGGGATCCACAACAAGGATGTGACCCAGAAGACTGTGAAAGCCACTACAGTGCAAGATCATAGTAGCATTATGAATTATTTAATGCTGAGTCTGCTGCCAGGTGTAAGCCCTGTATGAAAGTGCAGTTAATAACAGATTCACTCTCAAAGACCTTGCTATTGTTTGTCTTGTGCCTTAATGTGTGCACAGTGGTTACCGGACAAATAAAACAGATTTGGTTTCAGGCTGAAGAAGTTTCTTTATTAGACCCTGCGCACAGCATTAAGTCACACATCAGTGGAAGGCTGGGATGGGTAAAGGTTTCTGCAGATCCTGTGTATAGAGGTTATTTCATTCCTCTATCTAGGTCCTTCCATAAAGAAAATCTAAACAGTCAGACTGTAGGGCATCTGAGGTTGTCCTCATAGCTTCCATTTTGGAGAACGCCCTCTGAAGAGATGAGAACTCAGGAAAGTACTTTTCCTTGAGAGGAAGGAAAAAAAGGTTAGCATTTGCTGAGCCATCGGCCGATAAAACAGCCAGGCACTTGTGTTGCTGTAAAGGCCATGGGTCAAGCTGTGACAGCGAGCAGCCCCCAAAAAGAAGAGGAATTAACATTTTGTAAAACAACCCAAACTCTAAGGAAATTATTTTCTTTATTCCCATTAAATAAAATCCCATTGAAAGAACAATTGATACATAAACTGGTTTCCAATATATTTTCCTGAAACCCACTTCCTTTAATATTCTCTAATGCCTAAAATCTCATAGATTTCTTCACAGGTATTAAGGGTATGTTATCATCTGGGTTTGGGAAAGAAAATGCATTTTATTTTAAAAGACAGAATTTCATAAACGGTTATAACATTCCAGGCAAGAAAATTACCAGCAGAGATGGTGCTTTTGTATGGGGAAAAAAAATCTGCATGTAAAACCAAAACAGAAGGTTTTCTAAGAAAGTGATTTGCTAAAACATGTGTCAAGTAAGTATTTTTAAAAACATGCTCAAACACTTTTCTATTTCTCCTCAGAATTTGATCTTAGTAGGATGCTTTTTCCCGAGAAGGCTTAACAGTCACATGCTGATTTCATCTATGCGTAATGTTTTCCCTACCAAAATACAAATATATTAAAATTGATCTAAGATTAAGAATGTATACTGGTAACCTAAGAGTAAATAGCAAAATTGCAGATATAGGAATTTTGTTTAAACCCCAAACATTATGCACACAGAAATTCACCAAAAAAAAAAAAAAAAAAAAAAAAAAAATCGCACTTAGACATAAATTCAAGCAACTCAAGACTGAAAAAATATAAGGAGACTTGGACTCTCCTTATAGATACCTCATGCACACAGAACATTTTAGTGGTGATTGCTCCTGCTTCACTGATTTTGATCTTTAAGACACAATCCTTCAAGAAAACATCCTACCTTCCTAATGCCTTCACTCCGTCATAAACACTGCATTTCCTACAGGTTTAGCCATTCGAAGTTATAAACAATAACATACCCTATTCTTCTTTATTCTTCAAATAGAATTGCCACATGAAGTTGGTTTATTAAGTCCTTCGCTATGAAGATTACAATTAGCTTTTACTGCAGAGGAACCTCTTTGAAACCTAATAATGTCCTAATAACTCTGAAAGGGAAGGAACAGAAGCTCAATTGTTTTGGGAGAAAAACCCACCCACAATGTCTTATTTTTAGTGAGCCTATTTTTAGCATTCTAAAATTAGCGTTAGAATAACAAAGTAGTAAAGCAAGGTCCTAGACTACTTCATTATCTTAGTTATTAGCCTGACAGCCTAAGTGACTCGATTAAACATCAATGACAGAAGAGCTGAAGGATTTAAAGGTCAATAAATACGGTGATAGGAATTCTCCATGTAGTCTTTCTGGAGCTTAAATGTTGACAAGCTAATTACTCTTCTTCCCTAATTAAGCAAACCTTTCTTGATCAGCTGTTCGTTGACGAGCTGATCACAATTGCTCATGTTGAAGTTCATAGGGGTCTAACTACCTAAATTTAATTAGTAAACAACAGAAATGGAAGCCAGATCCCAACTAGTTGACATTCTTAATTGAACTACTGTTGAAGAAATGCTATTTCCAACCTGTAAAAGCAATAACATCGGCAAGCCAAATTCTGGTTCACCGTCCTATGGGAATGAGCCACCCCACCTTGTATGTCCCCATCAAGGTGGATGAGTCTTGAGAGTATGAGGACTTACGATTGAGAACACCAAAGGAAACAGACTGTGACTTTCTCAGTTTCTCTTTCATAATCTCTCTTCTCCCCATCTAGTGAAGATCTCTACAATTATCCTGAAAGATATAATTTAAACCCTCCATGGATTCAGAGGGCTGCAGACAGAAGAGGACAGATAAAGGTGGCTCCACCACCTCCATGGTCAATGAATAACATATTAATTGGTGGGGTTAGGAAACACTGTCTCATAGTGTTCTGCTTTGGCTACGGTGTACCAAAGAAATGAGTAGGATGGAAGAAATCTCCCAGTCCTCTCATCCCCTTCCTGTCAGGGAAGGATTTGAATAAAATCCTAAAAGCTTTCATGGGAAGCGTGAAGCCCCTTCAGTTCCCCACTAGCCTATTATTAACACTGTTTGTCTCCTGTTCCTGCCATTAATGACCTTGCAACTACTGGTATCAAAAGGCAGTGTATTCTTTCATACAGATGTATGTCCTGTGGTGGCTTTTCAATAGCTCTGCTGGCCATTTGTGCTAGCTGCCCCTCTTTTGTAGAAAGGGAATTTGAAATGATATTTACATACAAATACAGATAAGAGGTAGAAAATGCAGCATAAAAAGAAAATGAGACACATGTAATGGAAAAGAATTTTACATCCATTTCTCTAAGCTGTAAGGCTACATGAGGACCAATAAGCACAGGGGAAATACAAAAACAAAGAATACACTGTGCGGAGTGGGACAGGACATTCAGGCACTGACAGAAAAGAAGGGATCCTGGTGATGCAAGGACAAAGGAAAGCGTAGGGTAAGATAAAAAATAGAGCAAACACTGGGCAGGAAGACCCTGGAAGAAAAGAGATGGGGAAGCTTTCACTGCAGTTTCAAGCTAGAATTATTTCCTTCTCTTTTCAGTTTCTCTTCAAACTCTTCCTGTGTTTGTGTCCCACTTTCACCATGCCCTAGGGTAGTAGTTTGGGTGGAAGCGCTTCCAGCTGAGTTTGTCAGGCAGAATTTGTCAGGCAGAATTTGTCTTAAAAATGCCATATGAGCATGACAAGAGTCCAAGAAAGAGACTAGCCCCAAGGAAAGAGAAATTAGGGTGTTAGCTCTTCTCAAAGGGCTGGAGTACTTCACTGGGTACTCCACTGCTGAGAAATGGTTTCCTAATGGAGAAAGATCATAGAATCATAGAATCACTGAATCCTTAGAGTTAGAAGGGATCTCTGAAGGTCATCTAGCCCAACCCCCCTGCAATGAACAGGGACACCACAGCTTGATCAGGTTGCCCAGGGCCTTATCCAGCCTTGCCTTGAAAATCACCAGGGATGGGACATCAACCACAACACTGGGCAACCTGATCCAGAGCCTCACCACCCTCACTGTAAAAGATTTTTTCCTTACATCTAACCTAAACCTACCCTCTTTGAGCTTGAAACCATTTCCCCTTCTTCTATTACCAGACCCTGCTAAAGTCTTTGTCCCCTTCTTTCCTGTAGCTCCCTTTTAGGTAGAAATGTATGCTAGGATTTGATGGCATTGTCATCAAAAGTTTCATAGTAATCTGCACTCCCATCATGAAGAATTCTCCCTTCTGTTGGTTAAAACGTGTCAGTAAGAATTGCATGCTGTAAAATCAGTATCAGTCTGGGGATACTTTTTTTCCACATTTTTCAACAGACTTAATGAAATGGAAAATCCGGCTCCTTGATATCGCATGGATTTATTCCAAAAGCTATGTAACAATAATCCAGTACTTGGAGGTGTGGGTGAGTGTAAGCATCAACTTAAATATTATACATTCTGTCTCCACACCTCGAAATGAACCAAGAAAACTGATGACATGGCTGGGTGCTTGTAAGTAGCAACAGTTCTCAACTCACAGCCAGTGAGTCCAAAAGGAGAATAAAGCAAAATTATCCTGGGGTAGGGGACAGAGAAGCTGGGGCAACACTTCTGATCTCACTGTCCTTGCCTCCTAGCTGTGGGTGGCTGACCATGTTCCTCCTTCATAGCTGCACTGCAGCTCCTTGACTGGAGTTGGTTGTTAGTTGGTTCAGACTAACTCTGTCTGTGCTAACAAATTAAGTAGGACTTAAGAATGTTTCCAGACACTAGAAATCAATCATTCATCCTTTTAACTGGTCTAAGGGGATGGATAGTTTAATAGCATGGACACAATCATCCCACACTAGCCAACCTCAGAGCCAGAATAGCCTTGGGCATGTTTCTAGAGATCCCTAGCCCCTGCCGCCTTGTGGACAGGCTGAAGCCAAAGCAGTCCTGATGTGGATCCTGAGCAGGCACATATTATCCCAGCCCTACTCTGCCAAACTGTGCTGCTGGGGCTCAGCTCCTGCCCAGTTTGGAGTTATGTGAGTCATCACAATGGTGTCCAATCTGACACACTTGGGACATTGATGGTTTCAGTCAAAACCAAAGAAACCTGCTCTGTTTGACATCCTCAAGCCAATGACTTTGCTCACTGAGTGGTGATGGAAGAAGATTGCTGGCTTCTGGACCAAATTTGTCCTGAGGTAATTTCTCACTGCAAATGTAGGAGTATAGACAGGTAGAAATACCCATTTGTGAAGGAACATTTGGTAGAGGTCTGCTTTGGCTCATGTAAGAAAATTGGTTGTAGGCTGGCCTAAGTCACAGTGAAACACTGGGCAAAAGCCCTACCTAAGTAGGTGCAAATGCGCTGGTAACAAAGCATCCCTGAACACAGAGATCATTCTGATCATCTTCTGCAGTGTTTGGAGATGCAGATGTGCAAAGCTCCCCCATCAGAAAGAGCTTTTGCACCCCATTCGACTGCCCACAGGCAGAGTGGTAAGGCACCCACCCCTCCGTCACAGTGCCCACAGCTGGACACAATGTTGGGACCACGTCCCCTCCTGCACAGCCTTCAGCATTGTTTCAGGTCTGAGGTGCACGACTGGAGTCAGCACACTGCAGCAGCATAATTTTAGCACTTTTTATTTGTTTTGCTCAAAGATAAGTAGATTTCTTTCTTTCCTCTCCTTGGCCATGCAGCTGCTGCTGAGCTGCTCTTGCTGCGATTCCCCTGCGTGCATTATTGTATCTCCTACTGCATAGCAGGAGCAATTACCGTACCCAAAGTTCCATCTCCCTCCACCTGGATATAGAGATGTTAAATACATGGCCAGAGGGGACCACCCCCAGCAAACAGATTTTTTGTAATCTGAATATCAGATGCCTAAAACTCATCCCCAGACACTTTTTAAAGTGTTTCAGTTTAAACTGAAAATCGAGATAAAAACAGCAGCACTGGCAGAAGCTTAGCTCCCGGTGATACTGTAATTACTTTTGCTGATCGTTTTGTTCACACGTGGACTGTACTCAAGGACTACTCCCCTGGTAAAGACAGGAAAGACGAAGCAAGTATCAGCATCATCTCTGCAGAGAAGCTGCTTGAGGAAAATCTAATCTGTTTCAACTGAATTCAGAGAGCCAGCAGCCCTCACGGGGCTTGGCCAGCTTTTTCTGCTGCATGTTTATGGCAAAAACAATGAGTAAAGATATTAACTACCTGTCCTTAAACTCTCATCGGTTTTGAAAAGAGAAAAGAATGTTTTTGCCACTGCAGCCACTAAGTAGTTTAAGTTGCAAATGTTTAAAAGCTGAAAGAGAAAATAAAAATGGACCTTCTCACACAGAGGTTTTCAAGATGTATTGTCATGTGCAGAATCACAAAGTTTATACAGAATCAGGTCCAGCGTGCCAAATCTGTTTCTCTACAGTGTTTTCGGAAGCTGTGTTTTGTAAGCAGCAAACTCCATCGTTGCTCTGACAGCGTATGGGCATCCTTTAGACATCCTGTCTTTGTTCAAACCAGGAGATTCGAGTTCTTTATTTTGGGTACGAAAGCGAATTGTCAACCTAACCCAGAACGCAGTCTCAGCCAGAGCAGTTAACCAGGCTGTGCTTTGCCCGCTGAAAGGGTATGAAAACTTTCAAGCCAAACATCACCTCATGTTCTCAAGCTGGATGTAAAAAAATCACTCAGTTTAACTGCCTATAATCAAAGAAAATCCCAGGCCATTTTCTCCCAGAGCTGTTGCAAAGGAGAATATGCAGCTGTACTAATAGTGACTAAAATTTTATTTGACAGCCAATACGGTAATTAGTAAATTAAAGCTTGTTTGTTTTGATGTTTGATTTATTTGAGTGACATGAGGATTTTTTGTCTCTAACCTAACTTTTTTACAGTTTGTCACCACTGGATTTTTATCTTTCGAGTGTGTTGCCCTGGAACACAGCTCTGCTCCCTTTTGGTACAGGTGTGGCAAATGTAAATCAGATCTCAGTGGGTTTTTTCATTTCTCAAAGAAATCTTGCATTTGTCAGCTTGTTTAACACTAAAGACTTCAGTGCAAACCTGACTACAACATGTCAAGGGAAAGTCTACTTACGGAGGAAGTAAAGTTACATAATCTCATTTTCAATTACGTTTCATTTAGGGCACATTCTCATCATCACCTACTATTAAATACAAAGATTCTTGACAAGGAACTCCTTGAGGAAAACATGTCATGATTAAAGATGTATAGCACACGTTTTATAAAGGACCAGAAACCTTGTTTAAAAAATCCTAACAGCTCAGTGCTTTAATTACCCTGGGAGGAGCTTCAACAAATCCATGACCTGCATGTAGCTCACATTAGGGACAGTCTGGTGATTACAGCTGGGATGCAATCTCCTCATCGGCAAGCTGGGCTTTCATGCCATGTGCTAATGGCATCTTTAGGGCACACACTCAAAAATCAAATGTCGTTCTATTAAATGACAGACACATAGCATTTGAGATTAAATGGAACAAGAGGACATTTTAGGCTACAACAAATTTCTGATGTTGTATAGATATTTCAGGTTAAGTCAGTGCAGTCCAGGGAGTTATGGATTGGATGAAGCTAATGCTGTTTAGTATCACCTTCCACTGATGCATCCTTGCAAGCGAAGCTATGAAAAGCTGTGCAAAGTGAGCGCATACAGGCTGTCAGTTGGTTATTCAAAATATACCCAGCTTCCTTGAAAGAAGAATTATCTCAGAAACCCCTTACTGAAATGAGAGACAGGCTTCCCTGTTGGACTGGTCATGCTGTAATCACAGGCAGTCTGACATCACGCTTTCTCTGGAAGAGGACAGCTGAGAGAGGAATGTAATTTACTCAATACTGGTGATGCCTCATCTGGAGTGCTGGGTCCATTTCTGGTCCTCCCAGCATGAGAGAGATCTGGACACACCAGAAGAAGTCCAGTGATGGGCCATGAAGGTGATAAGGGAATGGAGCACCTCTGCCATGAGGAAAGGCTGAGAGAGCTGGGGCTGTTCAGCCTGGAGAAGAGAAGGCTTGGGGGGATCTCATACACGTATATAAGTATTTGAAGGAGGGTGCAAAGGGATTGGAGCCAGGCTCTTTTCAGTGGTGCCCAGTGCTGGGACAAGAGGCACTGGGCACAAAGTGGAACACAGGAGATCCCTCTGAACATGAGAACTGCTGTGCAGTGCACGTGCTGGAGCAGTGGCACAGGTACCCAGACACTGTGAGGTCTCCTTGGAGACCTTCAGAATCCACCTGGACATGGGCCTGGGCACCCTGCTCGGGGTGTCCCTAATGAGCAGGGAGGGGGCTGCATGGACCCAGAGCTCCAGCCCACCTCAGCTGTGCTGAGATGCTGTGAAAGAGAATAAATCTGAAAGGAAAAAGCTTTCCACCGTCTCCCCTGCGCTTTGGCAAAAGACTGCAGTGATGAGCCCTGTGGGGCAGAGGGGTGGGACCCAGCACCAGGAGCTGCAGGAGATGGCGGCAGTGGCTGCAGTGCAAATGAAGCTTAGGGACAGTCATGTGGTGTTGCCAGCAGGAAGACCAAACTGAAAAGTGTATAAATTAAGCATGATTTTTAAGCACTTTGGACTAAATTAGTCTCTGGTGGAACTCTGCTGGTGTTTGTGGAGTTACACCCTGGATGAATCGGGTTCTTTGGCATGAAAAATGAACGCTGCCTGACTTTAAATAGAGCATGAGTTGTTTGCCATTGAGCAGGCTTGTTTCCTCTTGGAAAAAATTTTCCTTGCAACCTTTGTACCCAGCGATTTTGTGTCCTTATAAATGGGCTGACTGAATGAGACAAAAAGTAGCGGGGTACCACGCTGCATGTGTATGACAGGCAGACTAATTTAAAGTCCTAACTTATGAGCTGGGTTTTTCCAAGGCCGTAGATATTCATTAGCTATTTGCTGTGCTAATAAGAGACAACCACAGCAACAAGTGGTACAAATGTTAGCTTTGAAATACAGAGCACCTCTTAAACCAACAGAACTGGCAATAAATGGCGTGTGTATATTTGCTCATTTGGCAAAGGTAGAAGTTCAAATTATGTCTCACGGCCAGTTGACATATACCGGCCCAAATTCATCCCTAGGGTAACTCCACAAGCTTCAGAGCAGCTACTCAGAGAATGAATTTGCAATTTTTCTCTTAATGCAGCTTCATTCCAAGCATAATTATTTTTTCACGTGCTATTCAATACGTGCCAGCTGATACGACACAGAAATAGGGCTGCTAAAACCTATATGTTGTTTCTGATTCTTCCCCTGTACTCAGCCTCTATTTCAGATGTGTAGCTGTTTGCTCCGCACTCTTTTCGGGGAGCTGAAAGAGTTTCTTTCCGTTTTTTTTTATACTGCCCACAAAAGCAAGTTCTCACATCATTAAAAATCTCTAAAATGTATCATACAAAAGACAGCAAGGCATGAAGGGTGACTTTTTTCAAAAGGATAACAAGCCAAACTGAGAAACAGCCAGCAGAAGGAGTCCCGCCTGCTCTCTGTGCTGATTTTGCCCATGAGGCGTTTTGAGCACATTGCTGAGGCAACTGGCCCTCCTGTGTCCATCTCACCACGTGGTCAGTAAGGATGTGAATGGAACCACTAGGTGGTTCTACACCTGTGACTTTTTTCCAGTTTTGATTTCTTACATTAAAAAGTTGGACATATTTCAGCAGGCATGGCAAGGTCCCATCTGGCTAAATCCTCCTTCATCCATTTTTTCCTCTGGCTTTGGCATAAAATGTACACATATAAACCTGAACATACAAATGTATGAACATGTATGTAATGAACATAAAAAGTACAGAGCTGCCAGTGAAACCATCACCATCCACTTCAGATCTTACCTCAAACTGAAAAAAATCTGGTCTCTGTTGATGTAATCGGCACAACGAGATAGACACAGAGATTATGACCGAGGAACACCTTCCCTTTCTGGGAAGAGCTGCAGCACCATCCTTTGTCTCTAGACTCTTCCTCCTCTCTTTGACTATTGGGATAAAAAAAGATCCAGTAGAGCTGCAGCTGTGCAAATTTGGGTCATTCCTTAGTGCCTCACACTCTAGTGTCACAACACAACCCACCGCCTTTATGGCAGCACTACTTTTTAATTTAGGTCTGGCTTCGTTTCTCCAGAACCAACATCAGGTTTCTGAATATCTGCCTCTTTTCCATCATGGAGGACCACAGAGCTTGATCCCTCCTTCCTTCCCCGTGTACAGCTCTGGGTGCCATCTCCCATCCATGCCAGACCCAGCAGAGCCTTGGTACATCTGTCATTTAAAATCTCTTCCCTAGGAGAGCAATAAGAAAGTGGAATATATTGCTTGGAGCTGTCTGCAGGCTATGTCCTACGTGAGTCCTCTTTAAAAACTATTACGCTGCCTTAAAAATAAATTAATTTCAGCTAAAACAAATTTGGTGGTTGCTTTTTCCAAACCTCTGGTGTTTTCGCATTAGGCGTGTGGATGTGCTACCGGTAAAGGAGACTTGTATAACCTGCTGCAAATACGTGACAGACAGCTTGTCAGGAAACGATCAGGATAGGCAATGATTTGGGACTAATTTCATGGATGTTTTCCAGTTTCTATTTTCTCCACTGATCCTCCTTTCCCTTTCTCTGAACAAGAGGGCTTCTGAAATTTCCTGCTTAACATCTTTCACTTTGAATAAAGAATACGCTAAACATCCCCCCTGCAGCTGGTCCTGCTGAAATTGCTCCTCTGGAGGGACTCGCAGATGCTGCTGCCCTCTTTGAGAAGGCCCAGGCAGGAGGCTTAGCCCCCAGCCAGCCCACACTGAAGCCTGCAACCCGACACGCTGTGCCCCCGCCACCACTTCCACCCAACACACACACACGCTCCAAGCAGAGGCAGGGCTTTAAATGAACCCAGATGGCTGGCACACAGGGAGTAGGCATCCTGGAAAAGTGCCCCGGGGCTCTCTGGTTGCTGTCATCTTGGTCAACGAACCAAGTGCCTTCAAGATGTCTGCATTGTTTCTTAATCTGAGATCACTCCCGTTTGGGCTTTTAGCCACTTCCTGTTGGGAAATGTCACCGAGGCATCAGAGAGATACACAAAGATTGATTTGACTGAAATCAAACATTGCCCTAACTCAGAGGTTGTAGATTATTATCCTTAATAAAGACCATATTGTAATAAAATCCAAATCAGATCCCAATTGATACACTGTACTTTCCCCTCTCCAGTGCCCGTGCCGCTGTCTGATTGAGTGATTTGATTCTTGTGCAAAATAAAGTAATTGGCTATGAGTCACATGAAAAGTGTGAAAGTGATGAATGCAGATAACCAGTTTAAAATCTTTTCCTTTTCCTTTTCCTTTGTGTGTGTGTGTGTGTGTGTGTGTGTTTCAATCACACTGAACATGTGTTTCCCCCCTATATTTTTCTATAAAAATATGCAAACAATTACCTGGCTTTGGAGACATAATTACAAAGAGGTTCATCTCTACAAGTTATTATTGATTTCTGGAGTTCTTCAGCTTAATGGAAGACAGACAGAAATGAAAAGAAACTTTCTTCTTTCCCCAGAAATAATAGATGAGCTGCAAGGGAAATGTAAGATTTAGAAGTAATCTTTTTGCAAGACGCACCAGCTACATGGTTCAGAGGGATGCTTCTTGTATGAGCACAAAGTTATTGAGAAACTGTACTGCAGCAAGGCTGCTGCAGGCACCCACCTTACTTACCCTCCTATGTAAGTAATTCAGGACGGAGTACTCAGCAGCCATGACAGCATCTGCAGCATTGGACAGAGCATAGAGGATAGGCTGTAACACCAGGCCCGGGTTTGGAAGGTGAGGTTCAAGAGAAGGACTGTGTCCAAGGGGAAAACTGGTTGGTTTGCTATTATTAGTTACCAGATAGAGGTTTTGGGGTAGTAAGTGAGTGTACATATATAAATAAGTCTTATTAAAGAAATATAATGAGAAAGTCCAGCTTGTATTGGAGTCAAGGAAGGCACTTTCTGAGATTAGTGGGAATGGGGCCACGTCCCACCCCAGGACAGTACCTCCTGCAGTGTAGAGCTCTGGGCTGTTTTCCCTGTGACTTTGGTGTGACCTATGTCTCTTTGAAACATGAGGTGCCAGAAACCCCTTGGGACAGGGGCAGCTGCTCTGTCATGAGTGTACCAGGGTGGGATGGCAAGGAGAGGACCTGGCCTTATTCCTTGAGTGGGCTGGGCACTCTGCAGCCCTGAGATAGGTGTGGGTGCTATAGCAACAGCGAACTACAAAGCAGACTTACTTAATTCTCACTTTTCTCTAAGTATCTGGACAGAGTGAAGTCCTATTTATCTTATTTACCTGCGTGTAGCATAATTCTGCTGCCTCTGCCTTGCAATTAGTACCGCCTGAGTCTGATAAGGCAGCTTGTAAACAAACCTGGTCTGAATCAATTTTAAAAGAGAAACAGAATAAATCAATAGCACACCGTATGCGCTGTGGTTGTAATTGCACTTGATGGTTGTTCAGCTTCTCGTTTGTTGTTTTTCTGCCTATAAAATGGAAAATCTTGGAATAATGATCTTTTGTCCAGCAGCACTGCAGAGGGATTTGAGAGCTCCCATTTGGCTGCTAGGGACAGCCCCAGAGTGTGAGCATACCCTTGGCTGGAGGATGCTGTTGGAATGCTTTCCAGGAGGCTGAATGGCTGTCACAGGTGAGCACTACCAGCTTCAGCACAAGTGCTGGAGCAAAGATCCAACACACTGTCACTATCTATCTGCTACTGCACAGGTTTAATCCTCCTCTATAGACATCACTGCTTGTTGAATTTTCAGGATAACACACTCCTTCCTCCTTGATGTCTTTTGACAACAGTAAGCAACTGAAGCAAAATTCAACTTTGGGATTTGGAAAACATAACAACAGTGCAGGATGATGTTTCATTTTAGGTACAGTCTTGTAAGGAATCATAATATCCTCATGGAGATTTTGCAGTATGGGAAAAGAAGACAAGGAAGAAGCTTGTGTGAAGAACCCTCATCCCTTTCACATATATGTTGAATCACTCTCCCACTTCTCACCTGGTGGTACTTATTTAATCATGATTCTCAAAGGCTTTGGGTTTCCAGATCTTCCTGCGGGATGTAGAAACCAATTAAAGTGACAGTTCTTGGCTAATAATGGGCAATAAAAGAGAAAGTTAATATTACATCACATAATTCAGAAGATGCAGCTGTAAGAAGCAGGAAAAAAATAGCAAGTTAAGGAAAAAGAGATAACCTTCATTAGTTCCCAAGACTTTTATTATTTCTTGTATTTATTTTGACAGGTGCACCTTCAAATGTGTAAAGCCATTGGTCCATGAGCTCAGCCATCTACCACTGCTGGTAATAAAAGCACCGTTTGTTGCGATTGCTTAAACCGGGGAAAAACATGGCTACTTGAATGAATACCTACAGGATGTCTCATGGGGAGAAGTTAGAGACCTCAGAGTGGCCCACAGAGTCCTATTGTCTCAAACTAGATCTGAGCTGTGTTTCCTTTTATTGTACAGCCTTAATAACAATCATTGATCAGCACCGCTAACATTTAATTATATTTAGGTCTCGTTTTCAGATGCAACTGCAGTTATTGCTTTGCAATGGATTTGTCTTGCATCGCGTAGTAACAGAGGAAAGTAGCACAAATGACAGGAATGGTGAGACCCTGTAGTTTATGCAATAATGTAAACTGACAACAGTAGCAGGCTCATAACAGCACATCAGCTGACGAAATGGGTGGTAGAAAGCATGGCATCTGCCTTCCAGAAACTTGATGTATTGCTCCCATTTGTTCATAAGGAAAGCAAGAGTACTTCTTATCACTTGTGTGTGCTGAGAGCAGGTGTGGGGGGAACACGGCCGGTTTCCCTCCAAAGAACTGAGGACCTGCTGCCCCCGATCAGCTTACGCTGAGGAGGATGGTGGAGAAGGCCGGATCCTCTGGCTGATACCTCTGTCAGGATATGGAGAACCTGCGTGATCAGCCCCGGTATTTGTGCAGGACAGCTCCTCCCATCAGTCTTTCCTCTGGTAACTGGGTGCGTCTAAAACTGCAGGAGAAATAATACAGACGAAAATAATGCCTCAACTATTTAACTCCTTCCTTAAATGGAAACGGTTCAAATACTTCCTTCATTTATCTGTCCCAGCGGCGTATGAGAAAAATGGCTGTGGGCTCTGCCTGGTGCCACGGGGATGAGGGGACGCACATGGCTCGCTGCTCCTCTCTAAGGATCCCTTTGTTCTGCCCAGTCCCCAGGGCACATGTCCCATGTGAGGCAATGACAGTTTTTGTTATCACACAGACCTATCGGTTTCAGTGACAATCACTCCCTTTTCAAAAAAACATTATTTCTCATGATTGTCTGCCCCTTGGAAAATGTGGCCTTTAAAGCCCAGGGGGGGATGAGGGATGAAGGGGAGACAACGAATGTCCTGGCGACACAGCCGCTAAATGGCGTGTTGTGGGACGATCAGTCACTCAGCACCAGGGGCAGAACGCGGCGTATGTGCGCACAGAAAGGAAACGCAGTGCCTTCTGAGAGGGAGAGGGACCGTCCCACCGTGTCTGGGGGAATCCAGGGAGCAGGGGGAGGCGGGGGGCTCACTAATAACAAAGTGGGTTTTTTCCTTCCTTCCGAACTCAGCAGCACACGTGACTTCATGAAGCCAACAAGTTATGAGTATCCGATGCAAAACTCCCCCCAAAAATGCTCCTTAGCAAAGACTGCTGGGTAAACCATGTCACCACTGATTTCTGCAATCGCCTTGATTTAAGGCAGGCGCAGGCCCTGAAATTCACACCAGCTCTTTGTGAGCTGGAGTCACGCAGATACCAGGCTTGGTGAGAAGAAACTGCATACTTCCTATTTTATTTCACCACTGCTCGACCTGCTTTTCCTCAGTCTTAAAATCATTTGCCAGGTCAAAATAAACTCTTCAGAATCCCAATGTGAAAAATGTACCTAACAATTCAATCCTTGTCAGTTGGGAATTGGAAGAGAAAGCGCAGTAGAGTCTAATTAAATTATATAATAAGCAGCTTAACTTGTGGTTTCACTTTGGTTTCTGTTATTCTTATTATCATAAGCAATGTAGCTGGCAAGAAGCTATTGAAATATGCAAAGCAGAGATGACAAAACTGAAGGCTGTTTGGGTTTCTCAGAAGCTTGCCTGTCAGAGCTCGGTTTTGCAAAGTCAAATGCAGAGGGGCGGTGAAGCCAATTCCGATTTAATTCAAATTTTTCCTGTGAGCTAAGAGTGGGCTCCATGTTTGACCTGTCTCCATTAGAGGCACAAATCAAAGGTTATATGGATTTGCAAATCCTCAGCTGTCAGGTTCTCGTTTGCTAAATGAAAACCAGCACATTCTTAGGTGTGGGTGAAGCTGAGCTCAGGATTGTGGGGCAGCTTTCCATCCCTGGGACTTCTGTAACTGCAATAGTTCTGCAGTTCTGAACACAGCACATCCTGGTGCAGGTCTTCCTTCCTGCAGCTCCTCTGGACAAGCAGAGGACAGGCCCTGGTTGAGCCTTCAGGCAGACATCTCCCGGCAGGACATTTTCTGAGCAATAGCTTCTGCTCTGTCAAGCACAAATCTGTTGGCAGAAATGTATGCCATGCTTTACCTGAGTAGTCAATAAAGCTGACTAGACTTTAAGTACTAAGGGGTTCTCTGATGAGACAAATGCCCATAGATTTGAGTTATCAAAACTTTCCAGAAGTTTGGTGTACGTGCTCAGCCTGCTATGGTAACAGGTTGCACTGCACACTGACATCTGAATCTGGATCTAGGGCTCTGGTTTGGCACCGTTTCTAGTTTTGAAGACTGTCTCATGCAAGCTCCAAATAAGAATAATTGCAATCTGTTTAGGGATCTGTAAATTCAAGTACCCCAAGATGAGACGAATCACTCTGTTCTCTGCCCCAGGGGTTTGACTATTACAAACAATGGCTGAAGTCATCAGCAAAAGACGAGGTCACAGGCTGAAAGAGGAAAATACACTTTTTCATATCTAGCATAAAAAAATTGAATGCATTGTTTGAAAATGTCAGTGCATGAACTAGACTAAATGGAAGCAGACTAAGTTGGGCTCTGACATCTAGTGCTTCCTCCTCCACTCCTATTTTGCTTAATTTGACAGCTACTTACCTAGATACACAAGCTCAAAAATTCAAAACACGCTGCTTTAGAACATTATAACGTCATCTGTGAAATCTAATGACTGATGGTAGGGGTGAGATGGGAGCACTATACCCTCCGAACTGGGCATTGCTTCTGTCTGCTGCTATGAACGAGCTGTTTAAAGCCTCTACCCAGGCCTTTCTGTCACAGGGATGTGCCCCACAGTGCTGAGGTGCTCTGTACAAAGTGGTTGCTCCTTGGGAAGCCCTGCACAATTCACGGGGCTGGTGCTGAGCACTGGTCCTAGGTGATGTTCAGACAATCCCACAGGTTCTCAGGGTTGATTAAGAGAAAAGTTTAAATCTGTTGTATTTATTCATATATAAATATATATGGATATACATATATAAAGACAGTCAATCAAGTCATGGCAACCCACTTCAAAATAATACTTCACAAATACCATCAAACGAAAGACAGAGATGGCACATACATACTACAGAGCAGCAGTAACTTGAAGTAATCCACAATAATAACACATTTTTTACCTAGTAGGCAAATTAAACACGATCCTTGGATTTTAAATCCCAAAAGGACACGAAAAACGTCATCTCAGACATACACGCACTGTTTGCCAAACCTTCTTATCATAACTCAGGGCCAAGGAAAGTGGAAATATATTTATTGCTTCTGTTTAATATGCAGTCCCCTAACACTAAGTGCATTAAATGCCCATAAATAGGCAAATTCCAGCCTCATTCATTGAGCTTCTACTGAAGACACAATATTAGAGAACAGTCTGAAAATAAGCCTTAGATGAAACTTCAACCCCTTTGATGTGAATGAGTTTTACCAGTGGCATTAACAGAGCCTGACCTGCTAAGATTTCCTCAACCCTAAGCTTTGCATTGGTGTCTCATGGGGAGCTCCTGTGTGCCATGGAAGAACAGGAGGAGATATTGGAATAGACAAAGCAGTCTCCTTTCCCAGCTTCTCAATGATCCCTTTTTATACATAACCAAATCTTTTTACCTCATCACTGGGGAGAATGCTTAAAAACAGGCGTTCACTAGGTATAATTACCTCCTGTAAATCCAAACATATAATAAAAGAAGCCTAAATCAAACATTTTCTACTCATAATGCTTCAGAAGTGAAACCCTCCTTTAAAATACTTTCAATTAATGACAATTTTCACTTAAACGCCAAGAGTCTGAACTTGTTCTGAAACACATTCTTCATCACACACAGCTGATAATATGGATGCTGAAGCAAAATTCAGATTTACAAAGCACTTTGGACCTTACCTGGTGTTCTCTATCAAACAAACCGCCACGAAGCCAGAAGGAGTTCGAGGAGAACAAAGGATTCAAAAACCACTTCATCCTTATTTACGAGATTAAACTACAAACAAACATCATCCAAACAGTACTCACCTGATTGGGCTCATGATGCATAAATCAGAGCTTCATAATGAAAAGGAGAACAAACAAGATGAAAACAACAACAGAACAACCAGAAGTTGGTACTCTAAAATCAGCTAGTTTCACCTGTGTTTAGGCACTGAGGGGTTTCCATTGCCTCCTGTAGATGCAAGAGCCTGTCATCATGCTCTTGCTCTTGAGATTTGGGTGTATGCTTTTAAAAAGTGTCAAGATCCACTACTCATTTGTTGCTAGAATCACAATGTTGGTCAAGCATGACTGCTACTCTTACCAGCAATAGTAATTCCCAGCCTTTAATACATAAAAGATAAAACCTCAGATGTGGAGGAGCCGTAACGTTTACCTTTAAAAGAATAATGCAGTGTTTTTCCCTCCTTCTCCATTTTTTCTTTAATAACTAGGACTAGTGAAATCTCGAGGAAGAAGATAAAGGGAAGCTGAAGAACATTTCTACATAGGATAAAAATGCCAGCACTCACTTACAGTACCTGTAGGTGCAATTACAATCGAACAGCCATCCTGCGTACGTAGGCAATTGGCACGTTCCTTCCTGATACTGCTCTGCTTGCGAAAGAACTGCTCTTCTCTCAAAGGCAAAACATTCTGCAGAAATTTCCTACTTTTGATGAGAATCTGTTTTGAAACAAAAAAGAGAAAAATAAATCCCTCTACCTTTTACAACACAGCTTTCCATCTTCCTGGAAATAACTTTTTATTACAAAGTTTTCATTGTATCTTGCAAAAGAAAGTGTTTATAAAGCAAAACACAGGAAAAAACACATCTGTCACCTTGCGCTCTGAACTTCCCATTTCTGAGAAATCATTTGGATTTTGTGCTACTTTGGAATAATTGTGTTTTTACATTTTGAAATTTTACCTCAAGACGGAAAAACTGGCTTTGCCTCACACCCTGCCTTTGTGTGTCTGGCTGCTTATCCTACGCCTTTAGGAGTCAGATATGTGTCTCTTTCAACGTGCATCAGCAGTTCAACTATGGTTGAAGAAGACAGTTGCAGATCTAGGGGGCAACCAACTGTGTCAGTGGTAAAAGTCAGCCTTTGGGAGATTTCATCTTTCCTCATGTTTACTAGGTAAGTGAGAATGTGAGCAAGAAAGCATTTAGTTTGTCTAAGGCTTCTTTTAGGATCTGTATGGAACATTCTGGGAAAAAAATAAAACACACACAAAAAAGGGGCAGAAATGTTTCCTTTTGAAGCTCAGCTGAGCCCAACATCCCATTATTAGGGGTGAATTTGGCCCATTCTACTCACCAGCTGTACCTGCTACATCTTGGAAAATATACTTAAATTTTGACTGATTTAGTATTTAAATGATATACAGTCCCCATCCCGTTAAATGTAAATTGAATGCATGCTTACACTTTAAGACAATTTAAAGTGTCACCTTTAGAGCTTTACCTTGACATTTCATGAACTCACAGCCATGTCTTCCCACTGATAATGCCAAGCTGAACTGGCTGGGCTGAATTCAGCTGTGGGGTAACCAAATGATACGCTCCTTCTGTCAGAGAAGTTATACGCATGTACATCAGGGCTCATTCCAGGCTTTCATTATCTGGCATAATTTATGTGAAAAAGCAGCTGAGAATAGCAACGTTTCAGCTGTTACTCACACACTATAGGCACAACGTTCCCTAGTAACATACGTTGGCTTATCTCCTTTGACTACAATGGAAGCACCTTAATTCATTCTGGATGGGGATCCAGCCCTAGTTGAAAGCAAAGACAAAGAAACTCTCTTTAAATTTAATTGCTCTTGGAGATTGATTACTTAGTTAATAGCAATTAATATGCTAACATATTATATGCTGACAGTATAAACTAAGAACACAAAGAAAAGGCTTTGGGTTCAGGACATCCTTAGGGAGAAATGACCATCCCTCTGCTTGTTTCTGAGCAAGGCTGAGCATGAAGCACTGATCCTTATTGGGGACCTGGGCCCTATAGCCCAGATTTCAAGGTAGTTAGGAACACAAAGATGCAAATTGGTAATTATCTTATGGGTGTTATCTTTCTTGATGTCTTTGAATTGAAGAGGTGTCTGAGAGTAAACAACCCATTGTTAGGCAATAGGATGCCTGTGGAAATGAAACACTGCAGTAATTCAGATAAGAGCAAAATCATCAGTGGGATCAACTATAATGAGAATAGACTATTAACACAAGCAAGCAGTTCTCTGCGGAGATTTTCTTCCGCTGTGTGCAGCCTTCCCCTTCAGCAGCCTTCCCCATGGCCTCCTGCCACAGCTCACACTACTCCTTGGAGGAATCTACAGCTCTGCTTGCGAACCCCAGCAGTCCTCCCACTGAAAAACAGGTAGCATGTCTGGCTTTGTGAGCATCTGTCATGCAGCGATGCCCACAGGGGGTAATCAGGAGGAAGGAGAAGTTTCAGATCTGCTTCCTCAGGTGTTGCCTCAAGTTACAGACCGCGCTGCTACAAGCACTGTAGAACCCAGAAGTAAGCTGTGGCCTTTCTTAATTACTACATAGAATTGATCTGAAATATATTTGGGATGACTTTTGCACCAGCATTTAATATTAGAAGTCAGCATGTATTATGAAGTTTTATTGTGTTAATTCCCCTCACCTTGGACTCCTTACAGTGAGGGAGGAAAAGGTGTTTTCCAATGTGGAGTGTTTTGAATAAAATGCATTCACTGTTGTCAACATCTAGAGCTGGTAAATTGACAAATTCATCATCTCATTATGATCCCTGCACCTGTTCCAGTTTGCAGGCTGTGGTGTGGTTTAGCTCATGTATGGTGTGTGCATCTGTTTAACAGGGACAGTTAGCTGGCAGAATTTGTTTATAAACCCAGAGAAGAGCTAAATGAGGTAAAATGCATTATCTTACATGTTAATTGTATTTCATTGCAGACAAACATTCATTAAAGATGCAGACGGCAAACCATACATTCTAATTGCGTTTGCACCCATTTCTGGTTTTACCCTGCTTTCCAGAATTTCTTTCCCCATCATATTTCAGCACTTCAAAATGTAGCCTGAGGTATCCCTACAGGAGCCCCTCCTGGCAGTGCCCTGGCACACACGCACATGTCTACATGCAGAAACAGGGTAAAGAGCTCACTGGAGCAATGTTAGAGGGATGCAGCCATGTCCTCCTGTCCATCAAATGTCCACGAAGAGATGCAAATTTCTGGGAATCTAAGGATCACTTTGAAATGACTTCATTAAATGTTCTGGGGGGTCAGCTTCACTGGTATTAGCAGCAGTGCTCCCCAGCAGCATGGCAGGAGCAGAACACACGATACTCAGCAAAGGGTGCCCAGTGGGCCCAATTCCCTACAAAGAAAATTTTGTGGTGGCTGTTACTGCCAGACTACATCTTCTCAGACCTTTAATGATCTGAAGATGAGGTGACAGAGGGACTCAGGAGCAGGAATCTAAACTGCTTGGTGGTTTGGGAGCCAAGCAGAGCTACCTGCAGCATGACCAGATCAGGTGGACAAGCTCTGTATGCACTGGATAAAACCCTGAGCAGTGCTTGGGAAGCCTGAGGTCCTGCAGAGAATTAAACCCAGCTCTTTGAGTCCTTGTCCTGCAATGTAACACAGGAATTTCCTCCTTCCCTTTCTGTCCACCTGGGTGGGAATTTGGTCTCTGCAGCATGTGTTATTATCTGATCTTAAGCTTGACTGAAATATGAACTGCTTGAGGACAGGGGCTCAGTTTGGAGGATGGACCAGTAAAGTGGAGTGAACCTGCTGCAGAGGAGCTGCTGAAAACAAAGTAGCACCATATCTATCCACAGTCCCCATTTTAAGGCAAAAAAAGCAACAACTTCGGATTTTGGCTGGTTCCCTGGTGCTGCTGAAGAAGATACATCTACAGTTAAATTGTTGGCTTTTTGTGGCCATGTTTCATAACCAAAAACAGACAGGGAAATCTCAGAAGATGGAGCTGTGCAAATGACTCAGTGATCCTTACGGGTCCCTTCCAACTTGGTATATCCTATTATTCTATGAAATGTGTCTAAAGGCAGCAAAGCAACACCAGTTCCTCACTGGAGGCGCTGCTGTGGGTCACCTGCCAGTGACCAACCGCTCCAAATCCTTCTTGGAGGTGAGGCCAAGTCCTGGCAAGTCACAGGTACCGGAGGTGAAATGTGAGATGAAAGGTCAGACCTCTGCAAAAGTGTGAATATGGGTCTGAATTTACAGCCTCTTGGGGGAAATAAAAACAGCATTATTGGAGCAAGAAGGGTGCTGAGAATGAAAGATACTCTGGCCAGGGAGAGAAGGGCTGAAAAATAAATCTGCCAGGCTGGGAAACTGTATAGCATGTGGCTCTCATCCGCTCTGCTCTTTGCCTCATATACAAAGAGGCTGCAGAATTAGATTCCCTAATCCAAATACTTTAGGACTCATTCTCTAATTTCCCTTAGAAATTCATTAGTTGTTTTTTTTTTTTTTTTTTTAAATGACTGGTAATGCTGCTTGCATTTTTTGGTTATGGGAAGATTAAATGAAGGAAATCTTTGCCTAGAATAATCATCCTTACTTAACATAAATTCATTCCATTCCTCTGCAACTTTGAAAAAGAGCAGTTCTTCAGTCCCTGAAGCCACACTGAAGTAAAGCTCAACAGTTTTCTAGAATATTGCCATATGACTAGAAATATTCAGCACTGAGGAACTGATGCGGTGCAGGAATAAAAGGTTGTTTGTGAGCACTGGCTGCCACCAGCAATGCCACCAGTCAGACAACAATAAACTGATAACAACACTTTCTGAATGTCTTCCAAAGCTTGGCAGAGATGCTTGCTTAATGTTTCTTATGCTTAAGCTCTTGAAAGTTTACCAGAGAAACGTTGCTTTACTGATGTGCAAGTGTCTTCCACACAAGCATGCATCTATAGCAGGAGGAAACCTGACACTGAATACAACAAAATACTAATATTTAATATGTGCAGATTAAGTGCAAATGCTTGGGTACGTGTTTCTGTTTTGCACTCCAGTTTCTCACCTGTAACACATAAGTAACTTGAGCCCTGAGTTGGACTTATGCTCCAGGTTGCTCTGCAAATTTTAATTATTTCTCAGTGTCAGTAAGATAAGATCATGATGCCTGCTCTTCTTTCCTTCCTTTCCTTCCTTTCCTCCCTTTCCTCCCTTTCCTCCCCTCCCTCCTCCCCCCTCCTCCCTTTCGTTCCTTCCTTTCCCCCCTTTCCTTCCTTCCTCCCCCTCCCTCCCTCTCTTCCCCTCTCTCCCCATTCTCCCCTCCCTTCCCTTCCCTTCCCTTCCCTTCCCTTCCCTTCCCTTCCCTTCCCTTCCCTTCCCTTCCCTTCCCTTCCCTTGTATATTCCCTTATATGTTCCCTTCCCTATTCTTCCTTCCCAGTACTACAGTTTTAATTTTAATTCAGAGCTCAGAGACTTCTTGTTTCTATGCAGTGCTTCAGCAAAAAACTCAATGCAATTCTCCACACAGTGTTGCTGATGCTGCTGATGCCTTTATGTCTTAAACTACAGCATTTCTGTTTGTTCAGGTTGGATATTAGGAAAAATTTCATCTCCAAAAGAGTGGTAAGTCTCTGGTACTGTCTGCCAAAGGAAGTGATGGAGTCACTGTCCCTGGAGGCATTCAAGAAACGTGTAGATGTGGCACTGAGGGACATGGTCAGTGGGCATGAGGGGATGGGTTGGTAGTTGGGCTAGGTGGTCTTAGTGGCCTTTTCCAACTGTAATGGTTCTATGATCTTATTATCTGAACACTCCAGGCCCCCCAGAATCGTGTTCATGAAAATTAAAAGAAAATATATGGAGGTAGACCAGAACAAATTCCTATAATGTGCTTGAACCTGGATGTCTTGAAGTAAAAACCCACTGTAGTCAATAAGCCCCAACACTGTACCGTCATGGGCAAAACTATACTTCTTAAAATGTTGCATTAAAATGGAGAATGAAATTCTGGCCCTGTAGTGTCAGCAATAAAGCTCTTCTTGTTTTAGCTGTTTGTCTTACTCCATATGTACGTAGATCTACCTTATCCTCTATGGTATTTCCAGCCTACATGCAGTTCAGCACACACACAGTAAATCGGATTTGATGTGGCTGCCAGTCTGTTAGCACTGCCTGGAAAACCCAGCTGGACATGGGAGATACTAAAAATCTGCCAAGACACAATTTCTGAATAGAAGAGGAGGTGCTGGGGATGCCTTGAAGTATAGTATGTATTCCTAAGCTGCCTGTTTTTGTCTTTGTAGAGAGCCTCCCACCTTGGACCTACTTAAGGCTTACACCCAGTTTCAGAATAATGCTTTTTTGGAAGTAATGGCAGAAATGTGATGTATTGTAAAATGCCTATATGTGTACTGTTAAGCAAACAATCCCCCGATTCCAGAAAGTCCTCAATCCTGCTAAAATGTGGAGTGAGCTGCATCAGACCTGCCTGATCAGAAGGACACTCCTCCTGGGTTTCTGTGCTTTGTTGGAATTATCCAAAATTAATAAGCAGCATTACCCAAATCCAAAATCCAGGAGAAAAAAGGTAAAGTAATTCCTTGTTCTACCTGATCAGCAAACAGGCAGGGACAGGCATAGCTGCTGAGGGAACAAAGGTGTACCCATGAGGGACCTTGGCTTTGCACTCACTGCTCTGAGGTCTGACTCCTATGCCTGGGGGACCTGTGAGCACTGCGGTCACGCAGGGCTGCTCCAGAAACAGAAGGAGAAAGGGACCATAAGCAGCAGAAGCAGGAAAAGTTTGCTTTCTCCATCTGTTTTTTATTGAAAGAGCTATTACTGTGAGTAAAGTCAGCTGAGACATCCCAAGTCATTGCAGCCTGAATATTTAAGCTAGGCTATAAATACCTGATTTTACTTTTTTTTTTTTTTCTTTAATGGTGATTATTATTTATGCTTTCTTCCTCTTTACCCTCCTTTGATTTAGAAGCACTAGGAGGTTTGTATCACTTCAGCATGTCAGTTGGAAGCAGCCATCAGCCCCAGTGCAGGTAGCTCCTCGTGGCTTAGGTATTCAGGATTGCACTGTCCATCTCCACTCTGCGCTGTGACCCCAGGTGGCTCTGGTTTGACTTCGGGTCAAACTTATTATATACTATTCACTATCCCAATAAACAAGTAGCGTGTTGTCACATTTGGAGTGCTGCGTATTTTTCTAGTAATTATGCCTTATTATATATTTACCATTCAGAAAATGCAGGTGTAGGCTGTTGAACTGGGGCCAATAAGAATTCGCCAAACTGGCAGCAATTCCTCAGTGAGTCATGTTTCACTGTCTGTTGGTTTTATAACTGTTTTCACTACTAATTTAGCTCTGCGATGCAATATGCAATTAGTCCTATTATGGAAGCAGCTGTATTCAGTTTTACAATGGCACTTTCCCCTTTGGCTTGTACCAGAGCCTGTTGTGGTTCTGCTGATTTGATGACTGAAGTTGTAAAGTGGTATCTGGATGAGCCACAGCGAGCCATGAGCCTCATGCAAATATGATTCTTGCTTATACACCACTGCTCTAATGCTATTTCTTACAGCCCAATTAGAAATGCGGTCACAGAGAAAGCTGTTTCTTGCTACAGTAAGTAGTATTGTCATGCAGCGATTTGTTGCCACACTGGTATCACCTCTGGAGTCTTGCAGCTTATTATAAATAACATTTGTCAGGCAGAATGTGCAAGCAATAAGCTTCTGCTTGGAAATTAACTCTTGCAGGCAAAAAAAATCAGTTCCTGGGCTACAGTGCAGTTCTGAGGCTGAAAAGGGACCAGAAGAGAATGGCCCTTGAGCCACCAGCTCCATTATTGCCTATGCCCAGCACTTAAAGGAAGAACACTGGCAAGCCCGTGTCTCCAAATCTGTGACAACTGAACAGCAGAGAAGTAAATACAAATATCAGTCATACTAGCTAGCTGTCCTTACTGTCAATGAGGAAGTGAGGCAAATCCAGTACATATTGTGCATTAGTTTAATCCATATTAAAGCAACTCTATTAAAAGAGCAGGGTCTTGAGAAATTGCTGAGAACATTCACTGCATTTTTCTACTATGTTATTACCCATTTTCACACCCCTACATGTGTAATGGTTTTGTTGCGTGTCACACAAAATGGTAATTTGGTTGTGAAAAAATGAGAAATCATGACATTTCACATGTGTTTTCAGTAAAGCAATAATTTTCCTTGTAGCGGGCCCCAGTTTTCTTCCTCAGAAATAGGGCTATTTACAATGAAAACGTTCCTGTTGTGGTGGAGTAATGACACGAAGAAAGGAACCAGGCTGAACACCGTGCAGAAAAGTTTAAATGTCTACATTTCAAGTGCTTTGAATTTCAGGTGAGCGTGTTGCAGCCTCTCAAACACTGCCCTGCTGACTGGAGCACACTGGCAAAGGAGCTGGCCCCAACTGAGCCTGTCCACCTGCTAGGATTGTTCCTGACCACTGTTGCCTGCAGTTATCATTCTGGTCAGACTATTATAGTAGAAACTATTTTCCAGGAACTTTTCATGATGAGAAACAAAGGAGCTCTCTGCTCTGCAGAGAATAGCCATTTGGGAGAGCTGGACCAGCTGAGAGTTGGTCGTTTGCCCAGAGCTTATCATTTTCTATCCAGAGGCTGGCTTTATGCTAGAGTAAACAGCTGGAGCTACGCACCATATTTCATCCAAAGCATGTAAAACAATAATGAACTTTATGGTTCTATAAAGATTTGCAAAATTATTCCCAGGTCTAAAGTTTAATTGTTTAATGTCACCAAATGACTTTGCAATAACTGAGCACAGTGGAGTGGCAGAAGTTAATCACTTGACTGAAGTGAATTAAGATTTTCTAAAGCTACATTTATCACTGTAATTTCAGGCTAATTTCATTTTCCATTCATAAAATATGATTTCAGTTTCTGTATCTCTATGAGCTGTGGAAAAGGAACGTGCCTGTTTTATAAAACATGTTTTTGTCAAACAATGTCAGAGGTGATGTAGATACTGATAACAGGAAAAGGCTAAGCTTATCTTGGCATCTTCAACTCGCATTGCACATGCCTTAGCACTGAAGTCCATGTGCTGTTGAAGGCTTCTCTTTTGAACTTCAATGGGCCAGATTTTCAGCATTAGATTTGATTTATCTGTTTTTCCAGGCCTCCTGTCAGGAGGCAAACACAACACCAGCCATGCTGGAAGCTGGAGCCAGTTGGGACGGCATTGCTCAAAGCCAAGCCGGTGAGCCAAAAGAGCTGTCCCCAAGGGCTGTCCACCCTCTGGTCCTTCAGACACCAGAGCAGGACGAATGAGGCACGACTGGCTCACTGTCCTACTCAGATGTATCACACACCCAACGCTTGCCTATCAGGACAGGGAGTTCAGCTGGGTCCTGGTCTGCCTGAAGGCCTTAAGGAGAGTCTCCCAGAGCCAGGGTGAAGCTGTCAGGTGGACTAGAAGGAAGAATACTCATGCCCTTCTCAAACATGCCTCAAGTTCACCATCAACATCGTTAGCTGCAGGTGGTCACACAGTGTCTGGCAACTTGGTAAATTGTGGCTTTTGACACCTTTTCTTTGGACAAATGCATGAAGAATGAATGAATTAAAAATTTCTCCAAGAGTGAACTGTACCAAATTCTGGACCAAAATCTGTAAAACACTGAGCCCTCTCCTCAGCTTTTGATGTGACTGAGCACTTAGCCTCCAGTCTTTTTCACCTTGCAGCGCTGATGTACAAATAGACAAAGCTGCCCATGATGACAACATCTCCGCAAAGTTTCCCAGACATCCAACATGTCAGCTAAAACTGGGACCCATATCAATGTGGCTATTTGGCGTTTTTGTAACTTATATGGAAATTTGGCCACCTTCTACCACCATTTTCTTTCTCTTTCTCTCTCCCTCTTGCATATTCCCCTTTCCCGTGAAGGAGGCAAAATATACTACTTACTGTTTTTCATTAGTAACAAAGATCCAAATGGTTAGTTCTGCTATGGTCGCACCCACACAACAGCTTGCACACTCCCACTAAACAGAGTATGTACTCGGGCTGTGGACACACATGCTGTCCTGGTCTGAAATCACTTCCAAGTTAGGTCATTGCTGCCTGCTTGTTTCCCCTGCTTTCTCTCCTTCACATTTTATTGGTTTGTTAGAAATTAGCTACAAAACAAGCCTAGTTTTAGTGTCTTTTGCATTCATTTGTTCCAACTGTTGTACCCCCCTGAACTCTTCCTCTCATAAAAGTATAATTTATTCCCACACATGGCAGGCATGCTCATGAATTATTTATATTGCTTTGATAACTTATACTTTGAAAATAATGAAGGAAGCAAATGTTTCCAGTGTAGGAGTCATAACAAGCAAGAAATCCAGCCAAGCTGCTGGGCAAGAAGGTGCTAAAATGCCCCAAGTTTAAAAAAACCATAACTTTTCAATGTCCAAAGAAACATCAAAAGTGTCATTCAAAGCAATCACCTGCCCTCAGAAACAGCGCTGTTCAGCGCAAATTAGGAGCCAAAGTCTTGCAATGACCAAAGAGGCTCTCATTTCCCCAGTTTGCATCCTGTACATGGGAAAAAATTTTGGCAGACTGAGGGTCGAATACATGTACAGCTGGCCCATATATTGCATCTGACACATGTCCTGGACAAAGGTTGTGTGGGATAAACCAATGACAATTTTCCCACCTATTTGCACACAGTGAGAAACTACCACTTCCCCTTACACATTAAAAAGACTGAGGTCTGCTGAGAAGAAAATTGACTACATAACCCAGGGGAAAACCACTATGAGATACAGTTTCTGTGGTGCTTTGGTCTTACACTGCGCTGAGAAAAAGAGTTAGGCTCTGCTTTTGCTTCCTGAACACAGTCCACACCACAAAGCAGGGGATGCAATATCTAGTGAAGTAGTTCATTTAGGCAGAAATTTGCTAAGAGCCTGAGAAAATCATTCAATCATTTTCAAGTGTTAAACAAAAAAAGAAATGAGCAGGAGAGGATATGCTATCTCAGCAAAGGGGCAAGGAATGTAACAAAGTAATGACTTGTTTTACACAGACTTCAAGTTTTTGCAGAAGTGGTAGGAAGAAAAGCTTCATGAAGACGTTCTAACATTAGCAGCTCCGAGTGCAAGGAGTCAGCCATTTACCCCGTATACCGTCTGCTTTAAGCAAGGCAATCTGCCTATGGGCCAATATTCACGGCAGAAGGGGCCATGAGGCCTAGCATCACATACTGCCTGACGGAACATCTCATGTGACACTTTTGTCACCAGGGCTACTGAGCTAGATTAGATAAGTACGGATGTATGTTCTGTGGGTTGTCATAGCAACGAGGAACTAGGCAGGTGGAAAATGGCTCCCTTCTATCTTCCCCAGACTGCATGGGGCTGTTTGGGATGGAGCGGGGGCTCAAGGCCTTGAGGCCTGGCACGTGAAGCCTGGAAGATGGCCCTGCCTGCAGGATCCTGTGCCTGGGCAGCTCTGAATCCCAAGACCCAGAGGCCCTCCAGTCTCTTTTTCCTTTTCCTCAATAGGTTTAAATTTGGCATTTCTCTGCTTTGCAATGGATGTGCAAGAAGGAAAAGCACTGAAATACATCAAGAAACTGATAATTCTAAGGTTTCAGCTGTAATTCAGTATGGTTCTTAAATGTGATAGAAAAAAAAAGTTACCTAAATATTCTAAAAGTTATAATCCAATGAGGATTTGCAGTCTCTATGCTTTATTCACTAGGCTGCACAAAAATAAAAAGAAACTCCATTCAAAATGAAGATTCCTAGTTAGAGATTTTACTTGTTCCCTTGGAACATTTTGACATTTTCTTTTTGCTGTCCTGCAGAAAAGTTATTTGAGACTTAGCCTGGTCTCCCACCAGAGCCAGCGAGAACCACCAAGCACTGTTTTTCCTGGAGCCGAGTGACATAATGCTCAGCTGCACTTCGTAGGCAGGCCATATTGCCCAAAGACCATCAGTCTTTTACTTGTTCTGTATTGATTTGACAGATTGTCTGTCCCAACTTACTCCTTTCTCCTTACACGTTTTCCAGAGCCAAATACTATATTGAACAGGTTTTTGTGCTGTTTAAAAGATTGTATTTTTCCACAGAAATCGGTTCCTCCCAATTTTAAAACCCCTCTGCCAAAAAAACATCACCCAAATATCTTAATATCATGTTTCTTCCTGTTGTTGATTTTGGAAACTGTTGGATCCTTTGGCTGTAGTTCTGTACCCTCAAAGAAATCAGCTGGAGACAGAAAAACGTCAGCTCAAGTAGTTTAAGCCTGGCAAAATGATAAGCAAATAAAAACAGCCTGATTAAGGTTGAGAAGTCCAACAGTTGTGCAGCTGGATATCCAAACTAGATGTTCCACTCATCTAAAGGAAAAACTGATAAGAATTCTGGAAATAAACTTTATAAGCTTTTGCTAAAGTTAATGAAGAAAAACAGGAGGCCCACCTCTAAAGAAGGGAAAATCCAAGTTACAGGAAAGGGAAATAGGTGCGGAACAAACTCTTCAGTTGTGTAGTTGCATCACTTTGGAGGTGTTCAAAATAAGGCTGATACAAAAGGTCACTATAACTGTTCCTTACCAGGGTTTGGACTAGGTGACCTGAAAGGTCTTTGCCAAAGCTATTATCATTGGTACTGTGATACCTTTATAAGACAGCTTTTGTACTCCAATAACTCAAAAATTGATGTTCTTTTTAGAATGACATTTCACAGCCTGTAAATCCTAAAATGGACTAATGGCTTTGACTTTTTGGGGTAGAATATTGGTCTTGAAAGTAAAGGACTAGCTTGTGCTCAAAACTTTTGAGCCTTTATTTGTTGGGTGAGAAATGGCTCACACACTTCCCCTATCGATAATGATGGTTCAGAAGATGTCATTAAAGTTGAGAAGGTCAACAGTCTGTGAACCACAATTTAAGTAAATGGGCTTTGAGAGAAAGCCTTTGAGCCAGCCCATACCGTGGTGGTCTGACATTAACTAGATAGATATATTTCTTTGGATATTCAAGGGATATTCAGATGTTTTCTTACAGACAAACTTGAACTCATCTTATGGATTATGGTATTTTTACAAGTTGTTTGCTGTTGTTGTTGTTTTTTGAATGGAGGCTAATATTCACATAGACTGTTTCTTGGCTTGAAAGGGGATGATTCTTTCTGCACAGAAGAGAACCAAAAAAGATAAGAGATGGTAAAAGTAAATGTGATTGCAATTTCTCAATGTTGCTTCTCCCTCTACTGCTACAGGCTCTAATGTTGGTTTTAATTACATTTAAGACCAACCCCAGGGCAGCTCTAATGTACATCACTTGAGACAGCTCCTGAGTCTTACCCAGCAAGTCCCTTAGCAGTTTCTCAGTGCTATTTCTTGAACACCTGAGAAAACGAAGAGTTTTCTCAATCATCATGTAGGTTGTATCAGAATAACGATCTTTTTTCTTGTCATTACAAGTGATCAAATAAAGACAAGTTTGTTTGATACCAGTTTGTATACAGATTGTAAAAAATAAGACAAGTTAAAAGAAAAAACAGGTGTGGGTTTAGTGTGCACACTGTGCTTCAGCAGCAGCAAAACAGAGCCCCATGCAGCTCATGGTGGCATATGGCCCAGAGCAAATAGCAGCTGTACAAAAATTGTGTGTATTTTTTATACAGTTCCTTTGACCTGAATATTTGTCTTGTGGAATTTCAGACAGAATCAAAAGCTGTATTTGCTGTCAAGGTAGGCATACCACGCGTACCCAAGTACCTAATCCTGCATTCCTTGTGCATTCCAGGCACCCACAAAGTCAATGAGAATTTGAGATGCAGAATGAATACAGGGCCAGGCGCATCATTTGAATATTTTAAGGAATGTTCTTGGATTTTTACAGTTGATGTCATGTTTTCTACCCCATCAATATGGATTAACAATGGTCCAGAGCAGCAGGAACTTATTTCTTATTCATATATGCTAATTGCATGGTGCTGGATAGCAGCGATTTCTTCCTAAACTTAAAGTTTGTGTGGGGATTTTTTTTTTTTCAGCTATCAGAATAGAGAAAGGATGTGACTATGAAGCAGAGAAGTGAAGAGGATTTAACACAAACACTGAAATATTCCATACCTCTAAACATGTACCCCATACTTTAAAAAGACCTTATACAATTCACATGGATATAATCCATCCTTCCTTAATCTGAACCCCAGCTGACTTTGAGGTAAGACTGTAAATCCTATAGTATATTTTTCTTTATTGTTTCAATATGTTATTTCATTTTTTGAAATCTCTGTGGAGGTAATTCATTAATAGTTTCCTAGTTTCGTACCACCACAGTATCCAGTATCGTAGAACAATGCATGAAGTAGTACAACCACTTGGTGTGTGAGACAGAAGCGTATAAAAAACATGTCTTATCCTCTTAATAACAATTCTAGATCTAGTGTTTCATATTAAAATACGTTTATTTTGCAGAAGACCTGGTTCAAAGGTAACCAGTCTTTTCAGTAAAAGATGGTATAGTGTGAAATGCCAGTCCTTCATTTCTGCTAGTCTTGGCTGGGTTCTGATGTGCTGGATAGGACTGCTAGCTCTGGTGCAAATATTTTTGCTGATATTGTCTGGTTTTGAGAAAATAGATGGGAGTAGAGTTGTTTCAAATGGCATAGGCCTTCAGCAATGATGTTTTAAAAATTTTTGATTTCCTTATTTATCTGTTTCTATCCAGCTGATCTACAGACTTGACAAACGGAACTCAGGAGTCTGTGGACAGATGAGCATGGAACAGTGTTATTTATGTTTTCAGATAATGCACACAACAAATGTGTTTTTCTCTCCTAGTTACCAATGCCAACTAGAAACATCTATCATCATTTTATAGGTCATCACATCATCATATGGATATAGAATCTGTTTTTCACAAGCTCTTTGATTAGATTACTAGTATTAGATTATGGGGGCTTTGCTGATGCTAAAAGCCTATTTACTTATAATTATGAAAATAGTGCCAGCAAGCTACGGCCTCTTTCCTCTCTTCCTCTGCATGCTCTGAATTCAAGGTGCTTTCTAGTCATCTGTTCATCTTTGAGTGCTGTTATATGACATCTATCGCCTTGGTGCCTAACCACCAGCATTCTCAGCAGACACTGGAAATTTGGCAGCAGCTGTAGCCTGTGGGTATTTCAGCTGTAAGCAGAGATTACTAAGAAGGTGATTGCATTCGGCTTGAAAATTCCCAATACATTTAAAGGCAGGCAGGGGATCTTGTTTTGAAAACCCAGTGAGACCATGGGGTCTGGGAAGAAATCCATCCTTCAGCTTCACCACAGCTCCGCCATGCTGCACTCAGCAGAGCAGTGGCTCAGTGACTGGGACACTCCAATCCCCTGCCTCATCCCAGTCCCTTTGGGAGGCAGCAGGAGCAGTGAGGTGGGCACCAACCAGAATTCTCCTGTATGCCTGGGAAATCTGCCACTGGAGGAAAATCCCCAGCAGGAGCCTGCCATGTATTGTCTGCTCATGTAGCGCACGGCATGACGTTGGCATAGGAATCAAAGCAGGGTAGAAGGTCTGTCATAATACGTGATTTTAAAACTAGAAAAACAAGGGGACCGATGCTTTTTTAGAATACGTTTTGCCTTATAGATAGAGACAAAGAGGAGGGGAGAAGACAGTGTTTAAAAGGAAGGGAATGTGTTTATCTCTCACATAAGAAACATCTCTTCGTATAACAACAAGGAGAATAATATTACCTTTGTGCTATGCTAAATAATCAGAGCAACAATTGCAAACACAATTGGACTTTCAAGCAAGAATGAGATGAGAATGCCAAGTCTACCACAGCAGCTCAACAGCACCAGCACCTGGTAACGCTGTCTCTTTCTGTTTGCAAATGAGCATTTGTCTATCTGTATGTAGAGCATTTATATCTAATCCTGTCTATTTGGACTGTAGATATTGCATTTCCCTAGAATTAAAGCAACTCCCCTTATCACTTCTGAGAGATTATTAGATGTGATTTTAAAAAATATCAAGCTTTTATAGTAAAACTCATTTTGACTTGACTGAGAGCTAAACTAGTTGAGGATCAGGCACATCTGAAAATCATATCCACCTTTTTGAAGACACAAAGTGCATTCTGTACTGATATAATAGTAGACCTCATTCCAAGTTTTTTACAAACAGTTGGAAGATAAGTTTCATACCATGCCTAAAATGCATGTATTTAGCATATTCAAGCAACAAAATAGTAATCCAGAGAAAACCAAACCTCCTTTCCCAACTCCTTGCTCTCTTTTGCCTTTACTCCATTCAGTCTGTCCAAGATAGTATGTCCAATGTCCTATTCTGTATCAAATATCTGTAGCTTCTTTTCCCTCCTTAGTCGTCATTTAGCCTCTTCTGACACCACCAGATCCATATGCTAAAAACCTTGTTCATTTTTCTCTCGTTCTTATCCTTTTGGTGCCTCCTTTTCTTTCAGGTTTTCATTCAGACCATGAAGCTCTTGCCCTTTGTCATGGGCAGAATATGCAGTCTTCTTTCATAATACAAATTCAAATATTGCTCTAGATCTCCGGATCCATTTCGGTGAATGGTGTGCTCTTTAAAAGCAACATTGTTAGTAAAGCATTTGTATATCTTGAGTGCAGATCTTTCAATTTAATATTAGGAAAAGCCCAGATAAATTGTTGGGAAAAGAATGCGAATTGCTTTGCTTACTTCACCTGCAAATATTTCAACTCAGAACACTGATATACAAAATATTATCATAGTTTTGTTTGCATCACATACAAAAGCATCTAAGTATTTCTGAAAGTCTAGGAGACTTGGGGACACGTGTCTTTTTTCTTCCTTGCCCAAGTGTCTGCATATTTGATATTTTGGAGGAAATAAAAGACATTCCCAGATCGGTTAAAAGAACATTTTGGCAGAGAATTCTTTTTTCCTTTTTTTCCCATGGAATTTTGAAGTTTGGTGTTTGTGGTGTTATATTTAATATTTAGTGAGTCTTTAGCACTTAAAACTTGTCAGCTGCCTTTCAAGTGTTTCTATTCACAGACATTCTTTGTGGTGCATCCTACAGGGGTACCTGGTATGACTTTGGGTTCTGAGAAGTCAACGCTGAGCACTCCTGATCTCTGCTCAGAGACGGAGCCATTTCTGTAATTTCTGGCAGGATAGGATGGCCTTGCTTCTGATTTACTATCTGTTTTTATAAAGGTTTGCAACTTGTTGGTGTTTCTACTGTATGGGCCTGAAGTCTCATCCTGTAGTCCTACTGGAGAACATGGCCTGGCAAGAGGGGTCTTCTGCTTCTGTCCTTTCTGTAAGGAAAACTTGATATGCACATAGGAAATCTTCCTATGCTACTTCTCAACAACACAGTGGCTTTGAAGGTATTTCCTAGAAGGAGCAGCCTAAAGAGAGAAAATAAAAATGATCAGGCTTCTTCTTGACCCCATGTGGGCCAATATGCCCAGACACATAAACTGTCTCCATTCCTCTGTTGTCAGTGCCTGTTTCTAGAGATGCTTTCATTGCAATTCAGAATTTTGCATCTCAAATACAAATGCCTCATGGTGGCCTTCCTTATGAACTACAGTAAACTCTGATCTTTTGAATATAAAACAGCTTTATGAAGCAGGGAAGAGTCTGAAGCCGCTATCCATGGCAAAGCAACACTCCAACCCATAATGGGAACAAAGGACATGATATGTTCCTCCGTGTCTGTTCATGGCAGAAAGAATGACAGGAGGGCTATCAACCTCTGCTTCTCCTCGGGAGGTTCAGTGTGTGGGAGGGGGCATTTTCTGCCAAGTTTAATCTGTCAGGTAAGGAATTGGTGATGACCTTCAGTTTCTGAAAGATCCTCTGAACACCTGTTACTCCTTGGAAACAACCTCACCACCCACTCCTTTAAGAAAAAATTAAAATGTTGTTGGTTTTTTTTTTGGATCCAGATGATTGCTTGACTCTTCCTTTTTACATTTACATCCACAGGCAAGCCAGCCAGCCCCGAATATAATTTTATCAAATTTTTACACTTTCATTTTTAGACACAAATCCTTTGACGATCTCAGTAGGGTTCTACATGAAGGAAAAGGTCCATTCATGGTAGGCTAATCATAAGAAAAGAGACCTAACTTTGAAGCTAACTATGAAAATACATCACCTCCATCTCAATATAGTGTTGGATGGTTGGTGAAGCTTTGAAAGCAAGTTTTGTGGAATGTCAGGACTAGATTTTCAAATAATGACTCTCCATCTCCAGCTGACATCAGCTGGAATTCCTTGTTCTTGAGAATTCCGGAAAGTAGAGCTTTTATACCTTGCTTTACACATCACACATTTTAGAATTCTTTCCCTGGGAAGCTGTGTGTTTTCCATAAAAAAGAAAAGAAACTCTACTGCAACTTTTACTCAATTTCAATATTTGTAAAAAAAAAAAATTGACTTAGTCTTTCTTCTCCAAATAACCAAGTTAAGGTTTGCAGCCAAAGTTTGACATCTCTAGTTTAATATAGTCAAAGTGCACAAGAAAACTTGCACATAATTTAGACATCGAAAGCACTTGTTTAAAAAGGAAGAGCAGGTTTAATTGAGCATACAGCCATGTCAACTTGTCACTCCTGGAGCAGGCAGTGTCGGCAGACTGGGGCTGTAGATGTCTGACTAAATCCTGAATTTTCAGGGGAAAGGGACTAATCCAGCATTTTTCTGACACCTAATGACCCAGTGGAAAATGGAGGACACTTGGGATTCACAGTATGTTCAAGCCTGGGGAGGCATGAGAGCAGAAATGGTAAAACTTTATCCCTTTGTTTTCTTCAAACTGGAAAGTATTGGCTTAGCTGAATATAGTGAAGAGAAAGAACCTCAACACAGTATCTTGACTTTTGTCAGAACTATGCATTTGGATTTCTGCAGGCTGATTCTTTGTGGGGGTCATAGTTAACCTGGAAGCAATGGTTTCCACAGTGCTAAAGAAATCCAGCTGAGCAGGACTGGCTGAAGAAGTCAGAGCCTCATTGGTTAAAAGGCAAGGATCAGAAACACTTGTCAAACACGGTACATGTCTTGGATGAATGAAGAGGGGATACTGGATTTCACATCAACTCCCACTAGTACACTCCGAGGGATGTAAAGGGTAGAGCATAGCCCTGCCAAAAAGACTTGGGAGGAGCGGTGGATGGCAGCTGGACATGAGCCAGCAGCATGTCCTCACATCCCAGAAAGCCAGCTGTATCCTGGGCTGCATCAAAAGAAATGTGTCCAGCAGGTCAGGGAGGTGATCCTGCCCTCTGCTCTGTACTATGAGGCCTCACCTAGAGTACTGTGTCCAGACGTGGAGTCCTCAGTACAGGAGAGACATGGACCTGTTTGAGTACAGAAGAGGATCACAGAAATGATCCAAGGGATGAAACACCTCTCCTAGAAGGACAGGCTGAAGGAGCTGTGGCTGTTCAGCCTGGAGAAGAGAAGGCTCTGGGGAGACCTGAGAGTAGCCTTTCAATGTCTAAAGGGGGGCTGTAAGAAAGAAGGGAACAGACTCTTTAGCAGAGTCTGTTTTAATAGAACAAAGGGAAATGGTTTTAAGCTAAAAGAGGGGAGACAGACTGGATGTAAGGAAGAAGATTTTTTACAATAAGGGTGGTTGCCCAGAGAGGTGGTGGATGCCCTGTCTCTGGAGAAAGTCAAGGTCAGGCTGAACGGGGCTCTGAGCACCTGATCAAGCTGTAGGTGTCCCTGCTACTTGCAGGGGAGTTGAAGCAGATGACCTTTAATGGTCCCTTCCAATTCAAACAATGCCATGATTCTATGATTTGGTGATGATTTAATGAATATCTAAAACGGTGTAATGTACTTGTCAACATAATTGCATGATTGTATGATGATCCCGTTAAGCATAACAATTTATTTTTCCACTTTTTTTGTTGTTGTTTTTTTGGATACTTTTGGATTGTATCTTTCAGCAGTTATATGTGAATTACAAAGGAAAGAAACAGGTAAGAAAAATTATAATTCAAATACGATCATGAACTGGCTTTTTAGACATAAGCAGCTATGATAGTTTTACTCCTTCCTCATATCTCTTTATATACTAGGCTTCATAATGGTAACAGCAAAAGGAAGAGAAGTACATAGTCTCAGGAGAACTATGTGCATTTCTCAAAGAATCATGCAATACAGATGGTTGATCTTAGAGCCATAGCTGTTAGATTTAAAAAAAAAAACTGGGACGTCGTGGTCGTCCTGTAGTGAAAAACCAGCTAGACGAGAAAAGAAGAGCAATGAAGAGCCGCAGAGAAGTGGGATGGTTTGCTAAGATTGCTCAGTTTAAGTCTGTAGCAGAGCTGGAAAGAGAACCAAAGAAATTTGACATTAAAACTTCACCTAGCAGGCGGTTACCTTCTGGCGCTCTTCCTCATCAACACATTTACAGCATACTTACAAATCTTTTGTCCAGGAGGTACCCTATTCTCCAGTTCCTTGTGATACAGCTGCAGCTACTGAAGGTAACCATTGCTTCTTTTCTGTAGAAGGCTCTGACTTGCCTTTTTCAGTCATTTCTGAAGAGTCATATGCCATATGGGAGCACCTTTCCCTAAAAAGGGACAGCTTAGGTTTATCACACTCTGTGTTTCTGCCGCAGCAGCCAATGCATACTCTCTGAGCACCCCAGCTATGAGCTCCAGCATCCCCAGGGACAGCAGCAGTCTTGCAGAGAATTGGTGGCAGTCCCAGGGCCCTGCCCTGCTCCCAGCCTGGAAGACTCCTGGAGCTGCAAAATAGCCCTACCAAGGGCCCGCAGGGCAACCTTCTGAGACTGGAGCCTCCATCCACTGTGGTGATATCCCAAAGCATTTGAGGCCTAACAAGCACTGCATGCTTACGAGGATACAACCTTAATACCAGCAAGCAGCAAGTCACTGGGAGGGCTGCACGTCGGTGTGAATGCTTGCATGGTGTATTGCAAATACACAAGATATGGCATACCACCAGCAAAAATGAGTTAACTTGGAAATCCCACCTAGGTTGGGCTTTTCTTGGTTCTACTAAAGCATTTATATATCTTTAAATACAATCACAAAATAACACACTAGTAGTTTTACTGTCAAATAAATGCCTTGTAAACACAAGGATTTCTTACCACCATCACCACTCCATTTATCTTTTGCTTAAATCCTTCCTCTCCAGAAATAAAGCAAATCAAGCCTCTGGGGCCTGTTTATGTAATGGGGATTTATGTCATTTCAAGACAAATGGCATTTGCTAAGTTTCAGGGAAACACCTGTATTAATTGTATTTCCTGCTCATGTGTTGCTTTTGTTTGCAATAAAAGAATTCATCTCAGGTGAGTTAACCTTGCTTTTAGAGAGGGCACCTGCAGTTATCTTAGTGCTTATTGTAAATCAAAACATGTTGAGCCTTTAAAGCAGTGAAATAAAGAGGTGCTGACAAGAGGGTATGCCAATAGGATTAGGAGCTTTTCTCACCGCTTGTATTATCAGGATGGAGAATTGAGTCATGTTAAATTACAGGGGGAAGAGATATTCCCAGAAATTCCACAGATCAGAGATTGACTCTCTCCTTCAGTAAGCCTATGGATAGGAGGGGCATTCTGTGCTTGGTGAGATTAAGAAGGAGAAAAAAAAAAGAAGAAGAGAAAAAGACACCTCCCTTTTAGCCTTAGGCGTCTATAATTGACCAAGATTTTTCTGCTTGTGATTTGATCCATCCAAACCCTGTTAGAGGCACTTGCCCCCAACTGAGACCAAGGCTGAGGTGAATGAGAATTAGGTGACTCACTCATATGTACTATACGTGCATTCACATCTATTAGGATAAATGACATGTCATTCAATTTAAGCACAGGCAACTGGAGATTGTCATATTTTGAAAATGACAACTGTTATTTATTTATTGAGAATATTTATACAGGTTTTTCCTAGGTATGGAGAATGCATTTTTCAGCAGCTGCTGAGACATGGGTGAATCAAGCGACTGCACAAAAACCAGAGAGGCAGAGAAACAAAGCTGATTTGTACCGGCCACAAGGCTGGGTCAGCAGAGCTGAATGGTGCTAAGCCACCAGAGTCATTAAGCTAACACTGTTCTGTGGTCATTTTAAAAGGACTGATCATGATGCTCTGACCCCTGCTATATTAACACAGTATTGCAGAAAGCAGTATGTTAGGTAGCAGCAGGCAACTGTGATCTAGCCCAGTTTTTAAGAATGGAAAAACTGGAACTAATCTGATGCTGATTTCTCAGATTTGGAGGCTAGGAGGAGATGGGAAGGTGAGGCTCACCTTCCCCTGCCCTCACCCCAAAGCATCCTCCGCCCTACAGCAAGGCTGTAGGCTTCCTCCTTACCATTCCAGTTTAGATCAGGGTCATCTTTGTCTACCTCCTTTGCTGGTCTGGGAGCTATCGTTTTAGAAGAAACATTGTTAGTGCCTTTCAACAATACTACCAACAAAGTTCTATCTCATTCTTAAATGCAGGTTGTTCCTTAAATAGAAAGATAAGTAAGTAGGTAAGTAGACAGATGGATGGATATACAGACCAAGAGATGAAAAAGAAAAATAGATGTGATCATAAAGAAACGGCATTATCAAGGTGGATATGAGTTTCCCAGTCTTATACAGGTACAAAACAGAACTGTTACGTTTATGTCCAGTCTTCGGGATGCTAAATTATCACTGCAGCTCAATGGGATGCTCTCTAGAGTGGACACAAGGGACTCAGTTTAGTATTGATTTTTTTCTCCTAGATGTCTTTATTATATTTGCTTTCCAACAAATTTAACTTCTAATACATTTAATGCTTCTACATCTCAGAATTCTGTTTTCTTTTTTTTCTTTATTGATTGGAAATCTTTTGGGGTTTATTCCTCCGTAATTCTGATCTCCACACATTACACAGGAAGCTGGAGCACTCTGTACCTTTTGTAAGTTCTGCTAATACTTTACTTAACTTTTGTGTCTCATGGTTCCATTATGCAACGATACGATTTACTGTGCATCAAAAGATCGCAGTTGCCACAGTCATCATCTTGTCTGGTGATCTGAGTTAGCTCTGTGTATTTTCAGAAGACTTGAGAGAAAGGTATGATAGTAGCAAGAACTGCTGAGTGCCCTCAAATAGGAGCCAAGGCCGATCAGCTGTTTGGAGGAAGAAATCAAGCATTTACCTTGCAGCGTTAAACACGCTCTCCCCACTGAGAAGGCTGCCACCAAAGCACTGAGGCCGAAATTTTGTGCTGTGTGTTGACTGAAGTTAACTATCCGTACAAATAACCTATGCTTCTATAACTCTCGCTAAGTCAAAGATGTGGACCCTCTGAAAATGAGTCAGGAGTTGTATGACCGAAGGTGCCCCTGGAAAGGCTGCCTGGCTTTTAAACATTGCCCTGTCTGTTTTCATGCTTTACATAACTAATTTTCCTGAGGATGTACTTTGCTGGGTTTGGCACCAAAACAGATAAGAAAAAACAAACCCAAGACAAGGGAGTGATTGAACTCCAGCAAACCTGTTTTGTTTTCTCATATGTTTTTTCCAACCAAATACTTCAGAGAATGATTGAAGAGAGGATGAAAAAACAAGTAGCTGGATGATCAAATTTTATTTCTAAACAGGAGCAAACCACAGGTAGTGAGAAGGCAGCTCTGCTCCAGCTCACCAGGCACAGAAGGAGCTGTGAAGGAGTCAGCTATGTGGCAAGGACAGAGCTGCGAGCCAGCATAGTCTCTCCCACGTCAGGTCCCTCAGCACGTGGCATGGTACAAAATCAGGGCAATACACAACTCCTCTCACGTGAATAACCTGCTCTTCTGGCTGGATTTGCAGGTTTTTTGAATAACCTGCTCTTCTGGCAGGATTTGCAGAATTTCTAATATTTTTCCAAACCAACTAGAACAATTTCTTTCCTTCGGTGGAAAAGATGTAGCTGAGATCTAGGTAGTTTCACTCCACCTAAAGTGAGGTATTTCTCAATATGTGGGAAGGTATTTTTAGCCAAATTATGAAAATTAATGACTTTCATTGATTAAACCCTTCAAGGGGCATTTTATTTCAGAAGGTAAGAGCATTTCCTAGAGGGAAAGCCCCGTCAGGTTTGGCTTTTCTAAATGGTTCTCTCTAGAGTTACAGCAGGGAGGGAGGCTAAAATTAATCTGAAACTACAAAGATTTTCCTTCCCCTGACACTATGTTTTCCAGGGAATACACACACACAGCAGGACCTGTTGGCTGCATCCCTTTGGACCAACAAAGAAATCCATGGAGGCCGTGTGCCTGCACACTTTGGGGAAACAGCAGCAGAGTGGAGCTTGTCATGCTGTTTCCAAAGGTTTAAGTAAGGATATTGCAATTTGTTAATGGAGTTAATGTGAAAATGGTGGAAGTGGACTGATAAATGTTACCACAGAGACACTTTCCAATCTCTGTGTTAATTGTGGGGCTAGCAGAAGTTATGTAGACTGTTAAAAAATCCATTAAGTTCAATTACTTGCAACATTTACTGAAGAATTTACTGAAGATCAGCATCCTAAAATTATAATTTATCAGCAAACTCAGAAATGCCAATTGCAACAGCAAAGCTGTTTCCGCTGAAGCAGGAGCCTCATTCACCAAGTGTAAGGGGCACTTACCAACGTGAACTCCAATTCCTTGTCCCATCCCTCATGTTTTTCTTCTTCATTAAACCCAATCATTGCCTTTTTTCAAGGGATACACTGTTGCTGGCCAAGGAAGGGATGCCATTTCACCAGCTCGTTGTAAACTGTGTATTTCCTCTCTGATGTCCAAAAGTCACACACAGTCTAGTCTGTCTCAGATGTTGTGCTCAAAAGAAAAGTTAAATTTGTGGAAATCCTTTCAAGACTGAGTGTTTGAATCTTTTGTATAGTCTTAAAGCAATAATTGATGAAATGACTCTTAACGAATTACAGAATTGCCAAGGTTGGAAAAGACCTCCAAGATCACCTAGTCCAACCATCCACCTATCACCAATATTTCCCCACTAGGCCACATCCCTCAGTGCAACCTTAAACATTTCTTGAACACCTCCAGGGATGGCGACTGCACCACCTCCCTGGGCAGCCTGTTCCAGTGCCTCACCACTCTTTCAGAAAAGAAATTTTTCCTAACATCCAACCTGAATCCCCCCCTGACATGCCAGATATGAATGTCTCAGGAAGCCATTCAAATTTAGCATCATTGCAGGAAATTTTTTTGCCTTACCAGGAGGCTGAGGAATATCTATTTGCTAGAATCCTGGAAAATCTATCATTATTTTATTCTATTGTAAACAATGTTTGAACACGAACATACTTCTAAAAGTCATTAATTTCTCAGCAATTCACAACATTTGTTGTTCAGGCCATAAACAATACTCCATCCCAAATAAACTCAAAAAAATCTTAAAAGTTGAACTTCCTCTTATCCTTAGCCGAGTTGCCTGGGTATTAAAATCCTCCCGTCCTACCTGTGTCTTTGTGATGTGATTACCTTAGCACCACCCAACCGTGATAATATCACGTGTCAATAATATTTAATCATCAGAGAAGATAGATAGACAAAGTTTGTGTTCACAAAGTTCTGTCTAAAAAAGAACAAAACCCCACGTATTAAAGCACTCCTTAATAAAAAATTACACGTATGACATACACAGCATCTTCTATAAAGACTTGCTCTGATCTCTCCATAGATCCTTTAGTAAAATCTATACCTTGGCTAATTAAAGACTTTATCAGCAGCATCCTAGGTGGGAGTCCGTCAGGAGAACAGATGATCTTAAAACCTGATGCTCAGCACAAAGCCACCACCTGTCAATATTTCAATTACTGCCCTCCCCACCCGATCACACTTCAATTGTTTTCCAATAATTATTATAATCATACACCACAAGGGCAACTGGTTGTTTCGGGCTTTTAGGTGAGAGGCAAAGAAGAAAAAAGCACCCGCCCTGCCGTTTGTACACCTATTTCCTCAGGGCAGCTCCTTATTTCAGCAGCTGCTGGTGAGGTACAAATCAGCCTCAGAGCCCAGCCTGGATGGCATGCATGATTTCTGTTTTTTTTTGTTGGTGTTGTTGTTGGTCTTAATTTGAGTCCTGCACATGACCAGCCGCTTTCCCTACTGGAAATAATTTCTCTAAATTAAAGGTTGCTGCAGTGTTTCAAGCCTGTCAAAGATCTCTTGTTGGACAGGCTCCTTTAAAAAAAAAAAAAAAATAGGCAGAGTCTCAAATCTTAGCTCTGAGAGCCAGATTTCACTTGATGAAAGGATTGGAAAATCCTTTTCCTATCAGGATAATTTTCTGTTAGATTTCACGAGAAGAAAAGATTTCAGTTTAGTTTTCATTTGAGGGGAATGAATGGCTTGGATCTATTGTTGGTTTTGTGACATCATTTTTAGGAGGAAAAAAGAAAAAAACATTGAAAATCCTGACCCACCCTACTGCAAACGGGAAACCTCTGACAGTGTTTTAGCAGAGATGGAAGCTAGTGCACAGTAACCAAGAAACGCGGAATATTTTTGACCTCATCTCCGGCATTTTTGCACTGACTTCATGCCTGTGTGGATGTACCTGAGTGAACAGAACTTCACCAAACCCATCTCTTTGAGCTGCTGTAAGTTTTGAAGCAATGTTGCCAGAGACAAAATCCTGACAATTCTGATGAAATCTGCTTGGTTTTCAGTGGAGCCAGGAGTTCACATTTAGGATAAAGATCCCCTAGCACTACAAGTTGGATACTGCTACTCAGCCCCAGTTGTAATATTAATTGTTGTGCTTGGGGAAGGCAGTGAGGTCACTATTCTATTATAAAATGCTATCATTTATAACTGAGAAGCAAAATAACACATGCTGGGGTGGAAGGAAAGCAGAAAAAGTCTCTTCCATTCTGCAGCACTCATCCTGAATCTAGAAATTGCGGAAAGAGAGAAAGGCACCACTTCTGTCAGCTCAGGAAAGGCTTCAGCCTTGGGTGCAGCTGTATTCTGGAAGCAAATAAATGCTTTGCTGTGAGGGGAACGTGTGCTTGGTTGTATGGAGGATGCTGCAGAGCTGCTGAGAAAGCAGTTACAACCAGCCCCAGCTGCATGGGTGGGTGAATCCCTGCATCCTCAGCCTTGGGGAGGGGGGCCAGCCAAGGCAGGTGGTGAGCCAGCACAGAGGGGAAAAAAACATCCAGAATAAACAGAGAAGATGATGATAAAATCAAAGCGATAATATAACTGCTGGAGGAGAATGCAGCCAGCAGTTAATTAGCAGAGAAGAGAACGCAGCTCTTAAAAGGCTGTGGAAGAGAATCCTGCATCCTCCTGGGACAGAAGGTGCCAGAGCCATCATCTCTTCTTCCTTTCATCTCTCCCTGAAACAGCACTTTCCCTTCTGGTGAGGTTTAGGATAACCTTGTTGTTTTGGTTGAAGGGTTGAAGTTCTCTCATATGACAGCCTGTCCTCTCTGCCACGTATGCTTTGCTCTGATAGGCAGTAGTAAAATTCTTCAACCTGTCTTTCTCACCCTACCCAGAGCTCAGCCTGTTTCTTTAGTTCGAGCTTTGGCAAGATATAGACATTTTTCTCCACTTTTCTCTTCTTTTGTTCACTGTTTGTATCATATCTTTCTATTACAAAGGACAGTAATTCAAACATGGTTTGTTTTTTGACTCCTGTCCTTTGTGTGTTACAGTTGCTTAAAATCTGTTGCCCCTTATTTTTGGGAGTTCAGTGCTTAGACCCAACAGCTGATGTCAGGGTCAGGGGAGAAATGGTTGTCCCAGATTTCTGAGAAATCTGAGCCAAGGATAATCTAAAGTCAGGCATCCTAAAACTGCAGTGCCTGGAGCCTAAAGGAATCTTCTATGAATGTGTAAGTCTATTTTTCCGAGAGGTGAGTGAGATCCCTCCTTAGACGTACTTTTCAGTAAGAATAAGGTGTTGGGATGCTTTGGAAAACTGAACTTAATCTCCCATTCCTCTGCAGCATATGCCCAAAGTGATCAACTCACTGAGCACAGACAGTACTTTTTGGAAACGTGTTGGCCTTATAGATGACTGGAAGCAGACCACCACCACTAGTTCTTTCAACACACACCATCACTTAAAGCAGTCCTCTGTGTATCAGCTGATAGCCTGACTGGCTTCTGGTTTTTACCAAGTGTTCTGCTTTGTTTCTTTTGTAGGATTAGTCAACAAACACTGGCAAGTAGCAACGTAATATTTTTAAATGAAACTATGCACAAATTCCTGTCCAGAATCATACATAATTGATTGCTGAGGTCAGAACCTGCATGGTGGCAGGCCTCTGCAGAGCTGACTGTAGGAAAAACACTGCCAAAGTTCTCTTGGCACTGCACAAACAGCACGTGGTAACCTATACACTTTTCTCTTGCTCAATTTACCTTGTTCCTATTTTTAATGCATATCTCTGAAAAATACAATTATATCAATATTGTATTTATATCAGTTGACATGTGAAATCTGGGTTTCCTTCCTTAAATTGTGTAATTTTGTGAAGTGGTGCATTTATCAGAAGTTGTTTAAGGTAATACCATTAATTCGTGAAGTTAACGCACATCACATGGTAAACACGTTCCAACCCTTGTTGATTTGCAGTGTGTAAATAGACCACCGAGAAGATTTACCATAATCCGTTTGTCATTTATCATAATAGATGATAATTCTCTCCCATTGCCACCCCTTTCCTGCTCCGCCACCCTACACTTCCCACCTGACCTCTGTTCGCCCGCTGTTGTCTAGGCTGAACCATTTTAAAGTTTTTCTCTACTTTTCTTCCGCTCATTTGAACTCCTGCTAAGTGACACCGCTCAACTGAGCCATCCTCAGAATTGATCTCTCTTTGATCACTTCAAATTGGCCCATACTTTGCACCAGTTCTGGTTTAAAATTAGGCAGTGACTTAAGTGCTTTGCTGAACTCATTTGTCCTGTGTGTAATTCTGTTTAATCTTCTCCCTGCCTTACGATCTCCCCTCACTGCTGTGCGGTGATTAGTGCTGTTATCTTCTCATACAGGCTTCTTCTGCAGTCCCAGTTTTGAAGTTACTGCTCTTGTTGAGCTGGTGGGAAGAAGTCATTAACTTGTTGTCTACCATTTACTCCTGGTTGCCAATAAGCTGTTGCTACAAACCTAGGGTCAAGAGTTGCTCTAAAGTGCAGCTGCTAAGCCCCAGCTCCAGCAACAGCAATCTGCACTTCCACCACACCGTACTGCTGAGCCCAAACGCACACCCAGCCATGGGGTAATGGCATGAAACCGCAGCTTCCAGCGAGATGAAGCTTCAAGGACTGAAACTAATAGCTATCATGAAAGCTAACAAAACTGTATCAAAAACCCACAGCATTGCTCTTGCTGCTTAGGCCTTTCATCCCACACTCCTAGCACACATTACAAACACCAAGGAAGACACTTTCCACTAATGCTGCTTCACACTCCAAGATTTCCACCTCTCATGCTACCCATCGCTCCTACAGCTTTCATTTGTTCCCCTCACTTTTTCCAGAACTCCATTTGTTCCAGGGCTTACACACACTCTCCCTTCCCCTTTGCATTACAAATCCTGATTTCTGTCACTATCTCTTGGCTTCTTCTCATCTCCACTCTTCCCCAAAGGTCCCCCACCATTGGCCGTTTCCTTCAGCAGCCTTCTGACAACTACTGCGCCACTTGCACCACTGTTTGCATTACTCTTCCCATCATCTCCTCACTCTCCCCACAGGGCCAGGGAGCCCCTCACCCTGATGCTTCTCGACACACACCCAGGGGGCTCCCATCCCATGGGGATGAGCAGGGGCTGAACATTTCCACTTGCGGGTAACCCACTTAACTTTGCTTGCTATTAGGGCAAGCAAATTTCCCTGAATAGCGGAGGCGCCGAGATGCTGGTTCCTATAGCAACTGTTTCCAGGTGAAAACTCCTGCAGCAGCTCCCCTTCCCCCTTCCTGCTCCCCATGTCTCCTTTCTTTTCAGTGGCTTTTCGTGGCAGGGGGTGAGCGAGAAGGGATGCTAACCAGGCAATTTAACCGTCTCGGGTTACCCACACATTAAGTGCTCGCGCTGGGGAGCGCATCGTGTGCCCACGCATCCCTCGTTGGCAAGCCAGGTGTCAGTGACCGTGAATGATCAATAAATACGGACTGGGGAACACCTTCATTTTGTGAAAGGAGAATATCAATTGATTTTTAAAGCTTTGCGAAGATGTTCATCTGCCACCTTCCTTCTGTTGTACTCATCATCCAGGTCTTGCTATGCATCCAATGGCCTTGTTGCAGAAATTGCCACCTCCCTCCACAGCAAAATTATAATGGACCGCAAAGTGAGAGAGTTAAAAAGCTCTCCTGAGTGCTAGAAGAATATTCTCCAGAATAAGTTACTACAGCATCCACGAGGGAAAAATGTAGGCATCACCTCCCTGCTGTGAAGAGCCTGTGCATAGAGCTTCATCTGGAACCCCAAAACAGCCCGAACGATGGGCATGTGGACATGCACTGTGTTCCCCCTTCAGCTGTGCCCATCCTACAGAATGTGGGTGGACTGTGGGTTAGCCTGAGCTTACCCCACCAAGTTGATAGGGTAAGCTTAGAGCAGCATCTTTAGCTAAGCCAGCTGACTTTGCTGGAGAGGGACTCAGAGTGTCCACTTTGGCACTGGAGCTTGGGTAGAGCATTCAGCCATGCAGCATGGCGATGGGCAGCTCTTGGGGTGGGGTCACAGAAAAATGGACTTCACAGTAGAGTATCTGTCTGTAGCCAGCTGTACTCAACATGATAGCATAACACAGTAAGTAATGAGTATAGAACAAAATCAAAGTAAGAAGGAGATAACTCATTGTTTATAACAAATCTCCCTTGTCATGGTCTCCACATCAGTCATTGGAACTCAAAGTTTCCTCTGCATGAATCTTTTCTCTGCAGACTAAAAACTGCTCATCATTCAGACAAAAAGCTGAAGTTATGAAATAGTAAGAGCATTAGAAGCTGTAAGTAGAATGAAATTTTCTATAGCCTCAAAAATATATAAAGATTGACAGCACCGAATTTGTTAACCCACCTAACTTGCCTCCTGATGGAATCAGTGAGAATCATCCTGTTGGTATCAAAACGTATCCTGTAAGTTCAGAAATTGCTGCTTCTTCCAGCAATGGTAACAGCTATGTGGTAATTGCAATAAGGGTGAGAGAAACCATAAGATATTCGAGGTTACACAGTCCGTAGTGGAGTATGTCTGGAAGGCAAATGCCCAGTGGGATTCACTGGCCTCCGGCTGGCATCAGAACTATAGCAGGAAGGTGCAGATGCCAATGAGGAAAGCCGAGACTGCATGCCAGCATGCACCTGCAGCAGTGAATTGTGTTGCACACAGCAGGCTAAGTCAGTATCAAGACTACAGTTTTATGCATGTTCCTGATTGCCTTCAATGTCTCTGTGAGCTCACAGTTTTGACAGTAGGCTATAGCTCTTCCTGTGTGCATTACCCAGAGAGCATTTTCAGCTTGCAACATTACTGGCTTGAACAAAACTTGCCTCCAGACCTTGACATCCTTGTAACATTAATTGGCTTTCAAAGATTTCTTCTATAACCATCACACTTTTCAGGTTCGATATTTTTCTGGATATCCCATTGAAGCATTTTCAAAATCTGAGAGTGGAAAAGTAGAAAACTATCTCAAAAGCATTGGAAGTGGCTTTAATCTCTTTGACTCTAAGTAAGTGTTCAGACACCTTTCCTTTGGAGTCCTACATCTAAAGTCCCAAGATCTAAGTCTACAGCTGGCCATTGCGTATGGAAGTGCAGAGTCCTCTTTGTTCTGCTTGTAAGAAAAAAAATGGAGTTTCCTGCTCTTGGTTTAGATAACTAAAAGAGGAAAAATCTTGATCAGAGTCAGTAAAATATGTAAGGGAATTGCTGAAGGATCTTTAAAACTGCCTGAAGATAACTCAAAGCTTCTGCTGATCTGAACTGTGCTGTCAGCTCTCCCTTGGGACTGCCACCCTTGAGGTAATTACAATACATCACACCATGCATGACATGCCTTGGAACACGAGCAGCACAGCAGACGAAGGCTGAGAGCAGACTCCAGGCAAGGAGAAAGAAGGGTCCTACGGCTTTTTTCAGGATCCCAAAAATAACAGGCAGAAAAATCGTTCTGAAAACACCTGAAGAGCTGTGGCCTAGCAAGTCGGTTCTTCTCCTGCCAATCTGCTCTGCTTCATTGCAGCCCGCTACCAGTGTGACTGCTACTGGCCTCATTGCTTCAGATGTGTTATTTTCAATGCAAAAGATGCTGGCAGCAATGGAGGCACTGCGACACAGCTGTGGCTGTCACACAGCGAGGGACAGCTTCCCGAATAAGCATGGTTTTACAAGCCAGTACATTCTGTAGACTCTTGACACTGGCTATGATCTGAGTGAAAACAAGAAGCAATCTCCAGGTGCAGCAGGAAAAATGACAGAGCAATAAGTGGATGGTGTGGGAATTTCAGTTTGTTACAACCATCGATACCCCAGACACGTGCCACCATCCATGTGTCACCTTCCACGTGAGCCAAATGCCCTGCAATGGCCAAAATCAGGGCCTCAAAAAGGCAGACCAAAGAGAAGCACCCTTTTCTCTGTAAGTTAATGGCTAAAACAGAAAAGAGAGACAGTGAATTTGTGTCTTTGGGAAGAAATGCGTTTCTGTTAGTGACAGAGCTGTGCAGTCCCCATCACTCTGGTTGGAGTAGGACTGAACATGCTGATTAATACAGGGAAACACTGCAAGATCTATGCCCCGTTCACATGGCCATTCCCTATCCCATCCAATGTTCATTATCCTGAGAGGCTTTAGGTGAAAGATTTAAATAGATTACGTCAATTTTTTTCTGCCTAGAAAAGTGTGCCAGCACCATTTATTTCCTATTTATGAGGGACCAGCATACAGAGGGTTGCTGTGAGGGAAGAAGGGAGCTCTTGTGAAATGGAAAACAGCAGGAGAGCTGGATTTTCTTCGCTACACTGTGATGCTATGCTAATAAAGTAACTGAACATGCCTCTGAAACTGAGATGATAAATCTGATTCCCATTTCTTTGGAAGGCTCCTCTCTACCAACCTGACAATACATGCAGTGGAAACAAATTACTTGCTGCAAATGAGAATTTTGCTAATTCATTTTTATAACCTGCCTGCCTTCTTACCACCGACACAAAACTGTTTGGCAATTGAATAATACTCAGGGCTTTGCAAATAAACTCAAATAAAAAAAGCCAAAACTCTCAAAATCAAGGCATTATTTCCATGTGTTTATAAACCCCTACCCAAGCCGATGCCATGAGGTTCATCCCACACCATATCTCAGTGGCAGCCAGAAAATTTACATAGCAAGGAGAAGAAATGATCAGAGTCTGCCTGTGAGAGGAACAATATATGGATTCAGTTAGGCTGGAAACCTGCCACAGCTTAGAGAAAGTGTGTGCAAAATGTCTAGAACTGAAAAAAGAGCCTTCAATGTTCCTCAGTTTACCAGCACGTATTTTTGGCTTCAGAGTTACATAACTTTATCAGCTCTAAAGAATACACATAATCATTTTGATGCAGAGGGAGAGATTATCATAAGTGCAGCCAAACATTTGCTGTTTCTGAGTGCTTGGTCATGAACTCTCCCTAAACTACCGGGAACTAAACAGGGGAAAATTCTCCATAGTCCCTGTGGTGCAGATCCTGCCTAGGTACTTTGTCCTTTATGTTGGGAGCAAAAGTCCCACTGACTTTCAAGCCATAGTGTGAGCAACAGGAGATGCCTCCACTTCCAGAAGAAAGCCTCAGGTTTGTGGAGGACACATCTCTCTACAGTCCCACTGTGCTTTTGTATTTGCTGGCCCTCGTTCAGTACTGGTAGATCAGTAGTGTTTTTTAAACTTCCAGGTGTCTTTCAACAGCGCCATAATCTTTCTCATTCAATTCTCCTCCATCAAATCTACCTCCTCTGGATCAGAGATTTCCTTCTGCCGCACGCCTGTGCAATGCTTGCTGCAGGGAAAATCAGCGAGGCTGGTGATGAGATAGCTGCCAAGGCCATCAGTGACCGCTCCCAACTCACAAGTGAGCACAGAGCAGATGAGTCAAAATTTCTCTTTGATTTCCTTTCTCACTGGGGAAAACTACTGTTGCTTCAACTGTAAAAGGCAGATTTCTCTCAGACATGGCTCTCAGCCAGCCTTGTGGCTGCATCTGACAAGCTTCACACAGCCGGGATGCTGACAGTGCATGCCATTGACTCGTGTTGATGTCAAGACCCATCTCAGGGCCTTCCCAGGAGAGGCTGGCTCAGCTCCATAGCGTGATCTTCCTTCATGGAAGATGGCAAGGACATGCTCTTCTCTTCTTCCTCAGAGGGCCCTGCCTTGCCTCTCCCACGGGAAGTGCTGTAGAGTCAAGGTAGGCAAACCCTGGAGACCTGGCAGTGGTGCTTATGGGTGAGTTCATCCTGCTTGGCCTTGGTGACAAACATGCCAGCTGGGATCCAGTGCTCCGTCTGTGGCTGTATGAGCCACCACCTCAGCTCAGTGCCCGTGACTCCAGGTGACTCAAGTAGCTCCCAACCTGGGCACAGCTGAACGTCCCTCTGAGCCCACTGTGTGACTTTTGGTTGTTTTGGTAGACACCATGAACAGGTATCTTCAGAAGTGGCTGCCATGGTTTTCTGCTGACAGTAGAGACGCAAGAAGCTGAAATGAAAGAAGCCAAAAATTTAACCATAAAGTTTGAGTTGCACATGGCATCTTTTTAACTTTCATTTGCCTTTTTATCCTTAGTTTTTTCTGGCATTAGCAGTAGAAATGCCGAACATCACAAGACAAATTGTTCTCCTGGTGGTTCAAGTCCAGAGGGCAAGAAAAAAATGCTGAAAATAAGGCAAGGAAGTCTGCACTATGTCACATTCATAAATTAAGCATTCTCCATTCAAAAAACTGTTCTTCCTCCGTTGTAGAAAAACCCTTATTTTCCAGGGTTTTGACCCGGATCCAACACAAGTCTATGGAAAACAAAACAAAACAAAACAAAAACACAACACAATTACTCATATGCAGTTCCAAAACACACCATATCACATATTAATCAATTGACACTTAGTAACTATTTGGCACAAAACCTTCAATTATTTTAAGAGAAAAAATACCTTGATTCAAACAATTTAAAGAACATAAGTAAGTGAAGTAAGTGGTGTTTTTAGCAAGCACGGATATCTGGGGAGATTACCCAAGGCAACATGGTCTCGAAAGTTTCTGAATTCGCTTTCATTCTGAAATTCTTACAAAAAACTGGAAACCCAATTACAAACAACACAACAAGAAAAGCACAGAATCCTAGGAATAAAGTAGTATACATCAAAATGGCGGACGCGTTCTGTGGTTGTTCATGTTCATGGATGAAGTGTCTACAAACCAGAAGGATGGTTCTTGCTTCAGATAAAATATTTAATACTATTGAATAATATCATAATTCTTGTGGACATTCCAAGTCCCTTCTGAGCCTGGACACCAGTGCAAAAGATTTACTGAGTCTTTCTTTCATCCTACACTGTAATTCAAGTTTGCATTCACTGAAATTGCCTTTCTTTGCAAAAAAAAAAAAAGCATGTTTTTTATGGAGGAAAATAGACTTTATAGGGAGTCACCCTTTACCTGTCAGATTAAACAGATTAAACAGTTCTACTTATGAAGTGCACTCTGTAAATATTTTTACATATGGAAAAATAATTGCCTGTGTCTACAAAAAACTCCGGTGTAACAGAAAACTCAGACTACAGAAGGTAGAACCAGCCCTAGGATCATGGAAATCTAACAACAGTTCGATATTCAGCTTTTAGTTGAATAATAAGCAAAACAGCCTACAATTGTGTTCAGAAAGCAGCCTAAAGAAAGTTTTAGTCTTTCAAAACGGTTTTGATGGAAATTATTTAGATTATTCGAGAAATTAAAAGCAATAGAAATGAATTTTCTCCCCACTGGAGCTCATGCATTGTACAAAGTTATGTGACTGTGGTTTTGATAAGTAATCACAATAATGTAGTATGTTACAATATCTCTGAAAACTACTTGGAATACATGGCACTGGGAGTACTTGGTAAGTAAGTGGACATATTCACTGCTCTTCATCTGAAATAGAAAAGCTATTTAGTACTTTGTAAAACAGGTTAAATGAAGTTTGCTCTCTCTTGGAGATACAGCTATTTTTCCATAGTTGTGTGCAGGTGGAATGTTTGAAAATTGCATGAGACAGGCAATTTTGGCACTTCAGCTTGGAGTACCAAATGTTAGCAAATCATCCCGAATGGATCTGAAGTTTAAGACTGCAATGTTATTCTGTATGACAATGGATGCATTTCCATTTTTACCTATTTAAATATTCACAGTCATAAATGCATGGTAGTTATTGTGTAAAAAGGGTCTATTTAGGAGGAAAAGGCAGATACCATTTAGGAAAGCTGTTAGTCAGAGTATATGTATACCAGGAAATGTATAACATAGCCTTATCTAGAAGTGTTTGTAGCAGGAATCGGATCTGGAAAGGGGCATAGAGCCAAAACAGAAACAACAAAGAGATGGGCATGTCTTCACCAAGGGTGCCGACCTCCTGCAAGTAATTATGTAGTAGAAAACCACCTGCCATGAAGAAAGTGAAATAGTTCAGCTCTCTGTTTCTCAAATAGTCCACATTTTATTTACTCAGGAAAGTAAAAATCCAGTTTGGTGAGCACAAAACTTCCTGTCCAAAGGTCGCTTTTTTCCCTTCTCTGTTTCTCTGGGGAAGACCTGAAACCTGGGAAGGAGTCACAGTTGCTGTGACACTACAGTGTATGCAATGGAGGTCCTATTTTAGGTGGAGGGTAGTGGCTGTCATTATTTCCTTCTCAGTGGTATTTCTGCTCTTGATTTCCCCACACAACCAGCTCTGCTGCTTTTGGGAACTCCCTGGAGCACAGCTGAATGAAATAGCGAAGCGTTGCCCCAGAGGTGTGCAAAGAGGGCAGGTCTCCCCAGCTTGGTGACTCAGGCATGAAATACAAAGTGGATTGAGGATAAAGTGACAGGATGGGATGAAAGTTATTTAGCTAAGTGCTTTAATGGGGGATTTTTTTTAATGCGGATTTCATTCTGCTACCAGTAAATGACAGAGATGACAGCAGGAAGCACTTAACCATTCAAGAGCACCACATCTCCAAATCGACTCCAAGCTACTGAGACCACCGCAGCTACTCCACAGTGACAGAAACAGCAACAGAAAGGGTATCACACCTTTGGGGTCAGAATCTAACTCCAAAAGAGTCATGAAGTGCTTTTGGTGGAGGCACTACCTGCTACTTGGATAATAAAAGATCTGGTAAGAATCAAACATGGCTATCTGTGTGTAGGATATCATCAGGCAGGATTTACTTGTCTAATTAGCTCAGTAATTTTGTTGTTGGCCTATGTATGGAAATACTTCATTTCCCTGCTAGAAAAGTCTGCTTTGCTTCCTTCAGCGCTGCTGTTCATAGACCTCTACACCTTCATTCTGACTGAAGCTGGCACAGCTCACAGTCCTGGCTGAGGTCACAGATGGTTCATTCTTCTGGTTAAAACGACCTTGCCTGAGCAAAGTCTCAAGAGTTTTCTCCGAAGGCCATACTTAATATCAAGAGCATTAAACAAATTGTTTTGTGTGCTGTAGAAGAAAAGGCATTTGAGTCTGAATGCAAAGGCCAGTTCTGGATAAAACCAGGGTCTCCACTCCTACAGAGTAACGTTTGTGATAATCAGAGCTGAAAGGAAAGATTTAACCTCCAGGGTTGATGGAGACCGAAAGGATGAAAGGATTTTTCAGATGTGAAAAGACGGATCAAGAATTTTACTAAACCCTGGGTCGGAGGGAAGGCTGAAAATTGCCTTTGCTCTGAATCTGGGACATTTCAGCCTGAAGCAGGTGTGCCTTACGTCTCAAACATGTCATGTGTTTCCATCTCATTCCCTCTGTTTTCAATTCCCATCCTCTCAGACTTTATTTACTTGTTTCTTCCAACAGTATGATAGCAAAAACAGCCAAGATGCAAAGCTTGTCTCTAAATGCCTGATTTAAATAACGCATCCATTAATTTTTGCACCAATAGTGGTACAACATAAAATAGTACATTATTTTTCAGAATCTGATTCTGCAAATATTAGACCATTTGACTAAAATATTCCTGATGTATAAATAAAGTTACTCCTGTGCATTAGTGTTTTCAGGCTCAAAGCTTTAATGCGCTACTTTAAAATACAAATATTTTCCAAGGTGCAAAATACAAATGCAACCATATTTAAGTTTTTGCTGAAGTGAAGCATGAGAAAAAAATAGTGGCAAGGGCTTTTCTTCCTGCTGCTGGAAGATGGCTTTTAGCAGTTTAAACAGAATACCCTCAATATGTGTGTTGAATATTGTGTGTATAGTAGGCCGTTTCTCTGCAATTGAGTTGGCTGATTAAAATGGTTACACTAATTTGGCACAATAGTGTAGCTATATCATGGAGGTGTAGGATCAGTAGAAATCTGCCTGCTGGATGTTTGTGTTTGGTGGCTGGGAATTACAGTTTACAAAGATGGCAGCTTTTTAACATCAGTTTTTAACATCAGTTCATCAGTTTAGCATCAGCTGTATTTTGTTTGAAAGTAGAACTATTTTCCATGTCGTCCTTTAAGCTAAAAATCCTTTCCAGTAGACTAAATATTCCATTTTAGCTTTGTCAAATTCTAGGGGACAGGGTTTCCTATAGCCAAGAGAAATCACTTGGAAGCATATTAAAGGAACAGTGCTTTGCTCTCTGCGTAGAATAAGATTTTAATGCTGCCAAATTTTTGTGATCTGGACAGGGCACCGCACAAGGGAGAGGCTGACCCTCTGTAGAGCAGGGAGATCTAATAAATCAGAGGGCTGGGTAATCACCACCTGCATGAGGTTTAACCAGAGCAAGTATCTGATTCTGCACCTGGGATGGGGTAGCCCTGCATGTAGGTACAGACTGGGAGACGAAAGGCAGGAGAGCAGCCCTGGAGAAATGAATGTGAGGGTTCTGGCTGACAGCAAGTTGAACATGAGCCAGCAGTGTTCCCTGCAGCCAGAACAGCCATCCTTGTCCTGGGGTGCTGCAGTCCCAGCACTGCCACCGGGTGAGGGGAGGGGTTGTGCCACTCCAACACTGGGTGCAGTTTGTGTGCTACAATGTAGGAAGGGCATAAGGCTATTAGAGGGTGACCAAAGGGTGGCTATAAAGACAGCGGAGGGACTGGAGGGCAAAGGTATGAGGAGCAGCTGAGCCCAGAGCTGAGGAGCTGAGGGGAGGCCTGATCGTGGCTGCAGCTCCTCGCAGCGAGCAGAGGGGCAGCGCTGAGCTCTGCTCCGTGTGACAGCGACAGGGCCCGAGGGAACGGCATGGAGCTGTGCCAGGGGAAGGGCAGCTGGGGGTTGGGGAAAGCGTCTGCATCAGAGGGCGGTGGACATGCGACGGGCTCCCCAGGGTCACAACTGCAAGCTGTCAGAGTTCAAGGAGCGTTTGGACAATGCTCTCAGACACAGGGTCTGAATTGTGGGTGCTCCTGTGAGGAGTCAGGAATTGGACTCAATCGCTGTGTGTCCCTTCCAGCCCAGGATGTTCAGTGATTCTGTGGAAGCTGCACAAAGCCACTTCCCACAGCACGACCCTCCCCAGTGTCCAGCGCAGCTCATCAGCCACTGGGGAAGCCACTGTGACAGACCGCTGTCCTCCCAGTGGGGCTCCATGTCTCCTGGGGACAGCGTGCTCCTCTGCTGGGCCCGAGCCGTGCTCCCTGCCACATGCTGGCCATGGCTCTCTGTGGGTGAGGGGAAGAAATGCCAGCACTCCATTGTGGGGGGCATCAAACGCTTTTAGCAAGCGATGACCACCCTTAATGATTTCCAAGAGAGGAAATGAACCTCCAATCAATTATGACACTTGATTAAGTTACTTAAATTGCTGAATCTCCAGCAAAATCAGCAGTGCCAACTCGCTGACACTGTGTGTGTGATTCGATGGCCCTTATAGTAATGCAGCTCTGCACACCTCCTGTTTTATGTACGTTTCCTCTGCTGTTGCTGAACTTCCATCTCATTACAGGGAGCGCAGGTTTCCTCCTCGTCACTTCACAGCCTCGTTTGAGCAGTGTGCTGGCAATCACCTGGTGGTTTTTAGGGAGATTTTTTTCTTTCCTTGAAATGCTAATGCAGTCCCTTTGAAAACAAACACATGCCTGTGATTGTAATATTGCTTGTGCTCATTTTTAAATGAAACGGAAAAGCGGCTTCAAAGCCCTCAAAGCAATGGGTGACTGTTGAAGAAAGCCACTGATAACATGGAAGGGCGCTTTAATAGCAAGGCCTGATAGGAAATTATAGTGATCCATTAATAGTATGTAAATCACTTATTTTTTAGTTAAAAGAAAGTGTTTGGTAGCAGTTAAGTGGAATATTGAAAACGGTGCACTATCCTGTCACAGCTCTCACCTTGCCAGGAAGGCAGCAAGCTCTCTTCTTCCCAGCACCCATCTTTGCCTCCTCCGAAGAGGCAGTAAGAGAGAGGCTCGCAGTTGTTCTCTGCTTTACATTCCACACACCCAGAGTCTGCAGGCAACTGCATCTACTGAATCCCCTGACAGAGGTGTGTGGACAGATGGCAAAGCAGAGAATGCAGGGTGCAAGGGAGATGTAACCAAACACAGCTCCATCTGGGCCAAATCCCAGAGAGGGTAGGGCTGCATCGAGGTTGAAGCTCTCCTGAGATCTGTACACCTGTCAAAAAACAGGTCTACCAACCTGAGCGGGGCTGGTTTTGGCAGGACAAAACAAAAAGTGAGGTATCTTTCATGGGAAAACACAAATTTCAGGTAGGCATCGTAGAATCATAGAATGAATCACAGAATGGCTTGGCTTGGATGGGAACGTACAGATCATTCAGTTTGACTCCCCCTGCCATGGGCAGGGCTGCCACGCACCAGATCAGGCTGCCAAGGGCCCATCCAACCTTCAGGGATGGGACATCCACAGCTTCTCCGGGCAATATGTGTTAGGTGATTGAAAACAGTGAAAACTGCACTGACAGAAATTCAGTAATCTTTACCAGATAAAAACAACCAACAAAGTCTGAAATTACGAATTCCTTAAAATAGCAGAGATATTCCTAATTGGAAGCAGCATAGGGTTCCCCCAAAACTAGAATTTGCATTTATTGCCATTTTCTTGGTGAGATAGACCCAGGAGCTGCTGAAAGTGATGAAGTGAGAGATTCTGCCACTCATACCCATCATATGTGGGTCCCCCACTGCTGGATGGCAGGTGGTGACATGGAAGGGACCTCTATCCACCCAGCTGTCCCCAGCCCCTAAGCGAAGAGACAACTAGGAACAACACCCTCATAGTTTCCCACTCTCTTCCACTGCATAACTTGAAACGTGTTGCTCAAAGTGTGCATCCCTACAGAGATTTTTGGTTTCAATAACTAAATATTTTCTGAAATATAAACATTTGTGTCCAGAGAAATTCCAGCAGAGTCTATGGAGTGTGTAGGGCTGGGGATGTGCAACAGCTTACTATCTCTTTGTAAAATTGATATTTCTCTCTTTCCATATAGAGGAGGCACAGCACAGTGCCTGGAGCCACTCCGCACAGCAGGCAGTGGTGAAACACATGCAGAACCCTGGCATGGGGAGCCAGTGCAAGCCTTCATCCTGATGACCCACCTGAGGATCAACATGACCCTTACTTCTGAGGGAACATGTCTGCCTTCAGCATTTCTCACCTCTGCATCTCAGGGCCTGTTGTGGCTTTTACCTCTTTTGCATTTCTGCATCTCTCTTGCTAAATCTACAATTACATTTTTCTTTCCTCGTATGTTTTTCCAAACGCACAACTGTAACGTTTAACTTAGCCCATGCCCTCCCTAACTAACCATGTATTTGTTTTCAAGATTTTCCAGCAGTAGGCTGAAGAGGCTCCGCTCTCCTTTCACGAATGTCGGGCAGTTTTTCCAATCACTTGAAGCCTCAGTAAGAGCAATCAGTGATGACGATTAACAGCGCTCACTACAGAGCTGATGCTGAAGTGCCGCAGACCATCAGGGCTTGTCGCTCATCGGAGCTAGAAAAGTCACCAGCCCGCACCACGGAGGCGTCCTCCATGGTTGTCCATCCCTCTTTCCCTCCTTCTTGCCGCTTCCCGTTAGGTTCATTCTCTGCAATAAGCTTTAAAGTGCAGAAATTATTCTTGGACCAAAAAACAGCCCAGAAAAGATTTCCCTATTGCATGGTTAAGCAGTGGGTGGGTTTTTAATCATCAAAGACCAAAATTTTGCAAAAGCTGCCTGGTGCATTTGTTGCAGAAGCATCCACTGAGGACCGCTGCAGTTCAAGGTAGGAAGACCTGCAGACAAAGACTTTTGAAAACTGCTGAGAACTGGAGTATCAAAATAGTTGTGTCCAGCCCCTACACAGTCCCTGTGCATGATGGTGGTACAACAGAAACTCACACTGCGTAGCGCTGAAGGCCAGCAAAAATTTCTGTAGGGCTGAGCAAAAGACCAGGAAAGAGGTGGTGGGAAAGGACTGAAATGCTTACACGCATTTATCCTGTTTAACACAGCCATGCTCCCATACTGCCATTCCTGCCTCACACCTACACCTTCTTGCTCAGCCATCACGAAGCATCAAGAAGGAGCTTAATCGTGTTTACCAGCTCCATGGGTACAGCCCAGTACTCAGGGAGAAATCTTTCAACAGTTCAATTCAGAACCTGCTGTAAAAGTGTACAGCCTGAACTTGTCTCACTTGAGCTTCCAGTGTCCCAGTTTCACTATGGCTTTACTGTGTGCTCAAAAGCCATCTCCATGTGGGACACTTTTCTTTGCCATAGAGGAACTTCGGAAGTGCAATCAGAGCACCCCACAGTGCCTCCTAGGTGAGCCAGATGGACTGAGTTCCTTCTGCCTTAGAATCATAGAATCACCAACGTTGGAAAAGATCCACAGGATCGCCCAGTCCATCCACCCACCCATCACCAATAGTTCTCACAGATGTGCTGTCCATCAAGAAAGGAAGAGAGTTCACTCCATATCAGCCTTTTCAATCCAGAGGCATCTGGGACCCTGTGCATTTTATCCCCTGAATCTGAATCAGAGTATCCCTTGCTTCTTCCTAACCTCTTCACTCAGGAGCCTCTCTCTTTTCCCCTGACACCCCCTTGGTGCTGTCAGAGGAGCACAACCACAGAGAAACAACCACAGCCCACTCCATCCACTCCTGCAGGATGCTGTTTCTTCGCATGTTGTTTCTGTCTCACTCAGCCTCAGGGCAGGGGGACTCCTCTAATGTCGTGCTTGTAAAATCACCATCCGTACCTGGTGTGACAGAAAGCTGCTGCTGAAGCGTCTATTTTCTCAACAAACAATGTAACCTGCAAGCCCCAAATATCTGTATAACATCAAAGTTATTTTTAAAAAGAACAGCGATTTCTAAATATGTCATTGCAACCACAGAAAGGAGCCTATTTATAACTGCAATATATATATTCTATTTAAGATGACTCACACTTTCTGCAGCTCCATCGAGTTGCAATCAAACCTCTACCAATTGGCTTTATTATTACTTCTTTAACCATTGTGATACCTCCAGGGTTCAGCAGGAGACCCTCTGTGCAGTACAGGCAGCAGCACCCGGCCAAGGAATAGACAGTCCCTGGTGAGGCAGCCTTCAGCTCAGCACTGCCTGGAAATGATGTCCTGGCGAAGATGTGCAGCGCCAACTTCGTCTCGCCAGTGCTCCCAGCCTAGGAAATGGCATGTTCCTTTCTTTTCTAATAGACACTGATGGTAGAGGAATTGAGTAAAGGACAGAATACAGGGTACATTCTTACATTTCTCATCTCCTAACGCAACTGCTGTGATACCCAGAGGCTGGGGGAAAGCCCAGGCTGAAGCCAAGCCTGCTGTTAGTCATCACCCAGCAGCATCTTTAACTTTCAGGTGGATTGTTTTCACTGTAATCTGCAACAGAGGAGCTCCAGGACCTGGTGCTGCCTTAGTTTCCCAGTGCCCTGTTGGACTCCTCTCCATGGCAAACTGCCCAAAGAAAGCGTGCCTGTGTCCCAGCTTGCAGGTTTGAGCACCAGCTTATTCACACCTGCACAGAAGGCCAGTGATGCAGAAGAATAAGTTGGATATCAGGAAAAAATTATTCTCAGAAAGGATAGTGAGGCATTGGAACAGGCAGCCTGGACAGCTGGTGAAGTCACCATCCCTGGCGGTGTTCAAGCACTGAGAGACATGGTTAGTGAGTGTGGTGGTGATGGGCTGACAGCTGGACTAGATGGTCTTAGGGGTCTTTTCATAGAATCATAGAAAGGCCTGGGTTGAAAAGGACCACAATCATCATCCAGTTTCAACCCCCCTGCTATGTGTAGGGCTGCCAACCATCAGACCAGGCTGCCCAGAGCCACATCCAGACTGGCCTTGAATGCCTCCAGGTTTGGGGCATCCACAACTTCCCTGAGCAACCTGTTCCAGTGCATCACCACCCTTTGTGTGAAAAACTTCCTCCTAATATCTAACCTAAACCTCCCGTCTCAGTTTAAGACCATTCCTCCTTGTCCTATCATTATCCACCCTCACAAATAGCCATTCCCCCTCCTGTTTATATGCTGCCTTCAAGTACTGGAAGGCCACAATGAGGTCTCCCCGAAGCCTTCTCTTCTACAAGCTAAACAAGCCCAGTTCCCTCAACCTTTCTTCACAGGAGAGGTGCTCCAGCCCTCGATTCCATAACAGACCCCGCCATCCCCCTCCAGCATTCTTCGTGTACCCTACAGCCCACCAGCTATCCCAGAACCCAGCGCTTCTGTTGTGCTGGCCTAGGACAAGCCACAGGATGAAAGCTGGAGTGTCAGAGGGCTATTTTGCACCCTGGGCGAGTCACGGAGCAGCTGTGCCTCCATCAGGTGCAATGCAAACCTAGCCCGGTGCCTGCTCCTTTTCATTAAAAGCCTTGAGATCACTGCAGAAAAGATGAAAAGGGCTGGTCATTACCCATTACGTGTGACCCATTCACTTGCTGATGTGCTGTTTTTCATCTCCCTGCTCTGCCTGTAGGCAAGCATCCCCCAATACCCTAATCTCCTTTTTTTATTCTCCACCATTTATTTTCCTGGGGGCCTTGTCAGTCGCGGCTCCGCCGCTTCCCCGTGCCTTGCAGCGCTGCGGATCCAGGAGCACTAAAAGGTTCCAGCTCACGCTAACAAATTCCAGAAAGGCCGATCGTTTATTATGAAACCGGCTCGGGGCAGGTTTGGGAGAAACACGATGAAACGAGAGAGCAGAGGAGATGGGCAGCGCGGCCACATCCCGGAGACGGGCAGAGGTGAGAGGAAGGGGAGGCGGGGAGCGCTTGGAAACCCATTAAATGAGGGCTTATCATCGGCGTTATGTAAATCACTTCAAATGCCTTCTTTTATTAAAAGTATTAAGCCGCATTACTGTCTGCCTTTGGTCTCCCTAATTTGGTTGCTAATGCCTAAGACAACTGTTGAAATTAATTTGAAATTAATGTTCCTCTATAATTACTTAATGAATCTCGCATTCGCTGCCCTTAGCTCTCCGTTGACAAAGGATCTCACCCACCGCATGGAAGGGGTTGGAACACCGACTGCGATTTTTAAATGGTTGCTAAATTATAGTTTGCAAATACTGCACGTTTATATCACACACTTCATCTTGAAGGATCTCGGTGTGTTTGAAATGTTATGTAACATTCATTCTTCAGTAAAATTCCATCACAAAAACTTTCTGGGCATCAATCTTCTCACTTCCCTGCACGCCTTGGAATTAAACCAAATTTAGCTGTATTATTATGCAAACACAAATTCATACCTGCATTAGGAGATTATTATTAGGGCTGTAAAGTCAAACACTTAGAGATAGGAAACGCTGCAACTGGGTCTCTGTGCAGTACCATTTCCTTCTTCTATGCGCACATACAGCCCTCAGTTTTACAGGCATGTATTTCCCCACATTCGCTCCCTCCCCCCGGCCTTGTTAGTCCTCGAGAAAGAAAAGGGGTAAGAAAAAAAAAACAACAAAAAAAAATCGAGCAGAGGAAGTGAGAGACTTGCGGAGCCCTTGCCTCATTCATTACCAGAGCTGCAGAGGTCGTAATGCCTGCTCCTCCTTTTCTGGGTGGCTGAGTTGATACCCCATAAATCCCAGTCGGCAGAAATGCTGAATGTGCACAGCAGTAACTGCAGCTAAGGAAACGTTTGTGCATACAGGGCATTTACTCGCTACCGAAGCCTGTGAAACATGAGGTCCTGGGGTCTCACACTGAGCTCTTAAAATTAGCGTACGCTTCAAAGAGGGGAAAACACTTCTCTGTCTCACAGGGATGGTGGAAAATGCTTCAGAACGTGGTTCAAGCACGCAGACCCAACGCTGCTTTCCCGTTGTGTACAACACAGCTCGGACATGGCGACAACCGGAGCAGGACACGCTGTGAGCCAGCAACAGGCAGAGCCAATAGATGCTCGTGCTGCTCTGAAACCTGTCAGAGGGAGGCAGTGGGAAAACAGCAAGGGCTTTTTGGAAATAAAAAAAAAAAAGCTGCATTTAAAGCTTTCCAGACAAACTGCATTCCGCCTGCTTGCCATTTGGAGTGCCTGCCTTAGCCGTGACTTTGCATTTCTTCTGAAGCGCGTGCAGTTTCTGGAGGATCAAGGTAAAGTCAGAGCCCAGCTCATCAGCAACCACAGACCTCGCAAGGCATTACCCATGTTACCTCAAGGGTGCTTTGTCCTACAACATCCTCAGCACCTGGGCCAGAGCAAAGCAACCTTCCCTGCTGCCAACACCTCCCAGAGCTGCGTGCAGCAGGGAGATGTAGATGCACATCAGGTATTCGGCATGCTTCAAACACTGGCAATGAATTGTGTCCAAATATCACAGCTCAACAAAGGACAGGCTAGCATGGGTGTTATGTCACCAAGCACAGTGCTACACCCACCTCACCGTGACCTGTCTCCTTCCCACAGCTGGGAACCGGATCTCTGCAGCAACCCACACCCCAGCAGTAATCTGCTCCCACCCCCACCTCCACATATTGACCTACTTGCTCAACTAGAAAACCCAATCTCTCCTGCACGTGGCTCTTTAGCAAACCTCCCTCTCCCCACTGTATGCCCACCTGCGCCAGCATGCAATCATCCTTCCCAAATGCCTTCTCTCACTGTGTCCTCCCCCACAGCCCCAAAGCATTCCCATCTCCCACACTCGGTGCATTACAACAGGTAAATTGGGGTGAATTGCTACAATCTTAGACAGCTTTCCCTTTAGAACATCAGAGCATTCAAAGGCGAAAGGAAAAACAGGCAAAAAACTCTAGCTCATCTCAAAAGAACAGCTGGATTTGAATGTTTTTAGAAACAAAAGCAGACCATCTAAAGAGAAAGGTTCCAAAGTCTTCAACCTGTGTGACCATCCAATAAACATGAGAGGGAAAAGAATTTAAAAGGTGCCTGATTTTGCAGTACATTCCCATACCATTCTGTGTGTGACTTGTTATCTCTTTGTAATGAATTCTCTTACGCAGGTAGTGTTACACAACCACATCATCAAACTTCAGAACAGATACCTGGCTTTTAGTTTTCAGCTGGGGATGGTGCTAGCAGGTTGTTATTGAAATACAGCCCAGGCTTCTAATTCTGCTTTTGTGAAGAAAATGGAAAAAGAGGCAACCGTGGCTCAGCAAAAACTAAGCAAGATTTCTTGAAGCAAAGATGCTTTTCTGCCCCAATGGCTTCCTCCTGCTGCTAGCAACTGATGGGATAGGACTGCCTCAGCCAGGTTTCCAGAATCCTATAATGGAAAGCAGCTGCCCATACAGAGATTGCTGCAGACATTCTCATAACTCATCTGTCATCTTCTTTCGGTCCACCTCATTACTCAACTTCCCAATATTAACACATCAATAGAACCAGCACTCCGAGTTGTACTCAATGCACATTTGCAACCCCCCACCTCTAATTTAAGGATGTTTGCTTTGCTATTTGCTGCTCAGTATACACACTTCAGTTATCCAGCAACACATGAACGCCAGTACTTTGTATCTGGCAGAACTGGGGTGCACTGGCCCTGTATTTCAATCCCCACTAGTCATTTACTCAAGCTCCCTTTCTTTTCCCAAGCACTGCAGAACCAGAAAAAGTAATCTAGTACCATCTGAAACATTTAGATCTGCAGAACCGTCTGTGTGGTAATGGAAGGCCTCAGTTTTTTACAAAGCTACCTTGAGAAAGCAATAAGAACCCCAGCAAATTTAACCCCACTGTAAATACAGCGCCATTTAAATTGAAGGGGTGGGGAGGAGGACAGTTGCCTTTGTCACCTTCCCAGCGTTCTGCATTAACAAACACAGTTATAACCAAATAGCAGTATCTTCTGTTAACAGGGTTAAGAACCAGCACTTACTACCATTAGAACATGTCCATCATCCAGCACCTTTATTCTGAACGCTTGCTTTAAAAAACAATCGTCTTCTCTCTTCTGCAAAGAACCGATGAAATAGCAAGCAGCTAATTTGCAGCTAAGCAGCTACCTCCCGGGAGCGCACAGTTCTATTTGTCTCCTGACAATAAAAAAAAGATTTCTTTATTTGCAATCATGGCCTACATTCCCAGGATTGCCTTATCTCCCCGTGTCTTTGTGTACACCAGTTTTAACAGCTCCTTCGGGGAGGATTCGTGGAATTGGTAATAGGTTTTGTAATTTCCACCTTCTGTTTTCTAGTTCAGAGAGTAATCGAATCCAGTCGCTACACCCGTATCTATCCGACAACTATTTGTTGGCCTCCATGAAATGAGTTGGAAGTTTGATTTCCGTTCTCAGCAGGCATTTGTGTGATACAGATGAACTGCTGTAACTGGCAAATTGGAGGCAATTTCAGCAGAGATTCCCAGGATTAAATAAGCACGAGAACAGAACTTTCCTCACCTCCAGAGAGGTCTCTTCTTTAACAGAGTTGAGAAATGACAGGACAAAATTGTCAAATTTGGATTTCTGCTGTTGTAAGATGCACTCTAGAGTGGATTTTATCTTCCAAGGCTATCAAACTGGTACCCACGTTAAATTACTAAGATAAAAAACAAGCCATTATGACCAAATCTTAAAGCAAAATAAGCTTTATCACTGCCCCCAAATCCTTTCTACCCTTGCTGCATTTTAATTGGAATACAGTTTTTTCGTTCATGAGTATTTTTATTTATTTCACACTCCACATCACTTACAACAGAAACATTCCCCAGTCCTCACGCTGGTTGTGCGTATTTGGTTCCCCATCACCGAAGCTGGTGCAATCACATCAGCCACTGAGCCTATGAGGGTCTGCGAACTCCAACAAGTTCCCAGTTTGGCAGAGGCTGAACACATGACTCAGGCTAAGATTAAAAACTTTATTTTCCATACAAAACAATAATAAATCCAAGCAGATAATGAACTAAGCGCCTTCTCATTTTCCACCTTTTCTCAACATAGTCTATCCAAAGTTCAATGTTACACCACTCCGTATCAGCAAAAGCTATGAAGTTTCCATCTTGTATCCGTGTTTTTCTAATTCAGCTCTGTATAAGAAAATAAAGATGTGCATATTAGAACACAAATAATGTCACGTTTTTTCAAGATGCAAATTGCACAGCATACAATCATTTTAGAAACAGTGACCGTGACACGCTGCTTTCTTGCTCACATCAATCATCTCAATTTTACTTACTTTATAGTTCTTCGTGTGAACGTCTCAGGATCACTAGAAGCATATCCCATATGAAAAATACAAATATTTGCTTTAACCACATTTACTTGTCCCCTGACCCGCTGTGGCTGGTTGAACTGTATCACAGAATCATAGAATGGCCTGGGTTGAAAAGGACCGCGATGATCACCTTATCACCTTGTTTCAACCCCCCTGCTGTGTGCAGGGTCGCCGACCACCAGAGCAGGCCGTATGGTGCAAAGCAGCACCAGTAAGCCAGCAACAACCCATTGGAAAAAAAAACAAACAAACCACCACAATGTTGTCTCATGCTGCTTATTCTCAACATTTCCTAAAACTCAATGAGCTCACTGATCTGAGTGATTTAAATGCATGCACTTAAAAATATATAGTTCAGAAAATACATTAATATCATGTTTAGATCTTGGTGAAATACAACAATTCCAAGGAAAATTCATTGCTTTGTTCACTTTAGTTGCTGCTGGGACAACAGGTCAGCAACTGCCAAAGGTTATTGCTCCTACTCCATCCCCAGATAGCTTCTTACCTACCTGCTTCCAACCTATCAGCCAGAACAACGCCGTTTTATATCCTAGTCCTAGCATGCATGTATCTATACACAGCAGTCTAAACCTCAGGTTAGTTTACACAATGTTGGAATTCTAGAAGTGGAGGAGTGCACCACTTTCTTTCTGAAGATGAAATAAAAACATGCTACAACAAAGCAACATTGCAAACTATCATTTTAAGGCAAGTGTAAGGATGCCAACACTATAGGCTATAATTAAGACGTATATTGAAGGCCTGTCGACATCAACTACATTTGTCAAGAATTATACCATCCCTGTATTTCACTGTACATCAGCATTACATTTCCAACTTTACAGTTTAACTACCTTCCATCCGTGTAAGCAAGGACTATAACAACAAACTGGTTTTGTATCTGCTACACAAAGGGTCGCTTCCTCCCTTTACAAAGGAGATCATCCCAGGAACCGTTAATCAGGCTGTACTGCAGACATTTACTCCGCATGCAACATAATGAAGGGCTAATTATAAAATGTGAATTTGTGTTGACTCTTGAAACAATTTAAATTACACGAGTAAATCATTAGCTGAAACGACAAGTGACCAAGAGGATTACACAAGTGGATTAGAGGTACCCAAATTACTATCGCTTTTTTAAAGCACATTACAAATATTTACTCTGCCCTTGCTGCTCATCGCACAGAAGAAGGGAACTTCAACAAACATGGCGAAGTTTTCCACCGATCACCTGTCCGTTTGGTCAAAGCACAGCAACGCTATTTTGAAGGTACAGAAAGTTTTTTACCAACACACTTTGCTTACCACATAGCACAGCACAGAGAATCTTGGCTCCCTTGCCATTAATCTCTGCAGTACGTTTCAGACAATTCAGCCGATTTCCAAGTTTCTGATATTAATAACTAAACAATGCAGTTTTAAACATTTTATCCAGCTTCTAGAATACGAAGTTAAAAATAAAATTACCTTAACTGATTGGAGAAATCATCTTCTACGTTGTCATCATCCCAATTGTCTTCCCAGACATGTGCATCTTCATCTTCATCTAAACCAGTCCAATCTAAAGACAGGAAAAGAAGGCTACATAGCATATGTTGCACTGCTTTGGTACTACGTCTTAGTGACCTCTGGGTAGGGCAGACTTCACACGATAAGGAATTTCTCACCTTTCTACTCAAGTTCAGATCATTCTCAAGTGTTCACGAGACTGAACAGCACAGTGAGATTGATTAAAAAAAAAAAAACAACGAATGAATCTCCTCATTTATGATAAAAACACAACTCTGTACCAAAAGCACTGCACCCTTTGCACCATGGCATGCAGGATCTACGCACTCATAAGGGTTATTTTGCACACAAATGGACAAGCTGTAGCACCACAGTACGAAAAACCACTACTGAGTATTCGATTCCTACAAGTTCAACAAAAGGCACCCAGTTCCAGCTTTGTACTTAATATTTTTTCCTCGCAATTAAAAAGATAAATGCATGTCAAATGCTTTATCCAGAACACACATACAGATGCTCAATTCACTCACATCAGTCTGTGGATAAATGCCACAAACTTATCTGTGATGCAGCAGCAAAGGCAAACTGAAAGACACACCTGCCAACAGCAGTTGGTACCAATAACCTTCTACTTCTCCCTCAGTTGTCTGCCTAAGTTCAGGGAAAGCTTTGAGGACAAAGGGCCAAAGTAACATTATACATGGACAGATATATGGAAAAACCTTGTAAGGTAAAAGATTAAGAACTAGTTCACTTTCTTTTCAAGAAGGAAAGTTGGTTCTTGCGTTTTTCTTCTCCTTTTAGTGCTGACAGGCAACAAGATTAGCATTTGAGATTCACCAGGAAAGAAAACCCATTTGTAACCGATTAAAGACACAGACAGCATTATGATTAAACTTCTCAAATTATATAAAGGAAAAAATATGAAGGAACATAGAAATTCTACTGGTCTTAAAGAAAGCAAAGGAAAGAAATGGGGCAGATGAGGAAAAATTGCAGTATGAGACAATGCATTATTTGAATTTAGTTGTACCACTCACTGGCTAAAGGGAGGGATTTTAATTGAGTACAATCTACAATAAGCTTTGCCAATTTGCACGCAATTGACATTTTTTTCCAAAGCAAAAACTTAACCATTCATGTGACTATTTGGATTGATACAAAAAGCAAAGCTCAGAGCAGCCTTAACCAGTACCAAAGTCAAGTTCTATCTACTAATGTAAAATAGCTCAAAATGGTTTTCAAAAAACCACAGCATTCATCGCAACAAACTCAGCTTCAATCACAGAAGTTGGGGACGCTGGAAGAACGTTTCAAACAACACTGAGTAAAGACGAGGCAAAAAGGCCCACGTCGCCTTCCTCAGCAGAAAGGAGAAAGGGAGGAAGGGGAGAGAAAAGCGGAAGTAAAGCCAAAATTATACTCTCCCTGCTGCAGCTACAAGATTCTACAATGTACAATTCTGCAATCTGTGTGTTGACACCACACCCCAGAATTACATACTACAACTATTCCAGCTATACCACATGCCTGTGAGTAACAATAAAAAACAATATAGCGTTATCCGGGATTGGAAACGCCAAGAACATCTGAGAGCCTGCTACTATTAAGTACTGCTACTACACACCAGAATCAACACCTATTTCGATAAACTTGTCATGGATGGGCTCCTTTAAAAATATCTGAATATAATGCAATGTCTCCCCGTATTTTTCACTTGGGACAGGACAACAAAGTGTTCTTTGGAGTAGACGATAAAAAACTAAAATCCTACCATCTTACACATTACACTCAGAGCAGCACTGTACAAGAAGCTTTTTAGCAACCAATTCACATACTCTTGAACATATCCTGCTATATTTCTTAAGAACAGGACACCTGTGCTGGACACTGAAACTTGCTTTGATGCACAGTTTCAAGAAAAACCCTACACTGAAATAATATTTCCCCAAATACCACTGTTTCTGTCCTTAACATAAATTTGCATTACCTAATTTGCTTTGGATTATAGGGAAGGGTGATAATAAAATGCAGTTATTCTGTTGCATAGAAAAAGGTGTTTTGATTTGAAAGAGCAATAATTTGGCATGAGTTTGATCAAATATTTATTATACCCTTCCCCGAGTAACTGAACATAATCTTCCAGGCAGTCCAAACCTTCTTTACAACCTCTCAACATTATTATCTCACTTGAAGATTTCATTGAGCCCCTTTAGCAAGGTACAGCAGCAGGAAGTCAGGCTGTGGCCTCTCCTCAATAACAGTCTGTTCCGCCCAGAATTACGGAGCACCTCCACTTGGGTTTCTCAGCTTTAGGAGCACAGATAGATTTAAGTAGAATTAATTTTACCTTGCTTGGTTTGTATACTGATATATATTGTATACTCAGATGCATGCTGAGCCTAACAAGCAGTTAATTCAGTTTGATTTGCTAGTAGTACCATTTCCTCCAGTCTCAAACACAGTTTTATAGTTTAAGCTTTGCTTGACTGTACAAAGGACTTTTTCTCAGGCTGGTGGCAGGGGAACGTGAAGGTAAGATCATGAAAAAATTCTTTCCATTGACAAGAAAAACTTTAAGGCACAAAATGTTAAGGTGAGTGGAGATGAATACCAAGATCCAAATCACGAGCACTGAGCTGTGAACCTCATCACTCTGTGAGGCAGATGAACAAGCTGTGTAACGGCAGCTCAGTGTGCTGGCCAACCCCAGGTTCAGATACATGCTTTAAGACTTCCTTTGTCCTTACAGTTAATATTTGTATTAAATTACAATAACTTTTTTTTTTTTTTTTTTACTCTTTTAAGAAACATATGGAAAAGAAAGCAGAAGGACTCATCTTCCCTGTTTATTTTAGGTCTTACCTCTGCTATGTGCAAATGTAACATTGGTACAAATACTGCAGGACTCTGCATCCCTATGGGCCGTAAGGCCACTGAGAAATCACCTCTGAGGAACACAGGACAGAAAAACAACCCTGGACATTCCATCCATGTTGTACATCATTTACCGCCAATCGCAGCTCGAGACAGCTGCCAGAACTGGGGACAGGGAACCAAACAGGGTCCTCTCCAAGTCCACACCTGTGACAGGCCCTCGGGCTGCTTTGCTGAAGCCCAGACTCCCTGTAACCCCCTCCCTCAATATATTTTGCACCTACGAAAAGCAAACCAACAAACATCCCTGCTTGCATAGACGATATTTAGAGCACCTACTGCATGCCTTGTTCCATTCCCACACCAGTTACCACCTCGCAGCTCCCACCCCCCACCTACCCCTCCCACCCGGACACGGCGGGGCCCCGAGCTCCGCACCGCCCTCAGCGCTCCCGCACGATGACACAGCACCGCCGGGCTGCACATCCCTTCCTGCCTGACCCGGCCCCCACCGGGCAGCGGGGACCCGGGGACGCCGGGCGCTGAGGCAGCGGGCACAGCCATCTCCCCGCGGGGCTCTCGGTGGCACGGCACGGCCCCGCCCGCCGCAGGCCGCGCTCTCCCCCCGGCCCGGCCCGGCGCGGCCTGCTGGCAGGCGGCGCGGCCTACAGACGGCACGGCCCCCACCGCTCTGTTTCCCAAGCCCGCCCCTCCCGGCCCACTCGGCACCTTCAGCTGGAAACTCCTCGAACTCGTCGTCTTCCTCCAGGAGCCCCAGGTCCACCGGCTGCTTTTTCTCCGACATGCTCGACCCCGCTGCCCGCCGACACTGACGGGATGGCGGCACGGCGCGGCCCCCACTGCGCCTGCGCCTCAGCGCCGGCCGCCCGCCCCTCAGCACCGCCTCTCGGTGCCTCCCGCGCCGCCCTCGCAGCACCCCCCCACCAGCGGCACCTGCGGGGCCGCCCCCCGCTGCGCCCCTCCCTGCCTCGACGGAGAAGCTTGGGGGTCCGCGGTCGAGCCCCTAAAACGGCATCCGCGGTGCTCGTTCCAGCCCCATGCCACACTGAACGCGCGTCCTCGTTGTATTACTTCACTCTTGGTTTCTATTCGGGCTGTGAGAATGGTGAAAACTTCAGCTTTATTAATCAACATAGGGAATCTAGGCATAAATTTTTTTGTTCCTTTAGCAAGCTATGCTGTTTGGACTATCAAATATCCTTCTCTATCCATAGAGGACAAGGCAAAGTCCCATACCAAAAGCTTGTAGGGGTCTGTGACTATTCAGCTACTACCCTCTAGACTTTCCCTTACCCGGAGTTGACTTTGCAGCATGCTCAGGAGTATAAAGATGCTAAACTGCACCCAGGCTATCTAAGAAAAAATAATTGACTAGGAAAGTGCTATCGACAAATAGCTTCAAATAGCTGTGGGGCAGGAAGCAGCTTGAATGTGTTCTGGCAACTTTGCCTACGTGTCTGCTGTGGAGAAAAAAGATACTTGTGCCTTCATGGTTATGTGTTCTACTTGTAAGACTGATTTAAAAAAAAAACTTTAAATCTGTTGTTCTAAATCTAATACTGCAGGATTTGGAAGCCTGGGGTTTGTATTGCCTTATTTGGCCTTTCTCCCAGATGACTGTAGACCTCAGTTATCCCACAAACCATTTAGCTCTCTGCTGGTAATGTCCCCAGGGACACAGGTATCTGCCATACCGTGTTTGTCTTCTTAACATATAACTGCCCTATGCTGCCTAAAGGACCTGTTCTGCGCAGCATTCTCCAAACCAGACCTTACAAGAGTTGGATGATGTGAGTGACATCCCGTACTCTGAACCACCAGCCTGTACAGAAGACAAGCAGAAGGCACTTACCCTCCTGCAGCCAGGTGTTAAAAAAAATACCACTCTGATTTTATTGCCAGAGTTTTGCCTGTGATGCAGGGTCTTCTGTCCCATATTCTTAAGGTTTCTTACTGGCGTTCTTAGGTCACTTCCTATTCAGTCTACAGGCCTTGTATATCCCATACCTTACCATCCCTAGGAAGCGTATGAAGAATTTCCACATCCTTCTCCACCGAGAAAAGCCATCTCTGAATTCCGTGAAGTGATGTAGATTGTAATACTCAAGCCTTTTGGTGGACCTAGCTCCACTGATGTCTCTGAATTCTTTAGAGAAAAGGATGTAAGGATTCAACTGTCCAGAATAAATTTTCCACTGTGAAAGCATATTTAAAAGGTTAGAGGAGAGTGCCCAAGACTCAAGTACAATTGGCATTTGATGGTTTCTAGATGGGCCATCAAGAGTAAGAGTTGCCTTTCAGCATCTACCCTGTGCAATCAGAGTGGAAAAAGGCCACTGATATCTAATCAGGACACACTGCTACTGTGTGGTTTTTTTTTTATCCTTCCCTTGCTGCAGCACCAAGGCCACTTGCAGTCCTTGCAGTCACCAGGCTTGTATCCCACATGGATTGCAGACACAGAACAAGGAATAGTTTTGATGAAGTTGGGAAGATACTTCCTACGTTCCCAGAGCACAGTAAGAGATTTGCTTTTCTGAAGCTTTAATCCCTGCACAGTAACTTGGTTGTATACTGAGTAGGACCAACAGCCTGACATTCCTGAGCACTTCAGCAGAGAGGTCTACACTCTGTTCCATGGTAATTAAAAGAAAGACCTCCTTTAACTCTCAGTGGTTCAGGATATGACCATCCCAATGAAAACCTTAACTTAAATATACCCTTAACTGGTAGCGTGTTGGAATTGATTGAACAAGACAATCCTGAGTAACTCATCAATCCCTCTATTATTTTTTTTCCAGATCTGCACAGCATCTATTTACTCAGTATGATTTCTTTTATTTTTCTTTAATTTCTTTATATTCAACATGTTTTATGCATTAGTATTAGAAAAGCCTGTCTTTCTCTTGGCAAATGTTACTGCAAGTTGTCGAGCAGGGAGGTGAGATTATGTAGATTTATTTATTCAGAGTTTAATTTGCATACATGAAAAATGGAAGTAGAGCTTTTATTTTCTTCACGGTAAAACAAAAATTTGTGTAGTGCAATAGTTCAGACTTCTAGATTTTTTTTCAGGTGGACAAGTAGTCATTTCAATGCCTGGGCCCATCTTCTTTGAATTGGACGTGCTAATGGCTGAGGGCATATTCCGAGGAGAAGATTAAGAAGAGAAAATAGATCAGATTGTTAATGAATTTGCTTATAAGCTGCCTTAGTTAAAAATGTCCTGTTGGAAATGAATTTCAGAGTCATATTAAGGACTTTAGATACCCTGGGTAAACCGTTGGCTTGGAGGTCTACATAGTCCCAGGCTATCAAGCAGTGCCTACTAAGAGAAACTTAATAGTGCAAGAGAATGCTCATTATGTGCATCTGATCCTGCTGGTCTCATGGGCATAATGTGGAATTCATGTGCATGGGCACTGCCTAGAGGACCAGCTGAGCCCACACAGTGCCTCTGTATGCAAGAGGTGGACACCTCTCTGGGCCTTACAGTGCAGGCTGGTAAATATCCAGGAAAGCAATCAGTTCCCCAAGAGAATACGAAAGATCTTGCTACCACATGCTTCTCATTCAGAATGCAAGAATTCACCGTGCAATACAGAATATCTATCCTGCATTATGCGGCATATCCAGCAGCTCAAGCAATAGTTACTTCATTCTCCAGAACTGACATTTTCCGTCTCAAGATAACACAGCAATTCATGCTATAACTTTCTGGATTGAAGTGTGGAAGAAAAGCATATCCTACATTCAGCATATCTGGACATCAGGAATGGATTACCTCACCTCTTTCAGTCTGACTGTGCAGCTCTGGACCCATGGCACTGTTCCCAAGATTAGCACCTTTGGTTTGCTGCTATTTATTTGTTCATGTCTGCAGTGGTTCTCTTTTTCTCTCCTGGTCTATCATTCACCAGCACCTCTTGGTAGCTCACCCTGCTCCCACAGCCCATCTCTTCCCACAGTTGACCCTCACTGAGGTCACTATGTGATTAGGTGGCTGGAGATCATAAGGAATATTAATCACAAGGAGCACTTACATGTTGCTTTTCAGACTTCCTTATGTGAAATACACTGTGGCAAGCTATCAGGTTACCAGTGGCTGAAAAAGAAACAGCTCTCTCTTTACCCTTGACAGTCAAAAGAAAGTTTGATTTATTTTCTCATTTTCAGTTAGTCCAAAGGCAGCTGGACAGTATTGCTGCAAAGCTCTAGCTGTGTGTCATTGTAATAGGGGCAATATGTTTTTTCACTTCTGCTCTCTTCCTCTGTCTAATTGTTCTATTGTCTTTCTGTTTTCTCTCCACATTTGGGCTGACAAAATGTCTCCTTGGGTTTAGCCCTCTGGCTAAAACTTAACGGGATCCTAATCAAGGACTAACACCACCAGCGGGCTATTTCCTGTCTTTGTTTACCATTCCTGGTATCATCTTTCTTCTTCTCTCAGTTCATCTTTTCAAATTTTCACTGTTATTTTCCTTCAAATCTTCCTCCATTCAGAGTGCAGGAAGCTTCTTACACACCACTCCCCTTTCATTTTCTGGCCACTTGATCTCTGGCCTCCCAACTGTACGTCCTGGAAGAGAAACAGATGCATTCAGAACCAGATTTCAAACAGCTCTGTAACCCTTGAATATATGTAGCTATGTCAGCAAGATATTTATTACTGAGCCTCAATGCAAATTGTATTCATGTTTCAAACATATGACTAATTACTAGGTACCATTCACCACAACTTGCATTTCCCTGCAGATATCAAGGCAGTCAGGGTACAATTCAGTTGCCTAAACAAAGATTTCTAATGTCGTTTGAGATGCTCTAAAACACAAGACTGCATGACGTGTCATCTGGGAGACCTTGACCCTTCCCCATGGCAGCTAGAGATGAAACGAAATAGCCTAAGTTTTCCACAATGGTGCCAGTTGCCTGTGTTTAAGGAACTGAGTTGTACTCCCATTGTATGATGGAATAACTGTTACTGGTGCTTAAGTGTATTTTTCCTATTATTACACAACTGCCTTTGTTTATCTCTGCCAAGTCTGTCTTGAGAATACTGAAGTCATGTTGGCAATCTCAATCCAAAATAGATGCTGGATAGTTTAGTATGAATCATTAGGAATCAGGTGAACGGAGAAGACCTTTTTTCATATATAAAACACCCTGTTACCTTTACATATCTACATAGTGGCAAAGGTATGGCCAAGATCTATCTAGATGAACCTCAACCCAAATAAAATCAAGTATTGTAGCCAGAGAAGAATTGCCAAGTGTTATTTTCGATGTTTTGGTAGCTAAGCAGAGCTACTGCTCATTAGCTATACTGGCAAACAGAAGGACTTACTGATACCTAGGTCAAATTGAGGGAAGATAGAAGTTCCCCATCATCTTTTGTAGCTCACTTCTCCAGGAAGTCCCTCTGGACTTTTTGATCAGAAAAGAGAAATGGGTACAAACGGGTGGAGATTCAGAGCACTTGGCTTAAGTATCAGCTCTGAAACATAATTTGAAGGGATCTGTCTCATTTCTGACTATATTAGGAGCTAAGAAAGACTTTCCCCATAATTATTTAAGGAAGGTCAGGTGTGTATAAATAATCTCTTACAAGTTCACAATTTCCATCCCTTCATCTCAGTCCCTTCAGTGAGGTAATGGGCAGCACAGGCAGTTTGGGATAAGGCCTGGTGGTTTCTGCCTTATGCCTCACTCTTTGTTTTCCACTGCTTCTTACTCTATTGCTCCTCTGCTCCAGCATAGGTTGTCCAAAGACTATAGTCCCTTCGGGTATGTCCCAGCTATAGCTAGAAAAGTCACCCTTTCCAGAAGTGCTTCTTCAGTCATGTTGCCGACAATGTCCATTTGTACATGTCTCCAACAACATCTCTTACACTTGCTTCCTCAATTTCTCTTTCCCCTTACAGCTACTGCTCTTTCTCAAACATGCTTGACCACCACAGGCTCTCCTGACTGGTGGAGGTTTTGGCAGGCATTGAGATGCTCGTAGGTGAAATTGTCTGCAAGCAGCCCAGGGCAGTTCCCTGGCCTCCTCCCAGCATGAGACACCCTGCTCCACCATGATGGCCACCTCTAGCTCTTGTGGTGGTGGCCATCGCACAGGCTGCAAGGCCACTCTAGCAGGAAAATAAGATTATAGAGCATGTGATATGACCCAAAGCATTAGTTTTCAATGCAGAAGCCCATAGAGACCCAAAGCCCTTCTTCACCCATTCTGCAAAGCTGAAGACACCTTCCTCCTCAAAGATCCTGTTAACTTGTCATGCGTTGTTCAATGCATCTAGGGGCTTTGATGAGTCATCAAGTGGATTTCCACCTAAATGAACTGATGTCACTAGAAGAAGTGTCAATTAGTTTATTTTTAAAATGAGCATATTCCTGAGAACTTTCTGCTCTTCAGTGTGGTTTACCAAGTAAAATAGATGTAGTATGTCAAATCAGAACCACAACGAGCTATTGGGTCAAGTCCTCTTCCTCTTCTCAGTCAGGCTTATTTAACCCTTCCACATGAGTTCAGACCACAGCAGTTTCTGGGCCACTGTTCATATGACTGTACAAAATTGATAGCCTTTTCTTGTCTCTGCTGGATAGGAGATTACTCTGAATGGAATTTTAAAGAAAACGCTTAAAAATAGACTCTTTGTTCCTGACATGCTTTCTGAAGCACATAAATCTTTTATTAATTTTAATTCCTCGCCCCTTAGTAAATATGATACCAACAACGATAGTTGGAATGCTTGCAAAAACAGCATCACAGTAAATGGTCAAACCAATCTGCAAAACTAATGGTTTTATGGGAATATATATGAAATCATTTTTCTACAGTGTCTATTTGCCTATATTCATATATTTACGCATATGGTACTTACTAAACTACAGCGGGTGAACTATGAAATTAAGTGGGGTACTAATTATTAATCTAACATATGAGGTAAATTAAAAATAGGTAGGTTCACCCACAGCAGTGTGTTATAGCAAAAAAAGTTGGTTTTAAGTGTGTTATTACTGAGGTTGGCTGAGAAAGAAAGTAAAAGACCTCACCTGATTGTCATGTGAAGGAGTGCTCTCTCAGTTTTACTGTTTCTAGCTGTGTCTTTTGTAATACACAATAGAGGAGTCTTTTCTCTGATTTGCTTTTAAGGCTTTAGCACAATCAAAAGCTGGAGGTATTGTGAAGAAAATCTGCAAATAGCATGAAAATGTCTTGTGGTGACATTCCTATTCAGGCTCTGGTCCTGATTTTGAAAGATCCTGAACACCCAGAGCTGGCACTGCTAAGCACTTCTGCAGATCAGATCTCTGAGGTCTGAAAGATTGTTTTATAATCTTGTTTTCATGCTCCTGCAAACCTACAAAGACAATATATATTTTTTTTTTTCTCCAAACAGTAGCGCAGATTTTATTAAAACCATTCAGAACAGGTCTCTATGTTTTAAGGCCAGGGTTTTGTGCTGGCAGCTGGAATATAGAACTTCAGGAAGCTAGTATGGGCTGCTCCAAAAGTAATGCCTCCTATTTCATTATGCTGGCCTGTATCGTCAGAGGTAGATGTCAGTGGGTATGGCAGTAGAGGTTGAACCTTCCCACCTATATGCCATTACATCTCGTTGCTGTGCCACAGATGGCAGCAGAGGGGCAAGCTAATAGAATGGTATCTGACATGATGGAAGTGTGTATGAAGCAAAAGTGTGCCACTGAATTCCTCCATGTGGAAAAAAAAATGGAACCTATTGACATTCATCAACATTTGCTGAACATTTATGGAGACCAGATGGTGGATGCGAGCGCAGTGAGACGCTGACTGATGCATTTCAGCAGTGGTGACAGCAGCAATGGATCACCTCTGCTGGTGCAGATTTTTATGAGTGCAGCCTGCAGGCTCTAGTTCACTGCTGGGGAAAAAAAAACGCATAGCTAAGGGTGGTTATTATGCTGAACGCTAGTGTTTTGTAGCTGAGAATTTGCTCTATCGAATGATGTTATTGTGTTCTTTGTATCAGTTGTACTATCCACGAAAATAAATAGGAGGCATTACTTTCAGAGCAACCTACGTACTTAAATTTAAGAGAATGTTAATTATTTTTAAAAAATGTCTTTACAGTACTGGAAATTGTAGATCCTTCCCATTGCATTATTCTGCCTTACTATTGCACAATCTTCACCGAAGTCCTTGCACATTAATGGGAAAAAAAAATTATAGGCCATATATAATGTCAGCTCTTCAAAAAACTGATTCTATTCTTCGTCCTTCATGGTTTGGTCATTTGTAGAGAAAAGTTTATATCTGCCATCGTGCCTCTCCTCAGAAGTGTTTTGAGGTGGCTGCAGTCTGAAGTATAACTGTAACAAAACAGAAGAGAAATTGTACGCTCAGTGTTTATGCAGGCTGCATGTAAGCCACAAGGCAAAATGAATTTAAACAAAACTGTGTAGATCTGAGAGATGCAAGTGAAACAACGGCTCCTCAAGTCCCCCAGAAATGACTAAATTTAGAATTTGATTTCCTGACCACTTATGACACCCATGGTTCATTGGCACAGTGTAGATGAATACATCCAAAAGCAGTTTCTGGCTTGTTTGGGTTTGAACCCAAAGCTAAGAGAGTTGCAAAAAGTGACAGGGCCATTTTCTCTCCACTTCTGTTTGTTGTCAGAAATGCCCCTACGATGTAGTCATTTTTCTTCAGCATATAATATGCCGATTTGGTGGGCAGGTATATGACCTCCTTTATTTGCTTTAAAAAGAAAATCCAAGCTATTTGAAGAACTCTTAAGGGCAAACAAAAATTATGAATACAAATTTGCTAAAGCAATATGATTGGTAATCTTCAAAATAAAATTTAATCACTTTTTTTTAATATTCACACAGGTAGGTGTTTATATTATATGCATATATATTATGCTGATGGTCCTAAGCAGATTTGTGTAAACTTATTTAATAAGCACATTTGAATCACTTATTGCATAGGAATCTTGAACTGTACATTATAAATAATGGTTTTCAAATGATAATTTTAATTTTCTTTTATGGCTGTTGCAAATTTATATTAAAGCATTCCTGAATTGGACAATTTTTCAGTAGAGTTTACTTAATGTTAATCTATTCATTTGGGGGTAAACGAAGAGTTTAATGGTGAAGAGGTGTAACTAGAATATAGTCTCAAGTGGTGTGTTAGGTTTATCAATCAGTGAAAATTGTGCACTTGAGTGTAAGAGCACATGTCTATCCATATGCTTCTTGCTAGCTCAGTTAATTGAAATCCTTTTTCCACCCTATTATCAATACTTGAAAAATAGCTCCAACCACGTCTATTAACCGGTGTCTTAATAGACGCTTTATCAGCTCCATACAAATTGCATGTATTTTGCTAGAAAGCAATTTTACTAATATAGGGGCCAGTTCTATGGTTCACTGGAGATGTTCGGTCAGTTCATGATGAGGCACATCTGGCTGGATAGATGGAGGTGGATGGATCTGTGGGCCTGGTCTTCAATCCACTGAAGCACAGTACAAGGCTGGAGGTTCAGTCTGATTGACACTCTCAGTCTTGATTGATTTTAACAAAGGCAAATTATGCTTATGAAGAAAATGAGCTAGACATTGACACTTGTATTGGGAAATCTGAATCAGAATAGAAATAGATATTTTTTAATTTCCCATAAAATAGAATGTAAAAAAAATTAATCTAGTTTAGACTCAGGAGAGCAGAATTATGCACCAGTACTGAGATGTTACAAACATCTCTGAAATTAAAAGTTCTTCCTTCCAAAGAAACTTCTCTAAGGCTTCATCTAATATTAGCACATTTCCTCTCTCCCCTAAATTGAGTGAAAAATAAATAAAATGAAAAATAAGAATAATTTGAACGTAAAATGAATACATATTTTTCTGAGCATATTTTCCAAGCTGAGCTGAATACATGAGATCATGACAATTCAGCTCTGTTTTACTATTCCTTAAATAAGATGCAAATACTTCCATCTCCTAAGCCCAACATACAAAACGTGTTTGTGAGCTAATCGGCTAATCAGCAAACCTGATTGTGCTGATAGGAAATTCTTCTACTCTTCAGGCCTCCCTCTTCCTGCTGTTTCCTTGCACATCACCTACCCATTCTGGTTCTCTCCTTTCCTGTCAATTTTTGTACTTGCTTTGTCTTTCTTGGCCAACTGTTGACATTATGAACCAAATTAGAAGGAAAGTGTAGGGGTCTAGAAAACAAAGAAGGGATAGAGAAATATGAAACACTCAGTAGTTTCTAACCTAGTACTACCTAAAATTCTCTACGGGCATTTCTAATCAATTAAGGCATTTTGGACCCTTGAATCCATGGAATTGCACCTCTGCTCAGAAATTATCCATGTAGAACAAACAGAGCTTTCATTTCTGTACCCAAGTTGGTTAATCAATCCCACCAGATGTGAGGATGCAAGGTAAAGAGCAGTTATGCAGGGTAATGCTTCTCCATCTCAGAAGTGGCCCAATGACATGTTTGACTCTATACAACACCTGTATCTTCCATTAAATTCATTATTATCATTCTAAGGTAATCCGCTCCCAAAGGTGATTTGCTAATAGTCATTCTTTCAAGGAGAGGAATGGGAGCAACCCTCAACAGAGAAAAGGTGTTATTAGCACATTGTCTGCATACCTCTCGAAACTTCGCCCCCCCATTATGCTCAATTTTGGGGATATTCTCTCTCAGTGATACTCTGACACACAATTCTTTGGAGCAGCTTGCTGTCATCATGCAAAGCAGAGCTTCGCAGTGTTGGAGGATGTCTGCTAGGCAGTATGCATATGTTTTTTCTTGCCATTTTTTCTTGTGTAGACCTGTCGCTATGATCTCCAGAAGTGACCAGTGAGCAAGTCAATGGATCTGTAACAATTAACACAATAATGACCTATGCCTTATTGAATGAAGAGGTAATACAATGAAAGAATGTGCATTACAGGTGAATAAATAGCTTTAAGTTGTAAAGTGCAGATTTATGGGGATACATGCTATGTAGGAAAGCAGAGCTGAAACCGGAACTACATTTATCAGGGCGCATATAGTTTAGTGCTTACGGGACAAACACCTCTAGGCAGGAAGAAAAAGTTGCCAACAAAGCCATCAGATCCCAGCTATGGATTTGCAAATTGACCAAAGCCAGTTTATAGCTCAGTGAGATTGTAACAAACCTATTTTGTGTACAGGAAATTAAGGTGTGAAGTTTCCAAAAAAGGCACAAGAAAGACGGGCACTTTACCATATTTGCAAACATACTGTTTTATTGTCAAGACTTAAAATACATACTACATTGGGCAGACAGGGCAAAACCATAGCTGAAAGCTAACATAATCCTGTTATGCAGTGAAGAACTTCCTTTTACAGTGCAGTATTTCTTCACTGAAAGCAGATCACTGCTATAAAGAGCGGGTATTTATCAATTTTCAAAGGTCGTGGCCCATCAAAACTGGTGTTAGATTTGGAATTTCACTTTTGTTGCCAAGGTGACAAACACTTATAAATATACCACATCTTCTAATGTGCTTTTAACTTAGTATTTTTATGGCTTTTAAATCAGATACCATTAGCAAATATATTAGGTAATTTAGCTGAAAGACCATTTTCCACTAACACTTTTTGTTACATTTCCCCAGGTACTTCAAAAATGTCTGTTGTGACATTGCAGTCCTGCCAGGCTTCTAGCATATAAGGATACATATGGTACATCTAGTAAGAATTAACATGTTACCTTAGGGTTTTCTATTTTTTTGTGTGTTGGTAATTACAAAGTGTATAAAAGAAGACAAATATTCAGAGTTAGATCCTACAGATCTTTGACTTCAGCAAGAACTGTGTTGATAATGGCTCCCAGATTGGCCCGCAGCCTTTCTGTGTGTTGTGCTTGGCTCCCAGGCCTTCTCTTTATAGTCTGGCAATGAGGCTGAAAGCACAAGGGAGAGCATAACAGCTCCACAGCATGGCCGTTCCCTTGCCCCACAAAGCTAGCCAACAAACATGGCTATGTTTCTTCCTGTTTCATTGGCCTGAAGGCTGGTGGAAACCTTTGCAATCAGCTGGTGTGATGTCCTCCAGGACATCCCAGGTGCTCCATTCTGCCCCAGGAGCTCCATCTTGCGCCAAGGATGAGATGAGAGGCCTGTGGTGTGGGCAGGCAGGCTGGAGGGCTGGACTGAGAGATGGTGCTGACAGAAAGCAGCAATCATTCCCAGATTCAATTTGGAAAAAAAAAAAAAAAAAAAATTGACAAAGCTTGCCAACACTGAGGATTAAGCACAGTTCATAAGCCAATTAATAAGCTTCCTACAATAGCAGCACGTTAGCTTGGGTGGAAAGATCTGATGGAGAAACATCCAGGAAATGTCTTTCAAGCCTACATATTAAATTTAATCTGCCACCCCTGTCCTTTAAGACTCTGCATTCATTTGCTGTGGGGGAAAAGAAAATGTTGATCCGCAAGAAAAAGAACAAAAAAACCCACACACTAGTCTGGTACAAGAGTTTGTTGGTAGAGTCTCAAGGAGAAATCTGTAGTGTGCTGATCACAAAAAGCCGCCCTGCGCGGCACAAGTGAGGCCTCTACATAGGCCACTCTCACCCCCAGCCCAGTCCTGTCCCCTCAGCCCCTTCATTCAGCACAGCTATCTGTCATGAAGAATTTAAGTTTCATATTTTCATCTGTCAGCTGCGAAAAGGCCTGTCAGCTGCAGCTTACACTACAGTTTGCCAAAAGGCCCATGGCCCATGATGACAATACGCTCTTACATTTGTGCTTCCAGGCTCCAGATAATCCCTCACTTTCCTCCTCAGCCATCCAGTTATGATAAGGCTTAAATTGCATATTTTGGGGGGGTTTAAATCTAGATTTTGGTGATAAATGCTATCAGCGGGAATGAAATGAAATACAGCAAGGTTTAGCTCTTATTACTGACATAAAGCCTACTATGGCCGTTTTGTGAAGGCTATAGAGGTAGTATTCATATTAAACATGTTAATGTCTATAGTCACAGGAACTAAACGTAGGAATGCTAATATCAGCTTTTATCTACTTTGTCTGTTTGCCACCCCTGAAAACTTACCAGGAAGAAAGCCACCCATCCTTCAAACATGACATTTTCCATTTTGTGTTGTTAATTTGATTTGCAAAGGGAAATAGGGAAAACAGCTCATTATAAATCTGCACACGATTATTTTAATGCTCTGAGATGCCACAAAAGGAAGAAAATGTCTCAATCTTCAAAGTACACCTTCAAAAGCCAACACTTTTCCTGTAAAACAGTTTAAAAAATTAGAACAGTAGAAAGGCCATAGACAGAAATGGATCACTGGCCCATCTTGGTTGCATTTGTGTGTCTATATGAGGGTAAAGAAGCATACATGAAGTTAATCCTCATGCCTTTAACTTTAGGGCTGAACAGCTTTGATGCTGACACCTAAGTGAGAGTACAGCGAAAAGTAAAATTGCTTCGAAAAGTCGATCTTGTCTGAGGACTGTCGGGTGGACACAGCACAGTAACCCAGGTTAAGCTTTAGCTGTCTTGTCTCTTAGAAATCAATTGTCTGACCATAATGCAACCACAAAGAAATCGCATCTTTAACTCATTAAAGGCTTTTAAATTGTCTAATCAATTACGATTCGGTTCCATTTTTCTGAAGTCAATATTACATTATATCCCAGTGACACAACTACATTTTATTCCCTTTGGTGAAACATCTATTTTCTCGGCAGTTTTATAAGAATCTAACATAATGTATTAGCACCAGAAGGATTTCTGTTTCATTACCTTGTTGCCCTATATTGTCATTTGGAATTCAACTTCAGAACTGCGGTTTCAACCCATGATCCGAGGCAAGGAAGGGAGAGAGACTACTGCAGGTAGTAATGCAAGAAGCACTATAAAAAACAACCGTCTCCTTTGCAGCTTTCAGCCTGCTTTGTAGGGTTCACTCTTCCCCTGGGAAATGTCTTCAGGTTTGCAGATTAAAAAAAAAAAAAAGAAAGATGGGGAATTATTTCCTTGGAATACCTTCTCCATGGCACTCAAAGTGGGAAGTTACTTGCCCTCAACAGAGCTGTGTTCAAAAAATGAAGGCAGCTGCAAGGCAGTCATAGAATCATAGAATCATAGAATCGCTCAGGTTGGAAAAGGCCTTCAAGAGTCCAACCACAACCTAACCATACTACCCTAACTAACAACCCTCCACTACATCATGTCCCTGAGCACCACATCCAAATGGTTTTTAAACACATCCAGGGATGGTGACTCAACCACCTCCCTGGGGAGCCTATTCCAATGCTTATGTCTGCAGTCTCTCCCTGTACACACTTCTGCACATGCTTCACACAGTATTTCTGTGGCTGGGACAACTTGGGTAAGCAGAGCTGGGGTATCTCGTGGCCTCCAAATTTGTTTCCAACCAAAACCAAATTTGTTTCCAACCAAAACCAAATTGGTTTCCTCCAGGAACCAATAGTCATAACACTACTGAAAAAGCTTGAAATAAATAATGGGCGTGAATCCCTGGTGTTGGGATTCAGCTGTGGTAAATAATTCTTCTTCCGACAGAATTGAATTCCTGCCTATAAAGCATCTGGATTTTTGTGCCTCTGGTACTTAGATCTGTCCCACTGGTAGAGGGCAACCAAGAGAAATGGAGCTGGAAGAGAGTGCGCTATCACTGTTTGCATTTTTGCTTTTATTCATTCACATAACTTATTATTTGAATAGAGTTCTGTAAATAGATAACAATAGCTGACAAAAAGACTGAGCTAGTAATAGTATTAACGTCAGCAATAATTATCAGACATCCAATAAATCTATTTTGCAGTAATGATAGTGAAATATTGTCAAGATAGCAGCAACAGCACATTGTTCAACACCTGATTAAAAGCAGCAAGTACATCCTGCTTCAGCATGTTCCCACACAGCAACTTCTGGAAAAGGGTAGGAATTACGATGAACAAAGATCACTCTGCAAGGCAGGGGAAAGAGAAATGGTAAAAGCTGGTGTAGTGTATAAATTGGCTTTTGGTGCATGCTGTGGTTGGATGTGTCTGTGAAGATAATTGGTGCTAAAGGATCATGATTCGTGTCATAACAAAAGGACATTTGCTGTATTTTTGTTCAAAGGATCAAAATATCTGAGGGACAAAGGTTCTGTGTTCCTGTATGTTTCACGTGGAGTATTCTGTTGACCATCTTGACTATTTTTTTTATTTTTTTTTTATAGAAGTGAAAAGATTATAATACATTTTCTTTCTGAGGAGATGGGGATTTGATTCCCTAGGCAAGACAGACCTTTAGTGTTTGAGTTGCACTGTCTCAGGGTAAAAAAAAACGCTTTACCTCACTGCAAAGCCAGATTCTGCTCCTGAATTCCTGGGAAGTTCCCACCCAAGCTAACTGCCTTCTGTTTCCCTGCCTCCTGGTTCTTTTGTCTCTGTACTTACTCATTAGGAGCAGGCTCACTGCCTCATTTAAACAACAAACGAAGGAGGCAGATCAACATTTCTTTCTGTGTTTCATTTTACCTATGGTTTGGGAACAGCTTCAGTTAAATCCAGGTTCTCCTTCTCCACAGGCATGTACAAATTCGTATGTGGGTGTCCAGTGTAGTTGCAGATGAAGAAAGGATGGAAAATTGCCATGATATAACACGTTCTCTTTGAAAGTTAGAAACACTGGCCTTTCTTATTAGTTAGGCAGTTCCCTCCTCCACATGCTGGCTTTTAAGGCTTTTCATTCCTGGATGCTGAACAACTCATTTTAATTGCTTTAATTTTCTTGAGAAACTAAACTTTTGCATGGACCCCAAGCACCTAGTGTGGGGTAATAAACTCCTGCAAGCAGCAGAATGCTTAACTGTCAGACACGGCAAATACTCACCTCCCAAGCCTCTTTCAGAGATCCCAGCCAAACCTTTCTTCCTTTTTTGTGTTTTACCTACTCCAATTACCCCGCCATCTCATTGAAAGGATTGTTTGACTATAAGCTCCGTTTTTCTACTTTAAGCAGCAGTGTTTGACTCCAGCACAGGCAGACGCCATGAAAAATCATTTCTGTCAGATGCAGGGATGTGGTGACGAGAGATCTTCTTAGCAGCTGGCACCAGCATGGGAGCCGCTGGGATGAAAGGCCCTGCCGCCCTCCTGCAGCCAGTGGCCGTGGTCCTGTCCCTTCCGTGGGAAGCTCCTCTTCAGGGCTTCTTGAAGGAGCAGATAGGGCTCTGCAGCTTTGTTTAGTCTGCCCCAGGACTTAAACCAGTGCTGCCCTGATGACAGCTCAGCCTGCTTCTGCTGAAGTCGGTGGTGGAATTCCAACTTCTTTTTCAAGCAAGATGCACGTTTAGCTCTTTGAATATTTTACTTTCATGCCAAAGACATTCCCTAGAAACTTCAAGCTCCTTTTTGATCTTGTTTCACTGGGGAGCAAGAAAGCCAGCAAGTAGGCATTTAAGTCAGGATTACACTAGTCAGTCTTCATGCTGGGCGCTAAAGTCATCGTGATCAGTGCTGGGGAGTCATCGCCTTCTGACTGTCAGAGTTCACACTGTTTTTTCTCTCATCACAGTTATGAACTTTCCTTTTCCCCTACCAGCAGGATAGCGCATACCTCTGAAGGCAGCCAGATGCCAGGTGATAGGCACAGAGGCTGTCGGTGGGACCTGTGCAGGAAGCAGTGCAGGAGCACTTGCTGGCCACAGTTTACCTGCCACTTTCCCTTGTGCTCTCTGTTAGCAGTCGTGTGGCCTCTGGCAGGCCAGGCTCCAGAAAAACAGTTAGAAAAAAGGACATTACTGCCTCCTTTCTGAGTTACGGTATGATAAGATCAACAGCTTGGAGATTCTTGTCCCTCTTGGTGAAATAAATAAATGGGACTAAGAACAAATAACTCTCCATCCCAATTTTTGGTCCTCAGTAGATCTTGGGCATTAAACAGAATAGAAAGATAAACTGGGTATTTTCTGGGTAGCCTGCAGCTGATGGAGCATAATGTAGGTCGAAAGTAAACGGGTGCTACAGAGCCAGAAGGTTTCTGTTCACCATACTGTACGTCCACAGTCTTCTACTTCAAATTACTCACTCTGCGAGATGTAGAGAGGTGGGGAAAGCTACAGGCTCCAGCTGACACAAAGTGAAGAAATGGGCTCATTTCTCCCCTAGACTGTTTATTATGTTTCTCTTGCTTTGTTCTTCGAGTCAGTATTTCTTAGCAGTTTTTAAACTATACATCTTTGTAAAAGTCAAAGCTTCCCACAATGTTATTAATTTCAGTTCAAAAGGATTGAAAGAGCAAGGGCACAATTAATTACACAGTATGAAATAGTTAGATTTAACAGGAGTCTACACAGCTTTATTTTTTAAATGCTTCTTAACATGAGAACTAAGTGAATGTGTAAAGGAAAAGATACTGGACTTTTTAAATGTCAAAGTAATTTTGGCCTGTCTCTGGCCTTTCCATTTGCCACATTAAGGCAGCTCTGTTATTCTGTAAGCTTCACAGTTTCAGTGGAAATACAACACAGCATTTGCCAGGGCCAGCTTTAAGGTTACACAGAGTAGGCTGCTGCCTACTAACAGGGAGCTAGATGAGAGAAAAGAAAAAAAAAGGAAAAAAAAGAAGAAAAAAAATCCACAAATACAAAAATACAAAGCATTGTTTTTTCCAGTGCCATTTCCTTTTCAAATCAGCAAGGGATGGTAATAGGATTCTTCTTGTATTTTATTACAGAGCAAAAAAAATTGATGGAAAAGTCTCCTCCTCCATGAAATGGGTGAAGGCCGGCTCATTGCGGCCCTAGAATTTCTGTGGCCTTTGTCAGGATGCTCAGAGCAGATCTGCCAACCCAGCAGAGGGCAATGCACAGAAATGCACTCTGTTCCAGGAAGGCTTTGCCTTCACACACACACACTCAAAAAAAAAAAAAAAGCGTTTTTGGAATAACTTAAGAAGGTTTTGTTCAAAATAAGCTGCCTTGCAGTCGGGTGTTGGGGTTTTTTTGTTCTTGCTTTTAAACAGCTTGGTGTTTTAGTTTGCATCACCTGCAGAATGGGCTAAAGCAACTATTCTGACTGGTTTTAACTGATTTCTTTTATGTTTGTAGTTAGTATAATAGAGAGAAACACTGGCATTTTATGTTTCCTGGCCGTCTTGCAAGCTGGAGTCTTTTAAACGGAAACTAAGAGTGCGATCGCAGTGGTTCACAGGGAAAGAATGACTTCTGAGAGCAGATGCTCACGTCTCTTAGGTCTGGATAAACCAAGCAAATCAAGGTAAAACCCAAAGGGACAAATATTCTGCAGAGATCGGCTTGGGAAACATCCTTTTATAGAAACAAACGTGGAAGTAAAACATGGTGCTTTAAAAGTGCATTAAGTATACTTTATTCCCCAGCTCAGTTAATTCAAGCAATAAACTCACTGCTTTCACACATGCTAAAGCTTACTACAAATCTCACGACTGAGTTCCCCACCGAACCTCAGGGGAAGCTTTTATAACGGTGACTCCCTTCCCCCACCTCCAGGCTGACCTGGAAATGCTTTGAGAATTGTGCTTAGAAAACCCTGTCCTAAGACTTTTTATTATTACCTGTGTTTTTCTCTGAACTGTGTATATAAAAGAGAGGGGATTTCCCCTTGCACCAATTAAAACCCACATCTCACCTCCCCTTTCTTTCCCCTCAACAAGAAGTTAACCCCTGCTGAGCTTCTTCCCCCAAGGCATCTATAAAGCCTCACAGGTGAGCTTGCTGCAGCGTAATGAGAATGAATCAGTGCTGATCTTCCAACAGATAAACACAAATCTTTAATTCTAGCCACCTGGCTCTGGTCTTATCAGGCCAGAAAATGTCTATGGTGTGGGTTAGTTGGATTTTCTTCCCTTTTGCAATAGTCTTCCTTTTGTACTTTTCTTTCTTTAGTAAGCCCTCTAGAGAGAAAGGTGCTTTGAAACATCTTCAGGCTGTTTCAAGCTGAGATTTTTCTTACCTAAAATCTACGTCCTGCCACTCTTTGTTGGAGGAAATTACCTTGTTTTGTGTATGGTTGGTCTGCTAAAGTCAGTTGCATAAGGATTCTTTCCACCCAGAGTCTTTGAAACACAGGCAAGTTCATCACAGCTGGATGGAAGTAATATGGAAATATTTTCATTTAAGTAGAGGTTTAATTATTGCTAAAGCTAGTTGTTGTACCTTGGGGAAAATAGAAAGATCTATGTGGTTACATGGGTAAATTTGTCTCGTCTCCCTGTGGTTTTGACCGTAAGAATATAGAGTCAGAAGTTGTAATAGTTCACTAAAATATTTTCTGTCCTAGACGTGCATTAATCATGTAATTGTTTGCCTAATGAAGCTCTTTAAGAATAACTGGAAGAAATGAAATGCATTAAGGAGTCTAACAGGAGAACAAGCCATTGTGCCAAATTATGGAGAATTTCAGTGATTGTTCTGAAGTAGAAAGTAAAGTGGGAGGATGAGAAGACAATTCTCCAGTTCAATTTCTACCTCTTCACCCATTTAATGATATAAATAAGTGTTTCACAGGACTGCCTTCAATTTATTGTCTGGTCCTGGCAGACAGCTACTATTCTGTCTCCTACAAATTTCACTTTTCCCTCTTACCTCATACGCTTTGGGGGAGAACGTCACCAAATAACTTTGGTCCTGTTTTCTTTAGTACTTCTTGACATTATTTCCTCTCTCCTGGGCAGGTACGTGTTTAGGACATCATAACTGTAGCCAAGACTGAGGTTCCCTATTGGCAAGGCAGTGAATTTTTGAAAACAAAACTTCTCCATAGGCAGGTCTGTCGGGTCCTGTGCCTATCTCGTACAGTTTGATAAGCAAATAACCATATATTTTTATGTGTATGTATATATATATATATGTAAAATTGGCAATATGAATTCTGGGCTCTGCTGCTACCTGCATTTTTTCCTAAGCCTGTCAGAGTGGAAGAATAAGGAGTCCATGTTCTGAGAATTCTCAATACGTGCCTTCTGTCAGCTGCATTTTTACTTTCTGCACAAAAAAAAAACCCCAACAAATCAGCAAATCTGTAAATACTTTTATGATCAATTTTGCATACAGTGGGCATATTTGTACCTGACTGCGATGAATTTGTGTTAGTTCAAGTTCATTTGGGGTTATATTCTGTGCTTCTAAAGCCCAAACAAGGTAAATATTCCTTGTGTTTGGAGGACCAAGATATTAGAAGATCTGCTGCTAAGGTTTTAATGGTTATTTGCTGGTTTTATGGCAGCTCTTACCAGCTGTGGTGTACTTGGGTGCATTTCTTTGTGTCTGCAGAACTCTTTCTTCTCAAGAGCTCTTGTGTTCAGTCACTGTCCATGGATGATTCCATGCAAAAAGGATGTTATTGTGCTGGGGGCAATGGATGCCAATGTTGATTTGCAGAAATAAACATTATTATTTTATGCATAAAGTAATTTTATTAGAGTAATTTTCTTTCTCTTGGACTTGAAGAGAAATGTTTTCTTGCTTGGTGACTTAGATAAGAGGAAATAATTTTTCTACATTGCATTTCATGAAGAAAGAGGGGACAGAGGAATAGCTGAGATATTTAAAATGAATGAGAATAGAAAGCAGAACAGCACAAATGAGAGAACTGGTGATGGAATACAGAGCCTTTTCTCTTCCAGGTGTTCAGATGCTGGGTAATGGACATGTCATAAATACCTCTGTAGCGAGTTTCAGTAAGGCCTGCACAACAGGCAGCAGGCAGGCATTGACACGGGTGTTGGTCATGGGTTCAGGAGACCATAAGACCCCTCGTGTAGGACTCTGAGGAGGGACAGCCAGACTGTACGACTGGGCCCAAGGCAGCCCCATCACCAAGCACTGTGTGCTCTCTCTGGGTCTTCTACTGAGTTCTCTCTGCCATTACGTTGCGTGTAGCTGCATGAGGCAAAGAATCCCTGATGGGCTTGCCTGTGGGAAGAAGCAGATTATGTATTTCATGCAAGAGATGTAAACTAGACAATTGTGCTGACTCTGGACTCATGCTGTGGTTCTTGGATTGGGAATAGAAGCACAGGTATCGCACCTTCAGAACTCATGCTTACAGTCTGCTTCTATCTAAAAATCGTTACTTAGAAGAAATACTGCACTTGCTAACCATAATGCGTACTCTTCCTGACCTGCAGAGGAGTGGGTGTACCTCCTCTGTTTGAGGGCAAAGCCACTCACAGGATCGCTTGGAGTAAAGTCTGGATCTTTATTTAGCTGAGGGCTCATACTTACATCATAAGATGTTTAGCTGTTAAAGTCTTTTCTCTTGAAAGGAGTGGAAAACTTAGTCTGAGAGATGTGTCATTCCATCACTGAAGAGAATTAATTCTTTTTATTCTTTTTTTAGTGTACAAGAAATACAGTCCATGAGATCTCTTGGACATACTCTAGTCTGTGAAGAGAATCTAACACTTAGGGCTTAGCTGTGTATTCTTCTAAGTATTTCCAATTGAGAGACACAAAGCATTGTTTTCTTTTGGAGAATCAGCCCCCGTTTGGATTTAGTAAAGAATGCAACACCGAGGTAATCTCACTTCTCCCGTCATCATCCTTTCAGCCGTCTTTGTTCCCTTCCTCCCCAGACACAAGGTGACACATCCAAGTACTTGTCCTTCAACAGATTCTTCAGCAAGCAACAGAGCAGAAAGCCCTAATATCTATTCATTTGTAATCTGTCATTCTTAAAGTATTAAGGACAATTGACTTCACATGTCTTAGGTAATTAGAATAGTCATCCTTTGCTCCAGATTTTTAAAGTAAGTGTCTCAAACTCTTAATCAGTACATTTATTGATGTCTTTCAACATATCTGTTTCTTGTCAAAAGTGTGTTAAGTTTGGGGAAAAAAAATTCTTGCGTACTGAATTTTGCATAAGAATTATGCTGAAAACGTTTTAATATTGCCTTTGTAATCAAATAAAATCTATTAGTGATGACATGGTATTTTGCACATTCACGTTATTCAGTCTCTTCCTTAATATGAAAAACTCCTGAAAAGCAAATTAATAGATGTAATACATTTACACAGATGTTTTACTACTTGTTTTCACAAGTTTATATTTTCACATCGAGTGATATTAACTATGATAATAGCTAATACTATTTTATAACCTCTGAGGGGCTCATAAAGAATGTCGCTGGATTTCTTCAGCTGTTACTGATCTTAGCAGAAAAAAAAAGGCAGGCATTCCTCACCTCCGAAACCTGAGTCCTCATGTTGTTTGGTCACTGATGCAGATTTACAAGAGTTGTTAGTTACAGATTTGGGAGATCTCTAGGGACAGACACCATTCTGAAGAGGTAGTGCTCTCCAGGTCTGGTAGGTCTGATATTTTTCAGAGAAGAGCAGTCATTACACTTAGCATGAAGTATTACCTTTACTATATAGCTATGACTGCGTAGGCTTATACAGATTTTTGGGAGGGGTTTTTTGTTTGTTTTAGTGGTGTTGTTTGGATTTGTTGGGTTTTGTTTGTTTTAACCTTACTGTCACATCGCTCATTTCAGAAAGTGCTTCCCCAGCACCTCATTAGCAAGAAAAAGGGAAGTCTCACAAAACATACTGTTATTCGTGTGGTACCCAATTGCTTGTGAACTCTGGTCACTCAAACCATCCTGCCAGCAAGTCTGCAGCTAACCTCATGTGCTGGATGGGAAGGCAATTTTTAGCAGTTTTTACTGATCTGAAGTCAGAACTGGGACGCAGGCTGGGCAGCGGGAGGTGCGTGTTTCTGACACTGCTGCAGTTTGCATTTCTTAGCCACACCGCATCAGAAGGCAGGGGAGGGCTCTACAGAGAGGCTAGGCTGTGTGGAGATGAGCAAGGATGACAGGACACCAGGGCAGAGAAGACCGGTTCCCTCCATCCCTGTCCCAGTGCTCGCCCTTGTGCACCTCACTCACTAAGACACTGACACTTACTGCCTTGTACACTCATTTGCAGTCCTATTCGGGGCTGGTTTGGGGATTCAAACTGTCCCATGTTTATTTGTAATTTCAGTATTTTCCAATAAAAGGTTGAGGAGGAACATACTATGGTAAAACAAAAGCTGAGGGATGACTTGATGTTGTCACCGTATCCTGGCTGTCCCCCAGCTGCAGGGTATTCTCCAGCTTCTGGGGGAATAAAGGCTGTATGGAGGCTGCGAACCATATACAGACACACACATTACATCAGTGGACATTCTGCAGAAATGTTCTGTTTCCATTTTGTTGGAAGAAATGGGGATGTGCTCCTGTGTCTCATTCTTTCATTGGCACTGCTTCTCTCCTGTGCATCCTCTTCTTCAGCTGCACAGACCATGGTGACAATAAATGAGAAACTTGAGCAGATGCTGTGTAACCCAGTCTGAGCCTTAGGGCAGGCACTGGCCTCCTGGGAACGTTGGGTGCTCATTACAGAAGAGCTCTTCATACCTAAGAGCTCTTTGGATGACTCATTGTGGGGAATACAAAAGAAAATATTTGAGGTGTGCTTATGTGGATGTCCCATTTTCAGTGAATTTCTTCCCTCTTCCCTTTGTTTAATTTCTCTTTGAGACCTGGGGTGAGTAGAAACAGGAAAGCAAGGGTACAGAAGGAGAATTCTCTCCTGAGGAAGAATCTCACAAGCCTATGGATGTTGTTTATGCCAGTACAGGGCAGAATACTATGCAGGCTTCAATCGAATCCCACATTTCAGCAGCTTGCAAGGCACCTGGAGCATAAGGCAGCTGGCAGCCACAAGTGCTATGAGCATGAACAGTTTCAAAACATAGGACTGCATTTGAATCTCTCCATTGAGGGGGATGACTTAATTACTGGTAGGAGTTTGGTCTGTCCAACCAACTTAGTGTTTCATTTTGTGAGTGGTAATGACAGCTGTACAGATCCAAGAAACAGTTCCTCATAAGAACGGTTATGTCCACCAGCCCAGGAGAGAGACTTTGGGATTTCCACTTTCAGTGATTGATGAATTCTCTGATTTACTTTACTTCTCCTTCAGAAATGAACTGATGCTACACATGCATAATACTTACTTCTTTTTGTAATATATTACTCAACGTGGAATAATTAGGAATGCAAATGTTGCAGTGAACAGCAACAGTAGAATGCTTGCCTCCCACTGAATCATTTCTGTCTCTTTAAAGGATTCATTTCCTGATTACTGAATTATTTCAAATATGATATTTAACCTTCACCTTCTTTAGTTTGTGTGCACATTAAATAAGCTTGATAATTAAGGACTGTTGCTACATTTGGGAAATTTGGGGCCCTGTTCAGAAAGCTATTGCTTTTATGAATTATCTCAGTGAAATAAGCGATGCAAGAATAGCTGTGATTTTAAAACGTAGATGATTGGATTTAGAACTTTGCCTTCATTCATTTCACTGGAAGATGCTTACTTATCTTTCTGACTGCTCTGAGATAATTTTGTGTAGGTATCTAAACATGCACACAGTGATGTATTGCTATTTATTACTGTATTATTCACTGAGAGCCACTTCAGCTGAGATTTAAATACAAAATCCTCCCATAGGACAGGTTAATTGGCTTGTGCTTTTGTAGTTTATGGTGTCACTAAACCCCTTAGCACAATTCCAACACTGTACTGAAAGGACGTTAATCTATTCTATTTACTTATTGTTGATGTAACACCTACCTATAACTCCCTTTCTCAAGAAGACAGTTAATAACCCAGTGAGGATGGTAAATATTGTATCAGCTTGAGACATGGAAAAGTACTCCATGAAAAAGTATCACTTTAATGAAGTGTGTATGGATTTTAGCTTCCTAAAACACATGGTATTTTATTGAGAAAAATATCAATACTGACTTCATTCAAACTTCTACTTCAGGACTGGGACAAAAGAAACTTAGTTTCATAACAGTGTCCAGTGCAATTTTATTGTGTATTAAAGGCCATGAAATATATCTAGATTTGCTGCTACACTATAAATCATACACTTTTTCAACACTAAGGTTGTAAAGACGGGATCGCTCTTTCTTCACTTACATAGCCACAAAAATGACTTATCCCATGCACCGTGTTTTGTCAGAGTTAGAAGGATATTGTCCTGCATTCAAGAACTAGAAACTGGCCAAAGTGGAAGGGAAGGGTAGAGTCATGGCTTAGCTTCATCCCATTGTGGATCTACTGACTTATATGAATATAGACTCAAAACTTTAGAGCACGAAGTCCATCTAAGGTAAAAACTTTATCTCGAGAAATTCAGGAAGGAGGTAGGATAGGAGTTTGAAACCTTCCTTGTTGGTGAGGGAGCTGGATGAGTGTGAAGGGAAAGGGATGTTCTTCAGGCCTGGTCCAGAGGGCTGAATCTCCTTGTTGGAGATATAGGGGTGAGATTTTCACCCAAGACAGCAAAAATCCAAGGAGGACAATTGCTGTCCTGACTTCCCTCCCTGTCAATGGGTGAGTAACTCTGAAGCACAGTCTGGAAGATTTTAAACTCGCAGGTCTCAGTCAGAGCTTTATTTGACTCAGACTGATTTTTTACGCTAAGGTATAGCACCGTCCCTCTGGCCAACCGCAGGTGGTATGGTAAAAATGAGAGGTTTTATGTTATGTTACCTTTCCTGTTCCACTGGGACAGATCCAGCTAGAATGTCTAGAAAGCACAGAGCACATTGTAGCTGCAGCCACAACAAATAATGTGTGGGTTGGTGTGAACATTTTTATCTGCAGCATGTATTAATTGTTCTATACTTCCTGACAGGAGAAGATGAGTGCAGCTGAATAGCAAGGAGTGTTAAGGTATGCCTGGGGAAATGCAGGAAGCTGAAAGGCAAGGCCTGGTGCTCCTAATAACCATTATAATAAATTAGCATATGATACAAATAATGCATCAAAAAAAAAAAAAAAAAGAAAGAAAGAAAAAAAGCTGTCTTGTAAAGCAGGACGTAATTCTACGACATGTCTTCTGTCTCTAGATAAAGGTTTTGAATGGTTTTCCCAAGAAGAAGCTTTATGCAAATGCATACTGTCATCTGAATCAGATTAAGGGAAGAAAGACTATTTATGCATGAAATCCAAACATGCTTCTGGGAAAAGGAGAGGAGAAATAAACCCTTTTTCTCACCTCAAATACAACACATGCACAATGACTAAAAGAAATGAATGTGTTGCCTCTATTGCTGACACTAAGTGATTTCCCACTAACAATTAGCATGAATCATAATGATAAAAATGAGATGGAAAAGACCTATTAGATGATGTATATCTCCTCCATCCCCTTGTAAATACTGGAATCTCCCTGGCGTTTTCTATTTGGAGCAGTTCACTGCCAGAGTCTGTATTTTCATCAGTGCTGTTTCTCATAGGCATTACCTAAGAACCTTAAATAAAATGTTAACAACTTTAAATAAAATGGATTACCTGTACTTTCATGCACCACAGAAGATGTATTCAACTGTATTCAGCAGCACCATAGAAAGTAAGCAAACTGAAATACCTGATTACAATGAACTTCAGTGCCACAGAAGCATTTGGGGTAACTCTAAGCTGGTTTCGGTTAAGCGTGGAAGGTGCATATGGAGGTGTTCATGGCTGCCGGATTTTGAGGTTTGTTCTGTGCCACCTTCATCCCAAAGCCAGGCTAAAACAACTTCAGGGTTGCGCAGTCTCCTCCCTCCCTGGATTGGCCCCCACAATAATTTGTTCCTGTTCCCTTTCCTTCCCCCTAGGCAGTGCAGGAGGAGGTGGTGTGCACCTGGCTGCATTGGCACTATTCCCACCCAGGCTTCTGAGGGCCCTGGGCAGCTTTCAACCAGCAGCACAAGGTGCCAGGGATGCAGGCCACTGCCTAGTTCTCCATAACCAATAGCCCAAGCTTCAACAAGAACTTAGGATCAAGATTGGCACAAACCCCTTTCCAAATAATCACAGCATCACAGCAGAGCTGAGGTGGGCAGGAGCTCTGGGTCCATGCAGCCCACCCCCTGCTCAGCAGGGACACCCTGAGCAGGGTACCCAGGCCCACATCTGAGTGGCTTCTGAAGGTCTCTGAGGAGACCCTGCAGTCTCTGTGTATCCGTGCCAGTGCTCCAGCACTTGCACATTGAGAAGCATTTCCTGGTGCCTCGTGTGTTTCAGTTTGTGTTCATAATAGAGAGGCGCTCGTAACAGCAGTGCACCACTAGAAACAGAACTGCCTGGAGATGCCTTTGAAAAAAAAAAAATAGAGAGAGACTAAGAAGGCAGCAGCCTCATGTGGCAGCTGCTGCTGTCCCAGGAAAGGGGAATGGAGCAGGACCATCAGCTGCATGCCTTGTGAGATGCCTGTGACTGAAGTGTTAGTGTGCACGCAAGCTGGAACAAATGTGAAGGCTGATGAGATGATTCCAGGCGGACAAAGTTTTAAAGGACATTGTTCCTCTGAAATGCATCATTCTTCCCAACATGAGCTAAAATAATTTATATCAGATTGATCCACTCACGATGCCTTTATAATGCTTTTATTTTTAAATGGATGTATTTTCTTTCTCTCATTTCTTGTAACGATTTCCCTGAATTACAATGATCTTTAAATATTACTCGCGGCAGATGTGACAGAATTTTTAGGCAGAAATCCACCTTTATTTAAAATAGATAACTGGCTTTTAAAAATAAGAGTTTCCTGGTCCTGGCATGGGCCCAGCCATGGGTGTCCTGGTGTGTAACTCAGCCCCAATCACTTTAAAAACAAGAAGTTTGCTGAACAAATACAGGCTTCACAGAGCTGGCATGCCTGTCCCTGTGGACCAATGAACTTCCTTGTGACTCAAGATATTTTTAATTCTGCTCTGGACTTTCTCCAGGAAATCAGTAATAATTACTAATTGTATTTTTGTAAGCTAAATGAAAGGATGCATTCTTTCTTGAAATTCTCCTTTAGCTTTTGCAATTAATTATGTTGCTCTTTTGTGTGATTAATCCTTGTCTTTGTATTACAACTTCACTTAATCAAATAGTGGTGTGTAGCATGCCAAGGGCTCTTAAGTGTGAGATATTTTCTCTTGGTTTATTGTCACTTTTTCCTTTTTTTTCTGCTGCTTACATCTCTTCTAAACTTTGAGTTAAGCAGTGTTTCGCTGAGGAACTAAAGCATTCTGAAACCATCAGAGCAAATTTGCATGAGAGCTGTTGTGACTTGGCAGAACTCCCCTGCCATGTGTGGAGCTACAAGCTGATTTTTACCAGCTGAGGATATGTCCTTATATCACATGCAAACATACTAACACCGTTTTCTGCTAAATCTGTTTCAAGAGAAGGTCAGTCAAAACCCCTAAATGACCTCTGGTTTTCTTTCTAAATCTTTCCTGTACGAAACACATTAGAAGAGACTTACCTGGCCACCTTAAATTGCGCATTAGAATTATTCTCTTGCAATGTGCGCATGCTGGAAATGTCAGGCAGAAAGAAGCTGGTTTTGAGTGGTTTAGAGACAATCTTAAACACTTAGGTTACTGTGCAATTTTGTGGCAAGCCTTCTTCCTCTACAGCCAGGAAAAGCTTTTTATGTGCTGGAAGTACAGCACATCTGTCATTCCAGTATAGCATGGCTGCAATACGGCCAGCTTTAAATGTTCAAAAGTCAGGGGACTGCTTTACTTACTTTAAAATAAATCATCTTAGTTTCTAGTTTCTTATTTTTTTAGGGTACTCTTGAGTCCTGTTTCCAAAGGCCCCTCTATGTTTTAAAATGAGTAAGGAAGAACGCAAACTCAATTAAGTTCAGAAGAGGTGTTAAACTCATGGGGACCTTAAGAGCGAGGTCTTACCAGACTATTGCCATGGCCACTGGTCTCCTTGAGCAGGGCAGAGGACCGGCACCCTGGCCATGCCCATTCAGGAAGGAGAGATGGGCTGAGCCCGGGATGCTATCGGCATTTGTTGAGAAGGCACTCAGAAGCTGCTTGCCTTTCATTAGGAGTCGGTCTCACAGCTTGCTAACGAAATAATGGATGAAGGCAATAACAAAGAGTCCTGTGCCAGTGTAAACATAGGCAGCTAGTGAATTGATAAGACATGAGAAGACATTGATAAAATACCACTGCAATTCACTGAAGGACAAGCAAAACTTATTGCTGGTGAGCAACACAGTGGATGCCTCTCCGAAGCTTTTACAGAGTTCTAATTGCGAGGAGACTGAGCAGGCAGAGGAAGGAGTGCAAAAGTAGCATTTACATCTTTTATTAAACAGTAAAAAATTATTAAAAAATAAATAGTGAAAGTAGCTTACAATATTCAGATGACTGACCCCCATTAGCAGAGAATGGGCATGCAGTTGTAACCTCTTGAAAATAAATAAAAAGTACTGCAGAATTGCATGGCCCTGCTTGCATGAGCAATGCCAGGGGCCTGCTTCTTGAACCAGGTCCTTTATGCAAATAGTAAGTCACAAATGTGGTAAGGATTTATTTTATGTTGTTTCAAATGAAGATGGGTTGGCTGTATTCAGTATATTAAATCCTTCCTGCTGTTAAGCTTAAAGAAACTGATTCTCTTGTAACATATTTTGATTTGACTACTGTAGCTTCCAAGTGCTATAAAGCACTAGAGTAGTTTGCCTTGGCCTCACACCTAGTTACAGTAGTGCTAACTTTAAAATTGCTGAAGAAACCCACATCTGGAGTCAATTGAGTGAATTTTAACCAGCTTTGGTGGTAATATGCAAGTAATATTTCATCCTCGTGTGTATTTCACTCATCTTATAAAAAAGATGCCTCATTCCAAGGCTCCTAGACATATTTCTTTGCTGTCTCATATATCAAGAGTATCAGACTAAGCAGACTGCTTAAAACTGGATATGTCCAAACACTCTCTTATCCTAAACAACTGAGAATATTTTTGCCAACACTTCCATTTCCTGAAGTGGAAAAAAAATATATAATCCCAAAGCCTTGGCCAGATCCTGCTTCCCTTGAAATGCACGGCAAATTTGTCAACAAAACCTTCCCTGGCTCAGTGGCAGAGGGAGAAGTTGAACAGCTGGAATAAACCAGCGGGAATAATGTGAAGTGGGCTGAAGCTTCAGATCAGTTTTAGTCTAATGCTCGGGTTCAAGGCTGAGCTCGCGTTCCAGTCTGCCTGTGCCAAACTCATGGAAGCGACATCCAAAACCAGAACCAGAAAACAGGCCCTTTCAGCGCTGGGTCTGGCTCCGTGCCAGACCAAGGCTGTGGGCATCGGTCCAGGAATCCGGCTCCAAGGCACCCGCAGGCACCAATCCTAACGGTTTGAAATTCCCGTTTTCTACCATCGAAAATATTAGTCTGCTGCAAAGAAAGTACTCCCATTTACAAAACTGTTGTAAGTGTCAGCAATTAATACCCATTTTCATGCACTCCGTATCTCTGACTGTTTGCAGGGGGATGTCCAGCCATATGGGAGACAGGCACTCCACGAAACAAGCTCCCAAATTGTTTTTATTCTGTTTTTTATCTGAAGGGACCACCACTGGTGCAAGGCTCATTTCTTGTCGTGCCTCAAAAAGCTATTAAAGGCAATTGTTGTGCTGGACAGACCGAGCGCTGCAATCCGGATGTGCCATCCTATTGGCGCTCCCGACATCGCCTCCTCCACCCCTCTCTGACATGAATTTAATGCAGGTGCAGACACAAGCCTCGCATAAGGGAGCAATTTTCTGATTCATTCGTGTAAGACCCTGAGGGAGAGTTGGAACAAGATGTACAAAGGTAATGTGGCATTGTTAAAAAACTAATTTTGCTTCCATTTTCTGGAGCCGTAGTGCTGTGTTGCTTAGTTACATGAATCAGGAATTTAGCAGTAAACAAGGTATTTCACTCCTCAGTCCCTAGAGTTTTCAGCTCCATTTGAAAAGCAGCTAAAATGCGCATCTTTTGCGTATTATTGGGTCACTCCTTGCTGCTGCTTGAAGCCTTTGAGCCTGCGGGAAGCCGGAGGCGGCGGTGCCACTGGTTGGAGCCACGCTGCCCTGCAAATGCTGCCCTGGGCTGGAGGCAAGATAGACAGCTCTGATTTTTGTTTTGGGTTCTGTTTGTACAAATGCTGACTGCATGGGTGCAGTGTCGTGAGTCTGCCAGCTGGACTACTGAGTTATTTGAGCCGTTGGAAATGGGAAAGGGGCTAATTATCTGAGTATGTTATTACATCACTAGTGGAAATTCTTTTTTCTTTTTTTTTTTTTTTGCCCTCAGGATCTACACTGCTGTGTCTACTCAAAGCTGTTAAATATGACAAGGTCACTCACCCTGCTTTAGTAACAATGAGCACTAACAAATTTGGGGTTTACATGCATTGTCATTTCTTAATAGGGTCGTCCCTGTAACAGAAGCATGGCATGTGCTTCCTACCAAGCAAACCCCACAGTGAGTCAGAAGTTGGATTGCATTGTACTCTGTTGGGATCTGATTTTAAAAATACCAGGACACACAAATTTCCTGCTTATTTACACTCTAAACAAGATTAGACAACTGACAAATATGGAGAAGATGGAGAGAGGTAAGTGATGGAGGGGGGCTAAGAAGCGGGGCTGAACGTCTGAACAAAATGCATTAACTGATAAGGCAAACTTTCAAAATATCTTTCTCCTCCCTTTTCCTTCTGGCTCTGCAGATGGCTGGGGAGAATCTGTCTTTTATAGCCCCATGTACTGAAGTAACATGTACTTTTGAAGTTTAGTCACCCACTAATTACTAGTCTTTCATTAACAGCAAAGAGACACAAGTGATGAAGTACTTGCTTATATCCCCTATTGTTGAGGCTTAAAAAAATAAATCATTAGCTACATGCTTGTTAAGCATGCTAAGACTGTTTATGTAAACTCCCTTGCTCTTATTTTGGCTCACACAGATGGTTAAGATACTTTAGCTAATATTTCTTATTTTAAAGAGAGAGCTAATTGCCTGTATGTCAGATGTGCCAAGTATCGCTTGTGTTAGAGAGAATGGAAATTTAATTGTGCATGGATTATCCTAAGATGTAGGTTGCTGTTATAGATTTGATGTTTAACTACTGATTTGTAAGAACATCATCACAGTTGAGGAAAACCTCTGTTGTGGCCACAGCCACTCAGGACTCTTGGATCTTCTGTTACTTGAAAACAGCCTTGGGTTTCTCCACTGAAAGTGCTCTTCAAGGGAATATTTGAAGACTGAGTCAAACGTTAGTAAGCAGTACACTTGTTTGGTTAAGAGTTCAGCCTTGACCTCCATCTTTAAGCCCTTGTTCATTATTAATCACGTGTTTCCTGAATCAAAGAGAATATTTTTGGAGAGGGAAAATTGTTCTGGGACTGGAGCGTTGTATGCCAAACAGACTTGCCCAGATGACAAATAGCCTTTGCATGATAGCCAAGGTTCATCCAGCTGCTCGGCCCCATACCAAGTGATTGATGGTGTTGATGTTCTAAATAGGCTTAAGATATGCCAAATATCGGGGCTGTAACAAAGTCCTTCAGATATATACTGTAGATAGGCAAGAAAGCATGTTCCCAGCATATGGCAATTCTGAGAGTGGTGTCAGGATTATAAGTAACCTTGCAGGGCTTGTCTGGTTTCTTTCGAAGTTAGACAAAAACAGTTTTCTGTTCCGGAATGAGCAGGGTCACATGAGGTCTGCACGAAGCTTCCAATTACCACCGATTTTCTCTGTAACTGGACACCCTTCGGAGTTATAACAACATTTGATTTCTTAGCAGAGATCAATAAACTGTTTTTCTACCATGATTCTGAGGAGGAAAGAAGAATAGGATGTACTCAGAAGTTGCTGTCAAGGGTTTTTTTGATGTCTTAAAGGAATGGGAAATTCACTCCTGAACAGTTTTATCTTGGAAACATGACAGTGCTGGTTCTTTATACTAACCCACAAAGGACTGTTAGATCGATATCCCACAAGATCAAGCAGCTGCACTGCAGAAGCAACGGTTTCATTGATCACTCCTTTCCCCCAGAGAAACATACTTTATTTTGCGTTTTCCCTTTGCTTGGGAGTAACTGCAGTTCTCTGGAATGAGCCAGGAATTCCTGCTGTATGTGGCAGATCCTTGGGTGCCGCAGGACTTTTACTCCTCACCTCCAGCCAAGGGGCCTCTTGGACAGGGTGGAGCCAAGGGTAGTAAGATTTTCCTCTGCTTGAAGCCAACCTTCCTGGCATCTGCCAAGGCCTCGTACCCCTTGCTGAAGGATATTCCCTGGTGCACTCACCAGCTGGGGTATCACCCTTTCACCTGCCACCAAGTCCCTGTATTTCCATGGTGCTCCTGCCCCAGTGAACCATTGCTCCATGCAATGCTGGGATTGCACTTTTTAGGAGATTAACCCGTCTTGTTTTAGTGCTTGAGTGTGAATGATTTTCTAAGAATGAAACTGAGGACAGTGCATTTTATGAAAAGGCCTTGGTGGTGCAGGGTATTTCCTGGACAAAACCATTTTCTTGGTAACTGGAAGATGAGTCAGGTTCATTCGTGCAAAGCCAGCTTCTCTGCTGAGTCACTCTGGTTTGAGCCAGCAGATCTCTGCTGGTTGCCACCACATGAAGTGGCCAAGACAGCCTCTGCCATGCACCAGACTGGTGGAGCAAATTGGCTATGAAATAGAATCAAGTGACTGCAGGGCAATCAAATTTAGCCAGAAAGTACCAGTAAACTCAGGATTGGCAATGCTTTGGAACACCAGCTGCATAACAAAGAATGGCATTTCGTAATAACCGGCTGAGTTTGGGGCCGCAACATGGAGCATTTGGCCCACGTTCCTTTTCCACCAGGCCTGGTTGTAACCAGCTTTATAAGAGATCAGAGGTTTGAAAATTCCTTTTTGTCATCCCCACAGGCAGGCTGGAATCAGCTGAAGTCCCAGAGTCTGTAACTTTATTTATTGCTGACTCACTTCTTGTTGGCAGGTTGCATGTTGTGTTGCGGCCTAGTGAGCCAACGGGCTGTCAGTGGTGATTAGCAATTAAGTCGTATGCCAGTCAGTGCTCCACAGTGCCTCGAGTGATTTTGTTTTCATCCAGCCTCGGAGTGGAATGAGCCAGGTTTTAATTCAAATTGTAATTGAAGTGTGAGTCTGTGCATGGATGTTCTTATCTCTGCATGCTCTGTTTCGAGGGAGCTCAAACTTGTTCAAAGTCACTTGAGCTAAATCAAAAGTGAGAGTTCTGGGAATGAATGTAAAGTGAGCAATCGCTCATAGACTTGCTTTCAATCAATTCAGTGTATAAATGAAACCAGAACTAGCTTTTCCAGTGGGTTCCTGTTCGTGCATAACCCTGTGTGACGCATCTACTGCTGCGAACACAGTGCTAAGAGTAGGGCTTGTCATTGCCCCCTTCTTCACTCTCTTTTAATCTGATATTAAGGCTCTAGTAGGACACAAAGGGTATGTAGTCTGACCCACCTAGCACAAGTCATCAAACTTATCTAATAACACAGGCATTATGCTCTTATCTTTTGCTCAAATTACAGCCCATATTTTGGAAAGATGGGCAATTGTGATTTAACGGCTGCAAATGACTGAAGCTCTACCATGTACCCACCCAACTCCTAATCCAAGGGTTAATTATCCTCTTTAAAAGAAGCCCTATTTTCTCCAGGTTGCATGTCTAACCCTCTTTGATGACATCGAACTGTGATATTCCTTACTTTTGCTGATTTTCAATTGTTGGGCAAAAAAAATAGCATCCCTGACATTTCACTAATATTACCAACTAATAGCATCTGGATCTTCCAGCTTATTGAACAATTTCAATACAATTAAAGGATTAATTGAACCCAAGCTCAATCTTCACAGCTGCCTGAGAGGGTTATGATCTGCCTGTCCTTGGCATGACTCTGACACATTTGCCTTTTGTGTTTCTAGGTGGGGTCTCCAGCCGTTCTCTCTGCTGACACTGCTCTTTGCATGGGACATTGACACATCACTTAATCATAAAGGGGTGGCAGGTAAACATGTGTCATGAGGATGGTGGGGAAAATACTGACTCCAAGGGTAGAACAACTCATCTCAAGTGAAAGATGTAAATATAAGCACAGAAAGTAGAATAGATAAAGCTTCCATTGCTTTGGGATGCTGTAGCCTGGCAGATGGCTACAGCTATGGCTTCTGGAAAGAGAGGTATTGAATCCTCTTCTCCTTCAGAGTAGGAGCTGTTGGATGAAAAAGATGGCTCCTCCGTCCCTCGGAATTCAGCCTGCTGCTTAATATGCTGCTCTTACAAGTGGTCCAAAGGAGCATTTCATGCTGAGCAAAGCAAAATATTTTTTATTTCATATAGAAGAACTGAAACATTTTAAACCCTCATTTAAACTTTTCTTAAACATTTGTTCTTTGACTTCTAGTTCAGAGAATCAAAATTATCTAATAATCCCAGATGATGCTATCTTTTTAGGAAATATTTGTGAATAGTCCATGCACAAGCTATCAGGTGACTTGCTTTTCCTACAAGATCTTTACAGTAAAGAAAGTTTAAGTGATTTTGTCTATTATCTTCCTTTCATGTATGCTGATGCAATTGCAGTTACATGGGAATAAAATTCATGTGATGTAAGTTCAATAATTCCTTATACTGAAACTTGCATGTTAGGACCCTGCATCAACAGCAGTTCATTGATCCTCCTGAAACCTCCATTAGTGATGGAAAAGCTGAAGATATGATGGAAACCTGAATGGAATCAGTCAATAAATCAGCCCCTATTTATTTCAATCCTGTTCCCTGACTACACTTTCTCTTCTTATTCCTTGTAAGGGAAAACATTTTGCAGCATTGTTATTACTGTAGCACTTCTGTAATTCACACCCTGTTACTCGTTCTTCTGTCCATATGGATTAATGAGATTAATTGGTCCCTGCCTTCCTTACTGTATCTTTGGAGAGATTTTCTGGCTCTCCTCAGCACTTTGCTGGGGTGAATTTCCTTGCTCCCATAGGCCTTTCTCACATGGCAGGTTATGCAGATGCCTCATTCCTCCTGCTCTCCTGGGCTCTCTCCACCGTCTCAATCATTCAGGAATTCAGTGCTCTTCTTGCCCTCCCCTCACTGCTACAGAGAAGTACTTGGAGATGTTCACGCTGTGGAGTGGATTTGAACTAGACTTCCAGAACTCAGCAGCCGCATTGGGTCATTGATATCACAAAGCTGGTTCTGGTTCTTGCCAACTGCCCTAGGTTTTGAAATGTACCTACTAAAACTGTGGCTTTGAATATACCCTTCCTTTGAGTATTTGATCTGCTCTGCAGCTCTGAGTCTCCCGGTTATTTACAGCTGGCTATTTGTATACTCAATGAGCTCCACTGTGTGAGGGAACTGTTCAAAAACTGTTTAAAAATACATTTTAAAGAGATGATTTCACTTCATGTGGTTTTTTGCCAGCAGTGTGGTTTTTAAGAACATTTTTTCAAACCGTGTAGCACACAACTATGAAGCTGTGCCTTAAAAGGTAAAGCAGAGCCCTTCACTTGGGGAGTATGTTCAAGGGAGCTGCTGTTGGAACACATTGCAAGCCCTGTGCACTGCTTGAAGCCTTGGTGTGAATTTTGTTTCCCTGTGTAGGGAAAACAGTGATAAGGTTGTGCAGAAGCAAGAGGGAAAGGTTATTTAAAAATTGTTTCAATATGGCCCCTGCTATAACATTATCTGAATTGGCCTGGATATTTAAAAGAGAATTAGCCATAATGAGCCCTCTCTGTCTCTTTTCCTCTTGTTTCTACTTTTCCCAGGGAAGGAAAAAAAAAAACCCAAAAAATAGAATTTGGGGCTCTCGTGTCAGACCCATCCTCCCATTGCCTTGGGAAGGAGTGCAAGACAAAAAGCCGCGCCAACAGAATCCTTCTCATCTAATCCTGCTGCCTTGATTAATGTCTTCTGCCTCCAAAGAGTTGAACTCTGGCATCCAGGCTCAGCTCCATGGGGGATGAGCAGGCCAGCATGGGGATGGATGCCTTGGCTTGTGGAAAGGGGAGGTGGTTTCCCTGCCGGATGCTTGCTATAGACAAAGCAATGGTGCAGGGAGGCTAAAACCTGTGAGGCTGCAGATAACCACCAGCGCCAGGAAATACATTCACTCCTTGTTCTATCTCCAAAGTAGGGAATGTATCGCATTCTTAAACAACACTAACATTTAATTTTATGTAATTTATTTTTTATCTATGATGTCTGAATCAAGATTACTTCAGTAAAGCAATGAGCACATTTTCCCCCATCTTAGGAATGTAAAGAAGTGTTCGGCTTGGAGCAATATTTTTGGTCAAGAAGAAAAGTAAAATAGAAATGTGCATTGCCATGAGATGCTGTTGCAAAGGTAGGCAGCGGGCAGTGGTTGGTACAATTCCCAGCAGCAGGCTGGTATCTACAAGTTGTATGCATGCATACTTTGCACGCACTGCAGCAATAACTGGTGGCTGAGCCCCTTGTTTTCAAAACATTTGCTGAAAGCAGCTTTCTGGCCACAAGCCTTAAGTAGCTGCAGTTATTTGACTTCATTTTGCAAGGAGCTTTCCCACTCTGACAGACGTTTTCCGCACAATGCCATGACAATAAATTCCCCAAAAGAAGCTGTTTTTCTCAGGAGAGGTAATATTTGTTATTTGGCCAGATGATTAATCCAAAAGCAGTGGTGCTTTTCAACCTAATTTCTTGACTTCAATCTGATTTGCATAAAATGTTGAAGCAACATATCTGTTCGAAACATTCACAATGAATTCAAGGGCTCTCAAATATGCTTTTTAAGTCTGTGAAAATTGTAAAAAAAATTTTAAAAAAGGTTGTTCTCAGTGGTTCCTTCTAAATTTTGTGCGCCTCACTTTGAGCAGAATTACTTCCGTTCTCTTTTCTCCATTGGCTCCATCCAAACAAAATCTTCAGCTTTGTGCTTGCAGTCCAAAAACCCTTTTAGTCTCCTTCTTCCTTGCCTTAAAATTTCACAAGTATTAAATTCCACACGGAAAAAAAATTGTCTTCGCGCACTTCCACACAATTTGATACCAAAAATGTTTGGAAGGCAAAGTAACGTTCCAAATGCGAGAAATCACCCCAAAAGGAAAAGGAATCCGCCTATGGTGAGTCGTTTTTATTTTAATGCTTTCAAAAAGAAAGAAAGAAAGAAAGAAAGAAAGAAAGAAAGAAAGAAAGAAAGAAAGAAAGAAAGAAAGAAAGAAAGAAAGAAAGAAAGAAAGAAAGAAAGAAAGAAAGAAAGAAAGAAAGAAAGAAAGAAAGAAAGAAAGAAAGAAGGAAGGAAATTAAAAAAAAACACCAACTCTCAAACACTTCTTAAACAAAAATTTGGATAAAAACTAAAGAAGGTAGAAGTGGCTGGAAAAGATCTTCTGAGGAGTGATTATTTTTTCCCCACTAGCAAAATAGGTATGGAAAATGTAAGTATGCACAGCTGTGTTTATTTCAATGATTAGACATTCTATTTCTCTGTGACCTCTCTGCATTGAGCTGGCAAGGCACCTGGGTATGCTTAGAAGTGTCTCATTCATACATTTACATTAATTCAACTAGGACCTTTCTTTCTCCCTCTCGTGCCCTTTTCTTCTCTAAAGAGACCACAGGAAAAAAAAAAATAGAGGCAGAATCTGGTGCGCTCCTTCCTCTCTTTTCTTCTTGTTTGCAAGGTGTTGGTTAAGACTCTGCACTATGCCTTTGCACATTTTAAATTAAAATATTAGCACTATTTTAATCAAACAGTGAGCATAAAGCTGTCCTTTTCAAGGAGGGAAGGGGCTGCTGAAGCGAATGGTGTGGTGCGACCACACATGCCGTGCTAAGAGCACTACAGAAGCTAAGCCCGGGCATCTGCATCTCCTGTGCTGTACATGTGCTTGCATTTTATTTGTGCCATCTATGTGTGTGCATATAACCTGGGGAGTCTTTGCACTACTGCCTGACTGCCCTAGGTGACAGTGATTGATGCTTACTTGATATGAAAAGGTTTGTTAACCAAAAAAAGAAGGCAGGCACAGAATTTCTGTAGTCCAGACTGTGTTACTGATGTAGAAGTGAAGCAGAGAGGGGCTAAAGGGTTTCCTTGCTGTCATCGAGGAGGTTTGGTACAGAGCTGAGATGTTCTCTCAGTCTTCATTCAAAGCTTTACCTGTTTCTTCCCCTTCCTCTGCAGGTGGGCATCAGCTTTGCAGGCAGGTCTGATCTGCGTATCCAAGCTCCAAAACTTTCCGAGATGCATTTGTTTCACTTCTAGTGTCACTGAAGGCAGAAGAGAATTCCTGATAATTAAAAGCAGCAAGATCCATTCCAAACTCATTCCTTCAAGCTTGTTATGATCTTTCCCACTGCTCTTTTGCATATCTAGGTATTTCAGAGTACTAACTACTGACTGTTAAGTGTAGAGTAGGTTCTTTTAATAACTCCACCATAGCATATTCTTTGTTTCCTTAGTTATTATGAATTTAAACTGGAGAAATATGACTATACGTAAATAGAATTAGAGTAAATTAAATGACAATGAGAAGCATCTGTGCATAAGGCACTCATTTTCCTTTCCTTTCAGGCTGTCTGAATTCATTAGCTGGTCTCCATACAGTGTGCTGTGTACAATGCAGTGTCTCATATCTCCTCGGCTCTGTCAAATTAGCTTTCTTCTTGTCTGCTTCAAAACCATTATTCAAAAATTAGGAGTTGCTACAGTCTGTTAGTCCATTTTGTTTACTATTTTATTTTATTTTCCCCTTATGCACATTAGTTTATATTTTATATGTGATTAGGTTTTATTTGTATGTGCCATATTGGTCTTCTTTCCTAGGCATCATGCCTGAATAGGGCTGAGTGTCCAAAGGTTTTCACTAGGGACTGTGGCAGTGGTCCATGCTCAACACCCAGCCACAGTGTCCTGCCCCTGCAGAATCAAGCTGAATCAGCTCAGGACATATGTAAACATAATCTAAAGAGAAATAGTGATTTCTTGGACCCTCACTGCACAGCAAGGTTAAAAACTTCTGAAACTTGAACACAAGAAAAATCAGCACAATAACTCATTTCTTTGTGTGTCCCCCGAGATCACCCTTCAGAGATAGGAAAATGCAGACACGCTGAAAAGGCTTCACAGCAGAGCAATTCAGTAATTAGATTTGTAAGGAAGTGTAAAGAAAAGATTTAACTCTGAGATAAATGGCTTTCAGAGTATTGGTTTGCCTGCCTTTGGCTAGCCTGGTATGCACTGAAATCTTCAGAGCCAGATCTGCCCGGCTTGGTTATGCAGAAGTGAGATAAGCAACTTTGGCAACAGTAGTCATACACAGAAGCTGGAAGAAAATGAAGGGAGTGAACCAGAAAGTGAGGCATAAAAGCAGCTAGGCTGGATAGAGAGGAACAGAGAGCAGCTTCCGTGATGCATGATGATTTCTTCTCCTTCTGGAATGGGGATGCATAATGAAATCTTTTCTTCACACTTGCATTAGAAGAGCTTCACACAGGACATTGAGTATGAAGCCAGGCAAAGCACTACTTGATTTTGCGTTGCTGACCTTGAAGGGGTAAATGCACAGAGAAATTCCCTCCTGTGGCAAAGCCCAGCCCCTAATATTTTTAGAACTGAGACCATCTCACACATCCAGTTTTAATGTTGCTGTAAATAACTTGTCCTTCTGAGCATGAACAAAAGCATCCCAGCAGGGACAGTAAGTGGAAGTGCTGCCAACAGCCACGATAGAGGACATCGAAGGGAAACATCCCCCATGCCACCAGAGAAACCACATACACTAGGTACCCTTGCAGCTCTGCAGGGATTTTCCTCTTCTCAGCAGAAGAGAGAAGGGATGGATCTGGGGATTGGTTGTTCAGACGCATCTGAGGCATTTAAGCACCAGCTCTTGCTGAAATGTAGTAATGTCCAAATCCCTTGTGGCCACCCCTTGCTGGAACGTGAGGAGAGCATCCCCTTTGTGACCACAGGAGCCCAATCACCTTGGGGAACCAATACGATAAAGACAGGCTCGAGACAGAACACCTGGAAAGCATCAGGGGACACATTTATGAGCTCTGTGGAGCTCAAAGCATGTTGTGGAGGGGTGGGAAGGGTGGCTTCCCCAGCCCTTGGGGCTGGTGGGAGGCTGGAGGGAAGGGGTGGGAGCCAGCAGCCTCCATGCCCTGGCCCCAGGCGGAAGGTGCTGCACTGAGCCTTCACCTCCCACCTTTCAGCCACATGAAAGCCCGATTATTCACGCTTGATGCCAGCAAGGTAGGGCCCTGCTACCCAGAGCTGCTGGATCCCTGTCCTGAGGGGCCCACTTAGCCCAGCACCACCAGGTACCTGGCTGCCGTTGCTCCTTCAGCCTGCTAGAGCCGGCAGTGGCTTTTTGAGACACTGGGACATGGCCAGGGCTGAGACAAAATGGTAAAGGTTCAAATTTCTTCTGCCCCCACAGAAGCAGTAGCCCTCGGTGAGCTGCTGATAGGCCAAAATGAGAGTTTGCTACAGCACTGTATTTTCCTTCCCCTGGGCTTCCCTGCTGCTGCCTCTCACCCTGCCGAGGGGATGCAGGCTACTGAGGTGACATTTTGGTCAGAACTGGCACTAGATGGGTTGGGTAGGAGCTCTGGTGGCTGCAACTCAGCAGTCAGCCTGTGGACCAGAAGGTGCAGAGGACAGGCAGAGATGCTTCATTGCCTCAGAGAGCAGCCAGGAGAATGCGGGAACAAGCTGAAAATGCAAGAGGAAGGCAGAGGACTGAATTGACCCTTTTCCCCCCCTTGCCATTCAGATGCTTACAGATTTTATCAGGATTTTTAGCTGCAGGGCAAAGAGCTTCTTTATAATTCTTTCCAAAGCTTGCTGCCAAATGCATACTGCGGTCTCAGCAGCTGTAACCCAGCCCCAAGGCTCACACATCCCGGTGCAAACAGCTCAGAGCAGCACTCAGGATTTTGCAGGGAGAAGGCTGAAGCATCCTCTAAGGCCTCCAAAAGGCAGTACTGAGAGTGTTTCACACAGGGTTTTGGCAAAACATGGCCACAGCGGCAGCTCTCCCAGCGGTTTATGGGCACAGGGTTCAGGTGGCACTGCTACCATTCCCCACTGCCCAGGCACTGCAGGGAAGCAAGGCCAGCACTGAACATCATCTCTGCCCTCCCCCAGGGCTGAGGTGCAGGGCCTGGGGTCACCTTCTTGCAGGCAGAATTCAGTGTTTTTGTGGCATGTCTGGGGCCAGTTTCTCATCTCTCTTTTTTCCTCCCCAGTGGAGACTTGCTCATTTGTAATAGGAAGGTTCATTGTTTTCCTGTCTGATATTTCTTTGATTACTTAAAAAGAAATCCCAGAGGCTTGTTTTCACAAAATAGTGATTGCATAATTGATGTGATTATGATGTATTTTGCTGTGTCACTGCTGCTGGGTTGATTATTTTGAGAAGCCCCGAGCTCTGTTAACACTGCCATGTGCTGTACATGCATGGCCTGGGCCTCCCCCTGCCCCCCCCACAAGAGCCCTTTGAGCACCGCTTCCTTCCATTGAGGCCATTCGAGGCTGTGAGGCCTGCCTGGGTGCAAGGAGAGCAGGCTGACACACAGGGAGAGGGTTGTGTGGGGAACTACCACACATCTTCTGGGTGAATAACAACATAACGATGTGAATAATATCCCTAAAATCAGGGAGTACAGCTGTAAAATCATGGGCACAGATTCCAGGCTCTCCCCCTGGCTAAAAATGCGCAGATAAAGCAATGCAGCCCCATCAGGTGAGCTGGAGATAAAATTCTTCTGAACGCAAAATAGTGCAGCAGATCGTTAACGGTAATTATTCACCGGAACCTGAAAGCATACCAGCTCAGTGCAGGTAGGAATATGTAACGGCTCACCCAGGGAAACCACGGGAGAGAGGAAAGCCTTCCACGTTTTGGCTGGAAATTGTTAATTATTTTCTGCTTGAGGCTAGAGGCCGTCCTAAGAGCCCTTTCTTCCTCCTGGTGACATTCTTTTCCATTCCTTCATACTGTATTCTCCTTTCCTTTCCTTTTTAGTTCAGGGTTGAAACATTGTTCTCAGGAAAGCTTCTTGGCCAGATTTTCGGATTTCTGAACCTTTGTTTTTCTCAACATGTGTGCAATTTTGACTATTTTTGTCCAGCGGTGACCTTTGGAATTCCAGCATAATTTCCCTCCCCTTCCTGGTGCCCTCACGTGACCCAGGAACACAAACATCTGAGAGACCTCTGGGCATCTTCACATCTGCTGGTATATAAGATCAGAGCCATTGTGTGATGTATTTTTAACAACAGGTGTTGGGCCTGGAGAAGGGTGTGTTGGTTTTTGAGGGGCTGGGCAGAATCTGCACTTAATTCTTAGTTCCCAGGCTATTTAGGAACAGCTTAAAAACACACTTAATCTGTTTGTACAAATTTAACATTGTAAAACCACAATAAGGAATTGCTAATCGAGTGCAAGCCTGGATTTTGTTTCAGCTTTGCATCACTCCTGTCTTTAAAAAAAAAGAAAGAAAGAAAGAAAGAAAGAAAGAAAGAAAGAAAGAAAGAAAGAAAGAAAGAAAGAAAGAAAGAAAGAAAGAAAGAAAGAAAGGAAGAAAGGAAGAAAGGAAGAAAGGAAGAAAGGAAGAAAGGAAGAAAGAAAGAAAGAAAGAAAGAAAGAAAGAAAGAAAGAAAGAAAGAAAGAAAGAAAGAAAGAAACACCCAAACCAAGGAAAAAAAACCCACCATCGAACTTAAAAGGCGAGTCCAAGATTCTGGTTTACAACTCATTTTCATGAAGTACGATTGATTGATTCCTTGAAGCCTGTTAATTATTATTTAGTCATGGTTTTCAACACAAACTCCTTACAGCAGCAAAACAAACAGTGTGTTTGTTTTATCTTTTGCCAATTAACACAGTTTGAACATGACTTAAAATAAGCCTTTAGCTCAGGCTCTGATTCACAACCGCATCACTCCCATTTACGCTTCTGTAATCCTATTGACTTCCATGGCAAAATGAAACACTTCTTAATTGACCCCACCGCCACGTGCAAAGGAGCGCATGGCACACCAAAGCCTGACGTATGAGACTCTTCCTTTGCCCATTAGCAGCAATTTAGCATCCAGATTTAAGAAATGGCATAAGCAGAGTGTTTTCCCCAAAATATCATTGAAATCCTATTTTCACGGAAATCTCTTTCAAATTTTTTTATCAGACAAATCTAAAATGGTGCTTAGTGTTCAGTTATCTGCCAGGTATAAATGGCATAAATGGATGATTACTTTAAATACATCTTCTCTGAGAAGGGAGTTATGGGACCTCACAAAAGCATCAAGCTGTGACTACTTTCAGGAAATCACCTGGAAATAAATAAGATGATAAAGGTTGCTTGCAAGTCCCTGGATTCTCGTTGCCATTTTAGGCAGATAATTGAATTCAGTATGAGCTGTAATTCCTTTCTGGTATCACTAAGGAACAAATTATTTATTATTTGGGAGAACAGACAGGGTGACCTGACAGGTCCCTTCAGTCACAGCACCTATGATTATAAATTCTCATGGCATCCATCGCATGGGTGTATCTGCACTAAAATACAGAGGCAGATTTCAGCCTTGTTGAAGTGAGGAGATTTTTTGTTGGTGGTTTCAACCTAGTTTCACCTGTCCACATTTCAAGGCTCCGTTTAAATGCTACCACGTGACCTATCGGGTTGTCTCTGGCTGGAGTCAGAATAGCTATTATTTCCAAGCAGTTATTTTTTAATAACATACCATGTGTGGGTACTTCTTAAATTGCAAGGCCCCCATTGTGGATCAACTGAATCTTCTCTGCATTCATCCCATCTCCGGCGTGTTGAATTTGTATCCTACTCTATTCCAGATCTTGATACAGAAATACACAAAGGGGATTTGTATCAAGCTGCCACCGCAGGAGCAACCCAACCCTGCCTCCTGCCTATTGCTTCCTGCAGCTGCAACATGTCACGTGCTGTCTCAGAGACAAGTAAACAGCAGCCAAACATGCCCACATGCAGTTAGTTTGTTGGACTGGTCAGAATTCATATCCTGCTCTCTCCTCACCCTCTTTCCCACATCAGCCTTTTTTTTCCATCAGGTGAGATATGGGATACCTGCACTTTCTGGATCCTGCTACCATCTATCCAGGAAAGCACGCCTTTTGTGGTCTGGGAAGTGGCTTTTGCATAACCAAATTACTGTTTCTTAAATGGTAGGATGCCTGTATGTGAAACCTCTTTTCTTTTATTGTTGTCTTTCTGTTGTTGTTGTCTGTTTGTTTGTTTTTCTTTAAGTTATTTCTAATCTACAGTTGAGGAAATGGCACTATTGACTCTCTTGGCATGCTTCAAGGTCTTTTTGAACTTTGGGAGTTCATGGTGTGCGGTGCAGGGACATGTGGTCCCAAAACTATCAGGAATATTTCATAGAGCAGCTTTGACAAGGACTGGAGAAAACAGAACCTCTGAAGGAAGGGAGGAAGAATTAGATTTTCTTAGAGAGAAAAAAATGCTAAGGGATGACAAAATTAGTCTTTTTTACATTGAAAGCTGCTTCAAAGAGAAAGGGGAAGATTTTTTCTGCATGCTTGTAGGGGATAAGCAGGGCTTGAGATTTAGTGGGAATGACTTATTAAGAGAAATGGTAGCAAAGAACGAGGGAGGTGTTTGTCCCTTGGTACACAGTGTTGGTGAGGCTGCTCCTCAAGTACTGTGTTCAGTTTTGGGTCTCTCACTACAAGAAAGACACCAAGGCAACAGAGAAGGGCAACAGAGCCGTGAAGACTCTGGAGCACAAGTCTTATGAGGAGCAGCTGAGGGAACTGGGGGTCTGGAGAAGAGGAGGCTCAGAGGAGACCTTATTGCTCTCCACAATGACCTGAAAGGAGGAGGGAGGTGTAGCGAGGTGGGAGTCAGCCTCTTTTCCCAGGTAACTAGTGGTAGAACAGGAGGCAATGGATTTAAGTTGCACCAGGGCAGGTTCAGGCTGGATATGAGGAAAAAATTCTTCTCAGAAAGAGTGATGATGCACTGGAACAGGCTGCCCAGGGAAATGGTGGTGTCACCATCCCTGGAAGTGTTCAATAAACATGTAGTTGTGGCACTGAGGGACGTGGTCAGCGGGCATGGTGGGGTTGGGTTGATGGCTGAACTAGAAGATTGTAGCGGTCTTTTCCAACATAAACGATTCTATGATTCTATGAAAACAGCGCAACGTGTTGCCTGTGAAAACTGCAATGTCTTTAAGAAGAGGTTTGTGAGCCTAGATGACAGTAACAACCTATTTTCTTTGGGTTCAGGTGTCTCCAGAGATCCCTATGGACCGTATAATTATTTGGTAATTCCAAGACAATAAAAAAGCTTTTTCATTTTACTCCAGTGTAAGCAGAATCCATAATAAAGTAGGGGATGTTTCTACCTCAGTAGAGGTATTACCAATGGTGATAGAGAATGGTTTGGGAAAGCTCTTTTTTAACGTGGATGGGATGAATGGCACCTGTGCAACAATAGCTGCCCTTTTGGTATTCTCTGACCAGGGCTGACGGGTGGAACTTGCTTGCAGTGGATCAGGCCCAACATCCTGTAAAGAGATACAGCAATAAGGATCTTCCCAGGGCATACCAGACACATATCAGCGCTTTGCAAAAGCCACTGTCTTTAATATGGTTGGAAATACTTTCCGAACTGTTCCCAGTTAGTTGTGCTGATAGAGCATTATGAAGCCCATAATGACGGAGCAAATTTGTCTTACACTAAGACTTGCTCCATAACTGATCTGAGCTGGCTTAGAATGGTTGTTAAGAAGTATTAAAACAATTATGACTTAGTTTCTGAAGGCCTTCTCTCACACAACTTGGTCCTTGCATCTTTCGAAGCAGAGGAAGTTGTGGGACAGCTATCCCACAGCAGTCGGGAATGGTCAACAGGTATCACAGGGCCCTTTCATCTGCTCTGTGATTTTTTAAGCTCGTAGAAATGTTTCATTCCACTTAGAATACAATACGGGGTGGCCTTCAGACACTGAGGATACTGCCAGACAGTACACAAAAACATACATGGCTGTCCTAAAGTGACAGAGGAAACATTTTTTTCCCATTTCCAAGAGACTGGAGGCCAACCACCTCATTCTGTCCTCTGCCAGACTTCTGCATTTTGATAACAGTGCATGCCCCGTGTTCCTATGAATAACATTAGAGAGGTCCCCAACTCTGAATCAGGTTGTTGAGATCTGAAAGCTCTACTCACAGTGTTCTGATAAATACGTGTCATCCGAACACACAGTCCCACTCTTGGACACTTGAAGACTGACTATGTGCTAGCTAAGTCTGGTGAGTGATTTCCAGAGGAGGTTCAAAAGGCATCTGGTGGTCTTGCCTGCTGGAGTTGAAGAGGTTATACGGTATTCTAAAGCTGCTGTGCTGAAAAAAAGAACCAACAAAAATAGCATGCTAAGTAGGCAGAAGGATATGATGAGGAGATAGGAAAACATAAGCTTTGTCTTTCAGAAATTCTTTTCTGACGTGTTCAAGTTGATAGACAGCATAACCCTAGTCTCTAAAGCAGAAAGTCATCAGGTTTGGACAGTCACCCTTTCGGAGAGGATAGAGCCAGAGGAAGAGGGTGTCTCCTGCTTTGGTTCAGTAAATCCATAGCTAGCATTTCCACCCATACACTCTGCAGTTAATTTTTCTCCTACTCTTCTTCCCACTTCTCCCCATAAGTATCCCATCCTCAGGAATATCTTCAAGAGAGGTTGACCACAATAATGTGAGACCTGTGAGACATTCAGGCTCCCCTCACTCAGGGGGGATCAGTCCAATTTCACACGTGATGCATGGGCTTTCTGACCATTGCACCACCAAGATGCACCACCATTATTCTCACTGAGCTTGTCATGCTGCCCAACCTGGAAGGCATGCTCTGGAAATGCATGTCAAGTCAGGCCTGGCAAGGGAGGATAACACTTTGTTTGCAAACCTCAAAAGAGCTTAGATGTGAATTAGGTGCTTGGAGGCGCACACTGTTAAGATCTTGGCAAGTTCTTGGCCAATATTTAGGAATTTTTCTGGCAGGGAAATAGATACCTCCAGGCATATGCAGCAGCTCAGTGAGAATGCAAATGGTGGTGCTGAGAGGTACGGCAGCAGTTAAATGGTGCAGGGAGAGTAAGCTTGTGAATCTAATCCAAATCGACTGCATGTAGATAAGGACTCTGAGATTCTGTAACTGTGAACTGAAGGAGGTGCTGGAAATGAAGGATGCTAATAATACCAGGAGAAATCCGATGGAACAGAAAAAATCCATTTAATGACCTCATCCGGTGAGGGCTGTACAGCAATATTTAACCCTCTGTTAAAAATCAGACCCTCAGCACTTGCAGCTTGCCTGGAATTAGAGGGAAGGGTGGCTACAACAGGACTGGCAGAATCGGTCATGTCCTGAGGGTGGGCTGAAACCTTAAACTGTGTTTATGGAAAAACAGTGTGCTTCTTTACCTCCCTCCAACCTGGGTGCACAGAACTGCTTTGAGTTGCAAGCAGTCTAATTAATCTGGTCTGTGCCTGCTTGTCAAAGCTTTCTTGTGGTGAGATCATTTCTTGCCATTTTAAGAGAAAACTGTTTGATTTCGGAGAAAATTGTTTGAATTTCAATTCGGGGATATCCAGTAGCATTTTGGGTAGGGAAAAGGCATCCTGATACCGCATGCCACCCATGTGCAGGCTAGAAGTGGTGCCTGCTGCACTCTCTTGGTGTGGAGCGTACAGACAGATGGACACAGCCACAGCACTGGGCAGTGGGATCTCAGCACAGCTCAGCCCAGCCCTCACCCATCACCCTGCCTCTCTCACCCACCTCGCTGAGCTCAGGGCAGCCAAGCTGAGCCCTTCACAAGTGCCCTTGGAGCTTGGGCTGATGCGACCCACATTTATTTTCAGTCCTACGGTAAAATCGTTACACTTTATATGGAAAGTTAGCAGAATCCAGGCAAAACAATTTATCTTATCCTATCCATTACTGAGAGCTGAGCTGCCTTTCTTGTTCCGAGCAAAACATGTTTTTCTTCTTGGACTGTCTTTTCTTTTGTGTGGCATCTACATTTCGGCGTGAACATCTTTCAGCATGCAAATGTGCCTCACCTCAGCAGAACGGCTCCTGTTGGATGCAGCGCATCTGCGTGGCGGTGTTCTGGAAGAAAGCAGATTTTCCTGTGATGTACAGATCAATTCACCTTAACCCAACAAAATGGGTGCTATTGTTGTTGCTTTTCTCTGCACACTGTGGAAGAAACACAGCGGAAGAGCAGACATGAAATAGATTTTTCAAACAAACCCCGAAGAGAACAATGGTTGAAATGAGTCTTTTTAAGGTTTCTGTGTCATCAAATGTTATTGTTGACACTGTGAATGTAGCAATAGTTGTTACGCTAATTAGAGTGGTGTAGTTCTAGAAATAGGAACTATGAAAAGACTGTGTCTGGAAGGTATTAATAATCTTCTGATACCTGTATTTTTGCCATTCTTTATCATTATAATGAGAGTGTTAATGTGCAGAGGAGAAATCGTGTGTGTCCTTAATAAAGAACGAAGCAGCACAGTCGTTATCATCTTGAGTATCGTATTCATTTAAAATCAAGTAGGCAACTCAAAGGTTAAGAGGTTTAATGTTCCTGAACTGTACAATTGAAGCACTATAGTCCACATTATTGTTAGCAATTACTCAAAGTGCTTTGGGTTTTCATTAGAAACTTCATTTTCCAGAAGAAATTCCCTTACAACTTTAGCCAGCACTGAAGCGTGACCATTTAACAGCCAGACACTTTTGCATCAAGTGCATCACAAGATGTTGTCATGACATAATTTGCTCCCAGCTATTTACATGCTTTTAGATAACCATCCTCAGTCTTCAGCCTCTCTCAAGTTTTCATGCTGCATATCATTCCAGAGAGATTTAGGAATTTTAAGAAGCTCTGTATTTAGAGAACAATGTGATATTCCTCATGCGTTCCTCCTACACCAGGAACATGACATTTACTTGCAGCTTTTCCAAGCACAAGGAAGCACACACAGTTGTATCTAAAGACTTTTCATAGCAATATCCAACAGTCTTCCCAAACCTTTCCCGTCCCTTGTAAAAAAAAATCAAAAGTCACCAGGACCTCCTTACAATTTTTTGTTCTGTTTGGAGAGCTTAGGAGAATAAACAAGATATGTGGCATAGTTTTCTGATTAACCACTCAGGCACTGTAGTAAACTGAGACAGAAATTTAGCTCTGTCCCCCCAGTTTTCAGCAGCACGTGGTGTCCTGCCAATAGTTGAAACTTATTTGCTATTAGACAACGAATAGCACTATCTGACACAGCAGAGATGCAGTTCCTTCGGGATGGATCAAATAAGTGACAAAAAGAAAACGGGATAGAGCTGGGAGACGGAGAGACAGGAGTCACCTCTGCCAACATTTTACCTGATCTGCAGCTGTGCAGATGCCCCAGTGATGAAGCCGTATAGGAACCACTTAAAATAAGCTTCTGGCCTGCGTGCAGAAACAATCCAGAAACAAGAGTGGCACCCCAGGCTCTGATCACCTCTTGCATAAAACTCCTGCAGGGCTTTGGAAATGGCCCTGCTGAGGGCGAGGCTTGGAGGCACCATTTCCCAGCAGTCTCAGTGGTCCACAGTGGCAGGGATTGCGGTGGGGACGATTTCATGTTTCAGTGAATGTCACAAATCACCAGCATGAAAAGAAATGAAAGAAAACCTGAAGGAGAAAATAGCTGTCTTTCCTTCTCTAACTAGCTGGTTCCCCGACCTCTGGCATAATCCCATCCTCCCCTGATTGACTCATAACCAGTTTGGTTTCATCCAAGCCACAGCTGCGTCAAGACACAGTGAGAGCCAATCAACCCTACCAGCTTCGTCTGTGTTTCATGACAGTTTAATCTCTGAAGACTGTCTCTGTGTTGAAATATTTCCCCTTGGGGTTTCGGATAGCAGTATTATATCAAAGCAAAAGGAACCAAAAAGTGAAAAAGGCACATGTCCTCATCCAAATTGTTTGGAGTCGATACAAAAACACCTCTCCCTCTGCCTTTGTAATGAGCACGCACACTTACAGCAAGCCCTCCAGCTTGTGCAGTCAGAGTGGCTCACAGTTCAGCTGCAATTTCTGCACGTCACATTCTTCCTCTCATTGATACCAATGATGATACCAGTCAGAGGATGCAGCCTGGAAAGATTGTCAGCTGAAATGGGAAAAAAGGGGATACTACTGAGGATTGATAGTAAATGTATTATTCTCTGGGCCAGGTTTCATACTGGTGGCAGTCAGGAATTAGGACTGAAGTACTCAGACTGCTTTCTCACCAGGCTGAGAGTGACAACAGGATCGGAGGAAAAATTTCTATTCAACCAGTGCCAGTTTCAGGTTATAATTCTGAATGCACAGTGCCATATTTTCCCTCAAATCATATTTTTTTAGTAAGTGTCTGATGCGACTCAAATTGCTGTGTTGAGATTCAACCTCCCCCCCGCTCCCTCAGAAAAAGGCAAAATGGAGAGAGAATAGAACTGAGCACTGCTGACATGGAACCTGAATACTATCATCCTTCCCCAGAACAAGCTTGTTCACTCCTTTTGTTGAAAATGTCTAATCAAACAGATATTATTAATGTATACAAAAAAATATCCAGTATACAAGTAACACTGCTGTAAGGAAAACATCTTTTTCAAGAAAGTTACAAAAATTATAGGCCATTGCACCCACCAAAGTTATTTTAGCAGAGCCATGTTGTTAGCACTGGAACTAAGCCATGTTTTCACAGTCAAATGATAGGCCTTTTCTAAGGTCGTGCCCACCCAGTACAAAGCCCACTAAGTGCTTCATTGAAAAGGCTAAATGGAATTCACACTTCTCAGGCAATCGTTTTATTATGATCTGTATGAGTATTCACAATGTAACTTTTAAAATCTTGGGAATAAAGCAGGCCGGTGTCTGAGAGCAATCATATTGCGTGTCACGTTGAAAAGCGTGTGATTTGGGTCTTTCACTTCCAATGTATAATATACCATACAATGAAATTAGCATTTGTTACCTTACTCTGTCCTTTCAATCACATGCTTCTGACTTACATTTTTGAAGAAAAAAAAAAAATCCACTTAGAAATAATAGAAATCAAGATTTCATCTTTTCCTACTGAGACTTACTGAACACACATGTAACGTTTGTAAGTGATGTGGAACCTTTAAGGAGGTGACAGCAGAAATGGCAGTGTGTGTCTTGGAAGTACAGCTAGAAAATTAGAGAGTATCGCATTTATGCAGTCCTTTGAGTCTTGTGGGCTGAGGTCACATACGGAGATGCTGATTTCACTTCTGAAGCTGGGTTGCATTTAACTGAATTTAGGATCCCTCAGAATTCACTGGCTGTTTGTTTTTCAGTAGCTGGCTTAGGCTAATCTCAACCAAAATGCAGTGAATGGATTCACAAAACCAGACTTCCATTATCCACCACAAATGGATCCTGTTTGTCTATTAACCTTATAAATAGATAAGCCAGGGAAACATCCGCATGGCCTTGCAGGATTATCTTTCTCAACTTCAGTAAAGATTTTGTTGCTGCATGACAATCTTGTAAGCAGCCGATGGAGCAATTCCAGAGGGTGGATGCATAACTGACAGAGTACTACTATACCTAGTGCATGGAAAGGGTAGGGTAGGGTAGGGTAGGGTAGGGTAGGGTAGGGTAGGGTAGGGAGAGGAGAGGAGAGGAGAGGAGAGGAGAGGAGAGGAGAGGAGAGGAGAGGAGAGGAGAGGAGAGGAGAGGAGAGGAGAGGAGAGGAGAGGAGAGGAGAGGAGAGGAGAGGAGAGGAGAGGAGAGGAGAGGAGAGGAGAGGAGAGGAGAGGAGAGGAGAGGAGAGGAGAGGAGAGGAGAGGAGAGGAGAGGAGAGAAAATAAAGGGAAGGGAAGGGAAGATGTGTCAAGTACACAAGTACAACATGGAGAAAAACTGGTTATGGAACAGTGCTTTGGAAAAGGAGACTAGCATTATACTGGCTGATTTAGTAATTGTATAAGTCAGACTTCATGTTGAGTGTACTCATATGGGTGCATAGCTTTGCATCTGCTGTCATCCACAAAGCACTAGTCCAGCTGCAAGGATGCACTTAAGTTTGACACTTAGTATCAGGGAAGGGAGGAGTTCTGGGAAGCATCCTCAGGGCAAATGATCCAAGGTGTCCATTGAGGAGGGACTGGGGAAACATCAAAGGAATTGTGCTAGGGACACCAAGGAAGAACCATCTTCAAGTATGTAAAAGAAGAGGAACACCTAACCTGTATTTCTGCAGTGACAAGAAGCAGCAACAGCCTTTAATTGTACCGAGGGAGACGCAGGTTAGGTATTTCAGGAAATACCTTCCTAACAATACAGGCAGACAGTGAAGCACTGAGGTTCGCTGTCTGGAAAAGCATTGGAACACCCAGTACTATAAATCTTGCAAACCACTGAGACAAATCTCTCAAGGACCACATGAACACAGTGTGTTGGCCGTCTAAGTCCCTTCCAGCCCTTTCCCTTCCAGTCCCTGTTCTTAGTTTGGATGTAAAGCCTTTGCAGGGCAGCTTTTCGGGCTATCCTAAAGAAGTGGCTGCAATAAACAAGCAGCAGGATTACTCCCAGGACACCTGAGAGAGACAAAAACACCTCTGAGGAATGGGAGTCTTGCCATTCAGATAGACTTTTAATTTGGTTCAATCTTCAGTCCTTGCCTGCCTCTGGAATTACAGGACATCTTTTTAAAGAGCTTTTTGTGCTATGACAAAAGAGCAAAACCTCTCTAGTTTCCTTTTTTATTATTTTTTTAACATTGCAATTTATCCATCCTGGTACTGCAGTCCCCAGGCTCAAATCACATTGCACACATCACTGCCGTTTCCAGATGAACATTTTTATCATGTAATTGCTCAAAACTGTGTAATAACAATTGCGCCTGTTTACATTAGTGCATGCCAGCGAAAGTGGAGGGGGAGAATTTGAAGCCTTTCCATTATTATTCATACAAATCTCAGGTTTCATGGCTGGGAAGTGTGGAATTCACACAGATAAATGGTAATGAGCCACCACTAAAAGATGAAAACGTAGGTCCAGAGTCCCCAGTACTGAGCATTAAGTGCCAATAGTACATTAAGCCTGACCCAGAAGGGGAAAGGTGGAGTCTGCCTTCTCAAGAGGGCTTATGATGTTAAAAGAATCTCACAATCTAAAAAAGATCTTTCCAGCTAGATATGCCATTTTTCATCCTCGTGCACACCCAGATCAAGGGAAGGCCGTGAGTCTGTGGCTCATAAAGCAGTTTTTTAAAACTTCTTAATCTCCTTTGCTTTGGGAAGTGCTAAGATCTCGTCTCCTTTACTTTGCCTTCTTTTACTTATTTATGAACCTAAAGCCCGGGTTTTTCGGAAAAGGTGGGAAATTGCTTTGAAGTTAATTTTAGATGTAGAAGCAAACCCTGACCACAAAAATGCTTTCAAAGGGTCACAGCACTGTCTGGAGATTGAGTTGTCCTGACACTTCCTAATATCAGGGATAAAGCACATTCCATTCACCTTAATGTGAGATATTGAACTTGCTCAGGTTTTATGGGTTAAAAAAATGGCATCCTACAAAATTAAACTTTAAAAGGACTCTTTTCTTTCCCCTGTATTTTTCCAAGTATTCCTAAATCCAGATCCTCCAAGGATGATTCTGAGCTTGAATTCACCACCAGTATACGTTTTTTCAACATAGGCAGCACAGAGATGGTTTCATCACCGTACACCGTACCCTTTTCCAGAGCAGTTAATTGTGTGGTCACAGATCTGAACACAAGCTCATAGTTTAACTTTCCAAGAATGCTTTTCATGAAGTCATCCACTTTCTTGATACATATCGGTTCCCATATCTTACTAAGGATGACTGAAAGAACCAAAAATGTACTTACGGATGTCTGAGGAAATTCCCCATGAAACACATTACAAAGGTAAGGATTTAACCGTACATCTTTTAAAGATTCTGGGTGAAAGTTTACAACCATTACAGCCATTCTGTACTTGCTCTCTTGCTCTATTATGATATTAAACAAACACCGATTATCAGAAATAGTATCTAATATCTCCCTACCTTGTTATCAGTTTTATCACAGAATTACAGAATAGCTTAGGTTGGAATGGACCTCAAAGATTATCTAGTTCCGGCCCTCAAACATAATACATCACTCATTTTCAAACATAACATACCTTTCATGGCCTTCGATTATTTTAATAAAATGAAAGAAATGTTTTATATGTATGTATACTTAACCTTCACTATGATCAAAATATGCCAATGTATGGCTATGACACAATGTTTTGAACAGGTTCCTCTCTACTTCCAGTGACCATGAAACTCTGAGCTCTGAAAGTAGGGATTTATTTCCTTTATACTGTTATGTCTTAAGCTCTGTCTCAACCATTATGTATATGTGGATATATGTCCAGGTGTATATATAACAAGGGGACTATTTGCAAAAGTACTGGTATTTTGGATGCCAGGTCCTAATACACCAGGGGCACATATGTCCCTGCAGAACCAGACACTCCAAATTATTATTTGCTTCTTCAGGGCTCGATCATCGTTATTTAATAAAAAATATCTCAGTTTTTGCTTTAAAAAATTTAACAGTCTTCTTTTTAGTGTATTTTTCATCATTTCAATTTCCTTCTTTTGAAGACATCCATAATAGCCTTAGCTGTGATGCTATCAAAATATTAAAACCAATCATATTTCTTATCACAGTTTAAAAAGAAAAATGCTTAATCATACCGTGACAGAACATAAAGTTTCACAGAAGGAAAACCCCCAGTCACTGGCTCCAACTGACCTGACACAGCAGAGGAGAGTTTCTCCCTTGAGCATTTCTCTCTTACAAGGAGAAGAAAGAAAACTTCTAAAACCTCCCTTAAACAAGGTTCCTAAACTTCCAAAAATCCTGTGAATAGTTTCTGCTGAACAGGTTATTCGTAAAACACACAGTAACTCACACACCCCATTCTCTCTGTTTGCTCCCTGCCAATAGCCCCCCTCTGTCTGAATGCTCCCATCCACAGGGCTTACATGCAGCCACACTACAGCATTTCTTTCAAGCATATGCCCAAGAACATTTTGCCCTAAATGTGCTATTTATGGAAGTTTTTTTGGATTCTTCAGTCAGGCTCTCACAAGGTTGATGGGGCATTTTGGCTGTACAGAAAGGACAAAGCAGGAAAGGAAATACAAGTTGGATCAGACAGCTGTAGATAGGGAAGTTCTTGGCAGATGTTCCCAACATGAAATGCACCCCATGTGGATGACCTTCTTCCTGGGGCTTCTCAGGCACTCTATGAAGCATCATTGCTTACCCGCAACTATCATTGCACTGAGTAGGCAAGAATGCAGGGACCATGGCAGGATGAGAGATGCCCCATGGTGTGCCAGTGTCCATGCAGGAGGAGAGCTGTGGTTGGAGAAACTTCTGATGAGCACCCTGATGTGCCATGACGCATTCTGAGAAAGACTCTGATGTGTTATTCTTTGGTTGCCTTTGGCATAGAAACCCATGTTATAGTGGTTCTGTATTTTCATTTGAAGGTACATTAAACCATTTTATTTTAAAGATCAACCAGATAAATGGAAGAGCAAGCCTTTGAGCATGCTGGTAATACATGCTTTAGGTTACTTTATCTCTGGGAATGGGCCAAAGTGGTTTCTGTCTGTGTGCTCGTGTCTATGTAATTAGCCCACAAATTCAAATGCAAATAAAACTAACTAGGCAATGCATGTAAATAACCATCAGTGCCGTGATATGCATCATTCTCGAAACATGATTCCCATGTATTACAAAGACACGGGGACTGTAAAAGGACAAAGAAATCTCAATTTTCCTTTCAGTCACTAAGAAGAGCTGTGGGGGAGCCTGGGTACTCCTGAACTTCGGTACCTAAAGTGGGAAGTGAAGCAGTAGAGTAGAACCAGTTCTCATGCACAAGGAAGTGGCTAGGGTGGTAGAACCAGTGGCAGAGGGTAGATGGTGGTGGAGAATGGAGGCTATGACTTGCAGAGGTTCCTGGTTTGGAAGCTGCTTGCTGCCATTGGGCTCACCAGCTGGGAGCTCGGGTGTCTGCATGGGACTCAGGACAAACTGAGTTCAGGTCACCTGGAGATTTTCGTGTGCCAGATGTCTGCAGAAGTGAGTATGGGGCCTCACTCAGCACCTGGCCTACCCTCTGGAGTGCTTCAAGGACAACCTCACCCTATGGGTCAGGCTGCAGGCTGCACATGGGGCAGTGCCTGTGACACACGGACACACCTTCCTTTGGCCTCCAGCGACCTCCACCCAGCATTTTTGTCCTCTGCAACGTGGCACAGTCATTGTCACAGGTGCTCCTGTGAGGCAAGGCTTGTGTCAGCCAGCCTTCAGCCTTCCAGCTCCTGTGTCACCTGCCATGAACCAGGACTTGCTGTGGCAGCGTAAGCTGCTACCAGCAGTAGCCCATGTCACTGTCGCTGGAGCCATAGCAGCCTGATAGGCAGCTCCCCACATACTTCTACAGATGCTTTCCCAGAATGAGCAGTGATTTCACAATATTCAGCACCCAATTTCTCATCTACACTGATGATGAGGGTCAGAAGAGCTGGCGCCAGCACTACTGGCATGTATGGACAACGTCACCTGCTGCTGGGAGAGGCAAGGGAAATACATGGAAACGTGATGCTATCAAAGAGAACTTGGGCTATGACATTTTGTTTGTGAAGTGGGAAGAAAACCATCAGAAGATGATACAAAATAAAACAGGAATGTGTGGAAACTGTAAAACTGTTTAAGGTCAACTTGTGTAAATGCTCATTAAGTTTTATTGCAAAGCAGGGTAAACACCACAGAAATTTTAAACATGTTTTGTTACTGGTTCTAGCTTTATCTTCAAGCAGGCTGGAGCCTGCCAAAGGACACACCATATCTTCCCTCCTTGCTTCTTCCTCCACTATTCTCATCCCCTCCATTTTCTTTCATACGGGGAGGTACCACTTCTCTCTGGATCCCAACAAGAAAGACACAAACACTTTCTAGGTCAATAACTATCAACTAATATGGTTACAAATAAGGTGAAAGGGAGTTATAAATTCACATGTTCCATCTGATTTTGGGGAGCAGATGATGTGCTGCATGGGGTGGGCTCTAGTGAGCTCTGCTCATGGTGTAGGTTCCCCGGTGTCACGCGAAGAAAATCTGAGTCCCTGATCAGCTGAGTGAATGCCTTTTTTTTACATATTCCATGTTTGCACAGCAAACTCTCTTTTCCAGAGCACGAGGAAGGTCAGAGAAGTCATTAAGGGTCAGCCCTGTCCTGTTGCCTGGAAAGAGCCCCGAGTACAATGAGAATGACACAGTCGCTCTGCTATCTCGTTCCATGATATGAGCCTCCTGTCAGACCAGATGACACAGGACATGCTGAGCCAGCTGGGCGTGTGGGAAGATGGCACTGGCAGCAGCACTACACTGTGCTGCTGGTATTGAGGGATGCTCTGGGGTGACCCTGAGAGTGTGAATGCTGCTGAAATTCTTTTGCATCTTGGCCTGTAACAACCTCACTGCATACAAGCTCTGTAGGAGGAGAATAAATTCCTTCTTTCAGCCTCTGAGTTCAATTAAATTAACTCTCTTCTTTTTGTTAAGTGTCCAAGTAAGAAAGTAAATGGCATCAGAGCTGAATGTTCACCTTTCCCTTCTGGGCTGGAGCAGCTCTCCTACAAAGATACGCTGAGGGTGCTGGGCTTGTTGAGCCCGGAAAAGAGAAGGCTTTTGGGAGACCTCATTGTGGCCTTTCAGTACTTACAAGGAGCTTACAAACAGGAGGTAAAGCAACTTCTTACATGCGCAGATAGGGATAGGACAAAGGGAAACGGCTTAAAACTAACAGAGGTGAGACTTAGATTAGATGTTAAGATGAAATTTTTTACTCACAGGTTGGTGAGGAACAGGCTGCCATGAGAAGCCCCTGCCCTATAGGTGTTCAAAGCCAGGTTGGATGTGGCCTGGGCAAAGAAGGTCATCACAGAGCTTCACATTTGCATTCAGTCGTAACTGATAATGCCACAAATATTTAAAAACTTTCTGTCTTCAGACCTTCTTCTGGTATTGTGGTATCATGTCATGGCCTCACGCTTGCCACTGTGTTCTGACTAATTGTTGTTGTTTCTCAAAATATTTGCCTGCTTTTCCCTCTAATGAACTCCTCTGGGCTCCAGCACTGAAGGGGAAGGAAAAAAGAAATGAGTTGTGCCATGTGTCCCCAGCCATGCCTGGTTCTGCCCTCTCCAGTGTCCGCTCTCCCTAAGTGCTGTGCAGGAATGTGCCACATCTCTCCACACCACAACCTGCATCAGGAAGGGCCATATTTTGGAACAGTCACCACACTTGAGGAAGATGTTTCCAGATGAAAGCACAAAAGTAACAGAGGGGGTGCACCTGGGATATTTGATTCCTGCAGTACAGTGTATGTGCACACATATAAGAGAAAATGAGAAATGCAGAGAAGTCACTACAGCCAAGGAAATGTTTTGCAGCATCTGCAATGGTTTAACTATGACTGAAGATGCATGCAGAGTTTATCTCCACTTGCAGGAGTCTTTTCAGCACAGAAGTTAGGATGCTAAAGAGGAAAGGCGATCCCTCAATTAAAGCACTGGCCTAGACAGCTGCCTACAAGTGTAGGGGATAATTTATAGACAGATGGGTTTTATACTAGGCTCTTGGTCTCTTAATGGTGCTATCAGCTTTGCTGACTATAGTTTATTCAAGAAGCTTTACAGATGGTGTGATATCTGAACAGCTGTTATCTGGTCATTTTAAATGCTCAATCAAATCTTAATATCATGATAGAAATCTTTTTTCCCAGTGCACTATAATTTAAGTAACACCAAGACTTCACCTTCTCGTCTTCTAAATACTTTGAAGTACAAATATTGACAGAAGTTGAACTATTTTCAAACGCCACAAATGTACCCAAAGTATCTGTGTGCCATTCACACTTAGCTTCAGGTTGATTCCAAATCAGTGCTCTCACTCTGTTTGCACCTGTGTTTGCAGAAGCCATATTAACTAGTGGCTAAAGGAGATGAGGATGTACTAATGAAATTTTACAAGTACTTGTTCAGATTTTATCGCAAATGCTAAATGCTGTGTACGACTTTGATTTTCCCTCTTCATGACAGACCTTGAAGCAGCGCCTACAACTGGGTTTGGTGGCCCTGGAAGATTCTTTCTCATCCTATTGTCCTGTGTGTCAAGTGTAATGCAAGAACAAGCTGAATTTATATATTAGACAACCTTTAAGGGTCCCTTCCTACTCAGATGATTATATGATTCTATGATTTTCTATGACTGTTTAAGTAATTTCCAAAGTTCAGTCTCACTTCGAAGCATACTCAAGCCCAGATCTTAGCTGCGACTATAGCATATCTCATTTGGGTGAAAGTCACTGATCAAGATGCAGGCAAGGACACAGCTAGACCCTGACATGCTGGGGCTGCGCTGCTGGAGTCTTGGCGAGCTGATTTCTCAACTCTACTGAATCATAGGGAGTTTCACCATTTAGTGGTGCAAGATTATCACCTCCAGATTTATGTGAAATCAGTGGAGTTACCCATATTTGCAATGACATCACGGAGATCAGAATCTCATTCTTGCCCTCTTTGTCAGTAACAAGTAACAGATTTAGAAGCAAAGTCTTGAACTCTTCTAAAAGACTGTCAAAATCTCATCTCCAGGCCCTTGTCTTCAGCACCACCCACTGCTCTGTGAAGCATCCCACTTCTCCCAGTGACGATTTCAACTCTCTGCACCTCCAGGCCTGCTGCCCCAGATCCTACCTGAAAACACTCCTCCTGCCCAGGGCTGTCCATGTGGTGACCTGCAGTGAAGCAAGCTGCCCTGTGCTGGCTGCTCTCTGGTAACTGCATGAAAAACTCTGCCTGCCTTGATTCATCACTGCGCTGCGTGCCTCAAACTGCTGTGCATGTCCCCACACATACATGCAGCCCTTCTCCCTTTCACCTCCTCCCCTCAGGTCCAAACGCATCAATGAGTCACTGCGGGAAGTGCACCTGATGATCTCAAGGACGCAGCACCAAACCTTCACATCTCAAAGCTGCCCTGTGAGATAGCTGCACACTGGGCCAGCCATAGCCGAGCTGCTCAGATATTGGGATCTAGGTTTTTTACTGCTTCTGTCTGCATTTCCCAGTAGTTCTTTGCTTTAGGATTTCAAAGTACATTTAACACTTGAAATGGTACATAAAAGTTTACATCTGTGATGTCACATGATGTATGAGTGAACAAAAAGCAAACAACTTAATTAGGGATTTGGAGAGGTTATTTATAGTTTAATCGTGATTCTGAATCTACAGATCTACCCAGCATTGATTGGAACAGAGAAGTACATTATGATCACAGAACAGAAGCAAGAGCTTTTGCTACTGGTGCTCTTTGTGCACCATTAAAACAGACTGAGAATCTCAGTCATTCAGGATTACTTTTAGTGTCAGCAATATTTCAGCGTCTGTGTGTAGATGCATGCATCCATGTGCATGTGGGCTTCTGTGCTTAAACAGGCAGTAGCAGGTGCTCCATTTGCAAGGAGCAGTCGTACTGAGCCTCACACATCCGTCAATTTTGCGTGATCTTTATGTAAAAAATGACATCCATCTTACACCACTGCAAATGCAGCAAATCTCAGCTGAGTGCTGTATCCTGGCATCATGTCTTTGTCCTCAGGACTCCCTCAAATGATTTCTGAGGCAGGAAATCACCTCTTTTCACTTCTAACCATTTTAAAGCAATGCTAGAAATGTTTTTAATATTGCATATACGTCCCTGCTTGAGAGCAGAGCTCTCATGATGCAGTTGAGGGCAGTAAATCTTATTTAGAACCAAGGTGAACAGGTTCTGCAGGCTGAACGTGCCTGAAGGCAGCTGTATCCTACACACCCAATTTTTTACAAAACACAGCAAGACAGGTTCACGTCTGGTGTAATCCGTTTGCCTCCAGAACATTTTCAGCTTGGCAAATCTGTCTCAGAAGAAAGAAGCATGTTGCAGTTTCACACTTGGGGGCCAGTTCTAATTCCATGTACCCTAAACCACAACTTGTTGGGCTTGACCATTTTCTTCAGATGGGTAGGAAAGGTCAACTTGGGGCCATCCAAGCATGGAAATGACACAAATCTTCCTTTAGTTGAGAACCGGTACGAAATTGGAGATGGTCAGGACATCACACTATCGGAGCACAGACGCTGTTAACAGGCGCTGTATGGAAGTGGTTTTGGCTGGAATCTCACAGCACAGCCATTTTTCTTGTGGCTTGGAGCTCCTGAGGCTTTCCACTCACACGGTGATCTCTTGTGTGCTGCAGGATGGTGTGAGCCAGATCTGGAGCCTTGCACTGCTTTAATGTGGCGGCCCAGGGCTTGGATTCAGTTTGGTATTCAGAGCAGCAGCTCCAACTTTATCCACATAAAACGGGTCCCAGTGTCCCCAGTGTCACATCAGTGCTGGCTCGCTGCTTCACCTCACTGCTGATACAGCCCTTCAAGTCATGCCTTGCACAGGAAACTGGCTGATCCAGGTAAATCCTCCTCTCACGCTGTCAACATGCAGCAATGAGGATAGAACCTGCTGCCTTCACGTTGCTCAATGTGCTGGGAGTCTGAAAGGGCTTTTAGGCGAGCGTGGAGCCAAAGTGTCTGTCTCCACCCACTCTGGTTTTGCCAAAGAGGCGAGAGGAAAAAAAACCCACACCTCTGTTCTCTGATTTCAGTGCACTGCTGGATGGACGTGCGTGCGGCTGGCGGGGCTTCTGCTGCTGAACACCTCCCAGCTCCAGGGGAAGAGGTTCTCTTCCGTATGCACAATTGACTCAGAGACTTGTTTGTCCTGCAGGAAGAGTTACAGGATTAAGTTTGAATACTTTGATATTCAGTGATGAAAAAGCACACGCTGACATAGGGATTTTGGCAGGCTTCTTTCTCTCTTTTTATGCACCTAGAAGCTGGACATGATTGACAGATTCCAATTTCAGTCCTGGAAGCTGTCTCTGGAGGCTCAGTGACAACATAGACTTCATGAGCCCCAGTTCCGCTCTGCTGTAAAACCAAGCAGCTGCTGCAGGTGCCAGCTGAAACTCCAGCAATGGTTCCAGGCTGCCCAGAACACAACCAAACCTCTCCAGGAGGGTTGGCAGATTGAGTGGTAACGATACAATGGCCTAGCGTGCGTTTCTGTCATACAGGCACAAAGTTGATTAAAAAAAAATCTGCCTGTAAATCTTCCTCATATTGGCATTCTTGATACAAATAAATTACAATAATTACATACTAAATATTTCCTGCCGGAAACAGAGGAAAGAAACAAAGTTGGAAAGCAACTGTTGCCTACTGCTCTCTGAGATGGAGGTGGTTGTCACACTATTTCTTCTATGAGCCTTCCATAGGACTGGAAGGCCTGCACCCTCATGCACACTTGCCATGAGACACCCCTGCCTCCGCACTGCTGCTGTAGGGGAGGAGTAAAAGGGGATTCTCTCTTTGAGACCCTCAGAAGAAAAACACCACATACCAATCACACAACTGCAAATTTAACTACTTGTTTTCCCATTTTATATCTTAGTAATTCCCTCAGTTTGGCATTCAAAATCAAGGTGTATTTAACACTGCCCTCAAGAAGTGCCCTTCTGTTCCTCAAGGAAGCCAATGTTTCTCCAGCTGTCACGTTGGTGGAAAACACGGAATCCATCGTGTCTCAAAGTGAGTTTCATTTCAGAGACATTCATCAGCATAATGCCAAATAGAGAGTGAATCATCACTTTCTATTGGAAGCATGGCATGGTCATCTACAATGAGGCAAATGCGCAACACTGTCTTACATTTCCTGGATAGGCTGGGGTTTGCTCCTCTGTAGGCTCCTCTTTGGCTGAGGCAGGACTGAGTCTGTGTGAGGCAAGTCCAAGGGCACACTGCAGTCCCACCAAGGCCCAGAAGTGTTAGCAGGCCTATAAGAGAAACAGGAAGGCAGACTAACTTGAGCCAGCTGATAATTTCCATGCTTTCTTTCAGAATAGGAAGCCTTTTTAATGAGCTTCCATTTGAAAAAAAAACTGTTGTGATTTTAAATTCTGTCTTGAGTTGCATCATTTCCATGGAGTCAATGTAACATCAATAGCTTCGGTGCAGGACGTGGCCGTGCTGGGTTTGAATGCAGCAATGCTTAGGATTTTGTCTTTCTGACTTTCCCTTCTGAGGAAAGCATTACGATCACATTTAAAATGTAAATGCTATTGGGAAAGTGAATTAATGGTATCTGACTTATGAAATTACGGACTAATTCAAGTGGGCAACGTTTCACCAGGACTCCTATAGATGAAAAATGCAAATCTGCCAACACTGAAGCTTTCCAGGAAGGTCTCATTCCACTAGCTTTTTCTCATGCAAAACTGAGAAGGAATTCCCCACAAATCAAAATCTTCTGTGGTAAGATTTTTGAAATTAAAGATTCAGAGGGGTTTTTATTGTTGTTGTTGTTGGGTTTTTTGCAAAACAACTGTTTGTTTTGAGATGCCTTTCCATTTTCTTTGAAATAAAATTGAAAACATTTTTTCGAATCTCAGTTTCAAAATAGAACAGTACATTTGGGGATCAAACAAAACATCTCATTTAAGTGGTCAGGAAGTTTTTTATTCTTTGGAGCTGCTGATGAATCAGAAAAATTCTTTCTTTCCACCACTCTGATGCTGATGCTGTGTTGAAGTCGCTTTGATATTTGATATTTATTACCTTAATCTTATTTGTGCCTTAGCATTACCGTATATAATGGCTTCATCTTTGCCTGATGTTAGAAGTTTAAATGCTCTGCCCCTGAACAGCGTTGGGATGCAAGACCACTTCAGGATCCCCAGTGCTTTTGACATAAACCAAGTAATTATGAAGGGAACCCTTGCCACCGTTATTGATCTGGTAGATAAAAAAATAAGAGAAAGAATGTTGGTCACTGAAAGTTAAATAAAAAAAAGAGGATAAGTAGATGATATAACAATAGTCGATCTTAATTGGAGGAAACTCTGAAGGTAGGAGAAAAATCAACTCAGAAATGTAGAGATCTTTTGGCATTCAGATTAACTTTGATTCTAGTTCAAATGACAACTGAGAGCTGATGAGCAAGGTGCTATGTTTTAAATCACTAATTAAAGTGGCCTTGAGCCAGAACCTGTCTGATACTTGGTGTTTACTTTCAGCAAAGAGCCTCCCTTAGTGCTTTGACTACTGTGATTTGTGACTACAGCAAAACCACCCATCATCTCCATTTTACAAGTGCATCTCTTTTTTTAATGCAAACACTAGGGAATGTTGGCCTTTGAGTGACTGCTTTTCCATGCATTAAGAACAGTATTTCTTTCTTTCTTTTATCTTTCTTTTTCTTCTTCTTTCTTTCTTTTTTTTCTTTTCTTTTCTTTTTCTTTTTCTTTTTAAAGAACTCTTTGCCATCAAAAACCCCTAAATTATTACATGAGGACCATGCAGCTGGCTTCTCTGAGGAATTCTATCATCTTCAAGCAAGTAGCATGAATACGGAAAGTTACAGAGAAGGCTATGTGGGTATGCGCCAGTGATTTTGTTTATTAGGCTTTAATGTAGCAATCATCCTCAAAGAAGTTGAGATTCACGCAGATTTTACACTTCTTGCTAAGGCAAGCAGTATCTCCCATTTTCACAGAGAAAACTGTGTTTACCTAGAGGACAGAGTAACTTACCAGCATCCAAATGTTAGGAAAAGAGAGTGCCAGGACAGCCGCAAGTCTGTTCTTCCTGTCAAGGGCTGTTCCAGAATTTTGGAGTTGGATATCTTCCTTTTCTTCTTGATTTCTTGGCTGTGGGCAAGACGAGGGCAGGGCAGTCCACGGGAGTGTCTAGTTCCAGGTTTGGATCCTGAAGCTGCCCTCATAAAGCTTCGCAACTTTCACAGTTTCAAGCATTTATTTCAGACTATTTGTATGTACACAATGAAACCTGAACACCTACCACCCGAGCCCTTGAGCTGTATTCCATCTTCTTAGTGGTCTAGCCATCTTTCCATGGTAAATACACTAGACAAAGTGTGATCACTATTATAGTAATTTCAGCCAATGCAACATGGAAAATATGTCACGGTACTGAGGACAGTGTACAACTTCAGCAGGAAACATTTTTGGAAGTGAGCTTTAATTCTAACAATGAGAATATTATGAGCCTGTGCTTCAAGTGGAAAAAAAGCACCTCTAATAGAGAAATCAGGTTCTATAAACAGAATTTCACACTTAAGTGTCTACATGCTAGTTCATGCAGGCACCTGAACAAATGGCCTCACAGCAAACATCCACAAGGGACAAAGAAGATGTGAAAGGAGAAGTTTTTTTCAGTTCAATACTCACATTTAGTTTCATTACTCAGGTGGCCATGGCAACTTTAACTCCTTGTCCTGAGAGACCCTTAAGCTCTGAACCTCTACAGAATTGTCTGGGTTTGCCAAGGAGACCTCACAAGAGGCTCAGCTCCTGCAGGAGAGAGGGCCATATTTTTGGTGCATCTTCATCTTGCACCTCTGCACTGCTCCACCCAGGCGTGGAGGCACCCCACACTGCTCCTTACAAGAGCTCTTAGCATTGCTACAGCATGCTCAGTTGCATGCTTCAGAATGGCTAGACTTGTCAGGGAAGAGGAGCTACTGAGTCATCTAGGTAATTCTGCCAGCAAAGGAGTTTTACCCACAGCAGTTGTCCTTGTATTGTAAGCAGTTCTGCTCAGACACTGAGCAAGAGAGGGGATTCAGATGAAAGACTCCTGATTTGGAATTCTTGTAGAATTCCTCCCTGTTGCTGTGAATGCTTCCTGTTTCAACTTATCTGCTAAGTACTTTTGTCATAGTGACTAACGAGCTGCCAGAAGGAAAGGAAAAAAATAAAATGGAGCAGCATTCAGGGGTAGGTGGCCATGCCCTGCCCCTCCAGTTTCCTTGCAGGCAAACTAAGATGGCTCTCCTTTGTGAAGAAGCTCTTTGAAACTTCACATTCAAGATCTGACATTTTCCTTACAGTATTGTTTATGCAGTGGTCATCTGGAAATGGTCAAAGGCTTTATTTGTGCCCAAGAAAAATAACACAAGCTTTATTTTAAAATGCATCTTTTGATCAAGAACACAACCAGTACCATTAGTAGAAAAGAAAACAAAGTTCTGCTCTTGAGTTTTTTCCTGGAAAAAAACAGATCATATTCATAGGAGTCCATGCACAAAGCTTTCTCAGGTAGATTCCTCAAGGTCCTTGCAGAGGATGTAGCTACTACAGAACTAAACATTGAGACACAAAGAGACTTGCCAAGCTGGCAACAAGTTCTAACTCTTTTGCAAGCCAGTCCACTGAGCAATCTGCTGTGCTCTGCCTCACCTGCAACAGAAGGATTGAAGGAAATAAATGTTTCCCTGTGTCAAATCCAGCAGTTACTTTCTGTTCATTCTATTCACCGGCCATTATGTATGACTCATTCCAAAGGTCTTGGGGATTATCCAGAAGATGTGCACGTCCACATGGAGTCACTGCTTATCTCTTTGCAGGGCTGCCTGGCACATGGTCCTTTTGGAAATGCAAACTTGCACTGTGATTTTGCTACTATTATTTTTTTTAATAAGTCTCATTTCTTTTCCCTCACAGGTTTCTCAGCAATAATTGAGCCCCTCTGGTTTGTCTCTGAGGAGAGGGAACTCAATAACTGGTAATTACTTTGCCTGCTATTTAATGAAATTGAAGGAGCATGGTAACATCCATAATCTCACTCTTTCAGCTTGTTAAGCCTGAGTTCTGCGTGTCTCGAAGTGTTAATATTCAGACATAAATGGAAAAAGGTTAAAAGGATTCAATGAAGTTGTGACAAATGTGCCCTTTGTATGTATGAATTCTGAGTCATCTCTACTGGACTTGGTGCATTGGTTAATCTTGCTATGAATACCAAAATTACCTCCTTGTTAGCAGGACCCATTGCTGTTATTACTGTAGCCCAGTGGAAAGGGCACAGACTTAGGTGCTAGGAGACTCAGATTCTCATTGCATCACTGCTGCTATCCTAACATTTGTCCTAGGACAAATTCCTGCATTTCTTTATCCCCGTGTTTCCTTCCCCAAGTTGTGCTGCCTTGAGTATCTGGAGGTGAAGCTGTCTGGGGGCAGAGAACTCCCCATACATTCAGCGTCATGTACAAGGAAGCCTCATGTCAGTTGAATATTTTAGTCATAGTGAAGTAGCAACAAATGCCGACCAGTTATAAGTTAAGTGAAAAGAAGCTATGTCTAAAATTAATGAATATACTCCAAACTGAACATATTCGATGAAAATTTTAAACCAACTTTAACAACTGAAGTTTTGGAGGTATTGATTTATCTGTGAAGGAGGTGCCACATTCTGCAGCAGCTTCCTCTACATCTTAAATAAATAATGCCTTTAATATATTTGTACTGAACAAAAGCCAACACAGCTGATCCCATGCCTTTTCAATTTTACCTTCCTTCCAGTCGTCCTGCTTTCATATTGTCACTTCACGTGTACTGTGTGTTTTTGTGCTGAAAATTAAAACTCAGAGGGAGAAGTTATCATGAGGAAAGATTGAGAGGTGATCCCAGGTAACCTGGAGTGAAACCATATGAGTTCTGCAGCTGTACTGAGAGAGAGGGAGAGAGCAACAAGAAAAGCAAAACAGTGGAGAGTGGGGCAGAAGAGAGGCAGCACTTTATTTATTAAGTGCCATCAATGTTTAAGGCATAAGGCAGAAATTCCTGAACCAAGCAATTCATAGTTTAAGTGTTAAATTGTACCTTTAAGTGGAAAAAGCCCACACTGAGGCCAAGAAACCACTTACCAAGATTTCTCAGAATGTTTTTCAGACACACTGGGGTCTGCCTTCCTCCCACCACTCTGGTGGAAAAGGAGGGTGCCTCAATAAATCACATCTCCCATAGAGGCCGGTGTCACCCACACGGATATCCTCCACTCCTACCCTGACCAGTGCTTCACCACCAGAGCTGCATCTCTGCTGCACTGCATGCTCAGAAATAAGTCAGCAGTAAGGAAAATGAGGTAGGGCAGGGCACAGCCAGTCCAGTGAAGGAGTAAAACCATGATACCAAACCCCCTGATGAAAAGTACTGTGGCTGGTTGGAAGCAGATAATGTTAACAAACAATGATTAAACAATTCCCAGAATATGTGGTTGCTAATCTGTCCTCTGCTCAGCTGGATGTCTCCTGTTGACACTCACCTTTTCATCACAAGATACCTGCTATTTCCTGCTATATTGACCCTTAAGCATTATCACGTTTATGGAGTTTCATCATGTTTATGTGCCCATAGTTTGGTCTCTGTTGACTGGAGCTCAGGTATCTATGGCTAAATACAATAGCATGTATCTTATTTAATGCAGGGTAAAGACCTTCAGCCACTTGACCTTTCATGATTCCATTCTAGAGTGTCTGGATATCAACAGATTTCTCTGAAAAGCAGAAAACTGTGGGGTGAGAGAAAAGAGTAAGAAATACCCTGGGTCCCAATCCACCCCACAGAGGCACAGCTTTGCTGTGAAGGACGTAGACACTGCAGGCAGCAGGCTGCTCTGCAATAGCACCTTGGCACCTACAAGAAAAGAAAAAAATCAAACATTAACAACGACATACAGGGGAAGAGTTATGGTAATTCTAATTAAGGTTGCAGGCTGGAAACACATCATGGAAAATCCTCTGAAGCATTTTAGTTGTCATTCTTGACTGTGGAGCCCATGTGGGGCATTCAACCTGAGCCTCTCCCTCTCTCCTTGCTGAGAATTTTCTTACACTTTTTGTTATTTCACCTGTGTTTGTAATGAAAAACTGACTGTTATCATCTAAAAGCACTACCATGCATTTCAAACAGAGAGAGAAAAGAAAAATGTGAACGGGTAAGCTGAGAAAGCTGCAGAAAGGTAGTGAGTGCTCCAGACAGAGTTCTTGGAACATTGTTCTCCTACCACAAAATGCAGATAAAATCTAGCTAAGGACAACCAGCTTTGGCCTAATATAACCCCTACGTTTAGAGTAAGGCTCAGAAAGAAATATGCAGCTTTGCAGGCAAAGAGAGGTATAAGGCACCCACCCTAGAAAGGGCTATTAAACAAAAAAAGCTGCTGATTGGAGGTGTTTGTTTTTTCTACCCATATTTTTCATACCAGAAAATGTAAGACTTTAAAAGCATTATTTCAGAAAATACCAAGGTTATAATGTCTACCATGCCAGAGTATGAAACAAAAAGAAAATGGGAATTTGCTTCTGGTTTACAGCTGTTGTCCCAATAGTTGTGTGTGCACCAATAAGGTCTTACAACGGTGCAGAGAGACTCACAGTCCAAGCCACAAGCACATCAGACTCCAGAAATGAACAAGAGAGAAGAAAAATCAATCCTGCTGGAACTATGTTAAAAAAAAAAAAGACAACTCCTTAGCTCAGTTTGAAACCAAGTAGACTATTGACAATCTTGTGATACCAAAAACATCGACCTTCCAGCCCCAAACCATGACACTAAAGATATACGCACTAGATGTTTTTATTTGCATTCCACAAGCCCCAGCGTTCGCATGCACAATCTTCTCGCTACAATCACAAGCGCTGAGAATTTTAGTTTTTAACAGAAGCTGAGATTGCCATGTCATTAAGTGACTCTGGGCACTGAGCTTCGAAAAATATATCCTTTGCAGGATTTCTGCCAAGTAGCGAAAGATGTAAATAATGCAGCGAGGGGAGACAAGGGGCAAGGGAAACAGTGTGACAGCAGAAGAGTGTAAATGCCTGGGGACAGCCTCACCTAGTCCTGGGTGTAGAGGATCTGCCCCAGGGGCTCTCCAACGAGGCAGCGAATGCCCCAACCTCCAGCCCCAGCCCCAGCCCTGCGCTGCTGTGCCGAGGCGCTCCGTCTGCAATTCCTCCGGGAAATCCCACTGAGATTTTTGGCCGAGGCTTCGGAACAACTGGAGAGGAAACTTCAGCAAGCCCTCCTCCGCCTGTTTGGAGAGCACTTCACAAGTTTATGCTGTGCTGACTGAACACTTCTGCAGTACAAATAAGAGCCCTTGGACTCCTCGTTTAGAGTCACGGCCGCTGAGGCCTACATAAGGGCTGCCGGTGACAGACAGAGCTAGGAGCAAGGAGGGCCTGCCCAGCTGAGGGTAAGGTCCGATCTCCAGGTCCGATTTCTGGGCCCAGTCCCCCTGCTCTGTGGCTGCAGCTTGCAGCAGTTTCCTGACGGGTAGAAGGAATCTGTTGTTTTCTCTCAAGAGAGTTACTAATCTTTTCAGCTACATAAATACACTTCTATCATTGTCTGAGTAAATTGCCTTGGAAAACTGTTTCTTCAGGAAAAAGCTGAAATTTCTTAAAAGGAAAATGGCAGTATATTTTTCATAATTATTCCTGTACTTTTTTTTTTCCACCATTGTTTATGGTAAAATCTTGATAGTTAGGAACTAGCATCTAACTGACATTATTCTATGACTCCATGATTATCACATCTGCTTAAGGATCTGAGCTCACCAAGACCCAAGCAAAAAGCAAGACTGGTGCCTCTCAATCCCCTTTGCTCCTCTCAGACAGATTTCTCCCCAGGTCACTGCCTGCCTACACCCGCTTGTTACTGCAGTGTGGCTCTTGCATGCTAAACGTAGAGCGCTGAGAAGAAAAGGCTCACACAGCCCCGCCACCCGCACTGCATGTCAGTGCTCACATCCAACCTTTGCAGATTCCAGCTCAGCGAGGTGTTTATCCAAACACCTGCCTATTCAGTAGTCTACATTCGCTCTGCCCCTTCAGCATTAAAATACGCAGCAGGGTTTGCTCTGGCAGAAGAAGTGATGAGGCAGTGTCTGACCAACACGGATGTTCAGTGATCAGAAGCTCTCAGCACTTTATTGAAGTGAGGGCAGGGATCTGCTCTGCTTTATGCACACCATTAGGTGCTTGCATCAAGCTCCACTGGTGTTACTGGATTTAATAACTTTCAATACTTGAAACCAGGCAGCTTTTTGAGAAATTTCTCTTGTAAATAAAGGAAACTATGTAGCATGCACTATCTAGCCGTAATTTCCAAACAAATCCTCACTGTGATCTCACCAGGAGGTCTGCAAGGGAAATGCAGGCAAATCCATGTGCAGAGTTGCCTCAGAGCATCAGTAAAAAATGCCTTTACACTGCAGTGAAATATTCAGTCAGAAAAGAACCCATGCCTAAGCAAAGGGCACTGGGGAAACTGCAGGCAAGTCCTTGTCTTACTCAAATTATTAGTTTTAGTATCTGGACACACGCCTGAGGAGCAATGAGGGCATTTAATGAAGACAGTGAATCCATGCCATTTGGATCCATTCTCCAAAGATGTATTTATTTATCATCCAAAGGCTAATAACATCCCAGTTCATATGGAATATTCCTACCTTTAGTTGCAGTTATTGTAACAGTGGAAGAGTCTGCAATAATTTTTTGCATCTGATTCTAAAATCACCTGCCTGAACTGCAGTTTTCATACCAGATCCCATCCACATCCAGGGCCAGGAACTTGCACGCTACTCCTAATAAGGTCGTATGTCTGTAGAACTGCAGCCAGATGCGAAGATGCCCGTCAGGCTGTGGGCCTGCTCATGCTGCAGCCTCGGACGTTTTGTTACAAGCCCTGGGATTGCTCGCCCTGCTGAAATTCAAGCTCCTGGCAGAAACACTCTGGCACAATATCAGCCTTCCTTTGTTTATTTTTTGAAGGCTCAAATCTTCTGTTACAGAGAAAAGCTCAGCCATATAATCTTCTAGAGGCTTAAGAATCAGAAACAAGATCAAATAAAGGCCCTGTTTCCTAGATTTCATAATTTCATGATTATCCTGGGGATCTCAGCGCTGGATTTCCAATGCCCAGGACTGCAATGCCAACTGAGGGGCTCCCAGCGCCATCAAAGCGCATTTCCCCAGGTGTCAGTGCAGCAGGTTTGGCCTGAGGTCGGTGATTTACTCAGCTCGCAGATCACTGGAAATGTTTCAGAGGGGTCTGCACCTACCTATGATCTTTTCTTTCACCTTTATAATCTCATTTATTTGCCTCAATACTTTTTTTTCCTTGCAGTTTTAAATCCCACATAAAGCTGTCACCAAGCCATTCTGAACAAGCCATGGAGTAGCAGCAGCAGAACACACAGTGTACCATGACAGACACGCTCAGTTTACTCCAGCAGCCTCTGAGCACGGGGGTCTCACATCATCACAAGTATTTCTTCTGCCTAGGCCTGTTGCTGAGCTTTTTGCCCACTGTGCAAGACAGAAAAGTGCTCTGAGGTGCACTGTGCCTGCAGGAGGACAGGGCCCCATACCTTGGCAGCACGGGCATGGCGGTCAAGACCAGTGAAAGCAGCACAAGATTCAGCCCTCCTGGCTTTCTTCCAAAAAAAACGCTTGCAGAGAAACCTGGAATTACATGTAAGTAAAGTTGCCTTTTTGATATTACCACGTAATTTCCACTTCTGGCAAAGAGATTTGTGCCTGGGCTAATTTGGATGCATTTTCCTGCACCACGTTGGCACCACAGTGTCGTTTTGATAGAAGTCACATTCATCGGGAGAGGCACGGCTGCCCGCTCACCTCTCCTCTGCCCAACAGGCTGCTTGTTGAGCCTCTCGAAAGGCTGCGCGGACAGATAAACATGCTACACATGAAGTACATTAGGTGGAGGTGAAATACAGATGATTATATTTAAGGGCTTACAATAGTCGTTAAGAGCTTCTAACCACAGGCCCTGGCAGGGCTGGGTCTGGGCTCGCAGTGCATGTCTTGGCTGCATCCTCAACTGACTTTCTTTTTCTCCCCCTTGAAACAGGGCCAATCTTGTCAGTCTGGTGGCAACGAAAAAAAAAAGATCGACCCTGTTAATAGGATTATAAGATTTGGGGAATATGATGTTGTTGCAGATCATTTATTTTGAAAGCTGATTTCGTTTTAGTGAAAACAAGCTCGGCCCTGCACGCTGGGGGTTTGCAGCCATTATGCCAAACACAATCATTGCTGGTTTGAAAGATGTGATTGCTTTTTAATGTGGAAATTTCACAAGGTTACAAAAGAGGAAAAAATTAAACTCCTTTCTTATAACAAAGTCACTCTGGGATATGCGCTACAATGCCCTGACAATGTCCAGATACTCTGACCGCATTACACATCAGAAAGGTGGATGAGTGTGATTTACACCATTTCGCAATTGGGTTTTTTTCACGCAGCTGAAAAAGCCTCACAGTTCTGAGCAAAAATAAAAACAGTGCTTTGTAAAATGCATTCAGAATTGCACAAACACAGCCCGGGGGTCAAGGAAGTAGAGGGTGGATGAGGATAGAGTACAGAGGGATAAATAAGAGGATAACACGATCTCCCGCTTCGTGCCCAACAGTTTGGGTCACCCACTTGGCATAGTGAAAGCTAAGCTCACCCGTAGTGCTACGGACCATCTTTATATTTGTTAGACATCAGCATAAAAAAACAATCATCAGCATCCGTGGCCTTTTCAATAGCAATCTCCCAGAGGGCTTAAATATATTCTAGCAATAATGGCTAAGCCCCACTTTTCTGGGTGTTAGAAGATGTTCTGTCACCATCTCAGAAGAACCATTGTTGTGACAAAAGCCTCATGGCACAGCCTGGATGGGGCTTAGCAGGAAAACAGGCACTAGCAGGAACATCCCAGTCAGAGGAATTCATCAGGAGGCACTGAAAAGAATGAATTTTTCCAATGCACTCTTAAAATAGCAATGAAGGGGGGGGGGGGGCACGAGGCTGGCCTTTTTTGGGTACAGAGGTGACAGGGATTTGCAGGCTATCTTCTCCTTTGTAGTGAAGATGCTGCTTTTGATCTGCAGCGCAGGGACGGCTCTCCCCAAAGGCAGGGTGAGGGAGGGGTAGGGCTGCGGGGAAAGCACAAAGGATGGAGCTGAAGCACTGCCTCGCAGCCGTGGATTGAAATGACATGTGCGCCGCGGAACCTTTTTCTTTTCAAAGCAATTTGCTATCATTATACTGCCCGTGCATTTCCAATACATGTCAGCCTGTTCTCTTTTAACTTGGCGGGAGGGGAAGGTGCTTTTATTGCAGGGCTCCTTGCAGAAGCTCGCCAGACATTGCTATTATTACATCTGCCGGGCACAGCACAGAATGATGCATGTTCATTAAAGGAATAGGGTTAGAGTAAAGCAAATTCGTTCAGTCCTTGTCAGAGACAGCTTGAGTGGGCTTTGAGATTTTCGGATACAGAAGTTCTCCAGATTTAACGAATAGGATGGATTCTAACCCCGTAACTTCAGTTCAGCTTCTGGCTGGTGTCACTGAAATCATTTAGCATTGTTTGCCTGGATTCTGACAGCGGTGAAAATCCAGGAAGCTGTTAGGACATTAATAATTTCATAAAGTTGCAAATTGCAAGGTTTTTATTAACTCTTCATATTAGGATTTCTTTTCTGTTTTAACGCATACGCTTCTCTAGCTGTTACTGTTACTGGGGGAGAAAAGGTAGGGAGAGGTTTTAAAAAATAATTCGAATTTCACTTCTTCAAACAGATGTTCTCTCATCCCCATGCCAAGAGATGGAGCTCATAATCTCTGTGTGTGGTGCTGTGCCTGGGCTTAGAACCGATAGGCAGCCCACAGAGATGAAGTTAGGCTCTGTGTCTGCAATTCCAGCTATTACTACCAGGAAAACTATGCAGAGCAGAACAATGTAATTTGGGTTCCTCATCTATTTAACCCTGGTGTTGGTTCAGCCCCAGACTGAACTCTTCCTCCACACTTTTTTCCTTCTGTTCTTGCAGTGGGAAGTTAATTGCTGGAAGGGCATTTTTGGTGGGAACACGGCCAACCTCTGGCTGGGGAGCTTTTGAGTCACGATTCCTTACGAGACAGAGAGGCTTTGCAAATTCTTCAGTTTCTCTGTAGAATAGTGAAGATGCCACCAGTCGCCTCTCCAAGATGGCTATGGCTGTGGGAAAGCAGAGAAGTCCCATCCACTCTCATGACCAGGGATGACTCATGACTCACCATGACCAGGGATTGGAACAAAGCACCAAAAGACTACACGGGGGCTACACAATGCAAATGCCTGATGCTATCCTGAAAAACGTAGTGAAGGAGTTGGTTCCTAAAACACTGGGAACAAAAGCATGATGCCAATTTATGCCTCAGGGAAGATGGGCTGCAGGATGGTAGTGATGCCAGCAACGCCTCCCTTTGCAACTACAGCCTCACAAAGCTCTTGGTAAGGACTTTTGCAGCCAAGCCTAAAATTGGGATTAGGACATGAGGCTCGTTTGGTCTCCTGCAGGAGTGCAGAGCTATGGGAAGCCCATCCATCGCTCCCTCTCTGCTTTGCACAAGAGCCCAGCTAACAAAGCAAAAGGCACAGCTCAAGATGGGACCGCTGCACGCAGGTTTCCTTCTGGTATGATGGGCTATTGCAGCCCTAATGGCAGGCTGCTGGACTAGGAGCAGTCTTTCATTGAGTTTGTCTTACTGAGAGGAAAAACTGCTTTGTGTAATAACTTTATGGTAAATGTTGGCAAAAGATTTGCACTGCATACTGAAAGAGAGACATTTCTGACCACAGCTCATGAACCACATTTATTTACTCTGGCATTTGTCCATTATTTGTTCATAGGCTTTCTGTCTCTGCTAAATGTGTTCCAATTGTGGGAGCTAAATCATTGCCAGTAGTTTCCAGGACATTCCGCTAGGCTAAGCAAAATTGCCCTAAGCAGTTGTCAGAAACCACTGGAGTAGTATTTTAAATGCAGAGTATTTGAAGAAAATAAAAGATACCGGGCGTCCTATCTGTCTGGATCCCGGATCTTGTGTGTTGTAAAATGCTAGAAGACAGAAGCAGAGGGCTTAAAGCAGCGCATGCCTTTCTTGAGCCATTTTCCATCGTCTAATGAAACAACCTGATTCTAGAAGGAGGTCAGTAATATTTAATATGTATATTTATCAGCAGCTCCCCAGACAGGAATCATGCCCAGCCTTCAGCCTGGAAAATCCTAGTTATTTATGTCTTAGTAAAAATGTATTACAAAATACAGGAGGAAAGCTATGGCTGTTAGAACTGACACTCGATTGCTATCAGATGGCCTTGCAAAAGTGGATGTTTATAGCTCAGGCGGGATAATCACATGAGAATTACCTTTCTGGAACAGCTCCCGGATTCATCTGCTCACTGTCCTGTACTTGAGAGTGTTCACAGTAACCAGAAGCATTACTTACTCTGTCCACAGGCTAATGAAGATGTCCAAACAGTCCCTAAGATACTGAGTGACCAACTTGAAGTATGAGCTTCCTTATCTTTCTCTAATGGTAATTTTCTCAACATTAATTACCATGATTGCATACAAACTTATCATCCAAATGAAAGCTCAGTGCTTCTTTGGACAGGGTTGAATTTGTGGCTGGAGCTTTCCTCTGGGGAAGCCAACAGTCTGGCAGCAGCAGGAACACCCAAGGGGAGGGGAGGCTCACCTTCCTATGCTGCCCTGTTAGCTGCCTTCCACTTTCATCACATCCACTCTTTGCTGTGTGTAAGAGATGTACGTTGACTATTTCTTCTACTTCTATCAGGTTCTTTTCTTATTCTAACCATTTCAAAGAGAAACAGTCTTAGCTTTCCAATTTCTCCACTAGTAAGTCAGAGCCATTTCTGAGCTCATTTCCAAACCCCTCTGCTTCTGCAGACAGAACCAGCCCCACGATGCAGTGCCAGGGAAGCTGCGCAATTGATTTACCTAACAGCATCCTGCTGTCTTGTTCTTTATGCACCCCAATATTTTGTCCTAGGTTTTAATCTACAGCTTCACACTACCAGGGCATCCTCGACAAGCTGCAGGCTCAGATTTCCAGGACTCTCTTCTAATGCAGTATTTAAATGTAGGGTTCTTTGAGGAGGGGGAAGTGTTGGTTTGGGGATTTTTTACTTTTTTTTCTTTCTTTCCAATATTTATATAGAATATTTTATCAACACTGAATTCCAGCTGTCTTTTCATCACTCATTAGTTTATTTGTAACCACGTGAATATCCTCAAAATGCTCTTTTTGAAGAGTGAAAAAAAATGCTATGATGTCCTCCACTTAATTTTCATCATACTGCCCACTTGCATAGCAGCCATGGTAGTAACAGTAATACAGTAATAGTAGTATAGTAGGTAATGGCACTGATCCTAGTCAATGGAGCATCTCAATGCTAAACCTTTCACTTTGTCAAAAGCTGGCCATTTAATCCCTGTGTGAGTAATTGTTTATTCACTAGGTATAAAGAGTACTTTGCTTCCTGTGTTCAAGCCAGCTTTGATTGATGGAAGGATTCAGCTTAACTTGCACGATGGTTTGGTTTTTCCCAGCTCTGCGTGTGCACGTTGTTAGGAGCTGGGAGCATGGTGCCCAGTTTGCCTCTGCCCACATCCATGGGCATAGGCAAATGATGAGAGGGATTACTGAGGTAAACAAATCTGTGCCAAACTGTATCTGCTCACATATTCCTGATCCATTACCATTTTAATGTACTTGCCCTTTGATGAATTTAATGGTAGCAGACAGGATTCCTGCTGGTCCATAAATCCCAATTTGTCCTTACTTTTTAAAATTCTGGTAGTGTAAGCATTATCCCAATGCTTTAAATGTTATACATCCACTCTCCTACATTTTTTTTCCTATTCCTATCTTTAATAAGGAATGTAAATTTTTGTTTTCTATCACTTGGCTGCGGTAGGTTTGTAGTGCATGATAACTTCTTGGCTTTTCATTTCCCACTTTCCTTCAGTCATACCTTTGTTTCACATTCTGTGTCATTATCACTACTAAGAAAGAACAGATAACTTTCCAAAACCTCATCTAATAAGAATCTTTCTGAGCTTGCCCATGAGTCCAAGCAGTGTTTTGATTCCCTCAAAGCCTTCAAGTGTCTGATATATTCAAATAAAACATTCTTATTCATTCTTCTTATGGAGATATTCAGCTACTCGGGCCTTTAAAAAGCAATCTTGACTTCCTAATTTTCCTCTTGCTGGTTCTTTGCTAAAAGGCAGCACTATTATCATTCACTTGTACATTAGACTCTATTTTCCAACAAAAAAAAAAAGAAAAAAAATAGAAGGACTACAGTGGGAAAGCAACAGCATCTGGAAAAATCAAACAATGTGAATTAATACATTCTTTGCAGGCTAGGGGAAGAAATGGAGTCAAGGAAGGCCTTTGGATGTTGTGTTTTACAATACCTCTAGAGGCCCAAACCCCACTGTAGGCTGTTTTCCTCCTGACTTTGGACAAGGCGAAATTAACTGGTAATAACACACAATTAAAAGCGCATGTGCGTGTCTGTGATTGTGTGTGTGTCTTTGCTCTAATTCCTCTCATTCTGTGCATTTTAACTTTCAAAATTAGACAGCGGTGAGGAGGAGACAGACAGGTATACATAGCAGCCACATCAAACTCCTCGTGGGGCAGGAGGAACATTTGACACCTCCTTGTTCCAGTGCCCCCTGTCTGGTTTTAATTTCACTAAATTGCTCCCGTCTGGGGATTGTATATTTTCAGTGGCCTCTCCCAGCAATGCAGAGGTAGAGCAATAGTGTGCCAAACCCCAGCTATGCTCAAATGTGGGGCTGCAGCTTTATAGGAGAGCGAGGGGAGGCAGCTCTCAGGACCAGCAATTAGCCGAATGACTTCCATTTAAAAGCCATGTCAAGGAACCTCTCTTTCCCTTTTCCTTTTAGAGATGTCTCACAAGGCAAGGGGTAGACAACCTAGGCAACAAATTGGTCAATAGATCATTTGCATCCCTGCTTTCAAAGTGTAATTATGATCTGTGTGTCTGAACGGTCCCTCATTAGTGAGCAGATACTGAACAGAAGGTGCTGGGTGGGAAAATAAGGACGTTGTTGGTCTGGGATATGCAGAGAAAGAGATTGAGAGATTTGTTTGATTTTAAGAGTCAGGTGGGTCTGGTGCTGGGCACCTCCAGGGGAAGGGTGGCTTGGAAAGGCTGTGGAGGAGGGCTGCTCCAGGCAGCTGTAGGCTCCTGTCCCACACCACTGAGGGCAGCTTGGCAGCACTGAATGCACAGGCAATCTTCAGAGGAGATGCCTGATAACAGAGAAAGTGAGCAACAAGACAGCAATATAAAGGAAAAAAAATTCCTCAGTCACAGTGGCTGAGCATTGCTGTCATAATGCATGAACTGCAGTCCTCCTTCTGTGGGTATTTCACACAAGCACTGAATGATGAATAGGAATTTTAGGTACTTAGGCCTTAACAGAAATCCTTCTTCGTGCACAGAAGCCTGTCAGGAGGCATAGCAAAGCCAGTTCTGCCAGTCCAAGCTCCTGGAAGCTCACCCACCTGTGATGGGGGATGGGGCATGGGACAAAGCGAGTGCGAAGCACTGTCCAGAGCCCAGACATGGGGATGCTGGGGGCTACAGGGCTCTGAACTGAGGCTGATGAGCCCTCAGCACAGAGCCAGCTGAGGCACACTGTGGATTCAACTGGGCCACTGGAACTGTTCTTGCAACAAACAGGATTTGGCCCCAGTGACAGTGAGGTGGCGACAGGGCACTCAGTCCGAGAAATGGCGTTGTGCCTCTGTGCGGCCCTGAGGATGCAGTGTGTGACTGACACAACAGGCTGCTGAGAGCACCACGAGGTAAAGTACCAGAGCCTGCTCCACCAGGACTTCAGTGCATGAAAGCCCATTGTTTTAAGATCGCAAGGATCTTTTTTCCCTCCCCTGCCCTCACTGAGTTCTCTGTGAATTGAGCATTACAGTGGCTTTGACTGTAACCATTATAATCATTTTCCAGTGCTAATGTTGTGGTTTTAATGAAAGGAAACAGCAAATGGGGTATCGACTTATATACACAAATCTGCACTTCATTTGCACAAAATAGCTTCTGGATGGCTTTCCTCCATGTTTTTGGTCAACACCACTCTTTTTGAGAAATGATCAATGTCTACAACTGTTTGCTCTTCCACAGATAAAGCAGATGCTATTCATTACTGCCTTTGCCATGCATATATTGCTACTTTCCCCAGAGCAGCCGCAGTGGGTCATGTGTTTATTTTTCTTTAAATCCTTTTGTTCTTAAATCACTACACTTTTGCTTTCAGGCTATGACGAATGATTAATACTGTAGTAGCAGCATTATTGAATTAGGAAAGTCACTGGCAGCTTCCAAAATTACTGAGACAACCAACAAATAAATACAAACCGCTTCTTTGGAGTTAGACGCAGCGGAACAGTGCGATGGTGTCGAGATAAGCAGAGGTGAGGCTGACGTGAGTGCTTTTAAAGCTGTAGGGCAGGCTTGCAGCTACTGGAATTTAAATCATAGCAGCACCGATAACAATGCGGATGTCTCGCACAGTCTTGCGTTGAAGCCGTAAAAACAGTGTTCGGGAATACTCAGAACTGATGTGGGCATTTGAAGGGAATTATTTTCTCTAAGAAGTGATACAATCAGAAAGAAATAATTATCGGTGGTTTTGCGTTTTGAGTTTATTTAAAGAGAAGAGACTGAGAGTGGGATGTTGAAAGGTGGGTGTTCAGCACCTCCAGGTATTACAGCCAACTGTGGGAACAGAGCTGTTTGGAACTGAGAGAGATTAGGGATTGCAGAAGTAACTCTTTGTAGTCACCACTGGAAGGTGTGTGGTTGGCAGGCAACTGCTCGTGGTGCAATTGCTGTATGTATCATGGTAAGATTTCAGTTAGCTGCATGAAACTGGATAGCAGGATTAACTTTGTTCTCCTACATTTGCGCACAGAAGGCTCTCCCCAGGCTTCCTAATGAATCCTGCCAGGCTTTCCATGTGGCTCCGTGCCTCATGTGTTTCTTCCCAGCACCCTCATGGTGAGCAGAGTAGGAGCGGACAGGCCACTAACCCCAGAGCCTGCAAGCCTCAGATTAAATGGTTGTGGCACCTCACAGACACATGTAGCAGCCCTGAATCAACAGGTGACAACAGTCCTCTAGCTGCACCCTCCCCTTGACGGCTACAGGCAGGGAAGAGCACCTCCAGCTGCCTGGGGCTGTGATCCAATGGGACAAACCTCGTATTCAATGGGATGTGGCACTGTGTGTTGCTTGCCAGTAGGAATAACCACGGCTTGCCTCACCTGGAGCTGCCCTGAGTGCACCACAATGCTCCATCCCTCACTAATTCTTTTCCCCGAGGCTCTAGTTAACATTTCTATAGATATCAAGAGGCTCATATTGGTTACTTCAGTGTACTCCTGAAAATATAGGGCCCCTTTATGGAGTGCTATAGGGCTATGCACTTTCCTAGCCTTAATCATTTTTCTTTTCTTTTTTTCTTTTTTCAACTGCCTGCTCCTTACTAGAGCTGGGTAGGAAAAATGGTTTACCTGCAGAGTGAAAGATCTCAAGGCCTCAAGAAGGTCCCTGTTCTACTGAAGGTTACTGCCTAAGCCCTTCAAATAACCATGCTGCCAGCCTTGGTGTCTCCTCCTGCTCAGAGCAGTCACTGGAGATGTTGGAGAACTGGCTAAAAAACCCATTTCTCTTCAGAAATAAGAATAAAAACCTGCCAGAGCCCAGGATTGTCTTGGTGTGTTGGCAGAGGGCACAGTGCTTTTGTTCATTTCCCTGGCTGAAGCTGTTCCACTGACACAGGTGATAGCATATCAACCTGAGAAGAGATGTAGACTTCTACCTGCTCCTCCCTGCACAGTAACCTAATTCCTGGACTGCCAGCCCAGGCTCTTTCACTCTCTTGCCTAATGTTTGTGTCATTCTTTATATCAACTGGAGTACCTCCAACAGGAAAAATTCCAATTTTGAAACAGTCAGCAGCCCAGAACCTACCAGGACTGAGGAGCTCTGGCTTTCATGTCCCTGGGTCAACTGAAAGAGGCTCTAACCCAACATGTGGTGTGCTGGTTTGGATCTGAACATCCTACATAGGAACTTCTGGCTGCCCTGGTGCAGCGTACAGAGGTCACATATTAAGAGCAAAGATTTACTGAACCAGTGCACATCTTCCCATTAAAAGTTCTGGCTTTGTCAAATAAGCATTTTCTGATTAGAGGGCATTTTCTCCAAAAGCCCTCAATCATCTGTGTTCCCTCTCCATTGCCTGCAGATCTCCAGAAGGTTCCTCCACTTGCTAGCCTTCATTTTCCTAAGAATATTCTAAGCAAAGTATAGGAGACACCTTCAGCCTTGCTACAGCATTAGCCGTCCTTTTATTTTCCCCAGGCGAAGGGTCAGCTTGTAGCTGTGCTACCCTATTTGCAGCCCTAGGGAGATCTCTCTTCACTCCAAGCCACCACGAGGATGCAAATTGCTGAAGCCCTTTACGGGTGTTGTATGTATGTTGCTCCTCATCAGCTGAGTGGGGGTATCAGACGTAGTACAGGGAGAAATGGGATGTCCCTTCCATCTGATCAAGTGAGTCCTAGATGCAGGCCAAGGGTGGGATCTGTCATGGGAAGAGGTGGTGGATGGCCCTACCCCATTCAAAACCACAAACCTGTAAGAGAATCGACCTAAATCTTGCCCCACTGCAAACTCGTCCACTTTAATTTCCTCCCTTCATGTGGGAAAGCTTGCGTTTGGAAATCACTGCTCTTCTTGTGCTTGTGTCAGAACAAGGGAGGGGGAGCTGCCAGAGCAGGCATTGCTCAGCTCCATCCCCCCTCAGGCTCACTGCTGTTCTGATCCTCCAGCTGAAGAAAATCTCTGCGGATTTTTTTTGTGCTCAGAATGAAGCTTCCCACTGCTAGCTTTGGTAGATACAGCACATCCTGACTGGGCAAGAGCTCTTTATGGATATTTCTAGTGCTCAGAGGGAGAAGGGGAAAAAAAAAAAGCAACAAACTACAGCAAGTTTACAGTAATTGCTTTAATGAGGCAAAGCCCTTTAGAATGCAAACACGCTCAACAATACGCACAGAAACAATCAAAAAGAAAGTGTTTTATACAGGCTGTTTTATAAGAAGGTAATAAAAACAATTGTATGGCACACGCAGTTGCATAAACAGGCTCACCATGGAAGGTGTTTGTGTGAGAGCAGGAATATGAATACTTAATTGCTTCCATTATTCTTATTTTCAGTACAAAATACTGCAATCAAAACTTAATCTGCAGCTTGATTTTTAAATAAAAAGGTTATATTCCAGTTCCATTGTTGTAAATATAATAAAACACAGTCTTTCTGTAAATGCTGTTTCATTTCTCACTGCTTCTAAAGAGGCATAAGTATGATTAATATCTAAATCCCTGACAATTTCAAAACATTTTTCAAAGGCAGAATCATTATTCTTCTTCACGGGGAAGGCAGAAGATCAAAATGTTCAGAAGGTCTTCATTAATGACGTGACTAGAAGTCCTGGAAGCCTTGGTGAGGTCGTACTGTGGCTGCCAATCCTCTTTGAACCAAGTCCTACAAGCAACACAGAACTCAGGTTTATTTTTATTCACACATCCTTTCTGACAAGCCCAAAGGAACACACAAAGGAACAATATACAGAAACGTGACTATGGGGACCTTAATGAGTTGCAAAGTATAAAACTGAAAAAATGCCACCCGTTTTCCGGTTCCTCTCAGCCAAATTACTCGGTGAACCGGCTCGTATGAATTTGAATTCAGTGTGGTGCATCTGGAATACTGTACTCTACAGCTAACATGTTGGCTGCTGGGCTGTTGTTGTTGAATTAATATGTGCTGTTACTTTCTGCTTTAGCAGCATCCAGACAGGAGTAGTTTTCAAATTCTTATACATAAGAACTCCTGTTTTGTTTCCTTCTGACTTTTCCTTTCAGGAAGAGATAGAGAACTGTCAAAGACCCGTTAGATGAACTGAGTGACGGGTCTGAAAAGATTTAGGGATAAAGAGGAAAAAATCTGGATGTGGGTGAAAAAACCACCATATTCATTACTGGTATCTGCTTTACAGACTGAACACATTGCTGTGATTGCAGAACAATACCATAAAGATCAGAGTCATTCTTGTTGCAAACGGATGTCTCTAGAAAATAAACTATTTCTGATTTCAAACTAATGGAAAAATATGACTTTACATTTAATAGCTGTTGCTTAGACACATCTTAATTTACATATTTAATTAAAATAATCTTCTAACATAATGGATATTAAGATGTAGCACTTTTCCAGTTCAGTAGGCTAATTCCCAGCCTAGAAATTGTCTGACTGTTGGACTTTCTGTCAGTGCTACAAACCATCTGACAAATTGGAAACAACATTTTTATTTTCACCTTTCTCATCATTGCATACAGCACAACACTATCCAGAATCAAGCAGCTGCCATCATAAGTTTCCCGCTCATAATTTCACCATCACAGTTTAATACTTTACATCACTAGTGACCAAAACCATTCACATGAAGCAAAAAAAACTGCAACAAAAACAACCTGATAAGACATGGGAATGAGAACATCCCCCCTGCCCCGGGAAAAATAATTACTTTTAACAACCTTCCAACATTACAGTAGACCACTGCCTGAGAAACAGAGGGACTTGTAACTAACCTGGTGAATATTTCAGGTATAGGCCTTCCTAGAGCCAAAATTTTATCCTCTCAGAAGCCATCTGGGAAGATCAGCCTTTCAAGTCACTTATCTTCAGGGTGTCCAGGAGACCAAGAACTCCCAAACATCGCTTGTTGACCTTTCAGCAATGTACCCTACCCTCTCATTAGAGACCAAAACCAGACTGTTTGCTGGTATTCATCAATCTTCAACAATTAAAGGCATGAGAATAAACTGAAGAGAAATGTGTACCTATGTAAGTGAACGTAGATGTAAGAAGGAATTTTACATACACATAAGAAAGAATGAAAATACAAATTATAACCATATAATATATATAAGAAATAAGCATTAGGATGAATGCCTACACGTATTTTAATAATATGCACTATGTGTCAATGTGCATCTGCTGGCCAAAGAAGCTTTGATGCTTTAAAATATCTTGATGCACCAAACAGTTTTTCTTAAGCAAGGCAAATTACAATTTCTGACCTTCCAATATATGTATCTCTTTAGTTCCTTCATGAAAAGAACCAATTGCCAGTCAAAGATGATAAGGATACCATGATCTCCTTTCTCCTAGCAAACTGCTTAATGATGGTATTCAAGACCAAGATTTTTGCTTGCAAATTAAATGGGTAACTAGGTTTGGACCTAGTTATTTATTATGCAGAAAGATCTAGCACATTAATTTGAAGTTTCAGAAGCAATCCAGACCACACAGTCCCTCTTAGTGTCAAAACTCAAAAAGAAATTAAAAAACCAAGCACGCCAAGATGATCCTTAATATGCTACAAAAGTGGAACTGAGTCCACTGAGTCCACTGAGCTAGATGAGTGTCTGAAGCATGCTGAACATCATCTGCCAGAAACAGCCATCAGGATCAAGGAGTCTAGCTGTGGCAGACTGGAAGGATTCCAGAGTTACTCATAAGCCAACATCTGCCAGCAAGAGTGAGTGAGCAGCCAGCAGCGAGGAACTTGCTACAGAAGTGTGATAGGAACCAGCCCCCAAAACCAATCAGAGGCTCGATGAGATGCCATCGTGTGATTCTCTGACTAATCCTGAATGCTTTGGCTCCAAGGTCCTAATGTAGAAATTTTGCTGATTTATGTTTGCTGTCATAATTGATTTTTCATGTTTTTTTCCTCAACTCCTTGCCAAAGCTTGCTCACTATAGGAATAAGGCTACAGTGAAAGCTGTCCCAGATAAAACCGTCCACTCTTCCTTTGACCCCCTTCCCTGTGAAGGACTTCCTCCTCTGTCCTCTCTACATCTGCAGGATATCCACCTCAGTCACTTAACAGTGCAATTACTTTGAGGAGGTAATGATCTGGGAGGTGTTACTTGGGAGCCACCTACAGTGATGCTGCATTTTTATTTAGGGCCTCAGAATAGCAAGGAACGAAATAGAGATCCTGGTGCGCTAGTTTGGCTTTGGTTTGCATTGCTGGTTCTGTATGCCGGGCAGCAGCTAAAATATAACTTTTTGGAAGGGAACTTGAAGTCAAACCAGGATGCCTGATTTGTCACTGTGTGATGCAGCATGCTAACCACTACATCTCCATGCCAGGTAATAATAACTACTCCTTCCTGAGCTGATCAAGCTGTAACAAGCAAAGCACAGCAATCCAAGTGTAAACAGTATAAACAGGCACAGAAGCTATGGTCAATCCCCATTTCCAACACCCAAGGCTTTGTCTCCCTACCTCTGCTTTTATCATGCTTGCATAGGTAAAGACACTTACTGAAGGAAAAAAAAAAAAGCCTGCTTCCTCAGAAGAAATGTTGCCCAAGAGCAGTTTACATCATCCACTATCTGGAAGCTATTCTGTAAAACATCATAATAATTGCTTTTCCTGGACTCAGACACTTCTTAGTAGCAGCTAAAGTTAACAGATTGGAAGACTGCCTGAAGATGATGGATGGGTTTTCTCAGATTGTAGATTTCTGGTCATTTTCCATGGCAGCTGTAAATTTAAAAATAATATAAAATTAAGCAGTGATAGAGTAGAATTCACAAATATTACACAGCTACTGACTTGACCATTAATCACCCTAAGCTAATGTTCAAGTGTTACATATGATGAGCCAGATTCTGCCCTGAGGTGCGTACAGAAGCTTCTCATTGATTACAAATGGGAAATGGCACGTGTCTACAAAGACAGAATTTAACCAACTGCCCATTTTGCTGGATTTCTTTTTGTTACTATTTAAAGGTGGAGACAGTTCTGTTTTCTTTAGAATTCCCTTTCATATTAGTGATCTGGAAGAAAATGATCTCTGTAGTCAATATCCCAACATTATCCCTAATTATTTTCAAAGTTGGCGTTGCCCTCCGGAGTTCAGGCCTCGTTTGATCTGCCTAATGTCCACCTTTGAGGCTGCTGCAGTCAAAAAGCCATCTGTAACTCAACAAAGTGAAGATTTTGGTCTAGGCTAAAACAACATTTTCCCCCAGACCTTGTCTTAATTTACCTTGTTATTTCTTTTATGGAACGATGTCTCTAAGTGTACCTCAGCTGAGTAACTACAGAGGAGCTGCCAGACATATGTATGTAAAAAAAAAATAATAAAAAAACCTGTCACTCTTCTTTTCCTGCAAACCAAATCAGATTCAAATAAAGAAGTCTTGCACTTCTCATTTTCTGGACAGAATCCAAGGGTAAGAAAAACTATAATAGCTTTAGCAAAGTCATGGAGGTACACAGACTTCTGCTCTGTGAGCACCATTCTTCCCAGCCCCTTTTGCACTCCTTGAATACTTTTATACAAATTACACATTAATTGCACTGTATGTAGGCATATTTATGTCACACATGCAGTTAGAATTAATGCATACTAGATACAAGACTGAGTTTTCTAGCATTACTAACTTAGTGTTCTATTTAATGTCTTTCAGATTCTGTGTACAATACTACGCAGTAATTACTCTGAAAACAACTTATTTGGATGCCAGCTGCAGAATACCGTTACCACCACGTTTTCTCTGGGCCTATTTACTTCCGTCTATCCACAGGCTTTGGTAATAAATACATGTATTTTGGGGCTCTAGGTACGTTAAACATACTGAATAGTCAGCGCTTGTAGAAGCTAATTTCCCTGTCATTGCATTATAGTTAAATTGGTTACGCACGTCTCATTCAATTATGTAACTTGAAGAATACCAACAACATAGGTTCCCGATTTCAATAGTAGTTATGCGGGCTTTAGCACTTACAATGGATCAGCTTTTTGCATGAGACACTGTACTCATCGTGCTATGAAATCTGGAGCCACAATTTAAAATGTAGAATTGGTTTTTTTTGTGTGTGTGCCTGCTGTTAATGGCTTTTCTTTTCATACTTTCTGGATGTACAGTGTAAGATTTTGTTCAGATCAAGGTGAAGACTGGCAGGAAATTCAGCAGGCTGCCCCTGAAGGATGGGCCCTGTGGTACAGAGCCATGCTGGAACAGTGCTTGAAGTACTGCAGCCTGTGGGAAGCCCACACAGGATCATCCCATGGCGTGGGACCCTATGGTACAGCAAGGGCAGGAAGCAACCATGGTGGAGAGTTGTGGACTGACCACAGCCCCCATTGCCCATATCCCTGCACCACTGGGGGGAGGAGTTAGAAGAGAGTGAATCGGGAAAAGGTGCTTGGAGTTTGAATTTAGTTCTCACTGCTCTATTCTGTTATTAGTAGGCAATAAATCACCTTAATCTCTCTTAAGCTGAGTGATGGTAACTGGTGAGTGATCTCCCTGTCCTTATCTCAACCCATGAGCCGTTTTTCATCATATTTTTTCCCCTGCTCTGTTGAGGAGAGAGAGAGAGAAAGCGACATGGTGGAGCTGAGCTGCCTGTCACAGCAGAACCACCACAGTTCTGCATGAAGAGAACTGATACTGCAGTAGTGCAGAAGGAACAAGTTAAAAGGAAGGGTTAAATTAATATCCGCAGAAACTGACATAGTATTATGATATTAGCATTGTGCAATACCAATAAAGCACACATCAAATGGATAAAAAACTGGCTGACAGATCTAAAAAACCAGGCATCAGCTGGGAATTGAGATTGAATGAATGTTCCCAATGTTCCTTTGGGGTCTGTACAAGGCCTAATATTCTTTAGCAGTTTCACCAATAGTCGTATAAACATCTCCCTAAATACAATTAGTGAATGACACGAGTTTGGCAGGATGGTATACAGTGGTGAAGACTGGGCAGTCAAACAGAAACTGAGAATTATTCAAAGGACAGTTCCCTGCTGTAACAATGAAAACAATTAAAAAGTTCCATATGTTTATTTTATCAGGGAGAAGATGGGAAGAGGCGAGTTTTATATGCAAGAAACTGACAGGGGAAAACTGCAAGAAAGAAAGAACGCTTCCATCTAGCAGGAGAATCATAGTCTGGAAACTTAAGACAGATAAGCCAGAACTGAAATTAAACTGGCTTTTTAACTATAAAAGTTAAAACCAGAGATATACCGACTATGTTTTATGATCTCTTAAAACCAAGAGGAAGACATACTTTAGCTGAAACAGGAGGGTCTTTTCTGTTTAATATAAGAATAACTGTAAAGACATATAAACAGACACATAAGCAGACAAATCCTATTCTATGATCTACACACATGAGTATAGATCAACACAAATTTACCAGAGCCAGCATTTCCTCCTCTGCCTCTGGTATGAGGAATGAAAAGTGATCTCTTACTCTTGTATCTGTCTATGTAAGAGTTCAAGCAAAACTCTGCAAGCTTGTTTTACATTTGGAATCCAGACTTCGTTTGTTTCTTAACACATTCTCGGTCTCTTATCAAGACAATTGCTTATCAACCACTGTCTGCTAAGGAGGTGGATTATCATTGTTTAATCTAACCTTAAGGGATGTTATGAAAGAAAAAGTTAATCAGATATTTAGAATGCGTAACTGAGCCTGCAATACAGCTTGTCTTGCAGCACTGCAAGTTGCTAGAGAGAACAGTCCTTATTTGTTAGCTACAAACCAGAAGTAAAACACAGAGAAGACACGCAACTAACTTTAGGTTCAGAAATACTATCAGACTAATGATGAAAATACTACCATCACATATGCTTTGAACATGATGGCATCGCAGCGTGCCTCAGTGTTGATTTTAGAATAATTAGAACCACAACAGAACTTCGGCTATTTTCTACTTCTTTCAATAACAATAATTAATAACTGTTAGCATCCCCCCTCCTCTTCCATTTTGTAGTATATTTTTATCTCCTAGAAACTTGCTGAGCCAGTTACATTAGCAGAAACAGAGGGTGAATCTATTCAAAACAATGTGACTAAAAGCAGAATCTGCCTGTTTGCTTTTGCCTGATTGGAACAAAAGATTTCAATGCTGCTATTACAGCTTGATAGCATTTCATAATGAATTCTGAAATTTTGGGGAAGTCAGATTGCAGTACTGGTTTGACATCAGGCATTTTATTGTTCAGATGTAGGATCACGACTATGTCCAGTCTGTGAAAACTTTAGTTTTTCTTTAGATATTAAAAAGACCGCTGAAGTAATCCACTAAAAGCTTGGGCCTCAGGAAAGAAGTCTAAAAGACAAACTGTGTTAAAGCTTGGTCAGACACAATTATGTGGCTGACAATTACATGTGATAACAATTAAAATTATCTGATTCCAGCCACATGGCATCTTAATACAGCAGATCTCCAAGCAAATACTGTGTCACATAATAGGTTTTGATTGATGTTGTCAGCAGCCTTTTGAACGTTACAAATACCTTAGCTTCAGTGTCCCAGAAACCAGTGGAGAGTACTGACCTCATCCCAAGCTGGAAGTACTTGCATGTACCTCTCTGATTTAAAATGTTCTCTAGCCTAAAGTTCTTGGTTTACTAGATGATTCAATACATGCACACATGGCATCCAGTTACTTACTTCCAGTTACAAATAGCTCAGCTAGTGCGTGCATTAGTGGTTTTAGCAAAAGCCCTAGACGTTTAAGTTACCTGCCAGTACATCTCGGAGAAGATAAGTCTGATTACAAGCCAGCTGAAGCACTCCAAACAATTGCTGAAGTCCATGTGTCGGTTGGCAAAGAGGACCTAACCAGAGAGTATGAGGAGCTGCCAAGGAGCTGCCACTGAGCAGCGTGAGCCTGCTCTACTGCCAACTTTAATTTGCGTTAAAAAAATAGGGATGAGTTAATGATTGCTAAACCAACAAATCATCCTCCTATTGGAGGAGCCCCAGAGGACATTCTGTCTCCAGTGGTGATATAACCAGTAAGCAAACACATTGTCACATTGCTTAGAATGGGCGTACAAAAAACAGAGGGGATCTGACCAGGAATTTGGAGCATTTTCGTGGTGCCAGTCCCCACACATGTTCTTGGCTTAGCCTTCTGCTCCTTATTTTCCTCTAGACCAACATGAGGGCACAGCCCAAAAACTACTCTTCAGATCTGTGATGCAAGTTTTATTGTTTCCTTCTGTATACTGTTAAATAGGAAGAGAAACATAATGTCTTAAAAACGAATTGAGGAATAACACCATACATTTGTTAGAAGGGTAGTTTTGCTACCATTGTTGTTTTAAAGAAAAACAATCTTTTTCTGTTTTGGCGTTAAGTTATGGTTGCAACATCTTAGCTGGAAAAACAGCTGTCTTCTAATCATGGCTGCAATGCACACAGTTGTCCCACTGTAGCCTGTAGAGACCTAGAGTGCATAAGAGCATGTTGAGAATGAAGGCTCAGTTAAGATATTGCAACTGCTTCTCAATGTTGTTGACAGACAGCAAAAATCTGATGTTGTTCACTGCAGTTTCATTGTTCAGACAGCATGTTTTCCAGACACAAAGCAAGATCTTGACTACGCTTTAAATGTATGAGAGTTTATATCAAATGCATTGTAATTTTTCCCCAGTCTTTATTGCAGAACAACTGAAAATCAAGAATTGTAACAGATCACACTAAAATTCAAGAGGTAAATGTAGCAGTAATCCTCAGGGGCTGACACAGCAGATACTCAAGGCACCTCAGTCAGTCATAACTGTATTTCAGCTCTGAGTTCACAGTTCTGCAGTGCACATCGCAGTTTTATCAGAATGGCCTTTCCAGTAAGAAGTGGTAATTTGATTGCATGATGGATCCTCTGAAGAAAATGTGTTGATTTTCTAACACTAATGAGAGGAAATATCTAGTGTGTCCGTATTTAATTCAAATCACATATTGCTCCTCTGCAAGAAAAGCTGTGTTCATTGTATTTATGCATGAAAACTGGCTAGCATCATGGAAGAACAGATTTTCGAGAAGAGCAGTGAAGCATCAGCTCATTTCCACATACCACACGGGAGAGAAACTTGGTATCAATTTATATCCAAACTTTCAGCACCAGCAAGACAACAACATCCCTTCTTCTGAATAGTGGATAATTCTGTCCAAAAAAATCACTAATTTTGATCAAGTCATCTGAGACTTTACAGAGATAAAATCTCAACTTTGTGCAATGCATTGACAGTGTCCAAGTCACCCGTGGGTCATCAGTAAAGTGATCAATACAGAGTGTAATCAAGTCAAATCTATATAAACAGAGCTGTAGTCGGACATCTGCAGAGGTGTAGCCATCACCATACTCTCCAAATAACTGAGCAAACAATATGACAGATCTAGTTCAGTTGATACACAACTTCCAACACTGTAGACTGAGACGCTACTTTGCAAGTAAAATGCACCTTTTCCATGGAAACTGCTTGTATTGCTGACCTTTTTGAGACAAGAAATGAAATTTCACCAGTCATAAAGGAGTGCCAGCACAGCCTGGATGTGCAGGCAGCCTCCTGCCTAGAAGTTCATGGCCTTTGGCTTGCTGCTGTGCAAGTTCTCCTCAGCTATTTGAAGGTTTTTTTAGAGAGCATGGGAAAGAAGGAGAATAGTATCATTTTCACACTCTGGACCTGATCAGATGGGTGCTGTTCCACACAGCACAGCAGAGACCCATCTTTCCTTGTGCTGTTGAAGCATGAACAGAGATGATTAGAGTGGAAGCAGGGCTTCTCACTTTCTTAATCAGATTCTAATGCAGAGGGATTTTGATCTTTAGGGGGTGAAATAATGAAGATTATAACAACAGTAATAATGGGTACAGACAGCAATGCTGAACCATGAACATCTGCATCATAACACAAAAATATTCAGTTGGCTACCAGAGAAGAAAAGCACAGGTCATAGACCCTTTAGCTTCATCTCCCTCCTCCATAGCCAAAGGAACACACAATAAATATATTTATTAACTGATAAATACTGCCTTTTCAAATTGACATAGGAATTTGGAGTGTCAGGCTGCTCATTTATATCTGAGAATTTATATAATATTGGAAACAAAGAGAATATTTGTGCTATGAAAGAATCTACAAAACCAGCCAGAACAGCAGTGACTGTATTTTAAAACAGGACAATAGAGATTGTGACACATCTCAATACCCTGCAATGCTTCAAAAAGTGTAGCTTGTACCTACAAAACAATTTATTACTGATTTGATCTTGTGTATGTTTTTTTTTAGAATAAAGGAGAAATACCCAACCACTATAGGCTGAGTTGCCTCTTGGCCAACCTCCAAAAGCCAGATCAACTAATCCAGTCAATAGCCACACTTTGCTGCCATGTCCTTCACTGATGTCCTCAGTCACAGGAAGGTGATGAATTGTAAACTGCTGAACTGGTGAAAGGTGCACAGAAGCTTGTCCTTAGTATTGTTTTAGCTCAGGGTTCTATGGCCTCCATTGCTAGATAGGAATTCCATGCTAATTCAGGCTTGCCTCTTCACACGATGGGAACAATCCTATGATAAAAGTATGAGTGAATCTCAGTCTTGAGACAGGCACTGCTTAACCTCCTCATCTATTCCCCAGATGATCATTTTGAGAAGGAAGCACTTGCATTTTGCATTTCTAGTGGATCATGTCAGAGGTGGTAGCACATGAATTCATAGAATCATAGAATCACTCAGGTTGGAAGGGACCTCAAAGATCATCAAGTCCAGCCGCAGCCTAACCATAGTACCCTAACTCTAACAGCCCTCTGCTAAATCATATCTCCAAGCACCACATCCAAACGGCTCTTAAACACATCCAGGGATGGTGGCTCAACCGCCTCCCCAGGGAGCCTATTCCAGTGTTTAACCACCCTTTCTGTAAAGAAGTGTTTCCTAACATCCAACCTAAACCTACCTTGGCGCAACTTGAGGCCATTTCCCCTCATCCTGTCACCTGTCACCAGCGAGAAGAGACCAGCCCCGCTCTCACTGTAAGCACCTTTCAGGTACTGGAAGAGAGTAATAACGTCTCCCCTCAGCCGTCTCTTCCCCAGACTAAACAGCCGCAACTCCCTCAGCCTCTCCTCATAGGGCTGATTTTCCAAGCCCTTCCATATCCTTCCCAATTCCTCCATAAAAGAAGACATAATCCCAACAAAAACTCTACAAGCGACAAAGGTATTTGGAGTAGATATTTATGGAGTAAACACAGTTATTATTTGTTGACAAATCTAATGCACCAGAACTTGGCTTTGGAGATATGAAATGAGACTCCAGTACTAATTTTCTTGAGTATGGGTAGTGTCATTCATGATTCATTCATGATAGTGAAAACATTTATGTGATTCAGATGTATGCAGGAAAGGAGCAGCCTTGCTTGGGAAAGTCAAAAACATGTCCAGGGGATTTAATACATTAAAAGGTCATCTGCAGTGAAATTTTCTGTACGCACTCCAAGAGAAAGTGGAGAATGTTCAGGGAAATGATACAGGGAAGCCAAAGATTACCACTGGGGCTGCATGGAAGAAGCCAAATATCTCTGTTATTTTCTGATCAAAATGAATCAGTTGAATGCCAAACTCATGGGAAGTGAGGAGCCAGTTCTTCCAGGAGAGGTTGAAAGCAAGGAGGTGGGGCTGTTTTTATAGTCTTGCTTGATATAACTTTATTTTTCACAAAACTGCGGGGGAATAACAATATCCCAAAACTCTTCCAGACAGTTATTATTTTTCTCACTCGGATTACAACACACACAAACATGAACGAGCCTTTTGGTTATGCAGGTCTACAGTTCCGCTTAGTCTACCCCTTTGGAGCTGGGATGGAGCTGTCCCACTCTGCGTGTTGAAAAACTCTCCCCTTGAAAATGCACTTGGGCTGATGCCTTGAAGCGACATTTGAAACCTGCCTGTGCTGTTTTGCTTTTTTCCTCCTCATTCTTGTTGTCAGACTCATCATGCTGAGTCATATCTGCAGCTAGATCATAATGATTATCCTGAAATGTCAGCAGCTGCTCTTTTCACCCCCATATGGTGCCAGATTTAGGATGAGGTTTCCCTAATGCATAAACAATGATGATAATTGCAGTTTTCAGCAATCAAGGTATCAAAGAGTTGTTTTTCTATTGTAAAAAAAAAGTGCATTTTCACAGCTGTAAAGAAGGGATGGGTCACACTGACCCATATGCTTCTTTGTAGTTCACCCTGAAGAAAGTCTGTGACATAAGTGAATCCCTGTCAGCATCGTTGTTGGCCATCAGGTGTTGTCTGACAGGAGAAACAGCTAAAAGCTTCGTCATTTAATATCTTCCTAAACTTGTGAGAATCATCTGCCTGATTCCAGAGATGACTGATAGGCAGAAACCTGGCTTTAACTCCTACACTCTTAACTTCAGTGTAATTTCCTTGCAGACCTCAGACAGTCCTGTCTTCTCACACAGTGCTCCTACAAGTTACCTGCTCTCTTTCAAGTCAACTGAAAATAGCTGAGGTATGAGAGAAATAGTAAATAAATAAGCAAACAAACAAACTAGCAGAAGTTGGCAAAAGTGGTGAAAACATAAGGCTCCATTTTCTCTTTCATTAAAAGATATGCACTGAGTGCATCTCTACTACCTAGCAACTGTGGGGAGAGACGATTGTGGAACTGTTGTCAGTGAGAGAGGAATCCAGATCCAGCACCTCCATTCTGTATTTTAGTGCCACATAAAGCAAGAGAGAAATAAATGAAAGATAGGCAAGTAGAAAAGCCTGTAAGTGTAAAACCAGGGTAAATATATTCTATTATTTTGGGGGACTGGGAGAAGAATCATTGAAGCTAATGGAAGTAACCACCACACTTCATTTGACTTAACAGTCAGGGAAATTCTCTGATGAGGTACTACAGGTTTCCAAGACCAGGCAGAAGTACACCCTAAATCTAGAATAATGTGTTGAGATTTTGCTGGTTATTGTGTTCTGTAAGGATGCATTTGTGTGTATGCACGTACAAGAGAACAAGCCAGCTGAAATATTAAAGGCAGCAGCTAAAAGGAGGATAGGTAGACATAAACGCTTAAAGGCAGAGCTTATCAGAGGTACTGGATGAAAAAGAAGTGTTACTATAAGCAAAGATACCATCTTTGGTGGTTTGATTACATTTGCAGTCTGAAAAACAGGACTTCTCATATTCTTTGTAGATAGGTATTGCTGCATGCAGGAAATGCCTGATTCCGTTGATGGCTTAGCTTCCTAACCGGAACAAGATCTGTGGACATTTGTGCCAAAGGAAGGAACGTTGCAAGTAGTGAAACAAGCTAAAAGGAGGACTGCGGGCAAACCTATGCTGTCCAGAGAAAGCTAAGGATGCTGCAGGGAGTTAAATTTCATTGTAATTAATTAAATTCACTATGTTGTAACTAATCTAAAGTGACATGTTCAGAAATTATTGCAAGTGCAAAATGGTTTCAGATAGCAACTCAACACTAGTAATCTTTCAGTAAAGGAAACTCTTCTGAAGCTTAAGCCAGCCCTCTGAAATGAGCCTGAGAAGATGCCAGTGCTTTTCAGGACAAAAGGTTCAGGTCTGATGAGCTCAAACAGAGATGTGAGCTCTAGAGCAGTGTCCTGTGAGTACTGCCTCTGGACTCACAGTGTAGATTCTTATGCCTTGTCCTTACCTGAGCCCTAATTAGGTGCCAAAGGTCCACTACTTCCTCTGAAACAATTGATTAAACTGGGTTTTACATACCCAGTGGTACAGAAAATAGCAATGGGCTTCTTTTGCTGTTTTCAACCTGTCCTGGACAAGCCCTCTGTTGAAGCCCTCAGATGAGGTGAAAACTGTCTGGGTACTTGATGACTGGCGTGACCTCTGCAGTAACATGAGATGAACACATTATACTGCTCAGGTAGCACCATGCAGCACACGCTGCCTTCCTGGGTAGGCCCTCATTTGGATCTGTAGTGACAAAACCAAAGAGCCTTTTCATAGCTGAAACTGAACTGCAAGACTTTTTTGAGTGGAAGATATCCTGATCCTTCAGAACTTAGGCACAGAAGGAAATCTGTAGGATGCCAAACACAGACTCACAATTGGATTTTTTTCATATTTCTACTCTGCCTACATAGCTGTTCTGTACGTATTTGGTTTCATTCACTTGGAGAAGAGTCATCTGCTTAGACTTAGCTGTCGAAGTGTCAGGCATCTAGCACAATTCAGTTTCCCAGGCTTCCTTTACAGTTATAGAGGTAGGCATTGGCTTGCTACGTGAGCCAGCAGTGCGCTCTTGCAGCCTGGAAGGCCAACTGCATCTTGAGCAACATCAAAAGAAAGATAGTCAGCAGAGTGAGAAAGGTGATTGTTCCCCTCTACTCTGCCCTTACAAGGCCCCATCCGGAGTATTGCCCTCAGCACAAGAAAGATGTGGAGCTTTTGGAGTGGGTCCAGAAGAAGGCCATGAAGATGACCAAAGGGCTGGAGCACCTCTCTTATGAAGAGAGGCTGAGGGAGCTGGGCTTGTACAGCCTGGAAAAGACGTTGGAGGGACCTCATTCAAGAGTTCCACTATGTGAGGGAAACTTATAAACAGGAGGGAGACCCAGCTTTTACACGGGTAGATAGTGATAGGACAAAGCGGAATGACTTTAAACTAAAACAGGAGATTTGCATTTAATACTAGGAGGAAAATTTTTACTCAGCAGGTGTTGAGGCACTGGCACAGGCTGCCCAGAGAAGTTGTAGATGTTCCATCTCTGGAGACATTCGAGGCCAGGTTGGATGGGGCCCTGGGCAGCCTGGTCTTGCAGGTGGAAGCCCTGCCCATGGCAAGGTGATTGGAACTAGATGGTCTTTAAGGTCCCTTCCAACTCAAGCCATTCTGTGATTCTATGACTTTATGATTCTATGATTCTATGTCCACTTCCAGAAAAAAAGTCACTATGTTCTAACAAATAAATCCAAGTTAGATATCTCTGAAAATACTACAGTCCGTATTTCTTCCCCCATTGACTGCAGTGGGAGCTTAGACAACCAGTCTGCCTAAACGCAATCCTTTGGGACAGTAAAAATCGAGTGACAAAAATTCTAGTTCCTGTGTATTGAGACTTGGTACATCGTCAAACCTGAAGGGCACTTGTGGTATCATAGACATAACTTTTTTTTGCCTTTCTGCCACCTTTTGCTTTTGCATTTGCTTGTGCTACCACTGTCAGTGTGGAGTGTCATTGGTTTGGATGCTGTTTGTGTAACCTTCCTTGGGTGCGTCAGAAAAGGTGTTGACAAAGGGAGCAAGGTTGTGGGACCAAAACGTCTTAATAAGAACAGTCCGAGGAAAGATACCCACTGGTCAAGCCTCTGTGGTGTCTCATCTGGCAAGCAAACCTTCTGTGGCTTCTTTCCATGAAGGAACACTACTTGTCATTCAGTAATCCTCCATCACAAAAAATTATGTCTGGTGAAAAAAAAATGAGAACTCATGTCAGAAAGGCGTGGCTTACTTAAGAGGTTAGAGTTGAGCAACATGGCTGTCTGAAAGAGGAGTAGTAGGAAACCAGAGCATTTTGATCTGTCTGCCAGTCTGTAAGGGGTAACGCAAGGTTGCTTTATTGTTCCTCCAGCATAATGTATAAGGATGATTTGTAACCAGGGAGAATCTAGGGTAAATAGCTCTTGCTAGAACACTTTGCCTTCAGATACCTTAAGAGGTAATCTGTGGCGGGTATGCTTGCTGTAAATCAGAGGCTATGTCTTTGCATTTGGAAGTCACTATTATTATGTTGAAGGGTGTGTACTTACATAGTTCAAGTATGGCATTTGGAAAGAAGTAATTTCACCTCAGAGTGGAAGTTTCCCTGGGGCACAAATCCTCAACAGTGAAATTCTGTACGTGTACTTTGACATACGCATGCCAGTGGGCATGTGCCAAATTATGCCTTTGAAGCCATGGAGGCCTGGCTGTGGGAACCTAGAACCTCGAAGAGTCTCTCAAGAGAGAGGAAACAGAGCCAGCTGGACTCATTTTCTATAGACAGAAATTTAATTGCTAGCTACTAGCTACTACATCAGAAACGCAATCATTTCAGGGGCCTGGAACATGCTGGTGTGAAGCTCTTGTTGGAGGAGTCAGGTGGCAGCCTGACTGACCCATCCAGATCCCACTCTTTGCACATTGTTTTTATCTCCAATATTTACTGCCACGGTAAAGTATGATCACAATTATAAGAACCAACACATAGCTGCTACTAACCAGCACCTAAGAACAAACTGCAAATACTCTGCGTTTGAGTGCAAGCCAGCTAAGCAAAGAACAATTTGTCTAGAGATAATGTCTATCAGTTCAGCTTACATACAGACAAGAAATTACATCTTTGTAGTAAAATTGATGTACAGCTTCTTGTGCAGTAAGTGGCTTCTTTTCCCTGACCAGCGGTGGCTGGGCTCTGTCTTCCTCATTCTCTGGGGCCTTGCAGCCCCTGAGAGGCTGTCTCCTCTTTGTGGTAACAGACACCTCTCCCCTCCACCAGCTCTCTTTTCACTTCATCCTCCTGTGCTCACAAACCCAACATCTTCTTTAACTCAGAGAAACCATACACGTGTTATTTTGTCTGCCCAGCAAAAGAAATAAAAAATTGGACTATAACATTGCCCTAAAAACAAGAATTGTGCATAATGTGTAATGATAACTTGATGTTACTGTACTCTTAAGATAATGTTTCTGTAGCAAAGTCATTACTTTATAAAAATAGCACTTATAACAGTAATAAAAAGTCCTACTGAGGGAAATTAACCTATGAAAGGGGACTCACAAGGGGCTGGATTATACCTTTATCACTACTCTGAGGTCAGAGCTAATTGGCATACAACAAAGCTTATGAACTCACAGTTGATTGCTGCCTTCTCTGCTGACAGATGAGCACACCGCTCCCTCTGTTACTCCTGTGATTTATTTTTACTTGTAAGCAGATAAGATCAGTGCATGTTGGACTCTGCACCAGCATGGAGTAAGAGCACCTCCACTATATGGCTTACCATCTGGTTAGAAAATGGAGGTGGATGTAAATAAAGGAAACATTTCTACCTCCTCTTTTACATGGGGAACAAATGTTCTGATCCACAGAGATATCTAGGTGCTTTGCTGATTTGGATCTAACAGGTCAAACTCACAACCATTTTAAAGTATCTTCAGGCAACAACTGATCTGCTGCATCCTGCACATCCTTTTACTGCAGAGTACAGACAAGACAACCAGACCTCTTTCAACACAGGCTAAACTAGCACTGCTGTTCTATGCCCAGCATTTTTTCCCTCCCAGAATAACAGCTCCTGCAGCGAGACCTACACTGGGGTACTGGTTAAGGTTAAATACAATCCAGTAAAAAAAAGCAAAACCAAAAAGACCTTCCACATTTTAAACCAGATTCTCTCTCCTATCAGGAATACAATCTCGTGACAGCAGAGCTGGTTGTACTGGCTTAATTTGCTGGTATATCTTCGATTTGGAACACATCAGCCTGTGTGTGCCCTGGGTAAGAGTGCACACAAGGACAGTCACTGCCGTTCAACTGAGACACAATGGCTTGTTAAATTGTCATAAACTGATCATAAGTCTGAGTCCCAAATGGCTTACCCGAGGTCACCCAGCAGTTTGAGACACACCCAGCGACTGAACAACATCTCCGGAGTCCTCCAGCCTAGCGTCAAATACAATGGCACTTTTCCTCTCTAATTGCAACCAATTGTCACTGTCTTCTGGTGGGTATAACCAGGAGAAAAAGGATATGGGAATGAGCTGAGACTGTCCAGTCAGCCCTTCCAGCTTCGGCTGAAGCATTCTAGCAGGGCTTCATCAGGAAAACTGTGTGGTTCCACCAGGTCCTGCTTCTCCAAAGGCAATCAGCAGTTAGATGATGTTGGTTAACTCAGCAAAAAGTTCTTGTGATAGGGATAGGTATTGCTGCCAGACAACCTATCTCAATGAGGGTGGTTATCAGCTTCAGAAATGTGCTTTTTACCCTGGAGAAGTTTGTTCAATTCCTTCCTTCCTGTTGCATTGGAGTGGCTAAGTGGTTAGTGCTATGCAGGCATGGTTTACTAGCATTCTATAAACGACCTGGGAGAAGTAAAAATAAAGTAGTAGGGCAAAGGGATGATGTGCTGGAGGAATGCTGCTTTCCACAAGCCATGTAAACTCTAATTAACAGATAAAGGGTTCTATTATTTTCTTGTGTTTAACTCCACCCCCATCTTCTTTTCTCCTTAACCATATGCCTTCTCGCCCTCCGGTTTAAAGTCGTGTGTATACATGGCCTGATGAAAGCCTACACAAATCAATGCCAACACTCCCATTGACTTCAATGGGCTTTGTAAAAAGCAGAGAGAAGAGAATAGGTGATTATTTTTCCTTTCCAAATGACAAGCCCCTCCTTAAATAAAACAATCCGTATAGTAGTCGTAACTGCTTTTTGCAGTGCATGGGCATAGCTACTCCAACCCTCTAAACGGTTAGCAGCAGTTGGTCTCTCTAATGCTTAGAAAATTATTTTAAATAGACTTCACATCTACAAAAAAGGATTTTTTTAAGAGTGTAAGTACCGAGGGTTTGATCCCAGCAGTTTTTACCAGCATATCTGCACAGACCTCAAAAAGAACAGTCAATCTGCACATACAGAAGTACTGCCCCAGAGCAGCACTTGCTGCATGGTCAAAATCATTTTGATAGCCATGAGTAGTCCCCTCAAAGCCATAAATGTAGGGTCACGCTGCTGTTGATGTTCAGCCAGCTATCTAGACATGCTCTCAGTTAATGACACGCCTGGCACTTCTGTACCATGTCACTCAGATGAGAGTGTGCCAGCTCCCCACTCAGCAGCCAGGGAACTGAGCCGTGTGTTCCCAGAGGTACTGAGTTATCGCCCTCCCAAATGGAGTAGTGTGAGTCAGTGAGGCCTCGGTGACTTCACAACATCATACAAACAGAACACCTGCGTGCGACAAGCCACCAGGTTCAAATCTCAGTCTTGCCTGCTGACTTTAACACCCCCATCTATCTTCCCTACCCTACCACAGGGCATGGAAGGATTCCTCCACCTCTTCCTCTCCATGCACTGAAGTGTAAAAATCCCAAGGGAATTTAAAAAGTTATTTTCCATCGTGTCCGCCTCCGCAGTTTGCCTGCTTAACAGAAGGCTAATCCATCGCTTCGACGTGGAGAAGAAATCAACTGGTAATTTAGTGTGATGATAGTACGCTTTGGATATCCAAACAGCTTCACTCCAAAAAGCTGCTTACTCTTTTTTAACAACGTTTGCACAGAAGTGATCCAACTGTATAGAAGTGGAGGCGATACGAAAATTGTCCTCACACAAAATGGCGCATGGAATACTGTTTTTCTAATCTTTCAACTGAAATACGATGTTTGGTTGCTCTTCAGAATGTCTGCCTGGTTAAATATGCTTGAAATTCTTTTAATCATAAATTACACAGCAATTTTTACTATTTGTATCTATTGTATAATATCTGCAGAAAGAACAGATATAATTTATCCTCCAAAAGCCAAAAGTGTTTGGCTTAAGCAAAGCCACCTCACACTTTCCTTCACATTTATAACAGAAAAGGAGACCGCCGATGGGGAGCTGGTGTGCCTCAGCCAAGGGCTGGGAACATTCAGCTCTGAGATAGGAGCTGCCCATGGAGCTTTCAGTCCGTCATCTGGAAGCGGGTGAAAACACCCTTACAGTCAGTGTGTGGCTTTCCTACTGTCCCCAGTAGAGGAGTCTTTCCTTTGAGCTGACTGATAAAATCCTTCAGGTTTTAACCTGAAGGATGAGCTCCCAGTTCTGTGTAGGTGGCACAGTAACTGCGCCCTGTGTTGCAATGGGCCTTTGCAAAATGCCCTCCGCACGCATTTTGCTGTAGATGAAGAAAATCGGTCAAACCATTTTCATGTGATGGGTGGGGGGAAGATCCTTCGTTAACAGGCTATGAAAAATCACTTTGTTTACTGAGCATGTTAGTATGTTGCAGGGAAAAAAAAAAACCACCATCATTATAAACTCTAAATGAATCTCTTTAACTCCACGGTTTGAATACTTAGGAAATAAAATGTGCATGAGTTTGTACTGCCTAGAGTCAGCCAATCTGACTATATTTTTACCATAGATGCTTTCAAATAAAACTGTCACGAAATCTTATTTGGTGTCTAACCTTGCTTACAGTCCATTTAAGCCATACATGACTTGACTAAAAAAAATCAGTCTTTCCGTACAGCTGATTAGCATTGAGTTGTGCTCCGGTGACAGGTGGCTACAAAACCAGCTTAGAAACTTTTGGGGAAATCAGGCAGTATAAAACAGGAACTCTCACAGATACCGGAAGCTTTTCCATTTGTGTAACAATGGTAAACGCACATGCAGGCCCCTGGCAAAGGTAGCCTTGTGAATGTGGGTCGAGGAGAAGTAGAAACTGCACGTGCATGGATCTAGGATGCCCTTCGGGCTTCCCAGGCTGAACGTGTGCCCTGGCCTCATCCTGATGCCGTGCTGGGGTACCAGCTGTTCTCCCACGAGCTGCTGCCAGCTGGCAAAGGACAAACCCAAAGGGAGCTCAGGAACTCCCAGCCTGGGCCCTGCTCCTGCAGACTGGGAAAGCACTGCAGTATGCACACAGCGGTCCTGTGGCCCACAGTTCGTGAGCCCACAAACATTTCGAAGTCAGCGATAGAATCCTCTCACAGTTCATGGGATCTACCAGCTGAAGACTTAATGGATTTCTAGTCCCTTGCGTGAACAATGTAAATCCATTTTAAAAAAGGAAAGGCTATTCAGCAGAAACCTTATGGTTTTAAACTGAAGCTGATGGGTTGGAGATGGAATGTACCATTAAAACCTACCCATTTTAAAGTGGTAACAAGGAGACAGATGCATATTTGAATGTTTCTCTTTTTAATTTTTCCAACACCTAATCTCTCGAACGAGAGCAATCAGAAAAGAGGCATTCTAATTCTCTTGTGGGGAAGGGAAGGCGCCAGAGATCAAATGATAACCATGCTGTGTCTCCAGCCATTCTCAGGAGACTTCTGGCTATGTGTGAACCCAAAAACAGAGAAGAGAGTTTTAAGCACGGTGTCTGCCAGAACTTCAGCAGCAGACGCGCTTCTGCTCTCATGGCACGAACCCAAACCGTGGACAATCTGTTTCAGAAGGCTTTGCAGAATGTCAGGCTTGCACTTTCTGCTTTAGTTTACATAAAGATCTTTCTCACATACATATACCTCGAAGCTAAAAGAACAATGAGATCTTGAAGTTAGTCACTCCAAAGGTAGAAAGTGCCAGACGTGAGGTTACATATGCAACCCAAATTTAGTTCCTCATATGAGTTCATGATTAGACATGCTTTAATTACGTGGCCACATACACTTTTTCCATAAGGACAGTGATAGCCGAAGCTTGACTTACTAGAGAAGCACAGAAGTAATGAACAACAGGGTATCACCACGCGCTGTGCTGGACAGTCCTAACGAAGGACACTTTGACCAGCCTACACGGTAAGAAGCAGACAGCACAGCACAGTGCTGTCCTGCACCGTGGAGACAGGAGGCCACAGAACTGCCCTGTGCCAGGTCAGCAGGCTCCTTTGCACCACTGCTGCCTGCTCTAAGGCCATGAAAGGAGAAAAGCAGAGAGGGAAGGCAGCGGGCTGCAGCACAGAGCACAACACGAGGGGAACCACTGACAAAAAGGGGTAGGCTGCAGCCAAGGTTGCTCCCTAGCCTATGACCTGCTTTGTTTCTGCGGCAATCTGGTTCACATTAGGAGTGCAGCACTGACAAAACTGGGGGGTGGGGGGGGGGGTTGTTGTGGTTTTTTTGTTGTGTTGTTTTTTTGTTTTGAGCTTTTTTTGTGTGTGAGGGGTGTTTTTGGGGGTTTTGGGTTTTTGTTTTTGTTTTGTTTTGTTTTGTTTTGGGGGGGTGTCATTTGCTGGCAATTCCGTAGTTTTTGTCACCTATTCTCTAAATATCTCTTTGTTCAGCCTCGTGCCTTTGAAACTTTACACCCAGGTCTGGCTATCTTTGTATTTCCAGCCCTAGGAACAAAGTAGGCACTAACTCGAAAACAACCGTGGACTCATCTAGGCCTGAAGTTTTCCCCAACACAAGACCCCAATAATCTCCACGACGCTGTAGGCCTGCGGTCAGAAACACGCCGCACCCTGAACTGCCGCGGGGTTACCGAAACGCGGTCTGACTGCCACAACCACCTCAAGGCGCGGCACGGGCCTCCCCAGCCCACCTCAGCCCAGCAGGTGAGGGATGCCGGGGGAAGCCCTGGCGGAGGGCTCCCAGCTCCGCGGGGTTTTAATGTCGCCTCTCGAGGCAGCGTTTTCTCTTTGCCAGCGAGACACCCGGCGAGGGCACCCGGAGCCCTGCCGGCCTGGGGGGGACCGGCGTCTGTCGGGATCGCCCTTCAGGGATCGGGACGGGGTGAGCGCGGTTCTTCCCAGAGCTTGGCAAAAGCGGAGCTCCGAGGAGGCTCTCGCCGGCGGCGGCCGACCGCTGCGGGCAGCCCCGGCGGCAGGCAGGCCGCGGCGGGGCCGGGCCGGGCCGGGCGGCCGCGGTGAGGCGGGGCGGGCGCTGAGGCGGGGCGGCGGCTCGCTCCCGCTTGGCGCGCTGCCGCCGCCCGCCAGGCGCCACGGCCGCGGGGCCGGGCAGCGCCCCCAGGTGCGCCTCGCTCCCCGCCGCTCCCCGGCAGCCCGGCCGGCTCCGCGCCGCCGCCCGGCACCGCCTCCGCAGCGCGGCGGGGCAGCCGGGAAGGGAGGGCCCCGGCCCGGGAGGGCTCCGAGCGCTAGCCGGCCCCGCACGCGGCCCCCCGTGGCCGGGAGCGCCTGGCACGCCGGAGCCGAGCCTGATCCGATGGCGGCGGTGATCGGGGCTCGGTGTGATTTACGCGGCGTTTTTTGCCGAAGTGAGGTTTAAAGATCAGTAATGAAGTCGCACGCTCGGCTGCTCGGGCGTTTATGGAAAAGCGATTGGCCGGGTCCGATAAATCAATCCTCCTCCTCCGGCCTCTGTCCCATTGGTTTCTGCGCTCCAGAATTTTCTCCCTTGCGGAACGAACCACATCTAACCGGGCGCCGCGTGGAAACACACCGTGCCAGAAGCCAACGTAGTAATTATAGATTAATGGGAGCTAAAACTCGGCTGGAACGACACAGCTTAAAAAAAAAAAAAAAAAAATCCACACCGATCAAACGTAGCGTGTCATCACATAGATTACGGTCACTTGAAATTCTGTGTTCCGGGAGACACCGCATAATGCCCTCAGCGCCGTGACCGGCCGGCAGCGGGCTTTGCTCGGGGAGCTGAGGTCAAACCCACGGGAAGAGCTCTGGGAGCCCCGAGCTCTGCATCTCCGCCCGGCCCCGCTGAGAGGGCGAGGAGAGGAGCGCTTAACAACCTGCGCACGTTTCCTCTGTTTGGGTTTGAACCGAGGATCCGAGCCGAGCCTTGAGTCACCGGCGGAGGAGAAGCACGGTTACTCGTCACCGTATTCGTTCCCACGTATAAATAACGTTTCTGGCTTTGTTTTATTCAAATCTTAATTTAAAAATGCTTAAAAATCAGCCCTCGATCTGCGTGCTGGATTGCAGCCAGACGCGGTGCTGCTGCTCCTTGGGACTCCGGAAATACCCGACGGGACCGGGTGGGAGACCGAGGGCTCCCACTCTGTTGGTTGGGACGGAAGCGCTGTGCCACGGCTGCAGCCTTTCGGATTTTAATTGTTCTGAACCGGCGGGGTATTTCACCAGAACCGACACGTCAACGGTGGGAGCAATCACACCTACAGGAGGAGGATGTCGTGGTTTTTGATTTCCTCTCCGTCTCGCACACAAACACCGCATTTCTGGATCTGTCTGTGTACACACGCGTAGAAAATTGTGGGTGGCTGCATATCGCACACACGCGTACATAAATTTCTCTAATATGTTTCCACGTTGAGGGGCCGGATCGGCAGCAAATAAATGTTCCCTGATTTAGAGCGCTCCTCAGGTGCTGCAAACACTGATGAACCAAAATCCGTACGTAGAAAATGAGCGCTTCCTTCGTAAGCACACACATACACACGCGGCCAGCGAGAGGGAGAAGAAGAGGGAGGCAAAGAAAGGAAAGGGGAACTCGATTTATTCTCATTTGTTTATCTCTGGATTTTCCCCCCGTTCTGCAAATTCATTTGAATAGCTTTCAAGCTGCAAAATGGAAATGTGGCTCCTGCCCTCTATTTCAGCAGCAGCGTCCTGGCAACAGAGCAATTTTCTATCATCAAGGATAAATGGCATCGAACAGAACATTCTGATAAAAAAGAAAAAAAGCTTTAGCCCGAGAAGCCCATGATTGCTGCCCTTCCTGTCTGTCATCCCTTTACAAAATCCTCTCCTCCAAACCTGAGCTGCATGCTGTCAGAGCTAATAACGTCTTCTAAAGAAAAGGGGAAGAAACGGCATTCATGCACAATGTTCCCATTTATTACATAGAGTGCTTATTTAAAAATCGCAAATATATTTGTTTGGTTCACCGCAAATTAAAACCAAGATATAGGAAGTTACGCGATGCAACAATTATTCGTGTCACAGCAGAGCATCAAACCCTCATATCTTGCTTTTCCATTGGTTAGTGCGTGTGCGCGCGTTGTGTATGTGTGTGTAACGCAGGGAATATCCCTTGTTATGAAAATAAAAAACCAGTGCGATCCTCCAGGTAAGGCTGTGTTTTGTTGCTTTAGAGCTAAGGGGGAACAAAGCGCACACTGATGTAGGCAGGCAGAGCCCGTGCAGCGCGGGGGGCCGAGCTCAGAGCCGCCCGCAGAGGCCGGTCGGTGTGCGGGGCCTCCGGGTGCTCCGGGAGAGGTGCGGCCGTCCCGACCCCGCAAACTGGCTTCGACTGAGAGCGCAGAGTGCGCGCCCGTAGGGAGAGGGACTACAAGGCTTGGAGGAACCCTGTGGGGCTGTCCGAGCTCTCTCTCAGCCCAGGCCGAGGAGGTGCGGGAAGACAAGGCCGGGAGCCGCTGTCGGAGTGTTGGGGAGCGGCGATGGCTGCGTGCACCCGGCCCGCACCTGCGCCGCCTCCCCCGGCCCTTTCCCACCGCCGCTCCGTGACGACGGGAAGATTAACGAGGCCTCTCGGCAGCACCTGTCTGTTCAAGCTGTCGACACAGCCAATTAATACTTTTAATTACCCCTACCGGGAAACTAACCAGAGCCCCTCCGCTTTGGGTTGCCCGCTGCGCTTTCTCACCCTCAAAACGAAGCAGCGCGGTGGAGAGAGGAGCGGCGTGGGGGGTGAGAGGGGGCTTCTCACGGAAAGATTGGGAATTATTATAGGGGGTCGGGGGGGAGATTTGAGTTTGGGTTTATTTCGCTCCGCTTCCCCCAGAGCTCCGGGGCCGGGGGAATGCGCAGAGCTGGCTCTCGGGAGGGCTCCCTGAGACCATCCCGGCCCGATCGGCCCACGGGCTCCCCGAACACACGGCTTCGGCCCGTCCTCGGGCACCGCTGCCTCTGCCCCACTGCTGTGCGGAGCCGGGAGGTCCCCTACGGGAACCCCGTGCCGCCCTCGGGCCTCGCAGCTCTGTCACAGCCGCGGTGTCCCGCGTTAAGACAATGTAAATCCGCGACGGATCCTGAATGTGAATAAGGCATGGGTCGTGTGACTGCTGCTGAGCTGTGCCGCGACGAATGTGGCTTTAATTAAATGTCTTCCGGCTCTAAAAGATTACACGTTGTGCAAAATATATCCTAGCATGAAATTCACTTCCAAGATACGAAATTAGGTTACTTATAAATGTCTTCATTTAAAAAACAAAATCGCTTCTCCCCGTTCTGCTTTCTGCTTCGTCGAATAGAGCTCTCCGGCGAGGAGGAAGGGCTGGGACCGTATATTTATAGCGGCACGTGTAACAAAACCTGCCCGGGCGGGCGGGCGAGGGCTGCTCGCTGCAATTCGCAGCACGGGGAAGTCAATCCCGAGCTGATTCGTTTCAGCCCCGCTTGTCAGAGCCCGCTGCCTCCGCACCCCGTGCTGCGGAGCTCCCACCTCCTCCCCCCCATCCCTCCGCGGCTGCGGCGGGGCTGGGCGTGGGTCGGGCAGGTGGGGAGAGTCGGCCAGCTCCTCTTACAAAATTAAATAAAATAAAATAATTAAAACAATAAAAATAATTCTAGTCGGGGGGAGGACAGCGCGCTGTGAGCCTTGGACAGCCAGCACGGAGCGGCTGCTCGGGGCCGGGGGCACCGCGCTCGGTACGGGGGGACCGAAGCCGCCGCAGGCAGCGTTCCGTTGGTCCTTTCCTTTTTACGCCCCCAGATCTGGGATCTCGCCTATAGATGGGTTTCTATAGAGAGATCAGATAATGGATCGCTCCGGATTACCTCGCTAAATTAACTTCTAGATTTGTTTTTATAGTCCGTTGAGACCCTGACAAAAGAGGCTGTAGAGAGATGGAGATGCGAGATAAACCCATCGGGCAATCTCATTACATGGCAACGAGCGAAGAGCCCTCCTCGCGATCGACTCGAGATAACGAGGCTGCCTGGAGGAGCGAGCGAAGCCCGGATATTTACTTCTTTACTTATTAAATAAACCTCAATAAACTGCATTGACTTTGCGCGGTGTTTACTACATTTTCATTCAGCGCTTGGGTAAATGCATCCCTAAAGGTAGAGTAAATAATTGCACTGATCTCAACAAGGGAAACGTGTAGGCATCTGAAGCGTACTAAAAATAAACGAAGGCGATCTCAGACTGCAGGGAGAGGACCCCGCGCTGGCTGCCGCAGTTAAAGCCCCTCTCCCCCATCGGGGCCGCCCGGACGGGGCCGCGCTGCGGGCGGTGCGCGGCTCTGGCTAGGGAGCAGGCGGCCGCTGCCGCAGCAGAAATTGCAGCCTCTGCCCCGACTTGAAAGAGCCTCGGGTTTCCATCCACCTCTGAGCCCTTCCAAGATGGGCACTTGAGAGCGGTGGTTTTTCTTTTTCTTTTTCTTTTTCTTTTTTTTTTTTTTTTTTAAATTGGATGGCTTCTGCTGCTGCTGCCAGAAGAAGAGGTTCATTCTTGTTGTTGTTTTTTCTTTCAATTGAAAAGAAAACAAACCAACACCAGTCCCCTCTAAAACCAACATCTCTATTTCAGCAGCTCCCGCACCGCCGGGGAAGCAGCCAAAGCGAAACCCTACGGGCAGAGCTCGGCACACCCGCGGCTGCCCCGGGGGGTGCTCCCCCCTCCCCGCAGCGGATGGACCCCCGCGGGCCCCGTGACCCGCAGGGAGGGGAAAACCCTTAGCAGGGTCTCCCCAGGGCCCTCCCCCCCCCCCCGCTGCTTCGGCGCATACCTGGGCAGGTGCGGGAGGCGGACGGCCCTCTGCCCCGGCTCCGCGGGGTCCCGTCCCCCTCCCGCAGCCCGGAGCCGAATTCCATTTCAAAGCAGATATCCGCCCCCATCCCACACCCCGTCGGGAGAGACAACCAACGACAACAGCAAAACAAAACATTAAGCAAACAAAAAGCCCCAACCCCCGGCTCTCCGCAGAGCCACACATTGAACGAATCTGGCTGTAAGGTTTTAATTACAGCGAAGCCTTCGCTACAAATCTGTACAAGAGACAGTGGCTGGTTCCCTCTGGATCTTTCCCCTTCTGCCTCCTATTATTTTGACCCACGCTCCGACATAGAAAGCGGCGTGTGGGATCCAGCTGCGAGGCCGGGTTTGGGGTTTACCCCTCCGCCCCCGCCACTTCCTTCACACTCGCGGTATGGAAAGCCATCGACGCCTGCCTGTCTGTTCCGATGGTAGCGGCTTGAAATCCAGAGGCTCTCCTTAAAATAGATCGGGAGCGTTCGCTCGCCGCAGGGCAAACGCTTCTGCACGACCGCTTGGCGTGGCCCGAGGAGCTCTCCAAGAGCCGCGCCACGCGTGCGTGCGATTTTCAGTGTTCACGAGCGTTGCCATTTTCACGAGCGTGCGATTTTCGGGGGCGTGGAAGCCGCTCTGCAGCCGGGGAGAAATCCCGTGCCTCTGCGGTGGGAGCCGCTCCGCAAAAATGTGTCTGGAGCAGCTCGCTGCCAGCAGGAATATTCCTCTGCTTCCCACCTCTCCCCACCCAGCGCTTTTCGGAGACCCCAGCGCTCTGCCCTTTCCTTTGTTCATGCTATTCTGCCGTTAGAAAAGCCTAGGGTCAGGCACTGAGCCCCGTCCTCTCACCAAACTTGAGCGTCGCTCTGTCCCTTTTAAAAGCAGTATTACGAGATTGGATTGCTTGTGGGTTCCCCGGAAAAACAAAACAAAACAAAAAAAAAAAAAAAAAAACGCGCGCATGGATGTCATTCCTGAAAGACGCTTCTCCCCTATTCGAGACGGGACAGAAAGCACTCTCCCTGGCCCTCATGTGAATTGAGGTGAGAGGATACGAGCCGAGTATCCCTCAGTCCCTCAGCTGCTCCGCACCAAACGAGCGCACCCCTGGGGAACGCCATCAGCCACCGCCCCCCTCCGAACCACTCGCGGAACAACCCGGCACGGGATCCTTCCACTCGCAGAGCCCACCCGCACAAAGCCCTGAGAGGGGATGAGAAAGAAAAGAGGAATGTTTGTTTTCCCCTGTTGTTATTGTTGAACGCATGAATGAACGAATGAATGAATGGAACAGAAGGTGCTTCGAGGCATATAGGAAGCCTCTGGCCGCTTATATTAACTTCCTTTTATACCCTAAAAATAGAACCCCGTTTCCTGTTGTTCGTCAGCTCCTTCTAACCCTTGTGTCTTCTGTGACATCTTTCGACTCGCAAATGCGACTTGAAACCACGCATACGCTTCGGTCTTTTGAAAACCTTACCCACAAACATCATAAAAGCGAAGCGGCTTAACGTGACACGGAGCAGCGGCGGCACGAAGTCACCCCGTCCCGGTCACGGGCTGCCCGGTGCGGGCTGCCCTCTCTCCGCCCGTGACAGCGGGGACACGAAGGGCACCGAGGCCGCGCTGCTCCCCGGCTCGCAGCCGGTTCGGGGTGCGGAGGCCTCCGTGACCCTGAGCGAGAGTGAGGGCTTGTGGGGAGCCCAACAGGGGGAAAGCAAACCGGGGCTCACCCATGCTCACCCCTTTGCCTTCAAATCCATTGACTGAGGTTTCATTTCTTCAACCCGTGGCTGGCGAGGGTTGGATCCCCTGCATTCCCGACATACCCGAGCGTGGGGCCCGTGGGAGATGAAACACCCCCACATCTGCCGCCACCCGCACGACACCAAAGTGCGGTCCCTTCGTGCCAGAGGACACGAAGAAAGCAGGGGCTTGAGTGGGAAGAAAAAGAAAACAATAAATATTGACAAGCAGCGTGACTCCTTGCAGCCGAGTCATTAACGTCGGCCAATCAACGACAGCTCCATACAGGGAGATTTGCCTAATTAAATTGGGGGAAATGATCGGTGTGAGGCTGGATGGAGTCAGCTGTCCCGACGAGAGCCGAGGGTGGCTGAGCGCTGCGGGGGGAACAGCGCGGGGTGCCGGGGGGTCCTCGAGAGCTCCCGCTCCGCCGGCGCCCACCGACGGTTCCCGGGGGCACCTGAGCCGGGCCCGGGTCCGTCCGGGCTCGCTACCGCCCTCCGAGGGGAGCGGCTCCGCTGGGCTCCCTCATCTTCTCCCTATCCTTTTTGCTCTGCGGTGTCTGACTCAGACTCCTCGACCCTTTCTGCGAGGAGGCACCTCGATACTAAGGCAAAGCTCTCTGCACTGCCCAGACCTTCCCGATTCCCGGCTAGCATCCATTGTGTAGAAGGAATTATTTCGAAATAAGGAAGAGCCGTGTCGCAATCACTCTCCGGACCATTTTCTGACACCTTTTGTTACGCGTGCTTGGGCTGCGGGAGAAAATGCCAACGTGCGCACCTGCGGGAAAGCGCCTTGGTGATGTTAGCAGAGAGCTGGAGGGGAGACAGCAGTACCACTGCCGAATGGACCTGTGCCATGGAGCATGATACCCACAGCCATGCGCACAGAGTCCCAGAATGAACTCTCTCCCTTCTCTCCCCGTTCTCTATATTTTTATTCGCTGTGGGGCTATACGCGCCGGCTCAGGTTTCCCTTTCGCGTGTTCAAGTGGAACTCGTGTTAAAGCAGGAGAACAAGGCAGGACACTTCAGCCGCATTCAGAGTCACTGAACCGACTCCGAAAGCTCAAGAAGTGAAACACCGACGGGAGCCGTGGGGGGAGATACGACCCCCTCCCCCCCCTCCGCCCCCTCCCGTCCCGGGAAAATCCCCCTCGCAGAGCCCGAAGCCGGACGCCGGGCCCGGGGCACTCCTGCCCGACCCCCGCAACCCCCGCGGCCCCCGGCACCAGCGGCTACACCCCCCGCAGCCTGGGCTGAGGGCTGGGGAAGGCAAACAGCAAAAAGAAACGAAGAATGGGAAATCAGGAAAAAAAATCAATCCGAAATACTAATAACAATAATAATAACCTCCTGAATATTTCCGAGAGCGATGCGTTAATAATAATAATAATAATAATAATAAAGGAAACAAAAAATAAAAAAAAATCTATGAACGCGTCCTCTGGGCTAGCCGCGGTGCGAGGCAGTGTCGGGACCTGCGCTGCTCTGGGGCTTTCCGGGCTGCGAGGGCTTCGCAAGCGGCGGCCGCCGGTGCCGGTGTTGGTTTTCAAAGCCCTCAGCCTCCATCCGTGCAGCCCCTTCCCGCTGCGGAAACTTTCGGTTTTCGCTACGCCGTGTCCTTCCTACCTCAGTCCTTCGCGCTGGGGTCGGCTCTGGAGCTGCGCTGCCCGAGAGGAGAGTTCAGCGAGGGAAAGGGGAAAAGAGAGGGAGAGGAGAGAGAGGGGAGAGAGATCCTCCGCGGTGCCGGATCAAAGTTAATGTCTTTCCCCGGTCCATCTTTGAGAGAGAAGTGGTAGTACCACCTGGATGCTCGGATATAAATCCCCTTGCAAATAATAAATGGATTAATAATAACAAGGTATGAAGTTCTTTTTATAGAAAAAAGGAGAGAATTGAAACTAAATGCGGCAGTTAGACAACCATTTTGATAAGAGGATAATTGAGGCGACACTGGTGTATAATTAGAGGATAATTTATGCTATATCCACTTTTATTCCACCTCCCAAAATAAACCCAGTCCATAATCATTACAGGCAAATTGTTCTGAATTTTATAGCAGCAATTTGAACAAAGTACTGCAGTTAATCATGGGAGATTTTTGTGTATTCCTGATTAGAAGTCTAATTGCCTCCTTCCAGAAAGTAAAAATAACTGTAAAACGACTCTATTTTTATCATTAACAATGTTGACAATAAAATAAAATCAACCGGAATTGTAATCTAAAGACAAATTTAGGGCGAAGGCGCTTTTCCTTGGGTCGTTTATATCCTAATCAAGCTTTGCCAAAACCGCTAACCGCACGTAGCCATTTGCATATATTTGAAAGCGATTACGGGAGCCGGCTGCTCGCAGGCGGAAAAAGAAATAATAATAATAATGCGGGGAAAAAAGGCGCAGGGAGTGCGCGCGCGGCCGGCGGCGGCGCGCAAGAGCGAAAATAGCGCGCAAATCGGGATTGAAGTGTGAGGAAAGGGGAAGGGGGGGAGTGAGGGCGCGCATCCCCTCGCCCCACACCTCATCCCGCCCCGCGCAGAGCGCGGAGCGCGCAACGCGCGCTCCTTATTCTGCGCGGGGCGGGGGGAGGCGGGGAGTTGCGCGCCCCCGCGGGCTGCGCGCGCGGTGGCGCGCCGGGGCGGTGACGTCAGGAGGCTGAGTGACCAATGGGGAAGCGCTGCCCTCCGGAGCCGAACCATTCGACTTGTGGCGTCCCTGCCCTTCACGCCGAAGGCGCGCCGGAGCCCAACTTTGGCAGAAGCCACCTTAAAACCTCCGCCCGGGACTCCGCCAGCCCCCAAAAACACCCGGCGGGGGGATGAGGAGCGGGGACAAAACGCGCCGGGAGTAGCCCTGCCCCCCCCCTCCCCCCCCCCCTCCGCACACAGCCCTCCCCTTCTCCTCCCCTCCCTCGGTTAACAAGGCCCCTCTCGCACTACGGGAGCCTTAAAAAAATAAACCCGCCGCCTCCAGCGGTGCCGCGGCGGTGGCCGGGCAGGGCGGCCGGGCGCGGGGGGCGAGCCGGAGAGCCTCGCTCTCTGCCTCCCCGCCGTCGATGATGACCATGACCACGATGGCTGACGGGTTGGACGCGCAGGACTCCTCCAAATCCGCCTTCATGGAGTTCGGGCAGCAGCAGCCGCCGCCGCAGCCGCCGCCGCCGCCCCACTCGCAGCAGAGCTCGCCGGCCACGGCCGGAGCGCACTACCCGCTGCACTGCCTGCACTCCGCCGCCGGCTCGCACCCGCACCACCAGCACCACCACCACAGCTCGCCCTACTCCGGCACCGGCGGCTCCTACAACCACCGCTCGCTCGCCGCCTACCCCTACGTGAGCCACTCGCAGCACAGCCCCTACCTGCAGTCCTACCACACCAGCGGCGCGCCCAGCCAGACGCGGCCGGACGACGCAGGTGAGCGGGGCCCGGCGCTCCGGCCTTCCCCCTCGCCTCTCCCCTTCCCCGTAACCCCCCCAACCCCTCCCCCCCCCACCCGAGGCCGGCAGTCCCGAAGCTGCGGGTCGCATCGCGCTGCGGGGCCGTCTCGTCGATGTCCGCCTAACGCTGTTTTTCGCAGGGAGCCGATGTTTGCGTGCTGCTTGCGGAGGGGCGAGGGGGGGGGGAGGAAAGCATTGTTGCAGGTCTCGGGCTGCTGCCTCCTGAGCGCCGGGCGATGAGCTGTGTGCGGCCGAGGGGCCCTGGCTCCCAAACCTTCCGCTTTCGTTTTTTGTTTTACTCATCATTTTTATTGTTAAATATTTTCCCACGGGGGGGGTCGCGCAGTGTTATGTGGCGGCCGCGACCCGGGGAGACGGCTCGGGGGGGGGATCTGCGGCCGAGCTCCCAGCTGCGGCGTTTCGCTTTGCAGATCAGCAGAAAACGACGGTGATCGAAAACGGCGAGATCAGATTCAATGGGAAAGGGAAAAAGATCCGGAAGCCCAGAACCATTTACTCCAGCCTTCAGCTGCAGGCGTTAAACCACCGCTTCCAGCAGACTCAGTACCTGGCGCTCCCGGAGCGAGCCGAGCTGGCGGCCTCCCTCGGCCTGACCCAGACGCAGGTAATTGCGGCGGCCCCGCACCGCCGCGCTCGGATCTGTGCGCGCCGCGCAGCGCTCCGCCGCCGGAGCAGCCGAGCGGGGCCCTTCCCTCGGCCCTTCCGCCGCCACAATAAAGTGCTGGAGTTGCCTCTCTGTTCGGATGGGAGCGATCGCGGCGCCAGCGCTGCCCGGCTGGAGGAGGAGAACAAAGCAGAGGCTCTGGGCCCGGTGCGGGGCTGAGAGCGGGGCCACGCAGCGACCTATAGGCAGAGGGGAAGCGGGAACACGTTAGGAGATACCTGTGAGCTCGATGGTTAATTGCGCCTGGATGGAGAACGCCAACGCGGTGCTCGCCGCCGGGCGAAATGTGCGGAGGTGATAAGAGATGCGGGGACCGGAGCGGCCGTGCGCGGAGCGGTGACGCTGGGCCGGGGCCGAGCGCGGGGCACGGCCGGGCCGGGCCCGCCTCGACCTCGGGGAGCGGGGCTGGAGGGCACCGAGCGGGGGCTCGGAGGGCAGGCCGGGCAGAGGGGTTTGGGCCGGGGAAGAGGTAGCGAGTGGGGTCCGTGCTTTGCCGTGACCAGTGGTAGCAGCTGCTTCCAGTTTGAAATAAGCCGCAAACATGAAGCACGGAGGCAGAGCCGGTGGCCGCAGCGATGGGTGCGGTGCGCTCTGCTTCCCTGGAGCAGGTGTAAGGGCCCGAGCTGACAGTGCAGATAGGCGTAGTCCTAACGGTGCATCTACCGAGTCCGCGAGGTCAGATTCACACTGGGAGCCGCCTTTGTTCGATTTTGATACATATAGTTCCATGTACACATTTTCCTTCCCTTCTGGTAATTTCTATAATGACTGTGAGTTCCGCGGCCCGACCAGGGTGCTGATCCCAGTCAGGGAGGTGGGACGGGGCCCAGAGCCGTTCCCACAGCCAGCAGTTCTCTGAGAAATGAGGATTTCCATTTCCTGATCAAGAACCGCGCCAATAAAGTCGCTGCCCGGCCCCGCTGTGCTCCCCCCCCCCCCCCACCCCCCCCCCAACGAGGACCCGCGCACGCTTCGGGATGCGCGATGCGCGGCACGGTGCCCTTTGTCCATTGGCTCCTCTCTCCTGGCACCAACCCAGGCGGATGCCCGCGGCTGACAACAGCCGCCAGGTGATGGAGTCACCCCAAAATTTGGAACGAAGCACCGGCAGAGCGCACCAACTCCCGCCCCATGCGTGCCGCACCCCGTCCCCGGGCCGTCCCGGCGCTGCCCCCGCACCCATTGCCCCCGCGCTCACGCCGCAGCCCCGCACAGCCCCGATTCCCGCAGCCCTAACGCTAGCTGCCTTTCGCTTGCAGGTGAAGATCTGGTTCCAGAACAAGCGCTCCAAGTTTAAGAAGCTGCTGAAGCAGGGCAGCAACCCCCACGAGAGCGACCCTCTGCCCGGCTCCGCCGCGCTGTCCCCGCGCTCCCCGGCGCTGCCGCCGGTCTGGGACGTTTCGGCGTCTGCCAAGGGGGTCAACATGCCCCCCAACAGCTACATGCCCGGCTATTCTCACTGGTACTCCTCTCCACACCAAGACACAATGCAGAGACCGCAGATGATGTGAACTGTCCGAGACAACCTACGGCCTGAGGACGCCCGGCGCGGCCCGGCCCGAACGGAGCGGCAGTGAGGGAGGGGTTCGCCTTTCGTTTGTTTCCCTTTTTCGAAGTAACCTCAGCGATCGCTCTCGGGCAGAACGAGCCACGTCCCACTGCGGCGCGGCGGAGACGCTTCTCTATGCTCACTCGGACCCCGGGGCACGGCCGCCTCTTTCTGTGCGGAGTGCGCGGACTTTTGGCTGACTTCGCCCTCGAGAAGGACCCGAACCGCAGCGGTGCCGTCCCTCTGTGTTCCGTGAGCTTTGGACACTGCGCGGTGAGAGACTGCTCCGAGCTCCCTCACTGTCATTCCCCGAATGCGGAAGGGGGTAAAAATTAAACAGGGGGAGAAAAGGAGGGGTAACGAAACGAAGAGGGAAAAAAAAAAACCCACAAAATAAAAAGAACTGGTTGCGAATGAAAATGTACCGCGAGCTCGGAGCACGGCCACGCAGCGCGGACTGCACGCGTAAGGGGAGCGGCTGCAGCCCGACGGGAACCGCACGGAGTGCCGCCAGAAGCCCCGCACCCTGCGAGCCCCTGCGGACCGACAGCCGGACGGACGGTCGGACTGACAGGCATACAGCCGGACTGACAGCCGGACTGACAGACAGCCGGACCCGCGGAGCAGCCCGGCACCCCGCTCCTGCTGCTGGACCTCCCTCCCGAGCGACCTTTCTGTATATATTGTTGAATTTTAGCTGTACATAATACTTTGTATGGTTTGGTCTCCTTTCATATCTAGAGTAAAAGCCACCAAGCGCCCGCCCGCCTCGCGTCTCTCTGCCCCGCAGCCCGGCCCCTGCCCCGCGTCGGGGAGGGGGAACCTCCGGGAGCCCCGCACAGCCGAGCCCGGGTGCAGCGCCTCGTCCAGTCCCGGGGCCGCCCCTCCGCCGTTTCCCGCGCGGGGAACCGTGCCGCCCCCGGCCCGGAGCCCCCCCGACGGCAGCGCCCACCCCGCGACTGGCAGAGCCCCGCAACCCCCGGCCCCGCAACGCCGGGACACCCGCTGCGAGAAGCGGCGGCCGCGGGGCCGACAGAGCCCACGGAGCGCTCCGTCTAATGACAGCTACACACAGGCGTGCAAAGGACACTCACTGTAATTAGACACAAAGCAAAGACTACTTACCCAGAGACCCCGTTTGGGGGGTGATGTGTTTTTTTTTTTTAGGTTTGGTGTGGGTTTTTTTGGTTATTTTTTGGTTATTTTTTGGGGTTTTTTTTTGGATCGACATCCCCTCTCCGTCAGTCTTCGGAGTGCTTTAGAGCCGCTCGGTCCTGTCATTTCCTACCATTCGCATTGTTACAGTAGGAAAAAGGTTTTCTTTTCTTTTTTTCCCCTTCCCACTGTGAAACTTTGGGTTCAGAGCTCCCCAGGATCAGCCCCGAACAAAGCCTCCAGCTGCAGCGCCATCCAATTTGAGGCAGACATTGGGGACAATTTAAGGTTTTTATCCACAAGAAGGTTTTTTTCCATTCTCTTAAATGCAGCCATAATTAGAGTAATTTTTCATGTAGCCCGCTGATTACAGCGTTTTTACCGTCAAAGATAATTACCTGTAATTTTCTTCCACTTTTAATACTAAAAAGCCATCTTTATTTAGATTCGGGAACAGGAAAGGCGAAACAAAAGAGGAAAATTATTCTGTTATTCATACACAAATTGCAGAGACGTAGGGCCTAAAATTGAAAATTAACCCAAATTATAATGCTGAAAAGAATGGAAGAGGCTTCAGCGGTACAGCTGCGAGCGGGGCTCCCCGCATTATTCAAATGACACCGGCGGCGGCCCCGAGTGCGGGCCGAGGGGGGAGCGCGGCTCGGGGCGCCGTGCGCGGCCTTTGCGCCGGGTGCGCTGAGCCGAGCCGGGCCGGGCCGGGCCGAACCGGGATGGGCCGGGCCGGGTTGGGCTGAGTTGGTTTTAACCCTTCCGTCGCCGCCCCGAGCGGACGCTGCGGGCTGCGGGGAAGCCGCCCGTCCCCCCCTCCCCCCCGCACCCCCACAACCTCCCACGAGGGCGGGATTTGGGGAAAGCCAGACGGCGAACTAGCAAAGAAGTAACAAAAAAAGTGCCCGGCGAGCGTAACACGGTGGGAAAAGCGGCACGGCAAGGCCGCTCCGCCGGCGGGGTGGGCAGCGAGTGACAGCGGGGGCAGAGCCGCGTCCCACCCGCGCGGCCGCCGACTCTCATGAAACAGCGGCATCTATGGACCGAGCGGCAGCACGCCCGCCCGCCCGCCCGCATCCCGGCCCCCGCTCGGCCGCCGCCCGCCGCAGGCGCTGCGCGGTGCCCCGCCGCCACCGCCGCCCTCCCGCCCGGCCCCGCCGCCCCGCGGATGTGCGCCCGGTTCCCTCCGCGCACGGCTGCGGAGAGCGGAGGCGCGGCGCCGAGGAACGGCGCGGGGAGCGGCGGCGGAGCCCCGGGGGGAGGCGGGGAGGAGGCGCGGAGGGACCCCCGAGCGCGGAGCCCCACACTTACCGTGCCCGGTGGGTCCGGCAAGGCGCGGGGCTGCGCGCGTACACCGAGCCCGAGCGGTGCGGGGTATTTTTCTGCTGCTCAGGGCAGAAGCGCTTTCTCTATATTCGTGGTTGAGTGAGCACATCCAGGTGTGAAATTGTTTGCACACCCCGGCACCTCTTATATTGCCAGCAAAATTAGCTGTTATTACTGTCACTGTTTAGTGATGGTTAGCTTGATAAAAAAAACGGCTGTAATCAAGACCTGGCGCATCTTTGCAAATTACAGATAATTGTAAACGTCCAGATTATGATAATAGCATCCTAATCCAGCCCGCGATGTAATTATTACGGAGTGTTACATCTGAAACTGTCCAGTAGGGCTCATTCAGCCATTATTCAGACCCTATTTTTGCACTGCAAATGGGTTGCTGAGTTGAAAATGTACGATTGTAATTTCGCGGGGCACTCAATGAGTAATGGTATAGGGAGAGAGAAACACAAAAGTGAAATGCGAACGGGAGCGATCAAATCAAACTCCGAAGGACAAAAGAGTGTTTGATTCCGAGGGAAGGAGAGGAGCGGGAATTAAGAAAGGAGCGAATCAGAGCTGCGCGGCGGTGCGGGGCCCGGGGGGAGCGGCGCGGGGCGCTGACGGGCGCCGGGGGGCGATGCGCGGGGCGGTGCGGCGGGTCCCGGCCCAGCACTGCGGCTCTGCCCGCCGCCCGCGGCCGGCTACGGGTACCGCGCATCCTCTGCCGAGGTGCGGAGCGGCCTTCCGCGCTGCCCCGCACCCCTGCAGCAGCAGCAGGCAGACGTCCTTAGGGAAATCAGCGCGCAACGTGCTAATTGTCATTAATTAAGCCCAAAGAGCCCGGCTAACAGGGCTACCTGAGGCTCGCGGGGTTCGAAGCATCGGAGTGGTTCCCTTTCGCCTCCCGATGCTCTTTTGAGAACCCCGGGGACTGTGGGCGCAGGGCCGTTCTGTGGTTGGAGGTTCCAGTGGGGACCGGGGAGCTGCGGCTTTTGCAGCAGGGGGCTTTCCTTCGTGCGGGGATGGATGGGAGCGGTGCGAAGGAAAGGGGAGGTGTGGTCCACGGGCAGCGCGAGCTCTGCAAAGGCGCCGTGTGGTGCGCACCGAGGAGAGAGCAGAGATTTCCCAGAGCGGAGGGTGGCTCCGCTGCCTGACCGGGGTCGGGAAGGGGATGCAGAGCCCGGGAGTTCAGGCAGCCCTCCACCAGGAAGATCGACGGCAGCGGGCGGGTGGCTGAGGGCCCGCACCTGGGAGGGAAAGTACGAGGCCGGGGGCTGGGAAAGGAGCGCGGCCCCGTGGGCACGCAGACACCGGGGGGGTGGGGGGGAAGGGGCTCGGCCCCCGCCGCCGTGTGAGCGGGCATTGCGAGGAACAAAGGGCAACGCCGAGGATGGAACACGGGCTCTCCCCCCTCCTCCCCCCCCCCCCCCCCCAAAAAAAAAAGAAAAGAAAAAAAAAGCGGAGTGGAAAGGCGGCTCCGTATGAGCTCTACGGTTCTATTTCCACCTCCCCCGCCCGACCCCTCGGGCAGGTCACTGCACCGCTGCGGGCGGCCGCTCCGAGCTCTGGGAATAAGAAGGGGGGTTCCCCTCCGCCCCGACTTTCCCGAAGCAACACATCTCCGTCCTACAGCCACCCCCACAGCCACCTCGGTCTATCAATCCGCGTGGCACAAATCACGGGAATCTGTAATCGTTGCCACATGCGCGGTGCCCCCGGGGCCGGCACGGAGAGGGGATGGAGGAGGGATGCAGCGGGCACGGAGTGGGCATGGATGGGGAGAGAGGGCGAGAAGTGCCCGCGGAGCAGCCCTGCGGGTGGGGGGGACACGGGGTTGGGCGAAGGAGACCGTTCCGTGCCTAGGGGGGCAGAGGTGGCTGGGATCCATTGGGGAGGCTTTTCCCTGGTGCCCATGGCTCTGTGTGTGTGTGTGTGTGTGTGTGTCTGACTGTGTGTGTGTGTCTGTGTGTGTCTGTGTCAGGCCCTGCGGCTCAGCCCTGGAGCCGCTCGGCACCCACAGGAATGCGGCTCCTCTCGGCTCCCCGAGCTGCCCCGGCTTCTCATGGAAGTGGCAGCCAGGAAAAGAGAAGGGCGGGGAAGAGAGAAGAGAGAGGGAAAAAAAAAAAAAAGAAAGAAAGAAAGAAAGAAGGAAGGAAAAAAAGAAAAAAGAAAAAAAATAATAAAGCAACAACAACAAAAAAACCAGCCCTCCCGAGCCAGCAATCCGTCGTGCCCAAAGAGAGCGTTAGACAAAGGACACTTCATCCCATCCCGTCCCATCCCCTTCCCGGGCTCTCTCCGGCCGCCGCCGGGCCTCGGGACAGGCGGCGGGCACAGGGCTCGAGGCACAGAGCGCAGAGCACAGGGCACAGCAGCGTTCCCGCCGGCACTGGGCTGCGCACCTCGCGGGCGGCGGGGCAGCGGCCTGCCGCGGTGCGATTCCCACCCGGGGCCTCCGCCCGGGGCGCAGTGCCGGCGCTCCCCGCTCTGCCGCCGCCCCCGGGCTCCCGGTAGGGGGGGAAGGAGCGAGCGCGGACGGGCGGGCAGGAAGGGACCGACCCGGGGCTGCCACCTCGGGGGCCGGGGGGAGAAAGCTCGGGGAAAGGAGAAGCCCTGGCTGCAGGTTCCAAACAGAATAGTAATAATAAAAAGAATACTGCTTGACTAACGCTAAACGAGAAGGCGAAGAAAATGAAAAAGTCGGGATTTGTTTTTTCTTCATTTAATTTGATTTTTTGAAGGAGATGGAATTTGGCCGAAGAGACAAAGCCGAGCCGCTCCGCAGTCGCTGCCTAAATCCTTAAAGCCCGGACCGCCCGCAGAGCCCCGAGTCCGCCTGCCCCGCCGCACCGCTCCCGGCTCGCAGCCCCCGGCCCTGCAGCGCAGCAGCCCCCCAGCTGCGTGCCACGGACCGGGCACGGCACCGCGGGGATCCTCCCTCGGCTCCTCCGCTCCGGGCGTCAGGAGGTCGCCGCGCATCCCGGCGATCCTCCGTCTTTCCGCCGCCGCCGTCCCACCCCGCAGGGCCCGGGGACGTCCCGCACCGCGCGCACAGATACAGCGGTAGCCGTGAGAATCCCTGCGATGGACGAACCCGCAGGAACGCGGGGAAGGGGACCCTCGTTTTGCCCTTCTCTCCCCTCCGGTCCCCCAAAGCCCCTCTCCGTCCGCATCTGGGCTTTTTTTTTTGTTGTTTTTTTTTCTTTTCTATTTTTTTTTTTTTTCCCCAGAAGGGGTAATTTGGGAACGCTTCTCGTGGTCGAAATAATTTTATTTTATTCAGAATATACAGTTTAATTCCTCTATCTACAATTATTTACAAGGGTTAAAATAACATTGCAAAAAAAAGTCTCTGGAAAAGTTGAGGTCATAGATTTCAAGGCACCATTGACAGTGTCCACAGCTGAGCCGAAAAATGTCCGCACGGTATAAAAAAGGGTTCCTTTGAAATGCAATAAGTTACATGCACAAGCTTTACACATTTTAACCTTTTTTTTTTTTTTTTTTCTCGCTGTTGTTGTCTTTTGTTTGTTTCGTTTCCCTTTCAAAATCCCCCGCACGCATTCCTTTCGTTATTATTCCTTAACAGTAAAACACGGGAGTCCGGGGAGAGGAATACAAAAGAAGCTGAAGGGTTCGGCCCTCAGTAGATCGTCCCGGAGGGCAGCGCCAAGGGATGCTGTAGGGAGCCGTGGGGCTGCAGGTGGGAGCCGAGGGGGCTGGCGGCGGGATACCAGGCCGAGGGGCTCTCCAGGTAGCTGCCGGGGGACGGGTTGGCGGCGGGCGGGTGCCCGTGCCCGTGGTGGCCGAGGGAACGCGACGAGCCCTGAGGTTCCCACACCGCCGGCGACTGCGGGGAGTTGCAGGCCATGGGGTCGCTGGAGCTGGGGCTGTGCTCCGGGGGCATCTCCCCGTTCTTCATGATCTTCTTGATCTTGGACCTTTTGTTCTGGAACCAGATTTTCACCTGCGAGAGGGGGAGAGCGGAGGGAAACCCACACGGTCAGGGCTGGGCGCGGGACGCGGGGATCACTGCGGGACCCCCCACATCCCCCTCCCCGCCCCGCCCCGCAGCGCCCCGAGCCGCGTACCTGCGTCTGCGTGAGTCCCAGCGAGGCGGCCAGCTCGGCCCGCTCTGGCAGGGCGAGGTACTGGGTCTTCTGGAACCTCCTCTGCAACGCCGCCAGCTGAAAGCTGGAATAAATAGTCCGTGGTTTGCGCACTTTCTTTGGCTTGCCGTTCACCATCCTCACCTCGGGCTCCGCCACCTCCTTCTCTGCACGGGCGCAAGGGCGGGAGAGAGACACACGCAGACGTTAAGGCGCGGGCCGGGCGGCGGCGCCGTCCCGACGGGCCCCCGCGGCTCCCCCCGGGCCGCCCGCGCCGAGGGGCCGCTCCCTCCCTGCCCGCAGGGCTCCCCGCGGGGAGGGCGCTGCGGGAGCCCCACGCGCGGCCCCAGCTCCCCGTGTTCAGTCGGGAGGGGAAGGGAAGGGCCCGGCCCGACAGCCCTCGCTCCTCCGCACCGCTCCGGTACCGCACCGCGTCCCGAGCTCCGCCGCGGCCGCTCTCGTCCCGAACCAAGCGCCGGGCGCTCGGCGTGCTCTCGTTATTTCCTTACTTCTTTATCCCCACCTATCCTCCTTTGTATTTTTTAATGTATCTTTTCTTACAAAGAAGCAACGCGGAGCTCTAAAATCGCGGCGCTCTCTGGCACAACCCCCCGGCCCCGCTCCGCTCCCCCTCCCCTCCCCTCGAGAAGACGGCAGCTCTCCTCGGCTCCACGGCGCACCACGAGCCGGCCGTGCTCCCGTCCCCCGGGGGGGGGGGGGGGGGGGGAAGGCAGCAGCGGGGCCCGGGTGAGGCTGACCGACGGCCGCCTCTCTCGGGAGCCCTTTCCGACGGGGTCTGCGCTGGGAAAAGCGGACCCGGCGTTCCACTTTTAAAAAACTTTCCTTCTTTCTTTTATAATTTTCAAAGGTTTCTTTAATGTTTTTGTTCGTTGATTATTTTCTATCGCTTATTTATTATTCTTTTTCTTTTCTTCCTCGCGGCCGCGGAAGCCCCGTCCCCGCGTCCCTCACCCCGCTCTCACCTGGCTGCCCCGCGGAGCTTTGCCCGCGGCCGTAGGCGCCTCCGTACTGGTGGTAGGGGCTGCCGTAGCCGTAGTCCGCGTAGGCTTTGGCGGGGTAGGTGCCGGCGGAGCCGTTCATGCCGTACTGATACTGGTAGGGGTTGAGAGCTTTGCCGTAGGAAGCCGAGGTAGGCGAGCAGTAGCCGTGCGGGGCCGCCCCCGTCGGGCTGTAGTAATCGGAATCCGTAGCCGAGGACTCCGGTAAAGTGGGAGATTCCTGGGACGGGTGGTGCATGGCTGCGGCGCTCTGGAAAGGCGGCTGGAAGTCGGAGGACCTGATGTTGGGGACCCTTCTGTCAAACACTGCTGTCATAGCGCGGATCGCCGGGCTCAGGCGGACATGGCCGGGGGAGGCGGCTCGGCGCGGCGGCTGCGGCAGACTGCTGGCTGGGGCGCAGCATAGGCTTGGTTAAATCCTTAATTGCGCTCTTACGCACAGCAGGGTGGATCGGGTTCCATTGGCCAGAGCAATCGGGAGCAGCGACACCCTAACTCGTCCAACTAGTTTAGCACAACAAAGCTTTGGCTTTAAAAAAAAAAAAAAAAGAAAAAAAAAAAGAAAGAAAAAAAAAAAAGGTGGTGGGGGGGGAAGTCCCATTCAAGCTCTTTTCAAGTGAATACCGACAGCAACGTCCTAACCGTACGGCGGTGACCGAACGGCTTCGAGATGGGGAACGACCCACGGAACCCCCCGGCCCCCCACGAATCCCCCGATCCCCTCGCAGCGCTATGCTCGGGGGCCTGGGGGGATCCCGTGGGGCTCCACGAGCGTTTTCGTGTTCATGAAAGTTCCCAATTCGCATTGAAACACACGAAGAGGAGAGAGCGAGGTGGGGGGGAGGGGGGGCAAGCCGAGCGCTGTCATAAATTCCAGGGCAATGCACTCCGACACGTCCGGGCAGGACGGTGCCGTCTGAATGCGGGGAGGAGAGGAGCTGGGATTTGGGATTTGGGGACTGGAACAGCAGCACCAAAACTTTGCTCTTGTTCTATTCTGAGTCAAAGCAGAGAGAAAATTGTTCGATATTCAAGTAAAAAGGGAAACATTCTCCAGATACAACCCCCCCACCCCCCAAATTATTTTTTAAGGCATCCCCAGCCGCTGCAGTCCCATCCGAGACCACACAGCCCCCCGTACTTGCGGGCTTTCAGCCCCCCACGCCTCCCGGCCCGAACCCGATTTTCCTGACTTTCCGCTGTTTTTTTCCCCAGCGGTTTTTATTTAACACATCCGGTGGGGAGAGCGCGTTTTCAGAAACAGCCGGCCCCTGCTTTCCTCCCCACAATGCTCGCTTTGTTCCCAGCACACGCTCCCCGCGCCCCGCCGGGGCCCCGCGCCCGCTGCGCCATTTCGGGCCGAGCCGGGCCGGGCCGGGCCGGGCCGGGGGGGGCCCCGCGCTCACCCGCTCTCAGTCCCGGAGCGCAGCGCGGAGCGGCCCGTGCCCGTGACAATAGCGCCACGCTGCGGCCGCGCCGGGGAGCAGCGCCGAGCTACCTGCGGCCCCCCCGCCCCGCCGCCGCCGCCCGCCCCCTCCGGGCCCAGACTGAGCGGCGGCGGCGGGCGCGGAGCCGGGCGGCCCCGCCAGCGCTGTCCCCGCAGGGCACGGAGAGCGGAGCGCGGGAGCCGCCGCCGGACAACGCGGCGATTGTTCCCGCCCGCGCCGGGGAGATGCCGCGGAGGCGGCGCGGGGGAAGGCCGGGAGCGGGGCGCCGATCCCCGGCCCCGGAGTGGAGGGCTCGGAGCCCACCGCGGGACGGGGCCGGGCTGCGGGCGCTGTCCCCCGGCACCGCCCTTCCCGTGGCGGCGTGGGAGCGCCCCGCGGCGCGGTGCCCCCTGCCCGGGAACCCGAGGGGTTCTCGGAACGTTTCCGTCCCCGCGCCCCTCGGGGCTTTGTTTGCAGCCAGCGAGCGAAATATTTCAGATGAAGCCTCTCAGACTTTTGGATGCAATCTTTCAATTGTTCAGAGAAAAATCTTTTACTTTCTGGAGAAAATATTCTAGCTTGGGCACAAAGTTTTTGCTGGAAACTGTATTTCCATGGAAATTGCTGGCAAAGAATGAAAGGAATCCCCCCCCCCCCCTCCCCCTTACAAAAAAAAAGAAGAAAAAACAAACAAAAAAAAAAATAAAAGGAAAAAAATCCCCTCCACAGTGGAAACGTGGATTAACTCATGTTTTACAGCAGCAGAACATGGAGATTTCCCAAGAACTTGGACAACGGAGGGCTTCCTTCCAGCGCACCGCCCCAGGCTTTGTGCTCCGTACCCAGGGGCAGTTCCAAAGCAAGGGGCAAAGGGGCTGAAGGTCCTCATGCCTTGCCTGAGGGGAAACAAATGCGGTCTGCTTCAAAGCAAAAATCTCGTGGTGTTCAGTGCGAGGAAGGGGCAGACGCACGCAGTGAAGAGGGGCAGTGAGTGCCCGAGAGAGTGTCACACGACCGTGGTGAAAGGAGAGAATGCAGGAAAGGATTTGAGAAAAAAAATAAAAGAGAACTGGGAGAAGGGAGCACAAATAAACCTGGCAGAAAACCCAGGTAGAGCGCGGGACTTTCTGTCGGGGTTTCAGAAGCATTGCAGGGTCAGGAGGGAAGGGGCACTCAGGTACTCGTGGTCCTTTGAGGATGAGATCAGTTGGGTTCCCGTGTTCCCCTCCCCTGCCCTGAAGGCAGCTCACTTTCTGCCACTTGGGCATGGCTGCTGCTGGGTGTACATGGTCTGGGCTCGCTGGGCTCAGCCTGCCCTGAACCTTATGCTGCACAGAAAAACCATGGCCTAGGAATCCCTAGTTCCAACAGAACTGGAATTTGCCCTTTAACAAACTCTGTGAAGGTTGTGTTTGTGACTGGCCCAAGAGCTGACACGACGAACTTGTGCTCCCACCTGCTTCCCCTGAAGCTGCCACTGTTGAATGGCAGTTCAGCTTGGCACATACAGGCCCCTTTTTATAGGAAAGCAGACATTGTCTGGGCTGGGCAGCAAGGCGAGGCCCCTTCCCATCTCCAGCCCTTATCTCACACCGTGGGGTAAGACCACTGACCTCCCTGAGGCCGTGGAGGCCAGCAGAGAAGCTCCCAAGATGATGCTGGCACTGGTTGCCTTTCCAGATCTGCTGAGGGGATGCTGGGGCTGCCCAGCCTAGGCCCAGCATGGCCATGAAGAGTGAGAGGATGAGCAGAGGGGGACTGAGGTGCTGCCTGCAGCTCCGAGGCCTGCAGGAGGAAGCACTCCAGGAAATCCGGCATCCTGCGGGGCCGGACAGCTGGGCTGGGTGACTGCAATGATCTTTTCAGGCCTGAAAATTTATTGCGGTGGCTTTCAGCTCCGGGCAGCCGCAGGCAGTTACCCCTCGAGGAGGAGGAGGGCTGATTCATCTCGCTCTGCTTATTCTCGCCGCCTGTCACTTCTCCTTCAGCCATAACTCACTCCTCAGCCTCAGACAGGAGCAGGGCTATTGCTCTGTAGGACTTCAGATGGTTAGATAAATCCCTTTGCATCCCGGTGCCATAGGAATGCTTTCCCAGGTCACTGACATGCCCGTTAAAAGATGACTGATCAAAGCACCCGAGCTTCCCAGGGCTGCCATCCCCTTCTCTCTGCTGTCGCTGGAGCCGAGCAGAGCATGTTTGCTGACAGAGGGCATTTGAAAAGCCCACAGCTCATGGATCTTCTCTTGAAACCTTGGGAGTGAAGCTTACCGTTGTCAATTTTGTTCTTTTCATAAGTCTCTATTAACTTGTTATCCTGCAGAGGTCAACCAAACTTTTATAGTTTAGACCTGGACGGACCTGGGGATGATGGCAGTGTTTGGCAAAGCTCTCAGGACGTTTAGTGCTAGATTCAAAGGCAATCAGCACAAGTCAGGCAGCATTAAAGCATACAAATCGATGCAGTGATAAAACACAGCAGTGAGGCTGCTCAGGAGGCGAGTGTGACAAGTGGCATTCAACAAGGAGCCAGGACACCTTGCAGGTTAAAGATCAAAACAGCAAAATCACACCTATTTTCGTGCTTCTCCTACTCAGTCTTTGTTTTGTTTTGTTTTGTTTTGAATAAGTGAATACATACAAGACTTTCCCTGTGACTGAAGTTTCAGAGCTATATTATTTCATTTCATCTCCTTCCGTGACTTATCCATCCCTCACTGAAATGTGTGCTGCCATAATCTGAATGCTGGCTCCTCAGGCAGCACAGGGAGCCTTCCCTTCTGCCTGCAGCTGGGAGCAGCCCTGCAGGGACAGTGCCTGTCAGCACGGTGCTCAGCGCTGTACTCGTGCTGCCTGCTCCGGGGGCTCAGGGAGGGCACTGCCATAGCCATAAGCACAGCGGAAAAGACTTTCCTTTCTCTGTTCTCCCTGCCTGAATTACATCTTTGTCCCTGTGAGAGGCCCTGCTGGAAGAAACATCAGGATGCTCTGCTTTAACACTCGTTTTACATTCTTGTGAAGATGTTCATTTATTGGAAAAATGGAGGTTATTTTCTTCTTCAGCTCAGATTTCTTCATCACGATGCTCTCTAGCTGGCGGCTGAAAAATAGCTCTCAGGGCTGTGTCATTTGTGCTTCTGTGAGCCTGCTAGTTCTTTTATTATTAGGAAAATGCCTTGGCATGGGACAGAGAAATAAGGTGTTTTTCTTAAGAATCACTCCCTATTTTAAGGCAGGCAAGTACTGTGCGGTAAAATACCACCTGGATGAACACCTACAGCAGGATTTTCATCAAAGACCTTTAGCTGAAAATGCATTTGGACAAGGAAGGAATAGGACACATTTTATCATCTTTTTCTTTCTTCTTACTAAAAGGGTAAATCAACCTTTGGAAAAAACAAAGGGTTATGGTGGCTTCCTCTTGACACGTACTTTCTCATGGAGATGGACTGCTCTTTCCAGGTCAGGTCTCTGGAGCAAGCACATAGCGGAGGAACAACACAGAAATTAGTAAATAAGGTTGTACAGCTTATTTAGAGCAAATGACTACTGCGCTCCTTTCTGGCCTTCCCATCTGTATAGTTTTTTATAATGTTTTCACCAGTTTTATTTAAAAATGCACTTTTTTGTTTCTCGTGTGCTGCCACAAGAAGCACTCATGGTTAATGTGACATCGCTCTGATCGCAGACTCCCTCAGTCACAGTGGGCATGTGATGATGCCCGTCTTAGGTTTTGGTACTTGCCATCTCCTGAATGGCTGTTGGTGAACCCTTGGGCTCTTCACAAGAAGGCATAAAGAAGGGGGTGAACCTGCCTGGTGGTGACAGTTACCTGTCATGACCCACAGGGCTCCTCCAGGTTCCATGAAAGCCAACAGAAGAACTGCTGGCTTCAGCAGGCTGTCTCTCCCAGGCTGTCCTGGGCTTTGCCGCAGTGTTACACAAGGGACGGCAGTTCCCCTTTCTGACTTTGGAAGAGCAGTTAGATAACATGCAGCAGTTACGAAGGGAGGCAGTCGTCTTACAACAATTCTGGGCAACACAACGAGGGTTCTGGGCCGAGTGAAAGGAGGGCACAGCGTGATCCAAGGGTGTGCTGCTGCCAGCGTGAGGCTTCCCAGCTGCATTCAGCAGAACTTCAGGAGCCCTTTGTGTTCTCACAAATATTGGTACGAAAGCCAGACATCTCTAAGACCAAAGTGGCCAGGCTGCTGTTAGCGTTACCTTCCGTGGGGTTTCAGGGGAGAGAGCTGTAGGGTTTTGTGGGCAGAGTTTGCACTGAGGATCTCTTCTGAAGCCTGGTGCTCCTTTTGGTGTGCTATTGGTGGGTGGAGAGTGGTTTCGAAGGGAGCAGAGCTCCTCGTTGGGTGCTCAGCATTTCATCTTTTCCCACTAGGGACTTCTGGAAGTCAAAATAAAAGTGACAATCACAGACTTTGCTCATTTCGTGTTTATAATCATAGAATCATAGAATGATAGAATGGTTTGAGTTGGAGGGGACCATTAAGATCATCTTGTTCCAACCTCCCAATAGACCAGGTTGCTCAAAGCCCCAACCAGCCTGGCCTTGAATGCTCCCAGGGAAGGGGCATCACAGCCTTGCTGGGCATCCTGTTCCGGTGTCTCACCCTCACAGTAAAGAATTTCTTCCTAATATCTAGTCTAAATGATTACATTATAGTGCTGTTTACTCATCCAATATAAGCCCGTTGCTCTCAGCAAATACACTGTGTGTGCTCCGAAATTATTCTTTGCAAAGCAGAATTTACACGCCACAGAAGAAAACACTTCAGCCTCATTTGAATAGGAAATAAAAGGGATTGCATTACTCTATTTCTTTGTAAGCTGAAAAAAATAAATAAAAGGCATTGTCCTCTTTCAGAGTTCAGATTTCATTTTCTTCAAATGAAGCCGTGGTGGTTAGATTTACAAAACCTCTATTCTTTTTTTTTTTTTTTCACAGATCTGCAAATTTCCTATCTTTAAAGAGTTTGCACAGAGTCAGAGAGAAAACAATAGGAACAAAAATCTACAAGCCAGAAGCTCCAAGCTGGCATGAAAGCGGCAGGAACAGGACTCGAGCACTCCTTAATGCCAGCGCAACCGCCGATTTATTTCTAAATTCCCTTTTCTCTGAAATTCTGTGCTTTGTTTATCATGGCAAAACAGAGCGCAAGGCAGAAAACGCACTTCTGAAGATTTTCTTGGACTCTTTAAAGCTACATCAGAAGACACATAAACTATAATAGAAAACATACACGGAATTATTATTGTGTTTTACATTTTGGCATTTTTGCAAACTTCCATAATTATGTCATTTTGGTACATTAAAACAAACAGCAAGGAAATAGAAAATACTTCTTCCACAGCTGTGTTTACTACCTTAAATGTGTTTTTTTTTCTCAACTAGGCAACCAGTCTGAGATAAGAGGTTTCCCTGCTGTGTAACACAGCATAATCAGGAGCACGCACAGTACCCACCTGGAGTATTCCAACTACAAGAGCAGTGGAAAATTAAAGCAAGAGAATGGAATAGTCAATAGCTTTTTCCAGTGAGACACATTTGACATAGTAATAGACTTACTTTTAAAATATATGAATGTGCAGAAGACCTCTGAGCGTTCATTTAAGTGAAAATCTTGTTTATAGAAGGAAAACAAGAGTATTCAACCTTCCCTAAACAAATCCAGGTTTTAATTGAAAGGCTTTAAAATGCGTTTAGCCATAATGCGAAGCATTATTTTGCACTTTCTTTACTGCTTTTGGGAGCAAATTTCACACAAATGAAAGCTTAATAATTTATTCCAGTCAAATGAATGGATTTTGTCAGAGCTGCAAATATCTGAGAGATGTTATCCAGTCAAAATCCACACCAACTTCAAAGATTTCTTGAGGAGGTTTAATCTGCTTGAATGTCTTCTTAGAAATGAATTCAAGTTTTTTTCCCGGCACCATTTTTACAGCGGAGTCAGGTTAAAAAATCACTGTAGAAAAATCTCTTTCACTTGAAATTATTGATGCGGCTTTCAATTTTCAGCCATTGGTGATAAGGAGTCACTACTTTTAAAGCAGTTTGGGCAGCCTGGGTAGGGTTTTGTTGCAATGTAAAGTCTAATGGATCTTTAAAAAACTTCTTTTGCTCGATCACTCAGTATTTGTTCAGAGCGTTGCAGAAATTAGCAACAGTGATGGTTTGTTTTAGATCATATAAAACATACATTTTTCTTGACTTGAGATTAGATGTCGTACTTCAGCTTTGACTTTTCTTTAAGGTCTTCGGTTCTATGTAAAGGAAACGTAAAACACTTTACAATTGCAGAAAGAAAATGCGTTTTGAAATGTCAGTGTGGAATTTTTAGACTTCCATAGTGTTTTGTCTCATGAACAGTTAAAGAAAAATCCTCTCCAGTGAAGTCATGGAATATCTTACAGTAACCAAGTTTATAGGCTTTGTTAAAAGACAACTTTGTATGAAAATAACTCGTCTGAACCCACTTTGTTATTCAAACTTGGCACCGGAGAAGGGAGTGTGAGACCCTCAAGCAGATAGGAGGTTTCAGAAATTCTTCCAGTCAACTGCAACGTTAAGCAATGAGAAGGTTGTACCCTCAAGCATCAATGTAGGCTGTCACAGCTCAGTAAGTTTCATTAACACGGAGTGCAGCCCACCTAATTTTGCCACCCAAAAGTCAGGTCCCAGCTCTGAGCGCAGACCCTCTGCTCCCATGACTGCGGTGGAGAAATATGGATGTGTTGAGGGGAATCATAGTATCATAGAATTACCAAGGCTGGAAAAGACCTCCAAGATCATCCAGTCTAACCGTCCACCTGTCACCAATAGTTCCCACTCAACCATGTCCCTCAGTACAACATCTAAACATTTCTTGAACACCTCCAGGTTCGGTGACTCCACCTCCACCCTGGGCAGCTCGTTCCAGTGCCTGACCTCTTGGAGAAACTTTTCCAAACATCCAACCTGAATCTCCCCTGGCAATACTTGAGGCCATTCCTTCTGGTCCTATCATTAGTTACATGGGAGAGGAGATCAACCTGCATCTCGCCACAACCTCCTTTCAGGCAGCTGTAGAAAGCTCTAAGGTCTCATTCTCTAGACTAAACATAGTCAAGTCCTCCTAAGGAGGACTTGTGCTTTCCTGGGAGAGGCATCATGAGGCAGCTACATCACTGCTGACACCAAGAACTTTGTCAACTGTTTAGGATGCCCGTGGATGCTGGTGTAAACACAGTCCAAATGCTAACACTATTGCTGCATTCCTGCCAACTATTTAATTTGGATGTGACCAGTTGCAAAATACAGATCCCTTCTCAAAGGGCGTTGGAGCTCTTTGGGACTCGACACCACCATGAAGTAGAACAACTAGACAGGGGGATGGACCTTAACTCTTCATCTGGGAGAGTGTGACAGCACTGTGGTGTGTATTTCCTCAGGGAAGATCACCAAATGAGGGATTTTCTTCTTCCTTCTCTCAAAGGAGCAATGCCTGTTTATTTAAGTGAACTTTGAAACAATCCTTCCTATTCCATTTTGGAAGAAATGTGGAGTTGTAACTACTTAAAAACCACTTTCTACCACCCAAAGCACCGTTCTACTCACAGAGGTATTTATAGAGGAAATTAACACAACTTCTTGATAAATCTGTTGGATTAAAAAGTGACGTGGCTGGCAAACGCAGGTTCCCTTTTAAGCTGTTTGAGCATTTCTGTCATAACAAATATTGTCCCCAAATGGTGGCACCCTTTCCTCTAGCAAATTTTTGAGCGATGCTGGAACACACTCTGCTATGATTCCCTTTCATTTCTGACATCGTTATGTCATTTTGTGGATTTGTGCTGACAGCATTTCATTTCGACATCATTATAGCATCTCAGCTGACTTTCCACACTGAGCACACCAAGAGAGTTTTGTGATGAGACTATACTAAGAACAGGTAGAATAAATAGGTTATTAACACTATTGAAAAAAAATCACCCAGCTGAAAATAATTGCTATATGTGAACACAAGTGGGTTTCCTGTTTAATTTTTTGCAAAGTTTTATTTTTTTCTTCTTCTTTTATTTTTTTTTTAATAGCCAAAAGATTGAGGATAGTTAAAGCTAGCCATGAGCTGGGGAGTGCAGAGCATGCCGTGACAGAGGGAAATAATGTGGGGAAAAACAAGAAAAGCAAACAAAAAAAGTTGTAAATTAATACATCTCTTTTTATGCCTTCCCGTGCCACATCTTACAGATCCATCCCCTAACAAGCCAGGGTGTGCGGCAAGTGCTCTGCAGAGATGTTAGGAAGAATTCCTTCTCGGAAAGTGTGGTAATGCATTGGAATAGGCTGCTCAGGGAAGTGGTGGAATTATAAATTTTAAACTAGTGATCCTGTGTTGGTTACTGCGTTTGGTGCAACAAGTAAAGCCAGTCATTTCTTCAAGGCCTTTTGCAGGACTGTTCTAGTATCTGTATTGTGTAAGTACCATACCACTCTTGGCAACATTTTTCCTAGGGTGAAATGAGATAATGAATAGCACTACCTCCCCTCTGTCTGAGATGGAAAGATGAGGCAGAGGAGACTTGCTGGAAGCCAGATGCACGTCGGCTCCTTGGGCTCCCACACCCATCCCACTGGGGCACTCACTGCTGTCTGCTCTTTGTGAGTGTCCTTGGGCAGAGAGAAAACATCTTCCGCTTTGGGTTTGTGTGCATGTTTGACATCACCACACCACAACGAAGTAGCAGGTTGCCAGAAAATAGTGTGTAACTGAAAATGGGAAAGTTCCTTATATGCCAGCCATGCCTGACCAGTGGGATAGGGAGCAGGGGGGAGAGGATTTGGATGGGGGAGCAGGGAGCTGGAATACAGCCTTTCAGGGCTGTAGCTGCAAATTTCTTATTTCGTATTTGGGAACCAAGAGAGGCGAATCAAAAAAGTTACCTAAGGGCAACGCTAAATTGTCTCACTGAGATAAGAAACACCAACTAAATGTGTAGGTTCACAGGGGCAGCACTGGAAGCCCTGCAGACCAAGCACAGGGTTTCTTCTGCATGCCTCAGCCAGCAAGCAGCAGCCATCCGTGACATGGATGTGGGAAACGGGAATGTCTCCTGCAGCTTGGCTGATGAGTAGTCACATATTTTGTCACAAGTATCTTACAGAATGCAGGAAGCGGCTGCAGGACCTCTGTGTCCATTGGGAATCTTTCTGCACAACCAAGGGCAGTCTTGGTGTCAGGACAGCCAAAGGGCTCTCAGTTACAGTGAGCCTTGCAGCCAGATTGCAAACAGCTACAGTTCCTCCCTGTGCAAAAATCTCCTAGGTCAGGAAGGGTTTTTGGTGTTTCCATGAACAAGCAAGAGGGTGAACTGCTCTTCTTGTTGCTCCCTTAGGTGAGGGAAGAGCAGCCTTCATCACAGTAGCGTCCCAGGTTTTTCCTAAGATGGCAAAGCTCAAGCAGGGAGAGACCCCTAAGCCCCTGGGTTCAGCTTGTCCTTTCCCTTGGAGCACACTCCTCTGGGCTGCCTCACCCCAACACAGATGTGCTGCACCCGGCCTTCAGAAATTCATGATTCATAGCTTAGCTTCAGCCCACTGCCAACCAGCACAGGATTTCCATTGACTTCACTCCCTTCTGCAGCCGCCCTCAGGGTCTCAAATCACATTGCCAAAGGCCAGCTCTCCGCTGGAACTGTCAAGGATGTCCCATGTCACTGCAACCGGTGGCACATCGCCAGTTGCTGCCATTTTGGGCATGGAAGTCATAAGCTGACTTCTTTTTTTGCTTTGTGCTTCTTTAACTTGGAAAATGAGATTCTGTAATTGAGAACGTAGCTTTTAGATATCAAAGGCAGTTTAAATTAATTAAGTTTGTGAAAAGATGGTTAAAATCAGAGCTTAAAATGATGTCTCCTGAGTTTTTGCTGATAAGAAATATGTCAGACTTTCTGGAAAACCCTACCTCTGGGATGGCTGCCAAGCGTTTGCTTCTCTATTGCTACCATATTTTGACCTCGAATGGAACTTTCTAATTACATCACAAATATTATTATATCATGCAAATTAAGAAGCTGTTAACATAGCCCAAGATAAAATAGCTGAAAAATAACAGGCTGCAGCCACTTCTCATTACTCTCTGAAGGTCTACAAAGTTTTGAAGTATAGCTCCTCAATCCCATCTCTTTGAATGTTGAAGAGCAAATGACCTCACAGCAAAGAAAGCTGGTTACCTAAGGAAGCTGGCTCATCCACAAGACACAATTTGTGCTCTCTTCTGTTGGCATCCTTTGTCATAATTTATTAACAGTGATTTGTGTCCTGCTGAGAAAGTTTTGTTTGTGTAACGCCATTGGAGCTCTGTTGGCTGAGACCGAAGGTATTCTGGCTAGTTAGTCACAGCTATCAAGTGCTTGGAACTTCGTTTTCGCTCTTTTCTGGCTAAGCCTCTTTGACAAATATTTTGCCTCGAGGTTGAAAAAGTCATAATAGTCATCAGCATTGTTTGCAGGACTGGACGCGCATTTGCAGCCAGACGGATGTGTGTGATGAGCTCCTGCAGTGGGGACACAATGACATCTGGTGGCCACTGAGGGCTCGCAGCGGGGCTGGGGAACAACCAGAAGATCCGGCCATGCGAGGAGAGGGGATGGCATCCCCTCGGGATGATGGGCGATGCGTCGGAATATCGGGGCATAAAATCAAGTGATACAATGGGAACTGTGAAACATGACGTGTAAGATGTTCTAATTACACATTACTTGTGTATGCTTATTTGTGAGCAAAAAACAACAAACAAACAAACCATTGGCAAAATCCTCAGATGGTGAAAAGTTTCCCTATTGTCTTCAGAATTGTCTGTCAGGTGAAAAAAGGAGTTAAAGCAATGTACGTTGGGCGTAACCACCAGAAATCCTCCAAGAACACCCAGTGTGAACAAATGCACCTCCTCCTCTGCTCCTGAAAAAGAGATACATGTAAGCACAGGTTTCTGACATCTCAACATGACCTGGTTCCTGCACCACACTGCTGTCCATGCATTCTTCTCTGAACATGATGCAATCTCTGTAAGTCTTTGCAGAAAATTTTGCATAACCTACCACAAACACATGGTGCTGCAGCAGTAAGGTATTTCTCCTGCAAATAATGCTATTAATATAACTAAAGAAGGCAACCAAAACTTCTGTTTCTGAAAATGTGAATGCTAGCAATAGAAGAGAGAACAGATTTCCCACCAGCTCACACCTTCTATGTTCAAAGTGTATTATTTGTCTTCTATCAGCTCTGCTCCTACAGCGTTAGTTCTGTTGCCTCACCAGGATGCAGCACCTTAGAAAATCATCATACCTGCTTTCTAAAACTGGTAGGCTGTGCCAGTTTGCTTAGTGAGTGGTACTAGGGTGGGAATGTGATACAGCTATGGCATCATCATAGCACCCAGAAGAGGACTACACTAAGCAGGAAGGTAGCTTTTGCTCCAGCTGGTGGAGGCAAATCAATCCCAAGCTGAGGGATGTGGCAGGCAATAGATCCAGTCCAGGGCTGTACCAGTTTCCAGGTGGTGAGAAGACAGTCCAGATCATAGAAAAGTATTGTACACAGGAGCAGGAACAGTGAAGATGAGCACTGGGCTGGTATAATGCTCTGCATCCAAAACAGTCATCCCGATCCAGGATGACTGGAGGACAGCCGTGTGTTGGTTTTAGTGGGAGACAAGAATGGGCTCAAGGTGGAGCATCACCTTGTAGCATTTGTGAAACAAATGAGAAGTCCAGGATTGTGCAAGTATTCTCTTCCTTACTGAGCAGAAAAAGGAATTTGAGCAGAGGGGTAAGGAACTGACCCTAATGTCACAACCCTACTGCTCAACAATGGGCTTTTCACAGTGCTGTTTTCAAGGAAGGAAAAAGAAAGGGGAGGGTTTGTGTGGAAGAGAGGATAGATGGAGAAAAGGCAAAATGTGGAAAAGAAAAAAATAATAAGATATAACAAGTTCAGTTTGCTATTATAAAGGTTTGATATTCCTCAGAGCAATAAAATAGAAATCTGAGATTAAAAAAATGATCTGACATTCAAATATTACAGCAAGTTCTTTACCAGACCATGCACAGCATATTTATCTTTCTGTACATCAGAATCAGACATCCCTGTAGGGGATGCAGGGGTACTAATAATGGGACAACTGTGGGCTGAATTTCCATCCTCAGATCATTTCAGAGTATCAGAATGTGGCATTTGGTTCCTGACTGCAGCATTCAGGATGCAGAATGAAACAGGAATGCATGCGTCTGCTGAGCTGCTTGACTGAATGTGCCATCCTGGGCTTTGAATCTGAATGGCTATATTGTATGGAGAGAAACAAATCAGGAGCAAGAAAATGTTTTCCCTATTTTCTGACTTGTGCATGTTCTTTAAAGAGAGCTATTGTGGGATGTGAACTTTCATGTTAAACACAGTGACACCTAATAATGAATAAAAAAATAAAGCAGATGCAGATTTCTGGGGTGCTGCCTTCAGTTTCCACAGCACCCACAATGTCTATAAGTATTCATGCATGTTACTGATTTTCTTGCAGTAACCAAGCAAGATGCAGCCTCAGAACAGCGACACTTGTGTCCCTGGTTAGTGCTAACACAAACCTGAAGACAACTCCTTCTTTCTGCACTTGCAGGTGGGCACATGTGTGCATAAGTACCCATGGGTATGTTCTCCATTGATTCTGGGTAATAATCAAACATTCTCTGAAGCCCACCTAGTTATCGCCTTCCATGTTTGACTTCCATGTACGTTTCCCATGTACTTGGTTACATATGAACTGTCAAGAAAAAATGTTTGTTCAGATAATAAATGTTGGGTTTTTTTTTTCATCAAAACCGAAAAAATCTGCTGAATCTCTTGACCAGCAAGAGGACACTCAGTGGTAACCCATGCTCTCCCTCCAAAAAGAACTGCAGTGCCTGGGTTATTTGTTTTAAGGGATACTGTGACGTCAAGCTGGGAGCTAAAATAGCAACTGTAAACACAGTTTTTTAACAAACCAAAGACTTGTGGAGATATTTCTATGTTTATCATTTGCAGTGGATAGAGAGGATTATGGTGTGTCTCCATTACAAATCTTCCCTTTGGCTAGTGCGCCTTGGACAATGCAGCCTTATGCTTGCGCGTAGGAGTCAGGATAAGAAAATGGTGAGAAATTAACGACTTGTCCATGTTATTTGGCTGCTCTGTGATAATGATGAAATACAGAAAGGCTGTTTGATACTAGAAAAATGTTCAGGAAATCACAGGAAATGAAGTGGAAGGGCAGAGCACCCTACTTAAAACACAGGTTAATAAACACGCTTGTCTTCAGGTATATCCAATGATGCCGTGGGCAGTTACGGAGCTGGAAGGGGCCCTTTACTTGATTTTTTTGTTGTCTTGGCTTCAGTACAGAAGTCTGCTTGCATATATGGATGCATAGCGACAGATCTTCTTCCCATATGGGCCTACTGGTGAGCCACAGAACTTTGTGTGTATGGAGCCACAGTCTCCATCTGGAGACATCTTATGGGCAGGCTTCTGCTCTTCACCTTTGGGTGCCCGCTGCAAGACACACACTTTCTGGGAGCCACCTTTGGGACACTGTATTCAGCCAGCAGCAGTGTTTGGTACTTCCTTTCCAGCTGTACAGCAACTCTGGGATGATCGATGATAAAACTCTCAGACACACAAACCATGGGTGCTCAGGGAATTCTGCTTTTGCGATTGACCTCTCCTTTTTTTCCCTGGTACATCTCTTCACTTTCTTTAATCAGCAGGCAAAAAGATTACTATGTAGTGAATGAACGAACTGTGGAATGGGTAAACAGCATGGCCATACTGATTATTTTTAGCTGCTTCTAGTCTTTAACCATGCTCTTTCACCCTGTGGCAAAGCACAGATGTCTCCCTCTAGTCCTGCAGCATGAGGTGTGATGGAGGTACAGAAAACAAAGCCTTTTTGCTAAATGACCAACAGGCATCTTTTGACCCTTTCTGATCCTTCTCCATGCTGAAAGACTAACCAGGGAATGGGATAGGATATACGCATAATACCCTCAGTCCTGTAAGCATCTGCCAGTAGGTGGTGTTCAAACAACTTTTGAATGTTTCAGCATATCTTTAGTTCTCTTTGATTCTTCTGAGGTTATATGAGTGGTTACTGGCAGAATTATACAAATACAGTGTTCACAGCTCAGCAATCCTTGGATCCAGATTTGGAGTTTAATGTGGGTGGCATAGGAGTAAATGCCAAGAAGAAGGCCAGGACAGGGCTGTTACTTACAGAAACTCAATGACTCAGTAATAGAGCCTTTGCAAACTACAATTAAAGAGCCAGAAGTGTATTCTGTAACTACTAAAGTGTAAGGGGGAAACCTCAGTTTTTGTAGTGCCGTTTAATTTTCCCCCTTTAATTAATGTTTTAACCTTGCCTTAAGACATATTTCTGTTACTCAGTGTCAGTCAGAGTCAACCAGCATCTTTCAAGTCTTTTTGGCATTTGCAGCTACGCTGTTGGAACAAACATCTTTCAGTCCACTCTAGGGTTAAGGCTTCAAACCTCAATAACTGCACGTTCCCTTTGTTAGGAGAGCCTCGACAGTGTCTGTAGATAGATTTTTTTAAACTTGCCATTGGTTTTGTGGGTAACTTACCATGTAATGACAAAGTATTGCCCAAAAAGTTATTAAGAACAGCCATCACTTTGACACAGTGTGGATTAATGCTTGAAGTTACTCAAACCTCAAAAACAATATGAGCTATTGGCTAAAGAGCTGAATTGAGACCCAGGAATGCCTGCAGTTATTGTCCCGTCTCTGCCACTGTTTTACTGAATGATGGGTGTGCAGTGTGTCTCGGTTTCTCAAGTTTCCCATCTTCTGAATGGGGATGCAAGACTAACAGGCAGTCTGGATGTAGCTAAAGGCACATTTTGAAATGCAAGCATGTAAAGCACTCAGTGAGTACAGGGTACAGTTTATATTGTGGGAACTACTGGGATGAGTTATCACAAAGAAAGAAAAAAATCACCATATTATAAACCTTAAAAAATCTGATTACAAAGTTAAGCAGGGAAATATAATTTTGGTAAGTTACTTCAGACCACTACAATAACAAAACAGTTTTGTGTGCACTCATGCATGCATGTACGTGTGTGTGTATGCACAAACATGTATGTGCTTGGAGAAGTGTATGGGTGTATGTATGTGTCTACACACGTACATGAAAAAGAGGTATCTGCATATCTACACATACACTCACGGTTCATGCCATTTCTTCTTTTGCTTGCATGACAGCACATGTATCATGCAGACAGTAGCTGAGAAGGATCTCCAGCATTTTCTGGCAGCAAGAAAAGGGTTCCGTGTTCCAGAATCCTGAAGACAGTATTGGAATTTGGTCTACAATTTTTCTAATTGATCAGTGGTGTCAAGTACTTCTAAACTGGCTGGAACTTCAGTAACTTCTGTCTAGTAAACTGAAGAGCTGAGCTCAGGATCAGACCATCATGTGCATGTATATTTCATGGGATTCAGAGCTTCAGATTTCTCTAAGCTGTTGATGGGGAAAAAAAAAAAAAGAAAGAAAGAAAAAGAAAAAAGAAAAAAAAAAAAAAAGCATCACTATAAGCAGCAAGGGGGAGAGAGGAATGACCCCAAATTTGCATTGTAAACCATCCTGCAGTCATTGACATGACTGAGTTTTCAAGACAATCATATCATATCCCAGTGGATCTCGGAGCAGCTTGCATATTAAATGCAGTCGTTCCTGGGAAGGCTGGAAAGAAGTGGTATTGTCTGAAGACCTGCTAGACCAAAGGACTTCAGACTTGCAAGGATAATCTTGCCCCAGGCTCTGATGAGGTATAACAATTTTCAAAACATGTCGGAGATGCCTGTGGATTTTAGAGCACTTTGAAATCCAGCTCTTAAATGAACAGCTTTGCTCTCAGGGCATAACTTTGAAAACAGAATGCAGGAAGACAGTAAATGAGTCAGAGCAAAGCCCTCTGGAAGCTGTGAAGAGCACAATTTTGATATATGAATCTGAAAAACAGATGGGATGTGATTCTTGTCCTTTTAAAGAATTTCTAAAGTATTGATCCCCTCCAGTACAACTCGTGGTATGCTAGTGTTCGTTCATGTATAGGAAAATGAAAAATGATCCCTTGAACACAGTATGACTTTACTAGATATTAGTTCTGGAAGATTTTTTAAAGGTGGGCTTCATTCTGGGTATCCATTTCTTAAATGACCTGACATGTGAACTACAGACCTGGATGGCATTCTCCAGTTTCTCAGAGTGACCCAGGCAAACGTTTGAATTTCAGAGCTCACAGGAAAATCATCCGTCCTTTAGAGCACTATTTTCAGCAGAAACTGCAGCAGTACATCATTGCACCATGGAGCACTCTACTTGGAAAACTCACTGTCAAGGGTTTTCAAACACAGAATACCTTTTCTCCTCCATTCCATACAGAAGTGTTATAACTGATATTGGCTCAATAAACAAAACAGGACCATAAGGATGCTGTGACACTTTGTAGCTCCTTTCCCCTACCTGTGGAAAGTCTCCAAAATTTTTTCCCAAAGAGACCATGACCATAACACATTGGCCTGAAAGAATCAAACATTTTTTCTGCAGATTGCTTTGGCAGCTGGAAGGGCTTTGTTCTTCCCGTAACACCTACAGCTGCTACTGCTCCATAGCATATAGGAACAAACCAGCATTCAGCTCCTCGGAGTAAAAGCAAATCTCAGTAAAGTAAAAAGTAGACACTGCATTCACAAACCAGCAAGGAGTTTGTGATTGCTAACTTACTTGTTTCTCAGCCTGAAAACTGTTCTTGTGGCACCTTGTAAATAACTTTTGTTTTGGTTTAGGAGAAGTGCAAAGCCATAACTCACAAAGCAAGTGGCAATGAACTCATTATTAAAATCCATATTTCACAGATGTGATCTTTTCAATGCTAAGAAATGCAGCATGTCTTTTGATCACTGCCAGTCCTGCCTTCAGGTGATTTGGGAGGGGGGCGGAGGGAGGAACTGATGAATGCTGATAGCGCTGTTACATAAAACAGGTTCAAGAAAACCCGAGTATTTATGTTAAAGCCCCATTTTTTTTTCATGTGGTATCCTACAGCTCCATCCTGAAGCTCTGCCATGAATATGTGATGTTATACCAAGAAACCACAAAGGAAAATCCTGAGTACCAAGAAATGAAACTCCAAAAATTACCAGATCCAGCGAATAATAAAAACAGGATGAAGAACCACCACGGTGATACCCCCCAGTCTGCAGTGAGGCACTCAATTTGGGGATAGGGAACAGCAGATGAGCAGTGGCAGAACAAACACCACACTGCTCCATGTTGCGTTTTCTTGCTTGATTACAACACCTGGAAGGGGACAAAAGGTTCCTATCTATCACCTTACATCAAAGGTGAAGTGTTATAGTACAAGGTCAGTGAAGTATTCCAGTGTTTGGTTGACATGTTACATTGCCCTAGACAAAATGGATGCATGCAGAGCACTACCAAAGATCCAGAAAGAATATGAAACGTGAAAAATGTTTTTGTGATAGCATATTTTTATGCCAAAACTATGAGTGCTGTTGTAAAATGTATATTTCATTTTAAACAGCTGACAGTGATAGGGATTATTCAAATGGTAAGAGTTTTATAAGAAATGTTTAAAGCTGGGAACCTTCAGCTTCTAACTCAGTGAGCTCTGTGCTTTCATGCTGAAGGGATAAATCCAAACACCTTCAAAGTGCAATAGTCTCATGTTTGGATTCCTATTTTGCAGCATAGCTCTCATTTCTCCTCCAAAGTGTGTGGCACAGTGCAGCTGCACCTCACCTTGCCAATGCACAGGGTCTCATGGCTGTACAACAGGGTTGATGCTTTGTCCCTTGAGTGCAGATGGTTAAAAAAGATACGGGATTTTCAGCTGAGATTAGTTACTTGGTGAGGAGAGGGAGGAAAAGAGAACACGTGTTCCTCCCAGTCCCCTTCGCCACAGTGCTGCTGCCAAAACTGCAGCAGCCACACAGAGTGCTGAGGAAACTTTTAAAACTTAATTAGGGAAGAAAGCAAACAAAATAATACTATGGCATATTTACTTAGAGCTGCAGTGCTGCCAGAGAAACCACATAGCTTGCATTTGTAAGCTATGCTTTTCATATAAAACATATTTAATTAAAACAGGAGACAGGACAATAAGCTTTCTTCTAGCTCCATTTAAACACATGTTTATGTTGTGTTTTAAATTCCCCTTGGGCTAATGCAAAGCTGGGCTAAAAACAGGCTGGCTAGTTCTATTCCCTGAGTTTGGACTGGGGATCTGAGCGAGCATCACTTGGAGAGCAGGGGAGCAGCAGTACAGCCCCGACTTCAGGGGGTTAAACTGCTGTTTTGTATTCACACACATGGTCCTTTCTGCAGCTTTTCAAAACATTTATTTATTTGCTTTGGCTATTTTCTCCCCAACATCAACAATAATTTATTTTTTGCTCTTTTTTGTGCTCTGGAAGGGATTTTAATGCATTTGTGGAAGCATCTTTGCAGAGCTTGAAGTTTTATCATGACTTAAAAGCAGATCAGGAAAACAAGGCTTTGCCAATGAATGGTGCACACTTCACATAGTATTTGAAGCAACAAAAAGTGCTCTTTCAAACTGTGCTCATGTGAGTTAACAGGAGAATATCACACCTTTTACAGAATTTTAATGTAATTGAACGGAACAGTACATGTGGCAGAGTAACCAAATTGATTAAGAGTGTATTTGCCAAAAAGACATAGAAGACATAAGATTTGGTGGTTCTACATCTTGACACTTTAAATCTGTTTCCATTTTTTTTTTCCCCACGGAAAAACTGATTCATAATCTAAGCTATCTTCTGGTTCTTTACTTTGAGTGTTGGAAACACAAACAGGTTAAGGATAAAAAGAATTTCCAGCTCAGAGTCTGATTTGGCACTGCTGCCTATAAATGAAGGTGTAGCATTTTTCCCCTAAAAATATCTTATTTGCCATGACCCTGAGCTTGGGTGCTCTTTCATCAGTCTACTCTCAAATTTGTAATTTTGAATCATTTCGCTGAGTTTAATTCTTTTAGCAAATTTCAGCTCAATAGTAGATGTTTCCGAAAATGAGATTAGACAAAACACTCACAGGATCTTCATAATCCTTCATTCTTTGCACAGCCACCCACCTGAAAAGTGCTCGTGTCTTTGCTCTGGGGCAAGACTTGAAAACTGCCTCTGGAATAGGGAAAAGAAGGTTGTGGAGGGGAAGACAGGGAGATGGAGAGCAGGAGAGTCCACGTTCAGGCCAGCAGTCCTCCTCGGATGTGAACCTGCCTACTTTTGGCTCACTGCAAAGCTCTGTTTGTACACGTTCAAGTAGAAAGTTGATGCAGCTAAATTCTCCTTCAGATTTGCGATTCAACCATCATCTCTCAGGTCCGCAGGAGGCAAGTGGCACTTCCTCAGGAATTGTTTCTTTTGACTGCCAAAGAATGTGTTTTGGATGATACAGATCATATGCTTCAGATGAGAGAACAAGGAATCCTGCAATGAATGAGCAGCACGGTCAGAAGCTGACCTGAAACACAACTTCCTTTTAACATCAACCTGCCACTCATGCAATTGACTGACATCCAGAAACAGCTGGCTATATCTCCTTCCCAAAAACATAGTATAGCTCATTTATTTCTTAAGAAGTACTTTCTATTATTTTGTTTCATCCTGCTATGAGATGCATACCTGAGTACTTGAGGCCAACCTGATGAGCTATGTCAAATAGCACCAACTATGGCGTTTCCTTCCCTCGATGAAATGGAGCTTTCAGATGCAAACCATTTCTTCCCTGTGCCCTGTCTTGTGCCAAGCTGCCCTACCTGCTAGCAAACCAAACTCAGTCCGCTTGAGCAACCTGCCTTCACCTGGGCCTGCAGTGGACGGGCTGTTGTCTCTCCAGCAAACACAGCTACAGCTGCTATCTTCACTGCCTGCATTCCTCCAAGTCCTGGGGAAAGGGCCAATTCATGTTACAAGAGCATATGTGTACATTCACTTGCATGTGCAACTTTTAGGTGGGTTTGGAGCAGGCTGGCCTATACTAGGACTGATTTTGCTTCTGCTGAATCAAGGCCAAAACTTTACCTGACTTTGACTGTGACAAAATCACTGTATAAAACTCAAATATCAGGAGCTTTTTCTAAGTCATTTATGAAACTTTTCATCGTGCAGTTGCCACAGAGTATTTAGCAGGCATTTAACCATCACAACAGATCTTTGGCTTGGCTTCTGAATCAACAATAGTTTGTAAAAAGGAACTGTTATTAATTTATTTGAATATATAGAGATTTTATAACAAACTTCACTGCTCTGAAGTAAGAGGATTTTGATGTGCTCTGCACACTGAAAAGATAGGAAACATAAGACATGACTGTATGGTTCTTTTTGTCCATAGCGGGAAATTAGACACCCTAGGGTTCAGTACTTTAACATTTAACCTACAGTCTCAAAAAGAAAATTGCAGATTATCCTTTATTTTATTTTATTTTATTTTATTTTATTTTATTTTATTTTATTTTATTTTATTTTATTTTATTTTTTAATTTTTAAAACAGATGCCAATACAGCTTAGTTTTGTCTGAACTGCCACAGGTTCTGGAAAAGTGCATCACATCGTTGCATTCTAAATTTAACCATTTATTCTGATTCACATGAAGAAATCTTCTTAGGATGCTTTTGCTAATTGTTTAAATTACAGCAATTATAGCAGTTCAATAAATACTTCAGCTTCAGCTTCTCTAGTCAACACATTACTGATAAAAGGAAAAAAACAAATATGGAAGGGTTCCTCCATTCTTCCTGCCTTTTGGGATAGGAATGGAACACACAACGTTGCTACTCTGGTAGATTCACAAAGTCAAAATCTGTCTTCTGCTTGTTATTGGTTGGCTGCTAGCACGGAAGGACAGATAAGCAGCCAGAACAGAGGGCTGGGACTTTGCTGGACCACAAATTTCTTGGAAAAAGACTGAGATGCCACTCATGCAGTCCTAGCCGTGGAAATAAAGATTTGGTATATGAGCTGAACCTTGCTGTCTGGCTTTATGTTGCCCTGTAGCAAAGCGGGTGTCATCTCCCAGAATCCACAGGCGCTATGGAGTATGGCAAAGAGAAATTCTGCTGTCTTTGCAGGATCTGCTCCAATTTCAGCAAAAGCACTGAGCCAGTGCTCGTGAGCCCATTTGGATACAGAAGAATTATTCACAGATTATCTAAATCACAAAAAGATCAGTTCACAAGAGTTCACCATACGGAGATGTAATGAATGTTATACAGAAGATGAGCAAAAATGGCTTTTAGTCCCTGTGGGCAAAAAGATGAGATGTGAAAAGTAAAAAAAAAAAGCAGATTGCAGAGTTGGTTGATGCATCCTGATTAATATTTGAGCCACAAAGGAAGTGCCCAGTAGAGGGCTTCAGCAGGCCACTGAAGGACTCCCAGACGCACATGCGATGGATATAGCAAGAACTCTGTCAGTGTGCAACGCAAGTGAGGGTGCAGTGTATAAAGTAAGGTCATTACAAGAAAAAATATTTAAATTAGTTCTTCAGATGAATGCACCCTGACGTAATTCAGAGGGACTGCATCAGTGCAAATACAACTGAAGAAACAAATCTTTTTTTGTTTTGTTTTGTTTTTTACACAAACATTTTACAAATTTGAACATCCTGATGGACACAGGTGAGGACAAAATGCAGCAAGTTTAGGAATCCTTCCTAATAGAAATGTCTGCAGAAATATGGCTTGAAAATATAGCAACCTCAATTAATTTAGGGATTAGGACTGCCCAGCAGGCACTGAGAGAACTGGATAGAGGCAGTGAGGAGAATGGGAACTGGATGAGCTGTCTGTGCCTTCCACCACTTCTGATTTAGATACTGGGAACCTCAGCATTCCTCCCCTGAAGTGCCTAGAAGAATAAATAAACTTCAAAAAATGTTAGGGAGTGAAATAGTTTGTAATTTGCTCTTTTCTGTGTTGCTTGGGCATAATGACAAGGCTTTTGACAAGGCAGTATATTTTTATTACATTTCTCAGTATCCTGGGGGAAGTTTAATGCTCCCTGGGCCTATGGAAATGTTTCCCGTCTGTTTTGAAGTCAATTATTTGGGTGGCTGGCAGGAGCTTAACGGGGCACCATCATTATGCTGTGGATGTTCATTGCTGCTGCTGGTGCCTGAGTTTCAGCCCCTTTTTCTTTTTTCAAAATACCTGTGACTGCTGATACTTGAAGATTTTTCCATGTGGGTGGGTTGGTTGTGATGTTAAACAGCTGAGAAAACTTCACTGCAAGCTGCAGAGCTGTCTGTGGGAGGCAGCAGAAAGTGGGAGCTTGGCAATAATGGTGGGGTGGCACAAGGCCCTGGCAGACCCAGGAAGGCAGGACCCAGGCTTCAAAATGCAGATAAACCAAACTGAAGCTGAGGAACCTTGGTTTTAGCAAACTAGTTCATTTGCTCCAAATTGTGCCCAGGTGTAAAATGAGTTCTTTCCTCTGGTAGTATCAGAAATAGCGTAGTCAGCAGGAGTTGGGGGGTGACTGCCCCTCTGCACTCAGCACTGGTGAGGCCGTACCTCAAGTACTGTGTTCAGTTTTGGGCCTCTCACTACAAGAAAGACATGGAGGCCTTGGAGTGAGTCCAGGGAAAGGCAACAGAGCTGTGAGGGGTCTGGAACACAAGTCTGATGGGGAGCAGCTGAGGGAAATGGGGTTGTTCAGTCTGGAGAAGAGGAGGCTCAAGAGAGACGTTATTGCTCCCTACAGTGACCTGAAAGGAGACTGTGATGAAGTTGGGGTTGGCATCTTCTCCTAGGTAACAGAATGGGATGAGAGAGAATGGCCTTAAGCTGCACCAAGGGGGGTTCAGGTTGGAGAAGTTAAAAAAACTTCTCTGAAAGAAAAGTGACACACTATCCAGGCTGTCAACGGAGGTGGTGGAATCACTATCCCTGGAGGTGTTCAAGAAATGTTTAGATGTGGCACTGAAGGATGCGGTCAGTGGGCGTGGTGGGGATGGGTTGGTGGTTGGGCTAGGTGATCTTACTGGTCTCTTCCAACCATAGTATTTCTATGAAAACAGAGCTAAAGTATGAGAGAACTGGACAAAGCTGCACCACTGTGGTTCAGACTGGAGTGCAGAAAAATTTCTTCACTGCAACGTACTTTCTAGGGTACTGGTTAGTGCCCCATGCCTGCCAGTTCAAGAGGGATTTAACAACGCCCACCGAATACGCTTTAACTTTCAGTTAGCCCTGGGCTTGCAGGGACAGTTTGCGTGCCACCCACCCACTGAGGCCACCCCCCGGGCTTTCCGCGGCCGCCCCGCGCCGGGCCCCTTCCGCCGAGGGCGGAGCGCGGCCCCAGGGCCCCGCCTGATGGCTTCGGCACCGCCGCCATGCCGGGCGCGCTTGGGCCGCGGGCGGGCAGCGCGCGGGGCCTCTACCGGCGGATCCTGCTGCTGCACCGGGCGCTGCCGCCCGCCCTGCGGGAGCTGGGCGACCGCTACGTTAAGGAGGAGTTCAGGAAGCACAAGGCCGCGGGGCCCGCCGAGGCACAGCGCTTCCTGCGGGAATGGGAGGCAAGTGCCCGGTGAAGCGGCGTTCAGCGGCTGCCCGGCCCGGCCCCGCGGGTGGCGGGGGAGGCTGCGGCGGGTCAGGCCGCCCTGAGCACACTGGCAACCCGGACGGTGCTCGCTGGCCATGTCCAGTCCGGTAGTCCCCTCGCTGTCGCAGCCTGTGTTTGTGGCGGGGGCACCCCGCTCCCCGCACAGGTGTGTGCCCTGCTGGTAGCCCAGGGCCAGGGCAGCGCTGGGGTCTGTCGTTGCCTTGTAGGTGCGTGACCACAACTGTGCGCACACCAATATGTAACAATTATATAATTAGCTATCTACGCGTGTAAAACAGATGCGAAATTACGGGGTGTAATTTGCATATATGTTACATAAATATGTATATATATAGCTACACGTGTAGCTAGTTGTGTAATTACAATTAACTAAATATACATGTGTAAATAGCTTCCACATGAACTTGTATTTTATTTTTCAGTGGTATTGTTGCCTCTGTAGAACAGGTCCTAAGGCAGCAAGCATGATGGAGTTGAAACAGTGTTTGGGCAAAGCTCTCAGGCACAGGGTTTGGATTTTGGGTGCTCGCGTGTGGAACCAGGACCTGGACTCAATGATACTTATGGATCCCTTCCAACTTGGGGTATTCTGTGATTCTGTGACATTTCACAAGCGCCAGAGGGGAGGGACTCTTGAGGTGGCTGGGTGCAGTCAGGTGCTGACAGATCAGTAAGCCCTAAAAAAAGTCCACAGAACAGGGAAACGTTACAGGTACTCCATGAAGGAAAAGAGCTTTCAGTTAGAGCATCCAAATGATGACAAGAGATACCTATATGAGCCAGAAATGTGCCCTTGCAGCCCTGAAAGCCAACCATATCCTAGGCTGTTAAAAGAAGCATGGCCAGCAGGGCAAGGGAAATTCTACTGCCCCTCTGCTCTGAGCTGTGAGACCTCATCTGGAGTATTGCATCCAGGTGTGGACTCCCAGGTACAGGAGAGACATTTACCTGTTGGAGTGCGTCCAGAGGATGGCCACAGAAATGATCCAAGGGTGGGAACACCTCTCCTATAAGGACAGGCTGAGAGAGCTGGGGCTGTTCAGCCTGGAGAACAGAAGACTCTGGGAGGCCTGAGTGAGCTTTCAGTATCTAAAGGGAATATAAGAAGGAAGAGGATGGACTCTTATCAAGGTCTGTTGTGATAGGACAAGGGGAGATGGTTTCAAACTAAAAGAGGGGAGATTTAGATTGGACATAAGTTTTTTTCCCAGTAAGGGTGGTGAGGCACTGGAACAGGTTGCCTAGAGAGGTGGTGGATGCCCTGTCCTTGGAGACAGTCAAGGTCAGGCTGGATGGGGCTCTGATCTAGCGGTAGGTTTCCCTGTTCATTTCAGGGGAGTCAGACTAGGTGACCTTTAAGGGTCCCTTCCAACTCAGAAGATTCTAGGATTTTATAGACAATTAAGCTTCCAGTTACTTTTCATGTTCATTGAAATATTAGGGTTTTTTGTCTTTTTATTCTGAAAATTATTTTCCTTGCAGTGGAGGAAAATTGCATTCTGTTCTCTGCTCTGTGCTGGGAGTTGATTAGAACAGGTGATGTGCAGAGCTGCAGACTGATGATGGAAGGGTGCTGGGAGAGACCTGGCCCAACCATCTGTCTGTTAGCTATAGAGTAGCTAAAACACAGGGAGTAATGCAGATCCATTAACCCAACACTGGGGTGTAAGGAACAGGGAGGGGGAGTACTGCCTGTATCCTCCTTAGAGGAAAGGAAGAAGTGTATTTTATTTGGTGCTTACCAACTGATTGATGCTGAAATTGGAATTTTTGTATCTACTTTGCAAGTGTCTGATGCTATTGTGATTTTCAGCTGCAATTTATTTGATAGTGCCCAAACGTTTCTGCTTCACTGTTTCCAGTTTTAGCATGAGCTAAAAAGACAAGTTACAAGTTATTATTTTCAGTGGTAAAATCTTCCTTAAAATATTTTTTTTAAAAGGAAAACGGTGTTTACACTGAGATATTTTTAGCCATTTCTGTGAACAAATAGTGGGCACCTTTCTCAGTTTAAAAATGTTTTAGAAGTAGATTACAGAGAAAACTGGCAAAAATTAAATTACGAGGAACAGAATGTGAATTTTGAAACCTGGCACACATTGCTGTTAGGTATGATACATTCAAAGAAATGAAACTAATTTAATAACTGTTTTGAGTGCGTGAGCAGTAAGAACTTTGCAAATACACCTTTCTTCTAACAAGATGCTGGGATGTATTAGCAAGTGGTTAATGTGGCTCTTCTCATCTTTCCTTTAATCTTTTGTTTCTTTCCGGGATTTTTCCCCTCCAGATTATTATCTGTTTCAAGGGTGGAATTTCTAAATCAGACCTTCACATTTCTGGCCTTTGGGACTGTGCCTCTCACAGCGTGCTGTGGTTTGCGGCCCTGAAGGCCTGAACCAGGTAGCTGAGGTACTCTGTACAAGACTTGGATTAGGCAAGAACAAGATGCTACTGGTGGTGGTGGGCTGACGGTTGGATTAGATGATCTTAGCGGTCTTTTGCAACCTTAATGATTCTATGATTCTTGTTAAAACTTCTGTGGTGCTTTATGGATAGGGCCAGACCCTGTGTGTGGGAAAGTGCCTGAATATGCTGTTTTACAAAACAGAAATTGAGTTGAGCTCTTAGTAAGATATGGGATGTGTTGAAGGTCATCGGCTTGAGTGCATAGTCTGCATTTGTAAGGTTGTTGTCTTCTTATTTGATCTGTATTTACTAATCATTTAGTAAACTGCCTAGCATTTGAATCAGACATTAGGGTTGCTCCAAATGTTTTTTCACCATGCTACTTAATTCGTGACGCTGCTTCAAGGGAACTGAACACGTGGATTGTTTATCTGGGAAAATAAACTGAGCAAATTCCCTTTATTTCTTGTGAAACGTGGTGAAAAAGTGTAACCTATTATTTTTAAATGCATTAAGAAGAACCATTAGAGGAAGTTTATTTTTTGGGGCGTTCAAGCCACTGTAGCTTTTAAAATTGCTGCAGTTCTTTAATATTAGGTTCTGTTACACTGCAATGAGGAAGAACCCAAATCTCAGTGAAGAGCCAGGAAGGACCTTCTAATTCTCAAGTGGGTGCAGTCATTTTGAACATACCTAGAGTGCGCAGAAGCACGAGTAGAACACTGAAGAGAGATTTCTTAGATTAAGTTTAAACAGAAATTGAAAAAAGTGTTGAAAAGACCCCCAAACAGTGCCGTCTCAGTATGTGGATGATTCTGGAAGAACTCCTGTACTGCCCTAATATTGCTGCAGTATCACTTTCCATTAACAGAGATGGGAAAATAACTCCTTGTTTGGTTTACAGAGAAAGGGGGAGATTTATTGTTCTATCACAGTTTGTGTTGGTAGAAAATGCCGTTTTATGGCAAATCCAGACTGACTTGTCTGAGTTTACAAAATAGGTGAAGTGCGCTTTGAATATTCTTGGAAGAGTTCTTTAGCGAATCAGAACTGATAGAAATACTCGGCAGGTATAGGCAAATTTGTATAAAAGTAGAACAACATAAAAATTGTGTTTTTCCTATCGTTTCTGTTGGATTAATGCTTTTCTTCTTGAAACCCACTGGGAAATATTAAACTTAGTTGCAAAGAAAGCAGGCTTTGTTGTTCGGGAATTATGGCTGTTCAGGTAGATTCAAATTAAGTATATCAATTATTAATATATGCTCCTTCCTATTTTCTAAATATTTAATATTTTAATTAAAATAATTGGTACTCATTTACAGGAGGTGGCTGATATAATTAGATTGATAGTGATTATTACCTTGGAATGCTATTGAATTAATGCTGACAGATATGGTAAGTGAATTAGTTCAACAGTCTTCTAAATCGTATGGTAGCTGATGAGTATGCTTACATAAGAATAGGTAATATTAAGGTAGTATTTATTGCTTCATTCCAGGTTACAAATGGTATAATGTAGAATATTCAGCTAAGTAATTTAAGTCTTTGTTTGCTTTACATCATTTAAGTAATTTTGAAATAGGTAATTTCATACTTACCTTGTTTAAAATGTCTGACCTTGTAGACTGGAAGGTCTGGACTGTCTTGAGATGAGCAGAATCATTCTGCAGAATTACATGACATTTTCTCACATCAGAGAGATAGAATAAATTGCCTTCAAAATGCTTTGGCCTCTTTTCACTCAGAAAGCCTTTTTATAAGCTTTCAAATTAACTGAGACTGATTGGGGAGCTGGCATCTGTTGTTCACTCAGAAGAAAGGTGACTATTTTTTATTCCTGTTAATATGGCTGGGCATTATATTGGCAAAATTAAGATGGAACTGTATCTCTCTGTTGGGGGATCTGGTCACTTAGCCTCTCGAGAATGGCTAATTTTTCTAGTTAACGTGATATCAAAATGATACAAGTAATTGTCGTTTATCGAATTTGTTTTCAGTTTTGCCTGGCACTTGCAGTGTTTGATTTCCTGGAATGTGGCATGGACCCGTAATATCTCTCAGGACACAGCTGTAATGATGCATCTCTTTCTGCCAGTGACTGGGTCTAACAAATATTTTGCTCCTTATTTCTTCTGGGTAGTATGATCTTCGTTCCCCCTTCTCAATTTATTTTTAAGCTTCTGGCATTCAAAAGCACATTGAGAAGTTGAAATGAGAGTTTGAAGAGCAAATGTCCAAACAAATTGACTGGGCAGATGAGGAAGCTGTCGCCAGTACTGGAATCAGACTGGGACAGGAATGGAACATATGGGTTGCCTTATTCTGAAACTGCTGCTAACTTTCTGTATTATGCTTTAAGTTTCTGTAAAGTACATTATAGAAGTGGTCTTCTCTTTGCCTGACAAGGAAGTACATTTTTTGGAAGTGAAATATGACTTTAGGGTTTTTGCCATTTTATGACTTTAATGAAAATTGTGAAATAGGATTTAAGAGTAATATTTCATTGTAACATTACCGGCCACATTGGAATTTGCTTTTAGTGTTTTTTCATGACTATCTGGGTGAAAACCTTCTTATTAAGAGTAAATTCCTGTTGAGACTTACATATTTAGCTGCTACTTAGGGTAGCCACCTAGTCTTAATTTGTAAGCGCTGAACTGGAGACAGCTTCCTTTATTTTCTTTGATATCTCTCAAGAAGCGGGAAGGAATTTCTCACTTTTCTGAAAGCTGAATGGTTATGGCTGATAAATGAAAGAGCATGTGGGATTTGAACATGGCCAGATGCAGGGAATCATCCTGCTGCCCTGACCTTGCACATGGGGTGACCTGTTCTGGAGCCAGATCTGAAGTCTGCCTGTATAAGATGGCATCTTTTCCTTTGGGCACCCAGGGTTTGGTGAGTTCCCTGAACCAACTTTTATGCACAAAGATCCCTCTGACAAAACAAGCAAACAAACAAACAAACAAAACAACGAACAAAAAAGAAACAAAAAACGAACAAGAAAAATCAAATAGATGAAGAACCAAAATGGATCCCTATAACAATGCTTCTTGGTAATGAAATTCCTTGGCATTACTCCCATCCTTCCAGTGCTCCTTCAAGTGTAGAATTAGAAGCAGGAGTGGGAGCCCGCTTCTCTTCTGCTAAGGCTCCAACAGCCTGGGGGATTTCTGACGCAGAGAAGCAGCCTGGCATGTGTGGGGTCTGCACCTCATGGGAGTGGGTGTTGAGTACTTGTCATCTAGAGAACAGTGTTTTCTCTATCAGATTCCTCTGCCCGCTCTGACGCCAGCAGTTCCTTGTGTGTTTCTGGCTCTGGGTTGGTGTGGTACGCCATTTGATTAAGTCATTTGGTTTAACTTGTATGGAAATATACCACTTTTTTTTTTTTTTTTTTTTTTTTTTCTCTTTTCTTTCCTGTTTTAGTAATAGCGTGGTCTGGACTTAATGGAAAGTAAGTCTTAAAGGCAAAACTGAGATTTTGTTTTAGACCTTTACTGTATTTTCCAAATTCATAAGCTTTGACATTGGTATTCTTAATGTTTCTATCATGTTACCATACCAGCTATGCGACCAGATAACATGCATGAAGCAACTGGCAGATGTGGTTGCCAAGCCACTCTTCATTGTATTTGTAAAAGTCTTAACTGTTGAGTGGAGTCCCCAGTGACTGGAAAAAGGGAAACACGACTCCCATTTTTAATGCACGGAGAAAGAAAGACCTGGGGCACTACAGGCTGATGAGCCTCACATCTGTGCCTCGGAAGCGTGTGGAGCAGATCCTCCCAGTAGCTGTTAAGGCACATACATGATGAGATGATTGGAGACAGCTGGCATGGCTTCACCAAGGGCAGATCTTGCCTGACGACTCTGGTGGCCTTCTTGGACAAAGTGACAGCATCAGTGGACAAAGAAAGAGAAAGTGATGTCATCTACCTGGAGTTGTGCAAGGCTTTTGATATGGTCCCACACCAAATCCTTATCTCTCAATTGGAAAGATATAGATTTGAAGAGTGGACTATTCAATGGATAAGGAATTGGTTATATGATCACAGCCAGAGGGTTGTTGTCAAAGGCTCCATGTCCAGGTGGAGGCCATTCACTAGTGGTGTCCCCCGGGGGTCAGTCTTGTGACTGGTGCTCTTCAGCATCTTTAACAATGGCATGGATAGTGGGATTGAATTCACCCGCAACAAGTTTGCTGATGACACAAAGCTGAGTGGTGCAGTTGGTATGGCAGAAGGAAGAGATGCCATCCAGAGGGATCTGGACAAGCTTGAGAAGTGGGCCAACGTGAACTGAATGAGCTTCAACAAGGGCAAATTCAAGGTTTTGTGCTTAGGTTGGGACAATCCCAGGTTTGAGTACAGACTCAGGGAGAAGAACTCCTTGAGAGCAGCCCTGCTGAGAAGGAATTCAGGGGTTCTGGTGGATGAAAAGCTGGACATGAGCCAGCAGCATGCAATTGCAGCCTGGAAGGCCAAGAGTATCCTGGGCCACATGAAAGGAGAAATGGCCAGCAGGGAGAGGGGAGGTGATTGCTCACCTCTGCTCTGCCCTTGCAAGGCCTCACCTGGAGTACTGTGTTCAGGCCTGGTGTCTGTAGCATAGATGTTGGAGTGGATCCAGAGGAGGGCCACAGAAATTGTCAGAGGGCTGGAACACCTCTCCTATGAAGAAAGGCTGAGGGAACTGGGCTTTTTTAGCCTGGAGAAGGCTCCAGAGAAACCTCACTGTGGCCTTCTAGAATTTAAAGGGAGCTTATAAACAGAAGGAAGACTGACTTTTTACACAGTCTGATAATAATAGGACAAGAGAGAGCAGCTTTAAACTAGAAGAGGGGAGATTTAGATTAGATGTTAGGAAGAAATTCTTCACTCAAAAGACAGTGAGGCACTGGCACAGGCTGCCCAGAAAAGCTGTGGATGCCCCAGCCCTGGTTGTGTTCAAGACCGGGTTGAATGGGGCTCTGGGCAGCCTGAGCTGGTGACTGGCAGCCCTGTCTACAGCAGAATGTTGGAACTAGATGATCATTAAGGTCTCTTTCAACTCAAACCATTCTATAGTTCTGTGATGATATGTGTTGTTGTGTCTGTGAATGTAGCTAGTGCAATGGCTACCCTGATAGCTGTGTCAGTCCCCTACAAGCAGTTTTTATTTGCAACTGTTTTGACACTGCAGGAAGCACTGTGTGAATTACTGGGACACAGCAGATGGTCATGGCTGCCAGTCACCTCAGGTTATTGTAAATTGTGGAGTAAATGCTACTGAAGTAGTAGAGCTTTATATAAATACGTGGTGTGCAAATAGTTTTATAAATTTTAGATAATTTGGTCATTGCATATGTTCAGAAAGTATATGCAGTGCCTTTGATATTTTGTGTGGGATTAATTAAGCCTGAACGGTATGGGAAGTTTTATTAATTATAACTTTGATAGAGAAGCTGAGATTGATAGAGAAGCTGAGTTGAATCTCTAATATGCATAACACTTCACTCCTTGCATTCACTAGGACTTGCTTGGGAGCTGAGCAAGGATGTTTATGTTAATACTTGCAGATTCATATGCATCAGAGGAGGTTCTGTGGCTGACTGCTCGTGGAAACTTTTTTGATGAGTCCAGCTTTGTATCAGCCAGCTTGTGACTAGATGTCTTAATAAGAACATGGCAAAAATGTCAGACGCTGTAGCAACACACACAGGAATGGGACGTTTTGCAGAATTGTGATTTTAAAAGGTAATTCAGGTTTCCATCTAGTGGTGGTATAAAATTCTGTCTAAGCCAAGGGAAGCACAGCATGTACATAACTGTGGTATGTGAAGCACTGTAGTACTTGTGCATGTGGTTGGAACTTAGGAAATAAAAAGCCTAAGGATGTAAATTATATACTTAACAGCACGTAACTGAGAGCCTTCAGATTTTTTTATTTTTTTTTTTATATTGAAGTTATAATAATCAGGGATCAGTTATATTAATGATGTGCGTTCAGACAGTACTCTTTGACTCTAGCAGTTTATTTAATTGCTGCAAATTAATCTGATTCTACTTTATCAGTGTTCTGTGACAGACATTTTAAAAGGTTTAGTTTGATACAGGTCTAGAAATCCTTACCAGGTTAAGGTTGCAGATGGAGAAAATACCTCGATAACACATCCACCAATCTTTTGGACTTGTGTTTTAAGACAGTGTAGCAGGTGGAACAGACAAACCAGGTTTAAACTGCATTTGTAAATTTATAAGAATTTCTGGTTGTTTATGTTTAATTGATCCCTTCCTTCTAGCATTTGTTTGGCACTTGTTTGAATACCGACAGATTGTAGTGTTTATAAGCGTGGTAGCTGTTACTATGTTTTCAATGCATTTCCACTGTCAACATTGTATAAACACTGCCAACTTTCCACAAGTGCTGTCAAGTACTATATTTTGTAATTACCGCAGTAATATTATGAGTGCTATAATTGCATCTACTGTATGGATATGCTTTTCTGTTCTGTTTGTGTTCAGACACAAAATTGATAGTTTTCCATGAATTAAAATCGAATCTGATTCCATGTACTATACCTCTTGTAACTGATATTCTACTATTCATACTGCAGCTCACTCCTGGAATACACTGAGCAGCAAATTTCTGGCAAAACATTTTTACTTCTGTGTCTGGAAGCTGCTAATTAAAAACTACTTTTTGTTTTGTTTTGTTTTTTGAAGGATAATGATATGAAACATTTACTTAATCTTAGAGTCTGACAACATTTGAATTTATTGATTTTTAAAGGTCATTTCCAGAAGATAATGTCAATGAGATTTTTTAAATGAACTGTTCATTATACTAGAAGTAAGTTACAAGTAATACTACAAACAGACTTTACTGAGTTTTATTTTTAGGCTTGGTGATATGTGGGGAGCTTGAGTGCTGATAATATGCTCATTTTTTGTTGTAGAGATACTAGTGAGAGACAGCAGACAAAGGCAAAAGACAGCATTGATGCACTTTTTACCTTACCAGGCTAAACCTCTAGGTAGATCTTGTACCCATCTTTCAAGAATGGCTAATGCAGTAGAATCATAGAATCATTTGAGTTGGAAGGGGCCCTTAAAGGCCATCTAGTCCAACTCCCCTGCAATGAATGGGGACACCTACAGCTAGATCAGGTTGCTCAGAGTGTGGTCCAGCCAGACCTCCACTGTCTCCAGGGATGGGGCATCCACCACCTCTCTGGGCAACCTGTGCCAGTGCCTCACTACCTTTATCTTAACAAACATTTTCCTTGTATCCAATATAAATATCCCCTCTTTTAGTTTAAAACCATTTCCCAAGGTAGACGCACGTTCCCTTGTTACATGTGATTTCCTGAATGATACAAATTTGATACACTAATTTTATGCTTTTTTTCCTCCCTGAATTATTCTTATCCACAATTTAGAGGAAATTAACAGGGGATTAGGTCACTGCAATATTATCTTTCTCTTTATTCTTTTTAATTTTTTCTTTTCTGAATCTGAACCAGAAGAAGCATGATGAAAGGGTGGGAACTTAAGACAACTCCCCATGACCGTTGCTTCTTTGGAGCTGTCATGACTGAAGGTACTGAATAGTGTTGGTGGTATTAAAATCTGCATATAATAAATCAGAGCAAATGGTTTGTTTTCTGTAGGCTACCAAATGCCACTTAGCTCATAATCAAGCTTGTGCCCTTTTCAGTTGCACAGTGGAAGGCATATGGGCTATGTAATTGACTTGAGTTTGCGTGCTGGTTGAGGCGTAGTAATACCATCTGTGTAGTCTGTCTTGATGGAAGAATTCATACTACATTAGCAATCTTTCGGGCTTTGTCACCTTCTGACTTCTGTCTGTAGTGCCCTCACATGTAGTTTGATAGCTGATTTTAGACTTCGGCGATAAATCAGAAGTGATTATTTTTCTTAAGACTGCAGTTTTTGAAGTGCACACATGATGGCAGCAAATACCTAAATTTGTGAGACATGTTTATCTACTACAAACAAGTAGGATTTTGAATTTTCTAATATAAATCAGTTAGAATTTTCACAGCAAAATTTTCCAGCAGCAAAAGCTGGTACCAGCCCAGATAGTTTGCCATGTTTGGTGGTGACCCTCTGATCCCTTGTCAGACAAAAGGAGATGCAAACCCTTCTTTTATCCCTGTTTGTGTTTCTTGGCATTCTACCTGCTGACTCCTGATAGTGCTGAAATTTGCTTTTCCGAAGCCCGCTGTTGGTTTTTCTCCATTTGAGAAACATGTCTTATCTCTCCATAGAGAGATCTCTCGTAATCTGCTCCTACCTCCCTCACGTTACTCAGATTACTTCTCCCAGCTGGATCTGTAGATGAGTCAAACCTGCTACAGCAAACTAATCTAACATAAACACCCTGCACTAGCCACTGCTGTTCTGAAGAGAAAAAATCCTCGCCACATTTGAGGAACTTAATAGCTGCCAGTGTGTAACTACGCTTCTGACAACACTGACATGGTAAGAGTCCCGTTTTTTTCCTGGAGCTGGACAGTTCTTGGAGTTCTTCAAAGTGTGCTACTCATTGTCTTGTGATCAAACAGTTGAGTGTAATTGGTTTTCTTCTGTTTTTCCTCTTTAGGCCTTTGTCTGACATGTTTGTTAGCTAAATGCTTTCTCCTTCCATAACAGATGCATGTTTTTGGCATACTGTATTGCATTTTGTTCTTTATTTCTTGTTCCTGTGCCAGTCATTCTAAGTTCTCATTTTGTTATCTAGATCACTAATAAGTTTTCCAGCATGCGTTCTTGGTCTGATGAAAGGAACTGGTGTGCCTATATCCCTGAACATGGCTCATCTACATACGGGGTGCACACAGAGGTGAAATTCCTGTGCACAGCAGCTCTATGCTTTCCAGCCGCAGGCATCTGCTGCTGTGGGAGCAGGTAGGGAGTCCTCACTGGAGCCATGAAGACACATCAAATCTTGCTTCACGTCAAGCATCATGTGGAAAGCATAGGTCAGCTTTAGGCCATGGTACCGGCATATTGCTTTTTTCTGCTTTGTGCTGAAATTTCGCGTCTTGCTCTGTGTAGTTACTTCATTTACCATAGTTTGCATTTGTTTTAATGTGTAGAATTCATTTGAGGGTGTCTGGCAGAATATGATATCCAGTTGTTTGCTTGACCTCTTGAATTTTTAAATTCAATTGGTTGTTGGCAGCGAAGCGTACTAGTGAGCTTTTTAACAGCCATGGTGGTGAGTTACTGTAAGAGTGGGAGAGCCATGATATGAAGAGTTTGAATGAAATAATGAATGTGTATTGTGTCCTTAGTGGCTTAAAGAAAGGAGATCTTGTATAGCTGTGTTTTGTTGTTGTTGTTGTCGTTGTTGTCGTCGTTTTTTCCACTGGTTCTGCTGCTGATTAATTGATGAGAAGAAATGTAATGGGCAGTGTTAGATTCATGGGCAGTACTACCTTTGTTATATCTGAAAGAGGTTTCATCGTTAAGAAAAAGCATCGTGCTCTCACTCAAGAAGGAAGTGAAAGTTGTGTTGTGAAAAATGTGAACATTGGTTATTTTTTTTTTTTTTAAGATTGGTGAATGGGGTGCCTGTCTGCCAGCAGTTGCCACTCTGAAGCAGAAGGCTAGTTTCCCAAAATTGACCAGCTAGAGGGCAATAGTTGTGGTGGCTCTTATTTCTTAGAAACACTGGTGGCAATTTGCCTGGTGTCATCTTTGTTTTCCTTGCTAAGAACAGTCCATGCTGCAAACAGTTAAATATTTGTCTTTTAAAAAGGAGCTGTATAAGATTTTGTTTCCTGTTGATGGGATAAACCCCATATCAGGGAAGTGGCAGCAAAGAGAGTAAGGTGCTTCTGTTCTTCTTCTGTATTCTCATTGAATAAGGTGGTGACTAGAAGTCTTGGGACTCGAGAAGCATCACTGGAGGGGTTCTGTGTGGCAGAAAGGTGCCTGTGTCAGGATTGCTGAAAACCTGTAACAAGGCAGTGGCTTAGAAGCACAAGGCTCAGTGAATTTTAGTAAGGCATACCCTTACAAAATCTTCAGAGACACATTGAAAAGAGGATCGTTGTTGTTGTAGACCTGTCTGCCAAGAAAGACATACTGGGATGTATTCATCAAACAGCGGAGGTTGTCTGTATCTCAAAACTCAAGATCTGAAATAAGATTTAGCTAATGAACTGGTCAAAACAAGGACGTGACCACTACCTTGGTTTTCCCTGAGTTGGTGGTGGCACAGCCGTGTTGACGAGACACTGAGATGCTTTAGGCTGGAAGGTGGCCAGATCAGAGGGTGGTGAGTGAAGCTGGGGGAGCAAAATTGATCATGACAAGGTGTTGGCTTGGATTGCGGAATAGGACCCCAGGAAACAGATTCATCTGAAGAGCTTTCAGGTCAGTGAGACAAACAATGCTTAAAAAATTACTGTATTTCAGTACAGAGTATGTTGGACAAAATAATGCATTTCCAGTGTGCTGCTGTTTGTAGCACTGCTGGCAGAGTTAGGGAAGGCATCTGTTAAATGCTTGCTAGTTTTCTTGCTGTTTCATTTTTGCTTGCTAGATAGAATCCCATCGCACTTTCAGAGGTTATTGAAGGTGTGCTTGATTCCATGTAAATGTCGATTTGATACTTTGTGGCTGCTGTTGCCTCTGTCAGACTCTCTGCTTACACATTCTGTTTAAATGTATGGCCCAGACTGCTCTGACTGGATAGTCCAAGTGAGATCCAGCTGAGGCTGCCTTGGACCAGAGGGCCCAAGTGAGATTCAGCCTGTATGTCTCCCAGTCTGGCATCTGCTGTGATGCTGTGCTAGTCTCATGTGGCAGAAAAAGCTTGTTGTGTTGGTTATTGTTGCGTTGCGTTTGGGTTTTCAAATGGGCAGCTGCATTACTTTTGATTGGGAAATGACAAAATGTTCATTTTCTTAGCTGATGTGGATTTTTTTTGCATGTTCTTAAGCACTGGACTAAAATTACTGCAATACACTCTGGCAGAATCCTGAGGTTCTGCAGCTTTGAGGGGGCTGAGAATTTGTTTCTTCTTGCTTTTAATACATTTTTCCATTTGGGATTTAAATGATATGTCTTGTATTAATCAGATAAGAGTTTGGGAAGTTTTTGGAACTAGAGTTAGTTTCCAATATTTTTTTATTGTTTAAGTGAAATCTTTCATAGAATCATAGAATTGTAGAATCACTCAGGTTGGAAAAGTCCTTAAAGGTCCAACCATGACCTAACCAAACTACCCTAACTAACAGCCCTCTGCTAAAGAAAGGCCAGGATAGAATTATAGAATCACTCAGGTTGGAAAAGACCTTAAAGATCATGTTTAACCATTACCTGAAAAGAATATTCCTGTCTTTAATGAGATTAATTGCACGTAATATGTAAGCATGTAACAGCAGCAAATCATTTCTGCTCTTACTTCACAGCATTCCAAAATAGGTGTTTGATAGAATTTTTAGATTAGTTTTAATTTTTGCTGGTGATACAGGACCTTGGTGTTATTTTGTTTTTCCAAGGTTATAAGTTTAGCCCTGCTTTTTTATTTGAAGAGCTTACTGTCAAAAGATGCGTATAATGCTTGATCTTTTGACATCCAAACCATAATAATATTAGACCTATCCTTCTGATTTCTGAGAAAAGATTTAACTTACAGTTTTCCAGTGTTAACTGGGAAAATTCCCAGAGCTTCTGGAGTTTAAGCAAAATGAATGACAGTGATAAAAGCCAGAAGGCCATAATTTAAATCTGCATTCGCAATGGGCTGGTACTGAAGTGCAAGCGTGAACTCTGGAGATACGTCTGCATCCCCTGTGGTACAGCCCATTGCTTGTTTGCCATCCAAGAATAACAGCCCAAAGAGCTGAAAATCACTGCTTGGTTTCGCTCAGTTATTTATTTAGTTTGTATGTAATGTAACTGTGTAGACGTGATGTTGGCTGCATCTTTTGACAACATTTAATATGCTTTAGTTTAATTTGTGAGATTTTGTGTTATGGAACCAACATCAGTCATATAAATTGCATATATGGCCGAAATGTGAGTTAATGTGCTAAGCAGTATGAAGTGCAGCTGCTGGAAAAACCTTCATGGCAGTGGGCAAGGACTCGGAAAGCAGGGTCATACTGGATGTGGGTGCTGTCTCCATCCTTAAGTTCTGTTATTTTTTCTTGTTTTTTTGGGCACTTATTTGCACAAATACACACTTCTGAGGCACAGCAACAGATAAAGGTAGGTTTAAATTAAGCATCTACATTTGTATAGCCTTCTTGTTTGAAAATCAATTCCGTGATATCGCTGACTTAGTTCCAGTTGGTTGACACTATTACAGTTTTAGGATGCATTAGGTAAACTGGAATCAAACAGTGCTTCGTCTGAATTTATTTAGTTGGCTAGCAAAAAGCGTGCAAGAGCATTAATGGTTTTAATTGTAAATAATAGCACAGATGAGCTCTTTGAATTAATTTAGCTTCATGTTTTCTTTTCACCTTCAGATGTTCTCCTTCAGTTGTGCCAGATGACCCCTTGTGCTATTTAGCCATCCCATTTGCTCATTAGGACCTTTGGTACAGCCATGCATCCATCAGAGGCACATGTTAACTAAGTTACTCACCAAAGGTTTCCTTTTTCCTTAGTAACGTCACTTTACTCTTTGTTTTCATTAGTGAATAGGTTGCTTGTAAGCAGTGTTGTGGAGGGAAGTTGGAATCCTAACAATATTTCATAAAGGTGTGATAGTTTTGACAGCACCATTGGCAGAACTTTCCCAGGGCAATTCTACACCCACCGAATGCAATAAAACACTGTGCTGCATTCTGCAAAGAAAGGGATTTTTTTTTTTTGCAAAGCTATCATTTTTAAGATCACTCCTATAATGGATGTAGCAAGCAGTTATAAGGAGATCTGTTTTGGATTTTTCTCATAAACGAATACAGTAGAACACAGATGATCCCATTGTTCTTCTGTGGGGAAGGAAAAAAAAGAAAGATGCACAAGGATGTGCGTGCAAACCTGTATATTAGCCTTATAGGGTGAAGATAGCTTACTTTCTGTAACATAAATCATATTTAACTGAATAAAACATACAAAATCACTAGACCTTTCAGACTAGATCTATTAAAACACTACTAATTAAAACTCCCTAAGTTACCATTAGTATGTTTCAAGGGTAAGCATCTCTGTGTTGTAGATGATGCAAATGTTATTTAAGATTATTTGCTGGTGTCTTCAGGTAACCTATTTGAGAGTTTTTCCTGTTAGCTGTCTTGGTCTAACTCTATGGTAAATCCTGTGCCTAAAAAGGAGTCACTTAGCTGGGAGTTTAAGTTTAATAGGTGTCTCTAACAGCCGTTGTACGGAGTGGAGAGTGAGACAATGAGTCATTGTGGTTATGATGGAACTGCCTACTTGTGAGCAGATGTGCACAACATCTTTTCCATTTTTTCCTTGATTAGCAAGTGAAAGTCATTGATATGTAGGCAGCTCAAAAATACTTGGAGTTTTTATTGTTAAAGCAGCGTTGTATTGTTTTAAACAGCTTTAGAATCCTTGTAAAGCCATGCTAATGTGAGCTAATTCCTTGGTGTTGAGAAGTCTTGAAACACAAATTGAGCTATCTCAGTAGTTAAATATTGTCTGAATGTTAGAAACCTTGAGCAAGGCAACCCGTTTATTCACATTCCCAGTGGATGGCAGGTAGAGATTTTTCTAGAACTTGATATGTAGTCATTTTGAAAACTCCTCTCTTCCAGGTCATTGTACGCAGTAGAAGAAGGACGTGTTTCCCAATAAGGCACAAATAAAAAAATGCAGCAGTTTGTCATTCACACCAATGAAAAAATATCTTTGTATTAATGAAGAGAGAGCATTCGAACAGATGCAGATGTGCCATACCAAAATGATTAAATGGTACCGCTTAACACAGAGCAGAGGTACTTTATCTCAGGAATTTCAACGCACGGGTAGAACTGATGTACTGCACTTTCCATTTCTGCTATCATCCATACAGGGAAGCTGTTCCTGCTCCAAATGTCAATACCTTACCCAAAGCTGAACAACGTAGCACTCGGCTGTTGAAGCACCTGGGAGGCTGGCAGCCACAGAGCAGATCTAAGCCAGTCTGAGTGATCTCAGCATGCTGTATTTGCTTTTGTGAAATGTTGCCTTGATGTTTGCACTTATTTTTAAAGATCTTTTAAATTGTAAAGCAAATTACCTTACGTTCCAGTTCAGCAATACCAAGTGCCTGAAAATTTTGTGGAGTAAGCAGGCAGTCAGTTATTGTTGTGAAAGCTTAATGTTTTCTTGGCTGGACGTTCGTTCATCTCAAAGTAAATACAACCCTATTTAACTTGCTTGGTTTTCATACCCTGTTTTTTATCTCATTTAATGATTCAAAGGAAGCTACCTCTCATGTTAGGAAAGCCTTGTACATGAGCAGAAACAAAAAGGAAGCAATAAAACAAGATTTAGATGAGTTCATTTTGAAGCATGTGTTGTACAGAGATTATAGAAGAATGTGTTCAGGCTTGAATTTGATATATATTTGATTTCCCCAAGAGCAGTAGAGAATATTTAATGGAGTTCTTCGAATTAGTTCTCTCTACAGGTACTTTCTTGAATTTGGAAACCTGTTCAGCAGGTCAGGAATTGGACTCAATGATCCCCGTGTGTCCCTTCCAACTTGGGATATTCTGTGATTCCATAATCAATGAAATTTTCTTGCTCCGTTTGCACTTCATCTTTCCGATCTTTTGCTCTTCTGTGACATTACTTGCCATAACGTGAAAGATGCTTTAAAAATCCTCTTTGCATAGAAAGATAGAGAGTGGCTTGCAGATGATGATAGAGGGTTTTTTTATTCCCCAAATCTGGAGGTTCTTACATAGTAGAGGTGCGTCCTCCTTTACAGCAGCTCTTAAATATACTAGTGATGCATTTGCTTTCTTCACTGAAAAATTCTGGCTATTTCTGAAATAGTTCAGAGCTTGTACTGAAATCCACAGACCACGAGTTAAAAATCATGCTAGATTTGTACGCTTCTGAGTTTCTCAACCTCCAGAAACGGGGGGGGGGGGGGGGGGGGGAACAGGAAAAAAAAAACCCAGCACAATATTAGGGTTATGTTTAGAAAGGCAACTTAATTTCTCTGACCTTTTTGTCTGCACTATTATATCGGAAGACTTTCTGGCTGCATGCTTGTTATATTACCATAATTTAGGAAAATAAAGCAGAGTAGAGGGCCTTCCATTACAATTTTGAGAGCTGTAAAACAAAAAGGAAGGAAGTGCTGTGATTTGTTCTATTACTTAGAGAAGAGTATAGAAGATTTTTGAAAGAGTTTATTTAATGCAGGTAAGTTTATGTATGTACAAAGTGTATTTCTTATCTAAAATGCGAACGTCATCTAGCATCCTTTGGTGCTCAGCAGCAGGAACTTAAAAAGAACTTGGCCAGAGTGTAGCACAGAGACTAGTGGGTTAATCCTTTTGCCTTTTAACAAGTGCACATTAGTAGTGTGAATAAATTATCTTTACTGCAGTGCGTTTTTACAGATATAAACCAGTGTGTTGTCAGTTGCTTTAAGGGAAATATTTTATCAGCATGCATTTATTTTCATAGAAATGATGTATTGCTGCTGTTTAAAAACAACAAGGACCACATTTTAACTGGATGATTTTGGTTAACTACATGGAGTTATTTCTCCAGAGTAGGACTTAAAAATTCCTAGCCTGGATGACATTCTTGCTTAAGTAACACCCCTATAAGAATTCACCAGTGTTTCCTAGCGGCAATATGTTTTTTGTTCTTGAAAGCATAGGAGTCCCCCTGTATGTAGGCTTTCTTTTATTGACAGCTAGTCATCTTCATTGTGCTGTATGAAGAACATACCTTGCAATGTGTGTGTGCCGTTTTGTTGGAGAGGTGGGTCAGTAATCTTTATTAACCCATTGCTTATCTGCCCTAAATACCACTGCAGGGTGTACATTTCAGCCTGTGTTACTAGAGGGAAGTGGTGTAGTCACTGTCCCTGGAGGTTTTGAAGAAACGTATGGATGTGGCACCGAGGGCCATGGTCAGTGGGCAAGGTGGCGATGGGTTGAGGTTGGACTAGATGATCTTAGTAGTCTTTTCCAGCCTTAACGATTCCACGATTCTATGATATTCAGCTAACAAATTTGCTTTGGAACAGGGAGTGTAGAATATGTTCAGCTGAAACTGGGGATGCTTCTGTCCATCCTGAGGGACAGATCTGACTTTTATGCTAATAACCTTCTGGTTTGCTTATTAAATATTGCCCATGAGGTTTTACCTAATTCATTCAATCGCATTATTCTTCTGTGGGTCCATTGCAGTGAAAAATTCAGTGCACCTTCAGCAGAAATGTTATTTGTGGTGTCATTGAAATCAATGCAAGACACCTATTTGCAGATGAAATTTTTGTTTATACTTGAGATTTTTTATTGTTGTTCTGTTAGCTTAAAGTTTTAGCTCTAATGAGCATATAGGAATATGAGTAATGGAAAAATAAGGATACAAAGTCTCTTTTGGATATGTGTGCTTATGCTCCATTGGGTGTAAATTGAATAGAACATGCATGGAAGGCCTTTCAGTAGTATCATCAATTAGGATATATAACGTTCTACAGCTAGCAGTCTGGAAACTGATGTGGTTGTCTTGGAAACAGGCTTTATTTTTCTTTTGCAAATACCTAGATATGAAATCACTGTCTTCTTTGAAAATCTGGAAGTAATACTTCTCAGAGAAATAACAGCAAATTTAAGGTGCTTGTCTTCTGAAGAATTGATGATGTTTCTATTGTGTTCTTTAATTGTAGTTGTGTGATCATAGTTCTAAAACAGACTATAGTTTTCTTTAACCTAAAATGTCTGTTCTTATTGCTGATATTTGTCTTGGAATTAGCTGCAGTAAAGCACTTTGCCAGGATTTTCTAGCTTAATATTTGAATAGAAATATTGCAGTATAACTAAGGCACTGAACAAATTGCATTCCTAAAAAAAATGTGTTGATGCTATCATTTCAGGTCTTATCCCTTGCCCCGCTTTAAATGAACAGCATGTGACTCTTGACTCCTTGACTCTTCTATGAGGCTGTAGCACAAGAGTTGCCAAACAAAATACCAGGAGTAGAGAAAAGTGCACAGGACCGCTGGAGAGCTGCCATGCATTGTGTGAAGTGTGAAACCAAACCTGGGCTGATAAATAAGCATCTTTCACATTGCTGAGGATTTAGTAGGATTTGTATAAAAATGTGAGCCAGTGTTCTTGAAAGAAGGGTGACTTCTCCGGTCCTTTTTTTATTTGTCCCGTCACAGCAGCCTTAAGGTTTGTCAATAGTAACAGTATAATTTCATCATAATTCTTACAGATAATGTCTAGACTGATTTATTTTGTGTGTATGTGTGTGTTCTGCTCTTCGGTTCTTATGTTCTTAAGTTCAGTGGGGCTTTGATGTATTTCTCTTCCAAGTATTTTGTGTCTAGTACCAATTTAAAGAGCCTTCTAAACAGTGGTATGTGCTTCAGAGAAGGTTTTTTTTTTTTTTTTTTTTTTTTTTCTTTTTATTTCTCTTCTTTTATATCTTATTTTAAGGGGAACTTACAGCTTGAATTTTGCAGCCTGTCCACAGGAAGAGGAGCACGATAGGAGCTCGGCGAGCCACTGGAGCTCAGTTTTGTGACCATCTCTTTGGTCTTACATCCAGTCTGTTGCTCCTGTTCTATTTTCTGTGCTGTGTTTACATTTCAGTTTGGTCTATTTTCAGAACTGAGTTGGTCAATTTATTTCTTCTTAGGAGCTTTTCTATCTGGCATATCAAAAAATCATAGAATCATAGAATGGCTTGGGTTGGAAGGGACCTCAAGCATCATCAAGTTCAGCCCCCCCCTACTACAGGCAGGGCTGCCAGCTGCTAGATCAAGTACTAGATCAGATTTCCCAGGGCCCCATCCAGCCTGCCCTTAAACACCTCCAGGGATAAGGCATCCTCAGCCTCTCAGGGCAACCTGTGCCAGCACCTCACCATTCTCTCAGTTAAAAACTTCCCCATTACATCTAATCTAAATCTCCCCTCCTTTAGTTTAAAACCATTCCCCCTCATCCTATCACTATTTAACCATGTAAAAAGTTTATTTCCCTCCTGTTTATAAACTCTTTTTCAATATTGGAAGGCTGCAATGAGGTTTCCATGCAGCCTTCTCTTTTGCAGGCTGAACAAGCCCAGTTCCTTCAGCTGATCTTCGTAGGAGAGATGCTCCAGCCCTCGGATCATCCTCATGGTCCTCGTGTGCTGAATATTCTGTTCTCCTTCACTAGAATGAGCTCATTTTCTCTTTAAGACCTGAGTTGAAGCTTATTAACGTAAGTGAAGATGATCTTAAAGGCCGTGGCTGCTATCAGACGATGCAAAATGCTTTTAGAGACCTAAATTTTGGCTTTGATACGTAAAACTTACGTTGGTATTGTGCATCCAGAAAGAAATGATTAATCACAGCTTGTTTTCCCACAAATGACAGCTAAGTCACTCTGATGTACTCTAATGGGGTAATTGATACATGTTTACCTTGATGGTCAGGCCACAAACTTTCCACTTTTACCTCATATTGTGATGTCATAAGTTTTATATGAAAAAGGAAATTAAAATGGCATATCATTTAAGCTGTAAGTGAAGCTGAATTGGTTCTTGAACTTTTTTCACATTTCTCTAAATAAATGTCATTTCTTCCAGTTTAACAATGTTAGTAAACTGTGTTAAAAAAGGAGTCCATTTGTACCTTCCTGATCAAATAATAATTCTCCTTGCTGATTACTAAGTAGTACATAATTACATTCCCTGGCTCCATTTTAGCTGAACAATTTTTCATTCTCTCCTTCCAAGCTGCAAACGAGCAAGCAACCAAGCAAACCAACCTCATATGGTACCAGTTCAGCCTGGATGCAGTATGTGCATCTCTGTGCTACTGCGGTCACTGCCCTGAAGTTTTGGTTGGTTTAGCATCCATCTCGAATCTCTTGAGAAAACTTGATGTTCTTGAAGTTCTCTTGGCTTTTCCTTCCTGATGAACTTCTAGAAAATGTTTGACATGTTCTGGTTGCTTCCAGTCTTTACAACCCAGTGACTTCGTGCTGCAGAAATCTGTTTTAGCCCTGTGCGTTAGAAATGGTGACATGGTCTTTCACCCCCAGAAATGAAAATGCCATGTAATTCAGATTTTTCTGAAGATAAAAAGGAACTGAAAATTTGTTGGTCACGTGTTTCACTTGAGGGCGTTGCTGAGTCTGACCTCAGCAGGGTTCCCAGGCAGGAAACAGTCTCCGGAGGAGGGATTACAGATTTGTTCAAGGATAAAAGGTATGGTTTTGTCTGTTTTTCTTTCAAAAAAAGTCCAATGAATAAACACATTCTGTTTACCATAAGAAAGAAAGAAAGTGGATTGAAGCCAGTGAGAGAAAGGAATGTAGTGATGAGACCCACATGTCTGAAGGATGGTTTATCAGGTCATCATGTGTTGAAGGATGTCACCCTGCACAGCCCAGGTCTGCATGTTTAGTTTCTCTTAGACATGTAACATTCATCAGTTTTACAAAATCCCATTGCAAGTGGTAGAATTTGTTCCTTACGCAGCTTGTGGTTTGAGCTCCTCATTAATTACAGGTTGGTCTGTTAATTAGAAAAGATGATAGGATTTTGTTCAACCTGCATCTTCCTTTGGGCATGAGATGTCTTCAGTGGTGGGATGGGTTCTCCTCTGCTCTTGGACTTGTCTTGGACTTGGTCTTATAAGGTACCCGATCTGTTTTATAAGTGTTCATGGTTTTGTACACAGCAGACCTCTGAATAAAACTTCCCTATTTAACACACTGGCTTCTGTGTAACTTTCTATCTTTAGCTTCTCTATTATTCTCTATTATTAAGAGAAAACATCAAGAATGTCTGAAATTTGAAATGTAAAAGAAGCAGCAGATTTTCTGGCTTGTACAAGCTTTCTGAAGGTGGTAGGTAGATCTCTAAGTACTTTTAGCCGAATTGATTTCCTGGAATGTAACTCCTGAGGCAGGTGAATGAATCTGGCATCGCTTGCATGAGCAGCGCTGGGACTCCGCTCCATATCCTCGCACTACCCATGAGCTGGAGTTCAGTTTGCTTCATTTGAGCAGTAGAGCTTTGCATGTGCATGCAAGGAGAATTATGATTTTATTTAAGCCGTACCTCCAGCAAAACTGTGTGGACACAGGACATAAAGAAGGTTTTTTTGCTTACCTTTGCTGTTGTAATTCCACACAGCTCTGCCTCTTCTATTCAATATTAGGCATTTTATTAATGGATTCCGTACTATGGCACTGGGAGTGAAGGAGATGCTAGGTCAAGAAAACATAAGAAAAAACGTTGTCTTCTGTCATAAATCAGCTTGTCATTAATTTTTTCTTGTATATTAGCACCAAATTTATAGCTTAGCCATAGTTTTATGAAGATAGCTTGTTTCTAGTGCTCTATTTAAATGGAACACGATGCTCCTGGAGACACCTCGTAGCTTCTGAATGTAAGTGTTGTTTGTTGCATTAGAACTGAAACGTTTGGTCTCCTGCCATTCAGATGTTGATGATGTCCGTGGCTATGTGTGGAATCTGATAGCATCTCTCAGCAGGAGCAGTGTTACACCAGTGACATGAGTCTCTGTGGCCCTCCTCTGGACACACTCCAACAGGTCCACGTCTCTCCTGTGCTGAGGACTCCAGATTTGGCCCCAGTCCTAATGCTCTGGAATTCCATGAGTTATATCCCCCAAACACAACTTTCCTGAATATTTTGTCTGTAACTGATGCTTAATTAGCTTCACAGAAAACAAAGCAAAACAAAGCTTTTGGTTTTTTTTTTTGGAAAAAAAAAATGAAAAATAGAGTTAGGCAGCTACAGAAATCTGTCTGAATGTGTACGTAACATAACATAAATCCAACGTCCCTGTGCAAACCAAGCCAAGGCCATTGCTTGCTGTGCTGTCCATTCACATTATTGTTTCTTCACACTACAACCCTGGCAGCAGGTGTAACATTTTGCAACAGAACAAGAATTTGAAAGGCTGCAATTTGGAGTTAACTTCCAATGAGTGATGTGGGTGGCCTGCCAAGCCAGGCTTGTTTTTATTGATATCACCCTGAGGAATGGGTTTAAAATCATTTGGTATCACTTCTCACTGTCTGGCTGAGATGTTGAACAGGGCACTGAGCAGCTGCCTCTGCCCTGGCCCAGTGATGTTGTTGTTTGGTCAGTGTTGTCATTAATTTGGCTGCAAGTAAAGATGGTCGTTTGGAAGAGATGAAGGCATCAGCTCTATATAATGTTCTACACGTTAAGCCTGCCTTTGAGGAGGGCTCCAAGGAGGACAGAGAACGTGGTTGCCATTCTTCCCAGCGCAGATGGGAATTTAATTATTATTTAATCTTATAATTAAATCATACATTTTGCTCAACATTTCATATCAACGTATCAGGTGAACGCCTGTCAGCATGTACTGGGCAGGATGGCAGTCTGTTCATCTGGCTGTCAGGGAGCAGAGTTTTTGTTTGGGCAGTTGGGGCTTTTATTTTTGTATTTGATGTATTCTAAATCTTGTAAGCAACAAGCTGACACCCTTTCCTTAATGGGTGATATTTTAAAACCTCAGCTGCCACCCATCCCTGTGCCATTCTGGTAAAACAGAGGAAAACTGTGTTCGTTACAGGTATTGAACTTCTTAGGAAAACAAACAAAGGAAAAAAAAGGTGGTTATTGATTACAGCAAATACTTTCTGAATTTCTGTAGCAGACAGCTACAGAATCCATGTCATTCAATCTTAGCTGCAGTATGATGGTTGGGCTCAGCTGCTCTCCTGCTCTCCTCTGCTGCCTCATGTACTCTGAGCGTAGCTCTGCTGTGCCTGCGGGCTGGTTTGTCTCCAGCTTTGTGTCTTCTCTCTCACGTACTGTGAGTAGAGTGTGAACTGTAGCTGGAATAAGATGCCCTTGGAAAATCTGTCATAGGTTTGGATCGCAGTTGCCAGAGGAGGTTTGTTGTATTTGGAAGATGTAGCTATATGTAAAACAAAAAAGAAAGGAAGAAGTGATTTTCCTTGTTTGAGAAGGCTGAGCAGGGGTTTGTTTTGGCTCTGCTGTTAGAGGAGGTGCTATTGGTAAATAGTTACACTCTGTGTTCATACTCTGTCTGTAAGTTCTAAGGAAAGCTAGAGCAAAAACAAAGATGCTGCTCCTTCTCGTTGCCTGCTATAGATTATGATCACCAGACTTTGTGGTATATTCCTGAAAAAGCAGATGTAATCTTCCTACCCCTCCCCTGTTATATTTTTATACTTATTTCTAAACTTCATCTGGAATACCACATTACAGTTCACGTGCAGTTAGAAGATGGTGCATTTTCTGCATAGAACCTGGATCTTAAATGATGGAACTACATACCAGCACATGATGGAGTGCTTTGCTGAGAGCACTGCTTCTGAGGCAGAGATTCTTTAACACTGATGGCTTTTCTGTGTTAGTAACAATTTGAGATATGCTGCATATCTGTTTTGTTTTATCTGTTTTCTTTCAGTAGCTGTATATCGCACTTTGCAGCAGGTAAGATCCTGCTGACTGGTGTGTGTGCTTCCCTTCGGAAGGTCAGTGTGGAGGTTCACTTGGGGCAATGCAGTTTAGCCTGTCCAGAAGGAACACGGCCAAGAGAAGTTCTTATGTTCGGAACACCCTCTGGTCTTTGTGTCTTCAGTGGTCGATCAGGGTGGTTCTTTCTGAAAAAAAAAAGTACTTTTTGTCATTTGGTGTTAGTGGATTTTCATAGGTTGTGTAAGAGTACGATAGTATGGTGAAGTGGTATTAAAAGAAGTTGACGTGATTCCTGCACGTGTCATTTTTGTGACCTTTGTATTCTCTCTTCGTAGAAATATGCAGAGCTGATATGGCAACAAATTAATGAGGACAAACAGAGCTCTAGAAAAAAGGCTGTATTTGGAATCCAACTCACAGAAGAAAAGCTTAATGACTTCCGTGATGAACAGATTGGGCAGCTGAAGGAGCTGATGGATGAGGCTACCAAACCTAAGCAAAATATCACTATTTCTGAAGACTCGGAACACAAAAGCTGAAATGTTCTGAAGATTTGTTTTAATGCATACAGAAGCGTTTTGAAACTTCCTTTTCCATCTGGGGTAGAATGTGATTTCTGTGGAATGATGGCTGCTGCTGATGCCATAACCTTTCTGAAGGTGGTATCTCTCACTTTTTATTCAATCATGACTGCTAAAATGGAATCATCATGACACTTTTATTTTAGTTGCAATGTTTTTGTTTTCCTAATGGAAGGTGGAGAGTTGAAGAATTTGGTAACATTAATTTGATGTTTTAAAAATACAAGGTTTTAATTTTAATCTAGGGACTCACAGAGCACAGCTTCTTTCCATTTTCGCATCATCCTCTGATGTGATGGAGAAGGTACAGTTAACGTTTGTTTTTTCTGATGTGGATTCAATAGGCAAAGAGCAAAAGTATGGTGCCGAAGTGCCTTCATTACAATGGAAAGAAATGGGCAGTATTAGAAACATACTGTTGTTAATTCTTCTTCAGCTTCATTGTAAGATGTGCTTTAAGATAAAAGATGCAATTATTAAATTGATTTTGAAGAAATAATTGGTGTATGAAGGAAATTCTTTATTTTCTTCACAGCTGTGATCACATCTAAACTTTTAAAAGCTATTCATTATTTTGTTCTGTTATAGTTAGAGTTCAAGTAATCTTTAAAAGCTTTGTGTCCCGTACAACTCATTATTTTCTGTTGGGCATAATTTATGAGCACCTCAGTTACCGAAGTTATCCATTTCATAATGCAGTGTAACAAACATCAGTGATTTTTGGTAATGGATCAGTCTTCATCAGGACCATGCATTCCTGTTGTAATACTCACACTGTTGCAACTAAAAAAACCAATCCTGCTTTATCTGCTAAGAAAGCAACACCTCCCTTACTGTGCAAAAGACAGCTTTCATTTCATATTCCGAACTGAGTTTTATATTATTAGTTTTGTTCTATTTCTGGACCTTTTGCTGTCTATTACCCATGGAGTGTTCGAGACAACATAATTTCTTTCCACTTTGGGAATAACGGCTTTGACAAGTAAGCACATTTCCATTTGTCTGAAGTTGTAACAATATGCTGTTTGCCAGAACTACATGCCTGGTTCTTATCAGGGCAAATCTGGGGGGCAGGCTGCTTATCCCTTCCATACCAGTCTTCCCATTTCTGAAGCCTTTGCTGGGATTTTAGGTTGCAGGTTGCTCGTTTCTATTGAAAGGTCAACTTCAAGACTTCAACATAAGGTACGCTTGCAGTTACTGCAGTACATCTTCCTCTGGCAGCTCTGCTATTTGTGCTATGACAGCATCCTTCAGCATCAAGGGATGGTTGCAGAGTGCCTAATCCAAACAGAGATTAAAGGGCAGAGATGGTATCCAGGCTGCAGGGCTGGGGTTTCCAAATCTTGGGTCTTGACACTTCAAGGACATGGTTGGAGATAATGGCAGCTCTCTTCTGACCTACCGCTTACCTTGGTGCCTCACCTCAGTAACAATGTGGGAAGCCGATGGGATGTGTGCAGAAAGCCTGAAAACTCTCTCCAATGCTGTTGTTCACATGTAACTAAAGCTTTTTAGACTTCAAAGGCTAAAAAGATCTAATCCAACTCCAGAATTTAAGGTAGAAGAATATATTGTGTTGCACTTACCTTCAGATTTACAGTAACCAGCAATTTCCTCACTTGATGTACTCAATTCAGAAACAGCGTTCAGGTGTTTGGAAGCAGAGTTTGGTCCCACTCCTTGACTGCTGTACACTTGTCTAATTTCAGCATCCACATTGTTTCAAATTTCTTTGGAATACTATGATATGCGACCATGATTGACATATTTTAGGCAATTTGTGAGTTTAATTAAGCTAGTTAGGAAACACAAAACTAGAAACTAATACTTCTGCATCTGTTCGTGTGTGTGTAGATAGCACACATTTCTGGAGGCTAAATTAATTCATAATGAAAAATTGCTCTTTGGTATGAAAAATTCAAGCTTGAAATGAGACCTAAGTGAGTTGGAGATTAAGTAAACATCTGCACACTCACCGTTTTCTATTAACTTTTTTCTTTCATTCCCAGCAGTAGTCAATGTTCTGTACTGCATTTGTGTTCTTGTTTAAAACAACTCTTACAAAAGCCAAAATTCCACATGAAGGAGCAAAGTGCCTTTAAAGATGGCTGACTCCAGCACAGCCAATGCAAGCAGTAAGACATAGTGTGATCCAGGCAGCAAGTAAATGTATGCATTTATTAATGGCTATTAATTGAGGAAGGCGGGGACTGACAGGCACTTTTATTTTGAAGGCATGGGATACTTTTTGTGGGGAATTTTACACAGTATTGGATGGATAATTAACAAAGGAAAGCATCCATCAAAATTACTTCAGAACTGCAAGCAGTTGGTGATTTGAAGCAGCAAAATACTTGCTTAGGGAAAAGATACTAATTACCTTATGAAAAATATAATGAATTATAATGGAAAAAAACCCACAATGAAGGATAATTATAACCACATTAGAAATTAGTACAAAGTTTTAAACTGTGCTTTTATGTTTTGTATAAACCATTTGCTCTTATGCAGATGAAGACTGAAAAGCCACTACCACCCTTACAAGAACTCCTTCACTCCGTTCAGCTCATCCATTAAGGATGACCCTTTGTGTTTGGGTGATCCTTCGTTCATTTGCCGTCGAGAGCTAGAAGTGAGTGAGTGACAAAGTTCATTGGCTAACTTGGCAGGACCTTGTCTATGCTGACACCTTGACTGATTGCCTGGCAGCCAGGAGGACGCGGAAATGAGCGGAAGGTTGTGGTGGCTGAACAAGACATGTGAGGCTGAGGTTGTATGAGCAAGCAAACGGTTTTGAGAAATACGTCTCTCTGAAAATTATCACACTTTGGGTAGGCAAAATACGGCTATAGATCTCAACAAGAACAACAAAATAGTCATTGTTCCAGTGTTTTATTACTTCAGTGTTGTGAGTTCGTCTTCTTTTTTTCTTTTAACTGACTGTCTAGCAGAAGCTATTAGTAAATTTTCCTTCTTTCTTAAAAATAAATAGCATAATGAAAACAGAATTTATGAAGGAGTTACATTTCTCAGCTATTTAGAGTTGCTTTAATCTTTTTGAATTACTAGTGGACTTTCTAGTTTTTTCTTGGATCTGTATTTATGAGCAGCTGGTTATTCACTGATGATTCAGTAGCCAAAATTTCACTGGCTCTTAGATAGATAGCAGCGTTGAACAGTCAGTGTAGGAGCAATGTTAGACCTTCCCTGGCTATTGTAATCTACCTTATTCACAGAACTATGGAATTGCAGGGGTTTGAAGGGACCTCAAGAGATCATCAAGTCCAACCCCCTGCTAAAGAAGGTTCTCTACGCAGTTTATGCAGGAGAGTGTCCAGACAGGTCTTGGATATCTCCATAGAAGGAGACTCCATGTCCTCTCAAGACAACCTGTTCCAGTGCTCCGTCAGTCTTACCATGAAGTTCTTCCACACGTTAGCACAGAATTTTCTATGTTCAAGTTTCAGGCCATTACTTCTTGTCCCATTATTGTTTACTCTGTAGCTAAAGCAATAGTGGAAGATCTCACAGGCATTATGTTGCTTGTAACACATCTCGGGGACTACAGTTTTAATGGCCGTAGATATCCCAGGGCCATCCTTTTCAGCTTATATTTGATGCATTTCTTGCTGTCTGCTTCTTTCAGAGAAACAACTGTGATTGCTGTGGAGAAGGATGTGTTTTATGGATTGCTATGAGTAATGTGTTGCAAAGATCACGCTTCTCTGAGGCTGTGGCTGCCTTGACATGCAGTGATGGCTCAGGTAAATACCTGAACAATTACAGCTTCTCATTGAGCTGTAACAGTTTTGACAAATTACAGATTATTACAGAATAAAGAGAAGACATTACCTAATTTAAAAGCACAGAAGAACTCAGGTCCTTTAAAAAAAAGTAGTTCGGTTATATGTATATAAACAGAAAGCCTCTTTTTCACTGATTGTATGCTTGTAAAAGAAGGCCATTTTCAGTTCCCCGACAGGTAAGGGGCTTTACATTTATATAATCAACATTCCATTTACATTCACCCGAAGATGTAATCTAAGTACCAGAAATGCTTTCAAAGATGCAGCCTCTCAGGGGAACATAACCCTTCTCATACAATTGAAAGTATCATCAAAGCTGTTGATTCACAGTGCTTTCAAACAATCCATTAGGATAATACAGTAATTTTGTACATCGCTGTTTTGGCCAGATGATTTGTGTTTACAGCTACCCGAAGTTGAGGTTTTTTTTCAGTGCATGTATTCCACATGGATGGTTTTGGAAGTGAGAATGATGATACCTGAGAATGATTTGCTCACGTTCACGAAGGCTACGTACCTGCTGCTTTAAAACCGTAGCCTTGGTAGGAGTGTTTTCTGTGGTATCAATGGCCACAGTTTTGCTCTGGATGCAGCCTCGACAGGGCTGAGTCCTTCCAGCTATTCCAATGTTCTGTGTCTGCTGGTGGTGAAGAGCACAGAGTTAAATTCCATTTGGATGCAACCATTACACATACAAAATACAAAGTATTCCTTGTTCATCAAAATATGGCTGTAAGTCAACTTCAGAATGACCAAATACTCCCACAGCACTGCCAGATCTGACCAAAGATACAGTAAAAAGGCAAACTCAGCCGTTCAACTCAAGGAAGCCCGGTTTTTCTATCACTATGTAATGTACCTTCCAGCTCATACTCAACTTGTCTGCCATAGGTTCTCTGAGTTTTTCGCCCCGGCTATCAATAATTCCAGCAAACCATGAGCTGCACATCCCAACACACAGTATCAGAGGCAGCCTGTGATGGTTGTTGGCTTCCCTGAGCACTGCTGCCTTCCCGGCGCTCTGTGTGTCTACAGCAGGCTCAGCAGTAACTTGGGACAAAGAATTGGCTTTGATTTTGGTGCAGGAACAGTTACATGGCTCTGTATTGTTAGGGCAGTTGTTACTGGGTTGCCTTCCTGATCCGCCAGTGGTGGGACAGTCTGCATGATGAGAATTCACTGTATAACTGCACATTTCCTCACTTCCACCACTCCAGACAACACTTTCCCTTGCCCAGCCAAATTCTGTCACTGTGGTGTGTTTCACCATGTGCAAGTCTTACCAAAATGTTAAAAATGCCCCCAGTGTGTCATTTCCAAGCCCCTGTACCGTGTCCTAGGGCTCAGGAAGGCTTCACTGACCTCACTAGGCATCTCGCTCCTCACCCCAGTACTTGCTTAGCAAACTTCACAAGGAACAAGAGAGACAGGAAACATTTAAAGCTCTTGTAGCCTTCCCAGCCATCTGGGGAGACTATAGCATTGCATTTGATTGCTAAAACTGGGGAAGGAAAACACTTCTTGTTGTTGCTATGGGGGCTGGAGTTTGTGTAGCAGTGACTTGTTCTGTTCCTAGCTCTGCCATCTCCTTCATCTTGTGGCTCCCTCTTTTCACTCCTCACTTCCCACCCCTCACCCCACAAAACAAAAACCAAAAAAACAACCAGACAAAAACCTCCGGTGCATGAGATTATAAGTTGAGTGTCCTATCAGTGGTATCTCAAAGGACACAGATGATAGGAAAAGAAGGAAAAAGCCTTTGAGGCAGCACAGCCCTTTGCAGAGATGGGAAGAAGGCTGGAGGGGGACCTGGGACATGAGGGGCACAGGAGCAACCACTTGCTTCAGGGCATGGGAGGATCCATTGCTCCCTGTCCAGAGCCACTGCTCCAAGGCCTTCAGCTCATGCATGACATCATCAGGTGTCTGCAGAGAACAGCGTGATGTATTCTAATATAGGACCTACCTGTATTTGCTCTGTTATCGGTATTTTAAGACAACGTGGATATGAATTCTGAGGCTCGATCTTCTAAATAGTTGTGGGAGAGTCTTCCCTTTCTAGTCTGCTACCCGAGGCAAAATCTACTGCAAAAACTGCATAGCTGTGCAACAAAACACAAGCATGTTGTCTTTTCTTTTGGGGTATGTGATTGGTATGGATACAGAGACACTGCATGAAGTCTGTGCTCTTCCGTACTGCCAGTCAAAGCATGAAGTGTGCCTGATCACATTGCTACAATATTGTTTGCAGTGTTTGCTTAGGAATAGGAATAGGCTTAGGAAAGCAGCTCTTAGACTTCAAAAAATGATGTGTCTTAAGCACAACAGATTGCCCTTTCAAAAAATGCTGCATCTGCACTGAAGAGTGAGATTCTGCCAGACTAAAACTACTATATGTCACAGGATTTAAAACCTGGAGCAGTGGCAGAAGACATCCCTTACATGGTGAGATCAAAGAGGTGTCAGAACTTTGAGGAGAAATATTCCTTTTGGGTTTATGAGCATCAAGGCCCTGTGCTGGAGGAACACATGAGAAGACTGCATCCCTAACTATCCAGATTCATCAGAAGCTCCTTCTGCATATCACAGAGCCATGGAGCCATTTAGGTTGGCAAAGACTTAAAATCAAGTCCAACCATCAGTCTAAACACTACAAAGTCCACCACAGAGTGATGACCCTTACTGCCACTTCCACATCTCTTAAGTGCATCCAGGGATGGCAACTCCACCGCATCCCTGGGCAGCCTGTTCCAATGCCTAAATACACTTTGAAGAAATATTCCAGTCTAAGCATCCCCTGGCACAGCTTGAGGCTGTTTCGTCATGTCCTATCACTTGTCACCTGAGAACGGAGACCAACATCCACTTCTCTACAATCTCCTTAGAGGGTGTTAACTTTGTAAGGAGGTAATATTAATTTTTCCCTATCATCTTCTCTGCACTGGCTTTGAGTTTTTGTAGAATCATAGAATCTTTAGAGTTGAAAGGAGCCTTTGAAGTTCACCTAGTCCAACTCCCCTGCAATGAACAGGGACACCACAGCTAGGTCAAGTTGCCCAGGGCCTTATCCAGCCTTGACTTGAAAGTCTCCAGGGATGGGGCATCAACCACATCACTGGGCAGCCTGTTCCAGTGCCTCACCACCCTCATTGTAAACCACTTTTTTCTTATAGCCAATCTATATCTCTCCCTTTTTAGTTTGAAACCGTTTTCCTTTGTTCTAAGACCACAGACCCTACTAAAGAGTCTGTCCCCTTCTTTCCTGTAGCTCCCCTTCAGATACTGAAAGATCACTCTCAGATCTCCCAGGAGCCTTCTCAAGTCTTCTCAGGTCTCATCTCTCCTGTGCTGAGGACTCCACATCTGGATGCAGTACTCTGGATACAGGTGAGGTCTCACAGCGCAGAGCAGAAGGGCAGGAGCACCTCCGTGGCCCTGCTAGCTGCGTTTCTTTTGATCCAGCCCAGGATATGGTTGGCTTTCTGGGCTGCGAGGGCACACTGCTGGCTCATGTCCAGCTGCCATCCACCATTACTCCCAGATCTTTTTTGGCAGGACTGTGCTCAACCACTTCATCCCCCCACTTGTATTGGTAATGGGGGTTGCCTCAACCCAGGTGCAACACCTTGCATTTGGATTTGCATTTTGATTAGTTGTTTCTGTTTGGCTGATAGATTTTGTTTTGTTGATATCACAATGGCCATACGTGCCTGTTGCAGGTCATGCCCAAATCATTTTTCTTCCCCACCAGTACTTGTGCATTAGTTCAGAAACAGCATTTCACCAAATGGAGGTGCTCCAGGATCAGTAAGCCATATGGAGCTAATCTTTTGGTTTTCTCTTCTTTTCCTCAGTTCACACTGGCTCTGTCAAGTGCCAGCTGGCTCCCAAAGCACATGCTGCCCTCCTGGCTATTTGCTAGCAGTTCCAATAGCCTCTACACAGTAAAAGCAGTTGGGCTGAGGATGTGCTGCCTTTTGTGCTGGCTAGCACTCGTTTGGAGTATGGCAAACAGCTCTCTGAAGAAAAAATAAACAGCAGCAATTGCCAGAAGACATGTTACAGGAATTTACTGGTTAAATTCCTACTCTCAAACTGTGACAGTTGTTTCGCAAGCTGTCAGTATAAAAGCTCATTTCTGAGCTTATTGTGTAGCTTGGTAAAACCTACACAGTGAGACAAAGCAAGGGGTATTGACCTGGAATGCTCAGGGGCATGTGATGTTAGAGGAACCCTTGTAAAAGCTGGTTATATGCTATTGAAATCGTGCAACGTGGATATTTCTCTCAAAACCAATATCCAACAGGCTTTGTTTCCTTTCAGTTCTTACTGCTCTACTCTTCTATCAATTGGCAATACATTGCACTCGTCTTCCCCAAGCTGAGTCTGCTGTGCTTCTGGTGGTAGTTGGTGGTGCGGCTGGGTGCACACCTGGCAGCTGCCCATGGCCAACTAACACCACTGGGGTCCTTAAGGCATCTGTACAAAGTTCTTCTAAGTAAATGAGATGCTGCAAATGTGAGAATGCCTGGGCTATGCCACACTGGGAAGAAATATTTAAACAAAGAATAATGTTATGCTGACTCCTGAAGAGAATATGTGGAATGAGATGTGTGTACAGTTCTGTGGATGTGTCACATGAACTTTACGTGATGTACAGTCACTGCTTGGTCTAATCACTGCCACATATACCCTTCTAATAGGACAGATTACTATGTGATTATTTATGGTGTAGCAATTTGTAAGAGCAAAACTTTGTTTCCTGCCTAAAGGGAACTGGGAAGATCTATAAACATGAAATATCAGTGCTACCTGTGGAATTCAACTGCTGTTTTGCAATATCTGTTATGATTAACAGCATGCCATGCAGCATATTTCTTAGTACGGATGCTTTGAGAATACAAGGCATAATGCTTAGTCGTCATTAAAAGCTGAACCATATGCTCTAGCTTCCGTTTGGTTTCTTTCTAAACATCACTGGAACGTCACAGCCCTGCTACATTCTTCATGGCCCAAAGGATGTGGAGGTGGGGACTGGGAAGCATCCATCCTGTGTGGAAGAGGGGAGAAGAAAGGAAGAGGTGGACTTTTTAGCAGAGTCTGCTGTGGCAGGATGAGGAGAAATGGTTTCAAACTAAAATGGGGGAGATTTAGATTGGTTAGAAGCTTTTTATGATAGGGTAGCGAAGCGCTGGTACAGGTTTCCCAGAGAGGTGGTGAGTGCCCCAACCCTGGTGACAATCAAGGTCAGGCTGGATGGGGCTCTGAGCAACCTGATCTAGCTGTAGGTGTCCCTGCTCATTACAAAGGGGTTGGATTAGATGGTCTTTAAGGGCCCTTTCCTACTCAAAGGATTCTATGACTCTATGATCACCACTGCCCAGATAAGTAGGAGTCTCCAGCGTCACTGCAAGGAAGCTGTGAGCTTTCCTGACATCTTTAACACATTCTAGAGGTGTTAGAAGTGAGTGTTTGTCCCATCTCTCCGTCATGGGCAGCCAGCAAGTCTCTTGGAAATTACCTTTGGTGTGGATGTGCTCAGATTTTCCTTTCCTATGAACTGTTCTTCTAACCTTGCCCTTGTGGCAGGACAGTGTGTGTCACCTCTTCTCAGGCACCGACAGATCTGAGATCATAGCATTTCCAAGTTGGGTTTTTTCAGCCTCGGGGCAACAGGTAAGTTGTCCAATATCAACTATTAAAAGAAAATAGCCCTAAAAATTCACTTCTTTATATAAAAAAATTCATTATTTTTAATAAAGTTGGGCAACAAGCTCCCAGACAGACAGGTTATTCTATTTTTTTAGAAGCAATTCTCAGTCCCCGCTCTGATGTAAAGATTTATTGCGTATCTTGCAGCACATCTGCCCTGCAGGCTGCAGTGGGATGAGCCGGCCTGCTGCTGCTCCCTGCTGCTCCCCTGCTCCCTGCCATCCCTGCTCTGCTTCCTTTGGGCAGCACGGGGGAGCAGGTTCAAGTTTGAGGAATGGAGCTCATCACTAGACACACAGCCTTTGCCATAGGCTGATGTTTCCTCTGCTCTTTTCGTGGTGCTCTGCCTGGATGGCATGTCACCAAAATACAGGGGTGCCCCAGAGCCTGGGCATGGTGTGCTGCTGAGGAGTACACCTGAGCAAAGCTATGATGGGACAGAGAGCTCCTTTTCTGTGGCTTGAGAGCAAAGGCCTTGTAATTCATTTGATGTGCAGCATGCTTCAGGAGAATTTGGAAGTAGCTGTATGAACAATTTATAGTGGTTGGCATCTTCCAGTGAAATATTTATAGAGGTACTATATTCCAGTGAGTTATGTTGCTGGCTCCTGCAACTCGGATGATAAAAATGTCCTTCGTAATCTACAGAAAAGGGACTCATCGGTGGTATGGAAATAAGATTTGCAACCAGTACTTCCATCATCTATCTGGAGCCCAGGAAACTGGAAAACACCTTTCCTCCAATAAATCCCCTGTATGCTGGGGGTGGTGGCACTGTTCACCTGTGCACACAGAGCCAGGTTGGTGTTGTTTGTGCCAGTGAGAAAATGGGTCTGTGCTGCAGGTCTGGTCAAAGCACTGGCAGTGGCTGGTGAAGGAACAAAGCAAAGCCAACGGCAAATAGCTTTGCATTCCTCTGTGCTGGGAGATAGGAAGTGCAAAGTCTGTAATGCCTGCCTGGTGGCAGGAGCAGTATTTAATCTGTTTAAAGGGAACCCTCCCATCCTCTGGGCATACAGATGAATGCTGGTGCAGAAAAAAGATGCAAATGAATGAGTTTTCATCAAGAGCAGAAGTGAGCTATGAAACTGCTCATTACAGTGATAATTTTCTCTTTTCGCTACAGAATGAGACTCCAAGGGATCAAAGACAAAAAGTCTTGAAAAGAAGTCTTCTTTGACCACGGAGGAGTTATTTTGGTTCTTCCTCTGTGAGTTACTTTCCTTCCTTGGATGTAAGCGTGCAGCCAGGAGTCCCTTGCACACTTCCTGCTGATGCACCAGGGAGAACAGAGATCTTTGGGATTATCAAGGAATATAGCTGGTGTATTTTTGTCAGGTTGCCATTCTCCTGCTTTGTCTTGGAGAAAAAAAACCTGCCCGGTGCTCAACTGGTTTTCTGCACCCCGACCTTGTGCGGTTCTGTGATGCTGGGAAACTTCACCCTCTCCACTCTCATCAGTTTTCCAGTTGTCAGCAGCACAAAATAGTAACTGATGTTTGCTGTAAGCAGGCCGTTTATAAACAGGATCGTCCTTATTTTAGCATAGCTTTATATGAATTTGCCTTCATACCACTTGGGCAGCTAATTCTGCTCTGAATCCAGCATAAAGGCATGTAGTGATCCATCACAGAAATCATCGCTGCTCAGGGTTTAATTTCCCAGCAAATAAAGAAGTGATTGAAAATTGCTATTATCCAACTCAACTAAGGGTTTTTTTTTTTTTTTCAGAAGAATTAATAATTCCCTGTTATTTTAGTACAAATTGGCATAACGAGCTGTCTGTGCGCTATTATCTCTGAGCATTAACTGCCTCTACTATGCAGGATAATACTCAGAATAATTATTACTTATCGGCATGTACATACAACGAGTAATAAAATAATTAGACCTTTTAAAACAGAGGATAGAAAAGATTCCACTTACTGTAATTCTGACTTCCTGATTATAAGGTTGAAATAAATAAGGGGTGACATTCTATCAGTGTGACAAGCCAGCAAATGCTGTGTTTATAGATATCAGTGCTGCCTGTATATTTCTGAGCTCCTGAATGAGCAAAGGTTTGAGTAAGGATGTGGAGGAGGTGAGCTGCACAGCCACCATGGGCTTGATGGATGGATCGTGCTGGGTCAATATTAAAATGTTGTAATGGGGAGGTAATAGCACTGTGAGCTTTCCCCTTTGGCCGTTGCTCCTTGTTTCCAGGAACTGCGCTTCTGTCTATCGCACCTCCACCCATACCCCCATGAGCACACTGGCAGAGCTGCTCTGACCATACACACGTTCTTGGCCTGGGATTTTCCTCATCATCAGCTTCCAGAGAGTGACCTGACTGGCATGCACCCCTCACAAGGGCCCTAATCTACAATGGTGGGTATTATCCATTGTTTAAAGGATAATTATTTTAAGGGGGATTTTTTGCTTGCGTGTTTCTTCTAGGACACCTTGGGAATAATGGAACCATGTCCGATAATGAAGACAAGCCAATTCATCTCATACTCCCTTGCAAATCCCAGGCCCTGGGTTAATCATTCAGATGATTAGGAGCTGGAATCAGACTGGTGGAAGATTTTAATTCTGTTTGTTGAGAGCTGTAAACATAATTGATTTACATTTCTCTTCAATAAGTTAATTTGAGAGAGTGTTCCCATTGTGAATAATATCAGATTCAAGGCTATATGGCTTACAAACCTCAGTGACTCCACTGGAGAAAATACAGATCACTCCTTGCTGCAAAAGGATGAAAAGGAGAGAGACTAATGACTGATAAATGTTGGCTTCCTGTAAACAGAAAATTACCAAATCTGACAACTGCTATACATTAGCATGGTAACACAAGAAGAAACATGCTCCCTGTTATCACTGAGAAGCTAATGGATCAGTGCTGAAATTCAAATCAATAAATTAAAAATATATTCTTTGGAACAAAAAAGTCTTCAGCTTGATTCAGAATGGTTTTCAGTTTATAAAAAACTTGATTTTCCTCAAATACTATGGTTAGCTGAAGGCTTGGTGTATGAAGCACTTTGCCATCACAAAATGTAGATTGATTAAAGACGATGATCCCTGCAGAAAGAAATCCCTTTAGATTAAACTGTCTGCTTTTGTTTGGTGGGGTCAGGGAGGGGGAAGGAAGGAGCTGAGGGCTGAAATGCAGCAGACCCAGATTCAGACTCCTGCTGGTGCTACATAGCTAAAGTATCACTGGCCTGTCTGAACTCCGTCTCTCCTCTCCTCTCCTCTCCTCTCCTCTCCTCTCCTCTCCTCTCCTCTCCTCTCCTCTCCTCTCCTCTCCTCTCCTCTCCTCTCCTCTCCTCTCCTCTCCTCTCCCTTTCTCTCCCTCTTATTTAAAAGATACCTTTGAGATTCCTGCACAAAACCAAAACAGTGCAACTTTCTGGTGGGAGAGGCTGGGTATTTTCTGCCCCATCTTTGATCCATATCAAATACGACCCATCCTCTGTGTTGCGTTTTTCCTATTTGTGCTTCAAAATCTGCTTTAATCATGAAATGTATGGCAATGGTATATCAGTTCCGAATAGATCCCTGGTAACCAGATACCAGCTCTGATGGATTTGACCTGATTTCTGCTGTGAAACCATATTACTCCTCATGCCCTTGGAAAACACGCTCACCCTGGTTTCCTACCGATTAGCTCATTTAGAAACAAGTTTACAGCCCTTGCTTTGCTCTACAGCCCCAGGCTCCTGAAACTTTTTTATATTAGAAAAATTCAGTGCTTTCCAAAGGGACAATATTTTGCCGATGAAAAAGGAAAACATTTTTAGAACTGTCCTTCACAGGATGAGCTGTTGCCCTTTGCTATTCATCACAGTGACTCATGGCAGCTTCACTGCTTTTGGGAAGTGCTCTCCTGCCCAGCAGACACCAGCCCTGTGGGTGGGGAACCTGATGCTGGTGGGATACTGAGATGTACTGAAATGGGGTACATTACGTCCATCTCCAAATTTCAGATTAATTTGTTCATATGGATGAATGCACTCAGTGTGTTTTGTTCATCGGTGTTTTGCTTGCATACACCCTGTTTTGCATGGCTGAAACCACTGTGCTCATTCATGCTCAGTCCAGGAGGAGCTCTGATGGCTCTCATATTTCTGTTTTCAATCTGTGGTTCAGAAACTCTGGAAATCTGCTAGTTACATAGGTGTCATGTTAACACTTTCTGTAGTTCTTCAGTACACTTCAGCATATACTTACTGTTTGCAGTGCTTTTACCCACAGTTTTACCTACTGTCTGACAGTAAAACAGAAGCTCTGGAACGAAGAGCTGGGATGAGTCATAATTCCCTTCATTGCCCCTTACAGCTTAACACACTGCAAACCCCAGGTAGAACTTGGAACTAATTTCCAGAACATCCTCCTGCCAGTCCCTGTTCCAGCCTTCCATCATTTACACCTTTTGAAGTCAGCCTGGACTTTTATTGAGTTTATTTGCATTCCCACCAGTGCATGGGCTTCGCTCTGTGCACTGCAGCTTTTGGGTCTTGCAGTGAACTCTGATCTGCAAATTGATTTTGATGTCTGGGTTTTCACAAAAATAGAGAAGTATGGAAGAGAGAGTGTCTAGTGGTATTTGTATTTCTCATGTAAAGAGATTCCACCTAATTTTCTGATGGCTTGCTTGTTTGCCAGCTTCTTTGAAGGAAACTGCTGTGCACAGTATCCTATATTTAAGTAATTTTGGTGACTTCTTTGATAAAAAAAAACCCTGGAGGATGTTCAGGTTAGGTGTTAGGAAAAATTCCTTCTCAGGAAAAGTGATGATACATTGGCACAGGCTGCTCGGGTAGGTGGTGAAGTCACCATCCCCGGGGGTGTTCAAGAAAGGTGTAGATGTTGCACTGAGGGCCATGGTCAGTTGGCATGGTGGGGTTGGGTTGGGGTTAGGCTAAATGATCTCAGTGGTCTTTTTCAACCTTAACGATTCTATGATTCTATGTTTCTATTCAGAACTTCATTTAATAGTTATCTTAGAATTTTATATGGTAGTCCTACCTGAAAATTAAGCAGACCGTTTCATTTTTGAGTGAAACAAAATATCTGACTATCAAAATGCCCCCAGATTTTGATTTTGCTTTTTTCCATTTCAACCAGTGAACTAAGAACTGAATACAGACTGGAGATATTTAACACACTGTGCCAGTCTTGGCTGTTTTTGATAGTGGCAGGCTGAACAAATGCTTGCAAGCTACCTCTCCAATATTTGATTATAAGTATGATGTTTTATAGAATCGTGGGTTGAAAAGGACCTTGAAGATCATCTAGTTTCAACGGCCCTGCCATGTGCAGGGCAGCCAACCAGGCTGCCTGGAGCCATATCCAGCCTGGCCTTGAATGCAACCAGGGATGGGGCATCCACAACATCCTTGGGCAAACTATTCTAGTGCGTCACTGTCCTCTGAGTGAAAAACTTCCTCCTCATATCTTACGATGTGTCTGCTCTAGTTCACCCTGGGAACACAAGGCAATCATGCTGGGGGACATAACACAGGATGGACCTGTTCTGGCTGACTTCCATTGCTGTGCATCAGCCTCAGAGTGAAAGCAGCACTGCAAATGAGATGGGATTGTTAGCAGGTCACGTTATCAGTTCATAAAAACAAAGTCAATTTACTTCATTTCAAATTAACCAATCACATTATTTTTATCAGATTCTATAAAACAGTATTTCACAGGTAATTTAACACGACACAAGGAAATTAACATCACATATAAATGTCAGTGTAAGTATCATGAGAAATAAATCTACTGGTGTGAGCTCACAGAGTACACGAGATTAATTAAACAGAACCATTCAGTTTTAGCCAGATACCTTAATTATAGCAGTCCTGATTGGCAAGCATATTACTCAATGAGTTACAAGAAATATATCATTTAAATGTTCATTTTCTGGATACAAAATAGATTTTTACTTGCTTCATGGCATCTTAGTGTGAAAACCTAGAATACATTAGAAAATATGATACTAAAAAGTCTACAAAGCTATTTCACTTTTCTAATTTTTTCACTTATGTGGGATGTTGTGCTTTTCAGGGGAGCCTTTGCTAGGCAAAGACCGTATTGAATGGCATTTCATGCCAGACAGGGTCAGAGATGATGGGAGCCTGTTTGACAGCCACATCCCAGATATTCAACTGCAGGTAATGGTGAAGTTTTTCAGCACATCCATCCCCACTTGGCTACAGATGGATAACTTCATTTGTGGACACCTTTTTTTTTTTAAATCAAAAAAGTCTGGTTGTCAGCTCAGCCTGACGCACTTTCACAGGTGGGAGAGGAGATTAGAAGAGAGAAAACAAAACAATTTGTTGCAAACCTGTAGCATAGAGAAGAAGGAAGATAAAGGGAGAGGTAGAGCCTGGGTGGATGATGGACTCTGCTTGCAGAGGAGAGAGATAGCACTAAGCCAGGAAGAACAGAGAAGGTATTATCAAGCTTTTCTTAATGCAAGTGCTCTCTGGATGATTTTTAATGTAACTGCCACTCTCAGGTGCTCCAACTGCTATGATATCCTTAGGGTGTTAAGCATTTGTGCTAGATGCAATACACATTTGGAGGGAGGCAGTCCCAAAATGATTCACACAGCTTTTCTATACAGTCTTTGTGTCACCACTGGTCTGTCTGTCTTCCTCTCACTGCTAAAAAGCCAAAGCTCTGCAGTGCCAAACTGTGTATTTTAGCTGAATATATAAATGCAAAGAAGGGGGAAATTTGCTGAGCTTTCAAGCCAATGCAGAGACAATGAGGTGAGAGGTACTGGGGTTTACTTTGGTCTGGGTGTAATGGTTACAGCTACTCTAATTTAAATTGCATGTAGTAAAGATGAAAGATGAATGCATGTGGGGAAACGTGCTTGTAACAAAGTCTGATATAAACATTTTGCTCTGAAGCAAGAGGAAAGTCTTGATTAGCTTTGGTGAACTGCAGTGTGCTGGCTCCAAGTTCAGCTAGAGTGCTGTCACTGATGAATGACTTCACTAAATTAAAGTTTTATGGAAGAGATATTTCAGGAAATATGTCACTGATGAAACAGTGAAAAAACTTATCCCAGTGTGTAAACTACTTGTGACAGTGGCAGGCACCTACAAGTAATGGTCCTTGGGATATTGATGCCCAAGCATTGGGTACCAGAACAGAGCTGTTCCAGAACAGCCTTGCATTGATTTAGAGAGATGAGTCAGTTATCTGCAGTACTACGCATTGATCATTTAAGTAACATTTAGAAATCCTTACTCAGTTTTATTATTATTATTATTGTTGTTGTTGTTATTATTATTTTGCTATGGTAGTTTGATAAGACTTTTTTTGCAATCTTATTTTCTTTTCTTAGTTAGATAAGAATAAGAGGCCAAAAATACCAAAGCCTTTGCAATGTGGTTGTTCATGCCCACTGCCCAAAGCTGCACTTAGACAGCTCTAGCTGTGCTTGCTTACTTGCTGAAAGTCACTACATGATGCCCAGCTGCCGTCAGTTTTTGAGGTGATTCTCTCTGGGAAGTTTCTGTTTTGAAGAACCAGGGCTGAATTCTGTTTTCCAGCACAGTGACAATGGTTATGTCCTCAAAAATGTATGTATGTATCAAATTTGTTTTAAGGTAATTGCATTTGTCTCTAATAATGACCTGAAGTAAGTAACCTGCAGGATGCAAGCAATGTTGTATATTTAATAAACTCTGAAGGAATAAATAATAGACCATTTATGAGAGGTTGCTCTTGAGTAAAGAACAGATATTAAAATGATTTCTTTATTCAATTTCTAAACAAATGGTAGCTATTGAAAAGGAAACACATCCTTTTAACCTAATGCATCTAAATACTTTACAACAGAAAAGTGTTTTCTACTGCCAAAGAGTGCAATATAATTGATGTAAAAACAAAGTGATACAGGCCTTATTTACATAATCTTTCTGGTATTTTGTTTTTGTTCCTTCACCCAACCTCTTTCACCTAAATTTTCAATGGGAAGTAATGACTTATATGATCATGAGAGATGATATTGTCTTAGTTGTTAATAGACATCTACCTTTTGGATGGCTTCAGGCAAGGCTTACTGACATGGGCAGGATACTGCTATGTATTAGGATTATTAATTGCTGATATCAATAAATCCTGGATATGAATCACTGGAAATTACAGTTTTCTAAATATAAGACATTATTTAGCTTAAAAGACCTACTGAATTAAGTGGAATTAAAATCTGTATCTCATGGAAAGTGTTTACAATGGAACAGGGATGGTCTGCAGCCCATCCTTAGGTATCTCCCGTAAGTATGACTGTCGTACTAATGTATAAATGGTTATTGCTGGAAGCAGTTCTCTCAACTTTTGTATCCTATTTAAATCTATTTTTATAGTGGATTATTCCTTAGAATTCATCAGTCTGGTTTCTGAAACTCTTTTTGCTGTTTCTTCTTATGCACAATGACTAATTATTTGTATAAATTTACATATAAATGTATAAAAAGACTATGAGAAAAAAAGTACATCAAGGCAAGTATGGATTTTGTGGTTTGCCCATCTCCAACTTGCTTACTTCCATTGGCACTTGGAGCCGCTGCATATCTATCTCCTCCCTGTTACCAGCTTGGCCAAGCTCCTGCTGCACCAGTACAGATGACATGAGTTGTTCTGAACCAGCAGTTTTCCAGATCGTTTGTCTCTGACCAAGCACCAGTTTGAGTTTTTCAGAAGAATTATTGTTAAAGATTTTTTTCAAAGCAGCAAATTCAACTGCCTTGAAGAATGTGGAAATAAGTTCTACTGAAAGGCCTAATTTACAGTCTGTGGAACATACTTACATTGCAAACTTAGAGGTATGAACAAATTTTAAGGCAGATCTTTATGCATTTACAAGCAGCCTTCACTTTTCTCCCCCATGCAGTGGCAAGGAGCTTTTATTTTAGTAAGGAACAAGAAACTTCATGGAAACAGGACTGCGTTTAGGAGAAAAGCCCTCGAAGACTGGGTCTCACAGAAGAGATGTCTGTAACTATAACCTGGCAAGGTATAGAGGAGCAGAGAGAAAAAGTCAAACAGTAACACCAATGATGTGACAACAGGTGATGAGTTTGAATTCTGTATGAATAGGTTCAGCAACAGCAACACCGTAAGGCTCCAAGGTGAAACATCTAGCTCTGATGCAACCAGCACTCCAGTTGTACACAATGGGATAAGTTACACACAAATTACAGTTACAGTAGTATGAAGCACTCCTGTCTTCTGTTTCTCAGTTCAAGGAAAAATCATATGTATATATATTAAAATGAGAAGATAATAATATATATATGTAAATTTTTAATGAAGCCTTTCACTTTACTTCTTAGTAGGACTAACCTAAAATAAAAGAGCATATTTTGCAGTTTAATCAGCTGTATCTCACTCTCAACATGCCTCATTACTGTTATCTGGACAGCGGAGGAGAGAAGATGTAACTACAATGTGTTTGGGGCTACGTGGGATTCCTGATGCTTAACTCTTCTGTGTAGGTGGTGCACACAGGGTGAGCTCTCCTTGGCCTCTGAGAAGACACAGGCAGCTTCAGAGGGCTCCTCTGTAAAGAGGGGAGGCTAAGGTATGTGCGTGCCAATGTCTCTAGAAATACATCTTATCTGTTCAAGAGAGTACTATGAAATACTCTGTCAGTGAGTATTTGGCACATTGTGAATGACTATGGAACTACGATCTTCAGTGCTAACAGGTAAGTACGTCTTCTGTGTCACTTAAGTATTACTCTGAATACTCTGAAAATTGTACATTTCCACCTTTATCACAGTTCAGATTGCTCTACCATATTTCAGAACTTACTCAAATTGCAATTGACATGTCAGACAGACCCTTGTATGTTCTTGTTCTGCCACAGGCTTTCGTTGTGTATGTCCTCAATCAAGCTGTCTTTCCTCTCTGTTTATAACTATAAAAATAGGAGAGTTTAGATACTTGGGGATGGGGTCATAACAAGTTGGAATCTATTTTGGTTCTTTGGCAGTAAACATCAGGAATGTACCTGACACAAGCAGACGAAGAAAAGCTATTTTTTGATTGCATGTCTCTTGAATAACACTGCCACCTCCTACTGTGCAGTAAGGAAAAGCACTGTGCGGATTGTTATGGCTTAGCTGTAAAATAGGATGCTTCTGTCACAGCACATTGTTTGGCTTTTGGTATTTTCCCTTAGTATTCATTATGCTCTAAAGTTTGTGTTCATAAGCAGTTGTGATTACAGCTAATAAGCCTCGTTATATCGTGTGTGGGCAAATTAATTTGTTTTCTTAGTGCTGTACACTGAAATTATATAAATATGTCACATACCAAGTAAACGCCCCGCTAACATAGTTCAGTCATCACTGTGATTTCAATCAGAGGGCATACAGACAACATTAACAAGAGATGTCATTGCAATACTGAGTGATGTAATAAGGCTTTCCTGAGTGTTTCTGCCTACTTGATAGTCTGAAACAGACACTCTTCCACCTGGTGCACACTGCTTTCTTTCCAGCAGTAGTACCAGTTAGCCAAGACACTGACAAACATCTGATTTTTATTTATTTATTTTTCTTTTCCTTAACCAATCATCTTAAAATTTTTTGTCCTCCACGACACACTAGAAATCCAGAAGGAGCAACCTGCTTTAAAGGATTTTATGATTTCTGGCTCATTTGAACTCAGAAATTCAGAGATGGTAACATTTTGCAAGAAGAAATGAACCCAGCCTTTTCACGCCTCAGAAGAAGCTTGAGCTCAATCCAAGTTAGGTTATTTCCATAGCTGAGCAGCTTAGCTCATGCTGAAAAGTAGCACTGTAAGCCTCCAGCTTTGACTAGGGTAGCTCCCAGCTGACAAAGTTGTGGCAGCTGAGTGTAGGGTGGGAAGCCCAAGAGAAGGAAGACCAATCCCCTCAGGTGATGGAGTAGCAAAGTAATATTGAGTTGATGGGACCTTAACTTTCCTCTTGCTGCTGAACAATGCATGGAAGGTGACAATGGAAAAGACAATAAGTTGTGTACTATTAGAGGTTATAACAGTATAAGTAAAGAGCCAGGAAGCACAAAACATGAACGTCCTGTGGAAAGGCAGAAACAAGACTGTGCCAAAGCCAGAAGACATTGTAAATTTCCTTAAGGTGGGCTGAGCTTTGGGTCCCACGAGTCCCGATATTGCATTCAGTGCAATATCAGAGCTGCTACACAGTGTGACAAGGTCATGTCTTTTAAATCTTGCAGTGGTCATCCAAATTTAAAAGAACAAAACCAAAAACTTGGTGAAAGTCTTCTGTCTTCAGAAAGGTTAGGGAGAAATACAATGGGTTCTATAAATCAGGGGGGAAAAAAAGATATCCAACTATTTGGGCTATAATATGAATTGTTCAGTACTATGCCATCCTTTTTTTTTTTTTTTTTAAGAAATCATATTGATATTAAGCAAAAAAAGTTTCTCCTAAGTCACACAGTGACTCATTATTTATCTTCATGTCTCCTTCAAGTTCTTGTGTTCCATAAAGGCAAAGAATTAAGACTTGTGTGCCTTCAAAGGTTTGTAGATGAAACTCTTTGGTGGAAAGGAAAACCTGACTAAGGATGTCTCCTTTGAAATGTGTTTCCAATTTGTTTCTCTTTCTCCATTAGTTAAAGGTCAGATTTAATCAAGGTATATAGATTGCTCCTTATATTTAACATAAATCTCTCTTGATAGACTCTCATTCTTCACAATTTAAACAAAGAATAAAGTAGTCTGGGTTCTCTGTAATGACTTGGAAATGTTTATGACTTCATTTCCTTTACAAACGGGAGAGTCTTGCTTCTTTTACATCATAAATGTCTTCCATAAAATATATTCAATTATAAAATACAAAACACTTGCCCTCTGTACAACTTTTATAGTCAAGTCTGTTTCTCTTTCTTGCCTTGATGAACATGAGAAATGTAACCATCTGCCACAACCTATTTCTTTTTTTTTTGTGGAGGAAGAAAGCAGAGAGAACAATGCAAGAGAAAACCCAAAACTGTTATTGATACGTAAACTTCTTCTTTATTGGGGTTATTTTGAAAATGGGAAACATTTTGGATATTTTAGTTGGGTTCACATAACTAATAAATATGTGACCGTATTCCAGCTGGAGACAGTCACCAAGTTGTTAAAAGCAGTTTTAGCGATTGGATAGCACATCTCTGCTGGATTCTCCTCTGCTGAAGTGCTGCACAGCATCTCTGAACACACACAAAAACGCAAGCAGTTAGATTGAAAGTGCACAAACTGCAAATAGCCCTTAATTAGATGCAAGCCTGGCATGACCTGTCTCTCTCAAAGGGAAGGGAAGACTCAAGATTGCCCTTTGCAATGTCCCACTGGGAGACCATGCCTAAGGAATGCGTCCTGGCAGCTGAGGCACTGCTCCCACATGGCACAAATCAGCCTGGTAGTATTTAGGGCCCTTGAGATGGGGAGATAAAGCCATGGACTAGAGGGTCAAAGCTGGCAGCTGACCTTCAGCATGAAGAAAGACAGTGAGTTAACAAAAATATCTGTGTTCCTCTGGTATAATGCCACTCAGTATTAATCTGTGCCCAAATTACTTATCAGAATGGAAAATAACAAAAGTTTTCATCTCAGAATCTAAACTCCGCAGTAAAGTCTTGAACTCCATCAACAGGTTGCTGGCACTCTCTGGACAAAGCAGCTTTTTTCGTTGTTTATTCTTGTATTTGTTTGGCTATGGGCCTCAAAACCTCTAAACCCCTATCACTTGGAAAGTCCTGCTGCAAATGCTGCTTTTAAAAGTGTCTTATGCTTTTATTTTTCAGATGGTTGCAGGACTCCCTGTGCTACACAAACTGCATCTGGACAATGGATAGAGATGCAAGAACATTTTTCCATTTACAAGGTGATGAGACACCCACAATAAGAAGGGAATGGCTTGAAGAACACAAGCGCGGTAGCAAAACACATGATATAGGCTGCTGTTTCGCACTGAAGAATCATCTTTACAAAAAGAGACAATTGTAGCCTTATGGACCCAACAATGACAACAATTTCAGACATACCCAGCATTAAATCTTATTATGTAAGCCTTAACAAAGGGGTAAAGGAAAGAAAAAGGGCTGGAGAAGTCATTAACACAGTCATTTGCTGCTTAATGAGATATCACAAAAACTGTTCAAGGTGTTCATTATCCCATCAGATTTGACATTTCTTACTGTATTCTCATGACTTGGATCAGTGAAGTGAATTGGGTGGGTCAGGTCCATTCTGGACATCAATGGGACCAGGATTTAGATTGGTTTTCACCAGCTTTTTTTCATCCTTAACTTTACACTTTTGCTTTCCCTTCTTTGTAATGCAGATCAAAGTTATTCTTCCCAAGTACCTGACTATTATTGAGAAAGCACCGAGGCTTTTCTTTAATACAAATGCATAAGACTGCATTAAACTTCCACAAAGTGCCTTAAAAGATGGAAACTCCACCATTATGTGTGCTCCAGGAATAATATCTCTGCCTGATAGAAGCTCCAAAGGAGCAGGATCTGCAGAGAACAACAGGAAAGTGAAGAACAGATCATGAGGATGCACATGGCCTTTCTGCCATTGTCTGTGGCTTGTTAGAGTTATTGAAATTATCTAATGGACACATCCCACTGAGCTATGGGGCATGGTGATATCTCCCCTTATCATCCAGAACGGAGATTTTGGATGGAATGCTATCATTGTGGTACCATGATTTTTTTTAAGGAACAAAAACATAGAAAATTTATGACTATTTCTTCTGTTCCCCCTCTTTTTTTTTTTTTCTGAACATAGTTTTTGCCTAAAAACCGAAGTGTGGTCATGAGGCTACAGAACCTCCATGCTAGCAAGGTGTAAAATTCTCAGCCCAGAGAAACACGGAGAGTTTTGTGGTGGGTTGGGTTTCCTCTCTTGCCTCCTGTGGCTGGGTGAGTGAGACCCAGAGGAAGGATGCTTGATTCTGGTTCTGATGTATTTTGTTCATGACTCAGGGTGGTCTTACCACACTCGTTGCTGGCAGATGGATGCCTGTTGTGGAACTGTGGTCTTTAGGGTCAAATTCTGGGCCAGAGATAGTTGCAAAAGGTGTGTGTGGTTTTACCTGCTGCCTGACAAGTGGTTCTCATCTCTTGAAAGCAGTGGTGTCATCATGAATGGACATCTTCCATGAGCTGAGTGAGCCCACATCTGCCTGTGAGGCCGCCCTCATTTCTCACTTTCTTAAGGAAATTCCACAAATATTTCCCAAGCCAGCTGCAGATCAGCAAGCTTCCCTAATAATTATGAATCAGTCTTAACTGTTTGACTTTTTGCTCTTGATCCTCCTCCTTGCATAGATCTATTAGACTTTCCATTTGAGTGGTACCTGCTTGGGCATCCATGACCACCTGTGTGCTTCAGATCTTCAGGGCTTTCTGGTGGAATAAATTCCCTAAATCATTGCAGCTGGAAAGAGGGCAGGATATATCTATGTGTATATATATATATACATATATTTGACTACAGTCCTCTCCTGTAAAGGAGGCTCTGAGTAGAGCCAAGAATCTGAATAAATAGTCCTCAAAGCAAACCTGCAATTTCAATTACTACCCTTTTGTTGGAGGGAGTATCATGGCAATGGGAAATCTCATTTTTGCAGTTCATTGCCATCTCCTAATAACCCATAACAGAGCTTGATCTGGAAAATGTCAGTCATAATGTAACTGGTGCTCAATGCTGGCTCTTCACCATTAGTTTCCATGGCCCTGGGAGCAGCGCAGTCTCTGAGAGCTCTGGGAGGGGCAGGACCTCCCTGATCCATCAGAATGTCATGGCCAGAGTGCTATACTTGTGGCAAAGGTACCACCACTGTTGCGTGTCACTATAGTTGTGGTGGTGCTCTTAAGCTGATAGAGTTCAACTTTTAAGAGAACATTTTAAGAGAGTTTTGTGGCAATATGATGCTTGGGAAGAAGAAACATTACAGACAAGGCAGATGAGATCAAAAGAGTTTAGGTGTTAGCTTCACCTTACATGGCATTCTCAATTATTTTTTATTCCTGTGTTTAGCTGTAGGAATCACCCATATGGATCGTGACAGCAAACGGTCTGATCCAGGGCAATAATCCTAAGAATGTGGCTTCCTACTAATGCTCTCTAATTTCCTTCTCAGAATATGTGCTGCTGCTGTGAAACTCTGGTACCCTGTGGCTTTGTGCCAGGTTTGAGTGTAAGATCATGTACCCAACTATTAATCGTATGTCAGTTTTTCAAATAAATAAAGAGAAGTAGAAATTTTCAGGAACTTACAGCTTCAGAAGGTATTCAGAAAAAAAAATAATCAGCTTTACCCGTCACCTCAGGAATTCTTTGTTCTCTTCTGCCACCTTTGAAACTTGTTAAACTCGCCCCTCTACAGGATTGAATGAGACTGATATTACGGGACCTACTGGAAAACTGCGATTTATTTGGCACTGAAAATCCCCAGTGAAAAAGGAAATGCCAAAAAAAGTCCACGGGACAAGGAATTTTGTGACGCTGGCAGAAAACAATGAACAGTGTTAAATGCACAGTGATTCTTTTTGCCACTGTAAATTGAAATTTGGCTGCTACAGTGGGAACAGTGTCAAGAGTCTAGACAGAGGCTGATCTCGTTAGAAATGCTTCTTACTGACCAAACTGCCTGCCTGGGTCTGAGGGTACCAAGCGCAATCTGAATTAATAGGAAGCCACAGAGAGTACTGTAATATATAGTATCATGATAAAAAGAAGCAGCAAACATAAAAGTTCTAGTCCTAAATTTGTTGTTGTTGTTGTTATTATTATTATTATTATTATTTGAGAAAACACATTATTTCAACGTAAATGTGCATGAGGAGACTATGGACGAGATTGGATTCATTAAGCTTCCATTTCTGGACAGTCTGGCTCTCAGCTCCCAGTCTCCATTCAGACTGCTGCCTGGAGTCACCAATGCTCAGATTGCACAGCTCATCTCAGCAATTCTTGAACAGCACCAGTAAAGAAGAATAACCCAGACAACAGATCCAACAATCTAGACCAGATTCAGAATTATTTTCCTGGGGAGAAAAACTGGAGTGTTGCTATTCACTCTAAGAACTGCCACATTTTGATCTCTTTCACCACTACCTACCTAGCAACTAAATATGCATTGCTGGTTTTGTTCAGTTTTTCAAACATGCATTGCTCATACCTTTCAAATGCATTCTCATTATCAGGAGTGCTTAGGGAATATTTTTTGCTACCAGATGCTGTGTTATTTCACTAAAATTCCTCAAGAACTTGTGTACTCATTGTGTTGTTTTGATCCAGGCAAGAGCAACGCAGAGAAATTTTCCAAAGGATTTGTCTGTGCCATGTGCTATGATGACTTGTATTCTTCACTGTCTCCGCTTTCTCTCAGCAGCAAACATTTTTCACATTTAAATGGCTCCTGTCTTGAAGTATGATTATTTGCATTTCAGAAAAATCTAATTGACGTCCCTGAAGTAAAAGATGCAGGACTTAATGGAACTGACTTAATAATGCAAGTTAACAAAAATTCCCATTCATCTCCCAACTTCCTTATCACGTATGCAGTTCAGTAAATGGATGTCAACATTGAATTAGAGAGCAGTGATTGGATCAGTGTTTGGTGGCAGTAGCAGAGGATTTATCTACAGAAAATAATATTTTTCAATAAATTCTTGAACAATCCATTTGGTTTTTTGAAAACAAAACACCAAACAATCCACCAAAATGACAAAGAAAAGCGAGGAGGAGAAAGATTGGCACCATTAGGATGCACTGAGCTGATCCAAAGGTCTGATTTCAAGTCTCACCTGGAGGGCCGAGAAGACAAATTCTGGTTATTGGCTCTTAGTCCAGCTCAACATTGTTCAGAACAAAAAACCTCACAGAGATTTAGAGAGAAAATCAGTCTTTCTTCACTGGAAAGTCCATCAAAGACCAAAGAGCACCGCATCAACAAGATTTGTAGGTCAAATGAGGGAGAGAACATCATGTCTGAAATGCCAGTGTGATAGCAGAACCTCTGTTCCGTAACTACTGCTGCTGGTGTGTTGGGAGATAGGAACTGATGGCATGCTGAAGGCTTTGTAAGACTGTTTTCCATGATTCTATGGAATAGTACACTTACTCTCTTCTCTTTGCTGGAGGAGTCAGTCAAGTTTTCTAGAACGAGAGAAATGAATGTGAAACAAAAAAATGCTCAGTGGACTAGCTGTATTATGACTTGGATGTGCTAGTATCTTGATTTTATAGTAAAAAAACAAAATATCCTCAAAGTTCTCAGAATGTTTCTTCCCCCTTTTTACAAAAAGACAGTTGTTGAGGTAATGATTTTTTTTGTTCTAGGGAGTTTTTCTTCCAGAAAACTTTACTTTGGTGATACATTTTCACTGCCAATTGAAATATGTTGGTAATCTATCCAAAGATACTACACAGATGTGCACATGCAGTGGTGAAAGAAAACTGTATTTCAACATAATTTAGTGATATATTAAGATAATTTCTTGAGTAGTATCTTACTAATGAGCTCAGCCCACAGTATTTAAAAAAAATAACTTGTTTTTTGGAGCTCACCTGCTTCTGGGGAGGCTACCGCTGTGAAATATCATCAGAATATAAAGCTGCTACCCTTCATCTTTTTAAACTTCTGAAGCAAGGTACTTCATCTCCTGGACTTCTGCCATATTCACATTTGGTTGTACAGAGCTTTGTGTTTTAAGAAATTTAACAAAATACATTTTACTTTGATTTATAGAAAAAAAAAGTATTCTTAGATACACATTAGATCTGTATTTCTGGGCTACCAATAATGAAGACAAAGAAGAATCCTGTCTTTTCTCTCCATACTCCGTATTCTAGAGTCTTTGGAGCTGAATATCTTCCAAGGGAATAAGAAAGAGTTTGAATTACCAAATGCAAACTCACACAGTATGTTTGTATGCCTCACTGTGTACAGGAATGCTTTTTTATTTTGTAAAATATGCCATGGGTTTAGCAAATGAAGAACAATCCTCTAATAAATAAAGCTATAAGAACTATACTTATAGAAGTCACCCTCAGTGATAAAAATATTCTCCTGAAAGATACTGAAAAATGTCACTAAGTGGCAGAAATAATAGTAAGCGGGATTTTTTGTATATTCATTAAGTGTGGTTTACTTTCTGAAAGAGTAATTCAGTGCCAAGCCCACTTGACTGGAGCATGAGACTTAGCCTAGCCGTTAAGTATTACTGAAGAGGAGTAGAACTCCTTGGTTTCACACTGAATATTTTAGATCTACCATCCTCTCAAAATTCATTACACCCCAGTCCAGATGTTAAGTGTTCTATTGAAAATTATGTTTGTATTCAGAAGCTGTAGCAACAAGAAAAAAAGTATGCTTAAAAGTGTTGAAAGCTCCAGTCATTCCAGTTCAAAGGTAGAAACAACACTGCTGTAACTCAGCCAGATCATGTGATGCAACTCTCCTTGAACATGCAAGCTGCTACTTCAGGATCACAAGGAGATGGCCATGGATCCTAACGTCTCTTGGCGACATTCTGAACTGTAGGCATCGTGTTGTGTCTTCAGGTCTCTTATGAAACTTGTGGTTGAATCAAAGTGAGAATCTCATCTTGCAGCTGTGTACCTGCCGCTGGACAAGGCTTGCTTTGCAATACAGAAGAGTAGTACCTGTACCAACTTTCTGACTGTAAATTTGACTGCTGCTCATCTAGAGAAAGGATGTGCACTATTTTTAACTAACTTGAAAGATGTAGAAGCCCAAAACTTGTAAGGAAATTGAATTTTCCAGTCCTTCAAAAGAAATGACCAAAAGAGCATTGCTTTTACATATTTTGCAGTACATTAAAAGATAAGTGGCCTTTCCCATTGAAGGAGAAGAGAGGAATTTTTCTTCCTGACAGAAGATCCAGTAGTCTGTCACATGGCATAAAGTGACAGATCTATCTGGAAGAAATGGGGATTAATGTGAGTCTCCAGCCCATCCCATGGCCTTGCGGCGAGGGTAATTGTCTGGGAGACTCAAGGACTCTGCCTGCAGAGTTTACTACCTCTTGCATTATTAGGAAAGTATTTTTGGTACATTTCCTGTAGGACATGCTGGGGAACCCAATTAACCCTACTAGTTAATTAGTGGAATGCCAGCTCATGTGCTTAGTTTAGGGTAGTCTTAAAGAATGTGTGTCTCCAGTGGTGCCACTGAAAAGCTCCATGTGCATGAAAGATAAATATAGTAGAAATACCATCCTAAGCACTCAGACAGGCTGAAACAAAAGCATGGAGTCAACTCCATGCTCTCCTCCTCAGAGAAGGCTGCCAGCCACCAGTGGTGGGGTGAGCAGGCCACAGGCCCAACAACCACAGCGTCCACTGCTCTGTTCAGGGCTGAGGCTATGCCAACGTCCCCAACCCATCCTACTTTGGGTCAGAGCTGGGGGACGGACTTAGGCTGTGAGTCTTTGCCCTCATACCCTGAAGGAAGCCCATGGGCTACAGCCCCCAGCCAGCCTGTACCCCAACACCCCAATGCTATTCCGCATCCCCTTCTCTGCAGTTTCTTCTTGCTTTAAAAAAAAACGCATACATAGTAGAACTATGGTTCATGACTTGGTGTTAATAAATTCATGTCGGTAAATATTTGGTTCTCTTCAGCTCTGTGGAGAACAATTAGGTGATGCACAGATTGTGACTAAGTACAATTAATAGTGGCAGAGCATACCTTCACAGGGGAATAAATACAACAATTAGTGTCTTATTTTATTGGCTGTGTAGGATTGTTGCTAGCTCTAACAGAATTCACAGAGCATAGGACTGCATACAAAACAACATCTCACATCCTGGGTCTTTACGCCTTGTGCGGATAAGCATCTGCTTTGAGACCAAAATTTTCCTGACTGTTGTCAGCTCAGAGATGATCTTCTCTCTTTCAAAAGCTGAGGAAGAATTACCATGGACATTTCAGAGCTCCTTCAGAGTTTGAGCCTCAACCCAGATATGCCACTGTGTGCCACAGACCCAGGCTGGGCTGGGCCACAGAAGGAGCCTCAAGGAGCATGGTGCCATCCTGCCACAGCTCTTCTCAGCAGAAATTGGCTCTGGTTTGGATATGCACTATGTCTAATTTTAAATTACAAGGTCACACTCAGCTCTTCATTTGGCATGCTTTCTGTCAGCTGAAGCTTTTCAACCGTGGCTGAACCTGAAAAGATCTGTTAGAGGACAGCGGGAGAGCTGATCTAGCAGGGTACAAAATCCAGCCATATCCCACAAAGAAAGTTGCCTGAATTCTCAGAATAGGCAAACAAGTTCTCAGAAATTTCCATCTAATTTTCATTCTTATTTCTTCCCTCCTCCTTCCGTGCAAAATCCTTGCAATCTATTAGGTGAAATTGTTTGGTTAAAATGCTGATGACAGAAGCTGAACTCTTAAAATGGGGGGTGTTGGAGAACCTCAAAGGCAGGTTTCTATCTGCTAGAACAATAGGTCTGAGGGGAACAGAGATGATTTTGGTCAATAATCCCATGTTAACACTTGATACCAGTAAATTGCCTTTTATTTTTGGAAATCAGAGCTCTGTTGTCTCTTTCTTATGGAGACGTACAACCATTTCAGTGCTCTCCACAGCTCCCTGACACTGTCAGCAGCACATGGTGTATTACTCAGTCTCAAATGGATCCATACTTTAATTGCACACTTTCCTGTGCATTGTTAGAGCACTCAAGAAGTACATCAAAGGTGCTATTGTTTTTCTAAAACGTCTTATTGTTAGCAAGAGAGCTGAGGTGTTCTATGCAAATGCTGCCTTTCAGCTTTGGCTTTTATTAGGATTGTTTTGTACAAGGATAACCAGTGCTTTGCTAACTTAGCCACTGTTCACATGACAATAAGTCCTTTGTCTCTGTGGCAGGGGGTGCTTTCAGCTGTAGACATTGACTTAAGTAGCTCCCAGCTACAAAGGTACTGTCCTTGCTATGTATCCTGCCAAGAACCAGGAAGCATTGCATGGGCCTGACCCCTTCCATCAGGCACCACCACATTCACGGTGATGATTCAACTCTTCCCAGGCACTGAATGCTGGAGAGCAACATCAGGAAAAGAGCAGGTGGAATGTGAGGAAAAAACGGAAAGGGCAAAAAAAATAAAAAAGGAAAAAAAAAAACAGAAAGCCAAACCAACCAACCAACCAAAACAACAACAACAACAACAAAAGAAGGTTCCAGAACTATCATAAGAACCAGAAAGACTATATGTGTATAATTATATATATTTTCTACAAAGTGTCATGGTCCATGATGCAAGACCTAGTGATGATTTGAGCTAGTTCTGGACCCCCCGCTAAAAAGACCTGAATTGTATAAAAGTCTGTTGTAACAAAGGTGGCATTTGAGACTGAAAGCTGCTGTTCAACCAGAAAGGACCTTTTGTAATATAAATGCATATATTAAAAAAAAAAAAATATATATATATATATAGGGCTTGGAGTCCTTTCTTAAAGGCACACAAAACTTGAGCTGATTTAGTTTAAAAAATGCAGATTTTTGATGAGGCTAATTTTCATGGAGGCAATCTTTTACTGCTCTCTTCCCTCCTCCAAAGAAGATTTTACAGATCTTCAAAATGGTGTTTTTCAGTCCTGTTTTCTGAAGTCATTACACATTTTCTTCTCCTTATGAAGACTTTCAGAATTTCAAAGCAGTACATCTCTTGAACTTAAACTGATGTAAAGGTTTTACATTTCAGATTTTAATATATGGTGAAGTTCTTTGATTTCCTACAATGAAAGCTTTTTCTGCTGCTTTCCTGAGGCTGCATGCACGGTACAAGTGTTCTAGTCCTAAACTTCTGCCTCTATCAACTTGCAAAAGAACTTTGTATTCTGCTTCAGCTCTCATTTACCAGGAAAAAAAATTGTGTCCTTAAATTGTCTTTCCCCTCATTGATTCCAGTGAGCTGATTAGATTTCTAATGACTACGATGACTGCATAAACTAAAACCAGACCTAATCTTTGCAGAAAACTCAAAGCCACCCAGAAACAGATCACAAGCTGTTGTTCTTACCTTCTCTCCTGTTGCTATCTCCCTAAAAGTAAAGCACCCATAATCCTTCAATCTGCATCAAGTAAAGTAACAGCCTGCAAGCAGATTCTTCATAATGCTACCTGCAGAATGGAATAAGCCCACAAAGACTTATTTCCTTCTTACCTCCACGAAAGGTCACTGCAGTGCCCTTGGGTATGTGCTGTATTTAGGCATCTCTGTTGGCTCAGGTAATGGTAAAGCTAATTCATTCTAGTGCAGATATAAGAAATGAAAATAAAAGAAATGTGGCTGAGTTGAAGATTGTTTCTTACGCCAAACACCCTGAATGCTTTGCCTGTTCACAAAAGCTTTTCCAAATTCCACCTGGTGAACAGGTCTTTCTCTTGTCAGAAATGATTTCGTGTTGCTGATCCAGTGTATCTATGCATGAAATCCTGATCTGCAGAGATATTCAGCCCTCCCAGGGATTATGGAACAAACACTTTAAAATCATTAGCTTCTGCTGAGCTGCTCTCCTCTATGGTCAAACTGCCTTGGGCAACCAAGATGCATTCTGCTCCCCCAGGAACCACTATTATGCCAGTACAAATTCATTTGACTTCTGTCAAGTTGCTCTTCGCATACACAGTCAGAGAGATCAGACCAGGCCAATTGTCTTTAGCAATGTTTTTCTTCGTTGCCGGATAGATAGCATATCCAAGGTTTTATTTAATAAAATCAGCGTGCCTAACACAAACCAGATGTACTAAAGTTTGTTGACAAAATGAATAGGTTATTTTAAAAGACACCGATTCATGGTTTTCCAATGAAAAAATAGCATTTAATAGATTTATTGTTGTTGAATAAGCAGCTGAGAAGCCAGGCCGATTTACCTGATGTTGTTTTCATAGTTTTAAAAGCCTTTTGCTGGGTATCAGAGTGTATTAGGCAAAAGGCAAACCCTTCATTCACTGGTTTTGAAAAGCACAGAATCATGTAGAAAGGGCGGCTGTCCCTTCAATGCCCTACTTCAAAGCAGGATCACAGTTACCCAGGATGTGTCTAGTTGGTCTTTGGATGTCATCAAAGATGGAGAGTCCACAGCTGTTGGATGATCTATTCCTGCTCTTGACCACCCTAGTGGCAAGTTCATTTTACTTGCCACTTGGAACCAGCTAACCTTTCCCTTTCTTTAGCTTGTGGCTGTTGCCTCTTTTCCTTTCTCTGTGCAGCTCTGAGAGCAGCATGATTTCATCTTCTCGATGATTTCTCATTAGACAACTGAAAAGAGCAGGAAGATCTCCCTTCAGTCTTCCCTTCTAAGGCAGAGAGATTCTACTCAGCGTGTCGTTATCTATCACCTGCACCAGCCCCTGATCATCTTGGTTGTCATTCACAGGAATCTCACCGTCGCACCAATGTCTGGTACTGGGTGGCACTGTACTACCTACTTATTTCCTTTTTATCTCTTTCTTTCTTTTTTCTTTTTCTTTTTCTTCTTTTCTTTTTACCCCTACAAAGTTCATTTTTTTTCCCATAATTGTGACTCCAAAATAAAGCGCTGGATTGCTAAAACTCTGCTGGCAACAGGCAGGCACACAATTGATGATACATCTGAAACTTTAGGATCTCTGAATCCAGGTACACTTTATGTATTTAAATTCACTGGAGTTGAAAGATGATGCTGGTGGGAGAAGCCAACCATTTCTGAGAGATCTAGATTGTTAAACACTGCCTTTACTATTCACTGAAGTCTTCAGTAGTGGAGATGTTGAGAGTCTTCCAAAGAAAACAAGAGCAGAGAAGAAATAACCTTTGCACTGCCTGTGAGAAGGGAGGTTTCAGCCTCAAGCAGATGTTTTGACCAAATGTACTCTGTCCTGAAGCTGGAACTACTGTGTGCAGCTGAACTGTTGTGACTTCTTGCTGGGGGCATTTTCCTCAAGGAAAAGCAGAGGGTTCTAAGCTGGGAGAGAACTTCATTTCCATTTCAGTAGTGTTTCTGCTGTTTTGTTTTGTCTTCCACAAGCAAAAACCCAAACAAAGCAAAATTCATGCTGAAATTTATTATGGAAGAAAATTCTGGAAAATTTTCATGTTAACTATTAATCTCCATGCTGCTTTTCATAGCTAATGTTGATTAGACCACCATAAGGAAACAAACAGACAAGACGATACCTGTGCAGTAAAAACTGATAGTCTTGAGAATGGCAGGGCATCAGCCTGTCTGTTGTTTTCCTCTGTTTGAATCTGATCTCTGAGCACTGGCAACATTATCCGAATCTAATTTCCAAGCAATTTTAGCAGCCGTGATGTTCCAGCAGTTCCATCTATCTAGAAGATGGCACTTTCAGGGACTCCATGGGTGGGCTGGCAAAGCTGCTTCTGTGCAGGACAAGCAGCGTGAATATAGGAAACACAACATTAAAAGTCCCTTTCCCTCACTCTGTTAAGGCGTCTTCAGCCATTGCATATCAAAATTGTTTAAGTGAGCAAAGCTCCAGGCCCTAAATGGCAGAATTATTTCCACCACAAATAATGCTGCACCTACCAGGGAACTCGACAGGTGCTTTCAAGCTGCTACCATTGCTTATTTTCTCACAGCTAAGTGCTGTTTGCCTTGCCTGGCATCTAGGATCTCCAGCCATAAGAAACAACAGAAAGATAAACCAATGCCCCATGTTGGCTGCAACACTCACAGCAGGAGTCCCAAATATCTTCTGCTTCCCTCCACTTTAGTACAGCCACAGCTGGGTGTGTTTTGGCTCGCTGGTCCTGATCCCTCCTTCTTTACCTCCCTCTTGTGCAGGTTTTGTGAACTGGAATCTTCAGTTACACCTCCTCACACCCATCACAGTACCAGGGCAGGGCACCAATATAACAGGGTGATGTGCTGCCATGTGGGAGGGCTGCATCTTATGTCAGCTTGACCGAAAGAAAACTCCCCCTCTAAAACATTTGATAATTATTAAAATATATTTTAATTACTTATGAAAGGGCTTTAAAGGACTTATGTGAAACAAAAACTGACAGACAAGTCTCAGTTTTTAGAAGCACTTAGCTGGAAACCCACGCACTGCATAAATACTTTCAACACCTATACGTATATATGTATTAATAGAGCTTTGAAAATTAGCATCTTTCCCACCCTGGGATCCTCACGATCTGTTTCCTGAATTTTGCCTACACGACATTCTGACGTGGTGGAAATGGTTCTGTGAGATGAGCGGGACTGATGGAGAATGTTTCAGACCTGTTGGAGCACACCCAGAGGAGGGCCACAAAAATGATCCAAAGGAAGGAACTCCTCTCCCACGAGGACAGGCTGAGAGAGCTGGGGCTGTTCAGCCTGCAAAAGAGAAGGCCCAGCAAGACCTGATAGTGACCTTTCAGTATGTAAAGGGAGGCTGTAAGAAAGAACTCTTTAGCAGGGCCTATGGTGATAGGACAAGGGGAAATGGTTTGAAGCTTAAAGAGGGGAAACTTAGGTTGGATGTAAGGAAGAAGTCTTTCACAATGAGGGTGGTGAGGTACTGGCACAGTTTGCCCAGAGAGGTGGTGGACACCCCATCCCTGAAGACAGTCAAGGTCAGGCTGGATGGGGCTCTGAGTGACCTCATCGAGCTGTAGGTGTCCCTGTTCATTGCAGGAGAGCTGGACTAGATCACCTTTAAAGATCCTTTCCAACTCTAAGGATTCTGCGATTCTCTGACTCTAAAGTATGTGGTGTACAGCCCCACCAGCATGGCACAGTGGGTCTGGGGACAGCAGTGGGTCTGCAGGATGAAGTGGCATGCTGAAGTAACTGAGACCTGTGTTCTGGTGTGTCCAGAGAGGCCTGGCTTTAAACACAAGGGCATCCTTTCGTTGCTCTTTACTAATGTCTGAGTGCTTCACTGTGCAGCTTGGGCAGTGTAGTGCTGTAGGGGTAGATTTTATGGAGTTGACCTTAATACTGGATCCAAAATCCCTCCAGAGAAAGCTTCAGAAAGCTGAGTGGAATGCCTTGCCCAAAGTGCGCTGAGGAGGAAACTGCATCAGCTCCTCCTAAATCAGAACTACCCATTCATTGGGATTTTGAAAGAAGGTGTAAATGAGTATGGGAAACTGATTGCAGACCATTCTTTCTGACACAGCAACATGCTTTGTGTTTGTTTCATTTAAGCACTTTCTTGATCAAAAATGGTCATCCAGATAGTATTTCTCACACTGTTTCAAACTGTAAAAAAAAAAAATCATATATAAGTAATTGAAAGAAACGTAGGAAAAGGCAGAACATTTACCTTACAATAAAAAAATACATATATAAAAATACGTATATAAGAAAAAGACAAAGAAAGAAATTGTTATTTTTTGCTTAAGGAAACCAGCACTGGAAAAGAGAAAGCTCATCTGGCTGCTGCCCTAGCTTAGGTTCTCGCAAGTTACATTCCCTCTCTGCAGCCTTGCTGGTGCCTTAGACCTCTTTGATGGGCATAAACCAATCCTTTTCACAGAAGAAGACATCATCCGTATGCTGCAGTGGGTTGTGTAACACTCCCTACAGTTAGCACTAAAAATGGACTTCAATTAGGCCAAGTATACTCATTCCTTGTTACCGTTCTGAGCAGTGTTTCCACCTGGGACTTGGCAGTGCTTCTCAGGGAGCCCTCTGTCAGGTTTCAGCACTGTCTGGAACAAATTTGCTTTTAGCAGGTTATGTGTCTTGGGGATATTGGTACTCCAAAGGGACAAACTGATGTTGGCAGTGAGGGCAGTGCTTTGGGAAAGACTTCTTTCATGTGTTGATAAAAATGTGTATTTACGAATGATTTCAGCTTCTGAAGTATTCCCACATTCATATCCAATTGTACACTGAAATGTGAGCAGTGGCACTATGAAAGTCAAAGCATTTATTTCATCATTTTCAAATAGGACAGTCAGATTTTTTTGTTTCCAAGGTATATACAGCTATCTTTAACATTCGTCTTGAAATTGAAACAAAGCATTCAATTTGAGGTTGAACAAACTGCCACTTCAACCCAGGCAAGCAGAGTAGGGATGGGAGGAGGCACCCTTCACAAGAGATAAAAATAAATTATTCATGCAACTTAAATACTGCTTATCTATTATTTAGTATAGCCCCAGTGTTTCAGTTTCACATCAGGCAGACAGCACAAACGGGAGAAAAAGAGGACTGCAGTTCTGTAGTGTTCATCACATTTGATACAACAACAATGATATTTGTCTAATAAATCGGCCAGCACAGGTCTGTTGGAGAAAGAGTCCAAGCAGTTAAAATTGCTGTATAGGAAATGGGAGAGCTCTGCCTTTTAATCACTGAGAAGCAGCACTTTGGAGTTCGTGGAGCTGCTCTCGCTGTTATTTCTGCTGTCAGCCTCAGGCAGTTGTTCTGACAGGTGCCATTGATTTTTCTGAAATGCCAGAAGGCTGCCTGCTGGCTGCAGATCTGCTCCCACACACAGTGTGCAGCACCGTCCTGGGAAGGAGAAGAGGCAGCGTTCTGAAACACAGGGATTTGATGTGCTCACCGAAGGGAAATTCCCCAAGGCCTGTGGAAGAGAGGGTGCTTGAGGGAAAAACCTCCAAAAGATGAGAGCATACACTTGGCATTCTGATTTCTACAGCAAGCCAAATAAAGAGAAATTTTAAGCAGTGATCTGCTGAGATTTGCTTCCCTGATTTATAGATGGTAGAGAATAACCTGTATCACTCTTAGAGCTCTGCTCCTGACGGAAACGTATTCCAATAGGAGGGGAACCGATCCCCAGATTCCCTGCCAATCTCTGTCTTAATCCACAGATGTTTTATTACCTCTCTCTCTTCTTCCACAGTCATATTTGGTTCTCCATGAGCACTTTCATGCTAGGAAGCCCGGCATGTTCAGAGCAGAAATGCCTTGTTACATATTTTATGAGGGTCCTTAACCACATGCATGGAAAATGTTTATTTTATAAGTGCGGAATTGTCCCCCGGGGATGTTTTGCTTCACAAATGAGCCTAATGAACATTAGAGGAGCAGTTTTCCTCAGGAAAGTGGTAGAGTTTTTTCTTCCTTCATTTTTTAATTACAGCCCCCGACATGAAGGACTGGCACGAAACTCAAAACAAAGGAGGTTACAAGCAACATGTTTCTTCTACCATGAACTAGTGTGTTACCCCATGCTGACAGTGAGCCCTGGGATGCTCTGTGCTGGCACACACCCTGCTGCTGCCCTCAGCAGCTCTTTGCCAGAGACCTGAGCAGGCTCATGGGTATCAGCTGACATCCTGCAGTGTGAACCCTATGTGATGCTTGAGGGAACGGCATGGAGCTCCATCAGGGGAGGGTCAGGTTGGGTGTTAGGAAAAGGTGCTTCAGTCCTACTCCTCACCCCAAGATTACTTGATTAACACATCTACCATAGGTGATAACTTTTCCTGGCAATTACAATGCCCACAGTATATAACGCATAGATTTTCCTGGTGATGCAGAAAGCTGAAGAGCACTCAAAGGGCAGGCTTTGTCTTTCAGTGAGTGTGGCACTAGTGGAGATTTGGGGTGGGGTGAATCACATCAGACTTCTAGAAGCAGGCTGACTCCCTTGGCCAGGCACCTGCCTCCTCAGAGCCAGCCCCATGCTGTACCTTTGAGAAAACCAATATCTTTCTCTCCCTGCTCCTATTCCTTCCATGAGCTTTTCAGCATGGGCTGTGTCACTCTTCAGCCTAGCCCAGAGGAAGACAGGTGAAGCTGGAAGCAAATGGTGACCGTCACTACACTGTCCTGCGTGGCTCCAGGGTCTCCTCTTGTATCCTAAAAATCTTTTTTTGTTCCCCAGACAAATTTTCTGTAGCAACTGAGAGAAATTGGGTCTTTGGGCCTGATAGCGAGAGTATTCTGTAAGTTTTATATTTCCCTTCTTTTTGTCCTTTTGTGTGAGTCGCTGATGCATACAGTGCAATCTCCAATTATAAATACTTATATTATAAATATTATAATTATAATATTTACAATTAACAACAATTATAAATATTAAATACTTCAATCTCCAATTTTTTTAAGTTACATAAATGCTAGATGATTGTGCTATCCCTGCAGCTATTGTTTGTAGTGAAAATGGGTATTTTTAAATGTCTACTGAAACAACTGAGCAAACAGTTAAGACAAAAATGAAGAGATGATAATATTATTATGAAAACAGTTCTTGACTTTCGTCTTTGATTTATTGTCCTAGAAATGAACCAAGTGAACCTGGTGTATAAGAAATGAAGGACCCTGAATCTCTAGTCTGATTTTTATGTAAGTGTCCAAGTGTATCTGTTTTATACACATACTGGCTTGTACACACCGGGCCAGGATCAGGTGCAGCTGTAGCTGATGCTCTTTCTTGTGTAACTCGATTTTTTATGTGAAGGATATGGAACTTCTGAGACAAAAGTGTGCAGAAATGTTTGCTCAGATAGGGACCAAAGGCCCGGCTTTCAAAAATAATAGAGGTCTTCTGTCAGTAAGAGCATGGGAAGGTAGCCCATGGCAGGAAGCAAGGGTGCGTGCACTCTGCAGACTGTCATTGTCAAAGGAACATTAGATTTTTGCCACATGGGTCCATAAAAGGCATTTTGAAAATGGAGAGCTGGATCTAAACATAACCGAAATTTTGCCGATGCCTGGAGAGTCCATTACGCAGTGTATTTTTGAAAATAGCCCATTTTATCCTAGTAGGAGCTAGTGTTGCCCTGTGCTGTTTGCAGAATAGGTGCTTTTTGTTTGACAGTGGCTGAGCACACAGAACGCACAAAACAGTTTCAATTGTACCAGCACTAACGCCACCACGGCATTGCAGCCGCAGTGTTTCAAAGTGTTCCTATTTTCTTTTGTACTTCCGTCCCATTCCCTTTTGTGATCAAAACATCATAGAGTAGATGTCATAGATGAGCTGGAAAAAAAAGTTCTGATTTCTGGGGCAAAAAGCTCTGCTTTTTCCAAGATTAATGAATGTGGCTGAAGCCTGCGGAGGAGTGCTTGCTGGGCCTCAGAATCCATGTACACATCCCATTTCCAGAAAGGCAGTTTATGTTGTGCCCATACCGTTCCAGCTGGAGGTGTCCCTATTCATTGCAAGAGTCGGACAAGGTCTGTAAGGTCCCTTCCAACTCAAGCAGTTCTCTGATTCTGATTCTGATTTTCCTTTTTTTTTTTTTTTTAACTAATATCAAGCAGGAGAACAAGTTTTCCTTGAGGAGAAATGGAGGTTGGTTTTCACAACACGCCCTTTCTTTGCTTGGAAGCCACTGCTGCTAACACCTCAATCACCTCTTACTGCGCTGCTCCTTGGCATGCAGGTCCCGTGTGCAGGAAGCAGTTACCTCTGTAATACCAGAGATGTTGTATTTGAAAGAATACAGGCTGTTAGGCATTAAGGAGGAAGAGGAGATCTTTTCCTGAGAACATTTATTCTCTCATCTCCGTGGTAATTTTTTTTCTTTTATGTGAAAATCCTCATAAAAAAGAACCGTATATTAACAGTTCTGTGTCTTAAGTGCCTGTTATCTTGCTTATACTTAAGTGATGCCAGGAACTTTCATTATTTCTAAGGCCTCCCCTGCTGTGAAGCAGTTAATTTTGACATTGTCGGAGAGGTGACAACCCCTCTGAGCAGTGAAAGACTTTTGATTCACTGAAGCAATGGCATTACTTTGCTACACAGCACCAAAGTGCGACTCTCAGGGTGAGGCACATTTAACACAGCAGGAGGTCTTGATGGGATATTGCTTGGAAAAACTGTTTGCATTGTCTATAGGGGAAAGGGATTTGGGAAAAGTGAGGAGCATTAGGCAGACTGTTGCCTTCTGCCCCCTTGGCACAGTTGTTCCTGAGACCTTGAGATACAGTCACTGCTGCATATTAAATAAAATATCTCAAATTTCTTCTCATTGTGCTACGGTCACTAGAATTTTACAAACATGTTTTCCTCACCATTCATTTTCATTTTTTGTTAACTTCTATCACTTTGTGATATCATCATAGAATCACAGAAAGGCTTGGTTTGGAGGGGACATTGAAGACCATCCAGTTCCAGCCCCCTTCCTTGGGCAGGGCTGCCATCCACCAGCTCAGGCTGCCCAGGATCCCATCCATCCTGGCCTTGAGTGCCTCCAGGGATGGAGCACCCACAGCTTCTCTGAGGAGCCTGTGCCAGTGCCTCACCACCCTTTGAGTAAAAACTTTCTTCCTAGCATCTATCTTAAATCTATCCTCCTTTAGTTTAAATACATTCTTCCTTGTCCTGCCACTTATCAGGCTGCATAAAATGTCAGTCCCCCTCCTGCTTGTAAGCTCCCTTCAAGTACTGGAAGGTCACAGTAAGGTCTTGCCAGAGCCTTCTCCTTTACAAACTAAACAAGTCCAACTCCCTCAGCCTTTTTCTTCATAGGAGAGGTACAACCTTTGATCATCTTTGTGGTCCTCATCTGGACCCATGATATAAGAGTGCCTGTTGGCTGTAGAGAGGACTGTTTTGAGAAGACTTGTGAAAATGCCTTTCAAGTCTGAGGGTTTGCAAAAAGCTTGTTTTCTCCCTGTTAATGAGACAAGTTGTTTTCATAGAATCATGGAATGATTAACGTTGGAAAAGATGACTAAGATGATCTAGTCCAACCATTTTCTACATTGCCATCTAATATATTCCTACTGGTTTTTGTTTTTCAGAGGTTTGAGTGGACAGAACATTTTGGAGGCTGTGGGCTTTTTTTGTGTCATGGTTCAGCCTGGTTAGGCATAGTTGCAGGGCAAGGGGGTGAAGGGACCCACGGACAAATGCGCTGGGACGTGGGGCAAAAGGAAAAGATAGGGAGATGGGCCTAGATGTGGAAAATAAGTGGAGACAATAAGCTAAGGGAAAAAAAATAGTTTACTAAATATAATAGAGAAATGAGAGATAATACAGTGTAATACCATACGGTTGGAATTGAAGCTAATAAATCAAATAAAATGAGAAAGAGAGAGCTTCCGAAACAGAAGTCCTTACTCTAATGCTGTCTTGAAATGGCCAGGGAGGACAGGGAGCAAAGAGGCAGTCTCATGACTCCCAGTTTTATCTTTCTCTTTGAATGGAAAATGGAAATGAAAAAACAGAGTCTTATGACAGTTGTAGTTCATCTCTCCTGAGGCCAAGAGACCAGAAATATCACCAATCCACGTAAGTGCAGCACTAACTTTTTAACTTCCAGTACACTGCATGATGTTGCGATGTGGAATACCAATCAAAAATCATAAACCCATGATATTTTGGTAGGAATTAGATGGGATCTACAGGAGAGATTTGCAAGCAGCCCACATCCATCCTGTTCTGGGGTGCTCCTGAGGCACCTTCACTGTTCTGGCAGACAAAACTGGAGGACCTCTGTAGATATGACAGCTCTACAACAACAAAGGACACGCACCTAACAGAGCGTCACTCATTGCTCTACCAAAGCTGTCTGAGCTTCATACAAATTCAGTATTCACTCTAGGGTCATCTAGTCCAACTGTCAGCCCATCCTCAGCAGAGGATATCCAAATATTATAGCCTTCTACATTTTTTCCACGTAGATTTCCACATAGATTTTTTCCACATGGTCACCAAAAGCCTTGGTGACCGTGGCTCTGTTACAAGAAAGAAATAACAGAGGATATTTTCACAGCCTACCACTCCTCTCTAAATAAATTCAGGGTGTTTTCTGCTCCCAGGTAGAAGAGAAAGTTCTTTGCACTATTGATTCCAAACATTATGTGCTTCTGACACCAGTGTGGCAATGAAAAGTAATTACTTACGCCAGTCAAAGTGCACAAGGTATGATGTACAAGTGCCTAATTTCAAATTAGGTGATGAATAGAAATTAGAGAGGATGTCAGAATTTCAACTAAGCTAAATGAATTCTCTTCTCATTATACTTTAAAATGAAAAATGAGGGTACCTGTTGGAGGAGGCAAAGACTCTGGAAGAAATAAAGCAGCGTGTCCAGCAAAGATTACAGCAACTCCACTTTGAAGTTCACTGATCTGTTTTCACTCCTGAGGACATGGGCCTGAAGTATGTTCTTGTTAGGATCCTCATCTGAAATTCACCAAACAGAGGCGTTCAGAAGAAAGGAAAGTCAGGAACTGAAGGTAGTAAGAAACTACTGTTTCCTTATTGCTGGCATCTTTATTTATTTCCCTTAAAAGATATTCTGACTTTGATTTTTTAGGGAGTTTTACTTTTTTCCTCTGTTTTTTTTTTTTTTTTTTTTAGAGAATTCTGATACTGAACAGTTTCACTGTGCTCTCTCAGAGAGTGCCTTGGGTTTTGCTTGCTGCACCTTTTCATGCTTACCTCTTACCTCAGGCAGCCTCTATCCTTTTTGAAGCACTGAAACTTGAAAATAAGGAGATCAGGGCAGGGGATGCCCTGTTTCAGGGGTCAGGCCATGGAGGGGCAGCAGCAGGGAGGAACTGGCAGGGAGGAACACAACGGCAGTGAGAGGCTCTGCACTGATTTCCACTGGCATCAGCTGTATTGTATTGTATTGTATTGTATTGTACTGCATTGCCACAGAGAGATATATTTTCTCTAAAGAACTCATGTACTTAAGCATAGAGATACATCCCTGCTCCTTTCCCAATCTCCTGGAGCACAGAACAAGACACAGTTCCCAAAACTTCACCAAGCTTCACCGTTCTCTTCAGTCCTGTTGCTCTTTTCCAAGGCAAGACAAACAGTGCACCCTCCTGATTGAACGTCATGCACTTTTAAGCCCTTAAAAACCCGCATTCAGCAAGTGGGAGTTAATCCTTTGAGGTTATGAGTCTAAAAAGTAATACAGAGAAGACACTCCAATGGTGAGCAGTGCCCTCTTGTGCTGCCTGACCCCTTCTCTGTGCTGACACAGCTTTGTAGAAAGAGGAAGACACAACCACGACCAGCACAAAGCAGAACCTGCATCTTCCAAACTTTCTGTGGTCTTGGAGATCTGGCTTAGCTCATAGCTTTGGCAGAGGGTAAAGACAGCTTGTTAGCAGCCAGAAAGGGAAAAGGAAAAAGGAGTGAGCCTGGGGACTCAGTGCACCCACAGACAGCACCTTTCTCACTCTACTTCGGTGCTCAGGTACAAATGCTATGTGGCAGTGGAGGCAGCAGAAGCAGGAGGGGTGTGAGTGCATCTTGCTCCATCTCCCCTTGATTTAATGAAAGCAGAAAGGCTGGTATGCCACTGCAGGGATCACCAAATTTACATAAAAACTGACACAGAACATAATTTTGTGCTCAGTTGCAATTAGGATGTAAATACATTTTGACATTTTCAGAAAAAAAATATGGTTCTAGTATATGTTTTTTTCAATAGTCACACTTGTTCAGAAAAACAATGAGTTTGGCTCTAAAAACCTTGATATTCTGCAAGTACCAATCAAATGGTGGAAAGTAAATGGCATTTTTTTATGGAACTGTAGTGATCTCAGCTCCTGTGAACCAACTGCTTCAGAGCTGTGTGTGCTGACCATCTCTGACGTGTATCTGGAAAAGAAAACACCATTTCCTGGCAAGTAGGAGAAAACAGAACTATGCTCACATCCCAGATGAATTCTCAGGATTCCCCAGAGGAATCTGTAAGTGTCAGGATAACAATGACAGCAGGTGACAGAAAATGCTGAACTGGGCTGTTGCCATTTGCATCCCTGGACACAATCCAGCTTCTCAAGATTTCGTTTGTAGACTGAGCAGATATATCTAGCAAAGTCAAGAAAAAAACCCAAAAACTTTTCAGTGGCATTGTGCTTGCTTTCATCCTTGAGCTAGGGGATGCGATTCTGGCCAAAAACAAAGCTGGGGCTGCTGCACTGTGCTCTTCCCCTGGGCACTTGGGACTGACTGCTGTACTTCTGGATGGGGAATGTTCATAGAAGAAACAACTAAATCTCACTCAGGGAGATGCAGAAAGAAAGCTGATTTACTGCTGTTTCTTCTCAGTCACATCCTATCTTGCTTCTCAGTTTTTGCTTGTTCTGCCAGGTGCAAAAGCCAGTGAACACACAGAAGGGAGAACATGCTGTGCCAGGCAAATGCTCCTGGCTGTTGCAAGCAGTTCAGCACATGAACAACAAGAACTGAATGCAAATCCCACAGTTTTCAGAAGGAACAGAAATTTTTGTTGAGAAAAATCTTTAGAAAGCTGAGTTGTGGAAACAATACCAAAACTTCAATGTGAACAATTTGGAGTACACATAGCAGAAGAAAATACATTTATTGTGAGAATAATCTACAAGAGTGGCAGGGTCCAGGGGAGGGGAGCACTGCCCACAGCAGGAGAAAATTAGATTAGGGACCACTCAAGAAATTTAGAGATTCATAAGCCAATATCATCATTCAAGGAGGCTGAAAGAGGTGGACAACATCATCTGGAGACCTCACTCTAATTTCTCTTAAAGGTCAAAATGTTCAAAGGTGGTTCTGTTGCTGAAGAAAAGGTGAATGTTACATCACTTTTCAAGAAGAGAAAAGAGGATGGTCAGCTTAACCTCAGTCTATGGAGATGTGTGTTCAGGTATAGGATAGACAAGATGGTGATTTGAAGCATCTAGCACTGTTTTACCAAGAGTAAATCATCCCTGACCAACCTAATTTTCTTTTTTTGTTCTGTGGATGAGGGAAGAGCAATGGATCCTGTGTACCTTCACCTTTACAAGATTTTTCACAGTTTCCCAGAATATCACTTAAGCCAAGCAAGGTCTGGGTAAGTGAATGAGTAACTGGTGGAAAATTAGTAGACTCAAAATTGGTGTTTAGTCATTTGATGTCCACCCAGAGGGGCTGGTATCATGCCTGATGTGGTTTAAAATCTTTACTGGTGATGAAGATGAGGGAAGGAGGTGTGATCTTATCTTTCCCCCACAGGATGGGAAAATGCGTGGTCTGACAAGGACCCCATGCTGCTGAGCCATTGGAAATGCCAAGCCTGGCACTGCCTTGACAAGAGTGTGGCCGGTGAGTCCAGACAAGTGATTCTTCCACTTCTGAGTCTAGTTTGGGACTCCCTGCTGTGAGAAATACTTTCTATATAACACTTTGCACAGCGAATAATTTTGTGAATTTTGTCACAGATGGCTGAGAGATTTCACTGGCAGCCTTCAGTCATTCCTCTGTGCTGAAATTCCTCTGACTGCATACACAAAAAGACAGGGGAAACAGATACTTACTGATAAGTATTTAAGAGAGGGGAATAGTGCCTGTGTTCTTTGCTTATTCTCTCCTTGTTCTTTATTCTCGGGGGGGGGAAAACGATTATGATTCATATTAAGCCACGGTGAATCTTCAATTCCTAGACAATAGATCATTATTGTTACAATTGTTGAAATTGTCTCTGCAGACAAAAAGCTGCTGAGGTCTCTGCCTTCACAGTTTTGCTGTGATCTTTCTGCTAATAGCTACACTTAACTTTTTTCAAGCAAGAACAATATTTACAGGTATCTGTAACTTCTTACCTCTCATTCCAGTGTTTGTATCAGGTGTCTAAAAACCTGCTGCTGAGAGCACATCAGAGAAGAAAAGCCATCCTCTGAGGTGATTGATAGTTTCTTTTTGCTAGAGCATCAGTGGCAGATCTTAAGCCTTGATCCCAACACGAATACCCGATTCTCTGCATCACATTCATTTAATTAGTGATCTGAAGCAGTCCAGATGAATGCATCCAGTCAAAATTAGTGAGATATTTCAATTTTGCTGTTAAATACTCACAAGGACGTCCTTCTTGCGTGCCTACTATATAGTGGCTACTCCCTTTCAGCTGCATAATGGTTTTCCTAGAGCGAGGCCCAAAAGATCTAACCTGTGTACAGCAAATGGTTTGGTCTGAGTCAGTGACATAACTCAGCTAGCAACAGCCCAAGTGCAGAGAAACACAGGGCCTTCTGTCCAGCCTGTTTCTTGTACTTGGTTCTGGTTTTCTCCATCTCTCTTGTTCAACTCTTTGGCTCGTCTGCCTGGTGTCCCCTTGATGTTGTCCCTTTTGCGCAGTTAGTACTTTTACCACTGCTCAAAATAGGGGAAAAAAAACAGGCAAAACTCAATTTGAAAAATGCTAAAAAATTAGCAAATAAATAGGCTATTTTGCTGTCTTTACTTTGTGAGCTGCTGAAAGTCTTGGTGTGGGAGCTTAGAGCCTTAGGTTCACAAAGTCAAATAGGCTGAGATGGATTTTCCTTACTCTTATGAGGAGTTGTTTGTTTCTGCTGTATTTTATATTATTATTTAGAAGTGTTTGTCATTAGTCTCAAATAGGTAAGATGTTATGTAGATTTATGGCTGCTAAGAAAATTGTTTCCAGCACTGGTTAATACACCTTCCTTCTGTTCTAAGTTTTAAATCAAATGTGGGCTTAGAAGGGCATTTTTCTTCTGGGTTGGACTAGTGAGAACCAACTGGGGTGTTCCTGGACTCCCACTTCCACAGTGGAAGTTGCACTTCCTCCTTCCAAGCTCCCTTTGTGCGGGCCCCAGAGCAGTTCACCCCACTGCGGAGTTCCCAGCTGTGCTCCTGAGGCTGCAGGTAGCCATGCCTGGATCCTGCCTGACCGAACCAGCTCTCTGGTACCAGGTGTGCTCTCAGCTGGGGGTGATTCCCCATGCTCACAGCCCTGCCAGACATATGGGCATCCTGGCTATTGTGTCTGCTGCTCTGTGTTACTCTGCCAGCATGGGTGGCATTTTATCTTCTAAGGGGAAGATTTAAATTAGTGGAAATTAGTACAAATCTTTGGTAATTCTATTTACTTTCAATCAGGCTTCATTTCTTAGACAGCAAGCCAGTGACACCATGTGCACTTTCCACATTCCAATACACAGCCACTAACGGATGCTTCTGGAATGTATCAGAGACCAAAGACTCCAGCAGCAGAGAGCAAATAACCTCTTCCTCATGCACCTTGGAAATACACAGCAGGGTGCAGGGTGCACCTGTTTTGCAGGCATGATTTCCACTCTTGACACTGCATGCTCCAGAAATAGAGAGGACTTGTGACAGAGGCCACCACCTCTGCAGAACCTCTAGTGGAGGTATCTCTCTCCCTCCTCTCTTTTGGGGGATGTAACCCAAGCTGAATGGGGGCCACCAAACAGAGCACCAGAGCTCAGGGGGGGAATAGGGCTGCTGGGAACACATAGGGCAGGCAGGGGCAAAAGGAAGGTGACTAGCAACTGGAACAGAGATAGGGCTGCCTCCACCATGGCCCTGCAAGCAGTTGGAGCTTGTTGCATCTGATTTATGATGCCTGTGACAACAAGTTCCTTGGCCAGCCCCTGGGGTCTGGAGGGCTGTGTCCAGTCCTCAAACCAGCTGGTGTCCAGAGTGAGCTTGGACTGTGCCAGATGCATGCAGTGCTCCCACAGAGATTTCCACACACATGCTCAGTGCTGTCCTGTGCGGAAGAAAGACAGTATTGGTGAAGATGAGGGTCTGTTAGGTGGAAGAAGGACACTGGTGGATCCCAAGGACAGATACTTTCACTACACCAGCCATCACTGCTGACCAGATCACTGGTGATGTATGGTGGTGATAATGTGTTTTGCACAACAGCAGCTCCCGCAAAAGCCTGGACAGAGCCTGGTGTATGAGACAGGAGCACTCCCAGGCATGTTCCCATTTCATATTTCTGGACACACTGAGTGAGGAAGGCAGATAAAACCACAGCAGCCGTTTAGGGAGAATAGAAGGAGAGAGGGGGAAGTGTGATCTGGGTCTGGGATAGCACTGTAATATAACAGTGAAATATGAATCATTAGATGCTATGAAGGGATAAAGTTTCTGGCAGATGCTTCTCCCTCTGCTTGCCATGGAGTTAGTTCATTATTTATACGGGGAGTTTTTATGGTTAATTAAACAGCAGTTAGAACTAGAGGCACGCTGCCTCCCGAGCATGCACAGCCAACAGTAGCCTGGGTCGTGTCTCTCTAGCAGAGATGCTATAAGGAGTAACTAGCCCAGAACAGCACCAAGCTGACTGGAACTGCTGTCAGTACAACAGATGCTCTCAGCCCTAAGGTAATGAAAACTGAGGAATATGGATAATTTTCTGGGCAGTACGACATTATTAAAAGGTGATGCTATTAGAGGCCTTATCAGTGCACTAAACTAAGAAGACACATTTCTGCAAAGGGATTGTACCTTTAGACTACAATATTGAAGATGAGCAAAACTGAGATGACCAAACAACTGTCGTTCCAATTTTGCTGGCTGTGGAAACTTCTGATGCATCTATCACGACACAACTGTCAGGCTGAATGAATGACCCCGCCTGGGCCCAGAGGCTGTGCTGTGGGCAATGCCACCACTCTGTGCAACTGGATGGGCAGGCAGCTCTGTCAGACCCGAGGCATAAAGGGTCAATCACTTCAGTGTCCCAGACATGAAATCTGTCACATCCAAAACAAGGTGACAAGAGCAAGCTGCCTGTGGGGCTGGTTGCTTTCACAAGGATGATGCTTCTTGTGGGGGAGCTCCGGCAGCCTGGGCATTACTGCTGAAGTCTGCCCTGAAAGGCTGCTAATAGGATCTGAATTGGCTGCTGCTGAGGGACCTGCTGCTGACCCTTCCCAAAGGCAATGCGGGTGAGTGAGGTGCCTGAAAAAGATGCAGTACTTCTTCCTGATAAAAATACTTATTTGCATGTAAAAAGCAGTACAAGCATTGACATTTATGATGCATAAGCATATCTAACTGCTCAGAAAAGAGGAAGGATCAATATTTAGGAGGAATACACATACAGTATTCAAAGTATTAAGAGCACAGTGGAAAAACAGAAAAGCTCTAAGTCTGCACGTCTGCACGGAGCTAAGGGTTACAATGCAGGAAAAGCTCAGTAAAAGTCACAGGTGTAAGGATCTGTGCAGAGAATCAAAATACTGAAGAAAAGAGGGAGAAAATTTCATTCCTTCAGCTTTATTTAACTTTCAGTCTGAAACTCAAGGGTTTGCAGAGCTACATCCATAATTTACAACTCGTGAGGATTGTTAGGAAAGTTTTTCTCCACTCCTTGAGCAGGAAACATGATGCCAGTAACTTACAAATAAGCCTGTAAGACTGCTTCTTGATTCCCATCCTGCCTTGCATCAACACTGTCCAAATTCTCTAAAGAGCACTGGCTATTTTGGGAGATATTGTTCTTCATTTTGTATATCACTCAAAGGAATTTTTAGATGAATATGTTAAGGCTGCAGTACAGGAGGAATGCTCAGAAAAAAAGTCCTTGGACATGCATTTCCTATTCACTTTTGTCCAATTTGATCATCTTTATTTTTTCCAATATCCACAAGGGTTATTTTTCCTATGTTTGCACAAGACACATCTATAGTGTTAGTGGCAACCAGTAGTTTGATCTGAGCTTTCTGAATGTTGAGTGGAAGAAGAGTAATTCACCATACCAGGAGCATTACTTGGATCCTTTACATGTATTCCAAACTGACATCATCACTTCCCCTTTCATTTCCATGACTATATTATTATTATGAGTTATATTTACTTGGTTATATTATGTCACACAAACTTTGCAGGTAACCAATGATAACACCAATTTCTGTCATATTATATCTGTACGCTCCATGAAGCCGGTTAACATCTCTTATACTTTGTCCCATCCAAATAGTTTGTACATTTCCTTACTGATATTCCTCTATGTTCTGGTATGATATAATAGTAAGAAATACAAAATTAATCATCTCAGTTTTTGCCACATGAACTTCTAAAGAGGACTCTGATAGCTGGTCTCTCACTTCGCTGCATTGACTGATTTATCTAACCTTACTCAGTAGCAGAATTCAGTGGTGCAAAGAGCACCATATCTGTGATGTTAAAACCATAAAACTATTTATTTTCCTGTGTTTACAAAATAGAAGATAATTGTGTCCCTTGAAGCCCATTTTATCACTTAAATTCTACTTCTGTAAACTCATTTGTCAAACAAGTACTTGCTCTGAAAATGTTCTAATTACATCTTTGTGAGTGAGTTTGAAATAAACATGCAAACAAACATTAAATATGATTTGAAAAATAGAACAGAACATGAGCCAGATTCTCTGCTGACATAAATCCCTGTTCTCTTTCTGTTCCATTACCTCACAGCGTGTTCTGACCTGTGGTTTCCAGACTATTCTGTCAACACAGTAATGTATTCAGAGGCTTTATTGCCACTCAGTTTGTGCAAATATGTCCAATATTGGACATATATTATCTTTTATCACCTGTTCAGCACTTTCTCAGTCAGCTCTCTGTTGTTTTCTCCTGGTGTTTAGGAGGAGCTCCTTCTGAAGAACAGATCTGAAGAACCATACCTTCCCCCCCCCCCCCCCCATAAATCCTCCTTGATTAGGATTTTTCTGTCATTGTGAAAACCATACAACATTAGTACTGCCTGTGCAGTGGTACTAATATCTTTCATGCTGATTAGAGCTGCCCACTGCCTTTACATACTCGTTCTGTGTGTTGTCTTGCATCTTATGCTTGGGTCCTGGTTTTGGCAAACTGGGAATGAAACTAAAACATGCATCTTTTCCAGTTTTTATACTTAGAAGCTCCTAAACTGCAATTTCTGAATGCAACAGTGATATGAATAATTACTATTATGAACAAGTTAAGAGGACAAAGTTGCCCCAGCCATTGTACAGAATATTCACAACTATGAATGAACTTAGAGCACAATGGTTGCTTTAGCAACAGAGTATTAAGAAAGAGCTATTGACTAGTTTATGATATTTCCTCTTGTATCTTAATAATATTGTGTGAACTGCTACACCTACAGAGAACTATACCTCACAAGTGACCACTTTTTTGTAATGTTAGAATTTGCTCTTTTTGTTTCCAGTGTGCTCTTCATCATTAAATGTATCCATTTACATAACAGCTTTTCCAACTCCAAGGGCAGTTGGACTATTTCAAATGTTGTCATGACTGACAACTTGTTTTGGAAAACAGTTTTCAATAGTCAGTACATAATGTAATTGCCTTATTTTGGGACATTTAGTATTTTGTTTCAGATCTGGATAGTGCAGATGTTACATACATTATTTTCAAATACATGCGCACTAAAAATCATTCATTTTTATGCCTTGAAGACCTTTCTAAAAGCATCTACTTGGGGACGTTGCTATTTATCTCAGAGTTGTCCATTTCTGCATGACCCCAAACCTCACTTTGTCTAAAATCCTTTGAAAAAACAATATATATATATATATATATATATGTATATATATATATATGTATATATATACATATACATATATCTAACAAATAAACTGAACATGAGAGAAAGAAAATATCACCATAATGATGTAAAAAGCACTTAAACAGCCATTACGTTTGAATGATGCAACCCTGGTCAAATGCTGGAGGGAATAAAATTTAAAGTGAATACTCCCAATACTTCCTTGTGCCTACAATTCATTTTATTTGGGCAGATAAGAAAATCGATCTTGGCAGAAACACCCAAAGATCAAAGGTTCCCCATTTCATAGGCAGACATTACGTGACTGAAAAATGTATTCCAGTGTTTGCCTGATAATGCTACCTCTGCTGTCCTTAAGCTAAATGGAAATGTGGTAAATGGACATCATTTTTAAAACTAATACTACTTCAAAAATAATGTCATTTTTGCTATTTATGAAATAATTCACCACTTCTCACTGGCAAAAACTGTTAGGACTTAATCAGAGTAATACGTATCCAATAGTTTCTTCATTTTTCAATGTACATGAGGCAGATGGGCTAGAAAAGGTGCTTTGCTTCTTTAACATTCCCAGGCAAAGGACATTTATTTTTCCCTTAAAAGCAAATGTTCAAAAAACAGAAGAAAAGAAAAAGAATCATTTTTTCAATCATTTCTCTTTTTTTTCATCCTTCAGTAAAGCCATTCACATTCTACAACATCTTTAGTTGGACAAATTCTAATACATCCTCTGATAAAAAGGATCAGAGCAATTAAACTGCTTTCAGAAAAAAAAAAAAAATAGGACAGAAAAAGTGACAAGATATAGACAAATTAATGAAAAAATAAATATCTTAATTGTCATTTCACACTGAAACACCGGTATCTCTTTGAACACATAAATTATGTTTGATTTCATTAATTTTAACACGAAACTTAACCCTGAGGTTGATAGTTCACCTAGCATATTATTATCTTGTTTGTTAACCAAGCACAAGCAATGTGAGATTTCATGGATCTGATCACCAGAGCTTTAAACTAGATTTGATGGAGGAAGGTAATGTACTGAGTGACAGAGAAGAGACAGGGAATGCTGTCACAATAGAAAACAGGGGAGGAAAACCTCAGGTTTGTCCCAGTGGAATTTGGGAGTGCTCCTTCAAGAACGTAATGGGCTGACAGCCCAGCTGGAATGCTTCTACAGCAGTGCATGCTGCATGGGAAATAAGCAGGATAAGGAAACTGTGATGCAATTGGATGTTATGACCTAGTTGCTATCGCAGAAACATGGTGGCATGAATTGTGCAACTGGAGCACTACTATTGAGGGCAACAAAGTTTCAGAAGGGCGAGGCAAGGCAGGAGGGCTGGGGGAGTTGCCCTCTATGTTAAGAAGTGCCTCTAAAAACTACCACGCTCAGGCTGAGAGTTTGTGGATTAGAATCTGGGACCAGATCAATAAAGCACATCTGGTGGCTGGGGTATAATGCAGGCTGTCTGATCAAAGGGAGCCTGTTGATGAGGCTTTCTTGCTTCAGCTGCAAGAGGTGTTGCTCTCAGGCTCTCATACTGATGGGGGATGCCAGCCACCCTGGTGTCTGCTGGGAAAGCAACATGGCTAGCTGCAGTCAACCCAGGAGAGTCCTACAGTCCGCTGAGGATAAATTCCTGGTCCAGGTATTGGACAGATCAAAGTGAGGTGAAGTGCTGCAGAACATGATGCTCACCAGTGAAGAGGATCTCATTAAGGAGATGATTGGAGGAAGTCTGTGAAGTCTCACCTGGAGTACTGTGACCAGATTTGGGGCCCAAAGCAAAAGAAGGATGAGGAGCTGTTGCAAAGAGTCCAAAGAAGGGCCACAAAGATCATCAGAGGGCTGGAGAGCCTCTGCTGTGAAGAAAGGCTGGGGGAGCTAGACTTGTTTCATCTGCAGAAGAGAAGACCTCTAGTGCATGGCTGGATTTTCAGAAGGCAATACTCTGTTTGAGAAGCCATTCCCAGGTCTGCCTGGGACCCTGCCATTTCCACCCTTCTCTCAGTAGAAACACAGAGCCTGAGGTATCTGCATGATTCTTCAATGTTTATCAACGCAGATGGTATTGCTGGCTTCTGTTTATTTGACAGAGACTGGCTGGGTTGTAAAACTATTGGTCACCTGTAAGTAAAATCTGCAGAAATGTAACAAAACTTTGTAGTTGCAGCCTGGAATTAAAAACACTCCTTCTGCTTTGGAAGGTTCAGGACATCAAAAACACAGCAGTTCCAGTGGGTGTAATGAAACACCTCAGGGGATTATCCGTATGACTTGACACCTAGAGGAAACACTGGATAATTGCCACCTACAATTTTGAAAAGATGGATGACTAACAAACTCAGCTGCCAGTCAAAGAGACAGTTTTGTGGGACGGATGATTCATCAGAGAACAGTATCACTTTTTCTTTTTTTTCACATTTTTTCTTGGCCTACCAATGAAGGTGGCAAACACAGGCAACATTGTGGCTAGCAGCCAAATAACCACAAGCATGGGGGATATATTCTAAACTGTTGACTGCTATATTCAATTGCTTCTGGGCAATAATGAACAAAGGAGGACCCAAATCTGAACCAGTTCTCTGAGCACACACCAATGAGGCTGATACCTGTAAAGGATTTCTCTTTAGGATCCATGGTCAACTGAAAATGCTGTAAGACAACACAAACAGTGTGTTTAGGAGGCCCCAAGAGTCAGAGAAGATTGTTAGAATGGGAAAGAGCTGACACAACTCTCTGTTTTGCCTAACTCGTGTCATGAAGGTGAATGCGAGCATCACTTTTTTCAAGCACTGTCAGCTGTGGGACATGGTGTTCTGCCCACTCTCTTGCACAAAAGGACTGGTCTCTAGTCTACTGGTCTATTGGACAAAACTTCCTTGGTGTCTCTAGGACAGATTTCTTGGTGTCGCTTTCCACAGCCTCTGACAGCCTCATACCTTGGCCCTCACATAGGAGAGAAGGAGGCGGCAGTTCAGAGGCTCTGACACCTGTGAACATGGTGTCTCACATTAAAACTACCTAGGAATGAATGAAATCTTAATACATAACAGATTAAGAGGAAAAAGCTCCATCATGTGACATAAGTACTATTGATATCTCTTACATTTTTAATTATGTTTTTTTTCCCCCCTAGTTTCAGATCCCAAATTCCTGTATTTACTGCCTTTCCTCCAAGTGAAATATGCAATCATATCATAATTCAGTGAGAGAGTGTGATTAGAATGGAGCCTGAGAACTTCACTTCTACAGAATTTCAATTATCTCTGGTGTACAACCAGATGTACGCAACCTATTATTGAATATAAACACTCTATTCATTTCCCTCTGCCAAAATTATTTGCATCAAGCTCAGATGCAAGAAATAATATGGGAAAGTGCATCTCCTAAAGAGATGCTTTGATTTTCATTTTGATGAAAAGCACTGAAGAACACCAAGTGAAACTGTCAGCACTATACAAAATAGAGAATTGCATTCAGAAATGTATATATTTTTAGTGGAGTTTCCATTAAATTCATGTTGGCATAAATTGCTGCCGATCAGATAGTTACTCACTGCTGACTGCAGAAACACAGGTTCCCTGCAATTAGAGTATCCTATTGGCAGCTCAGTGAAATGTTTAAGTGTATGCTTAAATTCATGTTCTCAGATTGTATCCATATAAAGAGTCGAATAAGAAATTGTTTTCAGCTTTTAAGCGTGGAGTAAATGCTATGCTGATTCAAAGCCTGAAATTAAGATGTAACACCCCCATTTTGAAGCTAGCTGTAGTTAACGCTTCATTAATGTTTTTCGCTCCCGGTGCATTTAAGCTTCTTTTTGTGAGCTTCAAACCATAACATTTCATTCTCGCACACATTTTATTTTCATCTAATTTTTTCTCATTATACACATGCGCACATATATATATATATATATGGATAAATCTCTGTAAGCTGCCATCTACTTCAAACAATCTATACCAAAGCCCACACACCTGTTTGGCAGTGCAATCTGTTTTGTAAATTGGCTGTGATGTGACATGGCAATTGCATAACCGGGACTTGAGCTGGCACGACTGTGGGAGACGAGGGAGGAATGGCAGGGTTACAAATAACTCCATCCGGGGTGTGGGTTTTTTGGGTTGTTTCAGTCTATTTTAAATTCTTCAGACCTGAAGTGCAGTGAAGAGAAAAGGTGACACAGCCAAGATCAGAAAACATCTTTTAGCTTCAGTATATCAAAGCTTGAAAGGTCTCTGTCATTCAGTATAATGCTCTTGAAGGAAACTGCAGCTCCAGGAAAAACACAGTGTTTATCTTGCCTAAATTTAACCCAGTAAGTACAAATCGTACATTTTTTTGAAAGGGATATAGAAAATATTTCAGTATCTAACTATGAACATATTCTGGCACATTTTTTTTTCCTTTTTTTCAGTGCTTGAAGTAAAATTATTGTCTGGATGGACAATCTACCAGGTCATTTCTGTGGTCATGTTGTCATTCTTAATACAAAGTGAATGCAGTGAGCAGTTTCCAGCATCTACTGACGAAAGTTAAAACAGGAGAGAGTGAATTAGCTCAAAAGCACGAGGAGATTTCAGTAGGAAGAGACCCCCAGCAGCACAACAGCAGTGATGCTGGCTGGCAGTGACTGGGCAGCTCTTGCAGAACCACAGCCCAGCTCTGCTTCCTGTCTGGAGTCCTGGCAGAGCTCTGCGAGAAGTCAGCACTACTCCATACACTGCTTGCATTTGTTGTCTGAAGGTAAAAAAGCTGTTTCCTTGTTGTACTCCTCTAAACAACTTCTTAGAGAGCATCAAGCGTGCCGAGAGCCAGCTGGCTGATGCTTTGCAATGGCGTGGCACAGAGGAAATACTTGTGTGGCACCACTTACGCTAAGATGTGCAAGCATGCATCCCAGTGTATCTGCATAGAGCAGAACAAGGCTGTCCAGCAAAAGGCACCATCAGACAGAAATGTTTTGCAGGTATAATCTGACAGAATATAAATATCTACGCACTAACTTCCAAATCTGACCACACGATGCCCTGCTTTTATGTCTTTCCCAAATTGCTTTCAAGCACTTTCCCTGATAGTTATTGCATTTCCCAGACTGAACGATGTTACACTGATCACTGATTACTTGGGGACTTTTTACTCCACAGGGAAAATCTTTGTTTGAACAGCTTCAACATGTAACAATTAGAGTGAAGTTGAATGGTACATCTTCTATTAGAACAGAGCTGTAGAAGAATGTATGATTGAAAAAACAAAAAAAAAACTACGGGTTTTGTTAAAGTAAATCAACATGTGATTTCTGGAAGTGAGCAGTGTGGCTTTTTAACTTCATTCAGGGCTCATAGCTTTGCCAAAATGTGGGCAAAGTTTGTGAACTTCTGATTTGCACAAGTTTCAGTCAAAATTCTCAGTTCTGATTTTATTTGACAGCTCCTTTTTGACAGGCAGAAGATGGAAAAGTATGGGGATCACACACTTTCATTTAGTATTTTAATTGCTGAGTCTAAATTTGGCAGTGTCTCCACCTTAATGGAACTTAATGGCGCTGTAATTGCTCGGTGGTGTCACAGAGAATCGATTCCTGATTATGTTCAGGAATAGCACTTTCATGTCTCAACTGAATTCAAACACGGAGACATTCCTGCCAGCAGAGTAGTGTGCCACAAAACACCTCTTCATCATCGCTGATGATAAACAGTGCCACTAATGTCTCAATAATAACTTTTGTCTTCTTTGCAACAAATATTTTCTTTGTATTTTAACACGTTTGATTAAACTGCTCTCTGGGGCCTGAGAAGCAATTTTACATTTCTATTACTGTAATTAGTCTGCATGTAATGTTAAAAATTAACCGTGCTAGAGAAATTGTTATCTTCATTATATTTTATGTAAATCAAACTTTAGTCTTATTTTCTTTTAGCTGGAGTTATTGCTGCTTCAACCAACTCTTCTAAATTAGCATCATTATTTACAGAGGAATTATTGATTATTGCCCCCAGCAAATGCACTGAGAACTGTTCCCCAGTGAAAGAAGGCACTGAATGCTAAAGTTCACAGCCACTGTACAGATCTCTGATTCAGAAGAGCCCTAAAGTATTTGCAAACTGTGCAATGTTGGGGGCCTACTGAATTGAAATCACCTCATGTGCAGTCAGAAAAGGATTCAAGCACTTGAAAGGAGGCTGAAATGTGGATGGTGAAGCACTAGTGGTGCCCATGGTATTGCACTGATGCTTGTAAATCAGAGAATCATTGAATCACTAAGGTTGGAAAAGACTACTAACATCATCTAATCCAACTGTAGACCCATCTTCACCATGCCCACTAACCCATGTTCCTTGGGGCCTTATCTACCTTCCAGCCTTGCTGGCTTCTGGGACATGAAGATCCAGGTGGCAAGGCTGGAGGAGAAAATGCCTGAACACTTGGCTAGGAACAAAATGTATCAGAGTCTGCTGAAGATGGTCATTAGTGTCCCAAAGAAGAGAGAGTAGTGATGTGTGTAAAGCCTATACTGTGCAAACGTATTAGCAAAATGTATATCTGTCATGTTAGTCAGAAAGTTGTCCATGGAAAGGAGAGCTGACAGCATCCCTTGGGCTGCTATTAGTAAAATAGCCCCTGTCCAAGTCCTGGTGGACTGCCAGTGAGAGCCAGGCACCTTGTGGTTTTGCTTCGTCCAGAAGCCCAAGGCCTGAGCTCTCCACTTCCCTACAGTTACTGCTTATATCAAAGAAAAGAAATCAACGTCTGAAATTAGAGGTCAAGAGGGGAAAACATGGGGAGAAATGTAGCTTCCTTTCCTCTTCGCACTTCAATAACCAGGTGTCTGAGTGCCATATCTCAAAGAACAGGAGATAAAAGATTGCAAAAAAAAGATAAAATGCTATGTGAGATGCTTCATATACCCCTCTCCTGAGTGATCTAAAGATGTGTTGGTTCATTTTGCTAAGCCTAGTAACTGAACTTACTTGTCTCGTGTGTTGAAAGAATGAACTGGAGGTGATCAGACACTCCAAGCTGAAACTGTCACTTGTGATGAAGCCAGCTGACAAAGACCCATTCTGGCTTGAAGATCTGGGAGTCTTTTAGCACTCCCTGCTGTTTGACTTCTTGTTGAAGTATCTTTATTGTCTTATCTTTCCAAAATGAAGCTTTTTATTCTCCCATAGGATGTTATCTGTCAATCATTCAAACTGTGCTGCTTTGGTGATTAGCTAGTTTTTTATAAGAGGCTAAGAAATAAAAAGTTTAGCTCTGCCATGAAGTGAAAAAAAGAGGCTCAAGTGGGATTACAAATGAGATCTGGCTCTCCACAAACAATGGTTTTGGTACTGAAGGACATTTACAGTGTATGGTGACTAACAGCCTGGTCCCTAAGCTGGGTCAGAGAGGATGAACAGGAAACACCTGGGAAATAATTATTCCTCTGGGTTAAGAAGTACTATAGAGTGTCATTCGGGTGGTCTGTGAAAAGATCTAGAAGGTGCATATGACGTTGCAGAATTTATTGGCTCCTAGCATGGTTTTCTATCTCTGACAACCTCGTCTCCAACATCTTTCCTCTTATGCCTCAGGGTGTTCAATCCTTTTGCAGCTCAGGCATCAAACTGCAGCATGATGTCCAGCATCTGCCCTGTTAGATATGTCTTAGCTCTAAACAAGAGAAGATATTCATACACATGAAGTAATGGGATTAGTTCTGTTATGTGAAAGCAACTGAACACTTCAATATAAGCCTAAAGCTTTCAATTGTTTGTTTATCTGTATCATTGAGAAATTGTTATCTCTAGATCACCAGGAGTCTGGGGAATATATTTTTGTATCAGTAGAGTTCATTGAATTTCCATGGCCAAACTTAGTCTTGGTTCAAATGGACATAATTGAAATTACTTCAAAGAATGAAGGTAGAACAATCTATTTAAAATCAGGATTTTAGCTGTCAGAAGAGAATTAGGATAGATTGCTTCTTGTTCTTCTACCATGGGCATTTTCATTTATCACTATTTCAGGTCAGTGTTCCAATAAATGGAACACTCATCGTATCTCAGAATGAGATCTCCTCTCCTCTCCTCTCCTCTCCTCTCCTCTCCTCTCCTCTCCTCTCCTCTCCTCTCCTCTCCTCTCCTCTCCTCTCCTCTCCTCTCCTCTCCTCTCCTCTCCTCTCCTCTCCTCTCCTCTCCTCTCCTCTCCTCTCCTCTCCTCTCCTCTCCTCTCCTCTCCTTCTTTCCTCTCCTCCTCTTTTTGACAAGGTGAAACACTGTTTTGTTATTACTGTTGAGTGGAGTGTGGACTTACATGGTAATCACACACACACACACACACACACACACACACACACACACACAAAGTAAAAATTGCACATGTATTTTACAATGACTTCTAACTTCACAGAATTACAGAATCACAGGATTTTTAGAGATTGGAAGGGACTGCTGGAGATCATCAAATCCAACCTCCACTTGTATGTGATCAATATTTATGTAGAACTTCTCTACATAGCGGCAGAGTGTTGAGGATACCAAATAGCTTCAGCTATGAATAACCCTTAAAGGGAGACCTACAGGATTTTCTCCACTGAAGGTGATTTCCTCATTAATTGTGCCTTTTGGTCGTAACTTCTGTCTACAAAGAATTTTTAGCAGAACACCTTTTACAAAAAATGATGCTGAGATTTAATCTTTATGAAAGTGGTTTGAAGTTACGTTTGGAAACAGTCTGAAAGAGCAATCTAGACTAAAAGAAAATAGCATCAGTACTTTCTCAAAATGTGTGTTTTGATTTAAAGATGTGGTCAAACAATTCCTGGACAACTCTTCAAATACACATTATGAATCCATCTCCTAGGATTTTGTGGTAATTGCAAAAATTAAGTAAGTAAGTGATTGCCTGACCTTAAATATGATAGATGTCCCCACAACCCCAAACCAGAAACTCTTTTGCCATGCTTGGTGAAATGCCTACATGGACATTGTTAGATGATTTCTGTATAGATTATCGCTGGTATAACAAATTGTACTGCAAGTTCAAATCCAGAGCTGGATGGAAATCTGATCATTCATTTCATAAACGTTCCATGATTTGGAAATGCTTCCATTCTGAAAAACATCTAAGAACAGAAATGTTGTCCAGTGAAATGAAGTGCGGAACAAACAGTTGCGGAGGCCAGATTAAATCCTTCCCTTTATTGAGTCAGAACAGTTAATTCCAACTTAAATTTATACGCCACACTCCAAATTAGTAGTCTCTGAAGATAAAAATTTTCTTAACGTTGCAAGCAATATATTTAACTTTTCCAAAATATTCAATTTCTTTTGTTCCAGAAGAGAATTTTTGCAAAAATGAACCTTGAACAATTAACCTAACAGTTGTGCTTTCAGCAGAAAGTATTTTTTCCCGTCTTGGGAAAACCCAAGCTTTTATTCAATTGGTTAAAATTTCTGTTTCAAGGAAGGTCGTCTGGAAAAAAAGTATCTTCATGTAAAATTTTCACTTGTGAAAAAATGACCACATCAAGTAGCGAGCTGGTGCATGTCCTTTGATCCTCTGTGTTGAATTTCTGTTGTTTTAAGACAAGCTTTCTTCAGAATGCTATTCATATAGCAATAGAAGAACAGGGTATATTATTCATATAACTGTGTTGTTATTGATGCTGTTACTTCTGTTGATATTTCCCATTTTATTATTTTTATTATTAATAATAATAACTATAGCCCTAATAGCAGCAATGAAATGTATCTGACATTTGGCACATTCAATCTACTCCATATAAAGTGATTTTTTAAGTAATAATGAGATGGACAAAAGAAGCATTCAGGAGACCATCTGTTTTTTAAAATATTATCCAGACCATTGAGTCATCAAAATTGATCCGGAAATACTGGAATATTCTCTCTTGTTCAATCTGCAGTCAGTCCTGCATGTGGCATCACCAGTAGTGCAAGAACTTTCTTTGGGTATCTTAGCACTTCTGTTTCTGACAATGTTGGGGAGAATAAAAAATCTGTTTGTAATTAATGTTTTTTGGATCAGAATTTTCTGATTCTTAAATAAAAATGTAGAAATAATTAAACAGAACACTCAAACAATAAATATATAGCTAGAGACAAACAACTAAATGCAGACATGTATTGGAGGAAGCTGGTGTCAGGATATTCAGTAAGGTAGACCAGTACTGAAGCACACTCCTAGGAGGAAAAATATCAACAATAATCTTGTTATATGTTTGCTAGAATGAGAAATACTCCCCATACTTTACTTTAATCGGTCTCAGAGCATACATTTCCAGTTGAGAAACTACAAAATAATCTATATTTGATTTAGGAATTAATAAAACTATGTGAGATGAGGAAAAAAATTAAAGTCTTTCATCAATAACACAGGAAGTTAATGAATCAAGCCTAGCTTTGGTGCATATGAAGACTCTTTATCCTGAGGAGAACTAATTTATTAAGAACATATACCTCTGGTACACATTTCAATCCATAAAGAAGTCATCTCAGCTTTCAGACTCCCTGTGCAGGCTCAGCAAAAGCTGTCTCAAGAGCTCTGGGACTGATGGCCTAACAAAACTTCTTGCAAAGAAGAAGAGGGCATATCTGGGCACCAGCCCCAGGAGAGGGGGTTGTGGAAAGTCCTTGTGGGGTGGGACCTGAGAACAGAGTTTGCTTCCAACAGCTGAGAAACAGGAGGGCCAGCGCCATCTTCAGCAATTTTGCGCCATGTCTTAATATGTATTTATTGGATTTTAACTGCTACATCACAGCATTCAGCTAGAACTGATGTTGAAGACAAGGTTAATCAAGGTCAGTCTCTTAGAACAACAGAATAAATAGAAAAAAAATGCATTTCTTTGAACATCTTTGATAAAGTTTTAACACTTTGTTAGAATCACATAGTTTAACTTTAGGGAAGACACAGAAAGCAAACAGTTTCAACATAAAACAGAAAAAGACAGATCTGGAAGAATGTATAATACCAGCAACAGCATGGGAGTTAATCTCCAGTTTGCACCTATTCTCCATTTAGCTTCATTGCCTATGTCAGCAGTATAATTAGCACTTCCTATAATATACCCTGTTATCCACATTATCACAGTCTGACACGTACTAGAAGAGTAACACAACAGAGCAGACAGTTCACAAGCCTTATGCCCAATTTTTAACATTTTCCTTTTTTCTCATCAGAGGCGTTTAGAGTTCTTGGAGAAAGGCACAGCACATACACTTTTGTTTTCCACATTCTTTAGTTTCTTCCTCCCCAGTTATGAGCTCCTCCAACACATGAAATCTGGAACACTGTTCTTCTTTCTTTAGGTTTCTTTTGGTTCCAGACAGGCTTCTCCATGATCATCTCCTCTGTGCAGGCACAGCAGGAGCTCACAGTGACTTGCAGGAAAGAAGGAGAAAGCAGAGGGAGATGCAGAGGTGAGATGTGAAGGCACAAGTAAACAAGAGTTTTCATGTGAAGCCATGTCTTAATAGCACTTTCCTTTCCTTTGGCTCCAGAAGTACAGACAGGTTCTTTGGAGCCATCAGCAAGTCCTTAGCCAGGTACAATGCCTTGCTGTGGGCACTGCCTTGTCCTGAAAGACAGAACCCAACTGCTAATGAGTGTCCACCCTTGAGTCCTGCTCAGCTGAGCCAGAAAACAGACAGCAACAAATGGCTGTCAATCTTGGTGCTCAATGACCTGTTGTCTGCCCATCCTCTTCCCGCTTTATTATCATTTGTTCCATATATTCATAGAACTGTAGAATTACAGAATCATTTGAGTTAGAATAGACCATTAAAGGCCATTTAGTCCAACATCCCTGCAATGAACAGAGACACCTCCAGCTACATCAGATTGCTCAGAGCCCCATCCAGCCTGACCATGAACGACTCCAAGGACAGGGCATCCACCATAGCTCTGGGCAAATTGTTATTTGTTCCTTATTTTCCTTGTAAGTCCAAATCTGCTATTTCTTTTCCCACAATTTCTCCTTGTCCATGAGTTTGAACTTGTACTTTTGAAAAGAATAAATCCACGAACAGTTTTATTTCAGCTGTCAGAGCTTTTATTGTGAAATATAATGTTCCAAAAGAGCACATTTTTACTTCTTTATAATGTGAGACAAAGCTGGAGTGAAACAGATCTCACCCACTGGAAGGTAGAGCCCACACACTCATAAAGATTCATTAAATCATCCATCGTGCTTTCCTGAGATGGTCCATGAAAAGTTACACAAAGCAAACCAAAATCAGTGTTTTCCTGTTGGCCTGTTGCCCACTCTATTGCCATCTCTGCCTGTGGCTGTCATCTACTCCCACTGGCACAGGGTCTTGGCAACTGCAGAGGTGCTGGTTTTTTTTGTAAAGAGGGTACTGACCTCATCAAGGCTCTTGTTCCATCCCAGGATGAGGCATTCACTTTGATCTTTACTTGGGAGAAGGTTGATGCTGGTGGGTTCTGTTAGCAGCTGTTGCAGGCTGGCACAGGCCCAGCTGAGGATGCAGCTTTCCAAAGAAACTGAATGCACAGGCAGTGGGACATTGCATGGTTAGAGCTCATGTGGCTGCAAAGCAGACAGATTACAAAAACAGCAGACCAAGGAGACAATAAATCTTTAAGCTACTTATTGAACAGCAGAACAAATATTTATTCAGTTTGTGTGACCTGGTTTTGCTCCAGTAATCAAACAAGCCACTTGCTTTGCACGTTTAACAGCCAGTGATCTGAATGTTAGTTGCCACTATGTGATTTGACAGATACCATCATCATGCTGACACCTCTTTTATTTTCTTTACAGGACCACAGTTAAGCTCCCTGGCTTCTGAGTTGGACAGCTTTCAGGGGCCTCACAAAGAAAAGCAAGGAAAGCCATAAAAGATCTGATGGAGTTCTTCACTCACAGCCACAGTGTTTCTCTGTGCCGACTAATTTGAACACGACTTCACGCAGCAGATAACGTCATTGGAACAATTACAGACAGTCTGCCTTCAACGTCAAGCAAAAATACAGCCTTTTCCCCCCGGCCTTGAGATTCATAAAGATCACCCTGATGCTGAGGCTCACAGAGCCCGTGTCAATGCTTCAGTGTGAAAATGATTTAGATGGGGTCCCAGGTCAGCAGAGGAGATGGGGACAGTCCCCTCCCTCTCCCTGCTGGCCACCCCTCTGTTGATGTGGCCCATAATACAGTTGACCTTCTGCACTGTAAGCACACACCCTTGGTTTGTGTCAAGATTTTCATCCACCAGAACCCACAAATCCTTCTCAGCAGGGCTGCTCTCAGGAATTCTTCTCCCAGTCAGTACAGGGCCCACATCTCAAGATTGTCCAAGTCCCTCTGGATGGCATCCCTTCCTTCTGTCATACCAACTGCACCTTTCAGCTTAGTGTCATCAGCAAGCTTGCTAAGGGTGCACCCAACCTCACTGTCGGTGTAATTGATAGAGATGCTGAAGAGCACTACTTCCAAGATGAATCCCTGAAGGACATCAACCACGACAAATCTCCACCTGGACACAGAGCTGTTGACTACGACCTTCTGGCTGTGACCATCCAACCAATTCCTTATTCATTAAATAGTCCACTCTTCAAATCCATACCCCTCCAATTTAAACTTAAGGATGTGGTATGGGATTTAGCCATATTGCACAGTGCTCATTCCCACACAGTGCTGTGGACCCTTGCAAGGTGTGCAGGATAGGTCTCTACTGCTGAGCCCTTCCACCAGCCCATGTGTGGGAAGCCACTGCTGGCAGTGAGAGGCACTCAGATGAGCTCAGGAAGTTTTCAGCTGGCAGAAGCCCTGTAAGGGTTTGTGAATGATGGTCATGACAGCTGTGAAACAGCTCATCCTGCTGTGGCCCTGCTGGTGCTGAGTTCCCTTTCTCTTCAGAATTACTAATCTGGCATCAGCAGTCTCTTCTCCTGGATATCTAACAGCCAGTCTCTCTCACTGTATCTTTTAAGGAGTGCAAGCAGATTTTCAAACAACATTTTAATAGTACAGACTTGCAGCCAGGAGCAGGCTTGGCTTTTACAGGGACATGCAAAGCAAGTAGGTGGTTCATGTGTCTGGCTGGGCCTTGGTCTCTTTCTATTAAGAGCAAAGCAAGGAAAGGTGTGTGGGCAACATGTGATTTTTCCAAAGAACTCTTGTTTGATTTTTATTTTGTTAAAAGATGAGGAGCATTAATGGGTTCCCTTTTCAAAAAAAATGACCCAATTCTCATTACCTAGCATTTTTTAAATGCAAAGAACTGACTGGCTCTCCAAGATGGGTTATGTTAATGTACATAATTTAAAGGCACATTAAAGGGAAGCAAGAGACATCTGAGTGGAGTTTTCTGAATTCTCATCCTTCTTGTGCGAGCCTTTGTGTTAGCTGGCGGTGCACTGAGTGTGAACTGGAAACGCATTAGAACAGCTTTTGCAAAAGTCATGTTGTCCCATGGGAAGCAAGATCAGGAGTAGAACAAAGAAGAGGAGGAAAGAAAAGCAATACACTGATCAATTTAAATTTAGAACCTGGCCTGACATCCTTCTGAAATGGAAGTGGGGATGTTGAGAAGAAATTACTGAATGTGCTTTCAAGTATCCCGTCAAAACAGCACAGGGTAAAAGAAGAAAACTACCTGCAGGGTTTAGATACAGTGTAATATTTACAAAAGCACATCACTGGTAAATGCTGAGGGGCAAAATAAAAGCTCTTGAAAAATGGTTGTCAGAGAAAATAATTTAGAATGTTGGGAGCTGCAGACTGGGGAGTGCAGGCTGTACCTGAGATGTGTTTGAACTAAACGTGTTGATAGCTTCGTGGGTGGTTGTTCTTGGAGGTTATCTATGCCCTTATGCAAGACTTCCACAATCCCAGCAGTCCAGGAAGTTGCCAAACACTGATAACTGCTGGAGTAAGAGCAAAGCCAGGCGCAGCTGCAGGAGAAGAGGGTGAAGGGACCGGGGATAGCTAATGCTATTTGCTGGTGAGGGTGGATAGCCCCTCCTAGGGTTGCAGGGGCACCAGCACTTGAGGAGGATGGGTAGCTACATGGGGCATGAGTGGTGTGCTGGGGGACAGAGTGTGTGGAGGTCAGGGTCCCTGAATTTCCCCTGTGGATTTGGGATTATGTCCATGTGAAGAGTCCACAGGAAGATGTGCCTGTGTCAGGCTATGTCAGCTCATCCAAAAGAGGAGAGGTTTAGGTTATATGTTAGAAAGAAGTTTTTTACTCAGGGTGGTGAGGTGCTGGCACAGGCTGCATAGAGAAGCTGTAGGCTCCCCATCTTGGGGGTATTTACGGCTGAGTGGGATGGAAACTTGAGCAACCCGATCTGGTGGGTGGCAGCCCTGTCCATGGTAGAGGGGTTGGAAATGGGTGGTCTTCAAGGTACCCTCCAGCCCAAGCCTTTCTCTGGTTCTGTCAATAATCTGGTCAACAGCTATGAAGAGGATAAATAGTTTGGAGGATATTAAATCCAACCTAGTGGTTTGATGACAAAATTTTAATTAGAATTGACGTTATTAATATTCCCTCACTTTGTAGTAGTTTTAAGAAATGAGGAATATGTTATAACATTGTTTACAGGAGTAATTGTATGTCCTGAAGTACCATCCACATCTCTGCCAGAGATTTGTTGAATTATGCTCTGTACAAACACAGTGAAACAAAGACCTTACTCTGGACAGTAAGCAACATAAATTAACTCAAACAAACAAAAAAAAAAACCAACAAAAAAGGTTTAATATCTGTGATTGTTTCCTTCTTCTTGTTTCTTTTCTTTTCTTTTTCAAATAAGGAATGAAGATAGAGATCTTAAGAAGCAGAATAATCAATACAGTTAGTGACTAGCCTTTCAAATTTAATCAACATATTATCTTTACGAAATTCAGTTCATAAATTGTATGTCCAAGGTTATACAGGAAGTCTGTGGCAATGGATTATGAATACAGAATAAATGGAATACATACTGTGTATAATTTTGAAAGACAGATACTGATAAATCACAGATAACAGTGTTTCAACAAGGAAGAGGCAGCTAAAACTTTGAAGCAGCCATGCTTGTATGTGAAGTAGAGTGAACTGAGAAAGAGATTGGTTGTGATTTGCCACTGTTAATCTCTGGTGTAACAAAAGGCACAGGGCAAGGTCACTGAGTCTCGAAGTCCCTCAACGCTTCAGTCCTGCAGTACAAACTGAAACAACTTTTTACTTCAAAAGAAGAGGACACTTTTACTAAGCTATGCAAATGAATGATACCGACTGCATATCTCCTGCTTACTTGTTGCCTCCTGATCCACTGTGTGAGTGATTGGAATTGCCTCCTCCAGGGAGGAGGAGGACTATTTGGAAATCTGGAATTCTGGAATTCAGGAAGAAATAGCTCAGCTGGATTAAGACTATCTGCTTTAAGAACGCTGCCTCTGGAAACTTCTGTGCGTGTCTTCTGCCATGCTAGGGACAGGCAGTTTCACTGTTACGCCTAGAAGCATTATGGGAATTGAAGCATTCATCTTCTTGCGCTGAGTCTCAAGCAGTCTTTTTCAGTACAGGGTGGGGGATGACCTGCTGGAGAGGAGCTCTGCAGAGGGACCTGGGCGTCCTGATGGATGACAGGTTGGCCATGAGTCAGCAGTGTGCCCTCGTGGCCAAAAGGGCCAATGGCATACTGGGGTGTATAAAAAAGAGTGTTGCCAGCAGGTGATCCTCCCCCTCTACTCTGCCCTGGTAAGGCCTCGTCTGGAGTACTGTGTCCAGTTCTGGGCTCCCTGCTACAAAAAAGACAGGGATCTCTTGAAAAGAGTCCAGCGGAGGGCCACAAAGATGGTGAAGGGCCTGGAGCATCTCCCCTATGAGGAATGACTAAGTGAACTGGGTCTGTTTAGCCTTGAGAAAAGAAGTCTGAGAGGGGATTTGATCCAGGTTTATAAATACCTGAGGTGTGGGGGCCATAGTGGTGAGGCCAGACTCTTTTCAGTAGTGCATGGGGACAGGACAAGGGGAAATGGGATGAAGCTAGGGCATAGGAAGTTCCGCACGAATGTGCGCAAGAACTTCTTTACGGTGAGGGTGACGGAGCACTGGAACAGGCTGCCCAGGGGGGTTGTGGAGTCTCCTTCTCTGGAGACATTCAAGACCCGCCTGGACGCCTACCTGTGCGACCTGGTGTAGGGAACCTGCCTTGGCTGGGGGGTTGGACTCAATGATCTCTGGAGGTCCCTTCCAACCCCTACGATTCTGTGATTCTGTAATTTGCAGTTTAATACTAAAGGTAGAAACTAAAGGCGGGTCATGAATATAAAGCGCTCCAATGGCTGTCACTGGAGGCTTAGTGCAAGCGCTTGCCTGGCCCAGGGTGAGCAGTGCTCAAGAGTAGCTTATCTTCTCACCCTGTGGGCATTATGGTGATGGTTGGATGATCTTAATGTTTTTTTCCAGTGTTAATGATTCTATGATTCTGTGGTTAGAACTTCTGGAAACAGCCACTCTTTGATCGAAGGCCAGTTGAACTGCTTTACCATTCCTTCAAAGGCATGTGGCTGTCCATCCTGCTGAGGATGCGTGGTGTTGGGGAATGCTATCAGAATACCATCACTGGCTGGCATGTTTATCTCAGATCTTTCAGGCAGAAAGCTGTCAGCCTCAGACCCACTCAGCACAAATTGAGTGTTAAAACAAGAGGAAAAGTCCCATTAAATGAGTGAGCTTGTGTGTGATATTAGAAGGAGCAGAAAGAATAACACTGAAGAGATACCAAAGTGTATGTGGCACTGAAGGTGGGCTGCAGCCTCATCACTGCAGTTTGCAGAGCTGTCAGGAGAGTGAGCCATAAATTGTTAAGCTGAAAGATGAACAGGAGGCCCATTATTCAAAGGAAACAGCACTGCCTCCACCTGTGTTTGAAATGGCTGTACTGGCTGAAAACATGCAAGGAGCTTGCACAACTCTCACGTGGCAGAGGGGAAATTCTTAAGAATGAGAGGGCTTAGGTAAACCAGTTCGTATTTTAACAGCAACTGCTAATGAAAGGACTGATTTTCTCAATGAAGAGATTGCACAAACCTCTGCTGTGGTCACCTTCAGTACCTGGACCAGCCCCCAAAATAGCATAATCCAATGAGAGATAAGCAAAGGCTGCTTTTTGATCTTCCAGTCCACAGCTTCTCTAGGACAGTGTCCTGAAGGAGACAGTGCCTCAAACTTGGAATTAAAGAGCCAAGCACTTGGCAAGAATAGCCAGAGCTGCACATCTGATGTCTGACAACCTCTGCTCAGTGTGTTTATGAGGGTACAAAGACTTCCTCGATAATGCCTCATTTAAACTGTACCATGATTTTCAGAAAAGTACCTCATCTTCACTAAAGAATTTGCGAGTGGATTGATGCTTTACCAGCGAATCACTGCAAGGGTGAATCACCCCCACTGATAGAAAATGCATTTGGTCTCACTTCTGTTCCTGGCTGTCAGCTTCTAGCTCTTTGCTGTCTGCTTTTTGAAACACTGAAGCTGTAAATAAGACCACTTCCAATCTTGTAATTTTTACTGCCTTTTTTTTCTCTCTGATTTCCCTGATTCTCAGTATGATTTTTAAATAAGGTATACTGAAATTAGTTCAGCCTCAATATTACTTTCCACACTGGACTTCGCAGGAGCATGCACGGACACCATTAGTTATTTTTGAGAGCTATGAGAAGAGGCAGTTACCATCAGTTCCTTAGCAGTACGACCTGGGGTGGAGCATTCACTGTTACACATTTTGATTCTGCTTCCCCTTTTCAAATCTCATACTCAGAAAATCTATGTGTGTATAGGGAAGATCTGCTGTCTGCTCCCCCCTTCTATTACAAATAACATTCTGTATTGACATGAACTGATGGATTCTATTTAATTTCCTCATGATTTTCCTCCAAGCTCTCTTTTGAAGAAATATATTTATCTCGTCCTCGTCAATGTTTGCAACACAACAAGTGAATGGGACAGTCATTTGGACTCATATAGGGAAGTCTTGTCACACAGAAGAGCAGATTGACACGGATTTTCTACCTTTATTGCTAGGAAGACATGATTTTGAAGCAGTTTCAGGGCATCTTGAGCATTCATTTGTTGCTTCAGGTTTATTATTGTTGGAAGGAAAAAGCACAGAAGTGGTCTTAGCAGATGTTGCAGAATTAGTCTGAAGTGTCAAAGAGTGAGATGAATTCTGACATTGTTCAAATTGTTAAGATTTCTGTCATGAAAGGAATACAATATGGCATTAAGACAAAGAGCAATTTTAATTTTTCATGCTGCATATTTAGCACAGTCAATTATGCAATCTGACACTTAGGTTCGGCTTCGCAGTATTACTGGATTTACAGGTTCACCTTTATGCAAACACTTTCTGCTTAATTTATGTAAAGGCAGACACAGCAGCTCTGAGAGCAATGCTGCTTTCAAAAGAATTACATAAAGGAAACAGGAATGAAATTTCTTGTTTTCCTATGAACTGAGTTAGGCTCCATTGCTATGGAGAGGTGTAAATTTGGTAGAGCTCCCTGGAGCTGTGGCACCCATGGGACATCTCAGCAATGAAACAAAAGCCCCATGAAGCACCTCTCTATGCTCCCTGCTTCTTTCTCTGTGCCCACCATGGTCTCTAGGAAGGTTCTTTTTGTGCTTGGCTTATGGGATAAGTAATAAAAGTTATAACAGGATTTGGGGGAAATGGTTTTAGTGTTTGGATTATTTTCTCATCGATTTCTTCTTTTTTTGCTTGTTTTTATTTCTTGATTCCCATTCGCTTGAGTATTGGGTATCATACAGTTAGGAACTTGGGGGAATACAAATGCCTGCTTATACACATTTGTTTCAGGACAAAGAGAAATTTTTTCTGCAATTATTTAACTCATTATTTCCATTATCACTTGGGCAGGCAAGCCACACGAATCCTTGCATGTATTGAAAATACAATCTTAGCTTCACTATATGTCACAAATAAATTTAAGATAGTAAATCTGGAAACAAGAACTTGAAATTTACAGTTTGTTAGTTAAACAAAACATTTACATTTGTTCCTTTTTCCTAATGCCTTCCTGTAATAAGATTTAGCCTGACAAAGCATATGATAAATTTCAGCATGCCCGGCTTCTCATTTAGAATTCAGCTTCTGCTAGATTTCTTGGCTGCCTTGTGAGGCATATTAAAATAAACTAAAAATTGTATTTTAATGCTTTATTTATCTTTGCTCTCTGCTTAACATAATTATTACAGGCATACATTTTTCTTATTAAGAAGTTAGGATTCAGGACCAAAGTTCAGCCTTCTGCTTCGTTCTCTGGCATGGAGGAGGGAACGCATTCTAAGTCTCATCCCGCTGTTAGATGCATACTGATGATGGAAAAAATCTGAACACTTGTTCTGTCTCAAAAGCACACTAACTGCTTTCTTCTTCTTCAAAATGTGTTTTGCTGATAGCAGAAATATATGATTTTACAAAATATAACACAGTAGGAGGCAGAAGCTTATGAAGCTTTGCAAAGGAATACAGTCTCGTGTTTATCAAATTTTTATCCTTAAATGACCAAGGCTATCGACATTCCTCTCCCTCTTTGGGGAAAGGATATTTCAGAAAGGAGAAGTTTCACTGTGAGAACATCATTGTGCAATTTGGCCAAAGGCCTCACCTGGCTCTGCTCCCTCTGAGGGCTCACACCCCATTACAGGGCCGCAGGTGTTGGGCTCCTGAATCCCTTGGGCACTATAGATGCATTTCCTGCAGATGTGAACAGCAGGCCCCATCTGTTTGCTGCAGCTCTGATGTACTGCTGTTGGGGAACATATGTATCCAGTGCCTCGAGAACTGCATTTAATTGGATCTGAATCTGCCAGAACATAAGTCTCTCTATTGATCTTGGTAGTCCTCACTGTCAAAACATTTTAACATCACCTTTTAATGCATATTAGCAATTACACTTCCTGTACAGATAATTCTAGCGGAGACCATTCATTCTTCCGCTGCTGGGGAAGGCAACAGAGTTGTCTGATTATATTTTCCTAATGGAAAGGCAGAGTCAACAGCTTTGAAGAGTATGTGATTGGACATGCCATGGGGTTTTGCCATGGATCTGTATAGTATCTCAGCTGTGGAACACTGTTCACTGATTATTTTTTTTACGAAGCATGAATCCTTCTCAGCCTTTTTTTCTCAATGATTTTACCAAAACGCACATCAAAGAACGAGTTTGTTTGAAAATCTTTCTCATAGGTTAATTTTGAACAGCTTATGTAGCAGCACACAGCTTTAGTCTGCTCTGGAAGTTAGATCTTGGATTTCACGTGGCAGGCAGTGCTGGTGCAGGCAGGGTAGGAAAGCTCCTGTGGCTGTTCACTGTTACTGTCTCTTATAGCCAGCTGTGCCCTGTATCATATGTAAAGGGAGAGACAAAATTGCTGCAGTGATGCTCCCCTTGGCTTCACCCAAGGCAGATATTCAAGTCTAAAGCACCAACAATCTGAAATAAGTTGTCCTCAGGCAAATATCTCACGAACCATTTGTGGTCATTTTAGAGGGCTCAGTGTTTTGCAGAACCAAGTCCTAAAGCATTAAGACTTCATATAAGAAAAAGATTACTGTTGCAGGAACCTGTTATACAATACAATATCCTCCAAGCTGAGCCCAGCTAGACTGCCAAAATGATATCTGCAGGTATTATCTCTTGGTTTCACTCCTGTTTCTAAATCCCAGAATGCCTGCTGTCACCATCAGTGAAGCAGGAAGAGAATATCCAAGTGTCCCTACAACTTGAATTTTTAAACTATGTTAGGCATCTAAGCCTACCGCCAAGAACTTTGAACTTTCCAGTGGAAGCCAATGAGAGGTGCTGTTGGGAAAATATCATAGGCAGATGCATGAGTTCTTCATAAAGTGTAGAATAGAAAATTACTACTGGAATTCAGATTTCACATCAAAATAGTCACCAGAAAACACCTTTTTAAATGAGCATTTTCTCTATATTTACAGTAAAATATCAACACAAAAAATACTGACAGTAAGACATTTGAAACTATTACATACATTGGAAAAATTAGAGTTTAGTGTTTATGTCCTTTAGAGAAGACCATAATTAAATGGAATCTGAATTAAATACATCTTTTTAAAAGTTCCTTTACTTCATTTCTTTCTGTGTGTGTGAGTTCTTTCTTCCTTGCTTGTAATGGTGAACATAGGAATGCATGTTGGCTATGAACTATCTTATAGCAAAGATGTCTAATAGTTGTTCAGGAAACCATCACAACATTAAATTTATTATAAACTCAGTACACTATGCAAGTTTGCAAGCAGGCAGCAGATCTGTAGCATAATAATTACATGAATTCTGATTAATTTATTCACATAAAATCAAATAGAAAAATCCTTTATGAACAGATCCCCTTTCTCCATTTGCTGGCTATTCTGGCACTGTTTTCCTTCTGCAAAATACAGTTGTTTTTTAGTGACCCCACCAAGCAACCTTCTGAAATTAATTACAGAACTCAAAATAACATAATACATTTGTCTAAAGGTAGGCTGTAGCCTTTCAGCAGGCTTAATTCATGTTTGATTTCATTAAAATTAATAGATATATCCATCAGATGACAGGAATGTTATTCTGTTTGCATTTTTAATCTCAGAAATAGTTGACCAAAACTTGTAATCATTTTACTTGTTCCCTCAGGAAAAGGTGTAAATCACATGGTCGTGTCCCTCTACTTCACAAGGTTAAGTGGAGCAAATAACAATAAACCCTCAGTTAAATACATAATGCTGGTATACCTTGCTATAGCAGCATTTGTCCTCTTAAGATTCATGGAAAAAGGCTGCAAAAACCATGAGAGAAACCCAAAGGATTTCAATGGGGATGCTGCAAATCAGAGGGACATGGGCAGCACTCCTGCTGCAGCCGTACCTATTTTGGCTGTATTCCTATGAAACTACCCCCCGTGAGTCTCGCTGGCTTTGCTGTAGGGCTGGTGCTATCACCTAGGATGTCTCAGGTGTTCATAGAATCATAGAATCACCAAGGTTGTAAAAGACCTATGAGATCATCCAGTCCAGCTGTCCTCCTATCAGCAATAGTTGTGTTGTTGAGTTACAACAAATGTTGCGTCCTTCTGCACAGCAGTGAATGCTGGAGAGAGATTTTAAAGATTGGAGGATGTTCTTGTGCTTTGATGGGACACACATACTTCTTAGCTCAAAATACAGTGTTAGTACTATGGTGAATACTAACATGTACAGTACTCTTTCACATAGTGTACATAAAACACGTCTTCTGAAATGTGCCCTCTACACCTCTCACAATATGTTGAATTGATTGTCCCACAGTAGCAATTTTTCACAGAAGTGTTTGGTTAAGACTTCGCTTTGTATTGTTCTGTTATGAAAATACTACCCAATCGTAAACATGGTTTTATTAAAAAGAACAGATTTCTGTTTTCAGAAGCAAGGATCCAGGCTGTGACACTGAAGCTGGAGACCTTCTTCTGACTGACCAGTTTGGAAACAGCTGAAGTTGTCTTTCACTAGTCCTGCCCTTAAAGACCACCAGGAGAACTCATTGCCTGTGCCGAGAGCATTTCAAGAGTGTGTGTGGGGGTCTTTCTGAACATGAATACTGGGGGGTTTCTATGTATTCAAAAAGTATTTTGCTAATTTAATCTCTCCATCTTGGACCCAGCCAGGAGCCTTGCCCTGTGCAAGGTGGGTTGAGAAGAAATCTTGCTCTGTTTGAACTGGGAGGAAAACCTCCTCTCAAATCATATGTATTTTCACAGCCCGAAGACAATCCTGATGATTACTCTTGACCATGACTAATGGTAATATAAACCAGCTGATGTCTTGTTAATGCAACTTAACTTCAATTGTACTTACTCACACACATGGTGTATCAGCGAATAGGCTGATAAACACTACAATTTCACTCGATTGTCATTTTGTGGAATGTAGTATTCTGTAAGAGGGGAATAAATAGATTATATTATGGGTGCCTGATTATAAATAAAAGTTCAAAGAAGCTGATAATAGTGATTGCAGTAATTAAATCACAGACATAAACAAAGTAGAAATTAAAACAACTCATTTCCGCACCAGCTGTGCTCTACCTACAAGCTTATCTACAAAAATAAATTTACTTGTCATTGGGCAAAACCAGACTGTGCAAATTCTGCTTAGCGGTGCAGGTTTGTGTCTGAGATGCGTCTGTATAGGGAGTAATGGAAGCTCTCAGGCACAGATTTCCCGAGGATGTAAAAAACACCAAAGACCACTTTTCCTCTCCTTCTCTTTGAATCTTGCCTGGTTCAGCATATGTTCTGTGCCACAGAAAAACCTATGAAAACACAGTGCAACTCCCTGCCCTCTCATTCACTCTCTGGCTGCACCTTATACATGTTGTAGGATCAAGTAGATTCTTGCTATTTGATTCTGTCAGGAAAGATCTCTGTAGTTTCTGTAATTGCTATTCTGCTTCAAGAGGATCATTACTTTAGGAGACAAAATTTTCTCCTGGGAGAATCTTTATCAATGACCTGGATGAACGGATAGAGTCCACTGTTGGCAAGCGTGCTGATGATATGGAGCTGGAAGGAGTGGATGACACACCAGAAGTTCTGTGCTGCCATTCAGCAAGATCTGGACAGGCTGGAGAGCTGGGCAGAGATTGACCTTATGAGGTCAAGAGCAAGAGTAAGTGTAGAGTCTTTCATCTGGGGAGGAACAAGCCACATGTATCAGTACAGGTTAGAGGACAACTAGCTGGAGAGGAGCTCTGCAGGGAAGAACCTGAGTGTCCTGGCGGACAACAGGTTGGCTATAAGTTAGCAGTGTATGCTTGCTATCCAGAAGGCCAACAGTATCCTCGGATGCATCAAAAAGAGCATGGCCAGCAGGTCATGGGAGGTCATCCTCTTCCTCTACTCTGCCCTGGCGTGGCCATGTCTGGAGTACTGTGCCCAGTTCTGGGCTCCCCAGTTCAAAAAATACAGGGGTCTTCTAGAAAGAGTCCAGTGGAGGGCAACAAAGACACTGAGGGGCCTGGAGCAGGAGGCTGGACTTAATGATCTCTTTAGGTCCCTTCCAACCCCTGCAATTTTGTGATTCTATGATTCTGTGAAAGGAACTGAATCCTTAGGCAATACAAGGGCCATAACCCATTCTATGTAAATGTCAACACCCAGCATCACCAGACAGAAGCAGGATCAGTCCAGAATAAACTACCTCCATTGTCCATTTAAATTTGTTTGTTTTCAGTAAGCTCTCACTTCCAACCAATAATATGATTAATTGAGCAGACAGACTGATGGCAGCCAGTGTTCAGCAGGCATCTCCTAAATGCCTAGTCTCCAAGAAAATGTTGACAAACGGCAATCTTTTCTGTTGTACCAGAGTATGTATAACATCATTAAATATTTTATAACTCTCTTGCAACCAAGGGGAGACATTTCATTAGGGCTGAATTTAAATTTAACCCATTTTTTTCCTTAGAGCAAGAAAGAGGAAGACAATTCTTTTTTTGTCCTAAAACAAAGTTTATAATCGCAGTTTCCCACACTGGCAAATACATCTTCTGACTGACTTTTCCTAACCTGTTCATTATTACACATCTCAATTTTAATCTTCTACAACAATCCAAAGGTATTTAAAGATAGAAAGTAACATGGAGAATACCTCATCAATGGCAACTCTATAGCCAAGGTTCTGCATGTACTGATGAAGATGTCTAGTTAAGCCTGGCTAACTACTGTTCTCATTTATCTTGTAGCTTGTCTATCTACAAGTGATGTAACTCAGTGGTGTAACATTACAAGACAAAATGGGGAAACCTCTATAAAACCCTGCTAGAGAAATCTCAGAGCTCCAGCGATGCAACCCAGGCAAATCCAGTACAGATTTCCCCCTTGTTCTTAAATGATGCCAATATGATCAGGAAGATATATCAGCTCCCATGGGAACAAGCAGATTTTGGTTATAGCCAGTAGAAATGTTGGATAGGAGAAGGCTTTTGATTATGCAGAAACTAAATTTTTATGCTCATGGTGTAGCAGAGCTTCTATTCTGGTAGCTGAGGATAAATATTAGGAGAATAGTAAGGGGGACTTACTTTGGTATATAGGCAGAATTAACATCTCAACATTCAGGCAGTAAGTTCAGCCCTGCCCCTGGAGATATCTAAAGATCTGTTCAGGATCTCCAGCACAAAATATTTCTCTCTGGCAATAAATTTCAGGCAATCTGGAACCAAGATCTGTTTGCTCCATCCACCTGCCACTTCAGGCAGGCTCAGAAACAGCTGCCAGAGGAGAACAAGGGAAAGGGAGGATGGTTAGCATTTTAGCTAGAGACCAGAAAACGCAGAGTTTGGGTGCTGTCCTCCTCTGTCTGATGGACTTGTGTCCCTGCACCTCCCATTAACACTTGGTTCCTGGGTATGTTTGAGGTCTCCATGCCCAGCATGGCTCTCACATCAAAACTCTCTTTCTGTAGCATTTGCACTGACCTAAGTTCTCCCTGGAAACTTCAGGTTTCGTGGAGCTGTTGACTCCCCAGGGATTAGGCACTACTCTCTGAATAGTTAAATCCCTGCGAGAGGGCAGTTTAGCCTGGGGACAGAGACACTGAGATAAACATCCTTTGTCTAATGATACGACTAAAAATGAGAATGAGCCTGAAAGAAGCTTGGCAGCTGCAATTGCTCACAAAATAGATTTTTTTCCCCAATTTATTTTCCTTTCTTTAATATATTCCTAGCACAGACGATTGCTATTCAATAGTCAGAGGGCTAGACTGACTCATTAAATGGAGCCACTTCTCATTTTGCATTCTCTGGGCTACAAGAAAATACTTCCTACCCAAACAAGATACTGCAGGGCTGATTTTCCCCATTCTGTGCAGCAGAAGGCCAACCCAAGGCTTGCAAACCCTAAGCAAGCAATGGTTGTCCCCCCAGACACAGGCAGCTGGCAACACCTGGTAGTTGGTTTGCAAGCTGAGAGTTCATGAATCTTTACTGCATTATCAGTTTCCATCCATGTCGAGGTGCTTCTATGTAAATGTTCACAGAGATAAAAGCAATTGGTGCTTAAGACTCCAGAGGATGATTTCTGTGGGTCTGCCTGGGCTCTACCTTCCTCTCTCCCTCACACAGGAACCAGCTCCACCTTCAGTACAGTGCCCTGCAAATGCAAAGCATCTGTGGCTTCAGCTGCTCTCTCCACACTTACGTGCAACTCTGATGAAGGAAGGCCAGGAGATCGCTCCCAGATTTAATCATGTTGATAGATGAAAATCAGCTCTGCTGGTCCCAAAATCCATTTATCCATTCTGAAGCACAGTTCCTTGCTTGCCAAGTCCTGGGATCCATTTATCTGCTCTGTGGCACTGTTCCTTCCTTACCAAGGCATCTTTTCTCTGCTCTGTTTCAAACTGAAGAAAATTCTCAACAAAAAGCCCAACAGAACTGCAGCGTGTATCTTTATACTGTAGGAAGATTCAGGTAGTAAAAGAGAAGCTTTTCTGTCTTTCTTCCTTAGACTTTCAAAAAAATGAAATTTTGGTACTATTTATCCCATCCCTAAGAATGAAGAGCAGACTAATGTATATTCTTTGTTCAGGGGTACAGTCGTAGATATTTAATAGACAAGGCAGAGAAATATTAGCAAGGAGCACTATGCTACACACACTTGTAACTTTTTTGTCAGGTAACAGCAACATCATTTGTATTGGTGGCCCAAAGGTCAGTGCTGATGTGCTTTTTAGTGATGGCACTTGAGCTAAATGTACAGAGACCGTGTGGTCCTGGGCTATGTCAGATAGCCCAGATGAAGATATTTGCTCTAATTCTTCCCTGAGACACTGAGGGATTCCTGTGTCCCACCAAACACAATGCTGCAGACTTAACTTCTTCCCAAACACACATCCACAAGTAACTGTTTTCCTATGGCTGATCCTATTAAACTCAGCAGGACTACTCCCCTAAGCAAATACCTACCTCATCAGCATCGCAGTGAGAACATAATTAACTGCTCTTTTTTCTTTTTCAACCCCCTATTCCTTTCTGAATGTGAAATAAATCACATCATACAGAACATTACAAATCCTGATGATACAGTTAGTATTTTCACAGAACTATACATTCCATACAATTTTGTAAATATTAGAAGACTAATGATGAAAGTAATTTAACATTAAACATATATCAATTCTTCGTAAATTCAGCCTTCTAGCAACATTCAATTTATTGTAAGGATGAAACCTGCAATAAATTGGTTCCCCTGCACATAATAGTTGACATCACTCAGTTTCACCACAAGGACTTCAATTAACTGCATACATTAGCAACTGTGTACCTAAGAAACTTTAAAAAAAACATAGCAAAGAATTTCTGTAAGCTTCAGAATAGCTTCATGCATCCTCGAGCTATTCAGCTATTCATCCTCCAGAGCAGCCTTTTTTTCCCATCTTAGCTGTGGAATGAAGGAAACAGGCAACTCTCACAAGCTCAGCTGACATGCCCTCCTAACCCCCACCACCCTGCAGCTGAGGGATGATGGGAAGGGGCCATTTGATCTTTTCCAAAGTATTGCTGTTTTCTTTGGCCATCCATAAAACTGATCACTTCTGCTCCCTGACATGACTTGCATATAGTGGAATTACTTTCAACTTCCTTACATAAGCTTTTCTAAATCCTATTATTACAGAACAGAGACCCTCAGAACAAGCAGCTCAGGGGCAGCTTTTAACCCACAATCCATCTCTGACACAGGGACGGTGGTTTACTCTTGTGATAGCCTGTCATTGCTATTACTTTTACTTAGCATAAAAGGCAATTCTTAAAAGCATTCATTTTGATTCCCCAAATTTAAAAAGTGCAGACTGCCATGTTTCTTACAGTGCAGATAACATTAAAGTATACAATTGCCTTGTGATCCTTGAAACATTTTTTCCCCCGAATCATTTTGTCTTGGTTGGTGTTTCTTCTAAAATGTTTGCGATGCCTGGAAAAAAAGAAACAGAGAAAGCTAATTATATGCCGAGACAGTTTCTTAATCACTTGTTCCAGCCAATAAAAGAATTGATTCAACTTGGCAAGAGTTTCACACTCTAAATTTGCACCCAAAGTAAGTGATTAAGTGCTGTGCTTTCCTGTAGACACAGTGACTTTTAGCTCCAGCCACCAAAACATGCTCTGTTAGTTACTGAGTTCCCTTCTCCCCCACGGGTCAAGAGCAGGGTATATCACAGCTCATGACAGTACTGCCTGGAGAAATGGGAGTCAAGGGAGGGGTAACCTGACTGTGCTGCTAGAAGAGGCCTTTAGAAACCTAAGAGTGAAATCCAGCCCCTCAGGTGTCTGTGTCAGCTTCAGTCTTCAGTCTTCTACTGAAGGAGAGAGGTAATCCCCAGGGCTGCAAAGGCCCCCTCCATGGCCGGCAGATCCCTCCTCCTCAAGAGATTCTGTCTTTGGGACCAGGTGCCAGAGCAACCCTTTTCTAACTGCATTCAGTACAATAACAAAAAAAGGACTTTCTTAATCAAGTCCTATGGGGAAAGAATGATGGAGTTAAATCTTCTCATCCTAGGGAAAATGAGGCTCTGTTGAGGTCTCATCACGATGTTTTGGTATGTAAAAGGCAGCTACAAAGAGGGCAGAGGCTCTCTCTTCACAAGGAGCCACACAGAGAAGACAAGGGGCAATGGGCGTTAGTTGTGCTGGGAGAAGCTACATCCTGGTATGAGAAAGGGATATTTTACACTGAGAATGATTAATCTCCACCACAGCCACCCCAGAGACGTAGCAGAATCCACATCTCTGGAGGTTTTCAATTGACGAGGGTATAGGATAATCTTCACCTAGGCTCCTGCTTCCCATGAAACGTTGGACATGAGGATCTTTTGAGGTCCCTTCAGTACTGGGCTCTTCTATGGCTCTGTCAATTTAAAATTTGAGGGTTTCAGAAGTTAGCTTTTGTAAGATAAAGCTCCTCTCTGCAAAATCACTGAAGGGACTGTGGCTACGGCTGGCTCCAGAACTCAACTGCTCTGTATGGAGACGGGGCTGGTTGACAGTGCCAGAACTGCTCTGTGGACTTGTTGCAGACCACACAGAGCACCAACTGTGTGGTAAGAGGGCATATTGAACAGCTCATGCTCTCAAAAACTGCACGTCTGCTGCAACTGGCTGTGCAAAAGCAAACTAAAAAGTGCATCTCACACATAAGATGTTGATTTACCATTGATGAGCTCTGCGGATCACCACCTCAATTTAAGCCTGGTTTTGTAATATTTTCAAGATACCTCTGTGGAGAGTTTCAAAGGACATGTAAGAGCCAGTGCTGTGATGCACGAGTATTAAAACAAGGTTTGTAGAGCTGCTGAAAATACAGATTCTTAATCTTCTGTTAACAAAATTAAAAGGAGGACCATATTTCTTTCTGGTCAAGGAGCAAGCAGCCAGTAACTAACATGGCTGTTAGCCTCCATTAGCACTGCTTTAAGTAGTCAGAAAGATCATTTAAGCCCCTTTCCCTTCAGGTATGTTGGTGCTGTAGAATAAATGTATTAGATCTTTTTGGTAATGAAGAAAAGGCAAAAGAAAAGAAGAGTAGGAAGCGGTTTGTCCCTACTGTGTGTTGCAATTAGAAGAGAAGGGACTCTTGGCCTCCACTGAGGGCCGTGGAGTTACAGCCATTTGCAGAAGGACACCCAGAGGTTTGTCTTGGAGTTGTTGTTGGCAAAGCAGCTTCGTATCCTGCTCTGTTTCTTATCCTGCCTCCAAATGACAGCAAAACAGAAGCTGGAAAAGCTTTGTCACAGATCTTCTAGGCAATCTGTCAATGAAGTAACACACGCAAGGCACAGTGTAGGGGCACACATCGTTAGTGATGCAATACAGCTCATACAGCTGCAAGACCTGCAGTGCTGCACCACTGTGGGCCCACTTCTGGGCATCCCCTTTTCTAGAAATTCTCTTTCCTTTCTTCTTCCCTACTAGTCAATATTTAAACTGCACGTTCAATTCAGAGGGAAAGTAATAACACAGTCGTCCAATTATCAGTTAATCCTCTGTGCTTTTCCTAACTGCTGCTGGGCAAGGAGAGATATAAATCTTCCTCTCCATCCAAATAAGTTGAACAATAAGTATCAGGGCTTGGGAGCAAGGTGGGGGTTTCCCCACGGCAAGGTAAAATATTGTCTTCCCGTTAAGGCAGCAGCAATTCAATCTGGGCTTGAAGGTAATGAAAGAGCTTCATTCATTTAATCAGATATTGATTGATTGCTATAATATACTATGTCAACAATTGCTGCAAGGGAACAAGGGCTGGCTGAAATAAATCAGATTCCAGCTGACTCTGTTAGAAGAAGTAAAAATTATGTCAATATCCTAGATGCTTGATTCTGGTGCTGTGCCAGAATTGTCTGTCAGTAATTTCCAGTACTGATAAATATTTTGCTTGTGAAGGCCAGTACTACACATATGCAAGACACAGAAATATCCAAGTTGTGCTTCCATACAGTAATCTTTCATGATTAAAAACTTTTAATACATTTTTATTTTGCATGCTTTCTACAGTGCACAAGAGCTATAACAAGCACTTTGGGCAATAAAACTTGATGGAGTTAGTTAGTTGTATTTGATTCACCCGAGATAAGTTCTTGGCATTATCTTACTACCATGTCTTTTAGGTAGAAATCTATTCCCATATATTCATCCTGCTCTCCACCAAGCAAATGCTGTGTAATTTCACTCATCCTTTCATTTCTCCTCTTGCCTATCTGCATTACGACTTTTTTTTTTTTTTTGCAAGAAGTTTTATGTACAAACACATCTAACACTGTGGAGTTTCAGTCCTTATTGCTCTCAGAAATTATTGCAACATATATGAATATAAATAATAAGAACCTAAGAGGCTGGAAAACAAATTTAGGGGAAAATGAAAAAAAAAAAAATGAAATAGGAAGGTGAATCTAAATCTGCAGTTGTACAGTGAAAAAAATTATTTTTTAAAAAGGTTACATTTTCCACATATTTTGTGAAATGATTAAAAATAAAGTTAGGGAAAGCATTCTAAGAAGTGCCTAATTACTCATTTTAAGTTTACTTGAGTTTACTCTATTTTTCAAAATGTAAGTCTTTTAAATAATGCCACTGTAGCAATAAATGTAAGTCCTGCAAGCTTTTGTAAATAAACATGAGTAACCTTCCGTGAACTGAAAACTGTTTTCTAAAATATCTCAATTGAGATATCAGTGTTGAAACTTCAGTTTTACTCTGTGGCACTCGGATGTGTTTATCTTGCATTTAAGCCTATACAGCTGGTGATAGGTTTGAGCAGGCACAGCTCTCCCTCAGCTTAGTGTCTGGAATGAGAAAAGAATCACAGATAAAGAAGCATTGGCTTCAGTGGGCTGGCAGAAGGAGCAGTGAGCACTTGAAGCAGATGATTCTGTCAGCAGCTGACAATATCCAGCAGAGAGGAGAGGTTAAGAAGCCCACGTTTTCAATCAGAATAGTAACAGCTCTGTGTGACAAATATTTTCTCTCTGGAAAGATGGCAGTGCTCTTGGTAAATGCACGACAGTTTCAACAACCTGGTGGTGGGCCTCATCTATAATACAAAAAGGTTCTTAACAAACACGGATCCTTGTATCTGAGAATATCTTGAATTTCTATGAATGATACTATAATGCTATCTTGAAAACTGTAATTCATAGAATCACAGAATTGTTCTAGTTGGAAGGGACCTCTAAAGACCACCTAGTCCAACTCCTCTGCAACAAACACGGACACCTACAGCTAGATCAGGTGCTCAGAGCCCCATCCAGCCTGACCTTGAATGTCTCCAAGGACAGGGCATCCACCACCTCCCTGAGAAACCTGTTCCAGTGCCTCACCACCCTTAGTGTAAATATCTTTATATACAATCTAAATCTTCTTCTTTTAGTTTGAAATAATTTCTCGTTGTCCTATTACAACAGATCTTCCTTTGGTGTCTGTCCTCTACTTTTCTATGGCCCCTTTCTTGCATTACTTACTCAACTGTATTGGCTTTATAACTGTTCATTTGAGTAGAAGTGCTAAGAGGAAAGCATCAATCAAACACCAAAGCCAGTGCTGATTTTTTCAGTGTAGGAAAACAAGAAGGTATAGACCTTGTATCTAATTACTTATTTCATAAAGTAGGTCCTCAGAAGCACAGACATGGCCCTAAATTCCAGCAGCTGGACTTGTGACTGCCCACATGTGAAAAAGTACCCTAATTTTTCCTGTGATGGTACCTCTGGAGATGGATGTGAAGACTACACCAGATACTAAGATTTTCAAGAAGGAAAGATCAGAAGTCCCTGTGCCAAACCAAGGAGAGGTAGCAAGTATCACCTCATGTCAGAGAAGAAGAAAAAGGTTTTTCTAACAATGGATTACTTCATCTTCAAAAATACATTAGTACTGTCTTGACTGACTAATTTCAAATACTGTGGCATAGGATATCACAGTCAAACTTTGCTAGGTTGGTCAGAATGTTGCAAAGATGATATAGGAAATTTCTCTGTGCAAAGATACATGAGCAAGAAAATGTCATTGAGAACGATTAACTATCACTATTACAGAACTTAATACTTGAAGTCACGAAAGAGCTCTCCTAATGCAGGATAAGATGAATTAATGCCTCAAAATGTCCTTTTGACCATACTGAGTGTCTTTTAAATGCAAATGAAATCCAGATCTGACATACTCAGAATATTAAATAAACTGTAAAGAGAATCAATGTGCTACTTAAATATGACAGAAATCCTGTGAGAAATATATCTTAAAGCACTCATTTATCTGGTTTTGAGAGCTTTCCCAAGCTCTTCAGGGATGCCTTGTTTTGTTTCCAGGTGTGCTCTCAGTGAGCACACATCTCAGATTTTTTCTGACAACATCCTATCTACAGCTGCAGTAGGATTTAGAGATTACAGGGGATGTAGACAGGCAAAAATAGTACCAAAGTTCGTATAAAATCATAGAACCATAGAATCATAAAGGTTGGAAAAGACCACTAAAATCATCTAGTCCAACCATTAACCCATATACACCATGCCCACCAACCTGTGTCCCACAGTGCCACATCTACAGGATTCTCGAAAACCTCCAGGCATGGTGACTCCACCGCTTCCCCGGCAGCCTGCTCCAACACCTCATCACACTTTCTGGGACAGAATTTTCTTAATATCCAACCCGAACTTCCCCTGGTGCAACTTAAAACCGTTACCTCTTGTCCTTTTGATAGTTACCTGTGAGAAGAGGAACAGCTTGACAGGAATCATGGGTTTCTCCTCTCTGAAATGGTCAGCTGTGATCTATTCCCTCTAATATTTCTCCAACCTGTGTCTCAGTGTGTCTTTATTAGCAAAAGCCAGAAACACACATGTCTCTGGTTGTGATGTTTTTCAGTCTTCTTTAAAGATAAATTTAATCAAGACCTCCCAAACCTTCTTGAGCCCTCCTAGTTTTTTCCTGATCTAAAGATTACCAAAGTTACCCCAGTAACACTGGCTCAATGCTTGGATGGCTTTGGCACGGCACTGACTTTCTCTCAGAGGTTGCAAGCCTTTGAGTAGCACAAGACCAAGTCATTACCTGATGGAGCAGCACGATGTATTAACTTCACAAGGCTCACAGAATGGTCAGTTAGCAATGTTAGGATAGTCTGGATTCCAGTTTGCTTTTCTTTCTTTTCACTTTATTATTTATTTTAACAGTGTTAGGAAATCACACATCACTGTACAGTTTTAAGAGATCTTGAATTTTCTGTTTTTCCCCCTCCCCCCCCAAACATCTCCAACTGAACAGAAAAGTGTCTGTCTATACGGTCTTGTTCACGTAAGTCCAAGAGACAGAATCAGATTTGCCCTATGTCCTGAACAATCCAGTTCCTAGGAGCTGCACAGATTATGAACACCGGGCAGACCTGACGCCATGGTAAAGTGGGATCTTTTCTTCAAGCAGAAAATATGTAAATAGAAAAAAAAAATGGATACAAAAAAGAAGAATTAAATACATTTTCTGAGTGGAAGTGGGTTATGCTCATTTCTACTTTGTAACCATATGAGAGATTGAGGAAAGAGATCTCAGTCAGTAGGTGAGGGCCTCAGATATCAATACTTGTTTGACTGCCAGAGAAGAGCAAGGAATAGCAGCCAAAGGGGATGCATTTCTTGAATTACAGCACTTTTCATTAGCTAATGCCCAGGAGGATTTCCTTGGTTGTGCAGAAATGCTAACCATGATCACATGAGAGCAGGGAATCAGAGAGAATAAAGTCTTTATGAGCACAACAACATTTCAGCTGCTGGATAATCCAGATACAGAGGGCTGTTTCCAAATCAGAGAGAAAGCAATATATCATGAAGCTAAAACTTTCTCCTGCAACCATAACTGATTCATTTTTTGTGATATATAATTTACAAAAAACAAGCACTGCTTTTGTCATCTACTGCCTGCAACTCTTTCAGTGGAGCTTCATGTGGTTCATTTTGGAATCCCAGCATCACTTTTGAGAGGAGAATGATGCTTTCTGTGAAAGCATATATAGGTGGTCTAAGTTCTGTGCCCTCTGCACTATATGCCATGGTCAAAATAATTCAGAGTGAGATGGAACTTGATGCTGAACATGGTGAACCTGTCAGCAAATACGATGCTAAAAGATTAGTAATACATAATGACTGATGATCCATTCACTGGCCCTCTTTCCTGGTCCCTCTATTATTATTTGGCTTGAGGAGGAATATGAAAAAAAAAAAAGGCAGAGCCTTTCCAAATGCTACAATGGGATCGTTGGGTCATATGGGAGGGGTGATGTGAGACAACAGTCTGGTCAGAGAAGCATGCAAGGAGACATTACTTGCTTCTCAGAGAGAAGGGGCAATGTATGCAGATGCAAATGAATGTTGTAACTTGGATTTTATAGATGAATTTGAGGAGACCAAATTCCATTTGGTCCATTTGTATTTTGTGGGACTGCATGAGTCAGACCTTTTCTTTATGCTTCCTATGCTATTCTGTTTTTAGACATAGTCATGAATTTGGGCATTAGTAATTCAGTGCTTATTCTAATATAACTGTATCTTTGTTTCCGATACAGATTGTATTGTCCATGCATTTTTTAATCAAATCAGTGATTTGCAACTAATTCCTTCTTCCAGAATAAGAAAATGTTGTTACTTCCCCCTCGCCTATCAGGTTATTCAGCTGACTCATTTTCAGGGAATATCTGCAACATTCTTTGGGAACAATTTTCAGTATGGATTTGTTTAACATAATGCTCATTTGCTCAATTGATTCATATTTCCAAGAGCAGTCTTGCACTTCAGCAGAGCAATTTTGTTCTCGTTCTTTTCTGTTTGTAGTATTAAATAATCATTATAATGTCTCAGAGGATAAGCAAGCATTATACTGCAAATTGCAAATTCAAAACAAGTGGTATTATAGACAAGGGAAGAAATTTATAAAAAATAATATGCGAACCCTACTTTTTTCTAAACACAAAATTATCCTTAGCTGAAGTAGAAACTAGTTGTAATGATTGTTAATCATTTAGAGCACAATGACAGCTATTCACAGCTATCAAAAGCAGGGGAAGTATTGCATACTCTAGTCACTTCCTGGGAAAGAAACACTGAGCAAGACGATTCAAATATGAATTATTCTCAGGTCATATACTAGGACAAAGCCGTGGCTGGCCAAACTCTTTTGAACAGTCTGACTGTCCTGGACACCTTTTCTTCCTCCTAAATATCAAGTAGTGTAAATAGCTGAGAATTCTGTGCTATGAAGGTGAAAAAAGGAAACAAACCATACTGCAGAAAGGTTGTGGTGGTGCTTGTTGCTGTTTCTTATTCTAATTGTTTGATTTCACCAAAAAATGAGAGGGAGGATGTACTGATTATTTGTTGCGGTTTATTTTCTGGGCAGTTCTCAGAAATGTCCATTAGACAATGCAGGAATGGAATGCTGAGATTGTCCCTGCTGTAGTCAAAGACTTGAACCAGTCGGGAGCTATGATTTCTTGGCATTGAACAATCATGGGAACATTACTAAGCACAGAGACAATGAGCAAAGCTTCTATACCTCTTTACTTGAAAGATATGTGACAAGAACTGTATTCCACACACACCTACTAACATTATGATCATGCTTTCAAAGCTTACAGAATCCTATATTTAATAGAATACTGAACTGTTCTGTTACTGTATGCACAGTTCTTTTCCTTCTGAAGAATGACTGTATTTTCAAGACAAAAACTTTGCAAGTTATAATAAAATGAATGACGTTTATAAATTAGTCAATATAGCACATCTTTTTTTACTTACCATCTTTCGATTAACTGCATATGCATTTTTTCCTTTGCAATTAATTGTTCCCTATATCACCCAAATGAAATCTAGGCTGAACAAAGAATGTACAAAGAAAAAGACAAAGCAATTAGAATTGTTTCTTGCTTTTTTAAAGAAGGGGGAGCGACCTCCCGCATGACTTTAATTGTATGAATGCATGTGCGTGTGTATGTCAGGAAGCACAGCAGGTGGTTTGTCTGAGAGACTCTCAGCTGGGAGATTATAGATGCTGAAAGCATGACCATTCAGCTACTTCCACCCATCTGGATATAATCTACATGAAGCAAGATTCATTGTCATCTAAAGAATTTTTATGAAAAAGAAATAAAATAGGAAAGGAAAAAGGAAAGGAAAAGGGAAAGGGAAAAGAAAAGGGAAAAGAGGAGGAGGAGGATGATGAGAAAGAGAGGGAAAGGGAAAAGGGAAAAGGGAAAAGGGAAAGGGAAAGGGAAAGGAAATGGAGAAAAAAAAAAAGGAGAAGGAAAAGGAGAAGGAAATCCAAACAAGATCCAAAGCAAACATTGTTTGTTCCTGCACAGACAGATGTCATCAGCTTAGGCTAGAGGGAATACATTGTTAGAATGCTACAAGAGAGGTGAACCCAACTTGTTTTAAGGACCTTGAAAATGATTCATCTCGCAGGGAAGATTGCATTGACATATTACATTGTGACATTTTGTTTCACTGCATGCCTCTTTTGTCAAGAGCCAATGGTTTCCGAACGTTACAGTAAGAATAGAACAAATAAGTTTACATTCAGTCTGTTCACTTTGAGCCACTATTTTTATTTGCTTTATAAGTTTCCAAAGTGATCAGGTAGTGGGATGAAACCTGTCATGTTTCATTGTTGGATTTCTTTTTAAGCTATAATCTAAAAATCTTTCTGTGTTCTGATATGACTAAATAAAACAGTATTTTTCCTTCTATGAGCTCTGATGATATTTGATAACATATATTGTAAAAAACAAACCAAACCAGAAAACAGCTTCCCTTGGGTATAAAGCCGGAATCTGGATTGTAAATATATGGAAGAGATGGAGAAAATATCAGCCATGCAAAAAGACAGCATGACTGAGAGTTGTTTCCAGCCCATAGCTCAACAGCCAGCGCTGGTGAATAGAGCTGCCCCAACAGAGAACTGTAGCTTTTCTGTGACTGGCAGCAAGGTCTGTGCTTTTCCCCACTTTAAGGAGAATATATTTAACATCCAGTTTTCTCTTTCCCCTTCTTATCTTCCAGTGCTTTCCTTTGCTGTCATGTCTAGTCATATCTAGGCTAATGACAAGCCTTGTTCACCTCTTCCATTTGCAGATTTATTTTGGAGTGTATCATGTTTATTTCTGATTATATCACATAAAAAAAAAGTCCATATTCACAGTCTTATCCACATGTCTATCTGACAGGAAGATACATTTTCTTAGTTTGCTTATAGCCAGCTAGGTGTTTGACCTGGCACAAGGTGCCACAAGAAGAGAGGTGGTCCATGACCACCCTTTCACAACACAAAGTGAGTCCATGCTTGTTACAGAGCTTGACAGGATAACAAGTTCTGTAAGAGATATAGACAAGTATTTTTCATTAATCATCTGTCAAAAAATGGGAAGTTGATCAGGAATGCTGTTGAGAAAGAGACACACAAATGAACACTTTACCCCATGTCAGGGGAAATGGCAAGAGATGGACCTTTTCAGCAAGACTAGATCTCAGCTTTGGGAAGTGTATAAATCACTGCAGGAATAAGCCTAATCTGGAAATGTGCTGGCTGAAAGAAGTCAGAATCCACCCTGAAGCCAAAGCAAAGTGTGAAATAACTAAAAAGCTCTCTACTTCCATACATATTAATTAATTATCTGGACTTGACAGTTTTAATAGAAATTAGGAGTCATTTACTTGCACTTTGAAGTTTGTCTTGTCCTCTTTGTCCTTAGTACTTATTTCCCTGGAAATTAAATATATTTCATCTGCATTTCTGGACAGACTGATAGTCTTAAGCATCTCTCTCCATGAAACACAGAGCACTGGATGTTCCCTGGTCCAAGTCCCCCCCCATCTCTGTATACCCTGTCATTATAACAGTTCCATTTTTGTGCACCATTTGGGTGCCAGCTCTTGATCAAAAGCAATTCAAACAGCCCCATCTTTGCCAGTCTAGTTCTGCACCTGCACATGGGTGGTAGCTAATGTCAGTACCAATTTCCATCCCTTATTAATTGTGCTGAGCCATGTAGGCTTGCTGCATCTCCAAAAGCATCACATTTGATATTTTTCTGAGAGATTATTTTGTGATAAGAAAGCTATTTCCCTACTTTGGTTGGATCAACTGCTGCAATCCATCCAATTATAAAGATTGTTTTCAGTGCCACCTTGCCCAGGACCACAGTCCAGACTGCTGACTAGGTGATCCTCAAAGCATGACAAGACTGTCCCTGGATATGGACATACGTGACAACAGCTTAGTATTAAATTTATGTTTTTCACATGAATCAACCCTTCCCCCTCTGGACACACTTATTTGGCTGCAACAAATAGAAGGCAATTTTCCTAATTCACAATGGTGCCTAGCTTTCCCTTCTGAATCTGAGCTTCTTCATTACATAGTACCAGGAGCTAACCCAACATCTTGCCTACTCACATTTTCCAGTCCAATGTCGTTCCCAATGATTTCAACAGCAGTGAGTCATATTCCACACCAAATTATATTGAATTATTATAGCATTATTGAAATGTGAAAGAAGGTCAATTGCACTGAATAGCTAAAATTTACTCCTCTATGCTGTTGTGTTTGTAGAGCAGCAGGCCTACAACATCGTTTCTTGGGGTTCAACTCACCTTATGGGCATGTACTGTGCCAAGGGTAGTAGGAAGCACCCAGAATAGTTTAGAAGTTCTCAGCAACTTCTGTGTAGAATGAGACTTACTCAGTTGATATTGATGTTGCATTAGTAGTAGCTGAAAAGCATCTTCTGAAGAAAAAAGTAAAAATACTATCTGGCACAAAATTGAAACTTCTCTCATAATAATGTGGAGCATTGGATTCAGTCCTGTTTGTTATTTACAGCATCATTTCCCTGGGAACAGAACCATCTCTTCACATTAACTTTCACCAGGTTACCTTTTGAGAAGCAGGGTCATTGGCAACAACATTTACACATCCAGTAGAATTGGAATAGGTTGTCCAGAGAAGTTGTGGAGTCTCCTTCTATGGAGATATTCAAGACCTGTCTGGATGCTCTCCTGTGTGATCTTCTGTAGGTCACTTGCATTAGTGGGGGTTGGACTCAATGATCTCTTGAAGTCCCTCTCAATCCCTCCAATTCTTTGATTCTGTGATACCTCAGGATGTCATGACACTGAAGTTATCACATCGAAATCTTGTTTTATTATTCTTAGGTAGCAACTTGATTCTTGTGGCTTATGGGTTCAGGGTTTCTGTTTGCAGACTATACAGTGCTTTCGACCAAGGCTTATGGATGGTGTCCAATCAGTTTTATTTCAGATAAAAATTTGGCCATTCCTCTCGAACAAAAAGTTCTAAAGCTCATAAATCCTTTGTTTCACATTTTCTGCCTCCGACGTCTCTTATCATTTGTTTCCATTTTATCTTCTTGCTAAAGGAAAAAAAAAAAAGTAAAAAAAAAAAAAAGAGAGAAAGAAAAAGAAAAAAGAATGTACTGCCTATGAGTTTCAAGAAAAAATGACTAAGGCATCCTTAATATCACTAATTATTTGGAAGGTGTGAAAATCCAGGCACCGGAAATGTGACCTTAGATCTGTTCTCTTCCTTGTGCATGTTCTGTGTTATTAGCTGTGTGATCACATACTCGTCTTAATACTGCACAGTAATTTAATTGAGCTTCCAAGGTTACTAGGTGTGTGTGGATACGGTACCAATTACTATTTGCAGTGTGCTCCATCTCTCCTGGAAGTATGTATATTGTTCCGGAAATCTGGTCATCTTCTGAAGGCCTTCCCAGGCAGTTCTTGCTTGTGAGGTTTTGGTTGTGTTTAATAGGAGTTCCTACACATGAAGAAATTTGAAAATGAAGAAAGAAAAATGCAAGGGATATGGAAGAGAAGGAAACAACCTCAATCCTCATGGGCCATCTGCTCAGGGACACTGATTAGTTTGTACCTAAAGGAGAATTTTCAAGTTTGGATTGTATCTAGCGCTCTTTCTAGGTTTGTAGCCTTCTTGATAAAAGCAGCCTTGTCCATCTTACAACACAGCATCCATCTGCGATATAACTGTCCAGCTAACAACATGCCATATCCAGTGTAACTGTCACAAGAGCAGGATGACAGGGAGATCACTGAAGATAACATACCAATGAATTCAAAACATTTGCACTTGAAATTTATAGGAATGCAGGTGGGAAGAAGTCTCACTCACCTCTTCATTCAGCTCATGAAAGTCACATGGAGCAGGTGACACCCAGTCTGATATCCTGCCCCTACTTCACCTGGTCTCCATGTGACCTTGGTATACAGAGGAAAGGAAGCAACCTCGTTTTTAGACCCCAAAGTGGAAACCACTGTGATTTGTTGCAATAAAATATCATTTCAAGTAATCAAAGCTAACTTGTTTCTTCTTAGTAGAGAGAGCAGTCTCATGAGCTCTGAGCTGGGGCAGAACTTGGCTTGGTATTTTACTGCCTTACAGAAAACAAGGGACTGACCTCTGGCAGATTCTGATGACAAAATTTAGGCTTTTAGGTGTGTAGTTTGGCAAGCATCAAATGACTTCTGGAACAAACCCTAACATGTAATGAGAACACCAACATAAAAGCCCCAGCAAAGGCACCACTATTCTTCCTGTCCCTGTAGGCTGCCAGTGGCGTCTAATGGGCTTCAGCACCAGAGCATGCAGCCTGCCCTCTCATCTTCACTGCTGCTCTCTCAACTCATACCAGATCCTCAGTGTGCAGCCATCTCAACTTCGCTGTCTTCCTACTTTCTGCTCTAAACAGGTTTCCCAGGCTGTAGTTTGCTGAACTCACTTCACTGTAAATTATTAATGAAAGCATCACTTCTGCTTTAGACACTTACTGTGTTGCTACTGGGTTCTGATGGGAATAATAAAGAATCTGAAATAGGGAGTTCTTTGTTAGTGATGATGAAAACTGTGGAAACATTATCAGTGACTGAAAAGCTAGCATAATTAGATGAATATGTATGCACATGAGCATGCACATCATTGTTGGTTTTTTTTCATAATTAGTAGCAATAATGGCATATCAACATTCTCAATAGCAATTTTGCCTTTGTGATTATAAAAATCTACAATAATATTTTCTGAGATGAAAAGAGCAGGGCAAAACCCATATAATGTATTTTCAAAATGAGGATGTATATTCCTGGGAATGTTGTATTAAGTTTAGCATACTCAGTACAAATACCGTTGACTACGCAAACCAAAGAAGTAAAGCTACACTGTAGTGATTGCTAAAAGATGGGTGATGTTTTGTTCTGCTGGCTGTTTGGACAATAAAGAGAAACTTCTTCAGCCATACACTGCTCTACTGCGTGTCCTTCATGTGCTTAAGTCTGTATCAATATCAACTTCTTTATTTACCCTTTCTCAATTTATTAATTGAACTACAATACACTCATGTTTTATCATAAACAAGCCCACACTTTACCTGCTAGTCTGACTCTACTGAGTGGTTTCTATGGACGGTCTCTCAGAGGAATGTTATTAGTTACATTTCTTGAAAAGCCCTTGCTGAAGGTAGCATTACAGCAATTTTCTGTAGGACTCAAAGCTTTATTTCCCTGTCTCCACTGGGGTACACAAGATAAGGAAGTTACTTCAGGCAAAAAGAGGTCAGCGCAGACAGTGCTTTCTTTTATTAAATCCTCTCTAGCTCCTCTGCTTGATATCCTCTATGTAGCAAAAATAGCTCTCTTTAGATGGTGCACGAAATGTGTTACATGTATACACTGTCCATATTGATAAAGCCAATGGCGAGCAAGCAAGCCTCTGAATTCCACTATGTAACAAATATGAAAAAGAAAAATAACAGTGCATTGTGTCTTTCTGAGGTGAAGATGAGGATAATGCAACTATGGACATTAGTAACCAACACACATTGCAAAGGCTGTAAATCATCACCACCTGAAATCCCACAGGGTGAATCATGGAAGTTCAGAGGAGCCCGTAGGATCAGCACATGGCTCTGCTGGGTTCTGGGAGAGAGCTCTGCTAGGATTCACTCAGCTGCAGATTTAATTTCTATTTTCATGTTTCATCTAATGGTCACCATCAGAAGCAATATCAAAGGAAAATGGGAAATTTCATGTTCTGACAGATCTCCTTTCTGGTTTATGTTAGCCAGGAAGTTCTCTCGGTGAATCTCCCTCTAAAGAAACATATAAAACCTTCCTCTTTGTATAGTTTCTTTTACTATCTTCACTGCTGAAATATTTTGTGGTACTTTCAAGGAATGTACTTAACTTCTTCAATGTTCTTTCTCTTGCCTAGACTGTGAAAGGGTGGATACCAAGGAAGAACATTATATTTTGACCGGAATGTTACAATATCATTTAAAATGTTCAAAACCCTAAATCATGGACATCCAACCTTCTGCCTTTCCTGAGCTGCACTGAGTGAAAAAGAATTGTCTTGGGTCACATACACTAAGGTTTCTCTGAAAGTAATAATTCCTATTTCCATGGAAACGACAACTGATACAAAGAGCAAAATAACAGTATTTGATAGAGCAAAATGTCAGCTATGAACACTATTTTCCAACACAGTCACCACCATTAGCAGGGCATTTTCACCAGCAATGAACAAGAGACTGCATTCCATGCTCATAAAAATCTGCACCAGAGGAAGTGACCTACTGTCATTGTGACCTGCTGTCACTGTCACCATTGCTGAAATGCACACCTACTGCCTCACTGTGTTTACATCCACTGTTGGGGTTCCATAAACATTCATCAAGCATAGATGAATATCAGTGGGTGCCATTTTTTCCACGCGGAGGAATTCAATTCCACACCTTTCCTTCATACGCACTTCCATGTCAGATGCCATTTTGTCCAACTGCCCCCCTGCTGCCATCTGTCAACAAAATGTAATGGGATATTGGTGGAAAGGTTCAACCTCTACAACCATCCCATCATCATCTGCCTCTGATGCCTCTGATGTCATGGGCCAACATAATAAAATGGGAGGCATTACTTTCGGTGCTGCCCTCATGAAATATATCTAATGTAGTCCATGTATCTAAGTAACAAGACTTATTTTTTAATCTTTCACATCTTTTGTTAAAACAAACAAACAAAAAAAAAAAAGAAAAGAAAAGAAAAGAAAAGAGAGAAAGAGAGCAACAAAAACACAGAAGTAGTGAGATATTTGACCCTGTGTTGGTAAAACTAAGGCATCAGGCTGTTTTGGTGCCAGTGGCCACAGTTCGTAGTGAGCTCTCAAGGGGTTTGTTGGAGATTTTTGATGAAATTTTACTCCTTCTGTACTTCAGCCTTGGCAACACTTACTCACAATTGTACATGCAACCAAAAAGTGATTGCATGAATAAGGCATGACTGTGAAGGGAGAAATGTTCTTCTCTGGTATGAGAGGGCTTGTAGAAGTAAACAGGGCTGGACATGGCTGCCCTAAGTGAGGTGTGTGTTCTCAGTACACATTATCCGGGATCAGTTAACAATGCTTTCAGTAATTAGTTGTAATTTACTCTCTAAAGAACCGTGAAGATTTGCAGCTGATAGGTTGTATAAACTATGATATATATTTTAAATGTGCATAATCTCACAGACACAATTTGTGGTGTAGAACCCACATAGCTTTAGCTAAATTAGATAAAGAACCAATATCTCAGAAACATGATTAATGTTTTATGTTGAACACTGCGGTGGGAGAGGGAGAAACACCAACAGCTTAGAAATGCCTGAAGATGGGGATTAAGGGAAGGAGAGGCACAGCTGCAGCCAGCTGCGTGCTGAGATCGGGCACATGAGGAGCAGAAGCTGCAGATTGATAGTTCTCTTTGTTGCGAGCTCATTGTCTCTTCTGTCTTTGAAACCACAGTCTGACCTGGAGTGTTTTGGCTGGGCCTCTCTAATGAGAAATGTTTGAGTATGGGCCATTCTTGAAAGGGGTAACGTGCCAATGCCAGTAGTTACAGCCCCAGTTCCATGCTAAATAGAAACACTGACAATTCGTATAGGCCTCCAGAGCTACAAAATTCAGTGTATCACCAGGAGCTGATGCCAAGGTTAGGGATCTCCCCCCTTTTGTTCTTTAAGCTGTAACCCCCATCAATTTAAACATAATGAAAATTTCTTAAATTCACTGGTTAAGCAGACTGTAAATCTCTTTTCCTCTTGCTCAGCTACTTTCTAACCCATGTTTGTTTGTATTCACATTCACTTTGCCACAAACCACACTTGCATTGATTATTACATGGTAAATTTATTAGTTTTATTTGATTTATGTTGCCAGAGAGGTCACTTATAGGTATCTCACAATTTGGGACCTCTTTTTTTTGATGCTTTTTTATTCTTTTGAATTGTAAAATACTGTCCTACAAAACTTCTTTTTTTTTTCAAAAGGAATTTAAAAACATGCAAAGATTACCCCCCTGATAGTTTTTTCCCTTTCTTTCCACATCTTCACTGTATCAGGTAGTTTAAATAGTGCTTGCTCTATCTCTGTAGTATGAGAAAAGTAACTTGTGTTATCTGTTGATGCCATACATACCAGAAGGTCTCTGTGCGGTACCAGCTTGTATTGCGACAGCCGCACCTTGCTGAAACACCTTAAAACAAAATAGAAAATACATGCTATTCATTTCACCTACAGGTTCAATGAAGATGATTACAATTTTAATGTAGGTGAGATGTGTATTAATGCAGAAACCTCTGCCAGATTATTTTAATGGATTCTACCCTTTCTGAAGAGGAATTGTTAAACATTTCAACTAGCAGAAATTTGTCATTTCTTAATTCAGAAAACACATCCCTGTGTCTAAAAATATCCAAATATACTGGGCTGAAATGGAAGACACCAAAACTTACTGAAGGTGAATCAGAAAGACCTACAGGGAAATGGCTTAAGCTTCCCAACGGGCAGCACAATGCTTGACAGAATGCTTTAGAAGACCTGGCTGACATGATAACACCTTTTCCAGGTCTTGATTGCAACACTCGGTGGGGTTTCAAGGCCTTGCTATGACTATATGAAGCAAGAAGGTCTGGAAGATGATAGGTGGCATAAAATTTAGTCTATCTTATCTTGAAAAACACTTCAGCTTGAATTTACTAGATCATGGAGTAGCCCTTCCAGGATGAGCAGCACATGTGAGATGCCTTGCTGAACACAGTGGGATTGTTTTCTGCATGTGGGATGGAGGCCTGTATGTTTGCAGTTTTCTATGCTGGTCTTTTCTTTCCAGTGCTGCTTTTTCCTAAATGGCTGTTTCCTTCTGAGAAATGGAGGCAACGGCAAGCAGCCATTGGCTTTCCACCCTCCCCCCCACCGCCCTGCAATTGTTCTTTCTTTCATCCGTGGGGAGAAAAAACCTTTCATTCAGCTTTTCATCTCTCACTTTCCCAAAATGATGCCTGCAGCAAGCTGCACACTCTCCCTGTGTGTACCCAATGCAATATTCACTCTTGTCCCTATTCTTGCTTGAGATCAGATGGGGGACATTACCAAACAGCAGGCACATTATAAACAGCACTTCTTGCTTCACAGTTCTAAATATATACATGTCCAGAAGAAGAGGGTATCTTCTTCGAAGCTTTTCTTATTAAAAAACATCAGAAGCACTTTGGTAAATCCCCAAATTACAGTTTAAAAGCAGTAGGGACCACCTTCAGAAGGAAAATAAGGATCTGATGTGTTTGCAGCTGTTCTTGGATTGAAGGTGTAGACGCCAGAGAGGAGAAGGCAATAAGACAAACACTGCCCTGACTCCCATATGTCCACTGCACAAAATTAAATTCCAGCTCCGACTCGTTATCACTGAATGGTGAGAAATCCTCTCCATCCTTGTCCTCAGTGGACCCATTTGCTGGCACAGCATCTTCAGCAGCACTGAGAAGGATGCGAGACTGCATGGCACAGCATGCACCAAATGCAGCCTTTTGCAAACAAAATGGTACACGAGGAGGAGGGGAATGGCCTGGTGCTCCACTTTGGTTTGGGAAGCAGAGTTTCTCCTTGCCTACTTGAGAAAAAAAAGCATGAAATGGAGACTCAAAAAGTCTGGGAGCCTCGGGCCATTTTGATGGCTTACAGTACCCTGTATCAGATTGCTGATAAAGCAGTGGCATCGGTTTCTTCGGGGAATGTTTTTACCCACCACCAACATATAAAATACAGTCTGAGAGTCTCCTGAGAGCCATCTGCGAACAACAGAATTGCTGACTATAATCACACAGCACGAGGAAGGGGATTATTTTCTATCACAAATTGTTTTGCAATATTAAAAATATTCATTTTTAAAAGGCTGCTTCCTGCAGGGAGTCAGCTTCTGCACAGGCATTTGCAGGAGTGTGCAAGTCCATGTTTGCCTCTGAAGGAGTCAGAGACAGAAATGCTTACTGATAACAAGACCTTCAGAAAGAGCACCAGAGTGGAAGCTGGGGGGGGTTCTGAGAGGTTAAACCAAGTCCCTCTCATGGCATTTTTGCGAGACATCTCCCAGCTGAAGTGATCTGAACTTCTGCTACTGTTATTAAAATATGCCAATAGTTTTTTTCTCTTTCACTTCAAATACCCTTCACCGCATGCAAATGTCTTTATGGAACAGGTTTTTGACAGCATTTTAATTACAGTAATTAAAAACTGTTTACAAAGTCAGCTGAAAAGAAGGGTGAGCTCCATCAGCCCGTGGCTTTCCCTGCCTCAGGGCTCCTGGGGACAGAGCTGGTGATAATTCCTGCCTGTGACAGCCGTCCCTCTGCAGCAGCATCAGCCCCAGCCTGATGGAGCAGTCTGTGTCTGCGGCAGAATCCAACGTATCATGTTGTCATGCCCATGGTACGACCTCAGGCTTTGAATAAAATATGGTAGCTGGCGTATCCATTTAAATGATTAAGCAATGAGCTGGGGACAAATCTCCCCTGTCATTTCTGCATCTGCCCGCTGTGCCGAGTACACAAAGAAAACATCAAGACATCAGTGTGAGATGCATTTTCAGTCTGGGAGCTTTTAGGGAAATTACAGGGTTCTGCAGAATTTCATTCCCCATTAGGATTGACTGGTGTTAAAGTGGAAAAGGAAAGATCCCTTGTACCTTTTTCCCCTCTGTGAATCTGCACGCTATGTTTGGGCAGAATGCTCTATCTAATTGAGAATAATTGCTCTGTAAAACCAAGCCTGCCATTTCCCTTTTGTGGCAATCCACTTTTCCTCTGCCATTAACATTCCCAAAGTAGAGAGACGCTGTGACATTTTGTAGTGACTTTAAAACTCTGAGAGGAAGTCCCTCCTGTGCCACAGAGCCACAGTAAACAAAGGAACATTTAACCTTCATGTCTAAGCCCTGAGAAGCTTTTCTTTTGCCAAAAAGGTGCACCTACACCAGCTGATGTTACACTGAATACTGTCTGTGGGGGCAATTGAAGTATCCAGTTATAACCCTTGCAGATTTTTAAAATATATTTTATTATATAAAAAAGCATTTTAACGTTTTGCTTTTTCTTGTCTATCTACTTCAAGCTGACCAGTGCACCTGGACGCTTATAACTCAAGACAAAAGACTTTGTGTGATCATTTCACAAATGCCTGAAGAGGTACTCCAGCCATTGCAAGACACCTCAGAAGAGAATGTCCCACTTGGGTGGGGGAAATCAGGACCACTGATTCAAGAAAAGAGTTTAGAATACAAAACTCCTATCTCTACTCTGGTGCACATACACACTTTGATGCATTGGGGCTTTTAAGATTTTAAGAACAAATTTGTAACTTTTAAAGTCAACAAAAGGAAAAATCATGCGGTCTATCATTTAAAAAACAGGCATGTGGATCTTCCTCATGCGATCATGAAAAGCATTCTAGTAATAGCTTCCTATTCTCTGCTTTGCATCTCTGAGGCTTCATTCATAAGACAGACATTCTTCCTCTCTTCTGGTACTGGCTTCTTCCCAAACACAGCTGTGAAATTTCTCCTTTAGGACACCTCTCATCCACTACTTTGGAACCCTTTATTACTCTTCAGCCTCTACCAGGCACCTATAATGGAAGATGTTTTTGATCCCGGAGTTTAGCAGAACTTCCTTTCTTCTAATGCCTTCACCTAGCAAACAGTCCTGAGCTGAAGGTTAGTAGATCTTCTTCTGTTCTCTTCATTTTCTCTTCTTTTTCATTTAAAACTGAGTTTGGGGCAAGTCTCCACAGTTATCAAAGGATGCTTTGTTCCCTCCACAAGCAACCTACCGCATAGCTCCAGTAAGAGCCTGAAAATAATGAAGAGACGCAAATCGAGATGAATGCTATCATAAGTAAAAACTCACTCTCCCTGAATATTAACGTACAGTTTGTATTCAAAATGGATATATTGAAAAAAATTGAAACTTTTGCAGCCCTTATATCAACAACTTTTTGCCTGCTGCAGTGGGCCAATCTCAGCCTTTAATATTTCTCACCATCCAAAAGGATCCCTTATTTTTAACTCTCTTAATGAAAACTGGATTAAGGTGAAGAAATTGGCATTGAGTTTAATATGTTACTAGACATATGGCCCACGGTGTAGGAACTGATTGACCATGGCAAAACATTAGAAATGCAACCTGATGCCATTATTCATGTCGAGCATTAGGATCCTGCTGCAAGCAGTATGATTCAGTGACTTAGTGCATCAGAATGCAGTGTAAAGAGACAATGTGGATTCTGGTCTGAACATGATTTTCAGATTTACTGAGAAAAAAAATAGGATCCTTGAAGATCCAAACTTCAACAGACTGGAACACCGTGTGGGACTCTGCTCTCATAAATCACTTCCAGTCACTTCCCATTAATGGAACAGTACTTAGCCCTCAGGGAGAAGTGCTGGGTGCTGATTTCAGCGTCCTGCAAAGGTATTTTGCAAGGACCTGGAATATTTACCCAGCTTCTAAACACCGAGACTCAACTTCAAACTTTTCAGAGAAACTCACTTTCCAGAAATAAAACCCCAAGTCTGGACAGTTTCCCAACTGCAATGTGAGCTAAAAAAATCTATGATGAGAAGAACTTGCACTCTGCTTGACAGCTTGACTAATCTTGACTGATGTTTCTTACAGCTGCAAAAGTAATAGTACCTCAGACAGACAGGTAGGAAGAGGTTTTCTCTAGACCCACAGCTTTGAAGTCAGGTTTCAGGCCCGCAAGTGCTGACACACACTTTCCTTGATGGAGGAAGGTATTATCATCTCCTCATTTCTGACTGCAAAAGAAGTCCCAGGAGCTCTTTCTCTCCTCATTGTCAAGTCCTCATGAAGAACTGGATGACTCCCTGCTCCAGCAGGTTTTCTGTTCTGCATGCTAAGAACCTTATCCAAGCAAAACACCCCTGTTAAATCATTGAGAGTGTTGCCTGAATGAGTATCTGGCCTTGTAGATGTTAAGCTGAGTGAAAGGATCCTTAAATGATTGATTTCCCAATCCTCTCAGCCTCTAAAGCATCCTGTTTCTGAACCCTTTGTTCAGGACCTGAGCCAGAAGGCAATTATGTCCAATGTCATCAGTGCTGAATGGGAGGAAATAACTCCCTCTCAGTACAGTGTGTGACAATGATGCTCACTCAGAATATGTGCCTTGTCCCCTGTTCTTGCAGCAGGTGGACATCTACGATTTTCTGAGGTGCTATTGTTCAGCAGTGCTATTGTTCAACAACCTCACCATCTTGCACAAGAGCTTTTGGTGTTTGCCTTCAAACTGGTCCTGACCTTCACTGCATAAGACCCATTGCATTTATAATTTTGCTTTGTTTTTGGTCAATTACCCTGCCCTGTGGAGCTGGAGGACAACTCACAAATACCCATGGTGAAGAGAGGTTTTCTTAGGATGGGAGAAGGGCTTGTGCATTGCCAGGACCTTTTCCCCAGCACAGTGGTCCTGCTGTAAACAGATGTGAAGGAGAGAACAGAGAGGAGCCCAGTCGCCCCTGGCTGCATCACGCAGCTGAGTGGGCTTGGGCTCTATGCCTTGGAAGTTCTCCACAGCTTTCCAAGACACCAATGGCCCTCCCTCCTGACAAAAGCAAAATCCAAATTAATTATTCATTGCAGCACAAACCATTTTAATAATTGACTGTGAAAGCTTAGGAAAAAGCTAATGCTGTTGGTACCTTTCCCAGCCACCAGGCCTGCCAAGAAGAAGAGTTTGCAGGGAGAGATGATTCCTCTCCTGTACACACAGCAGAAGTTGTCAGAGATGCTCCATATGGGGCTGGTAACAAGATTGCTTCTGCCAAGCGAGCCAGGCTGCTGCATCCTGCACAGCCTTCAGGGGAAGAAATAAAAATCTCCCTGTTTCCAAAAGTCTCCCAAGTGTGGATCTTTCCACTCCCTCAAGATAAGTGCAAACTCAGACACTGCCCTAGTGTAGATCAACATCTCTGGCACTGGTACATGCTCTGAATTGGGTTTATATGCTCAAAAGCCTGATTAACTGGGATGAGGACATAGCCTGTGGGCCAGGATGTATTTAAGCACCAGATCCTAAGTAGCCTTCTGCCGTCTGGATGGATTTGATGACTTCACAAGTCATAAACTTTGCTATTCTTAACTTTGCTAAGTCTTTGGCACTTTTTTATCACCTTTCTGAATTTGATTGACAAATTAAAAGGAAGAAAGGCTATCTGCCATTGAAACTGTTGATGCTGCAACTCGGTGTCATGTTCCTTCAGAGATGGGCTTGAAGAGCAGTCTAAAGGCAAAGGTCCCTGGAAGTACATGGCATCCTCACGCTCACTGCGGGAAGGCTGTGGGCCTCAGAACATGTCCTGACCTGCAGCACTGCCTGAAGTCATGGGCTGCATGAGTGCTCAGAGAGCTGGCCATCTCCACCCAGACCTGACTGACTCCAAGCGCAATGTGGAGATGCAGACTCCAGCTGTCCCCAATGCCAAACCTATCATTATTTATGTGTATATAATGCAAGACTTATGATAGTTACATACACACTCTAAATTACCTGTGGCCAATATACCATAATAAATGCCAGTTTAACTCCGTGCATTACAGGCACTACCAAAGCTACCTCAGTGCAATGCTGTGATTTGCGATGCTGCCCAATGAACTTTTTCCTGTATCTTGTCTATCACATCTTGAAGTGCTCCTTCATTTTGGATGCTAACAGTGTGATCTTATAATCAAATGACAGACCATTGCAATCAGCTTGGTGGAAACTTCCATTCAAATATTCATTCACTGACGTATTCAGTCCTCAGGAACTCAATTATTCGTTTCATTAAGGTTATTTAAATGCAGATGTGAGTTAGAGCAAGAGCGTGAAAGACAATCATCTTGCACTCTAAAAGGAGCATGAGTTATGCAAAAGCTCATAAATCCTGTGAAGAATGAAGTAAACCCCTGCACATCATCTGCTGCCAGAATAGGATAAGAAGTCTTGACAGCAACTAAGAAAATGAAGACTCTCTGTGGTACAGTGAGGTAGTCGTGGTCACTGCCTTGACCCAAGGGGGCTCCAAGGATATGGAGGTTGGGCCAACAACAGGCAGAGACCCAAATCCCATTGAAGGTGAGGGAGCCTCAGTGGAAGAAAAGGTGTTTGTCAGTTGTAAGAGAGCTTATTTGACTGGAAATGAAGTTCTACAATTCATTTCTAAGTCTGTCATTAGCTGAGAAAAATGCTGAAAGGATTTCAAGTGATGTTATTTCCACTAATGTCTCCATCAGTGACTAATAGTTTTGTTTGGATCCTGTTACAAATTCCTCATAATGCTGATATGCAAAGACTGCTTCATGACATTGTGCTCTTTTTAAAATACTTTTCTGGCATATGTAGTTTTTATAAGAACAAACATCTTTTACCAGATTGACCTGAAATATTCCACCCCAGGTAACTTCTATCTTTTGTCAGCAGGAGAAAAGATAGTTAACAGAAACATTAGTTGTGTCAAGCACATATTGCCTACATAAAACTCAAGAGATGTGCATGGGGACAGTTGCGCCATTCCTTCATCTCAGCTAATTGCCAACAACACAGTTTTATGCTGATTGCTTACTTCACTTATTTGGAAGGGAAGCCAAATTGACCATGGAAAGGAGTAGCAAAGGACAGAGGCCTATTTTAGCTGCTACACTTCAGCAGCCCTGGGAGTTTCACAGGCTTTATTTAGCATTCCTTTGAGACAGGTAAATATTAGCACAAGGTGGTGACCAGAATTCTCATTTCATAGGAAATTTCACTAGACTGAATTTTGTTCTCATTCTGAAGCAGAACCGAAACACCATATTTAAGTGTCCATGAAACAAGTATTTGAGGAAAAGGCTGAGTGGGAGGTAGGACAAGTAAAACTGTTCACTTCAATTTGTCTATCCTTTCCTCTGCTCAGTATAATATTCAACACATTAAGAAACGAGAAAACCATCTTGAAAAGAAAAAAAAAAGGAAGAGATCAAGTTTCCCCTCCTCCAAAAAAAAAAAAAAAAAAAAAAGTTAAGCCATTCCATTAATAAAATTACTCTCTGCATACATGTTCATCTTTGACTAAATAGTGTACTTTCTACTAAGCAAATATTGAACTAGAGAAAATTATCCATGGCACGGTGTAATAGGATGAGCTATTGGAAGAACACTATGTGTTGGAGGAGAACAGTAGAGGCCAGGAATCTTCTCAAACTTTTTCTCCCGTGTAGCTGTGTCCCCTGCAGCCTCTTTCCATCACGTCTCGTGTGCTTGTGTAAGAAACCATCTGATGTAGATCGCCTATAGTTTGGCAAAGCATGTCGGAAGCCCTTGTGTGCTCAGGATCCAAAGGCAGAATTTACAGCCTACAGTCAGGTGGGAAAAGGACTCCAGAGTTGGTTCTACGTATTTGTGGCTCCCACTGAGCTCTGGCAAGAGTGTTGAGTACTCACTGCCCTACGAATTTTGCTAAAAAATGCAGTTTTCTCACACTGGTGATGAATATGAAATAAACAGCTACTCGCTGTGGCTGTTTTAAGCACCAAATGTCAAATTCAAACAGGAGGACCTGAAATAAAATTAAAGAGTGGCTGTGCAGAGATTGTACCTTTTGATGGGCAGGAAGAGACCAGCCACCATTTGTGTTCACCTTTTCCAAAATCTTGAGATATGTACTTTATGTTGTCATCAAATGGGATGAGAGTGACAAGCAGACACAAACGTGCATAGAACACAGTGAGAGCAGTACCAAACTGGACACAGGTGGTTTCACAGATCCACATGCCTTGCTGTAGCCAGGAGGGCTTGGGCCTCCATTTTGAGAGGGCAGTGTTTCATCACTGCTTCTAGAATAAATCACCACAGTCTGACTGGACAGAACTTCAGTCAATTTAAATTGCTGTCATTCTTTGAAGTCCACAAGGAAACACCGATTTATAGCTGCCATGAGCCTGGACTGAGGTTTCTAAATGAGAATAGACATCTTAATTACTCATGGAAACAGCCATTAATTCCAGATTGCATTGAGAGCCAATGGTTATAATTTAATCATAGTTTTCCACTCATGACAGCCTATGACATCAACAGATTATTTAATTATAGCTTTCTTTCTCAGACCAGGATTATATAATGTTGCTCTCTGGAAAACTAGATGAAATTAATTAAGAAGTAAGGTGTTACACATTATCACAAGATGAATGGGCCCTTCTGAGAAAGTACTAAAATATTGCTGAATGTCTATCAAAAAATACCCAGAGAAACCATTGACACATTCAAGGTCAGGCTGGATCAGGCTCTGAGCAACCTGATTGAGCTGTAGATGTCCCTGTTCATTGCTGGGGAGGTGAACCAGATGACCTTTAAGGGAGATTCTATGAACTCACGAATGAACTGTTGTTTGCCCAGTGGCAAGACTGTTTGAATGGCCACCGTTTATTTCTAGCCTACCCCTGCATCTCAATTCTTACCGAAACATACAATCAAGTACACAAAATCCTATCAGTAGCTAACATGGTGTTTGTTTACTCAGCCTCCTGAGTCTATGTTTTCGTTGATACAATGGAATTCAGCAAAAGCTTCCATTTCTAACTACGCAGTAAGAGACCCATGGGAAACCTTAAATAGATAGATGCTGGCACATCACACCAACAGGCAACAGCCACACTATTTGCTAGTGTTTTAATACCCTCTTGTGACTGCCCAGACAGATGTGTGACTCTGCCCTACTCAAGAGGCAGTTCTGCATGCCCTGCAGAACCCCTCAGAGGACAACCATTCTCTCTCCCCCCGTCTGAAGTCAACACAAGGCTCCCATCAGCCATCAGGTGTATCCCTGATGCTTATAAGACATAACCCAAAACTTTAAAAGCTGTTAGCCAAGAAAAAGCATCTTAGCACACTGGTGCTACAGGTTACACTGAAGAAAGCATCACTTCATGCAGTATTTACTAGGAAGAAAACAAGGGCTTTTTTTTTTGCGCCTTTATGTTCTTTCCCCTCATCCCATAGGGGATGAGTTGTCTTGCAGGTTTCATTCCCATTTACAGGTCACAGAGAACAGAATATTTCAACTTTCAAGCCTCCTGGCAGATATTTAACAAGTTCAAGCTGAAGTCTGTCCAACAATCCAGAGTGCACTGTTGGCTGTGAGGGGAGATGGCAGCAGGTGGGACACTGCCTGGTGCTGCAGAAAGATTTGAGCAAAGATCAGAATGAGTTGTCTGCATTAAGTGGGGGAAGAGGGTAGCAAGTAGTAAGGAATACCTTGACCTTCAAAAACGTGCACCTACGCAAGGCACTTTCAACAGGGCTGGGGGCCTTTGGAAGTCTCCAACTGCTTGCTCTGATAATCTGTTGTCCTGGCTCACTGTAATTCATTTATGTGTTTTATCCAAACTTTGGTGAGGTCTGTAGGGAGGCAATAGGGGAAATATGAAGGCTTGTATTTAAGTCATTTTAGAATTATTTTTTTTCCTATTTCGGCACAGCAAGTCTGGTACATACATAAAAGATCCTCTCATCTGCCAGACTCTCACCTAGCTGCTTTCACAACCCTTCCTCAATTGGACATAAATAAAATGGAAGAGTTCATGGGCTGAGATAAAGACAGAGATCACTTATCAATTACTATCATGGGTAAAACACTCAACTTGGGGGAAACTATGTCCATTGCTAATTAAAATAGAAGATAAAGATGACAAAAAGAAACAAACAAACAAAACAAAACAAAAAAGAACACAAAAAACCCCAAAACAATAGTTAAACATCCCAAATCCTTTTTTCCTTTTTCTCAGGGTCAGCTTTGCTCCTTCATTATCAGCTCTTCTGCCTAGATCCCTCTCTGAACAACAGAATGGGGGCTGTAGTTAGTCTGTAACAGCTCATCCCTGTCACTTCTCCCTTCCCATGCTTTTCCCCTACTACACTGCACATCTTCACAGGTTACAGACCTTCAGCAACCACAGCCACCTTTTTTTCCCTTCCTTTCCCTCCTCCTCATTTCTCTCCTTTCCAGGTGATGTTTTGCTCTTTCTTAAATATGTTTTTCCAGACATATCACCAGCTGAGGGGCTCAGCTCTATTCTGTTGTGGGTCCATTATAGATGGCTGAAACCAGCCGTTTGTGATTCCGAAGTCTTGTCACCTGCATCTGATACAAGGAGGAGACACTTTTCTGGCAACTGCTGGATCTATGCATCATACTTTACCCATCTTTAGAAAACTTGGGAAAGCCTGATGGGGGCAGTGGTAAGACCCAGCCCATCAGATTCATGCTTCATCACGCCCCCAGCAAATCTGATGGGTCTGTACAGTGATAGTCTCCTCCACAGTATTGGTTTCATGGGGAAATTTGGGTAATTAATAGTAAAAACAGTAAAGAACTTGAGTGATAAACTGTGACTCTATTGGTCTCACTTTGGGTTGGTAAGAAGGATGGAGAGATTGTGTCTCTCACCTGATTTCACCTAATATTTCAGCCCAAACCTCTGGGTACTCAGGAGTTCCCGACAGGTGGTTGAGATTCCAGAGCACCATGGGAAAGAACTTAAGCTGCACCTGCAAACACTAGGAAATTTCCCATCCCCAGGAAGGAGCTGAGGCTGGTGATTGCAGGCACCCAGGGATGCAAGTGCAAAAGCCAATATCTTCCAAAGCGAGTTATTTATTTTCATGCCATCCTGCCTGTAGCAGGTTTTTCAAACTGCATTGTTCTCAGAAATGCATTATTCTATCTAAATCAGAAAATCAAAAGATTCAAAAAGCTAAATGTGGTCCTGGACAAAAGCTTTTCACTGTGACAAAAACCTTGTGGCTGGGGATGATGTTTCTTCCCTTAAAGACTGCCTTCAGGGAACAAACCCAATGGGGATGACACAAGGAATGCAGCTTTTTTTATAAGCCCGGGTTGCTTACATTGACATGCTGAAAACAGGAAAGCAGGCAGGAAAATACAAGTGGATTCTCTATTGTTTCTTGATTTTATTTTTTTTAATTTTTTTTTTTTTGTTGTTCTAATTCTATTTTGAAAACAAGCTTTCTCAGCCTCATCAATTCCTGTCCAATGTGACAGTCTTCCCCTTCTTCAAAGTATCCTAGAATCGCATCAAGCATGGGAAAAGTGGAAACCTCTTTTAACAAAACTTTAGCACTGACAGGCATCCGAATGTTCTTCCTGTTTTCTTTCTCCCCTTTTGCTCTGCATATGTGTGACTTGTGGGCATCTTTATGTTTGCTAGATCATACTTGCTCCTACAGTTTGATCTGGTCTCTGAACTTGTCTTTTGTGTCTGTCTGTTGATAAGTATTAGAAGACTTGTAGATACTTTGTTATGGTTTTGGACTGTTTAGTCCAAATGTGATACTTAGCTAGGAAACGTGGTAACTACAAGGAAGGGACCTGCTGGTTTAGGGGATGATTGCAGCAACATCACAATCACTGGATACAAGTTTTATTACCATCTCAAAAGAAGCCTGTCAGCCTGAGGAGGCGCAAGATTAATTTAAATTATTTTATCACCCAAAATTCCTCAAATAACATTTGGCCTTTGGAGAATAAAAAATTGTAATTGCTGGATTGTCTTTTACCCTTTGTTAAAGAACGAAAGCCTTTTGTTCTTTTAATACCTAAATCGAGGTGATGAGGTAATCATTGTCATGCTCTGATTCACATAGTGCTGGAAGAAATTGCTGAAGATAGGACTGTCCTGGTGGTATTGAAAATGGAATAGGCTTCTGCTCCAAGGTCTGTTCACAAAACAGCTTCTGCAAGTTAAATAATTGATGACATAATAGAGCTGATGAGTGTATCCTCCATACAAGTACATGGGTTGTACTGTTCATGTCAGACACAGACCCTCACCCAGCTCTGCTTGGCATGCTGCCCTGGGTCCTGTCTAAGCCTCTAAATCTCCTTTAGTTTGTGAAAATATCTTCCAACAGTAAATTTGAATATCCATGAGGCAAAACACAAGCTCATCTCCCATTCCTTTTTGCTTCAGTTTGGAGTGGATGTGCTGCTTGGTGAGCACCATGTTTGCAGCATGTAGAAAGCTCTCACAGGTGCTCTATTTCAGGGCCAGAAGGACCTGGTCAGGTTATTAACTGGAATTCTATGGAATATTTCTCATGGAAAATTCCATATTTATCTTGTTGAGGTTGCGCACAGACTGGTATGTGATCGGGACAGTAGAAAGTTTACTTACATTATGATTTAGTTTATGAAGCAGTCCAATCTACAAAAAAAATCCAGATGATGCAGAATCACCATATCCTCCCACGTGCTCTTACTAATCCTTCATCACATTGTAGACTTACGCAGCGAGACATTTAAATCCTTTTCAATTACTTCTCTGAAGTGCCTGCATGACACAATTACTGATCTACAAGATTGTTTTTTTTGTAACAAGATATATATAAAAAATATTGCTTTATTACAATAAAAATAACTTTTTTTTTTTCTTTAAGTATCGTTGGAGTAGACATCACAATGCTGCATTAGGAGCCTTGTAGAAGACAGTGCATTCCAGGAGCCAGTGGTCTTGGGCAAGCCATGCCAGCTCTACTTTGCCTTGTACTTAGGCACTGGGAAGTCCATATGTCAGCATGAACAGGTGCTGCAACCTAATGGAATACACTGTACTGCTTGCTGGTGCACATTATAAAAGAGATAACACACCAGTGTGTAAGGAGAAGGTACACAGTTTTGTTTGTTAGAAAAAAAAAATAAAGTGAAACATGGTGTGGGTGCAAAAAGGAACCTCTGCATGGACAGGATCTGTGCAGTGTGCCATGGGAAAATGCATCCAGATCTGCCCTGTGCTTCACAAAAGTAAGGTTCCCAGCATCTTATGGGGTATGATTTGCTCATTATCTGTGTTCCTTGCTTTATTCTACCTGATTAAGCCAGCTATCTTATTACCACACCACTAGTCCATCTCACCCCAATGCAGAACCGATACCTCCAGGTATCCCTGTGCAGCATCATGCCAGAGACTAATCAGACCCTCATCTATCTCAGTTATATTAAAATCTTGCAGAGATTTATATTAAAATCTTGTTCTGTTTTGAAGACAAAGTCTAAGCCTTATTACTGGCAAGAGTAGGAGAAGAGTTCTCTCCAATTAGGGCCATTTTAGGTGAAGAAAATTTGTGGGGAAGAAAGAACAGCACATCTCTTTTGGGACCAAGCTTTGTAAATCACTCTGCATCCCCATGGAGACTCAATCCTTCTTTTCTTTCTGAAGCTGAAGTCACTGATGGGTGGTCCCACCTGCAATGAGAAGCTGCTGCCCTCAGATTTTTCCTCCTTCAGTTTCCACCCCTACCCCCTCAGCTTCCCTTGAGCCACGAGGGGCTCACCTCACTGCCTCTTGCCAAAATCTCGCTGGATTTTTTGGAAAAGATCCGTGCTTCATGCCATCCCAAGAAGAGCCAAAACACATTTTGAGGACGGTCTTTATCAAGTCCTTCAGACTAAGTCTAGAAATTGGATTTTTGAATGGCTTGTCATATTGAATTGCTTACACTCTGTTACTGTGCAGCTTGATGTTCAACATGTCCATTCTGTGTCTTGAGCAACACACTGCTGCAATCTCCTGACGTTTATTGCCATTTCCATCTCAACACAAGGCATGCTTTTCCATCCCAAAATTTTTCCACATGAAATCCATAAATGTTGTTTCCTTTAAAATCAAACATTAAATGATTCTTGTACTGAAATAAAGAATTTTACATAGTAATTGTTCAACATTACATTATCATAGAATCATAGAATGGTTTGAATTGCAAGAGGCCTTAATGCCCATCCAGTTCCAACCCCGTCCTGTATACAGAGCTGCCCCCCAGAAGCTCAGGCTGCCCAGGGCCCCATCCAACCTGGTCTTGAGCACCTTCAGGTATGGCGCACCCACAGCTTCTCTGGACAGCCTGTGCCAGTGCCTTGAATGCCTCCAACATCTGCTATTATGAATGAAGCAGTGATCCCTACCTGTAGCATGATACACTGGGTACACTTTTAGAAGACTTCCATGATGAAACAGAGAGGCCAGTGGCCATTATATTAGTATGTGTATCTGAGGAGAAATAAACTGCAAGTTATACAGAAACAGCAAACTTCGTACAAACAAATATAAACTAGCTTGCACTCTCAAAACAGGAGACAGGTGTGCTGTCCCACTCCACATCAACACTTTGCTTCATGCTCCTTCGCATTCAAGCAATTGCTTAGCAGATGAGTTGGGCTCATTCCCTTGGGAATACTCAGAACCTCACCTCCCTAGTGGAGCTGAAAGTTTGCCCAGGGCTGGGCTCTGGGGGACACTCTTTCACTTTGACACTGTCACTTTGATTGAGGCACCTTATATCAGGTCAACAGCAAGTTTCCTTGAAGATCTAGGCTCAAATACCAAGGAGCAAATCCCATGAGCAGTGACCCACTGGAGAGCTGCTGCAAGATGCTGCAACTGCAGAGCTCATAGCTAGATGGAATCTTTCTATTGCTGCAGCTGGATTCAGCCAGCTGCCTTATAAAACTGCCCCATTTGCTTGTTGCAGCAGATCTGTGGGTTTAGCAACTGACCATGAGGTTGGCTGAGTTACTCAGCATTACCACCACACAGCTATTTAACTGCCGAGAAACATGCTCAACATTTGGCAGTAGGCAGATTTCTGTCTTTCACATGGCTTGAAGAGTTTTGTTTTAAGCTTTTTACATCGAGGTGAACAAAATGAGCTAATCCTAAACCCTAACCCTAATCCTCATCCATCCAAAGAACTACAGCATATCATTGCACAGGATTGAAGTCATGCTATTTAAGGCATCATCCTTCCTTTCAGAGTACTTTCAGGATCCTTTCAGAATCCCTTCAGATATAACGTCCCACCAAATCTCTCCAAAAACCCATAAGATGATTCTCTGAAGGAAGCATTCGTGAGTATCGAGCCCATTTGTCTCAGGGAATTTCTTTTTAATTCTCCATATGAAGTACAGTCATAATCCAGAGATTCTCAATTTAATTTGCTGTTTATCAGAACTGATTGATTGGGTTTATATATTTAGATTAAAATGAAATCTGTGGTGCTCTTCTCAGTCAACAGACATGAATATTCAAGCTGGCAGAGTTGTGCAAATGTAAATTGGCATTAATTAGAGACACCGCTTTTTTTTGTTGCTATTTGTTTGTAAAGATTAATGTAAGAAATGGTGTCACATAGGTACCTTCCAGCACAGGAGAGAGATTTCACTAATCCAAACTGTAGGCCGTTTAAATGATAAAAATCACAGCTCTGAGAATTTCAGCTCACAAATCTGCATTTGTTTTCCAGAAACTCATTTCATCTGTTTCATCAAGTGTTCACAAATTAAAATTAAAATCCTTTCCCAGCAATCTTGGCTTTCCTGTTTTCTTTGTCAAGCAGCTCAGCAGCAGTTTTTGTCTCTCAAGGTGCAATCTCACTTGGCACCACAGCATTTTGTGGGGAAAGAATTGCCTTTCAAAAGCTGAAGAACAAAACAGCTTTTTGGTCTCAATTTAGTAACATTGCCCTCAAAATGCACAAGCAAAATTCTCTGCAACAGTAGTGTGTGGCAAGAATCTATGCCTCTGATCTCCCCCATAGTCAAAGCAGTTTTCATAAAATAGAAAATGCTTTTTAAAAGCTTTCTGATATAAAGTTGCTGCAATCCTCCAAGCGCTGCTTCTTCTTCCCCAGCGGACATGTGAAGAACGCAGGCTTCATTATGTCAATGATTACTGAATACATCTCTCTAGAACAGTATATACTGCTCAGAGTACAGCAATTACGGAAAGACTGAGGGCTGTGCATATCCTCAAAGAGGGAAGTGAATGCATGCAAGTGGAACAGAAAGTCCACAGTGAAAGAATGCTGCTTCCTGTAAACAAGAGCACGCAGATCAGTAAATCTGCCTCCCACGTTTCCAGGGCCCAAGGGATCCAAGTTATCTGTAACAGGATTAGTCCAGGCCCTCGTGCAGAAAGTGATGCACACTGACAGGAAGGAAATGGTCTCCTGGGACGCTCCATACCGACCCACCATTAATGACATCAGGAAGGTGGCACTATGATGGGACACAGCCATGGGGCTGAGTGTCTCCCCAGCAATCCAGTTAGAGCTCCCAAACTTCATGCGGACTCTCCTAGAAAGCAGGGAAAGTACAAACATTGTTCCATCACTGCAGGTCTGCCTCTCCCTGCTGCAAGGACAAGGCCATATTAGGTTCGAAGACAATATCTTCATGCAGGGGCACAAGATTGCAGGGCACATCCAGGGATCTTCACAGATGAGAATCTGCCTCTCAGTCCATGTCTGTCATTTCAGGAGAGAGGTGCACACTGAATCAGTACTTTTTCTGTTCGTAGTATACGTAAGGATAAGTTTGCCAGCACTTGCCACCTTTTGTGTTAAATAGTAATATCCGTGACATACTGTGAGATCCTCTGATGTTAGTCCTAGCCTTCCACCAACATTAGTGTCAGGGCTGGGGTGGTATAATGAAACTAGAGGAAAATCACAAGTCCTCTTTGCAAATCTACTCTCAGAGCTACAGTGGGCACAGACATAGGGCATGGAAACATGGACTTGCTGTAGGCATCTGTAAGGATAGCCCAAATGTGCACTAGTGGGTTGCTACTGGAAGGCAAACTGGAGTTATAACACCATGATACTGCCTCATTAAGATGGGTGTGCTGAAGAGGATGGGTTTTGTGCTTCAGTTGGTATATGACATTGGTAAATAAGATCGAGCTTACTGGATCTTTTGAGTAAAATTCTTTATTTCACTCAATTTCTGTACAATTTGTATCACATCCTTGAGTTGTAGTTGATGTCTGTTTGCTCTCAGTAAAAGTAAACTGCAGTAATAATAATATATGGTTCAGTCTAACAATATACGTTGTCCTATTCTATTTATTTTCCCAGTTGATTAGTTTAATCAGATGAATCATATGCCATATTCCATAAGCCATAATGATTTTATCTGCTTTGGAGCAATACAGTGATCCAACATTTCCTCCTAATGCACCACAACAGGAAGCTGACTAAAAAATATAGAGGACTGAGCTAAAGAACTGCATAAAGTTGCAGAATAGGATAATTCATGGGATTCTGCTGGCTGGGGGATTGTATGACTCCTTTTCAACCTGGCATTTTGGGTATTCATTACTGTTCTTAAATGTGTCTTATTCTGTAAGAAAGACCACATAGACTAAGAATCCAGTGGAAAAGCCTTACCAGCATCATGGGTTTGGACAAGAAATGAGAACTTTGGCTGGAAACCAGGTTAAAAAACTTTTTTTTTTTTTCCTTTCTATTAATGCACATGATTGGCAAGTAACTTTTGTTTTTTTTAAATGCCATACAGCACACGAATGACTTGCATACTCATCAGGACATTGTTTAAATTTTTCTTTTTAAATGAGTCACCTGCAGAATTTTTGTATTGCTTCTTGTGAAGTAGTCCTGATTTCAAGTTGTTCACCAAGTTCAAGCTTACTCACTGCATAGTGCTCATTGCCTAGTACACCGTGCATTTTAAGTAAAGCATTTCAATGGCTTGTCTCACCCATGCGTTTTTGCTTTCTGAATGAATGATGTTGTTTTTAAAGGAAAATCTGTAGTGAGACACAGCTCTAATTACAGTTCTGGAGGATAGTCAGCTGTGTATGCAAAAATTTATAACATACTCAGGAGTTGCAATAGTTAGCATGAATAAAGCAACAAGTTATTAAACCTTACACAAAAGAGAATGTTAGCACTAAAATTTGCGTGACTTTACCATGAATATTCACAAAGCTGTTAGTGCTTTACTTTTTGTACTGTTCCATTAATGCCAAATTAAACTATAGTACAGATATGCACCTTAGTAATCACACAAACATTATGATCAGAGGGCTGGAACACCTCTCCTGTAGGGACAGGCTGAAAGAGTTGGGGCACTTCAGCCTGGAGAAACAAAGGCTCCAGGATAACCTTACATCATCTTTCCACTACCTGAAGGGGGCCTACAGGAAAGCTGGGGAGGGACTTTTTGTTAGGGCATGTAGTGACAGAATGAGGGGAAATGGCTTTAAACTGGAAGAGGGTAGATTTAGACTAGATATTAGGAAGAAGTTCTTTACTGTGAAGGTGGTGAGACACTGGAACAGGTTGCCCAGAGAAGCTGTGGATGCCCCCTCCCTGGAAGCATTCAAGGCCAGGCTGGATGAGGCTTTGAGCAACCTGGTCTAGAGGGACGTGTCCCTGCCTATAGCAGGGGGGTTGGAACTAGACTATCTTAAATGTCCCCTCCAACCCAAATCATTCTATGATTCTACGATTAAGCAGCTAATAAGATTAATATATGAAATGTACTTCAAGTAAATGATATTTTTGGCTGGTCAGCTGGATAAATCATTCATGCCATATTATGGATTATATGAAAAACTGTGAGTGAAAGAGGAAGGATTTTTTTCCTTTCTGTTAAACTGCAAAGGCTTCACTTTCACTCTCTTTCAACCTGTGTGTGGTCTTGGATTTCAGCAGTACCAATGGCAGGGCAATGAAGAGATAAGTGCATACTTGGTCTCTCAGGAGGCTGTTGTCCACTTCTAAGCAGTGATCAGCTATCTCCTGAAGAACATCATGCCCCAGGAAATCAACTGATTAGTTAAATGCATCTCCACACTTAAACAGCAAAATTCTCAGGACATGCAGAAGGCCACACTCCAAACCATGCAAATTCATTTCTCTGTTTAGTTAACTTGAAGCAGTTGCACCTAAAGATGCAGAACGAGTTGGGGTAAGGCAGGGGTGTAGCATTGAAGGACTGAGAGGAAATTGCCCTGGGGTACTCTGCTCATGAAGGTGAGCCCATGGGAAAACCAAAATCTGGTGTTCTCTGTGTGATGATATTTTAAGTATAAATGGAAAACAGGTGGTAGGCATTACATTCACTTTCACCTACTCACAACCTGATGATTCGGTTAACAACTAGAAATAGAATGCTACTTGAAAAAAATCACAGCAAATAAATGATTCAGACATTTGAGGAAATGAATAAATTGCATCTGCCTAAAAGCCATGCTAATGAATGAATTCCCTTTTTATGTCTACACTGTCGGTTTTTCAGTGAGCACGTTTATCTCACTTTGCAATTCTAGAGTTATACCGTACATCTGTTGTACATACCCAAGGGGACATCTGCAGAAAAGATGATATTGAAAAAACTGCAGATCTGTGGAAAACTATAGTTTAAATTCCACTAATGATTATTGCAAGTATTGACTTATTCTGCAGAAAAATACTGTTAACAGAAGACAACTCATTTTATCATACCTCTGCTGCAAAAAATGACAGAAGGAGAAGAGGCATTCAAGCACAGAAAATCAATTTATTTACCCAATAATTTCCTTCATTAGAAGGGAGGAAATACAGTGAAGAGTCAAATTAATTCTGTCTGGGGCAAATGTATTTCACTTTTTTGCTCCCAAAAAAACAGTAGTAAGGGGCAGGATTTTCAAGACAATGAATTTTAAGAAGGCAAAAAGTGCCAGCTCATTAATTAAATAGTAAACAGAGAAAATTAAATGATGTGTTGAAAATAAAGGTAAAAGAGAGTCTTTAATTGTGGGAAAAATTGGAGAAAAGCAATGAAGAGACCATTTGGAAGAAAACAGGAGAGGTGGCAGAGAACAAATCATCCACCAGGAGAGCCTCCCTTGCTCAGTAAATAGTTCATAATTCTTCACTATGAACAGTTCCTCTTTCCATTTTTTTTTCTATGTGGCATGGCACTTCAAGACTCCAGGCCTTGGAGTATGGCATTCCGTTTCAGAGCCTCACATGTGTTTACAGAAAGGGTATTTAAACACTGGAATAGGCTCCTCAGGGAGGTGGTTGAGTCACCATCCCTGGGAGTGTTTAAGAGCTGTTTGGATGTGGTGCTCAGAGATATGATTTAGCAGAGGGCTGTTAGAGTTAGGGTACTGTGGATAGGCTGCGGTTGGACTTGATGATCTTTGAGGTCTTTCCCAACCTGAGTAATTCTATGATTCTATGATTCTATGCTAGCTGCAGCACAATACCAAGGCTGTACATCTGTTCTTTGTATAGGTACACTCTTTGCACCCTTTGAGTCAGACCCAGCTGGAACAGGGACGGCAATGAAGGGAACAGGACTGCAAGGAAGGGACTGCAACACGGCCGTCACTGAGCCATGATGAGAAGTGGGACCCAAGTGCGCAGGACTTCAGGGTCGGCCTGGTGCCTTATTTAATGGATGCACTTAGAAGAGTCAGAATTAATCATTAAGTCCAGCAGCCTTTCTCTGGCAATATCAAGGGATGCATTTTGTAGCAGGTACCTTGTTTGCTATTAGATTGAAGAATAATTCTTTTCATTTGCCTCTAATGTTATCTGCTGCCTATGTGCAGAGGCATTTTCTAGAAATGGTTACTGTCATTCACAATTTGCCCCACTATATTTAAATATAATAATTTCATTGACATTTGTAGCTGATGGTACTTGCCTTGGAACAGCCTTCAAACAATAATTGAATGAAAAATAATTTTTGTCCCCACTTTTACTCCCCCCATAGAAAATATTCCATCACTCTCCAAGGTCCACCTTTCTCTACATAAGAATCTAGAAAAGGAGGATGTGGTTTAGTGGGCAACTATTGGTGGTAAGTGGCAAGTCGGACTGGATGATCCAACCATCCAACAAGGATGATTCCAACCTTGGTGATTCTATGATTCTATCAGAAGTAATGGTCTAAAACAAACCAAACAGAATTTAGCCAGATCCTCAGGTCAAGCACCAGCTAAAAGAGAGAGAAACATTAATTTGTGGTACAGGGCCACATAGTTCCAAGCATTTGCTTGAGGTTTACATGTATTACCAGTGTCTACAGATCCAAAGAGTAGGGCAGGGATGCACTACTGGATGCTGTAGCACTGTACCACACTGAGCCTAGGTCTGAGAAAGTCCATTTGTTCTTCACATTTAAAACTATACGCTTATATTTCTGCTTTCCCTATCTCAATTTTTCTCTTTCTCCAGCTAAGTGTTAGGCACTTAGAAAAATATTCATTTTAGTATAATGTTAACTAGTGTCCCAAAACTGACTTTATTAAAAAGGAATCTGCTTTCTAAGCCCAAGGAGAAGGGTGGGTGGGAGGGTGGATTCTGTTTCATTATCAGTTTGAAAGCAGAAGAATATAAAAAGATGAACATTAGTAGATTCTGCATAATCATCTAATTTTGTGCGTATTAATATATCAGCACCATAAAGTGCCTGAAAGCTTAAACATCATTAAGTTACTGCAGGATATACAACTTAGGTTACATACCACAGGGGGCTTTTGGGCAGATTTGAGAGTGTATGTGGCTAGGAGCTGAGCACTGAGGTAAGCAGAAAGACAATCTGCCCTGCAAAGTTTTGCATCTCTGCAAGGAAAGGGGCACCAGGACAAACGGCCACTTTATGCCTCATTGATGGCATTCTCAGCCTCTGCTGAGTTCATGCCAGCACACTTCAGGTCTAATTTGGAAAAGGAATCCTGTCCATCCAAAGCACCCTTTAAAAGGCTGCATACCTCAGTGCTGGGATATGAGAATTCAGACACTTGAAATGCAGCAGCTGCATTACTGCAGCTTTACACATACTGGGGGGAAAACCTGATCATGGTAACGGTTTTGTGCATGCAATTGATAGCCAGAACTTAACTCCCAGTTGTTTGTTCATCTCAAGGAGAGAAGCAGGAAATTACACAAGTCACCCAAAAGTCACAGTACCAGAATCGTACCATATTGACATAGTATTTTCTCAACAGTATAAAGAGGAGATATCTCTTCCCACTTCTGAAAGCTAAAAACTTTAGAAGGGTGATAATACAGTATAAGACTAAAATCTGCTGCTTAGAGCAACAGAGATTGCACCAGAGTGATGCTTTTCTTCTTGGTGCCATTTCTGTTTCACGGTTTGTTTTAAAGTATCTTGAATCTAGACAGTGTTTTTCCAGGTTTCCATCTGTCTTTTAAAGGATTAAAAGGTGGGCAACAACAATCCTTTAAATCTAACTACAGGTTTTCAGAATCTGAAGATTGTTTTGAAATTTCTGAAATTGTCAGGGATCGTGAACAAATTCTGCTTGTGTGCAGCACAGAGCCCAGCCTACGGCTTTGGGTGCAATATAGAGGCTGTGAATATACTCACTTTGTTGGTCTGAAACAATTAAGGCTGATTATCATGTTGGCCTGCGTGTAAGACAGTTGTGAACCACTTTTAGGAAACCAGAAATACATACCAGCAAATACACAGTTGGTAATGAAACCTATTGTATCAAAAAGAGTGGTGATGCAGTGGAACAGACTGCCCAGGGAGGTGGTAGAATGGAAACAGCACTGCTCCAGGTTAACTTTGCAAAGAGTCCTTACACTGCATTTGAAAACCTGTATTCAATACAAGCTGATTTACAAAGCTAAAAGCAAAAAGAATGGAAGCTATTACCGATAATATCATTAATTCATATCCAATCTTCTATTTTAAGATACTACTTAACCTGAATGGCCATACTGTAACCTAACCTCCCGATCATGATTTAGCACTATGAACTTCTGTAAGTTAAATAAATCACCTGCAGAGCTGTAAATATTAATGAAGTATTGGGAAAAGGCACAGACTCTGAGCTGTGTTACTTGGCTTGCTGCTATCAATATTAATGAGGTCTTGTGAGTGGTTCCTTTGGTGACAAGTCATGTTACCAGGTGTAAACCTATAAATATTAATGATGTGGACAAGGCAATCTATTTGCTTGTGAACTACGCTCTTTTCTAAGTAAGCAGATATATTCCACCCCTCAGTGTTTTGATGTGGGCTTATGCAACAGCCTCAGCCTCCACTGTTGCTCCGGTGACAGCAGCATGGTGTTTTGACAAACACATTCACCCAATGTGCACAAGGTGGTTCCATTTCGGAGTTCTGTACACAGCCCTGTTTGCCAAGGCCGGTCTCCATCCCACTGTCCGTGTTGCATTCCAGGGCCTTCAGACCAGGTTGTATTTGACAAAGCTGTGGCAGACCCAGGCACATTTTGTATAAGCAGCGCAGATGGTCACACTTATGTTTATCTTTTCTTGTTCCTTCCCATTGTAGAACTTTGTTTTCAGTTATCCTCAGTTTTCCCAAAGTTTTCTGGTATCTCTGTTCCCAAGCCCAAGACATGCCTGGCAAGATGTGGTATCACCCCACCAGATCTGTCCTTGTGATGCTGTGCTCTTTGTCCCATAAGGCAGCAGAGGTTCCTCAGTTTTTCATTCCCCACTCAGGGATGATCTTTGCTTGTGCTCAAGGTAAACTGTGATATTCCACCTGTTATCACAGGATTTGGGGGTGGAGAGGTTGGAGACATTAAGAATACTGATGTCATAAACTGATAATAAGAACTAATTCTCCAAGGTAACTGTGTTGGGAATTTCCTTCAGCTTGTATATTTCTATGACCAGACAAGGCTGAGAGGCTTCCAAAATGCCTGGAAATGGATGTCATTTTCACACTTAATATAGGGCTGAGTTCTTTGTTGTTGTTAGTATTTTTGCTTTAGGAGGAGCAAGTTTCTACGAACGAAGGTTCTCCAAGATAAGTCAGTTTGAGGATGAGAACTTAATTATGGGAAGAACGATAGTGGGATGGGAAACATTAAAAAGAGTACTGGGGTTTCAAAACCACAGAGGTATTGCTGCCCTTGTCAGAAATCAGAAACCAGTTCTTTGAGATTTCAGTTCCCTCACAAAGCTTCATTCGGGAATCCAGGTTATTTCTACACCTTCAGTAGGGAGCATTAGTTGCAAGTGGATATTTTTATAATTGTCCATGACTTTCTGGCGTCACTCATATCTTTATTTCCACCTCAGTAAAGACTACACTTTCTGCAGCAAGCAATCACAGAACTACTCTGTTGGCTCCGAAAGTGTCTATTGCAACGTCTTTCCCCTCTTTTTTAGTTTACAATAATTTTTCAGCGTTTCTATTCAAAAGAATAGACCCAAGAATAGGCTTGGGACAATGACTGTCACTGCTTATAACTTATAGTACCAATAACACCCTTTCCTCAATAGAGGTAAGAGAGTGTGAAAGAGAATGTAAGACAGTCCTCACTGGACTTTCTTCTTTCTTCCAGAGTTACAAAGCACGGTGGTAATGGACTCATCAGTTTTCCAGAGCCTGTTAAAAAATCAATGTTTTTGAGGACTTTTTTTTCGGTATGTAAGTACAAAACCACCAAGAGTCTCCTGTTTCAAGACACTGCAGAAACTAGCCTGTAACAATACCTTGATGTTGCTTGAGAAATGCCAGCTCAGCCACATTTAACTTTCTGAAAAAGACTTTGCATCATAGATGGAAAGTTCTTAGATTGCATAATATTCTGTAAACTGCGGTTTCTAAACCAAAGTTTTTAAAAGAATTTCTGTTTCTATGCGGGTAAAGCACAGAGTAATCTTGTCCAAAAATTAAGGCCCAAAATTGCATTAGTGTTCTGGCTCTCCATGCCTGCTCAAAATAGGCACTGGAGCAGGTTGCCCAGAGAAACTGGGGATGCTGTAAGCTATTCTATCATTCTATGATTTCTAAAACATCTTTTAATTCACATTTGCTTTTCCATCAAGGCTTAGTTTCTATTGGAACTTCCAGATTATGAGGTTTTCCCATGCAAAATATTACAAGTCTTGTTCTCCTTGTCCTTTTGCTCAGTGGTAGTCATCTCCACATAAGTAAATTCGTCCTCATAGTGAGGCCTCACAAACATATCTGCTTGTTTCATTCTCTATATCTCAACTCTCCCTTTCAGAGAAACATCTCACCAAATGTGCTGTCTTTCATCACATTAGAACTACACTGAACAAAATCATGTTAAGTAGATATTAAAATACTTTGCACAACTTAACTGTCAAGAGTCGAAAAAATGCTTCTAGATTTTATCTAACCTTTATGTTATGCCTAATGTGATTATGGCTAATACAACTCTCCAGATATTATAACCATTAATCATTATTTGCACACTTTTCATTTCTGTGGAGATACAATCTTCTATACGAGAGAAATAGAAGATGAAAGTGTTTGCATTTTTTAGCATCTATTTACCAATAAAAGAGAGGATTTTTCTCTACCTGACTAGGCAAATTACCCACCAGGCAAGCATGCATATGAATTTTCTACAGCTAAAGTAATTACTCTAATTTAATTAGGATGAAACCTGACCTAGGGATGTTCTCATCATTTTATCTGGATGACTAAAACCATTTAGGGTGGAAAATATGAATGACGAATTACTAATATTTTAATTCTCACAGAAATATAAGCCTTCCAGATTTACAAGTGCGTATGTGCTTTTAAATATATACTTACAAGTGTAAGTCCTTCAGGCTAGATGTAGAAGACCAGTTCCCAGTAATTCTCTTGGATCAAAAGCCTGCTTGCAGAAAGGAAAGTGAAAAAGCATAAATACAGTTAAATGAAAAATAGTGCACTGTTCTGTTTAGGGCTTGTAGATGCTCTCATATGCACTAATGATGGTGGCTTATCTTACAAGAGGTATAGATGCTACATGTTCCCAGGATGGTACTTGGATCACAAGCATCCTTCCGAGAAGGCACTACACTCTGACCACTTCTCCAAAAGAGTGCAATGGACAATGTGTCACTTTGAAAAGTGGGATAAAGCATTTGAGTAGTGAGGTGCAAAAATGGATGTCTTGCCTCCAGCATGTAAGGAAGAACAGTTACCATCTCTGACTGATGCCTTTTGTAAAATCTTTTTTTTTTTTTTTTAGTGTGAATAAGCTAGTTTGAAGAAGCTTGTCTTTTGTAAACAGCATAAAATATCAACAAATATATGCTACTGTAACAAATGCAATACAAATAGTAAGTAAAATAAATGGAAGGAATTTCATGGAAAAAAGAACTCAATACCTAAAACACAGCAGTGGATACTAGAGAGTACTCAAATGGAGAGAAATGGTAACAACAACACTTCCCCTCCCACTAAACTTACATCTCTGAGATTTTCTGAGCCAAGGGGATGTTCTTGCACTTTATATCCCCCAATGGATTTTTATCCCAATGGAATGCAATGAGCATGGCTTGTGAACCCAAGACATGCATTTAGCATCCTGGGGAAGGAGTTTCACAACTTCTGTGCTGTGTGCCTTTTGGAAAACCTTCCTCCTACTATGGTGTCTCATAATGCCCAATCTTCTTGGGCTTGGAAAACTGATGAATGAACAGGCCATATCCATCTCTGCACAGCCCGTCATGACCATGTCCCCTTCAGTCAGCTCACACAGAGCCCAAAGGATGACCAGAGCCACTCCTGCCAACTGCATGGCTTCCAACCAGGCAGCAAAGGCTCTGTGCATGCTTCTGTTGTGCATAAAAATGAGTACGGGATCCCACAACGAAATATGGAGAGCTTCAAGTAGAGGAGCTGGTCACTGAGCACTTGGGCACCACAGTGCAAAAAGGACATAAAACTATCAGAGAGTGTCCAAAGGAAGGGTAAAAAGATGGTGAAGGGTCTGGAGGGCAAGACATTTGGGGAGCAGCTGAGGTCCCTGGGTGTGTTCAGCCCAGAGCAGAGGAGCTGAGGGGAGGCCTCATGGAAACTGCAGCTCCTCACAGGGAGCGGAGGGGCAGCGCTGAGCTCAGCTCTCTGTGACAGCGACAGGGCCCTACGGAACAGCATGGAGCTGTGTCAGGGGAGGGGTGGGTGGGGGTTAGAGAGAGGGTCTGCACCAGAGGGCAGTGGGCATGGAACAGGCTGCCCAAGCCAGCCTGGCACTGAGCTTGCCAGAGTCCTAGAAGCATCTGGACAGTGCTCTCTTATATGATCTGATTTTGGGGTTGTCCTGTGTAGAGCCGGGAGCTGGACTGGATGGTCCTTGTATGTCCCTTCCAACTCAGGATATTCTGTGATTCCATGGTGCTATGAGCAGTTTAAGAGTAGAATTTTGTTTCCTTAAGATCTACCTGCTTTATAAAAACTATTTAATAGTTTTCCACAGCCCTAACCTGTGGCTTTTTCTCCAGTGGAGAACAGCAGTTTCAGTCTTTTTGTTTTAAAAAGCCAAGTATTTCACAGAAGTTTGAGGGAAATCATTTGGAGGTCAATACATTTGTCATACTTGGTTGGAACTGTGACTACCATGCTAAAAAATGTGTGCAGTGGGTTTAAGGGCTGACAGACAGCATGATGGTAGAAGCCTTGTTTTCTAGGAAGCCAAGCTAAAACGTTCATTGGATTCATCAATTATCACTCATTCCAAATCACATTTTTCATGTGATCTCTTCTTCTATGAGCAGAAAGGAGTATTAGGGGTGCAAATCCTTTGTTCACTGACAAGATAACGGGCCTGCTAACATAAAAGCATTTTTATTTTACATATGAAAAGTAAGCCTTTTAGCAGGTTTAATAAGAAAGCATTTATCTTCTTTTTTTTTTTTTCTATTGTTTTAGTGATTCAAAAGCTGAGAAATCATGAATTAATTAGAGAATGTGTTGGTTAGTAAATTAATTTTGCTTCATATAATTGTATCTCAAAATATCGGTGCTGATCCAAAGAAAATGAAGTTCTACAGATGAAACATTAATATGGATGGGATAATTTAATCAAATGAAAAGACTGATTATTTGGCAGTAGCGGAGGCAGAGGAAGGGGGAAAAAACACCTGCTTGACCCCAAACTTAAATCCTCTTGGTGAAACTGGGTCCATCTTCGACAAAGAACTTACTGGCACATTGTAGGCTATCCTAATAGTGCAACACCATTCTGCATTCCTCTTTCCAAACACTACTAGATGTCTTGAATCCAAAAATGTTTGCTTAATGCCTGTGTGTGCTTCTTCATTATACAAATACTCTCAATGCATTTGCTGTGAATAACCATATCCTTCCTGTTATTCCTATCAAAGCAAAGCAACTCAGTTGCTGTTGGACTGCGTGGAAGCGATCGGTTTTTCTTGTCCCCTGGCACAATTCCTGTCAATCAGCTCCTGCTCTTGGTTGTGACAGTGTTGAAAAACTTATTTCAGGGGGTGTTTTTCCTTCTTTGCAGTGACTGCAGTTATTTGGGACACAGTGATGACACTGACATCTTCGAAACTGTGCGTGGCTCAGTACTGCAGTGAAGACATGTTTTAGGAATAGCAAATGCAGCTTTGGACATCAGTTAACTTTCTTCACCAAGTCAGATTGTTTAAGTAAAAAAAAACACCAACAAAACCCTTTAACATATTTTGTGTTTCTGCGGTATTGCTTTATAATGTAATGCTTTATAATGTTGCAAATAAAACAAGGTGCACTTAGCTAACACAGCACGCTGCTTAAAAATTTCAAGTCTCTTTTTTTTTCATCTTTTACTTACTCTCCTGTCAAACAAAACCTTCCTAAAGAGAATATCCACCAGATCCTGTTTGTATGAATGATGGATGGCCCATGCCACTGCTTCAAAGAAATATAAAAATATCTCTAGTGAGACTGCCACAGGTAAGATGTGCTCCTCTTGGATTAAAAGCAGGGTTTCTAACATAATGACGTAAAATATGAATGTATGGAGAAGCACTAGTTTCTACTAAAAACAAATGGGATATCAGAACTAACTGTTTACACTGTTATAAATACAATTCAGAGCTTGCTTCTCCTTCCAGAAACCTTGCCATCCTATTTTGCAAGTCTAAGGGTAAATTGGCCAGGCACCAGAGCATTCAGTAAAAACAGGAATTTGTAATTTTCCTCTTTCAAAAACTGAAGATGCATTCACTCTCTAGTGTTTGAATGCTATAGATAACATTAAGATTCTTAGAGTACGTCTAGAGCATTGTTCACTGGAAACATATAAATGATCCTGCAATGCAAAAATCTATTATCTGGTTGTATAAAAAGATACCACAATCAGTCCAGCTAAGAAAGTAAAAAGTGTAAATTATCCCTCGGGACAGGATTACATCTGTGTCACCATATCTGTATAGCATTTAATTACGGTAAATGCCTTCACCTAGACAATGCCTTTATTACTGGACTAAGGATGCAGACGGATTCCCGACAGATTCCATATAACTTAGCAAAACTTTGGTCCCATCACCACCGGGATGTGGAGGAGGAATTACAGGGTGATGCAAACAAGTGCATATTGAGGGTTATTGGTGGCAGCCCTGTAGCACGTCACAGTGTGCATCAGAAGGTGACCCAAGACACAGATCCTGCATTTCTGCAATAGGCACCACATCTCTCCTACCTGCATAGGGCTGTTCCTACCCTGGATTGTCCCTGTGCAAAATTAGTTCTAAATGCTCAGCTTTGTGATATGGCCACTGAAAAGAAGAGGATGAGAATGGTGCAGGAAATTTGTATAATGGATATTGAAGAAAGCAGAGAAGTACTATTGTTCTATGCAATTATAAATATAATAGCTCATTTTTTTGAAAGGGAGGGGAAAAATGATGTACCTGTTATTTTTATATTACTCTACTGCTGTATGATATTATTTTCAGACCATCTACAGCTTGAATGGAATTACTATGTGATGAATTATACAAATCATGTTTTCCCCTATGAGCAGAAAAAAAAGTCACTGCAACTCTTTCTCTCCCTAGTTGTACTAGCAACCCTGGACAAGCCTTCCTCATGAACAAATACAGAACAACCTTGATCACCAAAGGTACATTTACATGGCCTAAGCCAACAGCCCAGTCTTCAAATAATAACTCACTGTGCTCCACCTCCTCCTCTGCTCAGGATGCACAGCACTCTTTTTTAAGCTGTTTCGTGTCCACCATCAATAACCCATCTCTTGCACAGAAGTAGTTTCATTTAAGAAGTGTTTCTTGCATCCAGAAACATTGGAAACTCTGAGGCTCTGCTTATCTTGTAGTGTGTTAAGCCAGAGTCCAGCTACAGACCTTTCCCACCTCAGACCACAACATCATTTTTGCCTGGCCTTGTGACAGACAGCCCTTCAAACAGACAGTGGCACTGATGACAGGAGAGCGGTCACTCTGCTGTCTCTATGCTGACAGGGACACGTGGGGCTATAGTTGCAGCTGAGCAGCAAGAAAAGAGGGAAGTAGAGACCTTTTCCAAACTTAATGACCACTGATCTCTTCCTACTCTACCACAGAAGAATTACATATGGAGGTTATCCTGTCCAGCCCCTGCTCAGTGCTGTAGTTTCCGATCATGGAACCAATCAAAACTGAAGCACCTCAAAACTTTTCTCTGGGTCCCAAACTCTACAGCTTCCTCCACACAACTACTATCTCTCACATGTAAGTCCGCACTGCAGTTCTGCTTTCAGCTTGTAGCCAGTTGTGCTTTACTTGCTTCCTCCTTCTCCTCAGTGCCTTGGATACTCAAAGGGTGGAACTCCCTTTCACATTATGGGACTAGTGCAAGTCCTGGTCCTCAGAACTTGCCAGTGACTGAGGACAAGTTTAAGACATGGTTTTATCCATAGGTGTTTTTTTTAACACTTTGGTGTTCCTTTACCAGCATTGTCCTCAAGAAGCCCCGAAAGCTTCTTTTCAGTCTTCTTCCAGGAAACACTAGGCTTTCTGCATACACAGCTGCATTTGGCTACTTCATGAGGATCTTCATGCTTTATTTCTGTTGCCACCTCATGGACATCAGGTACAAATCTTTTTCCACAGGTCTTGTTTTTTTGGCATTTGCCGAAGTCCTTGGAACACAGAACAACCAGAATTACTCACAGTACCACAGGCTCTGTTCTCCATATGCAGCTGCAGCATAAAATTACAGACTCATCTCTGTTTGAAAGGAGGTAACAGATAATTTCAGGAATTTGACATCAAGGAAATTAAAGTGGTGCTTATGCCTTCTCTGGACTGGGTATGCTTCCTAATCACCTCTTCTCTAAAAAGGCACACAAAATCACTTATTCTGTAAAGTAGGCATGTAAGAAATAAAATGCTCTTTCAGTGGAAGCAGTGATATCCATGGAAATTCACTCTATCCTTTAGCTAATATGTTTACTGACATTTTTTAGAGAAAAGGTTTTTGCTTACCTGATGCTTTCCATGCTGTACACTTAACTGTCTGTGTAGAGTTTGGCTGTTCGTTAATGAAAGAATTGCAATCAAATCATAGCCTGCCAAGCCTTTGCTTTCAAAAGTTTGCATAAAAAGTAAGGTACACAGTTTGACTCAGAAAGCAAATGCTGTCACGTTCTTTCTTTCTCAAGTAAAATATCAAGGGGAAAGTATAAAAAAGTGGGGAAAACGACTAAACTTTAATGAAATGCTTGAAAACATATGAAAAACAGAATGCGTAATGTTTCCTGAGGTAATAGACCTCAGATCTATGAGTAATGTTTTTATCTTTGATGTGTCCAAATATATTTCGTATGTTTTTCTTCATTTGAAGCACAAAACTTGGGGTAAGCTAATCAAACTTAGAATAATTGTAACTAGTATTCTTCTGAATTATACATCTGCACATTAATGTGGAAGAATGTGAATATTTCACGAGCATAAATTATTTCATTTGAAGATGGGGAGGAACCAGTCCACCACTCCAGGTTCCCCCCGATGGGGGAATCTATGTCTGTCACCTATCCAAGGAAACATTTAAATCCCTATATGTCCAAATATCCACAAATTACACCCTCAAAATGCAAAAACATACTCTTCTGGATGTGTCGTTTGAATCCTAGCCATACTCAGTATCTAGGTACTTAGGTATTGAAAGAGGTTTGGGCTGTACAAATCTCTGCAATTTCATTCCAAACGGGTCCCCAGGGAAGAGTCTTAACCTTCACTTAGATGTTGACATATTGCTTATAAAGAAAAATTGGACCAAGCACCAATGTGAAAGGAAAGCCACATAGGCTATGGATTGGAAATAGTTCAGGAGGGGTATGGATACATTTGTGAAGCTTGCAAGCATTGCAAACCACAAGATTGCCTTTCTATCTAGTTTCACTGACCTGAGCTTTACCTGAATATTTCTGCCTTCATTCTTTTCTCAACTTAAAAATACTCGGCAGTATACTTTGCCTTTTATGCACTGCACAGTGAATGCACACCAATTATGGCAGATTCACATGTAAACTACATCTCAGATTACATAAAAAGAGCTATATTTTTCCAGACATTTTAAATGACTGAGGAAACTCCCCTCAGCCCTGCAGCAGAGTGGTTGTAGATATTCACTTTTACAAAAGAGCAAATTGCTGTTGAGATGCCCAACCTGAAGTTAGGCAGCTTAACAGAGATCCATGCTTTCTACTGGGGAGAAAGGGTCAGGGAGGTGATTGTCCCTCTCTACTCTGCCCTTGCGAGGCACCATTGGGAGTAGTGTGTGCAGGTCTGGAGCCCCCAGTATAAGAAAGACAGAGCTGTTGGAGACAGTCCAGAGGAGGGCCACTAAGGTGATCAGAGGGCTGGAGCACCTCCCTTAAGAAGGCAGGCTGAAGAAGCTGGGCTTGTTCAGCCTGGAGAAAAGAAGACTGCGGAGCAACCTAATTGCAGCCTTTCAGTACCTAAAGGGAGCCTATAAACAGGAGGGGAGTCAACTCTTTGAAAGGGCAGATAGCAGGACAAGGGGAAATGGTTTTAAGTTGAAGGAGGGAAGATTTAGGTTGGATGTCAGGGGGAAGTTCTTTACTGTGAGAGTGGTGAGGTGCTGGCACAGGCTGCCCAGAGAGGATGTGGATGCCCTGTTCCTGGAGGTGTTCAAGGCCAGGTTGGATGGGGCCCTGGGCAGCCTGGTCTAGCATTAAATGTGGAGGTTGGTAGCCCTGCCTGTGGTGAGGGGGTTGGAGATTCATGGTCCTTGAGGTCCGTTCCAACCCGGGCTATTATGTGTGATTCTGTGATACTGACCAATCCTGGGTGGTCTCTTTGATTGTGAGATGGATGTTTGAATTTCATTTTCAAGCATTTAGTTCTTCCTGGCTTTAGACAAGGAGGAACCTGAATTGCATTCCTTCAGGTGCTCAGATAAGCAGCTAAACCTTAAGTATTGCAGTTCTTAATTTTTAATATACTTAAATTCTAAAAAATTTAGTGATTTTGCATGGAAGTATCTGAATATTTCTCCAATTTGGGATATATGTGATGCACGTGATATGGTTCTGTTCTTTGGAAGAAAGCAGCATGCCACCTGAGCTACATTTTAATAAATAGCCATTCCTTCCTCACATTCTTGGCTGCAGAGAAGCAATACTGCTTGCAGCATGCAGAGCCCATACACCCAGCTACGTGTGCAGCTGTGGGAGCAGAAAGCCAGACAGAATTGCAAGTTGGCAGGTTACATGTCAGTTAGTACAGCTGCAGACTTCTTTATCATTTCTGTTTGATTTCATTATTTTGGATGTCCTGGGAAAATCAGCTTTCTGGGAAGCCATTCAGGGTGTTCTTTAATGATTAATACAAACTTCCAGAAAATATTTGCATGCACGTACTACAGTGCATCCATGAGGATACAGGCACTGAGACAGAGCACAGACTATAAGGGCCAGCCCTTAATGAGATAAGTCCTGATGCATCTTCCGATTAGCTAAAATACAGTAATTTTGCCTTATCTGGATAATGCTATGAGGATAGTTAAAGCCCCTTCTTATTGCTGCAATCAAGTGAAAAGGGAAAGAATTCAGCAGAAAGGGAGATGCCTGCTCACACACATGGTCTCTTTATGGGTAAGGCTGGGTTGAGAGCAGGGGGTCGTAAACCCCCAATTACATTCCTCTACTGTGTGAAACTTGAAAGGATGAAAACTTCAGCTTCCAGCCAGGTGATGACCTGGTAGCACTTTCCCCTATGAATATCTAGGAGCTTGATTTTGTCAACTTCTTAGTTTAATAATTCCTTATTTTGCACCTCAAACTTAGTAAAGGCATCTAGTTGAATTGGACTGGAACTGGGTATGAGTCTGGTGTGGGGATCTCATTTCAGATGAATAAATGCCTGGGAGCTGTGGCTGCAGGGAGCCTGCTTTGGCAGGGGGGTTGTACTCAGTGATCTCTGGAGGTCTCTTCCAACCCCAAAAACTCTGTGATTCTGTGTGATTTTGTGTGATTCTGTGACTTTCCCAAAGACACGAGTACTTCCAGATTAACACTGCATTCACCCTTGTCCATTGGGCTCTGGAGGGAGAATGTGAGAGCCAAGTCACTATAGCAAGTGCAGTGCGCATACATGAACAGGAAGGGTGAGGAAAATGGCTTTTGGAGGGCCCAGGACAACAGCCTAATTTCAGTTACAGGTCAGAAAGGACTGTTCAGTGATGTTTTCTGACCTCCAGGGCAATGTGTGTTTCCACTGTTTTGAGCCTCACACCTTGGCTTTTTCTGATGTGCATCAGACTTGGGTCAGGAGGGACAACAGCTTGGAAACATGCTTCCAGCAACATGACAGAAGAGCAGAACAATTCCCAGCTGGCGCCTCGAATACAACTGTGGAAGGTTCTGAAGAGAGACCACCTTTTGCGAATATATCAGGCTTTGCAGCCTTTGATACTTGGTCATATTTGAGAAGAAGCCAGTTCCCCATCAGCTACAAGATGGTCATCTGCTCCAAAGAGAAACAGCCCTGAGCATGAGCACACCCTGGGGATGTGCTCAGCTTCCTTTTCCCTCCCCTCTCTCAGTGCCCACTGAGCTGTAGGAGACCAGCACTCAGTGCCAGGAGGGGCCCAGCCCCAGGCCCAAAGGCAGAACATGGCATCCTTCCTCTTCCGGCTCAGCCATAGCTGTATGATCCTCCTGCCCCATCCTCCAGCCATTTGGGTACACTATCAGGTCTTTCATCATCAAAAAGAACTCTAGAAGAAAGAGATGCAAATTACCTAAATGAAAAGCTCATTGTGTCAGTGATCTGGCATCAAGCAGTGGGGTCTGTATGGAGGGAGAAAGCTGATTTGATTTCCTTGGGTATGGTGGACATCTCCAAGACTTACTGAAGGATGGTCTCCCTCCTCCTCTTTCTGCCAATGGAGGATGAGCTCCCAACTTCTTGAAGTGCTTTCATTACAACCTGTGGCAAGGTTTTAAGTTCGCTGAGAAGTCAGCATGACATGAGTGCGAAAGAGCCACAGTGAGACTGAAACCAAACAGATGAAATACCCTCACATGCAACCTGATGAAGAATTCTCAGGTTTCCATAGCATCCAACAGCAACATGGTCACCTTCCTCCTTAGGAGACACTTGAATTGTAGCAGCAATAACCCTTCTTTGGTTAGGTAGCAACTTTTGTAAAGATTCTGCATAATAAACGATGCCCATAAACCCATTTCACACTTTATTTTTCCGGCTGAACGATTTGGTAGGAAGTGACCTACTTAAAAAGGAACTTGTCACTGACATGAGCTTAGAACTTCAGAGTTTAAGAAAAATGAATGTAATGTTAGATTGAAAACTGGAAGAGAAGATGGCCAAGTCATAGAAATGTATTCTACTTCAAGTGATTATCAAAGCAGCATGAAAGAACGTCCTTGCTGTTTTCTCTGTTTCTCTCCCTTTTTTTCCCCTCTTTGTTCAAGTATCTGAACTTCATAGATCTCCCACTTATTTCCTCCTTGGGCGATGTCTTTTTCCTTATTTCATTTCTATCTCACCATACACAATACCACCTTCAAGACCAAGCTCACAGGTGTTTGTTCCAGGAATGCCAGATTACTTTTACAAGTTTATAGAAAACAGCATCATAGATTCACCCAAGTTGGGAAAGACCTCCAAGATCATCCAGTCCAACTGTTCACCTACCACCAATAGTTCCCACTAAACCATGTCCCTCAGTACAACATCCGAATGTTTCTTGAACACCTCCAGGGATAGTGACTCCACCACCTCCCTGGGCAGCCCATTCTAGAACCTGACCACTCTTTCAGAGAATAAATTTTTCCTAACATCCAACTTCAGTCTCCCCTGGTACAACTTGAGGCCATTCCCCCTAGTCCTATTGCTACTTACATGGGAGAAGAGGTCAACCCCCATTTCATCACAGCTTCCCTTCAGGTAGTTGTAGAGAGAGATAAAGTTCTTGCACAGACTTTGAAACATGGATTAAGAATTTAGAAGGAAGTCTTATAAAAATTGTAAAGTAAACAAAAAGCAGGAAAGTCATAAATAAAACCATTGAGGACTTCAAAGGCTTGTGAAGATGTGGTGAAATTCTGTTGGCATACCAGGAAGGAAAGAGTGAGACGCACCAAATGCAAACAAGGAAGAAAATAGTGTTATAAATTTGTGAAAGCTGTTTGACATAGCTATTACAAAACTATTAGTTGTAGGAAGATCAGATCACTTAAATTTTAGCCTTTTAACCTCGTAGATCTTTTTCAAATGTGCTGTGTTTCTGAGAAAAAAATATTAATATTCAGTGACAATACAGCTACATAAATTATCTTGTTTCTAACAAAAGGCATAAAAGGGAGGGATTCATGAGTATTTGATCCCAAGTCAAACAACTATTTCAATGAACCACGGATTGTACCAGAGATGAGCAGCATTCATCCCCTTCTGCTGTTGCAACGAACACTGGAAGCTGTGGGGATCAGCAGGAGGACCCAATTCTGAACAAGCCAGGTACTCAGCGTGATGATGACAGGTTCTGGTGGCAGGATCAGGTATTCATTTGGGTGATGAAAACAGGCCAAAGGAATTGGTTTTCATGATCCATCTACAAAATTGCTTCAGACCAAGGCTAGTTTTACAGAGCTCTCTGAGAGAAGATTGTTCTTCCTGCAGAAAAGCTTTACTGAAGGTGTGCTAAGGCTAGATTAAAAATCGACTTCTTATTTTCAGCTGCTGAAGAAGTAAGCTTAAACCTTCCCTTTTTCCTCACAGGTCATTGTGAAGTAGTTTTCATGTAAGCTTGGACAACCAAATCAAAAAGCCCCAGAGTGAGAGCTCCAGACTCAGAAGGTTTCATTTGAATCAAATCAACTGATTTATAAATACACTTGTAATCTAATAAGCATTCAGGAGACAAACAGAGTCTCTGTTTGCTGCAGAACAAAGCAGTGTCAGCAGTTTTCTGCCAAGAGTGATGAACTTGGTTAATTTAAGCATCTGCTCTTTGGTTGCTCTATCCATGTCCTTTGCATTGCGATGGGAGTTCACACTTCAGCTTTTCTGGTTGAGCTCAGACCTGTGATGCTCTGAGCTTCCAGGGATAGCTTGTGCCACATCTTGTGTTATGGTAAATGTGGAAAAAGCACACTTAGATTCATGGTTTATAGAGAAAGATATTGTCTTTTTGAAGAGAATGTCATTCTGTATTTGCTATTAAAATGTGTTGTTAGAATGGCATTCACTGTTGGCTTCATGAACAAAAACCAGCAAATATCATGTCTTCCATGCGCCTAATCAAAACTGTTTGGAGAATGACAGTAAGGCATGTCAGAGGAGCTGCAAGTCCAGATCTTATTTTTTTTCCTTCAGTCTGAATGAAAACAGATGCAGAAATTATTCTGTCTGTTGCTCAGCCCTGCCATCAGTAAAGTAGCAGGCATCCATGGGCAGTTGGACAGCCACCCTCCTGTTCCTCCTCATCAACTGCCCCACAGCTCCTGCTGTGCTCCATGCAGAGGTGGCTTGTTGTGGCTTTACTGCTCTCCTTCTGAGCTCCAATGTAAATGTTTTTAAAGGTAAATGTTTTTCTCTTTCAAGAACACGCATGCTCTCTCTCTCATAAGGAGCTCAGCAGAACTGCATTGGTTCCTTGCTCGGTTGATCACCTATTGAGCTACTAGGTTAGGAGACAGCTTTGAAACACACCGTGTACATGGTGTGTTTACAGTCAGTATCTTAACACCCTGCCATTTATTTATTTCAGCTGGTACAATCTGTTTACCTGACATAGCATGGACAATGTGGGCTTTGGATCAGAGTTAGTAAAGCTCTCCAGATAAGAAGCAATTGACACTGGTGGCTTGGCAGGGCAAAGGGCAGAGATAGGAGTGTGAAAGACTGCAGGGATCAGAAAAGTGGGAACACCATTGCCTTTTCTTTTCAAAATTAGAACAGAAGACCAATATTGGCATTTCCAGCTGTTGCCAGACGACTGCGTGTAAGATCAGCTTTTCTTCCTTCTGTATCTGCCCAGAAAAAAGGCACAAAGATCTCACTGCTGTACTTTACCTGTCTGTGAACATAATGTAATTGGTCCTATACTGTCTGATTTCACAAGCAGTAGAAGAATTTCTCACTCTCTTTATGGATGGAGAGAGAGAGACAGAGATGCCTGTAATGGTAATGGGAGGGTGGTTGGACTAGATGATCTTGTAGGTCCTTTCCAACCTTGTGATTCTATGATTCTACGCATAATTATCATATATGTTTCACTTGCATTAGTATGTTCAGGCATATGCTGTGGAAATGTAAGCCTTCATTAAAAGAAAACAATTGTCATGTAAAATTAAAGTAGAGGTGCAAGGAATTCACTAAGCTGGCTACAGTTAATTAGAAAATCAGACTGTTGTGAGCTCCAATGCCACTTTGTTCGCCAATAAATAATCTTATATTCGCCAATAAATAATCTTATAGTGTTAAAATCCATCACTACGTTACAAAGACACCGCATCTGTGATAGAAATCATTCTATTTCCCCTGGAGACACATATCCATGAAAAATTTAAGAGGTCATCAGTCACGGTCTCTTTCCAATATGTATGAAGCTACAGCTCTAGTTAAGAACATTTCTGTTCTTGACACACCAGAAATCAGTCTGATCTATTCAAAAAACCGCATCACTCTGCTTAGGTAGAATGCATCTCATCCCTTGTTTTTGAAGCTGTTCTGTGGCTTGCTCTGCTACTTTCAGATACCTCGTAAAGGAATGAAAAGACATGTCAATACAAATGAGACTTAGGCTTCAGGTTTAAGTATCTTAGCACATTATTATATTGCACAAAAACTTGGGAGAACAATGTCAGATGCATTCATCTTGTGTCAAGTGCTTTGAAATTTTATGTCCTCGAAAAATTCAGATTTGCATTATGCTCAGAATCTTTCATGGCTACATTTAATTCGCTATTTTCCCAGAGCACATTAGCTGTCTGTTGATGGTGTAAGAATCACTTGATAATAGTGCAGCAGCTATTGTGTCTTATCATTAACTACTGGACTTTTTACTGGAAACCAAAGCATCATCATAAAATTCAAATAAACATTTCACAAAGATCATCACCGAGGATGTATTATATTAAACCCATCTGAAAAGAAATTCTCTGAGGTGTGTTTCATAGGCACTTGCTTCCCAGTTTTTTCCATTAGTGTCAAGATTCAAGCCACAACAAGCGCCTTTAAGCTGGTTCCTCAGCTCAATTAGGGAAATGGCTGGATGATAAATCCAATGGTGCCTTTCTCTGCCACTTCCATGGGAAATTTTGACCACTCTTTGGCTTATCACAGGTCTAATGATCTCCTGATTAATGAACAGAAGTCTTTGTGTTGGCTGATAGACATCTCGCAATCTAAGTGCACCAGAGGATAGGATCTGTGCAGTGAGGATGGGGTGGACATTCAATGCAGATGCCTTGTGCCCACACACAATCTCACGTATTTATTTGCAATGTAACACACAAATATTAACTCACTAGTATTGTGCGAAGACATTTGCTTTTGTTTCTGTTGCAGAAGCAGGTTTTTTTTGCAGAAGTGAGGACATTTTACTATGTTCTGATGCATATGTAGGGCAGGGAGCAGGTAGCAGCTCCAGCTGCTCCCAAATTGAGATGTGGCCCTTCCTGCCCTACCTCCTACTGCCCCTTCATGTGAAAAATCAAGTCAGAAACTCTCTCTAGGAATCATTTTTCCTCATTAGCCATGAAATATGCTCACTTTCTGAAAAGTCCATAGTGTAATGTCCGGATGCTGCAGGTCAAAGAAAGATTAAGCAGTCAGTTCATTTTAGAAACAGAAAGAGAAAAGTGATCTTGACCTATTAGTCATTTCTCCACTCCCACCCAAACTATTAGATAAGTCTGATATAAAGTGCTTGAATTCATTAACATTTCTGAAGAATAGAGGAGACTGAAACACGTTCCTTTTAATTTTCCATCTCTTGCTGTCTCTGAAGAAGGAAAATCCTTGTAATTTCAGAGGTCAAGCTATAGTTACATCCATTTTGATGAACCTCTGGATTATAGAACAGAAAGGACTTGTCAGTTCAAACATATCATACTGATCATAGCTCAGACTCCTGGCTGATAGAACTGACTTCAGAGGAAGCTGGGAGCTCCTGGTACTTCTGCAAAACACGAGGTTTTCAAGAAGAGTGTAGATGTGGCACTGAGGGACATGGGTAAGTGGAAATGGTGGATGGTCGGACTCAATGATCTTGGTGGGCTTTTACAACTTCAGTGATTCTCTGACACTCACAGGATTGCTAAGCCTGGTGTGATATACCGGACCTCTTGGTCTGTGGTCATTACATTAAACAGAAACAGGGTAAGGAAAGAACAAAACAAAACAGTTTTCCATCAAAGCTCTTCAAAGTTCACGTAATCAAGAGAACACTGCAAAGCTGCAACGAGATAATCTGATGCTTTGGGTTCCCCCAGTTTGCTGATGGCTTGCTGAAGCGTCATTTTAGTCACTTGATGACGGGTATAAGGACGAGCGCTCACACTGCCCATGCTGGGGGTGCCAGCAGAAGTGCCCAGCAGGAGCCTGGGGTGCATATGGTCCCTGGTCTGCTCCAGGCCTCCCTGTTCAGGTATAATATTGGGGAAAATTTCTTCTAGGAAAGGGTAGTGAGGCAGTGGAACAGGATGCCCAGGGAGGTGGTGGAGTCACCATCCCCAGGGATGTTTAACAACCACGCAGATGTGGCACTGAGAGTCATGATTAATGGGCATGGTGGAGTTGGACTAGATGATGTTTGCAGTCTTTTCCAACCTTAATGATTCTATGATTCTATGTTCCTCAGCCACTGCGTTGGGCAGACCCTGTTGGCTATGGAGGAGCTGCATCCTTCTCCTCTGATGTGCTGAGTCGTGGGGGCACTCCCAGCATTGGGAAGAGGCTAATGTCAGGCTGTGTTCTGGGAAATACTTTTGGGAACTGGGGAGCGTTTCTGTTGAACAGGGAGGCCTGGAGTTAGTCACACCTTTAATTAACAGACAAGGTGCTGGGTCCCCAGTTGGCCCCACGGTTACCTCCCAGTTAAGTGTCCTTGGAGAGGAGGTTTAGCACCTCAGCGGGAGCACCTTGCAGCAAGCAGAGGGACGGTACCAGGGAGCCGATTTCAGCACTCGAGAGATCTTTTCTTGCTCAGAAGCACTGTAAGCTCCTGAAAAACCGCACAGAGCCCCCGATCTTGTGCTATGGGATGGCCGCAGGTAGGGAGCCCGTCCTGGAGAGGCAGGGAAAGCATTTGTCCCATAGGAGCTGCCAGAACCTGCGCAATGCTCCGCGCCCGTGTCCCCGCCGCGCCAGGGACAATCCGAACCTGCACTGGGGTGACCGCGGAGGTCCCCGCGTCCCATCCCTACCCGCTGCTCGCCCTCCTTCAGCGGAGGTGCGGAGCGGCTCTCCCCTCGGAACGGGCTGAGGGGGAAGAGAAAAACGGTGCCCTCTCCCTGTACCAGCTCCCTATGCCCGCTGCCCGTGCCCGGTCCCTATATCCTCAGCTCCGGCCGGCCGGGGGAGCGGCCCCGGGCAGCCCCGGGAGGCGCGGCGGGAGCTGGGGGCGGGGGCTGCCGGCCGGGGCGGGGGCTGGCGCGGGGCTGGGACGATAAAAGCGGGGGTAATTGCATTTAGGCAAATGAGGCAGTCTCGGCCCTCCCCGTCGCCAGGTCTATAAAGTGCGGAGCGCTCCCGCGGGCGGCCAATGCGCGGCGAGCAGCGCCCAGCTCCCGCTGCGAAAGGTGCGTGTCTGTCCGTCCGTCCGTCCGTCCGTCCGTTGTCAGTCAGTGTGTGCGCCTGCAGGCTTGAGGTTGCGTGTCTGTGTGTTCGTGGGGGTACGTGCTTGTGAACTTCTATGGGTGTATGTCTGAATGATGTGTGGGGCTTGTAGGAGAAAGAGTGCCTGCATGTGCTTGTGCGTCCACACCTGTGTGCTGTATGCCCAAGCCTGGTTTGGGGTGTATTTTGTGGTGTGTGTGAGCATCCCTGGACTGAGTGCGTGTGGAGACCTGAGTGTTCGTGCAGCTCAGGTGTGTGATGGGTGAGCTTATAACTAGATGTACATGGATAGGTGTGCATGTGTGTGGGGGTGTATCCAGATGTGCACACATCTGTATGTGAAGGTGTGTGTCCGTATAGCTCTGCCTTGGTCTGAGGATGGGTGCATCTCAATGATGTGTGTCTGCATGCTGTGGTGCCCAGCTGCAGGGTGTATACACACCCAGGGCTGCAAGTGCGTGTCTGTGTGTGTGATCTGTTCCCGAGTGTGTATGTGTGTAGGTGTGCAGGGTACCCTGCAGGTGCTTACCCTGCACCCCACAGGACGTCAAGGCGGCCATGAGGCTCCCGCTGGCTTTCACCGTGCTGCTGCTGGCCTCGACGCAGGCAGTGGCCGACGAGATGGCCGCCCCCGATGACCTCAGCTACTGGGCAGACTGGGCCGACGGTGAGCAGAAGGTGAGCGCCGAGGCTGAAGGGCTGGGTGGGTGCTGGGGGTGCTGGGGCTGCGCTGAGTGTTGCGCTGTCACCCCATAGGAGGAGCTGCCGCTGCCCCTGGAGCACTTTCTGCAGAGGATGGCAAGGAGACCCCGACCTCAGCAGTTCTTTGGCCTCATGGGCAAGCGGGACACGGGTGAGCGGGGCAGGGCACCCCTGCATGCTTTGCCAGCACCCAGCCACACTTCTCAGAGGTCCCCTTCCCTTCTCACACCTTATGTTTTTCTCCAGAGTTTTCTTGTTGCTTGTTCAAGTTTAGTATAAGACAAACCCCCCCTCAGAAAGGAACGGGCTTCATGTTAAACTGCTGAGTACCCAACCAGTAAGGAGTGTGTTGGCACCTTGCAGGTCAGCCTGTGTGCCACTTGGTGCTCTGAACACAGAAGCAGCTGCGTGCACAGCTCCCTGAGCTGAGAGCTGCTCAGAGCCACCTGGCAGTGCGTGGGTTTGTCTGACACAAGATTTTGTTGTCTCCTCAAAGAGAAATGCAACTGTAAACATCCTCATGAGCCTCCAGAGCATGCTTGGTGTAGTTTCTGTATTTGATGCTTTAAAGTACTGTAGTAGCATCATGTATGCTTGCCTGTTTTTGATCACTTTTTTTTTTTCAACTACTCTTCCCTTATTTTTCTTTCCTTTCCTCCTCCAACCAGGATATGGCCAGATCTCTCACAAAAGTAAGTTAAAAAATGTTAATATTTTAAATACTTATGTGAAGATACTCTGATGGGGAACAGCGTGTTTCAGGGTGCAGGTGGCTGAGTTTAGCTGTGGAATGGCAGCACCAGAGGTGGATCGCTGCTCCACCCCACGGTCACGTCTCAAACCTGTACCCAATATGAGCTGCCACTCGCTGTGAGGTTTCAATCCACATTAAAGTGAGGATGTTGCAGCTCTTAATTTCTCAGGGGGCTCTGAGCCTTTCTCAGAGGCGAGTCGGGCTTGCTGCCAGGCTCGGAGAGGAGCAATTAAGACAGCAAACTCTGGAAGATTAGAATCACGAATTCCCAAATCCTTGAGAATGATTCCAGGGATAAGTAAGATGCCGTGAGGTGCTCCCTGTGCTGTCTGGGTGTGAGTCAGCCCCACTCACAGCAGGGCTGGCTGCTGATCTGCCCTACAAACAGGAGCAGCCAACATGAGCAATACATGTTCCTTGCTTTGTGTCTGTGCCACACCAAGTGGGAGGTGGTGTCAGCAGCGTGCTGTAGCCTGCTTGTGCACAAGGACAGGTGTATTCTCTATCTGAAGATGCTTAGATAGGATCTGGAAGACCTAACCAGTTTAAAAATTATTTTCTTACTTTGTGAGACCTCCTCTGCCCACAGAGGTCAATAAGCGCTCTGTTCATCACTGGATTTTATCACTGGGATTATTTATTGGAAGACCAATTAAAGAGTGAAACATCTTCCTGGCTAAAGTAAAAAAGAACTGCAGCCTTGCGAAGCTGCTTCAGTGCCCGCAAGGTCTGAAATTGTTCCACTGGGCCAGTAGATGAAGTAGCCAGGCAAAATTCTTCCCAAAGAGAAACCTCTGTTTGCCTCAAAAGTCAGCTTAGAGAAAGAAGAATGGCTCCTTTTCCATCCTTACCTGAACTACAGCTGTTGCCACATCTGATAAGTGCCAGAGGCTAAAAGTTGGAGTAATTTATCCTCTACAAATCCAGTGGCTTGAGGAGTGCTAACGGAACAGGAAGGTAATAAATATTGCACAAATAGAGATGGGCCGTCAGACTTAGACATGGCCAGACAGAATCCCACTGGTTCCATCTCTAGTAAGGCTCTGCCTGGTTGGTGAGGAGGGTTTGACACCTGCAGGTAGAGTAAGTGCATCATACAGTTGAAAGCTCTGTCAGGACACTGCCTTTGACAGGATTGACCAAAACTGTATTGGGAAAGGAATAAGAATCGGTTATTGGCCATTGCTTTTCTGTCGTATTTAAACAAAAAAAGAAGTAACACATGTCAATGTGAGTCAATAATCAGTATTCGTTCTCTATGCTCTGAGCGTGGCATGAAAAATGAGTATGTGAGATGAATGGTTTTGAAGTCTGTGTCTTTTTTCCTTGTGAGAACGCGTTGTCTTAAGAGCCTGCCTATTTAAAATGCATTAAAACACCCCCAAATATATATTTTTTTCAGGGCATAAAACAGACTCCTTTGTTGGACTTATGGGCAAAAGATCTTTAAATTCAGGTATGTATGTGACTGAGTCAGTACTCTAAGTAGCTGTGTATTAACTCTGTTGCTTCTGTTCTCTCCCATGGGCTCTCTGAGAGGGGACTGAGGCTTTCTGAACCCACATGTGTCAGGGTGCCCCGGCCCTGCTTCTTAGTGTGGTTGGGCCTGCTGCCAGCTGCCACCGAGCAGGTGAAGTCAGCTGACAGTCCCCAGGGCACTCCCCTGTCCTTGCCGATGTGTGTTCTTCTTGTCTTCGAGGTGCTGTGACATGAAAGAGACACTTCACTGATGTATCAGGGGAAAAAAAAAAAAAATCAGAGGCTGAAAACATGAACCAATTTCAACTTGCACTTCAATTCCAGATCTCCCAGATAAAGGGATATTCTCTTTGTCTCTGCAGATCACTGTTCCTCAGATTTGGAGCAGGAGGTGAAAGAGCAGAGCTTTGCAATTGGCCGCATCTAACTCTGCAGATGGAGCTGTTAAACATTCCGGCTTTTAATTTTACCACCAAAATGGAAAAAAAAACACACCACTAAAACAAAACACTTAAATCCTTGAATGAATGCTGTGGATTTCTGCTGTTTTCCCATAGCACTCACGTAGGGCAGAGCCTTTCTCCCTAACGAGCATGAGCTCTGCAGCTGATTCTGGGCTGCCGGCAGCTCCAGCTCTGCTGTGGGGCTGTAATGAAGAAATCCTTCACTGTGAGCCATAAAGCATCAGTTAATTCCCTAGTATAGGAATTAAAAAAAAAAAAAAAAAAGAAAGAAAGAGAAAAGAAAAAAGAAAAGAAAAAAAACCACCCTAATGCCTATTTCACGTCTCTGAAATAGTTTTCTCTGTTTTGTTAAATGGATGATAAAAGTTAAATTACTAGCTGACACCTTTATATTATGTGGATACATGCTGTGATCTATATTCTGCAATTATGGTTGTCAGGAACTTTTATTTTCAATTAATCCCTGTTCAGACTAGTAATATTGCTCTCTGCATCATCTTGCAAATTGCTACGTATCATGAATAATTTCGTACAATTTTATCTGCGGTGGCAATAGATATTAAATACATAATACCTGTAAATATCTCTGCTATCATAAAAGCAAATAGCCTGGAAGTAACAAATGGGGTTTTGTAATCCCAATGGAAACATTGACGTGAGTATGAGGATGCGGTATACAGCAAATGTTTAAAAAAGCCAAAGATTTGATTGCTTTGATTTCAAAATTTCCAGTATAGTTGGGGTACTGTGCTGTGGTATTTAAGTATTCATGTGTAACAAAGTGGAATAATGAAGTTTCACCCTGCTGACCTGTGGCTGACGTGAAAAACCACACCTCACTGCGATGGTGGCACTCAGAAGTGGCAGCTCCTGCAGCACATCGTGCTGAATGCCCCCAGGCTTGCAGTGTGCTCGTGCACGGCTGGGCTTACACCTGCTGTGCTACGGTGCTTCCTTGGGGTCACAGCAGAGGTGACCAGCTTTGCCTGCTGGGGTCAGACTCTGCCCAGAAGAGCTCCCTCATGTTAAAACAGCAAGGAGGAAAGCTCTCCCGCCACTGCTGAGCTTTTTACTGAAGGCTGCTGTAGGTGGCAGTTGCCCAGGGGGTGCTCTGGGTTTGGCCTAGCTCCTGCTGCAGCCTTTGGTACAAGGTATTGCTGTGAGTATGGGCTGGAGGCAGGGAAGGTTTATGCTGGGGACAGGAGGTGGGAATGTCTGCGCAGAAAGTCCTTTAGACTCAGGCACTGGTCTGAGTGCTCGAGTCCTCTCTTTGTAATGAAGTACTAGAAGGTGAATAGATTCTGAACTAAGAGTACTTCAGGCAGCTTGTAGATGAGAAGCAAAAGGCACAGTCCCTCAGAATCCTGAAGGATTGCATGGTCTGAGGGGCAAAGCCAAATTAAACAGATGGGGGCTGTGCCAGGACCCCACATCTCTGCTGGCAGCAGCCTCCGAGCAGCTCTGTGGGGCAGGAGCATCACTGGGCGGTGGGGAACCTTGGAGTTCCCATGGAGCTGCAGCCTCCCTGCTCCCTGGCTGCTGGGGCCATGTGGGCTGTGGGATTATGTGGTGCTGTTTGACGTGTCTCACGCTTTTCTGCTTCTTGCAGGATCCTCTGAAAGGAGCATAGCACAGAATTACGAGCGAAGGCGTAAATGAGACATTCCTGCGCGTTATTTATTAAACTTCATTTGTTCCAATGGCCAATGCAGTGTAATATAAACTAACCACTGTATGGAATAGTTATTTATTTAACGATAATAATAAATGGTTTTGCGTTGTTTTTTTTGTTTTTGTTTTTTTGAGTTAGACATTCAATAAGATGATTATTTTTCATATAGTGGCAGCGATATGTGTTGCGTAGGGGTGTTGGGTCCTGGAAGGACATCTCCCTCAGGACCAGCGACCTTGGTGACGTCTCACAACAAAGCACATTGTTCAATATGACCTGTAGAGTTATGTTCACCGAACAAAGAAAAGGTTCTTTTGTTCATCAAAAGTGAGTCTGTATCAGCTTCACAACCATGCAGAACAGAGCTGATGTACAGTCTAGTGCCTCGATTTGTTTTCATGGTTTATAATGTACTGTAATTTCTGTATCAAAATATATTTGTATCATTGCAGCATGTTTTACGTTTTCTGACTACGTATCTATATATTTTAAAAAGGTGGGAGGGGTAAGGTTTGAATGTGAATCTGAGGTCTTCATTTCATAGCTTGGAATTTTATGATAGTAACATTTTAAATAAAATCTACTCTGGGGATTTTGCAACATACTTCCTTTGGTGATAGTGATGGCATTATTTCCAAAATGAGACACGGATCCAAGCAACTGATCTCAGACTAGAAAATGCAGCGGTGTAATGACTTCCTTTTGCAGGGAGGCTGTGGGCCTTCTCCTGTAGGGAGCTTTGGGGGATTTGCTACTGGAGGCAGCAGCTCTGGGTTACTCAGGGTGCCACTGAACCTCACCCCTATGGAAACTGAGGTGTGCACTGACTGAGTGAGAAGGGCCCACTGTGTCCTCCAGCTCATTTGCTGTGGATTTCATCTACTACTGTCTGTTATTTGAAAGCCAAGCTTTTAATAAATTCTAGCCCTCTGATTCACAATAAAAACACCTGTTGACTTGGACCAATGCAATGTAAGAAAAAAACATGTGGGTATAATTACCTTTTTAATTAAAATGTCTGGTTACTATATTTCCAGACAGTCCCAAAATGCTACATTCACCTCACCAGCTGCCAAAGCATCTGGAGATCTATTTTTTTTTTCCATCTGTTAAAAGCCATCATTCTCTGATGCTTTCATACAAGCCTTCATTGCAGACTAACCAGAAGTAAAAACAGTATATACAAGCTGAATTTCAAAATAAGTAGTACAAAAGGATTAACTGGTTGTTGTTTTCCATTTTTGAAGGGAACTCAGCAAAATCAGTTTTTGAGTTTACCTGAGGCATTCCCACAGCTGCACCCATTAACAGTGCTGATGGATGTAGGCCCTTCCTTCTGCTGTATATTGATGAGATTCCCCCAGAGCCTCCTCTTCTCCAGGCTGAACGGCCCCCACTCCCTCAGCCTCTCCTCACAGCACAGATGTTCCAGGCCCTCCATCATGTTGGTGGCTCAGACTCTGCAGTGCCCAGGTCTCTCCTGCACCAAGGAGCCCAGAACTGGACCCAGCACTGCAGGTATGGCCTCACCGACACTCAGTGAGGGGCTGTGTCAGCTCCTGCTTAGCTCAGTGAGGAGGGGAAGCTGTGCTGAGCTGCAGGCACTGCTGAGGGAGCACAGCTGTATGCACGTGTATACTGAGTAATGATCAGTGAAGAGTGAAGAACAACTAGCCCGACAGCTATTTGTCTCATACGTGGGGAGGGCAGCACAGGCGTTAGTTAACAGAAGGCCTGAATCTTCCAGAGGAACCACTTTCCCTGGAAGGAAAAGCTGACCCTTCAGCTTCACATACCCTCCGGTTACGTGGCTGCTTGCAGAATGATTAATCGATGTTCGAAACACATTGTCTTCACTTCTGATGGCATAATAAAGTAAGGTTTGTGCTATTTCACATTTTGAACTAGAAAACTGGCATTAATGTCTATGCTTGCACAGAAACACATTCCCAGGTACAAACAGAACAATCACACAGCATGAGACAGGGACTGAAACTTTCCAACTTACTCTGCCACCAGCAGAGGTATATACAGGTAGTGTTTCAGGGCAGTTTCCCCAGTTTGAGAAGGAGCATTTGGGAGGATGTTTGGAGCAGCAGCCCATCTCAGCAGTGTGCAGGGAGGACATGCTTCAGTTCAGTGATGCTCTGGAGGATGAGGAAGAGGAGGAGGGTGAAGATTCCTGTTTCCCTCCAGTGTTCTGCCCATGTTCGTCTCACTCCCACCAGGGTCCTCCTGATGCTCCAAGGCTAAAGTGCAAATTCACAGCCCAATTCTTATGCCTTTATTAATGCTTTTATTAGAAACAATATAGTTTATGCATTATTGAGAGCTAAAACTGTTGCCTCTACTCTCCCTTTTCAGGCAGCTCTCTCCTTTAGCTTTTAAATGCTTTTACATGATAGACAGCATTGCAGCCCCAGGCCACTTGTGTCTTCAGCCCCACAACTCCACTGCAAGTTCTGGGAGGGTTTTGCTGAGCCCCCCACTGCTCTGTCACTTCCAGCCACATCCATGACACAGACAGAGCCGTTCCTGCTGGTAACAGCCTGACATCCTTCACGTTGTATCACCTGATCTATGAAGCTACTGTATGGCATCAATCAGTGAAATGGGAGCGAGCTTTTAGAAAAAAAAATTGAAAATCTTTCTAGGAAGTCAGCACAGAAAGCTAGCCTGGAGTGATGCTGGTAATTGTCCCAATGGGGAGGTGCTGTAGGCAGTTTGACATTGCAGGCACCTTCAAAGTACTCTGCCCCCCTTTTTGCTTCTATTTTCCCCCAGAAATACATCATACACATGCCTCATGGTTGGTGGCTGCTCACCTGCTGCCCACCAGTGCAGCTGTGTGTCCCACATCCCAGCTCCTTCTGGCTCCCCCGTGTTTGCTGGTTCTGAACTGGGAACCAGCAAACATGATCACAGTTACTTAAGACATAGAGTAAAACCCAAATGATTAATGTTGCAACAGGTTAATATTTGGCTGAAGTTGGACCCTAACAAGCATTCCCATGGAGGCTGCAGTTGGTAATGTCTCCCTTTTACACACAAATGCACTCCCCTCCCCAGGCTGGGGATGCTGAACCCAGGCTCTCAGCAGCCTGCCTTGATGAAATGTGACCCAGAAGACAGTTCCATCCATCACCACCATCGCTCTGCTCTATGGAGTCTGTTCTCCCACTGTGCAGATGCGGCAGAATTCTCAGTGGAAGACTACCAGGGGTCTGCCCCTGCCTGCACCTCACACCACAGTAGCTTGGGCCTTGCAACACTTGCCCACCCAGCTGCCACTAGCGAGTCCTTTGTTGCTGTCCTGCCAGGCTGCTGGCTTTCAGTACAGTTCCAAGCAAAAGAAGAGGAAGAATCTGGAAATGTCTGAGCAGAGTGATCTCTGCAGAGGAGCCCAGCCCCCAGTCATTGTTAGCTGGAGCAGAGTAGCACCAAGAGTTGTTTTTTAAATTATTCATGTGATTCTTAAAACTGCTGTTTTTCCCAGACTAAGCCAATAAGAGCTCCTTCAGAGCTACCAAGAGCCATTATTTATATGAGGACTTTGTCCCTGTATATACCTAAACTATAGCTCAGATAACTGCCTCAGCATAAAGAGAACTGTGCAAGTCCCTCTGCGAACTTTCTTATAGACCAAATTTTCCTGAGCAGTTCCCTCAGCCACAATATTGTAAAATTTGTTAATGAACATTGCCAGAGTGCCGGGACAGGAGCATGCAGCAGCTCCTTCCCTGGCGCATTGTCACTCTGCTCTGCCAGGATGCAGCTGCCTGTGGGACTGCAGTGTCCTCTTGCTATCTACAGAATGGTGCACTTCCCTTTATAGGAAACAGTTGTTACCAGAACAGTAGGTTTGTTTTTGTTTTGTTTTTGCTGTCAGCAAGTATATAGCATCCTCGAATGTCTCTACATCCTTCAGGGACACTATGCAGACTCTCTTCATGTTACTCTCAGTGTTTTTGTAAGAGCATAGGCTGAGACATTCGTCAACAGAAGGGATATCTGGGCTCTGTAGAATTCACACCACAGAATCGCAGGTGTTGGAAGGGTCCTCAAGCGATCATCAAGTCCAACCTCCCTGCTAAACAGTTACCCTACAATAGGTTGCGCAGGCAGGCATCCAGATGGGTCTTGAATACCTCCATAGAAGGAGACTCCACAGGCTCTCTGGGCAGCCTGTTCCAGTGCTCCATCACCCATACTGGAAAGAATTCTTCTGCATATTAGTACAGAATTTCCTATGTTCAGGCTTTAGGCCATTACTCCTTGTCTTGCAGCTACACACCACCAAGGAGAGCCTGGTCTCAGCTATTTGTCTCCCACCTCCTTTTAGATATTTATAAACATTTCATAGAATCATAGGATGGGTTTGGATGGAAGGGACCTTTAAGATCATCTAGTCCCAACCCCCCTGCTATGGGCAGGGACACCCCTAGGGGCTTTGAGCAACCTCAAAGCCCCATCCAGTCTGGCCTTGAATGCTTCCAGGGAGGGGGCATCCACAACTTCTCAGGGCAACCTGTTGCAGTGTTTCACCACCCTCACAGTAAATAATTTCTTCCCACAAGCCCTTATAAAAACTCCTTCCCCATCTTTCCTGTAGTCTCCTTTCAGGTACTAGAAGGCTGCTATAAGGTCCCCTCAGAGCCTTTTCTTCTTCAGGCTGAAAAGCCCCAGCTCTCTAAGCCAGTCCCTGTAGGGGAGGTGCTCCAGAAAGGCACAAGCACAGTGTACCAAAGCACTACAATTTGAGCAACATCCTCCAGAAGGAAACGTTGCTTGGAGAAGACATTCCTTTGTTGCTGAAGGAATAGACACATACAGCAGGGCTACATGAAGACCTCATTTAAAAGAAGTTGTTAAACATTAAATCCTGCTGGATGGGGAATCAAACAATGATGACAGATTTTCTGAGTGAAAAATGATCTATAGTTACACCTTTTAAGTTATATGATGGGCACAACTGCAAAATTCAGTTTTCAGGATGATAGAAAAGCGATATTTTAAGAAAAGCTTCGCATATACCTGCAGTGATTTAAAGGTGAAACATTTTGCTTATGCACTTAGCTGTTTTTTAATTGCTCACAGGAGGTACCCATGCACTTGAGATTATTTTAATAGTGGTACACCATATAGCTGAGGAAATTATATTGCTTGCTTTTTTATTTCTTTTACAGCTTTTGTTTGCAAGACACATCACATAGTGCAATACTGGGACTCCATGCCAAAAAAGAGCTGCTGTGTTTGTTCTCATTAAGGCCTGCAGGGCAGCCCATGCTCAGCTCACCCCGGTGCTGTTCTCCCACCTGCAGCCCGAGCAGCTCTAGGCCCTGGCACTGCTGCACGTCCTGGTGCTGCGCCGGGTGCTGCTTGGGGTGGGCTGGTTTGAAGGAAATCACCTGGAAAGGAAGACAGCAGCATAAATGATTTCCTTTCAAAGTGCAAGCTTCTGCTCAGCACTGAGAGCCCAGCAAGAGTTTATTTGCTTATCTTTTTCAATTGTTTTCTACTGAAACTTTTGTTTTGCCATCGCTGATGGGATTGCTGCATGTAAAGCACACAGCTACCTGTGCTGCAAGGGGATGATTTATTGCACTGAATATGAAATACGAATATCTCATCCACCACTTACCAGTACAATGGCTAAATGAATATGGGCTGGAGCACTTTCCAGCTCAGACAACATATGTTTATTAGCAAAAGAAAAAAAGATAATAAAGTAGAAACAATAATATCATTTTTTTTCTGTCCCTCTCAAATCAATTGAATTTACTTTGCCTCCCAGACAGAAGTGTTTGTGTTGAACAGAAACCAACAAGCCCATTACATCTTACAAACCATATTAGAGCAAGTCATCTTGAACTATAACATTGATGCATTATTAGTACATTTCAAAGATATTTATTTAATGGTAGCAGATTTTATGGTGAATTATGTAGCCAAGGTAGAAACTTTTATACTTTCCTTTGCTAAGAAAAAATAGATGTCTCAAAGTTTTTAATGCTAATTCTTACAACAGCTTGTCCAAGAGGCTCCTCAAGAAAGGTGCCCAAAGCCAAGGCAGTGCTGACACATCTCACTTTCTCTGATGTACTTGTACCAGGGTCACAAGATGATATGAGATTACCAAACTTTGCGCTGTACAAGAAATGAACTTTACAAGCAATACGTTAAGAAGAAAATAAAATATTTAAATGGCTCAGAAAGGAGAATATTTCCATTATAATGAAATAGGATGTCTCTCAGAGTCTTTTATAACATTTCATGAGTTTCACCACGTTATTTTGGAGGAGGTCCAACAAGCCCAAAAGCAGGGCAGGACACAGCTAGGAACTCCTTGTGTGGTGCAGCCATATCACTGAATGCACAGAGGTCCCAGCTGCAGAAAAGATACATTTCACATGACAACTATCTCAAGTTGATGATGATCAGAGGGCTGGAGCACCTCTCCTATGAAGAAAGGTTAATAGAGCTGGGCTTGTTCAGCCTGGAGAAGAGAAGGCCCAGGGAACACCTGGTAGCAGAATTCCAAGAAGGGAGCTTACGAACAGAAGGAAGATGAAGTGTTTAAATGGTCTGATACTGATAGGATCAGTGGGAATGTATTTAAACTAAAGGAGGGGAAATTTAGGTTAGACGTTAAGAAAAAATTCTTTACTCAGAAGGTGGTGAGGCACTGGCACAGCTGCCCAGAAAGCTGTGGTGCCCATCCCTAGAGGTGCTCAAGGCCAGGCTGGATGGGGCCCCGGGCAGCTGAGCTGGAGGGGGGGCAGCCCTGCCCATGGCATGAGGGTGGAACTGGATGATCTTTGAGGTACCTTCCAACGCAAGCCATTCTAGGGTTCTGTGAAAATTATGTCTATCTTTTTTAATTTGCTGCAAAGAGTATTACTAAAGATTTTCTCAGGGTTTTGTTTTGAACTTTCAACTTTTACCTGAATGGGATATTTCAGTGGTCTGAAACTCAGAGCATGCAAGATTTTTGGTATCCACAAAAAAAAAAAAAAAAAAAAAAAAAAAAAAAACCAATAAAAAAACAAAAAACAACCATATTAAAAACAATGTAAATCTTATAACAAAATACTGTTTTACTGTTTTGAGAAGAGCTACACAAATTCTTTCTGAAAGGAAACCATGAGCAGGGCCCAGTAGCACCATCCAGCAGCCAGAATCCCCTCTTTCAAGCAGCTTTCACCGACAGAGACAGCTGTGCTCCAAAACACACAGAGAGAAGCGAGCTCAGCAGTTCAGAGCAGCAGGGTGACCACAGTACTCTCACATCATTGCTACACCTTTTACACACACCTCAAAAAATACAACAACCTCGATACCCCCAAACAACACTTTAAGCATTTGATCCAGATGAGGCCACTGCTGTAGCATTTAAAGGTGATTATGGCACATTCCTAAAGTTCAATACTTCTTCAAAGCCCTTCTCCACTGAAGTGCCCATGAATCTGTTTTCGCCTCTACTGAGCAAAGGAGATCAAAAGTTACGGTGGAACAGAAATGGCCCCTGAGTGGTTGCAACATTATTTCAGGTAATGTAATTGAATATAATGAGTGATACATCGTGTACTTTTTGGTTTCAATATTGATTCCTTCAGATTTGTCTAAAATAGAAACAATTAAACAAGCAAATAATGATCCTGAGATTTAGATTAAAGATAAACCTGAAGCAAGAGGTACATTTCATAGAGTATCCTGAAAGAAGCCATCCATTTTGGCCCATCAAGTAATGGTATGGCTTCAGAGGCAATTACATTTGCTATTTACCTATTTTTTCTCCCTGTGTTTGAGGTAAAAACAATGTGTTACCTTGCTCCACTTTTTGCTCAGCCTCACACACCATGATACCTCTTCATCCACTGAACTGCAGCTTACAGGGAACAGAGGTGGGAGAAGCTGTGGAGCTGCCAAGAACAAAACCACTCTATCTATCTCTGGTCCTGTAAGCACCATGTGCCAGGCATCACCTGGAATGTGCTCTGTGGCTCTTAGGACTTAGCAGAGGTGAGACAGCAACCCACAGGCCGAATATAAATACTGTTCTATTGTCAGTAGCAATATTTATCTTAAATCTGTGCTGGGTGCCTGTCACCTGTTCCTTACCCAATTCTTAAAAACCACTGATGTCCCTTCAATACCACCTTCCTATGAAATAATGTGCAGTAAAGTAACATGTCTGAAGACAGATGCACTCCAGAAGTTTTGTTCCACTGTGACACCAGGCTTCCTGCCATCCCAGCTGCAGACCTGCTCTTTCACACTTCAAAATTAGCAGTGAGAAATCAGCTGGGAGGCAGAGGGCTGCAAATATTAAGGGCAGCTTTTATCCACTGGAATAACATAGCATCTTTCATTCCCTCCAAGGAACTGTGATGGAGCCAAGTCATCACTGGAAAGTATTTGCATATTTAAATTGTTTCATTGTCTCATAAAAGTCTCTAATCAGTCATTGGTGTGCTAAAAGAAGAAGAATATTAACCAAAAGGAAGATGCAGAGGAGATAAATGCAAACACCTCTTTGCAATCTCACGGAGCAAAAGACTTCCAAAAATATCAGGTAGATTTGGGACAAAAAGTAATGACAAAAATAATAAAAATACAATTTTGTCCATGATAAAAGGAAATACCCCATAGTAATCGATTCTTTCACAGACTACCTCAGTAAGACATTTATGTAGAGGACACACTTTTAGAGAGAGTCAGCCACTGTATTTATCTTCTTTTGCTATTTCAAGCTGGGGCAGTAAGCCATGCTTAATTTTAGACTTGACAGGAGGGCTGTCTGACAGCTCCAGCTGTTTCAGCTTGCGCCCTTCTGCACCAGAGCAGAAGCATCTGAGCAAAACTCGACATGAATCACCCTGAGCTGTTTTGAAATCATTTAATTCTTTAACAGTGAAGGAGGTGTGATTTAAAAATAAATAAATCATGCTGAGAGATTTAAACAAAATTCCTGTAGCCTGGCGTCTTTCACAAGTAATATTTGAAAAATACAGGGAGACAAGGGGAAAAAAAAACCAACCACAGCACACCAAAGACACCTCTGGACCTACCACCACCACTGGCGGCTTCTCTGTGTGGAAGGCTGTAGGTTTCTGGGAGCACAGGTACGGCTCCATCCCCTTTCTCACCCCTCACCTACCCAGATAAACTTCTGACTTTTGCCCTCATGACATTCACCTTACAACTGCACACTGCCCATGTATATTCAAATCATCTTCCTCTCAGATCAGGACCTACAGGCACTCACTCAAATGAGTAACACTACTGGCAGTGTTTCATTCCTCAGCTTCCCTGGCCTGGCCAAGACCTGAGCTGGTGGCTCTGCCTGGGCTCACTGGCACCGTGGCACAACCCTCTCAGCCACATGACCTCCGTGATGCCCAGACCCCAGTGGGCAACAAATGTTCAGTAGGGACACAGCTGTCCAGCAGCATCTCCTGGCATACAGCATCAAAGCATGGCCTCAGTCTCATGGTCAGCTGCACAGTTACACTCATAAGAGTAAGGAAGCCTGCTTCACTGCCCTCACAAAACATGTTTAAGCTCTAGATCCCCATGCTTTTCTTCTGCAGAGGAGAAAAAAAAACAAAAATTCCACCTTCCTGCTGAAAACTCCAAACCAAGATTATTGTATCCAAGGGAGCACATACCGCCAGAGGTGAAGAAAACCTGGATCCCAGCTGGTCATTCCTGAACTTACCTCCACAGCATCTTCAAAAGGCAGAGAAATGAAATGGCTCTGCTAATGAGGGGAGAGAGGCTGAATTGCTTTTTGCAGCTCATCAGGGAGGTTTATGTTGGAGTGAGGAGCTGAGCACAAGTTTCCCTTCTTCCTCTCAGAAAATGAGAAGTTCAAAACCTGTGCTGATAGCAGCATCTCACTGTGCCTCACAGTACGACATGATGGACAGTCGGCTGATACTGATGGACAGTCAGTTGAATATGAGCCAGCAGTGTGCCCAGGTGTCCAAGAAGGCCAATGGCATCCTGGCTTGTATCAGGAATGGTGTGGTGAGCAGGACTAGGGAAGTCATCCTGCCCCTGTACTCGGCATTGGTGAGGCCCCACCTCGAGTACTGTGTTCAGTTTTGGGCACCTCAGTACAGAAAGGATGTGGAGGTACTGGAGCAGGTCCAGAGAAGGGCAATGAGGCTAGTGAAGGGCTTGGAAAATCAGCCCTATGAGGAAAGGCTGAGGGAGCTACAGCTGTTTAGTCTGGGGAAGAGGAGGCTGAGGGGAGACCTTATTACTCTCTCCCAGTACCTGAAAGGTGCTTACAGTGAGAGCGGAGCTGGTCTCTTCTCAGTGGTGACAGGTGACAAGACGAGGGGAAATGGCCTCAAGTTGCGCCAAGGTAGGTTTAGGTTGGGTGTTAGGAAACACTTCTTTACAGAAAGGGTGGTTAAACATTGGAATAGTCTCCTCAGGGAGGTGGTTGAGTCACCGTTCCTGGATGTGTTTAAGAGTTGTTTGGATGTGGTGCTTGGAGATATGATTTAGCAGAGGGCTGTTAGAGTTAGGGTACTATGGTTAGGCTGCGGCTGGACTTGATGATCTTTGAGGTCCCTTCCAACCTGAGTGATTCTGTGATCCTATGATTCTATGACATGTGAGGCATTATTTCAGAAAACGGAGCTGGGTGTCACTCCAAATGTACACATCTCTTTTCCCAAAGACCTTTGAGTTGAAAACACCTTTTCCTTGAGTAACTCATCCACTGCCAAGATAGGCAACTCTTTCACCACCTAAACCAGATTCTGCACCAAAAATTCGTACTGATTTAGGGCCCATGAAGCTCTAAATTCCCAGCAGCAGCAGCTCTGTGTGGAGTCCCTCTGTGTCAGTAGACTTTTTAGCTGCAGGCAGTGAAGAAAAAATCCTTTTTGTAGTTCAGAAACTCGGAGTGCTTGAAGCTGGGATTCCTGCAGGCGGCACCGACTCAGCCATGGCAGAGCAGGAGCTGTGTGGGACCAGCACCACCAAACTGGAAACTGGGGACAGACAGAAGTCAGAGTTTCAGAGCACATTCCTGAAATACACCGCGAGGAATCTGAACATCTGCAGAGGGCAGTCCGTTATCTGCCCAGATAACAGCAACCTGTTCACCCACGGCGCAGCTCCCCTATGCTTCCTCACCAGCCTGATTTAAGCTGGAGGAAACAATCACATCATCTTCCTGCCCTGCCTTCAGGGGCTGCCAAAAGAGTTCCAATTAGCATCAATTGGGATAATAGTTGTATTTGCATTTTTAAGCTATTATTAGCACGTCGTCAGTCAGCCAGTAATTTGTATCACTACCCCTTTCCTTTTTGTGCTAAAATAATAATGGTTTTAATCAAAAGCGATTTGTATTAATATACGTTTTTCCCCAGGTGGTAAGAGCAGTCTTTAAGAGCAGAGGTGAGAGATGTTAAATAACACCTTTTATTAATGTAAACCACTACCGATAGCCTTGGCAGTAGCAGAAATGGAGGTTGCTTTTTGCAACCAGCTTCTTAGCAGGACTCATGGGCACACGGAGGGTCACACACTGCATGTACACCCGCACTCCTTATATTAACCATCACAAGAATGGGGTGGAGGAGTAGACCTCAGAGTAAAATCAACGTTTCCCATTCCCCAGCCCGGTGCTACTTTCCACATTCCATAGAACTAGCGTTATATACCTTTTTTAACTCACGCCTCTGATTTGTAATATCATAACTGCTTTTAAATTGCTTTCAAATGTAATAATGAATGCACTCAATGCATTTAGCTCTGAGCTGCCTTCTCACCTGCAGCACCAGCGTAATAAGCTCTGCACGGCATCTCGCGAGCAAGATTAATTAAACCTTTCCTTTCCATTATCTTTGCTCCTATTCTAATCTAATGCTTAATAAAAAATCCCACCAACAAGCGCGTGCGAAAAACTGAGCTCCGCGGAACGGAAGGAAAGCGCCTTTAAGACTCATGATCGGGCTGCTCGCAGCGCCGGGCTGCCAGCGGCTGCCCCCTGCCGGGAAGCCCCGAGAAGGAATTCTGCCTGCTCTGCAGCACAGCGGTGCTCTGCCCTGCCCAGGCACAGGCTTCTTCATGGGGAGAAAAGCAGTCCCTTGCTGCTGATGTATAGTCGGCTATAACAACTGATCATGTGTGAACACAGTCCTGATGAATTTTTCCCCAAATGAATCACAGAAAGAAAAGGAGGTGAGTGCAGAAAGACAAAAAGTAAAACTTTTTGGAGAAGAGAAGGCTCCGGGGAGACCTCATTGTGGCCTTCTTGAAGGGAACACATAAACAGGAGGGGGAATGGCTGTTTACGAGGGTGGATAGTGATAGGACAAGGGGGAATGGTTTTAAACTGAGACAGGGGAGGCTTAGGTTAGATATTAGGAGGAAGTTTTTCACCCAGAGGGTGGTGACGCACTGGAACAGGTTGCCCCAAGAGGTTGTGGATGCCCCATCCCTGGAGGCATTCAAGGCCAGGCTGGATGTGGCTCTGGGCAGCCTGGTCTGGTGGTTGGTGACCCTGCCCATAGCAAGGGGGTTGAAATTGGATGAGCACTGTAGTCCTTTTCAACCCAGGCCATTCTGTGATTCTATGAAAACCATGAAGAATTGAGTGCTGCACTCTGGATCTCCATCACACTCTCTCCTGTCAAGCTATAAGCCCATCTGCAGCCAGTCAGCCAACCACACGTGGCTGTAGTCTTAAATCAGAATAACCCCCAAAAATTACACAGCTCCACAAAAGTCATAAAGGCTGTAGAATTCAGGCCTATATATGTGGAATGAATTAATAGGTTTTCACTCCTGAGACTCCCAGCATATATGCCCTTAATGAGAATAAGGCAAGCAAACAAGGCCTTCCTCCTCAGGACTCCAGAAAATAGCTATAATAATTAGGATCACCAGTCTAGGATCTTGCCTCACTAAGTAAATGCCCAATGCACTACGAATTAAAAAGAACTACGTCAGATTTTCTTAAATACCTGGCTCTCCCACAAGACCACTTATCCCTCCTACAGCCTAGCATCTACTTGTTGCTCTTCCTTATCTCACAAGTGAACAACACTGCGGCAGAATGTGCATTAGAGTGATGACAGAACATGTGCTGCATCTATCTTTTACTGCAGGCATTTTCATACCATCTGAGCCTTGGGAAGTTCACAGAAACAGATCTCATCTTTACACAGCAGGAGCCAATCAATATACTCTATACTTCCTGCCCAAATCAAAATATATTTTACTACTTCAAAGAAAAGCCAAGCGTATGACCCTTATGTAAATAGGTCTGCAGAAACGTATTGTCTTACTCATGGCATGTTTACAACTAACAAGTATGTGCAAGGCAAAATATGGCCACTATTAGTAAAGCTGGATAGTTCCTGGGCTCCACAGCATCACTGCGAGATTTCTGGATCAAAGATGCAACTTCAGAAATTCAACGAGATTCAGTGGATTAGGAGGGGAAAAAAAGCAATGAACAGACAATCAATCAATCGCTCTATGATTTTTTTTCTCTTTTTTTTTTTTTTTAATACCAGAATTGCTTACGGCTTTGGTTTCTTTGTCAAGAGGGATGTTAAACCAGACTACTGTCTAGCACGATGGTAGTCAAGTCGGTCTGCAGCACTCATACTTTTGTTTCAAGTTATCTTTAAAAAAGCTGCCCCTGTTTCTACATAAGTAATAAAAAAATTGTCCCGGGTAAAAAAAAAATCTTTTTTTTTTTTCTTTTCTTTTCTTTTTTCCATTTCCTTAAGCAAGGTCCCTAATCCCATTGTCTTCAAATGTGCTTTGTCTGCCTACAATCCACGGCTAAGAGGGCTGGCTCACCACACGGTCGATCACATGCAGCTGAGCAGCAACAGTCTGCCTTTCCATCTCACAGTAAGTGAAAATATGCTTGAAATATTTAGTCATGTAACTTCCATCAGACTGACACAAATCACCCAGTTACTGCTCTGTTTTCAAGAATAATAAATACATTTAAAAATCTAAGACTCTGAGTGAGAAACAAAGACATAACTCAGCTTCTCTTTGATAACAGTCACACTAACTTTAGACAGGTGGTATATTTAAAAGATTCAAATGGGACAACTTGTGGCTTTACAGTAACAAGGAAGATTCCTGTTAGTTTCATTTAAGTATGACCCAGCACCACCACCACCATTATCAACTCCAGTAAGCACTTCTGCACAGCTACGTATTCTTTTCAAAACTAGACCAAGGTTCTCATGAATTACTGGAAAGACTTTCAGAACAGAGTAATATAGACAGACTATCTAAACCCCACATTGAGGCATACAAATCACTAAACAGCTCAGACGAGCTTGCCTTATTCTCAGAGGACCCACAACATTTTGTGTCACTTTGCCTCAAGTCCTCAATGCAGAGTTCACTTTAAAATATATTAAATGACTGTGAGGCAAATCAATACATTTGAGACCACCACATAAGGAACCAAACTTTTCCATAAAGTCTTTTCCCATGAATTTCAAAATTTTGGTACATCAGGATGAATTTTATAGTAGAATAATAACCACAAAAAGCTCTTATTTTCAATAGCATTTTCAAAATCCATCTCAAAGACAACTTAAGCTTTAGGTTTGCATATTTATTTTTTTTTCTTTTGAAAAGAGAGGGCATGCAAATTGCTTGCAGCACTTGTATTTAGGGCATTATATCAACTGCTACTCTTGAGTAGCTGGCTTGTAATGTTTCAGTGTACGAGCAGAAGGATCGGTTGCTTTAACCCATCTTGGCATCCAGTAGTGAGGCAGCCAGTTGCTTCGCCCTGGGTAGTGCTTCTCAAAGATCTGACGGTAGTAGTAACTCTCTTTTGTTCTAGGAGGATTGAATGGATATTTCTCCGCTGCCTTTTCCAGCAGAAGGTCATCAACCTGTAGAAACAGCAGAATTCACATTAAGCTGCTTTCTAATTTACACAAGCCAATTTGCTGAAAGTCAGTCATAAGAATTCACCACCATAAGTGGCCTATAAGTTTAAAAAAAACATAAACCTATTCTAAAGGCAAACAGAGGTTTCTCACAGGTGAATTTTTGTCACAGGCTCCTTTCCATCTTTATGGACATGTAACTACATGTCCTGTGCTGTTAACGTTTCTCTCTGTATTACATGAGATTACATGTAATTTCCCTTTGTTATTAAGCTCAAAAAACCCCTTTTTTCTTATCCTTCTCTTTGTTGTGAGTCAACTGGCACAACATGAAGCAGTCTTCTTCCATGTAAATGGCATTCTTTTCTTTTCTGCTCATACTGAGCTGTTCACTCTGCTTGTATAACTACACTCTTAGCATCAGAAGACCCGGGATGCAGGGGCAGAAGACACTTGCAGCTGCTGAAGTGGCAAAGAAAGGAAGGAAGAAAACTTGCACCAGTTGACAATTTCTAAAGCAGCTTCCCCTGACAACACACTGTGTAATTCCCCGCAGCCATGACATAAAATTGCCCCTACTACACCATTACAGGCTCAGTAGCGGCAGCACAACACTACTGCATGATGCAACTACTTTCTTGCCAGTGGATAAAGTAGAGAAGGACTCACACAGTTGGTAGTAAGACAGACAAGTGCCCATCCATAGGCCTAACTACACATATTTCAGTGTAACAGAGCTCTGGTATAAAATGAGTTGTTAATCTTCTCAGTGATTAACCACCTCTATGCACCAGAGACTATCCTTTGTCCAAAGTCAAAATGCTGTAAGTCTTCAGTGGTTATCAATGCAAAGAGAGGCATTAAAAAGCAAAAGGGCTTAGCTAGGCATAGCTAGGAAAAAAACAAATGAAATGAACAAGAAAGGACATTATAGTAATTGTACTGTTAATTCACTGCAGAGTAAGTTCATGCAAGTGTCTTCAACTGAAGCAGCTGCTTTGCTTATAGCCCAGAAATTGTGTTTGCCAACACAGTATCTAATTTGCAATCCAGATACTTAAATGATGCTCATTTCCTTACAGTCATTTCTGCCAGGCTCTAGCATACTTTGTACCTATGATTTCAAATGTCTTCAAGCAACTTCCATCCCAGCCCTACCTCTGAAGGCTTTTAAGGCCAGGCTGGATGGGGCTCTGGGCAGTGTGAACTAGTGGGAAGCAGCCCTGCCTACAGCAGTGAGGTTGGAACTTTTTTTTAAGGTCCCTTCCAACCCCAGCCATTCTACAATTCCACAAACTTGGGTAGCTGGAAGGCTGCTGATTAAAACTTTTCTTGCTCCTCCACTATGAAGCTCAAGTTACTATCACATTCAGATTTATTCTCCCAACTAAGCATATGATCTGTTTCCTCTTTGGCAGCAATATCTCAATATAACTAAATGTGAAAGAGAAAAACCCCAAATACTGCGGTACTATACCTGTTGATCAATATAGTCCTGAAGAATAGAAAACCAGGATTTCTTTACTGATGCAATACCGTCACTGAAAGCTTCTTTGGGTCTCCAGAGTATTTCTTTGGGAAGCAAGTTGGAATCTTCAAAGGACTGTCTTAAAAGGTATTTTTCAATTCCATTCTATTTGCAGAACAACAAACAATGCCATGAGTCTCAGGAACTGCAGTACAAAGATTCAAATACTTGGCTAAGAAATTATTTCCTTTCAAAAGGTCTGGACAGAAAAGAGTACCCAGTAGTCCAATATTTCAATATATTTTAAATCATATTCAATCACATGGAATTCAGCAATTCAGTCATGCTTAGAACACATAGCTGTTAATTTATAAGTTGCATTTGGGCTCAACCGTAGTTTTACACACCTTTGGGACTCGCAGTTCTGCTGGGAGAGATAAATAATAAGAAGTAAAGCGATGATCCAAAAACGGGACTCTTAGCTCAAGACTGGGGGAGAAAAACAGAAGAGATACTGAATTAATCCAACACACGAGTCATTTATAATATCCATAACAGTTAAGCTGTCCTTGTCTTTCACATCAGCACGAGATTTTCTGCTTTTAATTGGAAGAAATTTCACTTGTATTCATGACTAACTCGTGACTAATTCATGAATAATTCCATTTAATTCATCATTTGGAGAGTTAAGTTTATTGTCTGAGTGGATTAACTACAGATTTCAGATGATTTATGACGCCATCTGCCGGACGGCTTCTGGCACAATGAGTTTACAAACTACAGTCCTGCAGGATTTGCAGCATCTGTTGTTTCACATAAACAAAAATACATTGAAAAATCTGTTAGCCTCCAGAGAGCTACCAAGAACCTGCACGCTGCTGACTGGGATTTGCATCAGCATTTGTAAAGATGTCACAGAATCAAGCAAAGATTTCTACTGTTATTTCTGAAATCCACATTTGTTCATACGTTCAGAAAATGCTGAAAGAGAGCCTGTATAGACACTATTCAGCTACTGTCTGCTTATCCTGTAGCATATGTAGGATATGTCAGTAGCAGATATACAAAGTCTTTCTGCTCACATTCTCTTATAGACTACATGGCTTTTAAGGACACTTGAAAGCAATAAATAAAATTACAGTAACGGAGGCAACAAATAAAATTACAGTAACTGTGTCTTTGGTAGGAAGAACCGCTTTCAGTGTTTTCCCTCAAGAGACATTAAGCTTCCCAACTTCAAAGGCAAATAGAGATGCTGTACTAGATACAGAGTTCAAGCAGAAGACGGACTGCATCCAGTTTGTTACTATTGCTCTTAAGACTGATGTTCTTCCCAGAGTAGTTTAGATCCAGACAATAACAAAGTTATCATGTGTCACAATATTCTAAAGCATTCAGTAGTTCAAGCAGCAACAAGTCAACAAGTAACTGTTACAGTCTTCTCAATGGCAAAAGGAACTTCTATTATCTTGTTAAGCTCTTAAATCAGGTGCCCTCAGCATCCAAGAGACCACACCCTACCCATGTGCTGCAGTAGTTCTGTCTGCACGAAGTACATCAAACAGGTAGAGCTCCTTCAGAAGCCTCTCACTCTCTTCTGCAGCCTCTTCAGGAGATGGCGCCTGTAACCAGACACGTGTATGTAGCACGCAGATCTAATACAGCTGCAGTAAGGGAACCATTACTCACTGTCCTACATTTGCATGTGCCAAGCAAGTCTGTGACAGTTGACTAAAACTTGTCCAACTTGCACACTAAGATTCCCAGATACCTACTTATAGAAACAAGCAATCTCTCTTTGAGTACAAAACAAAAGCTGTAAGACCAATGCACCCCTTTGCAAATACATCATTGTAAATTGGAAGCATACAGAAATCCTAATTTTAGTTATATTCATTTCCAGGAGCTCAAGACTCATGCGATCTTAGAACTAGCAAAGAATACACACAAGAAGTAAGAGTCTAAGCAAGTTTGAAAAAGTTATTTTTCCAAGTGATTGAGTGCCTTGGATTCTATGCCACCTCAGGAGAAAGTCTCAACAGGTATATAGCTGTGAGGACAACTGTCAAACTTCATGCCTTGAAATCTCAGTAGAGATTTTCTGTTTAAGGGGAGAACAAGAAGTCCAAGGGCCTGCTGGAAATATACTTACTTTATGGAAATATATATATCCTTGAGTCAACTCATCTGATCCTTCTCCCGAAAAAATGACCACACTGTCTGTTTTCTTGCGTATATATTTGGAGACAAGATACATACCTTAAAAGAAGAATGAAGTTATTAAAATACAGCTATATATGTTACACACAGTTGGTACAGTTTTAATTTAGTATCTTAGAAGTTTCTTGCCTACAATAATTTCTTCTGTAGCAGAGAACTGCAGTGCACTAACGTGACACCTTGTTGTTCAAAGCAACCATCACCAGCCACACAAACTAAACGCTGCAGATACATCTAAACTGTGTACTTACAGATTGCACTCAAAATATGAAAGATGTATGCGTTAGTCATCCTGGGAATGCTGGAAGATTCCCGTGGGAACAAACACAGAAGTTCTTCTAACTCAATTAGAAATGAAGCATGTTTAATCTCAGCAGAGTGCTGAAAAAACCTTCCAGCTTTGGAGACCAAAAGTACCAGCAAAAGTTGCTGCTTGTCTCTGCCACTGTGGATTGAACCAGATAAGGCCATCTTTTTTTTTTTGAAGAAGTACTTATTAATCAGAGTTATGTCCTTCCCCCATTAAATCTTTCCAAACAATATGCTTTTATAACAGAAGTATTAAAGACCGATTGAAAAGGACCCGTTTCACTATATTTCTTAACAGGAAATGATCACAAAATAAGGATAGCAAATGAAAAGTTGGCTTTATTTTTTAAACAAATGTTTTCAGTATTTCACACTGCAAAATCCTAGCTTCGTGTAAAATTCCATTCAGGGACGTGAGTTTTCTGAACTGTTGTATCTATTTGGCTTATTAATTTGTTTACAAAGGCCAATGTAAATGTAACTGGGTAAAATGCCATAGCTTGCATTAGGCAGAAGGCCACACTAGATTGGGGTTTTTCATTCTTATCATGTTGGTAACCTTTTTCTAAGGACCTGCTGGTGACTTCTGTCATTTCTCAGAATCAAGCATACATTAGGGGAAGTCTACCTGACTTCAATGTGCATGTATTACTAGAGGGTGATAAGAAATATTTCACTTTAGTATTAAGATTATGCAAGAAATGTGGTAACCATAACTGTTCCACTATGGTAACATTCAGTGCCTCGAACACTAGGCCTCAAATACAGGTTATACCTCATATAACCTGTATGTTTTCCCTCTTCTTCCAAGGTTCATGCTTATCAGAATGGAAAACCTAGACCCATAGATCAAATATTTATTTTTTATCTCGCGTTCCTTTTTCTTCACAAAGTTTCAGGAATAGCTTTTGACAATATCTTATACAGTCAGTGACTTTGTAACTAATAACCAGTTTGGCATCAATGTGATGTCACAGATGAGAGTTGGGAGCAGGAACTCAGGAGTCTTAGTTCCCAAGTTCTACAACAGTTAATGAGGAAAACAGAGTTTTACATAAAAAGGTTATTAAAGCAATACAAAACGAATATCGCTATTAAAAATCTTACCAATTGAAGCTCTTACTGTTGTTATATCGTAGGTTTCCAAAGAGAAGATAACCTCCTCTACTGCCTGAATTCCCTCTTCAGAATTAAATATTACTTCATGATGCTCACTGCCTATATGTGCTGCCACCTGTTGGTAAGTAGTTACAATAATGCATCACTGTTTAATTAAAACATTTTTATACACATCCATTGGAAGCATCAGCTCCCTTATGTCATAAACAGTCAGAATTATAGGACTTAAGGACAAGAAAAGACAATGCTGTAGCAGCCACTCCCGCTTGCAGTGGTACTTTGTCAAAGGGAACTCTCTTCCCAACTACGCAGTGCTTAATTACGATTGCAGAACATCCAACTGCTTGCCCGAAGTCTAACAGAATCTGCAGAGGATTTAAATACTCTGCAATTTACTCAGAAGAGAAAAGGCAGCTCAAAAGTTATGACAGCTGGATACCCAAAGGGTACCTCAGATACCCAACCATTTGTACATGGTTCTTAATCCAAGATGTTGACAACGAACTTTAAGCATTTAACTAACATACAAATGCCATTAGCAGAGGAACAATAGCATGGTGACTGACCATAAAACCCAGAGGTTTCAGGAGTAGTAGAACTGAGACCATTCTGAAGTACTGTTTCCTTTAGTAACAATTAATTAACAGCCCACCACAAAAAGTCTTCCAAAAAAATGAAGAGAAAATAGCTATGGCTCAAATCCTCTTTTTGTAACCATTAATTAAACAGCAAATGTTACACTAAATGATTCACAGCAAACTGATTTACATCTTAACATTTTAATCAGTACCACAATCAATACCGTATCATGAAGTCAGTACAATTAATATACATTCTTTAATACTCAACAACTCAGAACAACCTGGAAGCAATATTTACTATACCTTTCTGGCAGCCAGTAAATCAGGACTGTTTTCCATCCCAATTGCAAAGGTTTGTAGTGGATATTTTATGTTCATTTCCTTCATCAATTTCAGAAGAACAGCTGCAACCAAGCTGGAATCTAAGCCCCCTTTTAAAAACAAAACAAACAAAAAAATGCCAGATTACTTGGTTAGATGACTGACTGTTTTTTATTTCCCTCTAAGGGCACTAACTCTAGATGGCAGAATTTCACATGCAGATTTCATTTTTTAAGCAATGTGAATCTAAAGCACTTCCGTAAAACTGCACATTTACCTCTGCTTAACACTGTACCATTAGAGATGTCCCTTCTCAACTCTGCTACAGTTGGGTTTACTCTTCATCTCAAAACTGCTCTCCATCATCTTCTACACATGTTACTTTACTAAAAAAACTAAGCAAAGATTGTTTTTGATTTGCTGTTTGAATAAAACAAAATAAAGCAAAAACATTTTGTTTGACCTACAACAGAATGTTTAGTGTAAGAATTCCCTGTTTCCCTGATCATTTTTCAAAAGCATGTTTAACATTTTAAATGAAATTCATTTTTGAAACAATTTCAGACTGAAAAGGCTCACTAGCAGCATTCTCTTTTCCCCCCCCCCCTTACTTTTCCCCCTAGAGGGGTATAGAAGAATTTGAACAGTTTGGAAAACAAACAAACAATAAAATATCAAGAGACATCCTAAGGCTCTTCTATTTTACTCTGAATAGCTAGTTCTACTGCTCCTTGTCTACTTCTACTTGTTGCTCTCCCTTTTAAGTACTGATCAAAGCACACTATCTGTTCTCCAATACTTGCCTGCAGTTCTAGCAGAGAAGACAATATGGCCTTCTGCTTGTTTCCTACACTCTGTACCTAAGGTTTCAGCTGAGTGCATTAGCAAATATTCCCACCCTGATCGCCTTCTGTGGGAGCCTTTCCCTAACAAAAATTTCCCCTTAGAAATTACATGAATTACATGCAAAGTGAGAGGAAAGACAGAGAGCACAGAAATCAGAGTGCTTGTGATTGAAAATCAGGGAAATGAACAACTGTGTTTCTACCATGAAGCCGAGTTCCAATCCCTTTGTGATTGGAAGAGCAAGCATCTCTATCTGTGATGCTCCAGGTATATGCAAAATTGTGAAGCACGGAGATACTCTGGTATCTTATCAGTACAGGACTTGAGTTTTACAACTGATATGCAGTGTACATGTGGATCTGAGTAGCTGACTGTCCTCTAACTTAAAAAGCCCGTTCCAAAACCAAATTTCAGATATTTACCACATCTGAGATATTCCGACTCTGCATGTCTCCATGTTTCATTTACCTCCCTCCTTCTTTTTATCATGTCACAGTAAAGAAATACTCCAACAGTATTTCCTACTCAGTTCTCTCTCATTCAGATGCACACTTTCTAGAATACGTGAAAAATGAGTGTAACTGCTGATGTTCAGTGCAAGAATGAACAGTGTTATCAGAACTCTACCCAGAAGTACAAAGAAGTGCTACAAAAACACAGTGAATATGATGTCAGTCCCATGGCTACAGAGCCTTACCTCTGCAAGACTGAACCACCACATCACTCTGATCAGGTAAGTCAGAAAACAACTTCTTGTACCACAAGCTACTACCTCACTTGAAAAAGAGTGTACTAAATAATTTTGGTCCAGAAGTTCCCCCGTAATTTGGTAAACAAAGGGTAGCCTGTGATGTAGGTTAAGGCAAAGAAATACGACAAGTAAGAATTTCAGCCCCATTTGCTTTCTGAAACAATCTCTTTTTATGTTTCAGAGTGTATTTATTTGGTGATTTTTCAATAAAACTATTTTTTTCTCTTCTTAGTTAAAAATGGTTATTTCCTCAACAAGACAACATCCCAGCCTAGAATAAACTTAACAAGAAGTCGACTTTCAAGATATCTGTAAACTAGAAACTTTATCACAGACCATTAAGTTCCCTGTAACTAAGAAATAGAAAATTCAGATTACTTCAGGCATATCACAGCAGAACAGTCAGTATTCTTTCTTCTAACTGGTCAACGATGGCTGAGAAGTGAGAGAAGACACAGAATCATTGCAATTTGTGCTATTTACCTGACAAAAGACAACCAATCCTTCTGTGAGCCATCAAACGCTTTCTGACAGCATTTTCAAACAGAACACGGATGTTGCTCTTCACTGTTTCAAGATCAAAGCCTGTCCAGGAGAAAGAAGACGAAACCAAAAGAAAAACATAGTTTAATAACCAAAGATTATGATTTTATTCCCACTTTTTAATCAGGATTAATAGGAAATGATTTGCTGTACTACCTGAAGGCAGATTTTCCACTGTATCACAAGCAGCATGGAGTGGTTCATCTTTATAGCTATGAAACTTTACTACTTCTACTGATGCAACCTTGCCAGAGGGCTTCAAATCCAGCACTTCATAATGACCCGGAAGAAATGGCTCCACTTTAGGAAATAAGGATGTTGAATGCTTTAGGTTGATAAGTCCTATAGATAAGAAGGAAAAAAAAAAGGAGTGAGAGAGACAGGGAGAGAGAGTTTAACCTGGAATATTTAAGGTATATCTAACTCAACGTTAGATTTGCTTATGCAAGTGTTAAGACTAGAGAGAGTTATTTACAAATAAATAAATGAATGTGAAAGTGTCACCACAAAGGAAAAAAAACCCCTCATCATACAAAATAAGCATCCATTAAAAAATTATCCAAAGCTACAGAAAATTTTAGTAGGGTTTTAAAATTCTTGGCTTTTACAGATTCTAAGTTCTTGTGGCATAATTTCCCATTGAATGCCAGAAACAAATTCTAATATAATCTATTGAGTCATAAATCCAGCCTAGCTCTACAGACTACATTTCAACTTTTGGGTAACTTAAATATCTCAGGCTCAATACTGTATTAGAACACAAAGAACTATAAAACTAAAGTTATTTTAGGGATTTTAAGGACAATAAAGCATTTTCACAGGTCAGTGTATGGGTTTTTTTGGGGTGGTTTTTTTTTTGTTTTTTGTTTGTTTTTTAAATGATGCACAGATTTCATACTACTAAACATTACTTCTTTATTACTGAACTAATCACTTTCTCTTCACACTCACAAGAGCATAACAAAGCCTGCCTCTAGTAACAATACTTAATACTAGATGCTCAACACAACTGTTTTACCTTTTGCCTCAGAACAGACACCCAAAAATCCATCATCAGTCAGCACCTTAAACAGTGGTCTGACTCCATAGGTGTCTCTTGCCAGAAATACTTTTCTGTTCGCTGTGTCCAGAAGGATGAAAGCAAATACACCATCCAGCATAGATGCTGTTTGTTCTATTCCTCCTCTGTTGTAAAGATGAAGGATAACCTCACCATCCACCAGTGTTTGATACTCAAATCCAAACTGCTTCTGCAACTAAGAAACAAACAGTTGCAAATACTGCTTTTGAAAAACAACCATACAGAAAATTTACTAAAGAAAATGAAGCTTTTTGTTTTGTAAAATAGAGCACTAATTTTCATAAACATTTCCACCAAAGAAGGAAATTACACTTTTGTACTCAAAACATTATCCAGGATAATCTCAGAGCCAACACAGATTAATTCCGCAAACTCAAGCAATGTGCATTATGGCCTGTTTTTGGGGAAGCACTTCTGTTAGGAGGAATAAAACTGCAGACACATAACCCTGGCTTTAAGAAGCACATCTTCCACAGAGAAAAGACAGACAGAGGCAGCCACTGGTTCTAAAAATCCAGCTCAAAATAGGACCAGAAACAGAAGACAGCTGCATTAAGATCAATCATAATTCACGTTCTTCTGGTGCTGCTTTTAGAGGCCATTCAATAACGTCTGGACACCTAGGGGGGAAGATGGGGAATGGTGGGAGTTTCAGTAAAACACTAGAAAGTGAAGAAACCCCATATGATCAATGCTTTTGCATTTTAACTTATGTCCTTTGGTTTTAATTGCTATTCATGGGACAAAGATTTGGCTCAAATTGAGTAAGCATTAAAATAACTAAGGCATTGCTGTAAATAAGATGACCATTTCAACAATGATTCTTTCATAGGTAAGAAAAAAAAAAAAAAAAAGGAAGAAGGAAAAAAAAAAGCGGATTCTTTATAAAGAAAGAAGGCCCTCAACAAGATAGGGAAAACAACCAAACAAGTTCCTGCTGACAGAACATCACGTTTTACATAATTATATTCCCCTTAGGTTTCTGTGTGTAACATGAACTGAGAGTGATTTTTATGCCTTACAGCAACAGAAAAAAATGCAATGCAAAACCAAATGATTACAGTCTGCTGATACAATACCCATCACACACACTTTGCCCTGCTGCATGTACATCCTACCTTTCAAATAGCCAGATACTTAACAGATTAAATAACATTAGTCCCCTTCCCATTCAGCCAAATTCCCAATGACATCGCTGACAGCAGCCTGACTTCAAAACTGCTATGCATTAGAAATATAAGACACTTCAGATTATTCATATATTTCTGATACTACCATGCTCAATTTCTGATCCATTTTAAGCATTTAGTTGAAGCATGATTCAGAATCAGTCAAGAACTGTAAGCTGCTTTATACTCTAATTTTGGATGATCTGAATCACTTCCCTTTACAAGAAACACTTCTCAGCACTGGCACACAAAGTTCAGCAGCAATATGCAAACCATATGGACAATGATCTCAGGGACAGGATACGGTTTTGGGCAGTCCTGTGTAGAGTCCCGCTGTCTTGATGATATTTGAGCTCAGGATATGCTATGACTCTACGATCCATACACTTACCTGTTTAAAATTGTAGATTTCTCCATTGTAACACAGCCACAGATAAGGGAACTTCTTCACCCGGATCGGCTGCATGCCATACAGCTGGTCAACAACCGCAAGACGGTGGAAACCAAAACAACAGTTGGTGAAACCATTGACATTCTCAAAACGAAATGCATCAGGACCTCTGTGTGCTATCTTCATGGCACTCAGACACTGCACAGAAAGGCATTCATCACTTCCAAACAAGGCCCAGATGCCGCACATTGTGAAGCTGCTGAGTTACCTGGAAATGGAAAACACATTCAGTAAGAACACAAAATCACCTAGATTGAAGGAAACCTTATAGATCATTAAGTCCAATCACCTACCTGACCTACATGCAAGAAATGACAACCGGAAAGCATGGATACAATGTGCTGATAACTAAAAAAAGCATGCTATCAATTGTTGGACTATAAAGATAACTGATGAAGAGAGCGGCAGACCTTATTAACACAAGGTAAAACACAGCATGCAGATATGACAAGCAACCCTTGTCCAGCTCAAGAAATTCAGTTTAAGCTCATCCTCAGGTTGTTTTTCATACAGCACCAAGCTGGGTATCAGGTATGATCTGCTGAAGTAACATCACACCAATGGACGCTTTCCATTCCTTCACATGGAAGCCGTTATTCTGTCACTGAAGGTACCAAGGCACGAAGACAGCTTCATGGTTAGGAACAGAACTAATCCCAGCACTTCTCCTTGTACTGAGGTACGGACTGGCTGTTTGCTCAGTTATGCTATCTGGGAAATCAATTTTTCCATACTCTCAGCCAGCAGCACTGTGCAGACCCAGCCCTTCCTGGGAGCATGAGAGCCTCCCTCCCCAGCCCCATTCCCGATGTCCGGGCAGGGGGCTGAGGCCATGCAGGGAAGCGGCTCCGACCTCAGCACGCCGGAGCGTCAGAGCGCTGCGAAGCCGTAGGACGGCCGAACCCGGCCAGGAGCGCAGCCGTAAGCAGCAGGGAAGAGACAGGCGTTCAGCCCCACCAAGCGCCTTCAGAATGCTTGCCCATCACCACCAACCCACCAGTCGGACCAAAGCAGAAGGGAGAAGGCAGCAGCAGGGAAATAAGTGGTACCTGTACACTCCTCCCCCACGCCGTGCATCAGGCTGCCCCTCCCCCCAGGGTCTTCTGCTCTTCCGTAGAGCCAAACGGCGAGAAACACGCGACAGCCCGCCCCTCAACCCCAGACAGGAGATCACACCCGACCTCCCAGCACACCAGAACCTCGAGATTCCCCCCGCAGAGGGCCCCGGTCGCCCCTTCCTCCGCCGCCCCGGGCAGTCCCCTCCCCCCCCAGCCTGGCTGAGGAACGGCGGCTGGCGAGGGCCCGGAAGGAGCGGCAGGCCGACCCTGCAGCCCGCCGGGTCCCACGCCCGCCCGGGCTCCTACCTCGTGCCGGCCGCCTGCAGGGAGCGCCGCTGTGCACGCTGCACCGAGCAGAGAAAGAAGCGGCCGTGCCCGCTGCCCGGCAGCGAGCGGTAGCCGAGCTCCTCCCCTGTCGCCTGCTGAAACCCGCGGGCAGGTTTCATCATACGGCGCCCGCCCCCGGCTCGGGCAGGCCGGGGCTGGATCGTTATGGCAGCCCCAGATCGAAGGCTGCCCCTTTGGGCCAGGAGTCTGGAGTGCGCCAGCTCTCTCGGACCGTTTTAAAGAAAAACAGGAGCTTCTAGGTTATGCGGGACTCCTTAGGTTCACAGGGTGGTCTGTAGGGGTGATCTGTAGCCATCAGAACTCCTCCATGGGGTTGCCTTATTGTGTTCGGTTTGGGGCCCCTCCCTGCGAGAAAGATATGGAGGCCCTGGAGTGTGTGCAGAGAAGGGCAGCGGAGCCGTGAGGGGTCTGGAGCACAAGTCTGGTGGGGAGCGGCTCAGGGAGCTGGGATTGTTCAGCCTGGAGAAAAGGAGGCTCAGGGGAGACCTCATCGCTCTCTACACCTGCCTCAAGGGAGGTTGTGGTGAGGTGGGAGTTGGCCTCCCGGGTAACAGTGATAGGATGAGAGGGAATGGCTTCATGTTGTGACAGGGGAGGTTCGGGCTGGGTGTGAGGAAAAAAATCTGGATATTTATGGTATGAGGAAAGAGTGGTGAGACACTGGCATGGGCTGCCCAGGGAGGTGGTGGCATCTCCATCCCTGGAGGTGCTCAAGAAATGTTAAGATGCGACACTGAGGGTCAGTGGGCATGGGTTGGTGGCTGGAGTAGGTGATCTTAGAGATCTTTTCCAGCCATAATGGTGCTTCTTACAGCTGTGTTATTCTGTTTCGAAAAGAGTGTGTTTACGAGGCTGATACCTTCAGGAGTATTTACTGGGGAGCTTGCCTTGGGAAACTTACAGATGCTATAGGTAAAGGGATTTTGATGCCTGTGTCAACTTCATTAATGGGCAGTTTTGCCATTTTCCCTTTGAAAATGCTGAAGTGAATTAATTCTGCTGAGAAAACTAGAAAGAGAAGTGCTGAATATAAACCTTTATTCTCCACGCATACTTCAGGAAGGCTGTTAGTAGTCACATGCAATGCCAGTTCATCGTTTGCTTTAGCTGACTTGGTTTAAAACTGCAGTACTGTGCATGAAGTTCTTCAGATCATGAAGAACTCTATAAAAAGGTGGGTTTTTTTTCAGATTTTAGTGAGCATGTTGTGGTACTGTATGCACGAGAAGTGCCTCCTGTGCTGATCATGAGTGGAGGTAGGAAACTGCTGCTCAGCAGCTGTGCAGGTGCCAGATGTACAGTTCTCAGCAGCTCTGCGCAGCCTGGGCAAGCACAGTGAAAGCGTGAGCCTCGGTACATCAAGTCATCACCCACAGCGTGAGAGCACTTGTTCTGCTGGGGAGCACCTCATGCTGCCTCCTGTTTTGTGCTTCAGAGATCGAAATGTTACAAACTACATTTTGAAAACGTACAAGAAATAACAGGTAAACACTGCATTACTTTAGGGTTGTTGTTTGTGTGGTTTTTGTTGTTGTTTGCTTGGGTTTTTTTGTCAGGGTCTTTTGTTAAAAGCTTTTCATTACCTCTTTTCCTTCTTTTCTATCTGCAAAGAAAAGATCTCTGGAAGAGCCCTCTTAGCCTTAAGGGTTTTTTTAATTATTATTTTATGAGTAATTCCTGGTTCATAACAGGATCCCATACAGTGCTTTATAATAGTGAAACCAAAAGTATTTGGGGAAATGAGAATCTTGTCATAAAGAAACAGAGCAGGGAGTTGAGAAGCAAATTGCAGGAAGAAATACCAGGTAAGCACAGTCAGCACAGCTGCCCAATTCCTCATTAATGTCTGTGTCCCTGGGTAACAGCCTCTTATTTATCCTACCTTTTACTACCCTTTTTTAAAACTGGAGCAAACTGCTGCATCTGAACATGTCTTGCTTGTTTCATCCTCCGTTTTAATGAAGTTTATGTTGCTAAATGTAGGACTGATGGGAGAAATAGCAGACATCATAATATATTTTTAGACATTGGCAATTTCACTGCTCACTAGCTACAATAGCACAGGTGATAACTGGTATGTCTCTGCCCTTTTCTAGCCTTTTCTCTGCTATGGTCATGTAGCCCTTTACAGTCCTTTTACATTAAATGTTGTTCTTCAATGTCCAACCTTTGCTTTTATTGTGTCTCTATACAGCACCACATGTAATTATGCCTCAGCCCCACAGCTCTGCTCTTCTCAGCCATCTTTCAGTGTCCTGCAGACACTGTCATGGGCAATAGTTTCTCCAAAGCATTGTCTTCTCGACTAATTCCCTGAAGCAACTTTCCAAAGTGTTCCAGCTTTCCCATTTCTGTATGCTAAGATCACAGCCTTCTTTGTAGACTCATTGCAAGCAGGCTCATTCCTATATTCCTTCTTATTCTGTTGCTTGATAAGCTTAGACTGGCCTTTGACAGCTGTCATTCTCTGCAGATTTCAACTTGCGATCAACCCCCTTAGAGATGGGCCTGAATCATGGATGCTGGTCGGTTAGTTATACTTGAATCATGTTCAGTTCTAATAAAGCTACAGTAAACTGAGTTTTAAGACTGAAGTCTGGTTAGTCAGGTGTGTTACAGTCCTTGGTGTACTCAGGTGGAAGTACTGGGCCTGCTTGGAAGGTTTGGGGAAGATCTGGTCAACCTTTTGGTACCCCTTCAGTATGGCCACTGGATACTTATGGACAATTTGAGGGATTTGGCTGTGGGGAGTAGAGGCATATGTCTCTTGTCCACACCCTTATGACTTCCTTTGCATCTAATATCCATTTTTAGCATGGGCCGACTGCCCTCCATTTAGCCTTACACATCAGGAATTGCAACATCATCTTTAATCCTAACTGATGTAGTAATGGAGTCGTGGGAATAGGCCATTTCCAGATGCCTTGAGTAATCCTTTTTTCTACTCTCAGGGACTGGATGTTCATGATGTAAGCTGGGCACAGATCTCCAAGAATCCTCTATTTTCCAGCTTGAAAATTTTCTTTCATGTATTTGCTGCAACAACACATCACCACATATCATAGGCTCACCTAAATGGGATATGCTACTATGACTTGTTTGTGTCTGAGCACCCACAAATTACTTCTGTGTTGAAGTCTGTGTACCACAGACATCTCCTGTTCCTGAATGTATACTGTGACAAGAACGTGATGCCATCCTTGGGGCAGGGAGAACCAAGTGGCAAACAGCAAATGCTCTTCCTGGCAGAAGCCTAGTATACATTCTAGGACGGGAACTGAGCTTGAAAACAAAAGGCTGTTTCTGCTAATGGAGCCAATAGAAACATCATTATACCACAACAGCCTTGCCAGCCTATTACACATTGGAAGAAATTATGTGATGGGCTGGACCCAGTGGAAGCTGGAGATGGGCTGGACCCAGTGGAAGCTGGAGATCAATTCCTCCACAAATGCATGGGTTGGCACAGTTAACATATCTCATACTCTCTCTGTCTTTGCAAATACAAAAATATGCAGTTTGATACATGCACATTTACTAGGTGCTATCTGTAGTTCCAGGTGGTCTGATAATACCTCTCACAACTGAAATGCATAATTATATGTCAGGGATACGTGCGTGCAGAGAGCAAAGCCCCTTTCCTAATTTGGTTTTCCTTCCCCAGGAGAACAGTAACATAATGTGCAAAATAGGCAAAAGTTTGAGTGATTGCACTCAAGTTCTCAGGCAGCAACATGCCTTAACACTTAGATCTAAATGGGAACAATAAACCCAAACAAACAGAAAACAGAAGCTGTCAGGATGAAAAGCTGTTTGCCGATCTGTAGCTTGAAGCAAGATGGGCTCACATTTGTATCACTTGGTCTACCTTTTACCTGGTGGAACTGCACCCCTTGTCAGAGACATTTGTGCTTGCAGCTTCTAAAGAACTTACTAACCTATAACTGCGTTTTTTGCTCCTACAATTTTGAATATATCTATTTTTCTTTCATTCCTTTATGTTCTCTTTTCATCCTTTGGAGACATGTAAAGGATATGCAGCCTATTTGTCCTCCAGACAAAATCCTCTCTCTCTTGGTATAAAAAGTAGTTGTCTCTTCCACTGGGAGTTCCTTTTGCTATAGTCACTCTCATTTAATCCCCCCCCCCCCCCCCTTTTTTTTTCTTTCTGCTTAATTATGTTAAGCTTCAAAACAAATAAGACTTGCTCTGACCTCAGAGTTAAGAGGTCACAGCACTGAAGTGTTAAAAGAATATCTTTTTTAGAGCTGGGCATTCAGATCTTCAGTAATGTACTAGGAAGGCATGTCTAGTGCAGCAGCAACAGAAAACACTAAGTAAGGTGATTTGTTACTGCCTGCACAAAAGACTAAGCATTTTACAGTGCCGCAGCATCCTTTCTAATGTCCCAAGTCCTTCCATTATCCCCCATGTTTCTTAGCACAGATGAGAAAAGGTTGCTGAAAGAGCTGCTGGCCATACAGTGCAGATTGCAGGCATGGCATATGGCATACCAACGGGTCTTTTGTGAGGAGGCCCAGGACCACAGAGGAACGAAACGTTGCTGACTGTAACTGAATAACAGTCTTGTCTAATGAGAAGAAATCCAGTGTAATTTATGCTCTTATCCCTGGGGGGAGGGGAAGAAACCCCCAAACCAAAGCACTATGACATATGCTTTTTTAACAACTTGCAAAACAAGACAGAAAAATTAGTTTTCTGATGCTAATTGAATAACATAAAGCAGAATAATTCTCCTGAGTTTTTAGTCGTACTGGTAGAACTGGATTAAATACTGCTTCTTTTTCATGCAGTACAAAAGATCAGGTGTCAGCTGAATTAGCCTTTAACAGACGTACTCAGTGTAGTAGGATTAATGGCAAATTGCAATCTGCAGTTCACCTTTTTCACCATGGAGCACCCATTGTGATACTTTGCCCAATTCAGCAGATGTTTTATTACAAACAAGATCCTATTCATCTAGAATACAACTAAATCCTACTGTAAGAGCCATGGGTAGCTGGTGTAAATTCGTAACGGTAAAACCCGTGTTTGACCGCACATAACAGTCTTAAAACTCATTGGAATGTATTTTTTATTTGGAATTACTTGGCTTGGTTCTAACAAAGTCATTTTCACGCCCATCAGTGTTGCAGCTTTAGCCTTTTAAAGCATTGTATTTCATTTTGTGTCTGGAAGATACCAAAAGCATCCAGTGAAATTGCTTAAATGCACACATTTGCCCTCCTAAATACAATTAAGAACAGAGGGGGAAGAATGACAATTACTGAATACTGCCTGAAGGTCATTTTTTTTTTTGAAGAAGGTAAAATCATCATTTGCTTTATAAAGAGCTGAGAAACTAAGCTAGTCTAAAACATACGAGTGCAGCTGCACGTTCCCATCACTAGATAGTGCTATTGCCTCAGAGAGAGAAATGATCTCCTGTTAGTATCGCAGCTGTCAGAAATAGAGGTGCGGAGCAAATGCTGCAAAGGTCTTCAATGAAAGAAGCAGACTGGCAAATGCATTGTAGAAAATGCAGTGTGGAAAACAACTGCACTAACACATACACTAAGCCAATTATTTTCCTGTTTTCTCACGTAAGTGCATGCTGAAAGACAGCTTATTGCACAGTCAGTATGTGGTGCCTTCTTACTAATCTGTTAAATCAAATAGTAGCAAGCCCTTCAAATGATTGCTTTGTTTCTTTATTGTAGCTATTTACTCTGCTTTTTCCCTCCCCTCCTCCCCCAGGAATTAATTCTGAATGCTGTACAGAGGCAAGTCTCGTTATTAGCGTTATACCAATAGTAAAATGGCAAAACATCTCTCCTCCCTGTTCTTCCATAGCTAGAAACTCTTAACAACAGACTTTGTAAAAATGGCTTTGTTTCTTTACATGTAAAGAAAAGATAACATGAAAGATAAGTCTTCCTAATTAGAAGAAGAGAAAACAACCAACAAGGGACAAAAATCAGAAGAAAACTAATTCTAAAGGAACTCGTCATGCAGCATCAGTTCAAACGGGCCAAAAGAATTAAACAATTAATGGTTGGAAAGTAGGAGAAAACTTTGTTCTGCATGCTGATTTGTACCTCCTCTCTCATCACAGATATTTCAGGTAACAGTGCATTTCTACTAATGCAAAAGCTTGATCTCCAATATTAATTCCAACATTTTTAAGCTTTCCATGTTATTCTGTTTTCTAAGGAAAAATAAGGAAACACGAAGGAACTAAAATCTCCTGTTAACTCCCACCCTAGCACAAATATACGATATTGTTGCTTGAATCTCTGGCAGCCATCCATGGAACCTTTTTGCTTTTGCCAGGAAAAAGGTATGAGACAGGCAAACAAAAGAATGTACCCACAAGTGTTGGCTACACTTCAAGCCATTCTGAAATGCACCTCTTTTGGTTGGGACCTTTGCTGTGTCATTTCTGTAGGATTTGATAGAGAAAGTATTTGCACTCACTACCTTTTAGCTTGCACGTAGATGTAGAATAAATGGAAATTTACTTATCTGTACAGAAATGTATCATTAACAAGAATAAAAAGAGGTGCATTTTTCTTAAGTGCCAAAGTTGGTTTATCAAAGCCATTTCTACAAACAAAGCAGGGCCGGAAAGTACATTTTGTTATGGCAGCCTGACTAATTATTGGCACAGCTGTCAGTGTGATTTATGTCCATACCAAGTAGCATTCCTTGAGAAAATCTCTGGGCATGGACTGCAGAATAATACCTGCCAAGAGCTACTTCTAAAGAGCACTATGGACAAGACTGAGGTTTCACTCCATCCACCCAAGGGAATCCCAGCAGACTTCATAACCCTTCAGTGCTCTTGCATGCCTTCCCACCACATATCACAGTACTGAAAGCGAAAACCATTTTCTCAGTTTTGCGATAAGTGAATGTCATTCTGGTGGGCAGCATCAGCTTATTTTGACTGAAAAAAGTCATAAAATAGTTACGGCTCCTAGCTCTGACTCGTATAGGTGTAGCCCAAGGCATTCTGAAGTGGGCTTTGGGTGTCTAAGCAGGACGGAAACATCGTGGGAAATGCTTTTCTTGTAGAACAGTCAGGATGAGAGTGTACTGCGATTCATCTGATATTTACAATCAAAACACAAAGATATTTAACGTTCTTTAACGTTGGTAATGAACAAAATGCCTTTCCCTCATGTTCTTTAAAATGCTCTTTAAAATATCACCAAGGTTCAGGAATTATTCTTCAAGTCTGCCACTCCAAGTGTATCATTCAAATTTTTGGCACATGCTGAACACAGTGGATTGTTTTAAGTTAATTATTTGCTTAAAGCACATCTAATTAACATGGATAGCAATGCAGAGATTGTACATTGTTTAAATGCAGATGGTATTTCTAACTTTACAGATCAGTGAGGTGTATTATTGCATGGCAATTCCATTGTTTGTGCAAGAAATATAGTGAATGATGTTCCTTATCATTGCAGGAAGTCAGACTTTAAACCAACAGGTGTTCCTTTGGATAAAGGAAGAAGGAACTAATACACTTCAGCACAGATAACCCCTTTCTTTTTTGTATTATAATCCACTTTTCTCAAATAGATGACAGTAAATAAAGTAAATTAGTTTTACAACTCCGTATGTGGTTCTGGCACCATATGGACTATATGGACCTAGCACCAAATGAGTGCGTGCCTTCCCAAGTCAAGCAGGCGAAGGTCATGGTGATAAACTGAAACATTTTGCTTTCCTGGAGGCCTCTGTTTCGCTCTAGTATTTAGCATAGGCATAAATTATACGTGTACTTCAGCTACTCCAGCTTGCCTGCAACTGCAGTTTGCGGGTTCTTTGTGAGCATGTGAATGGATAGTAAGTTCTTTAGAGAAGAATGGTCTCACTGAGTCTGAAAGATAATAGGATTTATTTTGTAATTAATATTAAGCAAATAAAACAATATTTAATACAGACATCTCTTTGACCAAAAAACGGAGAACAAAAACAAGTACCCTGCAGTTAAAAAGTATGGAGATTACTCATTCATATGTATTTCCATGGTCTTTGATGATGATTCACAAAAGTATTGGCATAAATTAATTCAAGATAAGACCATTTATAATTGAACAAATCATTGAGAAAGAATAGCTATCCATGGAAGTACGTAAAATTTGGCCTATTAAAGCTGGTTCCTTGCCAGCCATTAACACGCAGGAAGTAGGCTGCAGAAAGAAATCACAGTTCTGCCTTAGATGTCTAACTTGATACGTGTTCAGTCATTGACTTGCCAAATCACAACATTTCGTCTCTTATGCTAACTTTGTCATTCCTCTTAACTACAAGGCTGCTCTGAAAGCAATGCCTCCTATTTTGTTATGTTGGCCCACAACATCAGAGATGGATATTGGTGATATGGCATAGAAGTTGAATTTTCCCACTAATATTCCTCCACATTTTTTTTTTTTGTTGAGAGACAGATGGCAGCAGAGGTGCAGTCTGACAAATTGGTGTCTAACATGGAAGCGTGTATGAAGTGTAGAGGTGGAACTGAATTCCTCCATGAAGATAAAATGTTGCCCACTGACATTTGCTGAATGTTTACAGAGAGCAAACAGTGGATTTTGGCACAGTGAGGTGGTGGGTAGTACATTTCAGCAGTGGAGACAACAATGTGAAAGACAAGCCACATTCCAGACAGCCATGCACAGCTATCACACCACAAAATGAAGAGCATCTCAAACAGATAGCCCATGTGAATCAATGGATTATCATCCAGGAGCTACGTGCAGAGCTGAATATTGGCTTCAACACACCGGAAACAGTGGTGGCCACATTGGAATATCCCAAAGTTTGCACCAGGTGGGTCCCATAAGTGCTCACACAAGGAAAGAAAGAACACCACACTCAAGTTTGTCAGGACCTATTGAACCAACACGACATTGAAGGTGACATTTTGCTGGATCACATCATTAACAGTGACGAGACACGGTGTCACCACTATGAGCCAGAGTCAGAACAACAGTCAGTGAAGTGGTGATGTGATTTTCCCATAGATTAAAAAATTCAAGCTGAAGCCCTGTTAGTAAAATGATACGCACTGCCTTTTGGGGTAGGAAAGGAGCTGTCCTTCTGGATTTCCTGGAACTTGGAAAACCACTGACTCTCACCACTACATCACAACGCTGACTGAGATCAAGAGTCAGGCTAGAGAACAAGATAGCCCTTCTCTTGCAACATGTTAACACCAGGGCCCCTTCCAGTTTGAAGACAGTAGAGGACATTGCAAATCTTGTCTGGACTGTCCTACAACATCCACCATATAGCTCAGATTTGGCACCTTCTGACTGCCATCTGTTCGGACTGATGAAAGATGGACTGCATGGGCAACATTTTCTTAGCAACACCATTATAGCATCTGTGAAACAGTGAGTCCTCTCTGCTGCAGATTTTTATGAGTGTAGCATGTAGGCTCTTTTTCATCACTGGCATAAATGCATAGATAATGATAGTGGCTGTATAGAAGAACAGCAGTGTTTTGGGGGTTTTGTTTGCTTTTTTTTTTTTTTAAATAGCTGAGCAGTTGCTCTCTCAGATAGTGTTTTTGTGCTCTTTTTATCTGCTGCAGCTTCCATGGAAATAAAAAAAAAAAGAGGCATTACTTTTGGAGCAACCTACATAGACACCTGTATTCTTAGACTCCTGCACAAGGACATGCAGAGTTAAGCAGCTGTTCTGTAGCTGTTAGGATAGATACTTACTCTATAGCACTCCCCAGGGGGCTCTGTGGTGAGGAGTCCCAGCCAGGTAGCTCCTGAAGAACTACCCAGCAATGTACAAAGTGACAGAGGGCCTCTTAACCTGCTTTTGTCCTGTCACCTTTTGTAAGCTTTCAGGAAACAGTCTTGTGTTGACCTAGATAAGGAAATTCCTCACTCTTTCCCTCATGTTTTGCATAATGCCATGAAGTAGCTAATTTCCTTGTAAATGAAATTACTTAACATCATTTTCCCTCTCATTCATTCTCAGCCACATTTACCCCAGCATGCAAGAAGGGAAGTGGTGTGAATCTCATAATACTGTTATATTCCCATGGTACCAGTATGTCCCCCATCACCACTGGCTTTATCAGGAGCAGAGGAAAAAGAAGAAGCACATTTATAAGAAAGGGACCACGGTGAAGCACCAGGCCTGCTCCACTTTCCCTCCCAGACAGAGTGAATGGCTTTCCCCTCACACAGCCACCCAGCATCACACTGCTGTGTGGCTCAACACAAGGTTTGTAGAGGTGTTTGCTACTGCTGCACATGCAAGGCATCTCCTTAGAGGAAGCAGAGCTCTCTGTGTTCCATAACTCACCAATATCTGAGGGGGAAAAGCCTGCTTCTGTGTGAAATAAGCAAATCTCTGCATGCAGTGTTAAACAGCTGTTATGTGGCGGCCAACCCCCTGCCATTTGTTGAAGCAAAGATTGTGTGCACACCGATATTAATAGTCAGGCCATATCTGACCTTTGTTAAACTACAGCTTGCTCCACTTTTGCTCTTTGAAATCCTTCTTTCAAACTAGCCAAAGAATAAGATAACTCAGTAAACAAGTCAGTGTGAAAAAGTGCAGCACCTCATGCATACGTATGTGATACACACAGGCCATGGTCCCTGGCAGTAGCACTCCCACATTGCAAAACCAGACTTTCGGGTTTGCCCAGCAAAATGAAGTCTCGCGTTCAACTCCATGGTATTAAATATCTGTAATATGAGATATTTTGAAAACTTTACCTATTTCAAAACGCTAAGGCACACCATGGATATGGGTGGACAGAACTCCAATCAGAATATGATGTGGTAAAAAAGAAAAAAAAAAAAAGAGGAAACAAGGAGACAAAGACACCTCCACCTCATCTGCTGCCTTTGCCAGCTCCATTGCTTTTGTTATAGGTAGACCACTCTAAAAGTAACACCTCCTACCTATTTCCATGCAAACTACAACAGATACAACAGGCACAATAGCACTGTTTGATAGCACAACGTCTCAGCTGTAAAACACAGTTTTTCAACACAGTCACAACCATCAGCTGTGTGTTTTTGCCAGTGACAAACATGAGCCTGCGTGCTTGTGACCGTAACCACCTTCATGGCTATCACACAGCTTATCTTTCACATCACCCTCACTGCTGCTGAAACACATCACCCACCGCCTCACTGTGCTCACATCCACCATCGGGGCTCCATAAACGTTCAGCATGCATCAGTGAATGCTGGTGGGTGGCGTCTTTTTTCCCCACATGGAGGAATTCAATCCCATACCTTTGCTTCACCTGCACATTCTGCCCCTCTGCTGCCATCTGTCACATGGCAACAAAATGTAATGGAATATTAGTGGGAAGGTTCAACTTGCACTGCCAGACCAACGTTCACCCCTGATGTCATGGGCCAACATAATAGGAGGCAGTACTTTCAGAGCTCGTAGTTTATAGCTGCATTTATGCCAAACACTCGAGCTCTCCCGTCATGTGTACTCGCCTAACCCTTGCCCCTTCTGCGATGGAACTGCTCAGAGAGATACTCTTCTGGTTATTGTTTCAAGAACACGGCAAGCAGCGGGGTGAAGCAGAACTAGAGCTGTGACACAGAGCACCGGGAGCTTCTGCAGCCAGCACAGAAGCAGCATCTTGTGCATCTCTGCCGAATGACTCATCAGGGGAAGAGCCGAGGGAAGGAAGAGCCGAGGGAAGGGCACACCCTGGGCCGGACGGTTTCAGAGAGCGGGCACGCATCGATCTGCAGGAGGGCAAAGCCGCAGTTTGAGCTGAACCCCACTGACAGGAACTGCACCCTCGCCCTTTACGAAACTATAATCCCTATCTGCAGAACCCCATTAACCTCCTGCTGCTTGCAAAACGCTTCCCATGGTTACATTGTAATGCCAACCACCTTCTAAATCCGCAATTCGTCACCATACTTAACCGCATTTCCCCAGAAAAGATATCCAGACCGCAACGTCACCGGCGCTGGGAAGGCAGGCGGCGTTTGCACAGGGCGATAAGGAGTGATTGCGGAGGGCTCGGTCTCCTAGCAACCGTGCAGCCGCCTCATGGCAATTCGGCAGCGCGGAGGCTCCGGGCCGGCGGCAGCGCGGGGTCGAGGGGCTGCGAGCGGCGGGAGGAAGGTAACCGCGCTGTCGGGGAGACGTGCGCTGCGGGAAACATCGCTTAAAAACCCGCGGGCGCTGCGGGAAGCGGACGCCCTCGGCTGCCCCGCGGTGCGGCCCGCCCCGCACAGCCGCCGACGCGGTGGTGGTGGTGTTCCGCATCGCCGAGGGCAGCCGGACAGCGAGCGGCGGCTGCGCCGAGAACGCGTGTCGTAGCGCCCCCCAAGACGACGTCCGTTCACGAGTGGAAACCGCCAAGGGTTAAATGCGCGTGTCCCGGCTGGCCACGCCCTCTCCCTGCGCTCGCCGCCCAATCAGCGCGCGGCGGGGCGCTGTGGACCCCGCCCTCGTCGGGGTGCGCGGCGCGGGGTGACGCGCGGGGCGGAGGGATGGTGGCGGCGCGGCCGTGTGCGCGGCGCGCGGCCAACGGCTGCCTGGGGGTCGCGCGGCAGAGCGCGCGCCGGGTCCCCGCCGGCCGCTGAGGTGAGGGGAGCGCGGCGGGGCGGGGCCGAGGGCCGCGGGCCGGCGGAGGGCGGCGGGAGGGCCGCCGGCAGCGTCGGCCCGTCTGGGAAGGAAGACGCCGGGAGGGGCTGCAAGGGGGAGCCCCGGCTGCGGGGACGGCGGGCGTCCCCCGGGAGCGGAGGGCCCCCGCGGGCGGAGAGGAGGCGCTCGGAGAGCCGCGCTCGGCAGCGGCCGCACGCCGCGGGGGTACGGCGCCGGGACGGGGCCTGCCGCTGCCCTCCGGCCTGCGGGGCGGAGCGGGGCCGGGGGGTGACCTGTTGCTGCGGGGGCTGCCGGAGCCGGCGGCCGCCTGTGCCGCGCGTCCGTCTGCGGGCGCTTCCGTGCCGCTGCGGGCCGCCTGCAGCGGGCATCCCGCTACGGCTGTCCGCGTCTGCGGGAGAAGCCGAGTGGTTCTGGCAGGGAAGGGACCTCTCCGAAGAAATGCTTACGCCGTTAGAATGTTAAACAAAATGGTTTTGAAAGTGAAGAACGTCATCTGTGCTTGGCTGACTGGGAACTGCCGCAGCCCTCGGTGCAGCGTTTGTGGATGTACAGCTTCGTGCCCGAAACACCGATGTGTGCACCGGGCTTCTAGAAACAGCGGGTCTTACTGAGCAGAAAGCCTTCGCTGGCGTTGTACAGCTAACTGTGCCTTCTGTTCTTTGGCTTTATGTACGTTGTTGCATCACTTGACTGTTACAGGCACAGTATAGTAGTCATCGATTCCGTTGCCAACGGTGCAGCCCTCAGAGGGCAGTGGAGGTTGGACATGATGATCCTTATGGATCCCTTCCAATGCGGGATGTTCTGTGATTCTCCAGCCTGTGCCTTTTGCTTTGTATTGGGGCCTCACAGCTTCCCGCTCACTCCATAAGTAAAGGGACGCAGGGAAGAGCCAGCTGTGTGTGTGCCAGTCGTGTTTCTCATGGTTAATTTGTGAAATCTTAAGCAAAAGTGATGATGGAGCAATAGTGGGATGAAATGTGCAAAAGTGCTGGATCTCTGCTGCATAGTGCATTCTCTAAGTTTCAAAACCACGGATTGATTTTTGACTGTTGAATGTGTTTCCTCTTGAAGCAGTGTTAAACGGTTTTATGGTCTGCGTTTAATCCAAAGTGTTAATTATAAGGTATTCATCATAAGCAGTTAGCAGAGTGAGGGAAGCATCTCAGGCTGTGATAAAAGGCTCTTCACTAGGAATGCAAAGGAGCACAGAGATGCAACAGTAGTGGTGGTGGAACCATGGGGGAACCATGAATCTCATTAGAGGAATTAGAGATTAATGGTTGTGTCCTGTCACAGGACAGTCATCGGCCCCATTGCCCAGGGTGTGACACACAGCACGTCAGTAGGCTTTCTGGAACAGCTTACAGGGTTGAGAGGGGTAACTGCCAGCAGAGCATGGGTCGTCTTATGGGATGCAGGAGAGGAGCATCTTGCGACTGTGTAGAGCTTCTTACAGATGCTTAGAGGAGGGACCAAAGGAGGGACCAAGGTGGTTTGCAGAGTAACAATTATGGGAAAATGGATGGAAAAGAGGATAAAAAGGCCCAGTCAAGTGCAAACAAACACTAGTCAGTGGGTTTGTCTGGTCACACTCTATGCCAGATTTCTGCAGCCTGTTCCCTTTTCTCATTAAGCTCCATATCTAACTGTTCACCTGGGAGAGAGGACTGTATGCTCATGTGTGCATATTGAAGTCTCAGTGCCAGCAACAGGAATGTAAGCTGTAGGAACCTCTGTGACTGATGAGAGACGGAGTGTCTAAGTGCCAACAGCCAGGTTGGTAAGCTGGAGAGAGCAGAGCGTGTGTGTGTTGGTGGGTCTGCCAGTGTGTGATTGCTGGTGAGCATTGGGCTGGGCTGGCTGGTGAGTAGGACAGGGGGCCTGGGGCCAAGTATGAGTGCAGCTGGGTGTGGGCATGATGCTAGTGAGACGAGAGGATCTTTGAGCTGGCAGTGAGAGAGATCAGAAGAGAATATGAGGTTTGACAATTGTTTTGGAGGCCCATTGGTGCATGTGTGAGAGGGAGGTGACTGGATACAAAGGGTGGCTGGGTACTGGGTAGGCTGAGCATCTGAGGCCATTTAGTGGGGGATCTGTGGTGCACCCATGGGGAGCTGGCGCTGTGAATCTGGATGAGATCTAAACCAGCCATGGGAGGGGGTCTTTGGGGAGACCAGCAGTTCCTGGGTAGATTGAGTTCCTGTAAAGATCCCTGTTGTGTGCATGCCTGTATTTCACACTAACAGACCTTTGTCCCACTTGGCCAGAGAGGGGAACAGCGTGAAGTGTGTGTGCATGTGTGCCATACAGCTTCAGCCTTGCTGCTGCCGGTACCTGGCACAAGGAGCTGCAGCTGCCTTGGGCTGCCAGGGCCGGCAGCACCCAACAGGTGAAAGTTACTCTTAATGCAAGCTGAGGATGCAGGAATCTTTGGTTCTCAAAACATAAATTAGAAGCCAAACCTACAATGGCTGCTAAGTTGTGATAGAGTTTTAAAACATTCATCATTTTGGCTGATGTGAATAAGGCTACTTACATGAGTGTGTAAGTAGATAAAGAGATTTATTTAAGCTGCCATGATGTAGTAATGGAGCACAAGTGTAAGCTTATCGGTACAGGGTTTTTTTTTTTTCCTTTCTTTTAAAATTGCATCTCTTTTTGAAGTCGAAAGAAGTGAAGATAGAAGTAGGAATAAAAGCAGGGATCTTTTAGTGACCTGTGTTCTGCACTCGCCTTTTCCTTCTGCACGTATCTCACCCCTGAGTAAATCCCTTTTTGGAAAAGCGTGGTAACAAGGAGGTGGGAGCGGGAGTGCTTGCCATCATGAGAGCTGCTGTCGCTTTCAGTTACTGCTGCCGGCAAGTTAAAAGACACTGCGTGTGTCAAATAGGAACATGCAGTTAAAAAGCGGAAGTGCTGTCCTGTGTGCTGCTGGAATTCATGAGCGTATGGGGATGTATGCATGTATGCCCAGTTTGTTGATATGAAATCGACAGAGTGATGAGCAGATTGTTTCAAATTGAAAACTGTATAATAATATTTATAGCAATAATATTGAACAGTGGAATGACTTTTTTCTACTAGAAAGTGCTGCAGCTACTTTGTGTGCATCCATGGATTGTTTTTCCCCCTTTTAAATATGCTGAAGGAAGGTATTGTTTTATCCTGGCACTCTCCCTTTGCTCATTCCCGGTTCTGAGGAGACCTTTGTGGTGATACGTGGAACAAGTTAAAGCACAAAAAGATATCTTTAGTGCGGTGAGTGCTGTTCAGAGTCATCAGCTGCTTGTGTGTCTGGGCTTCCCCTTAAACTGTGGCCAGGGCGGGCTTGGAGGGCACCTCATTTAAGTCCCTGGGTTTTCTGTTCAAGTTTATTTATAAGACACAGAAATAAAGCTAGACACATTACGTGTGACAATATATGATTAAAAACCGTATGTCATGCTTGTTCATATTAAAGAATCAGAGCTCCTTGACAGCTACAAGTGTAATGATGTGAATCTGGTACAGTCTTGCGACCTCTTCGTTGTTCTTCCGTGGTTTGAGTTGCGTTTCCAGTTGTGTTGCATTTTTCTGGCAGTGTGGAAAGAAGGCCCTGTCGCACGTTGCAGCTGCTTCCCTCTCAGGTGAGCCAGATGGCTTCTGGAGGCCCAGGCCCAATGGGCACACCTGCTTTCTGTCCTCTCTGCTTTCTGATCCAGAGAGAGGTCAGAGGGGCAGGAAGCCGGTGTTTGGAGTGGGTGTTGCTGCAAAGTGATTCATGCAGCTTGCTTGGGGCTTGCGCTTTGCAAAAGGCTCTTCACAGCCAGCAAGGGAAGTGGATGCGGGCTGGATGGGTTGTGCTGATGGCAGAGGATCTTTGGTTATTTCCAGAAGGAATTCAGCCTTTGATGGAGATTGATAGCTTTGCTTAGAAGCAGCTGTGTGCGTGGGGCCCTTGATAAGATATGGCAGCATCAGTTTACAATTTGTGGTTATCGTGTTTTTCTCTACTGATGTTTGCAGTTGTAATAACGTAGATCAAATACATTACAGACAGCAGAATACCAACTTGAAATATCATTTTTTGCTGTAATATTAACAAGTATCCAGCAAGCTTTTTAGAGGAATGTCCCACCTTTAAAATGTGCAGAACTGAGGTCTCATTTTGGGACTGACCTACTGTGTTAGGAAAGTGACAACCGGAGTTGAATTCAAAGCAACCTAAATTGCACGGCATAAGGATGGTAAGAGAAGATACCCTTGTGGCCAGGTTCACTGCAGTGTCATGGAGCGCTGCAACATTTCTGTTCCCTAAGAGTTGCTCCCTTTACCACTGTCTGTTCACCTCAGACACACCTTTGCAGTCTGGGTGCTGTGTGTTCTGACATCTCTCACCCCAGCTCTTCCGTACACCAGCAGTGGTGGGTTTTCTTTCTGTGCTGTGGAGATGTTGATGTCACAGGTAGCCTGAAGGGTTTTGCAATAGAACGTCTGAGCGCTTGCTCCTTCCTGCCTTATCCATGGAGAGCAGCTGATTGTGTAGGAAGTTCTGCTCCTTTTAAATCCAGACCTGTTGCTTTGTGCATTCTGTGACCTTTTTTTGGCTCCCTACTTACTAAATTGGGTTCTGCCTCTTGATGTTAAGAATGATGCTAATGGAGGGAATGCCATCAGCTCCTTTGTAAGGTTGTGGCTTGACTCCAATACGTATTTAACTGTCTGTGTTTCTGTGGCTTAGTCGGGAATTATTTGAAAACATCTCAACCGCTTTCAAAGATGAAAATGTATAAGTGCTCCATGGCCTGGAATTGGTCTGCAGGTGCTTAATATGTATAAATTAATGATTGCTTCAGATGTATAAGGCTCATTTTACATAGGTGTAGATCTTGTCTTTCATAGTTATTACAATGCTAAGCCAAGTCCTTTTCTTTTTGAGAAGCACAAGTGTGGCCAAAGATTGGGTCTTACATGACTGAAACGTGTTTTTTGACATGTAGGAGTGGCCTTGAGGCTAATGCGCTTTGTTCTCCTCTTCTTCCAAATGCCTTCTAAAAGGGAGTGTTTCTTTACTGAAATTCTGATGTTCTCTTACTCTTCTTTTGGAAGTCTGTCCTCGGTACTTTTAAAAGTGGAAGGAAAACTGCCCTGCTTTGAGATTAGAGTAGATTTACTGTTAAAAGTCTTCAGTGTCTGCTTGTATTTGGTATCTGTTTAAGAATTCCTGTGATATTCTAACTGCTGGAGTTCAAGTACATCTCGTGCCTGCATGGTATCTCGGCCTGTAGATTGCCTTGGATCATCATCTCTTAGCTTTGTAAGACTTAGGTATTACCTTTTTAAGCACAATTTTCTTTAGGCCAAGAGAAGTGAACATGTATTACCACTTTGTAATTAAGCTATTGCACTTTAAAGTATTCTTGTATAAATGTTGTATCGGTATGGTTAAAAAAGCACTTTCTGTATGCACAGGCACTCTTGTATATTCTGCTTGACCTTTATAATTTTAAGCTAAACAATACATAGTTGGGCTTTTGCCCTAAATATGTCTGTATGTTTTCTGTAACCAGTTGCATTGCTCTTGTACTTAAACTCCCATGCAAGCCCAGGGGGGTCTGGATCAGAGTTAGATTTGAGATTTCTGCTTTAAGGTATTTTGTCCTTGATTTCTTCCTGTATGCTAGATTTGAGTTATGCGTTAATCTGCTTTAGTCTTAATGTGTTTTCCATTTGTTTTTGACAGTGCATTACCTTCGGGAAATGGCCTCTTCTAAGTCCTTGATGAACCTTCTGATCTTCAGTTTTGGATCTGCGATAGGATTTTTTCTATGCTATCTCCTGTTTAGCATGATACTAGAAGAACAGGTTGTGATCCAACCTCATATTCTTCACAATGATCCACATGGTCAACACTCAGAAGATACTGATAACAATCAGCTGCAAGGACAGATGAATTTCAATGCGGACTCTGGACAGCATAGAGGTATTTTGTTGCACCTGATTTATTATATAATAAGTACCCTTTTCACGCACCACAAACTGCCAAGTATTTGTATGAATCATTTTCTTTCTGTTTGCCAGTGTTCAGGTTGCATCTAAACAACTTTGTTCTCTTGAGGTCTACTGAAAGGTGATTTTCTTTGCTTACATCAATTCATGATTTTTGCACTTTCCCCTTGGGGCAGATAGGTGAGAAAAATTGCTTGCACTATAATGCATTTATTTCACAAGGTGTTAATAAGTAATTTATTATCTAAAGGTACTTAAACTGCAAGCTTTGTAAGACAAGTTTGTGAATGTTTTGCTTGTAGTTGTAGAAAACTGTTGCAAAGAAAACTGTTCTTGATAAGGTTAAACAGTAATATTTTAGGACCAGTGGTACAAATCTCACCACCCATGGAATGTTCTTTTGCATGAGTTAACATCTCTGTATGTGCCAAGTGAAAGTTTCTTTGAGGGGAAACAAATGCTTTGGTGCTTGGGAAAACGTTATGTTACATATCTATTGTTTGGCACAGTAATACTAGGTTCATAGTATCCTATCTTACTACCACTGATCATTTACAAATAAGATTTAACTTGATTTTATAATAATTTTTTCTGCCTTACCATCTGAATTTCCCTTCAGAAACACGTTGGTATTTTGGAGTTCTTTATTAGGTGTTGTTAGTTAACGTAAAATTATATGACAAAGATAAGTTGTTCTTTGACTTTTTTTTTTTTCAGTCACTGTGTTCACTGTGAATGGTAGAAATATATATTTAATTTTAATTGATCTTCTCATGCCGTAAAAAGGATTGGCTTCTCACAGTTTTTATGTATTAAGACGTTCTAAAGTCCTAATGAAAAGATACCCAATTTGATCTGACCCTCATGCTTCCCTTTATCCTGTGAAGTCAAAGTAACTTTAAGAATTTTAGTTTCTTGGTTCGGGGAGTTTGTTTGCTTTCTTCCAAAATGTAACATTCATTTCATTTGAAAACGAAGACCTCCTGTCCCTCTGCAGGTATTTCCTGAGTTAGACACGGAGTGTTTGGGGAGAGCTTGCTCTCCTGCGTGTATTACTGTTCAGTCAAACCTAACGTGTGGGAATTTCCCTCTTTTTTTTTTTTTCAGATGAGAATAAAAACGTTGCAGATGGACTCTATCAGAAGGTGAAAATACTTTGTTGGGTCATGACTGGACCACAAAATCTAGAGAAGAAAGCCAGACATGTTAAAGCCACCTGGGCCCAACGTTGCAATAAAATACTTTTTATGAGCTCTGAGGAAAATAAGGACTTCCCAACAGTGGGCCTAGAAACCAAAGAAGGCAGGGACCAACTTTACTGGAAGACTATAAAAGCTTTTCAATATGTTTATGACCATTATTTTGATGATGCTGATTGGTTCATGAAAGCAGATGATGATACGTACGTTATATTGGACAATTTAAGATGGCTTCTTTCAAAATATAGTCCTGAACAGCCAATATACTTTGGAAGAAGGTTTAAGCCTTATGTGAAACAGGGCTACATGAGTGGAGGAGCGGGGTATGTTCTGAGCAAAGAAGCTCTGAAAAGATTTGTTACTGCTTTTAAAACCAACAAATGCTCTCATAGTTCCTCTATTGAAGACCTAGCACTAGGAAAGTGCATGGAGATCATTAATGTACAAGCAGGAGATTCTAGGGATACAAGTGGTAGGGAAACCTTTCATCCCTTTGTTCCAGAACATCTCTTAATCAGAGGATACCTACCAAAAACATTCTGGTACTGGAATTACAATTATTACCCTGCTGTAGAGGTAAGTCTGTAAGAATTTGGCACAGCTTCCATGACGTGTGTCTTACTGTGATATGACGTTTGAATTGACAGTTTAATGGCAGCTAAACATATTTTAGAAAAGAAAATTTTGTTGTGTCATTGTTAGATACACCTATGTTAAATACAGTAGTCATCAGCTAAAACTGAGTTGGAAGGGCCCTCTGAAGGCCATCTAGCCCAACTCCCCTGCGATGAACAGGGACACCACAGGTAGATCAGGTTGCCCAAGGCCTTATCCAGCCTCACCTTGAAAGTCTCCAGGGATGGGGGCATCAACTGCATCACTGGGTGATGTGTTCCAGTGTCTCACCACCCTCACTGTAGAAGATGCCATCCTTGTATCTAACCTAAATTTTCCCATTTTGAGCTTGAAACATTTCCCCTTGTTCTGTCACCACAGACCATGCTGAAGAGTCTGTCCCCTTCTTTCCTGTAGCTCCCTTTTAGATACTGAAAACCTGCTCTCAGGTTACCTCGCAGCTGTCTCTTCTCAGGCTGAACAGCCCCAGCTCTCTCAGCCTGTCCTTGTAGGAGAGGTGTTCCACCCGTTGGATCATTTTTGTGGCCCTTCTCTGGACATGCTCCAAGAGGTCTGTGTCTCTCCTGTACTGCGGACTCCGCGTCTGGATGCAGTACTCCAGGTGAGGCCTCACATTGCAGAGCAGAGGGGCAGGAGCACCTCCCTCGCCCTGCTGGCCATGCTCTTTTTGATGCTGCCCAGGATACGGTTGGCTTTCTGGGCTGCAAGGGCACACTGCTGGCTCAGTCCAGCTGCCATCCACCAATACCCCCAGGTACTCAATCTATTCCTCCCACAGCTTGTATTGGTAGTGGGGGTTGCCTTGACTCAGGTGCAACACCTTGCACTTGGATTTGTTGAACCTCATGATGTTCACCTGGGCCCACTGCACAGCCTGCCTAGGTCCCTCTGAATGACATCCCATCCCTCTGGTGTGTTGACCACACCCCACAGCTTGGTGTCATCCGCAGACTTGTTTGAGGGTGCGCTCAACCCTACTGTTGATGTCATTAATGAAGGTACAAAAGAGTATCAGCCCCAGCAGCGACCCGTGGGGATACCACTCATACCTAATTTTGGCTGACTTCTCTTAAGTTTCCAGCTTGACTATTTGTTTTGTTCAGCCATTTGAACTTTCGTTTTAGTGGAAAAAAATGGTCATTTTTCGTTTTGATTTTTGCATATCTTTGTGTATCTTATGCTCAGTTACGGTGTTACGAGGCATTGCCCTGAGATCAGCACTAATAAGGAATTTCCAAGTCTGAAAATACCTATATAAAATGCAGTGTCTCTGCAAGCTGCTTGCTGCTGCCTGGTTCGTTTTTATAAAGTATGTAAAATGATGATGACTGATGCCCCGTCCCTGGAGGTGTTCAAGGCCACATTGGATGGGGCCCTGGGCAGCCTGGTCTAGTATTAAATATGGAGGTTGGTGGCCCTGCCTGTGATGGGGCGGTTAGAGATTCATGATCCTTGAGGTGCGTTCCAACCCGGGCCATTCTGTGATTCTGTGAGTATGTAAAAGCGAAAAATGCCCTCTGGCATTAAGTGCAGGCAGCAACTTTCTTCACTGGCTTGATTACAGAGGCCAAAGACTATCTATCCATTGCTGTCTTAGGAAAGATGCTTTGGCAAATCTGCCTGATTGATCCTTTTTGCTTGCGTAATGCTAAGCTTTGAAATAAATACATGAATGATGAAAGGGATTTTTTTTCCCAGGAAGTCAAATGTGTGTTTGAATTCTTCCTACAGTATCTTTAATCCATGGCACGCTCTGGAATTCTTGCTGATGATTTTGACTTGTTTTGTATTTTAGGGCCCTGGATGCTGCTCCGACCTTGCGGTTTCATTTCACTACGTTGATTCCATGACAATGTATCACTTGGAGTATTTGGTTTATCATCTCCGTCCATATGGTTATTCGTATCGGTACAATCCTGATTCGGCAAAGAGCCTGGAAGAGCAGAACAAAAATGAAGCACAAGAGGATAATCCAAAGCTAAAGCAAAAAACTTCTGAGAATTAATTGCACTTAGAAGGAAACTGAAAGAAGGCAGTACGGTGAATAAGAGTCTTCTCAAACCCCTGCATGAAGCTTGTGGACTAGGATTATTCGTGGTGATTCTTAGGTTGGCAGTACTACCAGTCAGTGTCTGTGCACAAAAGAGTCCAGTGTAGGCTCTGGCTGTTTGGAATAGTGTGACGTTGCAGCCCTACTCATGAAGATAGTGGGCCCTAGAACTGTGAAACAGGAGGAGGTTCTGGTATGCTGGTCCCCAGAAGAACTCATGTTTAAAAGCATAGTGGACAGATTCAAAGATAATCATACAGTATTTCTTTTTTTCCCTTCTAAATGTTCTGTTAGGTGAGTTTTTATACTAGAAATCTGATGTAACACGAACGCTTCATGATGTTTTTCTCCAGTATTCTCAGTATTCTGAAGTTACTGTGTGCATGTTGCCCTATAAGGAAGTGAGAAGGGTAAAAAATAAAGCCTCAGATCTGCTTTGCCTTAATGACAGACTGGTTGATAAGAACAGAGACACACCTCAGTGATCCATGTCTGAATTATTTCAGAAATTAAATTCTCTGCTATGAATTATTTACAGTTCTTTCCTGTAAGTCTCTATTGTACAGAACAACATGAAGCTACATCACTGCTGTCTTAGGGAGAAATCCAGGGATAGTTATTATTGTTCAGATTACTGAGGTGATGTGAGGAGGCTGGTTCCCACTTGGTGAAGTGGATATATACATTCATCTCAGCACTTGGTAAGAGAAAGATGCTTTTTCATATGAAAGCTCTTCCCCTCCATTACGCTTTCTCTGTAAATCAGAACGGTTAGTACGTTAGCAAAGTAACAGTGGCATCAAATAATTTGGATTCAGCCAGCGTTTATTAGTTCGTTTCTACTGAATTTTCCCATTCCTTTACTTTGAGGTTGTGAAGCTCCCTTATTCATAGGATTTTACAGATACAAACACGTACTGTTTTAAAACAGCAATGAAGCTCACTTGACTGCTTGGCTTAAAGTACCTCATTTTCTGAACTTTTCCTCCGTTCTTGAAGTTTCTTCTGCATTTGTTTCTCGTTGCTTTTTTCCGAACAAAGTGTTGGATGATCCCCGTGTCACTCTTGTGAAGCTGAAGTATAGAGTTATTCAGGTAACGCAGCCTGAATGCAGGTATCCTTCGAAGTGCATTAATCTCTCCACTACTTTCTGAGTATCTCTGCCTCATAAGTGACAACACTTCCTTGGGTGTGGAACAAAACAGTTTTAATTACTGAAGAATTTTCAGAAGTCGAGTCTGTTTTACGTATACAATGCAAAACTTTGTGGTTTTCACTTCTTCGAATTCAGTTAATAGAGCAGTTCAGGGGTTGGGGTTGAGCTTGACACGCCTTTATTCCACACTTGAACAAAATTTCTTTTTAGCATTTTTCACCTTCATCATATTGATGAATTTGGACATAACCTGATTACCTCCAGTCACTGCTTTGGAAAGGGCACGTACCGATAGCAGGCAGCCTTACTTACTACTGCTGTCCTTCAGGGTGTTCCTGGGAGAGGATGTTAGCATAAAGTACTGGAATTTGTGTTTTCCAAAGATAGCTGTCGCACAGATCGGGGTTCTGTCTGTGGTCCAGTTGTGAGATCATGACTGCTTTTCTGATCATTTACTCTGCAGCATAATGGCGGTTACTGAGACACGTGGAATTGAAATGTTGTATGTCATGTCTCTGCCTGAATATAGGTTAGGTTCGTATGTTAAATCTGTTATCTTTCAGGAGAAAGATTCTCCAAAGTACTGAAAGAGGTGAGCTTTATTTTATGTTAGCTGACTTAAGTAGAAAATTATAACCGTATTTGTTTAGAAAAAGGAAAAAGCCTCCAGTTCGCTGTAGTCAGGGGTGCTCGTCCAGAGAATGCCTGATAGCTTCTTTTGGTGAGATGCTTCCTTCTGTCAGCTAAAGGCTTATCCCGTGTGCCACGCAAACAATACGACTGTAAAATCCAATATGCTGCTGATAAGCCTGGTGGCATCGTTCAAACCTGCAATTAGAAGTTCTGCAGTACATCAGGAAACTGTAGAACGAAACCAAGATCCCAGCGCTAATCTCTTTGCCTTTCCTCTGGGGCTGTTCTGATGGTTGTCTGCTCCCCAGCTGTGGCCTGTGGGCTTAGCAGAACAGGGCAGGGCAGGGCCTGGGGTGGAGTGGAGAAATAAAGAGGTGAGCAGCACATATCTGCAAGTTCCATTTGTTTAGTGAGTGAGGCTTAGAATGTACTGCCTTGGGACAAGTGGGCGGCCTATCTGGAGAAGTAAGAGCAGCCTTCTCTTCCAGTGCTTATTCTTGCTTTGCTTTAAAGTGTTCTGCTCTCAGGACTCTGATATTATTGCTTTTGCCTTCCTGGCAGTACTGCAAAGAAATACAAGTATCGTTTTCCTGTCAGTATCCAAATAGGCTTGGAAAAGTATTGATTCTACATCGTAATAGAAGGCTGTTGCTCTCTGTTAAATGGTAATGTAGCAGTGAGCTGATACCTCCTGAAATGAGCAGTTTGCATCTCATTCTTCAAAAGCTTAAATGGATGAGATTGGAATTTGAGCACTATGTATGATTTTCACAGGCCATCTTACAGAACCATTGGCAGTTTATTATTTCACTCTCAGGTCTTCATGCTTTGTCAGAGTATTTACTGAGTGTTCCTGTTACCCCAGCAGGCTTCTTCACTGGAGGATTCACCCTCCTGAAGCACAGAAGCACGGAGTCTCTTTGGCTCTTTAGATTATTGCTCTCTCTCTCTCGCTCTCAGATCTCTTAATGTTATGAAACATAGAAACTTCCATTGGTATGGTTGTGATTCAAATGGTGCATCTAACATTTATGAACTAGTTTTCTTGGAATTAGGAAGCAGCAGGCTTTTCTTAAACAGTTGTTTGCCCCTGGATATGGGAATGTTCCTTAGTGTAAGACGGTAACGTATTAACCCCGCAGTGTGTTTTAGCTCAGAAGAAATGAGAGTGCCAAGCAAAGTTCCTAATTGGAGGACAGCGTTACATTTGGCTTGCAGAAAAAGACCAAACTTAATCTTTCACTTGGAGCTCATTTGTGCAGTCTGTATTGGACTTAGTGAAGGGGTTGGGCTGTGTGGCATTAGCACAGTCTCTCATCTTGTGGGAGGTCTTTCCCCAGTGTCTTTAGCCTGTAGGGACACTGTCTTTGTTTTGCTCTGATGGTGTTGTGTATTAAAATCACTTTTCTTTACATATGTCTGTCTGTTCTGTTTCCAGAGCGTTCATTTCAGTGAGTAGCTGGCACACCTGTAGCACAGTTTGCTATCTGAGATGGGCTTTTATCTCTGTACGACTAAGAAAGATGTGGGTTATTTCTCTGATGTCCTGCTACTGCTGCTAATAGTGCGCACGCAGATGGACATAGACCCTTCAGTATGGCACCACGTGGGAAGGCTGCTTTGTCCTTTTTCTGACGAGAAAAACTTCTGTGGGATTCCAAAGGTGTAATTTGCTTTAGTTTACCATACTGTATTTAAAATACACCAGAAATGTTGTTAATGCTCTTAAAAACAAAAATAAATAAAACGAATATTGCTGCTGGACAGTATATTCCACTTAAAACTTGTGAATGTTTCATTTTGCAGTTATAGGCTATCGTGTCCCTACTGACAGGCGTAAGTTGGTGACTTGTCTGGACTGATCACCGTAAGATTTGTTTCTGGAATACCTTCTTTGAAGTGCCTTTGACCAATTTTTAGCATCAAAATTAAGTTCAGAATTGAATAAATGGGATAAGTTATCTCACACACACCGCGTGTCTGTCTTCATTTGCCCGCCCTGTACGTTAGTAGTGTAGCATTGCAATTGAGTGCAATAAGAATACTCTCCTCCTTTGATTGTTTGTTCATTAGTTTTGGTGGCTGCAGGAAAGGTGGAAAGCATGCCATGTTTTCTATTATACCTGCTACTAGTAAGTAGCAAGCTATGTAGAAAACTTTGTTTAAAGACAATGTTAAATTAATCACTGGTGCTAGCACTAGATCCACATAGGCAGACTGCTGTTCCTACCTTGTGCTGATTTTCAGTGTCTCCATGTTATTGTAGCATCCTGAGTGAACTGACTGTAGCTGATGCTCAGAGATAAAGCAGCGTTGTTCAAAATGGACCACGTTTGACAGGAAATGCCGCTTACAGAAAGCTTCGCTGGCTCAGGGGAATTTCCTGCGCTGCTTTTCTGTGCGCTGATGCGAGTTTAAAAGGAATTTAAGTCAATATTTTCCATCCACGGACTGAAGGCTCCATGAGTGCAGGGAGGATGCGCTTGTGCATTGCTGGTTCCAACACTCTGCCAAGTGGCCCGCAGCCTTCCCTCCTTTTTGAGTGTTTTTTGCCTTAATGAGGCCCTCCATTGGGTTCTGCAAATGTTGTGGTGAGTAACTTATTTCAACAACCGTGTAAGGAATCAGAAAGTCAGAGCCCTGTAGTGAATATTTTCATTGTTGCACTTAGGAAATAACGTAGACATGGAAAAGCAGCTGGATCATGGGAAATCATTTCTAGGCATTAGGGTGGTATTTGGCTTCATTTATAAAGGAAAGGTGAATACTTACATCGAAAACGTAGACCGAGCTCTGTGTTTTTCTAGCATTCTTGTATATGTGTATATATATTCCTGCAACCCCAGCCACCTTTCTTTGGCTTATTTGGTTATACACGAGGTTAGGAATCTACGAACTGTGTTGGAATCAGCCTGTCTAAATGAGCCACTACCAAAGCAAGAGTCAACCTGAGGGTTATAGATTAAGGAGACCTCAGTAGCTTGAGATGTGAGTTCCTCAGGAACGTTTGTTAAAATACAGAGTTGGTTTGAACCGCTGCAGATCTATCTATCTATCATCTCCTCACATTTAAACCAAAGCTTTGCTTGAGGAGGTACATGTTTGCAGGATACAGTTCTTAGTTTTACAGAGCATGCCTGTGGCCTTTGTGAGCCCATCCCTTGGGCATCCTGAAATCCACAGGGCTGGTTGGCTCCTTTGAATCTCTGTCCTGTCTCCCAGCAACTCCTTGCCCTTTTGGTTTGTCCCCTTCTAGGATGAGGTGCTCACTCGCTGGAAGGAGAGGAACATTGTCACTAACTTCACTCACGTGCAAACCTGGTCAGTGTGTCCCGCTCTGTTCCACCCCCAGTTTTTAATGTTCCCAGCAGCTCTAAATTCTTCGTAGTCTCATGTCAAGGTCTTGGCTCTGCCTCCCCTCAGAGCTGACCGAAAGGACTTTGAATCTAATTTGTTTTAGTACCCTGCACCTTTAAAACCTTATTCTATGATTTATTCCTTTTGTTATTGCACTTGAGTTCTTAATGAAGAATCATCTGAACATCACACTGTTAAATGTTATCGCCTCCTCTCTGCCCTGGAGATGGAGAGCACAACATTGAAGATAAAAAATTAACTTGGGGGCAAACCCTCGGTATGCTCGGTAGAAATCGAAACCAACAGATGTCTGCGGAGCTGTGGTAGTTGTGGTGTTGTTTTAATGAATAACTGTTGTCTCCAAACTCCCTACAGCCGTAATCCAGCAGATTGCAGGGAAAACCACACCTGGAGGTTTTTCCAGCACAGAACAGTACTTCACCAGCGCCGGCAGCTCCAGCATTCATCACTGCAAACAGCAACTGCCGCGTGTTCCACCGCAGGTTCTGCTGAAACCGTAGCTCTGAAACAGCACTCGTGTTTCAAGGGCAGGGAGGGCAGTCATACTGCGGCGGTGTGCTCACCCAGCCCCCCACCTCCTCCTGACAGCCGGCACAGCTGATAGCTGTAGCATCCAGAGTCTTCTTGTGAGATTGAGAGACTTTCCTAACAGCTTGCTAACTTGCTCTATGCTATTGAGTGACATGATTGCACAAGAAATGCTTTAGACATAAAGCGTTGGCCAAGGGTTGCATTCTGAACCTCATGGTGCAACAGGAGGGTTCCCCCAGCAGTTCAGTCTGACCCAACAGGAGGGTTCCCCCAGCAGTTCAGTACATAATCAAGCTACCTCCTATCATCAGTCTTGTATAAGCTTTGTTAAATATTTACCTTACAGCAATGAAACGCTGCTGTTTCTCTTATATGAGAGTTTTATATGATCTTATCCACCACACATAACTAAAATCAATTCATAAATTGGAGGCAGAGCTCTCCAGCAACTGGGAGAGGTTCAATGTGAACAGTGAAGTCTTTGTTCCTTTTTGCCAGTGTTACCACATTTTTAGCAGACAATAGGCAGTGTCTCTTTACCCAGATCGGGGTATTTGTTGCCCATTTGTTGCTATGCTGAGGTTTATGGCCTTTATCTTTGTCAGCCTCCAAAGCTATATTTCATGCATCATGTTCAGACTGATGCAAGTATTATTCACAGTCTCTAAAAGCAGAAGTTGTCTCAACAAACTTAGATCTGAATGTTTACAAATTTAAGCCAATCCTGATGGGAGAGAATCTCCTGCATCAGCTGTATCTTCTTGCTTTAAAGCCATCACTACGAAACCAGCATTCAATCTTACTAGCACCTCCTAAGTGAGCTTAAGGAAAGGAAAAAGGACTACGAGTCACATGGGTGTCCCATGCTGATAAATCCACCACCATCTACAATCCCACAGCACTTTGTCAGCGTTGCAGGGGATGTGTTGGCACCTGCAGTTATTCCTTGCTCTCCCAGGTGCTGCTCAGCTCTGCTGCCACCTCCCAACCCTCCCACTGCTGGCAGGGCCGAGCTGTGCCCGCATCCTTGCTCACAGCTCTCGTGTTACTTTTCATGGCCCCTTTTCCTTCCAGAGGAGCAGGACATCCTGGCAGGAGTTCTGCCCATCATTCTGGCTGGTGCTATGCAAACTCTGGCTTTTATGACCCATTCTATAGAGGGGTGGTAAGATGAGCGTGCTTTGTCTCAGTGTTAATATATATTACTTCCTTCCCTTGGGGAAGGGACTATTCCCTTCTGTGTCATAGGCTTTTTTACTGCTGTTATAGGTTGTTTGCCTTTCTCCTTTCACTGATATATCCCTGTTAATGTACAATTGGTTTTAAGGGCATAAATCCCTCTCTGCTCCTTAATAACTGTTCCCACTGACTGCTGAACTGGGATCATGTTTTGTTGCTGTGCAGAGACAGGAGGGTAACTCTGCTGCTGGGATGGGCCTGCCGGATATAAGATTCCTAACCTCTGACAAAGAGTAGGCAGCTGCTGTTAAAAACTCCATAGCATTATTATGGGCAAGAATACGATCCAAACCATTTTTTTCTGCATGAAAGCAATGAAGTGCGTTCATACACACCTGTGCCAAATGTAAGTCCACAGCTTAAGAATTCCTTTCTGTAATTCCTAAAGAACAGGAAACAAATGCACAAGGACGGAAACACTTTCCCTTGATGTTCAGTTCAGCATTGTACAGACATTTAGCATTTGATCACTGTTTCACAAATACATCTGGCCTGTCTTAGAGGGAGGAAGCAACTGGTTGAAGTTAAAGAAAGGCAGTATCCAAAGTCATCACTCCAAAGCCCATGGAGGATCATACCCAAACAAACACTTGGCACCCTATGACCTGGGCACCGATGGGGCACCTGGGACAGGTGGAGATGGCAGTGCACTGCTAACATGTAGCAGTGAGAGCTGAGCGTGCACCTCAGGGTGAGAATGGTCCTAATGAGATGGTTCAGCTGATTTTTATATCGCAGATAACTTCCAGATCAGGTGTTAATGCTCCTCCCTCACATTGCTGCTGCTTGGTAACAGGTGGATGCTGAGAGGGGCCCTCATTCCAGAAGATGAAGCTACAAAAGATATGTACAAGTAGAAACTTCTACTAATGTGGTCACTGTGTGACCAACATCCACCCCCAACATGATGGGCCAACAAAATAAAATAGGAGGTATTACTTTCAGAGCACTCCTTGAGTAGCTACAGTGGTCAGCAGAAAATGTAATTCTGTGAGAAGAATCACGAGGCCTCGGCCTGCTGCTGCTGCTGCTGGGCCACTTCTGGGAGCTGCCCCTCCACCGTGCTCTGCAGCACCTGATGGAGCATTGCTGATTGCCTCGCAGAGGCATTTGGTTGCTTTCCTCTGGTGACACTGTGGGACACAGCTGTCATTGTTGCACTGCAGCTGAATCACCGAAGATGCTGGGATTTGTTTTCACTAATGCGACAAATTCTGCGATGCTCAGTTTTGGGACCACTACGTCAGCTCACTCCACATTAACCTGAGCCAGTGATGTGAATTTAACTTAGCTATGGGAGCTTTCATCAGATAATTTAAAACTTGCTCTCGTGTGCAAATGGTTTTTCTTTTGCCCGTGAGCCAGGCCCCAGGACAACACACTTACTTAATGGATGAGAGATTGCTTGCAGTGTTGCACAGTGCCAAAAAGCCAACAGAGAAGATCTTTATGGACCACATTTTGGAACATTTGCCTGAATTTCAACGTAATCCTCATTAGGAAAAACAAACAAACAAAGAAGTTTAAATAGAATTTGGCTCCAAAGTTTGGTTTTGTGCATCCATGAAGCTTGGGCCTGATTGTGTCCCTCCTAAAAGAAGTGACAGAACTCCTGCAATGCATTCATAGTTAAGGCTATCTCAAATAAGAACCCAGTATTAGCAACATACGTTATATTTCTTTAGGGGTTTTGCTGTTCAAACAGGTTCACCTCTTGTTCATTTGGGGGCATCATTTATTCCTCCATTTGAGCCTCGTGAAAAGTGTTGGTATTTATGAAAGGTGTCACGTGGTTATGGAATGCAATGAAATGATTCTCTGTTACTCCAGAATAAAGATGGGGTTTTTGACAAATTAATTACCAGTTCGGAGTGATGTAACTTGCTGGGTTTACACTGGCTCTAACACTCATTAATTCGTGGGGCACACACGGTTTTAGGTGTAGTTTTTGCTGAGAATTCAGTGTGCAGAGCCATAGGGTAATGGCCTTTTCAGAGGTTAAGATATAGCGCGCATTATGTCGTCTTCTTGTAGATGCCATTTCTAATCCCTTTTGAATCTCTGTAAGGATCAAAACACAAAGCTTCTGTTTAGCTTTCCTGATGAGATTACTTGGCTGCTTTATCCATCATCAGTTAATAAATGGCCTTCCTTGTGGGCTGACATCTCTTAATCTCACTTTTCTATACTTTGTATTAAAGAAGAACCCGAAGCTGCTTGCTGCTACTCGTGCAATGCTCACTGATCCTTTCTCCTTTGATTTGCACACCAAAAGTGTATCTGAATATAAACTGAAGCAAATAATCTATTTTTTTTTCCAGACTAGTCTATGCTTTCTGAAGATTTTTCATTGTGCTAAGTGGTTCCATGTTGGTGATGGAAGTGCTTAGCAAAGACAGCAAGTGATGGGCAAAGTTCTCCAGCGCTTTGCCAGTAGCTTTATGATTTGCCATCCAAGTATATCAAGTAAAAGAAAATCAAGATCTGATCATTTTATACCTCTTGTTTAAATGTTGATGTGTTCTTCTGCAAATGGCCACACAAGACATTCGAGGAACCATCCTACGGCAGTTCTGTGCTGGGAGCTGTGTGTCTTGGTGAGCGCTGGGAAAGGGTGCACAGATGGCACTGGGAACATTAGGAAAGGCACTAGGGAGAAGTGCAGGAATGCTGCAGTTAAGAGAAGCCTGCCGGTCACGGCTAACCTATTAGTATAGTGGTCTTTTTTGTTGGTCTTTCCCCAAAGGAACTTTGGCAGCCACTCCCATGAAGAAGCATGGTAGTTGGTCTCCTGAGAATGTTCAAAACTGCAGTCCAGGAAATATCACACATCTTCAGTCAATTTAAAGTAACTCAGAGGGAATGTGAAGATGCAGAAGAAATAGAGGATTGAAGCAGGATGGCTGGTGATCAGGCAGTGCCATTAACCAAGCTGAACGGGCCCTAGGGACAGGTGGCAACTGAAGATATTAGGAAAAATTTCTTCTCCAAAAGTGTGGTGATGCAGTGGCGCAAGCTGCCCAGGGAGGGAGTGGAGTCACCATCCCTGGAGGTGATCAGGGAAGGGTGGACGTGGCACTGAGGTGCATGCTCAGTGGGCATGGTGCGGATGAGTTGGTAGTTGTAGCAGTTGGCTATAAACAGGATTTAAGGATTTCATTATAAAACTATTCTTGCTTTTAAAAATAACCCATGACGTAAATAAAGGCTTTGTTTCCTGCTGGAGAAGGTAATGCCTTCAATTAGTGACGGTGTTCTAGGACTTCATACAGCTTGAGAACACAGCAACGGGCATTTGCCACAGGTGCCCTCTCCTGGTCTATTCATCCCAGGCAGCACTGCGAATGCACAGCTGGGTGAGGGCACAGCACGCAGCGCTGACAGTCAGTGCTGACATAAATGCTTTTGTTCAAGTAATGATGAAGCAGCTTCTTGCTCATTCTCGGATGACCTTGTACTGCACAACAGCACGCCTAGTTATCGCAATTTGAGCATCCAGTCTTGCAATTCCAGTAGGCTGTGGGTTTCCAGGAGCAGTTAACCCTAAAGTAATTCTGGCAAGTGTCAGACGAAATGTGTTTTGGCTCTTGCTGCACTCAGATTTTACAGCCATCCATATGGTAATCTATAGTAAAATTTAACTGCGATTTTTAATTTTTTTTTTTTTTTCCTAGACAAACAATTCTCTGTGTCCTCATCTGGACATGCATATCTGAATATGTATCTATTCCTTTGTATATTGACCCGTCTATCTTACTTGTTATCTAAGTCCCGCCTTCAGCTTAATGTGGTTTCAACTTAAATAACTTGCTTATATCAGGGCAATGAATTATTTCTGCTGAAGTGTAGGATGTGACACTTACCCTTACTGGCCTCAGGTTGCTTTGGGGTAAAGGTCCTTTTGGGATCAGCGTTGATTTTGTAACCTGATGACTTTATTTTTCCTTCAGATGATTTTTTTTTCTTGTCATTTTGTGCTACTCTTGCTGTTAAAAAGGTTTGTGCTGCTTATCTGTTTTAGTATTTCTTAAATTGCTTTTGTCATCAAACTAAACTGAATTCTGGATACTGAATTTGAGACATAGCCAAAAGAAAAGTCTCTCAATGTATCTTCCAAGTTTTATAGTATGTTGATATTACACTTTAGTCCTCTTTTAAGTTTTGAATCCAGCTTTTCAGGCAATTTGAAACCTTCTTTCTTTCCTCACACTTTGTGTTTATTCCCATCTTGCTGAATTTATTTGTTAATCTGTTCACTACTAAATTCTCCAGCATATAGATATTCTTGGTGTTATTGCACGAGCTGTATTTCTGAGCAGTAGCTCGATCCTTTCATGACCTTTTTGCACCACTGGTAGGAAGTTTACTAGCTTGAAACCTTTTGTTTGACTTGCTGATTATTCCCAGCTCTGTACGAAGCTGGATATCACAAGAGACAATTCATGTCCTTTGTAGTATATTTCGAGGCTATTTATTTTTCTGATTAAAAAAAACAAACAGAAAAACAAACAACAAACAACCAGACATTTAAAGTTGCATCAAATTTTAGTTCTGACTTTGTTCTGTGAAAGGAGAATAATTCTTGATTTCAACAGTCTGATTTTGTTCTATAGCCCTGAATCCCTTCATTTTCAGGCTTCTACTGAGTATGTAGCACAACGTATTGTCCTCGTGTTCCAGTGCTTCTTTTCCAGACAAGATTAATTGCACCCTCACGGTTGTTTTTCTTCTTGGAGTGACCATCATGTTTAGTTCTGAGTATAAACACAGTGGGATTTTTGGAGGCTACTGTCAGTTTGTTAGTTTCTAATTTGAAACTCACTAACAAAGCCAAATTTTTAGGAAAAAAAAGTCTTTAAGACTCCTAAACTTCAAGCACTTCATTTCACAGAATAAGGTGAATGCCCTATTTGCTATAAACAAGTCAATTTTGCATGGTATATGCTATCTTTTGGGCACCTGGGGAAAAAAAATGCGCAAGCATTGTTTAAACATATCAATATCTGTTCAGACTGTGTGTATAGATAATAGGTTTTCTTGTCTACAAAGGAATAAGAATGCCAGACTCTTTATAGGATGTTGCTTTCCTTTTTAATTACAGACTCACAATTCTCAGTTTTAATTATAATTCACTAGGATTATAACTAAAAGTAGAAAGGATGTATGTAAACACTTACATGCATTTTTGAGTTCTTTCTCCTTCTTCACTTAATAGCATATATCAGAGTGAAATACATATATATTTAAACACAAAGGCCCTGAGAAACTGAAATTTTCTTACTTGCCATAAAGGACATGAAGAATCCTGGTTTTAATGTAATTCCAAATGAAAGTCCCTCCCTTATAAGTGAAAAGATTATGCTGATGTTAACATAAATGTGCCTTAATGGGAAACCCCTCTCCTCTAATTACTTTTAGCTGTGGCATTTGCATTTACAAGAGGTAGTCTAATTAGTGAAAACCTTAAATTATGACACTAAATGCTGTAATAGGAGTGCTAATTTCAGGAGCTACTTACTCTTGTTTAAAACTAGAGCACATTTTATTCTTCCAAGAGAATAAGAGACCTCTGTCATTAAGTGCTGTGTGAACACTTCTAGTATTTTAACCCTAAAAATAAAATCTTATCCTTGCCACATGTAGTATTATCAAATTAATATCAGCTTGAAGAGAAAAGGTATGTTCCCATGCATGCGCATGTGTAATAAAGTTACTGCTTGGTGTTATAGATAACATATGCTATGCAGGAATCTAATGAATGTGAATTCCGCAGTGGGGAAAGCAGTGAAGCATGGTGGTAATATATTCATGTTCACACATCATTCTAGATTCTTCTCAGCCGTTTCTTCCTTAATACACATGAACTTCTTGCTTTAAAAACTCCAAATGGCAGTAATTTCTAGAAGAATGAGGAATCGATTAGTTTTCTTGAAGTGTTCAGAAACAAATATGCTGTATGTCAATAGATTTTTCCTGTTCTGAAAGATGAAACATAGAACTTAATACAGTGTAGGGGTAGAGGTAAATGACTTTTGTAAAGGAAGTTATGCACTATGGATAAGAAAGCTCTTTGAAGACTCAATGAGCATGTTGGCCTAAGGCAGTGAATAAGTCTGTCTGGATTTCTAAAAGATGAAGTTTCTCACCAAAGGAAAGTCATATTGGATTAAGAGGAAAAGTTTTCTGATTTAGAAATGGTGAAAAAGAAGAGGAATAAATGGCTGCTGGAAAGAAGGCACTGGAGGACGCATGCTGCAATGGTCTGTCCAACTCAAAATGATCCTAAGTGACCTAGAGAAGGGAGTAAAAAGTGAGATGACCAAGTCTGTGACAATACTGTCTTTCTCTAAAGTAGAAAAGAGTTGACTGCAAGAAGCTGCAGAAGAACATTGTGATGTTGACAAAATAAGCTGTGAGTGGAAAAGGAAAAGTGAATTTTGAAGGATGTGAAATAGTACATATGAGTAAAATGATTCTACATCCAAGTATAAAATGATGGCTTTTCAGCTAATCCTTAAAATGAGGTCTTGGAATTTTGATCTGTGAACATATCACCTTAATTCTCAGTAATAGCAAAAAAAAAAAAAAAAGAAAAAAAAGAAAAACAACAACCAAAATAAAACATGAGAAACTGTAAAGTAAGGAGTAAAGAGCAAAGCAGACAACTAGTGTGTCACCGTATAAATCCATGACCACAAACGGCAATTCTACTCCCACCATCTCAGAAAGGAGCAAAAACTGATCAAAGGTGTAAAATATGCTATGATATTTATGAATAGTATTGGAGACAATTAAGTATTTTATCTTTTTAGCCTGGAAAAGAAGTGCTTGATGGAGGAGAACCTGATGGGGAGAAAACTTACTTATTCATCAATGCAGGTTCCTCGACATTCTTCTGCTGTTTCAAATCTATTGTTGGTACCATTACAACCTCCGTACCAGAACTGGCCACAAGAATTGGCATTCTTGTCATAATACCATTTCACCACATAGTTCCGACAATCACCTGGTTTCATTGGTTCCAAGCACCTGGGATCTGAAAGCATATCTGTAAAAGTTAACTCTGATTCTGGGTATCAGTTACATCATTCTAAAACTGCATTATTTGTTTAGAGCATCTTTTTTTTTTTTACTTCCTCATAATGCCTGGACTATATACAAATCTCAGATTTGTAGCCAACTTTCATTTCAGTTACTGAGATATATGAATAGATCTAAACAAACACGACTGGTTTGAAACCAGGCTACCTAAATTCTGATGCAAGACTCCAATGCACATTTAAATACCTAAGCACAATCAATACACAAGGGTTGAAACTCTGGCTCTGAGTATGGTGGCTGCAGCCAAAACACCCAGATGATAAAATTCAGTAACTTTATGAAGGAGGGAGTAGGGATTTTTGGTTGGTTGATTTTTGTACAGTTCTGCTACCCAATATTCAGACGACAGTACGTACCTTTTTGAGGTTTTGCTACCTGTGATTGCAGTGCTGTTGGGTGGCGATTTTCAGCAGTGGTTACATTGGCCAAAGGGTTGACAACTGGACTCAGAAGTCTAGTTTCATCTATGTTGGAAAGTGGAGGGAATCTCGATTCTCTAAGGACAGAGCTGGTCAAAGTGTGATCCTGAGCAGATGGCAGCAGCTCAGTATATCTGGTCTGTGGTGGACTAGGCTGCAAAAGGAGTCAATATCTGTTAATATTCTGTCAGAACTCAGATGTGAATAGAAAAAGAATTAGAGAATTATAAAGGAAAGTAATGGTATTTTTTTCCACATATTATTTAGCAGTAATGGCAGGTGGTTTCAAACTTCGTTCCAGTGATTTCTCGGTAAGGGACCATGATTTTAACAAATGCATTTTCTAACACTGACAGCTAAATAAGAAGATAAAGTAATTCCTTCCATTTAGTCATTAAGCTGAATTAATTCCATTGCAGTAAAATTTCAGTCAGTGTTTAGTTTGTAATATAAATTAAAAAGGCAAAGAACTATGAGGTAAGTCTGTGCTTTTAGACATCTATTTCACTCACTGGGAAAGAGCTGACATGAACTCTGTCAAGGAATGGGAAATGGCAGGCAAGAGGAACAGGATGCTTGTTATGTTACTGATAGAAAAACACATTCATCAGAGATGATCCAAAGATCTTTTTAAGTGTGGAATCCCTCGAATGCAGCAAAAATGTGAAAATCTACATCCTAATGCTAAAATTGTCTCATAGAGGCATACCTGCTGTCTTGATCTAAGTGACAAATCACTCTTCTTCCTGTTTTTGTTTTTTCCTAACATCCACTTGCTAATTATCAGAATTTTAGAGTTTTCCTCGACCAAAATGCTAAGAAGGCAACAGACCTCTTCAGGTGAAGATTATTATCTAAAAATGTGCCTCTCTGGTGTTTTACTACATTCAAGAAGCTCTGCATGTTTCTTAGTACAGTGTGGTACAAATGACTGCATCTATCCCATACACCTTGTTATCTACTGAAAGCAGGAAGGAAGAAACTTGGTACTATATTTAACATCTTCCCATTTACAGGACTGTACTGACGTGTCAGTCAGTTTAATAAAACTCCTTTTAGCCACTGGTACTCTGAAATTCAAAGTCTAACTGAAATGCAAATAGACAGTTCATCCACTCCTTTGCATATTGCATTTTACAGATCTACAAAAAGGCAATGTTTATTGTGATGGTAATTAAATTATTAAGATTCAGCTTTAATTAACCAAAGCTAGCCAGATCCAAGCATATGAGCATCTTATTAGTTAGAACTATTCATATTTGTGATCCTTATAATAAAATATATAATAGTCAGCATTTATAATACCAGGTTTACATTTATTTTCCCTATTATTTTCCTTACTGATGCAAGGTACCAAAGCTGATCCTCTATGTCACACAGATCTATGTGGAGGTATTACAGGGCCCAAACCTAAATCACTTACACTGTCTGAGGGAACTGTCATTCAGGGAAATTAGACTAAGTTTTGAAAGTGAAGTTGATTTATGTAATTACCAATCATATTACATATACAGTGATCCAAAGGGTTAGTATTGGCTAATAATGGAGGAATTCACTGACTCCTCCACCATAAATCAGTAATATTTACTCTATATACAGCATTCAATTCACTTAATGTTTAAATGTTGGTACAGTGGTCTATAATATCCACTCCACACAGCTACGGAGGATTATACAGCAAATATTTCAAAATTTATTTCAGCACATTGTGGGGGCAAGCATCTGTTCCATGTTTATCATCAGCTATTTTTAGGCAAAGCAATTAAAACATGCTAGGGTGTTAGTGCTGAAGTACTGTAAAGGTGACAAATGTCCTTCTCTGATACTAACACAGTGATTGAAAAATACCAAAGACTTATTAAGAGAACTAAGATGATGCACACCTGCAGAAAATATTTATCTATTGCACTAAAAAACCACCTGTCCTTTCTGTCTGTACAGCAGCTCTACGTTGGAGAATGGACCAATGCAGGACAGGAGAATTAAAACTGGAGAATAAAGAGTAGTGTGAGCAAGGAGTCCTGGAAACACAGTCCAACAAGAAAAGCTGAAAGCTTAATAATACTTACTTACAGGGCATGACAGGCAACTTTGCACTTACAATCACTTAAATAAATGCGTTGCACACTATCTGCCTGCATAGGAACACGTCTGAAATATTTCCAGCTCACTTTTAAAATGAATCAGAAATACAAAAATACAAAGTCTGTTGTCATTTATTGCAATGAAGACACAGTATTACCCTCTTTTTTATGTAAACTGTTTCAAGCAAGTTCACTCTAACTTTAAAAGTTTTCTTCAGATCTTTTGTTGAGACATTTCCCATATATTAAAAGATTGGTAAATGCTGTAATAAATAACATATGAACGTCAACAAAGAGCTACATCTGTTAAAAACATTCAGTTACTTACTGAGTAACTGATTCCTTCTTTATGGGGCACTGAAGTCTCTGAAATTGTCACTCGAGTCAATTGAGTGTTAGTAACTTCATTAGGAATTTCAGGTTCTGGACTTGGAGGTGGAGATAGAACATTTTCTTTTCTACTGTAAATTTCAGACACCTTATCACAGATTTTTGTGATGAGTTTATCTGCAAGAGCTGAAAACATTAACAAAATGATGAAATTTATTAAGAGTAATAAAGTCACGACGATTTGACACAAGATTTTAGTGCAGCATTAACCACAACATAAAATGACAGTGACTTGTGAAAGACTCTCTTCTGACGTTATATCAAAACACAAATTGGAATGAATAAAATAATGCCCTCTCAGAACTAACTGATTTTAAGGACCTCTAGTTCTTTTTGGAAACAACAGATGAAAACACCAAAACCCATTTTAAGTATAAATAATAGCTCAACAGAGAGAAAAACAGGGTGATGGAAAGTATGTGTTTATGTGTAAAAAGTAAAGTTAAACTGAGTTACAGATCCCATTTCTTCTCACAAAAAAAATAAAAAATTAAAAAAAAAAAATCAGTGACTGGGAATACTTTCATGTTGAGTGCTGGAGCCAGAGCCAAAGCTGTAATTTTAATCCTAGCTGGCACCAGAACATTAGTGCAGATTCTGCTCTCATCTTTAATGCCTTAAACGCATTAACTTAAGCCCATCCACAGGCTCAGTGTAGCAAAATGAGTTTATGCTCAGGATAAATATAGTTTATAGGGTTAGACTGCAGTTAGTTGAAACCAATGTTCATTCCTTCCACTGATCATTACAAGTTTCCTCTGTCTTTTATCTCTGATTCCAGATGTGGCCACAGGATTTTTCAAGCCTGTTTGAAATGAATAATACGGAATAAAGCAGACCTCATCCCCTTGTTGATATTCCTTTACCACTTCTTCCCTAGAATCAGGATGAATGCATAGAATTCCCTATGACCTTCAGAAGGAAACCAGTGTTCATAAAAGATGGTGAAGGGACTGCCAGACTGAAAAATCACCAACAACAGCCATATGTGAAAGAAATAAAGAGACAGAGATGGTGTACCTAGATGGGAGGAAATCTACTTCTTTTGGGGCTGAATCTGTGGCCCTACACAAAAGCACTGTGAGGGAAAGCTGATGGAAGTTCTCAGCAAAGAGGAGTGTCCCAGAGAAGGCCTCAACTCTGAAAATCACTGATCGTTGGTTTTCATCGTTTCCACAAGAGCTAAAAGTTTGCCAAAAGTTTCATTTGACCAAAGAGCAAGGGACACTGACAACTAAGCTGCATCCAAGAGACAGGCGTCAGCTGCCATTCATTGAGCATGTATGGGCTGCCTTGCCTTGCTTGGGGAAAGGCCAAACATATTTATTTGCTTATTTCAAATATTCTCGTACACAGTTTCTTTTACCTGAGAGTGTCTTGAAGTCCTCTATCCGGTAAAAATGTTCTTCATCAGGGTCTGTTGCAATGAGATGCATTTCTTTCAGAAAATTATCATAATGAGGATCAGTTTCTTGAACAATCCCAATGACAAATATCTCAATATTTGCAGCATGTGCTTCCCTTACTACCTCATCCAGGTGCACTTTATCACGAGTGTCTGCTTGTCCATCTGTTACCACCACAGCAACTTTTCTTACCGCTGGGCGTGCTGCCTGAAATAGGTTAATGGCTTTTTTAATGGCAGAAGCTGTGTACGTGCCTTCTCCTAAGTAGTGCATTTTATCAACAGCAGATTTCAGAGATTCTTTGGTTGTGTATTTCTCTAGAGAAGATACCAACTCCACTTTATGGCTGAAGTTGATAATGCCAATGCGAGTTGTAGCGTGGTTGGCCGAAACCTCATCAATGACTGTTTTCATAAATGTTTTGGTACTGCTGAAGTTGTCTGGTCCGACACTTTCTGAACTGTCAATTACAAATATTAGTTCCAGCGGTGTTACTCTGCATCTGATACCACAACCTAGAAGAATAACCATTTCAGACATTTCATGAGAAACCACCTTCCAATTATAAAAATGAATTGAACTCAAATATCAGATTTACAGTCAAAGCTCAATTAATGATTCTATATGACTTTAAAGTCATCGGTACTGAGAAATACAAACAGAGCTGGACTAAACTACTTCCCGTATTGCTCTGGCAACACAGTGAACATTTTTCACATAAGCTGTATCCTTACACACAAAAATGAAGAGGAAATATCCATTCAGGCAACATAAATTCAGTTTACAGCTATTTTTTTTTTCCATACTGGAATGCTTACCACATATTTCATTGATAAGCCTTATGACTTCTTCTCTCTGATTAAAAAAAAATAAATAATAAGTATTATTTAATCTGCTGTGCATTTTAAGAATGCTGAAATTTATCAACCTACTTACCTACAAAAATGCAGGGAATGCAGTGCCCCTACTATATGCCAACTATAAGCACATTCCAAAATAAATTTCTAACATTTGAATGAATTCATATACATACTTACTGAAAGACCAGGTTCACCTTTTCTTCCCCATGCTCCCTGAAAATGTGTAGAGAGATAAGTAACAAAATCCAAGTTCATTTAATTTCTGCTGTGTAAAACGAAGTAGTGTATAGTATCTTTTACCTTTGGTCCTGGAGGTCCTGCGTCTCCCATCTCTCCTTTGGCACCTTTGCTTCCTGGATCACCTTTATCTCCACAGTCTCCCTAATTTAAAACATTCACATTAAACCCAATCCACAACTCCAGTTTTGTTGGTAGTAAGAGTTGGAGTTATGGTTCAACTAGTTTTTAAGTAGAAATTTCTGAGCTTTTTCCTGTGGCTGATTTACCTTAACCAGAGCACCTTGGAGAAAGCAAGACTGTTAACATAAATATCTTCAAGAAATTTCCATGAGTAAAGGGTGAAGATAAATTTATGCTGTTTATGAGATTATATAATTTTTACTCTTCTTTGATGTTCTTTAATTCTAAACTGGACCACGTTAATGCAAATCGATGGAGAGACTTAACTGCTTGAAATCTGCCAACATACTGAAACTCACATCAGCTTTGTGCAGAACCCAGACGAAATACTGGGAGCTTGCCAAGAAAAGAGATGCCTGGATTGTTACATACATTGGAAAGTACATAGTTACATATTTAGAAATGGATTCTTCTTTTTTTTTTTTTTAATTCAAGTGATGACACCTTCTGATTTCCTAAAAGAAAAGGGGTTCAACTTTACTGCATTTCAGCTAAAGCAGGTATGAAATATACTACAACAAGTATTCAGGATCTTAATTAAAAATGTCTTCAAAAAGATGATTGAGCATGACAGGTTTTTTTTGTTTCATTGTTTTTCTCTCTGGAATTTACTGATCACCTAATGTTTAAACTTCAGGAATTCAGTGAGAGGAGTGCCCATTTCAATATTATTCCTCATTACTACCCAGACAGTGGAATCGTTTAGGTACCATTCTCTGTTGCAGCATTTGCCAGGACAATTGCTATCAATTCTGTGGAACTCTTTCGACTCCTTGAGTCTGATTCTGGTCTTATTCAAACCTGAAAACTGTATAGCTCCTCCACAGTGTTAAGGAAATCAGACCGCACTCCGTAAGCTCTTGGAAGACATTTGCTGGTCTGCTTTCACAAAATCATAATATCCAGCTAACGGTATTACTTTCCATTATTTGTCTGTGAACTCCAACCAACCTCATCAAAATTAATGGCAGCATAAGGGACAGCAAATACAATCTACTGATGCTAGATGATGGTGATACAAGTATTCTCATGCACATAAATATGCTAAAAATAGATCTGTTTGGTTTTCGACACATACAGTAGAAAATAGGTAAATGAAATTCCTACTAAACTAAACTATTCATTTGTGACAAGGCTGCTTTTTTAATCACAAACAGCAAAACTGAGAGTTTGGAGAGATTTTTGGTCAATGCTTGGCAAATAAACAGATATTTTGATTTTATAATACCTAAAAACTATAAGAATATAGCAGAATACATGATTTGACTAGTATTATTCTCCTGCTAACAGGTAAGAGCCCATTCTATATATTACTTCAGACCCTGATCCTTAATTGATGGTCAGGATTTTCACAGACTCCAAAGCTGACAATTAGTAGTAAGCACTTATCTTGCTTACCAACTATATTAGGCAGTTTCTTTGCTTTTTATCTATCTTCAAAGACCTGCCACATCAAATAAACAATAAAGAAAATATAATCTTTTCTTTTCCTTATTGCAAGGATTTACCTTTGGTCCAGGAATGCCAACTCCTATTGAGCCTTTTGGCCCATGCAAACCTTGATTTCCTTTTTCTCCCTAAACAGAAATGAAAAGTAATTTTAATGAAAAATCAAGGTAAAATCCATGCTGTGTCTATTCAGTTTATGACATCCTACATCATAGAGAAAGCCAGGTACTTGTATTAGGTAATGAAATGTGCAATTTTCAAGATAGGATTGCTCTGAATCTGAAGAAATAAACAATTGAGTATGAATCATAATGTACATGAAACTTTGATAAAGTATACAATGAAGACTATATTCCTGTTTAGTTGGACAAAATATTGACTTTACACTGACGTGGATGAAAGACAAAAGTAATGAGTTTTGCACAATGAGGTTCAGACAGTTATACATCCAGCCTACAAGTGGAAAAACAAAAAGTCCAAAACAAAGGCACACACACCTAGGATCTCTTCAGGGTTGACTTAATTTTTCTGCTTTTAAGTGAATGAGATCTCTGTTTTTCACAGTGTGGAGAGAACACCTTTCTGCTGACACTCCAAATGGCAGGATCAGTCTGGCTACAAAGTGCAAATTTGCTTTGAAAGGATTGTTCTGTATGTTCTGCTGTGCAAACAGAGACTTGAAAAGCACGTTCACGCCAGCAGGATGAGTGTATAGCACATTGAAAACCACAGTTGTTATAAAATAAGTACAGAAAATCCTTCACAGCATGTGGGTTCCAGAAACTGTCCTGTTTTCTTTAACCGGGTAAAGCAAATAACTTATCAAATACTGTATGCATTTTAAACACAGCTAGAATTAGAGAGAATTAGAGAGAATTAGAGAATTAGATTCCCCGATACATAAGTGTTTCCCCAAAATTCACATTTGCCGCATAACAGCAGTGCCCTGTGCGAATATTAAAAACAGCTCCAGAGAATATCAGCGAGATCACCTATTGCCTGCACTAAACCTAGCTCAGGCATATCTGCACAGATCAGTACAAGTCTAGTGAATTATATTTTTCAATCAAGAGCTCAAGTCTCACTAACAGATCCCATACTCATCCTTGGATAGGTGTTCACAACTATGCCTAAAGTGGCTATACTGTTCATAGTGGACAGAGAAATACACATTTTTCAAGACTCCAGTCTTCACAGTAGGTATACTAGTGCTTTTGGTGAACTGGTGGACTGATCATTTCTGCTGGACTGGATAAGGGAATCACAGATTTCTTCAGGTGGAGAAGCAGCTATGTGATGCACAACCAAGTCAGACAATTTCTTTTCCCATGATTGGCTCTCTCAAGCTGAGAGTTCACATGAACTCAGACAATGAGATGCACCTTCCTAGAAGAGGCAGTATACTAGGAGTCAAAGTCAGTGGGTGTTTTTTTCCTGTTGAAATCCCAGATTTCACTGAGAACCTGATGAAATGGGAGCCTTTGATTGCATACAGGTGAGCTGTGGTTTTGCCCCGTACTAGGCAAAGGCACATACCACACTCTGACACATCTTCACCACAGGCACTGCCTGAAGAGCCCTGCCCTCTGGGAGCCTATTGGATCCACTAGACCCAACACAGGGAGCTCAAAACCTCTGCTCCTCATCAGGACTACATACCACTGACCTGCTAATCATTAACTTCTTGCCTCTGGAAGAAGACTGACTCTCCCATTTCCCCACTACACAATTTCTTAGAGCCAGAAAGAACGGGCACTGCTATGTAGACATTGGATACTGGAAAAGAAACTGCTGTAGCAAATTACATAGTTAATGCACTAGGAAAAAGAATGGGATTTCCTACAAATAGGAAATATTAATAAGACAATGGAATGCATAAAGGAGTTTAGTTGGCATTCTTACAGTAATGTACAGTGATTATTTAATTTACTTAAAGCTGCTTTTCAGTAGGATTGTACTTCCTAGGTCATCACAGAACTGCCTGATTAACCTCTTTACAGATTTGCAGAGCACATACATATGAACCAGAATTAGAATCTGCTTTGTATTCCATTGGTCTGTCACTAGCAATTAATGTCAGATCTAAGAAAACTATAGATCTATTGAAGTCATTTGACAGTTAGGATGGTGCTCAGGCAACAAAATCGAATGAGACCTACTTTTCTAAAAAAATCAGGCCTATGCAGCTGACGTTAATCACAGGCACACATGTGAAATTTATCTTTTAAATGTCAACTGCAGAACCAAATACTGATTCTTCTACTTGTGTAATTGATCGTCAACAGAAAGGATTTATCATAGATACCATAAGAAAATATTTAGTAACAAAACAAAAAGTATACTGCATACATTTTAAAATATTTGTCATTATACCAGCTCAATGCATGTACAAGATTAAACTCAAAATTGACCATCTTATCCTAGAAACCAAAATAGAATTCATCCAAAAAAGGACCCATAAATCCTTGACCCTAATATCCTGATAGATCACTGATCAATAAGTAGAATTTTATGCCTGAGAATGTCTAGACTGTGGTTTTGAAAGGAAACCAAGCACACACAAAAAAGAAGACCAATGGATGCTGATATTAGCATAAAGTTACTCAAAACCCATCTCATTTTTGACATTCCATTCTTACCATATGTCTACAGAGCTCCATGTATATATAAGAATATACTTGGAGTAATACTGATAGTTCAAATCAAGGAGAACAGTATCTTTAAGCTGATGAAGAATGGCCAAACAATACAAAGCTTGGGATGGCTGTGCGGAGACAGAAGGACAGATGTGAGAGATTGATGTTCAACAAGCACCAGTGAATGGAGGAAACGGGTACTGATAGATATTATTCCTAGCAGTGCCATTACTACCATCCAAACCTCTGTGTGCCTGTATATCTGTGTATTTATCTGTTAGCCACTGAAAATATTTTGACTTTCATTTTTCTTCAGAAAGAGAAAAAATACACAACAATCAATATGCTTATTCCTGCATTACATTGAGTCATGAAACATTTCTGCTCAGAATGGGAATTCTGCTTTTATAACTAACCTCCACGCTCATGAAATTAACAAGGAAATATTCCAAGTGTTAGATTCTGGGAACACAACAAAAAAAATGCATAATAAAGCCAGGCAGAAACAGTTTTCCTATACTATAAAGCACATAGAGATGGCAGAAACATTTCTGCTTTCCTCAAGAATAGAGCAAATTCCTCAAGAATAGAGCAAATCTGAAATTCAGCAAAGAAAAGAAGTTACCTACATTATCACATTAGAATACCTAGTATCTTTGTGGACACTGATAATCATTAAAATAGATGAAAGCTGCAGACAGATCAAAACCAAAAGTTCAGAAAGTCAGATGACTCTAACCACAGTCAGATCTTGGTCTAGGAGTCTTGAAACATGATAAATCATAATCTGTTGAAGAGAATTATATAATAATGAGGAGAGACGAGAAAAAGGAGAACGTGGTAAAGTATGTTCTGATGCTATGAAACACTTCACAGTGAAGAAGGAAAGTGCTCTTTGCTTTTATGAAGAGGGAAATGATTAACATTATTATGGAAGACATTGAAGCTGAAGTAGGAGTAAGTTCTGATGAAAACAAAGTCAGGAATAATGCTTTCCTGGTCAAGCTTGCATGAGAAAATTCCACCCTGAATAAAAGATTATCCTATAAAACATTTGGTAACAACATAAACTTTAATTATTGTTTTATTTTAACATGTCATTATGTTGTAACGAAAACCAATTTTGCCAACAAATTCCATGGTGGCTTCAGTTTCTACAGCCTACCAGGGTATAGTGAGACATCTGTCTTAACCCAACTCAAATAGTGCTCTTCTTACTGAATTACTGGTAATTTAGAACTTGAGAGTTGCAGAGTGGAGCTCAACTCCTGATCCAGGGAAATATTCAATCACATGCTCAATTTTAAGCATTGATTTCAGAGAAATAGGAGAAACATTTTTTTTTCTCCACTAGAGCCTTCAGTTTTAGCAATTTCTTTCCACACATTTATGACGAGGCATTTTGTTAAATTTCAGCAGTGAGAATGTTACCGTGTTTGCCTTTCTCCTTGTAAGGAGGCACATTTTGATATGACTGGAACTAGGCTAGTAACGACCTGATGAAGAACATGTTGGAGACTGGCTAATTTCTTTTATGTTCCTATAGTTATGTGCTGTTTGTCTTGTTCTGGAAAAATACAGTAGCTCTCTGTTACTATCTTTACATAAGGACATCAAAAGCAAATTCCAGATGTTTTCTTTTGACAGTGCTCTAAGTCTAAAAAGTCAATGAAACGTGACAGGGATGAGAGAGCTTAAATATATCTGTAGCAATAAGAATAATAGGAGAGCAGTCAGGTATCAACAGTAATGAAAGTCAACAGCTAAAGTAAATTTTACATATTTTATGAATGATTTACAAAGAATATTTGCAAGAGTTCAGTGACTCAGTGGCAAACAGAATATACAGAGGAAGAAAAAAGAAAAAAAAAGATGAAACTTCCTAGGAGAGAGATATAAGAAGAAACTGGAGACATACTACATTAACTGGATTACCTTATCTCCCTGTATGCTGACGCCAGGAGGACCAGGGGGACCAGGCAAGCCTTTCCGTCCCATAATACCCTATTACAGTCAGTGTGACAAAAAAAATGAAGAATTAGGAGATAAATTCTATTCCTGGTAACACTAAAGAAGTCATTTCAAATTCACTGCAAGCACAAGTAAAACCTTTTTGAAGACTTTAGTTCTGATCATTCTGTGGTTTATGGTTTCACACAGTAGGCTTCAGTAGTTATACTTAGCAAACTCTCAGGAAAGTAAAGGAACAATTAAGCAGAAAACAATTAAAGAATAAAATATGCCCATGAAACAGTGTGATGATTTTCCCATTTCTTTCCTGGGTAGAAACCAACAGAAGCCGACTTCATCCAACAGATTTGTGCAATTACAGCACACAGAGGCAAGCAGTAGAGCAATAAAGTTAGGCATGTTAGCTCTTACGCACTGCATAGTCATGTGTTTTAAGCCACAGTCTCTGGGAGCACCACTCATTCAAAAAATTTTAAGTGGAAGAGGAGGAGTCAACAGCCAAAGCAATACCTGCTGATTTTTGTGGCTACAGTAGAAAACAGGTAAAGTCTTTCTATGCATCCATTTCTACGGAAATATGATAGATGCAAAAGGAATAAATGTGTCATTTCACTAAGTTATTAGCTCTGTGTAATCTAAAGCTGTGATCTCATAAAGTTTAGCTGCAAACGCAGTTTGCAGGCAGTACTCCTCCCTAATCTGGGCAGTAGGAATGTATAGTCAATCCCCATGCTTTATTTAAAGCTTGATTTCTCCCTCAGTTGCACCAACACAAATCAGTAATTGAAGGAGTTATTCTGGTGTCAGAGGGATCGGAGAGTCCCTCTGGCCAGCAGCCAGCATTACAAAAAAGCAGGTAGCTTCAAGATGGTGTAGTACCAACCTTAGGACCAACCATTCCGCTTCCCCTCAGTCCTGGGGGCCCAGGACGGCCAGTCAGTCCACGATCTCCCTGAAAGTAGTCATAATAGCATCAGAAATTTACCATTTACTAACTGATATACTTTTCATATACTCAGAAAGCAGTTGGTCAAACAACTGCCTTGAAAAGAAAGCAAATAAATGCTACAGACGTTTGCTTTATAGACAAAAAAACCAAACCAAACCAAAACAAAACAAACAAACCTCAATAAGCTCAATTTATTCTTTTTTTTCAGTTTATACTTCAGTGAGGAAAAAAAAGCAGAGGGGCTCATCCCCTAACAAGCAAGAAAACCCAAGGTGGCAGCTGGTGGGCCAGTGGGAATGGGAGCAGTTCTGAGCACTGTACTGCCTTGCGTGCTGCAGACAAGCCCAGTGGAAGGAGATAGGGGCTGGGGCACGTTGCTGGTAGGGGGGAGGCACAGGGACATGAGAGGCAGCTTTTTCCCCACAGTCAGTAACCATGCAAAGGAATAGGCACACATTCAGCACATTTTCATTAGAAAAATCTCATCTCTTCGAAAAGAAAAAAACAACAACAAACAATTGTTAAGTTATGGGTGCAGAAAATTCTGAATCAAGTTCAGCAAATGTTCTTAAATGATATCAGTGCAGGCAAATGTGAAAGGTTGAAATGTTCTGATAAGCTATTGTTCATCCAATATACCAACAACAGCGTCAAGAACAGATGGTATCTATTGACAAAATAAAAATTTTCTTTGATGAAATTCTTCATTCTATTTGCTTTCACACTAGGAAAAGCACTAGGAGTTGATATGCCTGCAGAGGGAGCAGTCTAGCCAGAAGAAAACTGCATGCACAAATCACACTTGATCACACGTGACACTTCCTTTGTGATAGGTGAAAAGAAAGAACGTATCATACTGATTGCAAAGGATGGAAACAAAAGTACAGAACCGTTTACTGACTTCTTTTACTTTCTGTGAGCATTTGTGCAGCTTTCAGATCTTAATGACCGCTTTTTAGGTGAAATGCCCAAAATTCAGTTTCCAGTGACAGATCACTCCAATCTGTGTGTTTTGTATACGGCTACGAAACTCCCATGCTAAGTTCTGGCATGTGCTATTTATGTTAATACATTTGGGCCTTAGCTCTGTTTTGATGGATTTGGAGAGGTGGTAAACTTGAATCCAAAGCTTAGATTAAGCTTATAATGCTTTCCTTCTTGATCTAATATTTGGCTACTGAATTTATTTTCAATTCCTCTTTCCTCCGAAGCGCTGGACACTGGCCAGCTTGAGTCAACATATAGGCATGGTACACGGACACTCTTGGCTTTAAATTGGAGTGTCAAGCTCAGAGTCTGAGGGTTAAGCTGTTTGCCGGATTAGTCAGGAGGGAATTCCTCTCTCAGATTTGATCAAAGTGGGAGGTGGTTTGTTGGTTTCCTCTGGTCTGGTTTGGAAAAGGGAGCTAAAGAGAGGGATGTTTTGGGGTTTTTTTCTTTTAAGGATGAGAGGTGTTCTTCCTATGATGATCTGACACTTTTCTATCACACCTTCCCTGCTAAATCAAGAGCAAAGACACTGTCAGTGTCCTTGAAATTTTGTTTTGTTTTGTGGCAGATTCTATCTGTAAACATTTGAAGATTACAAACTTCAGCGCTTAAAGATTGTAGCACTTAAATCTGACACAGTGCTGGGAGGTGTCCCTCTACAGTGAGATGAATGGTAGATATTCCTGTAAAACCTCTGTGGTTTACCAGCTTTTCCTGCAAAGTATTTCCCTACCATTGGCTTGAGACGGTTGTATTACTAGCAAACAGTATGAGACTAGGCAAATGTAGCCACCTTCCTTTTAAATTTCATCTGTTATCAAGAGACAAATTATTGATTCTTAGTGTCCTTGTATGAAACAGCCCTAAGCAGATGAAGCAAGGAGCTGCCAAAGTTTTCCCTTCTCAAGCTTCTGAAACCTGCCAGAGGTTTCAAAGCTATGAGGAAGTTCTACAGTCAATGCTTTGTTGTATACATTGTTTTTAAGAGATTCTGGGCTGCTGTGGACAAGGAAGCAATCTGTAAGCCATCTTGAAGGGAAGGTACTGAGCAAATAAACAATTTGCAGTGCTCCATTTTGCTGCTGCAACCTACTCCTAGATCAGACCTGACAAAAAAAAAAACAAAAACACACACAAGGATGTCTTGAAGTTTTGTCTCTCTTCCTCCCATGTGTAATACATTCTTACACAGGGTCATTGCAGGTGAAGGATCAAGTTTTAGCCTCACATGCTTAGTTAATACCAGATGTCTCACTGAATAGCTCTTTTGTAGAGCTTTATAGTAATTCTCAAAGTTTTTGTGTTTCTTGGCTTAGAGAAAAAGAATTTCATTTTGCTTTATAAGCTGCAAAAGGGAGAAGTTTGGGTTTTTTTTTTCCTAAGGTGTGACACTAAGCTGTTCTCCAGGGAATTCATTTCAAAAAGGATTAGTACTGCTCTTTGATGAGCTCTAATTTATTTCCTGCACTGTGCTTCTAGACAAGCTAAGTCACCATCAGTGAACTAGAAAAAACACCACTGAAACAAGAAATAAAAAGCTGAGTCAAGAGTACTAAGACTCTAAGCCATGTGGTGCAGTTAATACAGCAGAAAGAAGGGATGCCATTGAAAGGGACCTGGACAAACTAGAGTTGTGGACCCATGTGAACATATTGAGATACAATAAGACCACGTGCCAGGTGTTGCAAGGTGTCACACTTGAGTTGGGGTATTCCCTGATACACACACAGACTGGGAGAAGTACTCACTGAGAAAAGACCTGGGGGTCCTGGGAGATTAAAAGTTTGACACGAGCTTGCAGCCCAGAAAGCCAATGGTGTCCTTGGCTGCATCACAAGAGGGGAGACCAGCAGGGTGAGGGGAGGTGATTGTCCTCCTCTACTTTGACCTCATGAGGACCCATCTGGAGTACTGTGGCCAGGCCTGGGCCCCCCAGCACATGCAAAACATGGTGCTGTCAGAGAGGATCCAAAGAAGGACCACAAAGATGATCAGAGGGGTGAAGCACCTCTCTTATGAAGAAAGGCTGAAGGACCTGGGCTTGTTGAGCCTGGAGAAAAGAAGGCTCCAGGAAGATCCCATTACTGCCGTCCATTACTTAAAGAGAGCTTATAAACAGGAGGGAGACCGTCTTTTTACATGGTCTGATAGTGATAGGACAAGGGGGAATATTTTTGAACTAAAAGAGAGGAGGTTTAGATTAGATGTTAGCAAGCAACTTTTTACTCAGAAGGTGGAACAGGTAGCCCAGAGAAGGTGTGGGTGCTCCATCTCTGGATGTTTTCAAGGTCCGGTTGTATGGGGCCACAGGCACCCTGATTTGTGGGTGGCAGTCCTGCCCGTGGCAGAGGGATTGAAAACAGATGATCTTTAAGGTCTCTTCCAACTCAAGCCTCTCCATGCTTCTGTGACAATGGAAGTACAGGACTCCAAAACTTATATCTTATCATGTGATCAAGAAAGCTCATTAAATGACCTAATGCTCACATGAAAAATAAATTTCGGCCTCCACGGATATGTACCTCATTTACTGTAAAACATATATTGGGTATTGAAACACACAATAGACACTGCAGCAATCCCTTTAGTGAGAGCTGGTTGACATAAGAATTTAAGAAAAAAGACCCTGCATCTCTACCTTCCTCATTTTAGTTCAAATAGAGATGCCTCAAGCTGCAGAAGTTATTTACATTGCAAATAGATCCATCCCAAATGTTCATGCTGTGCTAGGGGTTTTAATAATCCTTCTGTTATGCGATTTCTGAGAATGAAATTTTCTTTATATTTGGTGCTGTGCTCTTACTCTTGAATGTCTGCAACCCATCTCCTACTTGGTAATACTGCTTATATATATATATTTTATTATACTCTGACATTATCTGCCTCTGTTTAAATGCTATAGAAAATAGTGTGCTGCCCAGATTGAATGCATTCCACATGTCCCAGTTTTGTATTCATGTAAATTTGACCTCTGATACATAAAATTTTGCAGTGCACATGTGTGAGCCATTTCTGAGAGCAGGGAGAACAGAACTCTGATTCAGCTGAAGGGAGCATTCTTATGTAATGATACTCAAAGGAATTTCAAATTGACTAGTGAGTAAATTTATGAATCTCTTTTATCAAATAAATGTTCTTTTCATATTCTGAGATTGCTTGAGTGATATTATTTTTTTTTTTACATGTAAAGGATGAGAGATAGCCAGCGAACATAAGATCATCCATTTTATGAATTGAGTTCTAGAGGGATTTTCACAATTCAGATGAATTATTTTCCCCTGTGCAACCTCTACTACTGGGAAATTCTGTAGAGATTAAGGATTTCAAACTTCGTGTGAGCAAACAGGAGGAAAAAATAGAAGGAAGGTTGAAGAGCTGTTTGTGTTCTTTGTTCCTTTTTTTCACTGTATTTTCCACTAAGTTTAGTGTGGCTGCACAGAAGTACATTACAAACTATGTCTGTAAACTACATTACAAACTGTGTCTATCTAGATAAGGCATGCTTTTAACTTCTGTCAGGCTGCTAAATAAGCAGTATCTGAGCAGTCAGATTTGATTGGCAATATAATGCTGCAATATAATCAAACCTGTAGACCTAGACTAGACTAGACTTTTCAAACAAAATCATATGTGAGTATGGTTTGCTCTTATTACATGTTTCGCATTATCTGCAAAGAGAATTACTTCTGTAGGGTTCCCTGTAATGCAGCCTTTCCTAGAACAAGATGTCACTTCTCCATTTCCCATGGATATGCACATTCTCAACATACCCCAAGACTGGTTATTATGAGTAGAAACCTCTACTCAACTGGCAACTTCTAATGCTAAGAATCTAACAACAAGCATTTCTATATGCTCAATAGCAGTAAATCTGCAGTGAGCAGGTACAGGCCTGAAGTTTACAAACACAATGTGAGGGACCTGCCTATCCTGATCCTTCAAACTGACCACAGAAGCACAGTAAGTGTGCTTCCAGCTCAGATCATCTAGTTCAGTTGCATCTGAAGCAAATCCATTTCTTGTGTTGTGTTACCATGTAGATCTTCTTTGCTTCAGAAGCCAAAATGCAGTAAACTGGGACTACTATGATATTCACTTCAACAGTGAATTTCCAGTCATGTAGATCACCCAAGAAGTCTCTGTTTGTATGTGCTTCTTGCCTGAACTAGACTGATTGCAAGTTCTGAGGTCTTGCTCTTTTTTTTGGCTGTATAATACACAGCCCTTGTCATCATAGGAAGCCATGTTCTATTAGCTTAATTCTGTCAACTTACGTGACAGTGAAGATAACTCCATGGAAATTAGAAAGATATTTTCATCTACATGACAGCACTGATTTGATGTGAAATTGTCAGAAAACACAAGAGAATGGTGATACCAACTTATCTCTTTGCCTTTGCCTAATCTTTCGCTGGCTTCTTTATTGATAATGAGTTAGGGTAGGAGTTTTCATTACTAGACATTCCTTTACACTACTTCTGTCATAATCAAATGCCATTAAAATGTAACAGCCTCATATTTCTCACAGTTAATAATTTCACTTTTTCTCAATCAAATTCAGGTTGAAGTAGTGCCCTATTGCCAAATTTACTATTGATTAGCAATGTTCAATTAACAGAACACTGGTAATATTCCTTCATTTATCTACAAGAAGAAACGACCAATAAACTTCCTTTACTAGCACCATCAATATACTTCAGCTTTTACATCTGTGGGGATGGAAATAATTCTTAAGTTGTTCCTGGGTGGAGAAGTGACTGACAAGTCTGATATTACAATGATTTATGAAAGAATATGCACGATACACTTCAACAGACAGTGGTTTGTATTACTTAGAGCTGCAAGTAGAAACTGTATGTATTATAATAGGTAATCTATGGTTTATTCAAAAATATATCTGATTACTTCAGGAGACTTACACTGGTTTAAGGACATCTGTTAAAAATAGACTAGATCCTGTATCTTCCAGCGCAAAAAAAATGATATATTTCCTATTATTACAGCTTTTCCCTCTTTTCATCTAATGCATTTCATGATACCATGCTTTATTTCTATCAGCCCTGATCTGGTTTGAAACTTTCATTATAATTATAAAGCCAAAAAACTGCTTGACCCAACAACTATATGGATTTGTGATTATAAGAACAAAAGTGACTAGCTAGTCACCTTTTGATTTCTTGTGTTAGCCAAGCACCATGATTTTTCTTCATTTATTTCTGCATATTTCTGATACTTTCCAGAAAAACAACCACAAATGTTGGCTAAAAAATTCCAGTGATGTAAAAATTCTCCTTTGGGAAATTCTACTGCAATTATTGTGGCAGTTTTGTTTCACTTAAAAGCAAGCAAGCAAACAAACAAACAAAAATGCTTTTAATTGCATCTTGGGTTTGTTTAACTCAAATTTCCTTACTTTAAATCCCTATGTTCCCAATGAATATTTGTTTTAAATTTCTGGGTTTTTAATATTTCAGCCATGGTCTTAGTGAGAGATCGCCTTATCGGATTACCTGACATGACCTTCCAATTTATTTTTCTGGAGAAAATACTACTTTCCAGAATTATGTATTTAGGAGCCAAGGGAGAATTCCAGATGTAAAGTTGTCCCTAGACACTCCACAGCCATAAGTTACATTTTTACATAATAACCGCTTTAATAATTTTCTACAATATTCTAGGGTTTAAATGAAGTGTTACTCTGCAGCAACAAGAAAAATATCTTGTAAGACTGTATTGTATCAAGTGTAAAATCTTTATTTGGGAAAACAAAACTCACATAAAAAATCTAATTAGTTTAGCACTGTCTGTTTTCTGCAAGTCTATACTGACTGGCATAAATGGAATTATGTTCTTTAGTCTTGGCATGTGCCAGACTCTTTATTACTCCAGGTGGAATGTCCTGTATTGGTAAGTGGAAGCCCTGAACAGAAGCACAAATTTAGGTGCTTTGGGTCCCTATCATCAGACTATTGGTCATTCTAAGGATGAATGGCCTTCAGTTAAATCTTCTTTGTGGATATGTTTTTAAGACACTATTGTTATTGTTTATTTTTTTATGGGATCTTTCATGTTCTGAGAACTGAAGTCAAAAGTTCTGTTTGGGGGAAAAAGAAAAAGGTAATGTTTATTTTGCTTTCTACTACAACATGCTCTGTGTTTCTTATTTCACATGTAATAAGGAAATCATTAATTAAACCACTCTGCAGGACAGCACAAAGCAATTTCTAATATGATTTTAGTCATAGTTTTCTATTTTCCAAATTTTTATGATGCAGTTGCCACAATGTGACTTTTTAGACCAATTATACACTGTGTAGAGCTTTGTAACATTTCAGCTATTTTGTGGTTTATGATAAAAAACAAACAAACTTGGAAGTGTTTCCGCATTGAATTTCCAATCTCTTTATTGTTTCCTTTATTTGTGTGTTCATTTTTTGTCATCAAGTTTTTCTTATAAAGTGATATTCATTTTCATTTAAGATCTGTAGTCTTCTCTTGGGAATCAGTAGCTAGGAACTTCAAAATACATCACTGTTTCAGCTGTAATCACTATTTCTCCTTATTTGTTTGGAGCCTTGTCCTTTTTATTGCAGTAGAAAAAAGAAGTTGAGTAACTACTAAGCAATATTCTGCCTGCATTGGATTTGGACTTCCATACGGAAATTCCAGCACATAAAAACACTCTGATTCTTTGGGTGTATGGAAAATCTGAAGATATAAAGCAAGAACTGTTTTGCATCTATCAATATAGAGAAAAAGCAAAGTGGGAGATGAAATATTGCAGCATTTTGTGATCAAAATTCACTTTGTAGGGAGATATTTGTCTACACTGTCTACTAGCCAGATGCATGTACTATCACTGTATGTACCTTCGGTCCAGGATCTCCCACAGTGCTTGGGCCTGCCGGTCCTGGAGGGCCTGCTGGTCCAGGAGGTCCCTGGTACAAGAAGAACGTAGCATGTCAGTAGTTGTTCTAAAGAAGTAGTAGTTATGTTCTTCCACAAGAAGAGAATTTCAGCAGTATTTATTAATCTCTCTATTTCTGTTGTATTTTCTTAAATTCACAATATTTCTATCGTGTACTGAGAGACAGTCATTGTTATTATCAGGAAGCCTAGACTTGAGTCCAGCCAACCCATTAAATATGGGTGTCAGTTCAGGACTAAAAGATTTTGATGTATTTGTGTTAGAAGTCTATTCTGCCGAACTTCCTGCTCAATTCTTCACAACCCTTTCATCTACCTTTCATACTGCTGAAGGCATCCCTGTCCTCCCTTTCAGCATTCAGAGGACAGATGTCTTTGCTTTATCAGAGCTACTGAGTCTTAGCTACATAACTACTGTTCATATCTGCTGGTAGTTTACGTAGTTGGTCTTTACAGGCCCCAAAGCAGGCAAAGTTGGTCTAAGAATGGGAAAGACACATGCCATCACCTTCAGACATTTCAAAGATGTTTCAGTTTTTATAGCATTTGGAGATAGGAGTCCTGTAATAAGCATAATTTAAGGAATACTACTGCTGAGTAAAGCTCTTTTTATTGTTTGGTCGCTAATAGAAGTGCAGCATGCACACATACATACACCTAAGTTTTCCGTGCCGTAACTGGGCAGACTATAACCAGCATTTTTTATAGTTTTATTAATGAATGTTTGGCTAAGCAAAAATTTTCTCTTGAGGAGAAAATCATGAATAATTAAAAAAAAAAAAAGAACAGTATGAAGAAGAAGAAAGGGGGGGGGAGGGGAATAGAGGGGAAGGGAAGAAGGGAGGAAGGAACTCAAAGCAGTAATGACAGTAAATACGTATGAGCAGTCATGAAGACTTTAATGAAATTACATAAAATCTCTTTCATGATGCTGAAACAAAAGCGGTTCAATTTATGCCCAGTTCTAATTGTAGATCTAGTACTGTATCCAGGATAGGAAAGGACTTTAGAACAAACCTGAGATATTTAAAACTGGTGAACGATGAACGAGAAGTTCAGTTACACTTAACTAACTGATTAAATACTGACCATACAAAGCAATTTTTGTTTTTGTATAGCACTAAGTACAGAATGTAGTTATAAGCAATAAACAGTAAAGAATTAAACATATACTTACGACTTCACCTTTGTGGCCTTCGCCTTTTTCTCCACGGGGTCCAGCTGGTCCAGGTGGTCCTGGGTTACCCTAAATACAAAATAATAAATCAGGCATTGTGCGTGTAACCAGATCATCGTAATATAATACATTAAAAGGCCTCCACCAGGACATATAGCCATTGATAACAACCCTCTGGCTGTGACCATCCAACCAATTCTTTATCCACTGAATTTTCCACCCTTTAAATCTGTATCTCTCCAATTTAGAGACAGTGATGCCATACGGGATTGTGTCAAAGGCCTTGCACAAGTCCATGTAGATGTCATCAGTTACCCTTCCATTGTCCACTGAAGCAGTCACTCCATTGTAGGAAGGCCACCAGATTAGTCAGGCATGATCTGCCCTTGGTGAAGCCATGCTGGCTATCTCACATCACCTCCTCATCTTGCATGTGCTTTAACATATCTTCCAGGAGGATCTGTTCCATTATCTTCCCAGGCACAGACATGAGGCTTACTGGTCTGCTGTTTCCCAGCTCTTCCTTTCTCCCTTTCTTTAAAAGGGAAGTGATGTTTCTCTTTTTCCAGTCACCAGGGACTTTGCCTGACAGCCATGATTTTTTAAATATGATGGAGAGTGGTTTGGCAAACACATCAGCCAGTTTCTTCAGTACCCTGGGATTCATGTCATCTGACCCCCTAGGCTTGTACATGTTGTCTCATAAGGTGGACTCTGACTTGCTCTTCTCTTACAGTGGGAGGGATTTTGTTCCACTAGCCCCCACCTATAGGTTCAGGTACATGATAAATGTGGGAGCACTGACTGCCTCCAAGGCAAAAAACTTGCTGAGTACCTCATCCTTCGCCATGTTCATTAAGGCCAGCTCTTTATTCTCATTTATCACAAAAGAAAATTTAATACTTCAATGTATCTCTCAAGGTACACTGGCAGTTTGCCTTAAAGATGTTCCTAAGTGACTGCCTAACCAATTGGAAATCCTTGTTGATACCTGTAAGTCACACATTTACCTCACAACTAAGTGTGGCATGTATACAGCCATACAGGGAGCACTGCACATCCCTTCACTCAGTACTAGAGTACCAGGAAAGGTAAATGGACTCTACTGTAGATTGATGGAAGATTAGTTCATAGAATCACAGAAACTTAGAATCATTAAGTTCAGAAAAGACCACTAAGATGGTCATCTAGTCCAACTGTCAACTCATCACCACCCATGCCTGCCAAAGCATCAGCTAAACTACATGTCCCTCAGTGCCATATTTACATACTTCTTGAACGCCTCTGGGGATGATGACCCCACCACTTCCTTGGGCAGCCAGTTCCAATGCCTCACCACTCTTTCTGAGAAGAAATTTTTCCTACCATCCAGTGTGAACCTCCACCAGCATACCTTAAGGCCACTACCTCTCATCCTACCACCTGGGAGAGGAGACCTCCTTTCAGGTAGTTGTGGAGAATGATAAGGTTTTCCCTGAGCCTCCTCTTCTCCAGACTGAACAATCCCACTTCCCTCAGTTGCTTCTTATAAGACTTGTGTTCCAAACCCTTCAAAAGCTTCACTCCCCTTCTTTGGACACACTCCAAGGCCTCAATTAAAATTGCAGAATATGAGTTCATCTCTATTTTTACTTTTAATTCCAGCATAGTAAAAAATATCCCAAACAGATTTTCATTTAATCTTAGAAAACCACTGTAAACACCAAATACACATTAACACATTCTCTTCTTTAAGAACTGGGATTTTGTCAGGTAGCTGGTTTTGACATTAGCAACATAACTGTAAAACCACTTAAATCATAAATCTACTGCCAAATCTGCAATAAGAGACAGCTCTTTAGCCCAAATTATGTAGTTGTCTGTGCATTGTTTTGTTTGTTTTATTTGTTTGGCTGCATCAGAAATATAATACAGATGGTTCAGGAACATGTCTATGATTACTGCTCCTCACAGCACAGTTTTGTGGTATCCGGACAATACAATTCCAGTGATTCACAGTGAGTCAGTGTACTTGCAACAAGGCAGGTGCCATTGTTGTCACTGATGACATGCTAAATTAATTCGTTGACACTACTTTCCTTTCCAGGGTATGTTTTAAAGTTATTTCCTGAAGCAGTAATGTAGACGGTTGCTTTGATGCTCTTAAAAATAAATAAAAAGAAATATAGACATAAATCCTGTGCCCACAGCTTTCACTTTCATAAACATCACCAGGCATAAAAAGGTTGCTCAGGCAGTTTCTTCATTTTTGCAAGAGCTTTGCACGTATCTCAGGTTCCTTTGCTTTCCAACTTTATCTCAAAATTCCTACCATTGGTCCCATTATCGAATGTCCAGGAAGTCCATCTTCTCCTTGTGGCCCAGTAGGTCCTGGATCTCCCTATTTAAAAAGAAATAAAACCAAGGACATTTTCATCATTTTCATTATTAATATTTGAGGTTTTACAGAAAAGAACAAGTATTCCACTCTTTATGACATTGCCATGACAATTGCTGAGCTAGGTAATATGAAATCAGTACTTCTACAGGAAGTTTCTACTGGCACAAGCTAGCACAGGCTGGTGTAAGCCTGATGAACCTTGTTCCTGCCAGAGCACAGAGGACAGCAAAGAAATTAAAAGTGATGGCAAAGACAGGGTATATTTAGAAAGGCTACAGATGCAATGGCACAGCATATCAAAGTTGCAAACTCCACAGGCTGAGTTTTATGAAGATCCAGGAAGAAACTTGAGTTTTTCTTCAGATATTACCCAGAATAACTGTGGGTAATTTTAGCTCTGCCGGTGACTTTCCTGGAAAGCAAAGAGGCTTAGATTTCACTTTTCCCATGCTAACTCTTGGGCTTCTTCTGATGTTTAATTTATGGTAACAGATTTTTTACTTTACATTAAGCATCATGAAAAGAAAATTTTGGTTTCCAGTGAAACTTTTGCTGTTTTTTTTTTTTTTTAAACAGTACTGAGAAAGTCAGTATTTCGGGACATTCACTGGGGAATGCAGATCAAAGGCTCTGTCAAAACCACGCAGCAACTGTAACCATGAGAAAGGAATCTGAGGTAAAAACTGCTATCTAGTGTTACTGTCTCTGTATTAGTAACAGCATAATGGCTGTCTAGGGAAATGAACATCTAATCCCCAAAAGCGGCTGTAGCTCAAAATAAATAAATTTCCAAATACACAGTCATAGCTGTTCAGGAGTTAGACATAGACCTACTGTTACATTAAATACTTAGTATGTCTATACTAAAAAGATCTCAGACCATGACAACTCCTGGGACTGCAAAATGCGCCATTTCCTTGCCTAATAAATTTATGCCTAGCTTCACTACTTCAGATACCAGGATGTTCCAAGAACACAAATGCTAGCGAAACATTGCACTTTCCACAATGCAGAGAGAATACAGACCTGTACAGTCTGTTACATTTTTGAGCAGTTGGCAGAAACACAAGAGAAATTTGTTTAAACAAAAAAAATTATTATGGAACTAAATAGATAAAGATTTTTATATATTCTAAAAATCAACTTGCACTTTGTAAATTCTCAAACTACTTATACTGATGTACTAGTTTCTGCACATAAAAGACTGATAAAAAATCTAGTAAAGAGTCCCAAAACTCCTACAGGCTTGAGTGAATTTTGATTGTGGCTATTCTGCTGTGAAGGTGTAATGATCTGTACCAAACTGATCAAATTAGAGTGGAAAAGGCAATAAAGTCTACAAAGTTATTATTTTTCAGCAAGAATGTCATACAAATGACTTACTGGTCTATTAAAAATGTCACAGTAATGAAGAAAATGGCACTATGTCAAGAAGGCTGACTCGTGTCCTGAAACCTGTCTTCATGCAAATCATATGTTACAGCATGTCACTTGTATTTTCTTGACATAAAGTTCTGCAAATTCTATTATTTTAATCTAAAATAAGAGATCTGAGCACCTCACTCTCCTTTCTTTCCTCTCAGTAGTCGCATTTTTACTTCAGCTGTACCTGGAGCTTGTTCTCTCTTTCCTACCTGATCTGTACATAAACCAGCTCAAACCACAACCTAGCCCTCTGTGATGTCCTGTTGCCAGGCTGTTAAGTACACTGAATATAAAATACCTACAGGTGCATGTGTGTAGATGCTAATATATACAGAAGGAAGAAGAAAACTGGGGATGAAATGTCTTCGGAGTCACTGAATGTCTATTAGTGTTTACTATACCAAAGCTAAAGAGCATTAATTAATGCTGAAGTTAATATAAAAACAGATACTATTTTATTTATAAAATAAAAATGGGGATTTGTGAATATTCAAATGTTTTCAAAATCTTCCAAGTTGGTTTTACTGTTGCTAAATCAGCATATTTTCCTCAGAAGGACAAGCCCCATCCAATTCAAGTACATTTTTGCTAGATAAAATGGAGGGGATGTAGCTCTAGTTCTCTGGTATATGGCATTTCATTTAAAGTAGTGCATACAGTCCAGTTATTCTCTTGAAAGTGACACACAAAGATTCACACACAAACATTAACTTCCAAAAAGTCTTCTAGTTCAGCATATAACTCCTGGAACCACACACAGACACCTTCCTGCAGGGGCTCACTGATGCATTCAGGAAATCTTTAGACTTTCCAAGAAAAAGAATGCATAAGAAAATGAGAAGTAAGAGGACTTGAAAGTGATTAATTTCAAAGTAGGGACAATCCCTTTTTTTATAAATGGCTTTAAGAAGCAATAACACCCACTACGTCCAATACCACGTTAAATGGCCACCAAACACTATGTTAATTTTTGGTGCTTCTTGGTACTCTTGACCTCTAAAATGCACTCAGCTTTATTACCACAAAAGGGAATTTTAACTTCTTTAATTTACATTCCTTTGCATTTGACAGAAATGTGTACTAGAAAATGTCCAGTCTCTGATCTCCAGCAGGATGCATACTAGATAGTCACCTTTGGTCCAGCAGGCCCCTGAATAGATGATCCAGCAACACCAGGTGGCCCTCTCTCTCCTGGTTCACCCTATTGTAAAATAGTACAATGCACATTTAAACAGTATAATTTTCTGCACAATTTTTTTTTTTAAAGATTTTCAAAACTTTATATTACATCTGCAAAACTTTACATAAAAATTGACAATATTTGGGAAAAAAAACATAAATCAACTTAGTGCTCTTGTGGAAGATAGCCCAATTATCAAGTTTTAAATAACCACTGGTTTAACAATTGTATGGAAACTGTTAATCACAGCCTGAACCTCTGATTAACCATCTGAGGCAAGTAACGGGTCAGCTGCGGGAGCACAGGTGAAGGTAATTCAGCTGTGCTCCCGGAAGGGGTGGAGCTTGATTCCACCTCTCCTAGATCCCATTTAAGGACTGACCACCACTAAGGCAGCATCTCTTTTGGAGATTGCTCCTGTGTGGATTTCCTTGTAGCAAGCCTCAATGTTGGCAAGTATCCATCTTAACTGTGAGCCTCAGTGTTAGTGAGTTATTCCTCTATAACCTCTGGCTATCCATCTATTACAACTTTGTATAATTAAAACTATACAATAGTATATTTGCTTTTTTGTAAATGGTAATTAATTTTCTGTCTCTGGCCTACTAAGCCAAAATAATAACCAGAACACTTGTATTATTTCAATTTACTAACCATTCAGAGTAATACTTACTACACCCAAAATATTCTGATAGAGAGCTAATGTTTCCAAGAAAAAATTTACTAGATATTTACTATTAGAATCACTCTGACAATTTCAGTTTAGCTTCTCAGTGCTCAAGCACAACTATAAAGTTTATAATTATGTTTTCCTGTTCTTTCTCTCCTCAGGACTCTTATGTCATTTAGGACAAACAGGACAAAAAATGGAATTGTTTTGACTTTTTAAAGCATGGTACATTTGAGAAACTTATACATTAAATATATCCCATAGATTCTTGTATGAAATACAAAGTGAAGGGTCGCCCTGAAAGAGGCTTACTTTTGGTCCAGATACGCCTTTTTCTCCTTTAGAACCAACCAGTCCCTGGGATCCTTTTTCTCCTGGGTCACCCTGAGGAAAGCAAAGCTTTGGTTTAAATCAAAGTGAAGTTGCATTCACAGCTGAATGATGCCTATAATTAGAAGGGTATTTAAATGTTTCATTCAGAAATCCCACTCAGTTTTGGAGTCTGCTCCAAATGTCTTAAATTTAACTAGATGAGAGAGGAAAAATATTTGTTTGTTTACTCATACATCATTCCAGTCTTTTAATTTTATATTTAGACATCTAAATAGTCACATCATTTACCTTAGTTTTCCCTCTTTCCATATCAGCACGCTGAGATAATCATAAAATGGCTTAGGTTATACATATTACATTAGGTTTAGGAAAATTGCCTAGGAAAATTTTGATTTTTTTTTTTCATATTATCAATCGAATTAGTGTATTAGAATGATTGCAGGTAATTTGGAAAGTGAAAGTTCGATTAAAATGAAGTTTAAACATTCGTCTTTGATTTGAGCTCTTGATGGATGTGGTAGTACTGAGTCTGCTGTTGCTTAGCATCCCTGAGGGTCCCATTTCTGCAAGACATCTTCCCACCAGCATAAAACTGCCGTAACATCTCTGTGCCCACTGTTCACTGCAGACATCAAACTGTTCTCTGCATTGTCCTGAATGCGCAAAGTAGCTGCTCAGTGCTAATATTTTCAGTTATAATGAATTATGACAATGAAGGTGATAATATCAAGATGATCATTAGAATAATGTATGTGAAAGAAAAAAAGTCAGCATTGTCAAGTACAAAAGCTAAATGTAACCTTAGCTCAACCTATACTCTCAATTCTGATGTATCTTCCTGATACACCAGGAGCCTCATTTCAAAGAACTTCAATAGTAGGTGATTTATGTTTTTTTTTTTTTTAATTTTATTTTTGAAGTAACAACACAACTGCCACATATTTACCCACAGTGGAAGGCTGGTATTTGCACTTCCCTTGCAGCTGAAAAAAACATGAAGTTCCATCCTTAATAGGTGTTAATTACAACTATTTGGATACTTTCTGATGTAAGATTTACAGTCAAAAAAATACTGATTTGCTTACACTGAATAATAGAATCACAGGACCATAGAATGGCCTGGGTTGAAAAGGGATCACAATGATCTAGTTTCAACCCCCTTGCTATGTGCAGAGTCACCGACCACCAGACCAGGCTGCCCAGAGCCACATCCAGCCTGGCCTTGAATGCCTCCAGGAATGGGGCATCCACAACCTCCTTGGGCAACCTGTTCCAGTGTGTCACCATCCTCTGTGTGAAAAACTTTCTCCTAATATCTAACCTAAACTCCCCTGCCTTAGTTAAAACCACTCCCCCTTGTCCTATCACTATCCACCCTTGTAAACAGTCATACCCCCTCCTATTTATACACTCCCTTCAAGTATTGGAAGGTCACAGTGAGGTATCCCCAGAGTCATGTTCAGTTCATCAGTTCAGTATGTTAGTAAGGTGCTACCCTCCTATAAAGCTGCACAGCTGCAGACCTTGAAGGCCCCTGGATTGTCAGCAGCCATTCAACAACTAGCAAAAGCAATGAATTTTGCTCATTCAGTAGCTTATTCTCTTTGGATGAAGTAAAATTAAAACCCTCCTCCTTGCATAAAACTGACTGTATTGGTCACTCTGCTTTGCTGCCCTCTAAACTTCTTTCCACCATACTGAATTTATGAACCTTCCCTGTAATATGCCTGACATTCTCTTAAAATCTCAGAATTTCCCTTGGACACAAGGAGCTTTGGTTTTTGGCTCTTTGTGGCAGTTTAGATACCATGTTGGAAGACCTCAGCCACAGCTCACAACTCTTCTAGATACCACAGTCTACATCAATTTAGCCTGACTTCTTTGTGTCAGGAAAAATCTGAACAACCTGTAGGACACAAGTTGTCTGTTGTGAAGGTTGTGAAAATTAATGGAAGTCAACAGCCCACAAAAGGCAGGACTGCTAAAACAACTGCATATTCATATGACAGTCACTGCTAACAAAATTTGCTGGAAATATCTCAACTATCACACTCCCTTTTACCTGACAAATCTATTGGTACATGCCATCCCCCAGGATGAACTGCTTGTCATTAAATATCTGTAAAGTACTGAAGGCTGAGTTTGGTCTTCTTTTGTCTAAGGCTTTTATATGCAGGAAAACACATTTTCTTACCTTTTTGCCTGGATTCCCAGGGTCTCCTTGAGCTCCTTTCCCTCCTGGGACTCCTGGTGGACCTATGTCTCCCTTAAAGAAGAATAAATAATAGTATCTGCAAACATCAATAAATTATTTTCTTCTGTAAAATGGTTCTAGCAGTGTGTTAAAATGTTAATTCATTAGATACAATTTTTTTTGCTCAGGTAAAGATTGTTATTCCCAGTAAGTTAACTATTCTATAGATCCAGAGAGATAAGTATTCTGAATTTCTCTCAAAGCCTTCCACCTACTTCTTAAACCTTGGTTTTGTATTAAATAAATTTACATTTATTCAGTAAAAACATGGATGAAAGTAAAAACATGGATGAAAATGGATTGTTATTCTGTGCACAATGTTTCCATTTGCAAAATCAAACACTTGGAACTGAAGGACTGCTCAGTCTAAAATGCCTGTCTAAAGTAATCATTTTTCTTGTGAATTCATATTATAGTCTTTGGTTTATCTGAATATATTGCATTGCATGAGTTGGATGATGCTCACAGACTGGTTTGTTCCATAAATGAAGGTGGGGATTGAAGACTACCTCGCTTGTTGTATAAACTGGTCTAGGCATTGCTTCTAAGACAGGCCTTGCTACAAAGAGTTGAAAATATCTATAAGAAGTAGTCCTGCACAGGGCTTCTTCCATGAAAAAAAATCACCAAACCCAAAACATCCATGTCACTGCACCCAATTTTGGGGGAACTCCTATTTGAAATGGCAAGGTCCTTGTAGGTCCTTTTATAATAGCAGTTGAAGACAAAGCTGTGAGCGCTTACCATTATTTCTAACTCGAAAGCAGTATGAGCACCGCCATGAAATAAGATTGCATTTTTTCCAATTGTTTTAGAGGAATAGAGGTAGCAGCAGCCTTTCTAACAGACCACAGAGATATCTCACTAGCTTAGAAAAGATGGGAACAAAATCTGTTATGGCTGCAGTAATGGTTTTAGGAGCACAGGAGCCTTAGAAGAACATTTTGATTTTAAAGAGTAAAAATTTGAAGTTATGGGAATATCTATATCATATTTTTGATCATAGTTAATTTATAGAAACAAAATCTTCTACATTGTTTACCAGTAGCCTGGAAAAAAAATTATCATTCACTGTAAGAAGTAGTTAAAGACAGGCTCACTTTTAGCCCTCGTACTCCAACTGCTGGGAGTCCTGGTTCTCCTTTTTGTCCACGTTCACCTTGTTGACCCTAATAACAAAAAAACACTTCTGTTTGACAAGGCATACAATCTAACTTCATTCATTACTTTTATTGCTTAAATAACTTCTTTACACATAGAAATGGTCACATTTTCAGCCAAGTAATTTTTGACTGGAACATTCCTCTCTGTCAAAACTCCAGTAACTTATAGGACTGCATCTATTTTATTCAGTCATGCAGTGTGGAAAAAGTATACGCAAATAATTCCAACTTCCTTCTTGTTCTAATTCATTTAGGTGCATTGTGTTTCCTATTTTATGTTGGTATATCAAAGACACTTCTTTCACTGAAAGAAAGATAATTCCAAATAAAGAAAAATCAGAACTTCTGTTTAAGAGAAAGTTTTGCCCTTGTGATTCTTCTTTCCAGTAGTTATAAAAATAGTTCTTTCTAAAGAAATAGGAATTTAATTTTCCAGTTATGTTTTTCAGATTTGTTTTCACAGTAAGGAAAATGTTTTCATATTTAATATGTTTCAGAACTACCTATTTTTCTTTACATTACTATTAAACATTGTTTCTGTGACTGCTATTTACGTGCCAAAGTAATGTCCAGATTAACATGACTGTACTTCTCATTGCTTTTGCTGGAGTGTCTACTGTGATCCTTCTGTAAATCAAGGTGATTACAAAGCATACATCCACTTTACCATTTATCAGTTCATTCCATTTGCTTTCCTGAATATTTTGCCAAATTCCCTTTTTCCTCTCATGCAGTTCTTACCTGACACTAGACATTGCTAGAGGCTTGGACTTTGGAAGCAGTAATTCTTTACCCTATTTTATCATTCCCTTTCTACTTCTTGCTATGGTGCAGTGTTGCCTACTAAATATATTTAAGCTCTCCTCTCTCTTCTAGTGTTTCTACCTTTGGTTTTTGTTTTCTCTCATGGTCACCATGGAAGGCTGAAGGATAACAAGTCTCCAAACTATCACTAGTTTACAGCTAAGTAGCTCACTAAAATTATATACTTAAATGCAATATGTATGAGGCACCAAATTCATTTGATAGAAACATGTCTGAAAGGTACTTTCTTTATAAATTTATGTTCACCTAGAAGCTAAAATCCGTCTTCAAAAAGCCGAAGTCTCATGCTCCACTTAGAAAACATGAGTGTTTTCCTCTCAAAGACTCAAAAGTGAATTGTTATTTTCAGTGAAGAGTTCTCTAGTGAACTTTTTCATCTTACAAAGCATGCTCTTGAAAATCTGGCACAGATACATCACTTGTTGCTTCTTGCTAGTGATAGATATTTTTTTAAATAATGTATTAACCATTACCTTTGGACCTGGTAAACCAAAACCTTTAGATCCTTTTGCCCCAGGATTTCCTTGTGGACCCTGTATACCCTATAAAACAAAAATGCATTATATTCTTCTATATTTGAAATTAATCATGAGTCTATCAATCAGCTTACAATTACATTATTTCATCACTGTCATTTTTCTGTGGATTTTACAGCCTTATCCAAGTGTAATGACCAGAGTTACTGTTGAAAGCAAATGGGAAGCATCTCAGTATCTGCATGTAAGACCTGATTCACTGGTACAGTATGTTGTAAGCATGAACTTTAATTTTCTTTCCTAAAAACAAAACAAAACAAAAACCAAAAACACAAAGCAAAATATCTTTTTGGACATTTCTGTTATTCTGTATCCACCTGCTCAAGGCTGTGTTTAAGCTTCAACAGAGCTTGAACTGGTGGACTTCAGGGGCAGTTCTGTGTTCAGTCGTGGCTGAGTCTCTATGAAAAGACTAGATGAAATGCAGGACAGATCACACCATATATACCTAGGCTGTTTATAGGTTTTCTCTGACTTAGGAATGAGACAGACAAATACAGGATTCAGCTCATGCTAGCTGTCTCCAGCATATCTGCAGCTCAGTGTCTGCCTGTCCCTGATTCAAACTTACCTGGCTTCCTGGATTACCGACTCCTGGTGGTCCTGCTGGGCCCCGTGGTCCTATCTGGCCTTGTTCGCCCTATATAAAAAGTATTCCAGAGAGCTAAATTGCAATAAACCATGTTAGCTGATTAACATGCTTAAATTAATCACAGAGTAGTAATCCCTCAAGCTGTATTATTTTGAATTGCGCTGCTTCTTTTTGAGTGAAACAAGAATTTTTTATCATAGAACAGCTTGGGTTGGAAGGAACCCAAAGGATCATCAAGTTCCAACCTCCTGCCACAATACCTTGAAGTCTGCTTATGGCTATTGATCTAATGAAAGTATGACTTCTTCATTCCTTCAAACACTATCTCATTTATAAGAGACAATGAAGGCTAGAAGGATCTGTAGCCTGTATTTGCAGGCAGATTAATTTCAAGGATTGTCTTGCATTGAAATATAGTTTCTTGCACAACACTCAGAAGAAAATCTTGTGACCATGAAGAGGGCAGCTAGAGAACATTTTTGAAAAACCCTTGTCAAGTGGTATTACAGAGGTTTTGTACAGCACTTAAGGAGTGATTATTTATACAGAGAAATCATGGTGAGGAGGTATTGGGAGGGTACTGGGAGTGGCACAAAGATAGCCAGGATGTGTGACACCAGTCCCTAGAAAACAATAATTCATTTCACTTACACCAGAAAATCTTAATTACTGAAATTGTTCCAAATACTTACTACCCTGGCCATCACTGCACTTTTGTGAGCCTGGGTACCAAAAAGCTAACACATTTCAGAAGCCAGAGTATTTCTTTGCCTGTCTCAGGTCCATTACAGTATATGACTGAAAGTGTGTTCAATATTTTTAAAATATTCAAATGACATTTTATACAACATTTTGGAAATAAATTTATACAAAACAAAAAAAAGTCTATTTCTTCCCTCATACGCCCTACTGCACAGAATACAGTGCTTGGTGCTTGCAGTTAACATTATGAGACTCATGTATTGATACTGATAAGCACAGTTTAGGAAGCTGCATTGAATGGTATAAAGTAGTTCCTGAGATTCCAGGATTCACAGTTTCCTGAGATTCACACAACTGTTGTGCAGTTTTGTAAATAATTCATCATTAATTTGCTATATATATAACTAACTATAAATATGATTAGGAAAATATTCTGTCCCTCACCTTGTCACCTTTTATCGGTAGACCTGGAGGTCCCACTTGACCAACTTGGCCATCAGAGCCTTTTTCACCCTAGAAATATGCAAAAGTTTGAAACTGTATTAAGGAATTTATAAAGAACATCCAAGACAAACTGATCAGCACAATGTGGATAATGAGGAAAAAAAAGCATTCCTTTGCAAACAAACAAGAAAAAGTCAGTGGGATTACTAGTTTTACAGAAAAGCAATTCAATTACAGTTCATAATTTCATCTGCATTCATCTGTGTTCTTGAACAGAGATTTAAAAGGAGAAAACTAAACTCTAGATATAGGAGGGCACGTTTTGAGAATGTGAAAATAAGTTCATTTTTTAAGTAAATAGAGCTGTTCAGAACCTTCCAGTGCAAGGCAATGGCTAACATCGTTTCCACGAAAGGAAGAAAAATCTAATTTATTTAGTAGTTCAAGGCTCTAGAGAACCTTGAAGTCACTCAGAAGGATTCTGATGAGAAGTCCAGTCACAATTTAACCATAAATCTTTGCTTGTTTCTATTTATTTTTAAAAAAAGAATGTTTACATATATAAACCAGTGCCATTAATGAGGTAACTGTCCACAGAGACTCATACAACCCATTTTTTTAGCTTCCCAAAATGGTATGACAGAAAGAAAACAGTTCCTGAATGTTTTCTTCTAATAAAGGACATAGATATTTTTTCAGAAGACAACTTAATGGTAACAAAAAGAAGGTATCTTATTAAACACATAAATAAGACAAACACCGACTTCTTGAGAGGAACAGTACAGATCTTTTGTAATTATCTTAGAGTTTTGAACTAGGAGGGAAATTCAGAGAGCACAGTGATTCAGAAGACCAAGACTGGAATAATCAATGCTCTTAAATAACTTAGACTTTACAGCAAATTCATCCCACAATGTTTAAAAAGAAATAAATTCCATAAAACTACCTTTTGGCCTTGAATACCTTCTCCTGGTACACCTCTCTCACCTGGCAGACCATCAAGGCCTCGTGGTCCCTGTAAGAAAAGAAAAAAAAATTAGGTGACAGCAGCATTTCATTTCTTACTGACTTTTTCTCTAACTTTCTAATATAGCTCCTAGCAGCTCTTACGACACTGATAGCTAGCAACAGTTCCGCAACAGTTCCACAACAGCTGGCTGAGTCCAAGTGATTAAAACAAATTGTAGTAAACCATAATTGGAGGATTTCAATTAGAAGAAGCTAATGCTGAAATGCTCAGAATGACATAATTAATGTTGAAAGATGGTATCTTTAAAACCCAAGTGTAACTGTGGAATAAATTACAGTAATGATATTTACTGCTGTGAAATTTGTTCCCTGTAATTTCATGTACCTGAAATTATGTCAGTCACTAATTTGAACATAATTTTTTTTCCATGCAAAATGACTGGCTTAACATACACACTCAGAGAATGTCAATTTTGGTTTAAATAAATACTAATTATTTTTTATTATGGTAGTAATTTATGTTCTTCTACAAAAATCAGCTATTTTATTATTTAAATGTACTGAAGAGCTTTTAAGGACGATCTTGGTTAAATTAAAAAGTTCCTTTTTTTTTTTTTTCTTGGAAAAAAGTCTTTTACTATCACTAGGAGAAACTCAGTACTAATATTGGAATGACTTCTAACAGCTACTTACATTTCTGGCTTCTTACATTTGTGATTCTTAATGGAATAAGAGAACTACACATTTCATGCTCTGACCAGGAGAAAGAAAAAGCCTCCAGCAAGCACTTCTTAGTAATGAAAGAAAGAGTGCAATCCTTTGCTAAAAATTAAAAATACATTCCAAGAAGGCTATTAGAAAAAGAGAACTGTTTCTCAAAGCTACACAAAGCTTGCTAAAGGTAACTTGCTCTAACTGGGGACTTAAAAATATAAGTAAAAGCATATCATTTTGGAGCTTTGTATTTTATGCAAATCGCATTACAGATAAAAGTTGCAGAATATCTCAGCTCCTAGATTTTCACCTTCTTACAATAAAATTTTAGACTATTTTAAAATATATTCTTACCTCAGAAAAGTAGGAGTACACCCAATAACATACAATTCCATGTCTGTCTGTAAACTGAATACTGTAATCTTGCTCACAGGGACTGAATAATTTTTTATTTCACCAGAACAATTTTGGACATGACTTAATTCTCTTGCTCTGGTAAACCACACAAAATTACTGTTGCAATATTGGTTTGGCACAGCCAAAAATACTGCTGCTGCAGGTTATGCAGAAGGGTTATTGGAATCAATACAGCAGCTGCTGTTGATCACTAAGACTTACTAAATCTCACTAAGGCTAACTTATTTTCACTTCCAATACGGATATCAATGACTTACTGTTATTCCTGGTTCACCAATTCCAGGAGGTCCTGGAGGTCCAATTTTACCTTCTAGACCTTGAGAACCCTTGTGAAAAATAATTAGAAAGTTCAGTTTTAGTTCAATTTGATGCTTCTGAAAAGAAAAGCATTTATATATAGATGACTTAATCATGTCATCAGAAAGGTCTGAAATCAAGCATAGAGAATCTCTTGAAGTAAAACAAATATAAAAGAAAAATTAGAAGCATTTGAAAACACATTTCAGTTAACACTTGGAACCCAAGATTGTATTTCAGCCCTCACGCCAACAGCAAAGGGTAGAAGAACTTTGGTTCACTAGTGAAGACATAATAAGACAAATCTGTCACTTGATTGCATATTTCAGTGATTGAGATGTATTTCTATGCCTTGAAATATGTTTACTCATTAGTGCTTGACTCTGACCTCACACACTCAATCCTCATTTAAATGGTATTATGTCTGATATATTTCAGCACAATCATAATGAAAACTTAGGGGTTGAGCAAAAGGCCTCAATCCTATGTAAACAGGCAAATCTGTGAACATTATACAAGTTTTATATTTAGATTGAAAGAAATTGAGTTTGATAAAACAGTAAGTAAGAACTTTCACCCAAAAATGTTTGTGAGTTGTTAGTCCTTTAATGGATGTGCATATAATTACTTACTTTGGGTCCTGGCTCTCCAATGCCAGGAACTCCTGGAGGACCATAGGGACCTATAGGTCCTTGTTCTCCCTAGAAGAAAAAATATGGAAGGAGACTCCTATTACAATAGTATCTTTTCTTAATCAAAACAGTACCTGTCCACTCCATTATTTAGGGCTATAGAAATATGTATTTTAAGTTAAAAAAATTAAATCTTTTAGAGTGGAATGTTTAGGTTAGTAGGAAGGTCAGCATCCCAGCAATAAAAGTTGCTGCAGTAGATAAAGATGTTAAAAATCATTTGAAATATATTTGCTCCCAATCATGTCTTTGGTTCTGACTTTATTCAGTTATTCGGTATGTGCTTCCTTTGCTCCTTTTATTTCCAGAGAGATGTTCACTTGGAAATCAAGCTACATTTATGTTTTAAACATAGGACTAAAATTTTTTTCTCCTTATAACTGTTGTTCTTAGTGCTATCTTTGAAGAAGCTCCTAATTGTCTCGTAGGTTTAATAACTTTCCAACAAATCCATCGTATCTTCTACAGAAAACAAGCATCAGATCCCCTCCCCTCAAAACTGACACTTGGAGATATAAGCACGAGTCAGGCAGAACCAACACTTTGAAGGTCTGAGCTTCCTTGCCTGGAGTACCTGCCATAGACTGATGCTACAAATGCTAGTCCTGACACGGTGGTGGATACATTCTGAAACCACTGCCTCAAAATGTTATTGAGATCCAATTTAACCTAAGAAATTCTCAGTTTAAAACTTTGTGTAGCTAATGCAGTAATGATTTCCAATTAGTTGCAACTTAAAGAACTTAAAAGTTCTCCAAAAGAGAATGAACTCGGTTAATTGATAACAAATATACATTCTCCTTCCATGCACTTCACACAGATTGCAACCACTGTGGTGAGCAGGCTCCACACTGCTCTGTTCAGAAATTCCAGTAAATCTGCTATAATATCCCCACACTCATTTGCCCCAAGACCCTGATACAACAAGGGACCTTGGGCACGATCTCATTGGGCTTATGTGTATTTAAATACATACTATTTCCAGTATGTAGGAAGGCTAAACACTCAGTACTAATGTGGGAATACAAGAAGGAATTACAGTGCAGCAGCCATGGAACAAGATAAGGACTTCACAGAACAACAGCTGCAGAGCAGGATAAACAGCATGAGAACCAAGGACACCTCTAGGAGAAGAATGCATGGCTCGCGGCTTTGGGGGGGGGGGGGGGGGTTAGGGTTGTTATTGTAGTAGCTTTCCTCCAATTAGTGTGTGTGTGATTTATGAACACCCTTGTCTGTTTGCTATAGAAGTACGACTCTCAGGTAATTAAGGGGAAGCATGATTTAACCATATTGGTGGATGTCATGACTTCGGCCGTCTGATCCAACTACATTCTAACAATTTCTTTGAAGATAAATTCTCAGCTGAAAATTCAAGTATTATAATTAGTGAAAACTAATGCAATCTGCGCTGTTATAGGCACAAAGAATGCCAAAATAATTTTATCTCAACTGAAGAATAACCTGCCTCAAATACATTTTCATTTTATTTCTAGAAAGTTCATACAATGAAGATCTACAAATTCAAAGACAACTTAGAATTCCTTATAAGTAGGATAGTCTGGGATAATTAAAGAATGATATGATAATTTGAAGAATAGCTAAGAAAGTTAATGCTTATTCAAAAGATCACACTTTCATTATTTAGTAAGTTAACACAGCATCAAATATAATTCTTATCAGGCAGGTAAAAATCAGAGAAAGCTGGTACAACTGTGAAAGCATACGTAACCCAGAAGAGTTGAGAAACTAAGATTTTACAAGCATCCGTACTGCTTCAGTGTGCATTCTGTGCATGTAGCTCTTGCCAAAATATAGAATAGAGCGACAAAGTTTACTGTATTTCTTGATACAGCTTACAGTCTGGATTAAATAACTGCGTTTCATGAAGGCTTTGGACCAGAGTCCCAACTCAATGCGTGTCCAGAGTATCATAAATGATGCATTTCTTTACTGATATAAAAAAAAAATTAGAATAATAGAATCAGAGAATAACTGAGTTGAAAGAGACCCACGAGGACCATTGAGTCTATCTCCTGGCTTCACACAGGACCACCCAGAATCCAAACCCAATGTCTGAGAGCATCGTTCAAATGCTTCTTGAACTCCAGCAGCTTGGGGCTGTGCCCACTGCCTTGGGCAGCATGTTCCATGCCCACCGCCCTCTGGTGCAGACCATCTCCCTAACGCCCATCAGCCTGTCCCCTGACACCTCCATGCCGTTCCCTCAGGCCCTGTCATTGTCACACAGAGCAGAGCTCAGAGCAGACCAAACAAAGTGAACTCAACCACTTCTCATGTGTCTTACTCCCTAGGCCCTTCACCATCTTCAAACTCCACCTTTGAACACTCTCTAGTAGTTTTATGCTCATTTTATATTGCAGTGCCCAAAACTGCCCTCAGTGCTTGAGGTGAAGCCACACCAGAAAAGAGTGGGACAAACTCTCCCTGCTGGCACTGTTGGGCCTGAAGCACCCCGGGTTATGGTTGGCCTGTTTTGTTCATAGCTGTTTTGTTTTTTCTCCTCAAAAGACCCATCTTCTGGACATCCAGTTCCCCCCATGGAATTAATTTGGAATTGAACATAGTGTCCTTCTAAGTTCAGCTGATCAAAACCAATTTTATTATTTCCCATCAGCAGGAAATTTAAAGAAGGCCAAGAATAATATAACTAACGCTAGTACTGGTCTTCACTTTAATTCTCTTTACAAACTCTATTTTAAGCGCTGCTGTCCTTTAAGTGAACAGTTAGCTGAATTTTAGGGAAGTGTTTTATACTATTTCTTTAAAAAATAATAAACACAAAAAGCCACATTTTCAGAAGTGAGTTAGAAACCTCCTTTTCATTTCCAAAAGGAGTAATTTTGTCTACTGAATTTTGTTACTATTGATAGGTTACAATGACTCAAGTATTAATGGAAGTTCAGCTTCTGAGTGTGCATCACTTTGTAGAGGTGCAGAATGGTACCGTCTCTGGGCTGTAGCAGGGCACACTCAGTGGTGTGCTCCACTTCCAGGTCAAAAGCATCCCTATGGGATGTGGCAGACTGGAAAACTGACACAACATAAATAGTTGACTACCACTGTCTCCCTACTTTCCAAGCCTTCATCAGAAGACTACTGAAGTCAGTGCATTTCGATTCAACAGGCTTTGAGCAAGACGGTTTCTTTGTAGGGATGGAGAAGTCCAGAAGGTGGCACAGCAATTGCCTTGGCTTCTCTCTCCTCCTTTATCCATTGCCACTGAGAATCTCCACCACTCCTTCTTTTAGTATTCTGCAAGACTTGCTTAAAACTTGCCAGTGTGATAACCATTCCTCCCACTAACATCACATGTGACAGGATGAGCTGACTTTGACAATTGCTGGAATGGGATCCTAGCTCTGGCCTCCAGCCTGAGCAGATGTAGGCTCTGCCAGGGATCACATCTGCAAGAGATGCCCTCTCACCCTGCTACTGCTAGAAATGGTGCGCACACACCCGTGCACAAGCCAACAGTAGCTGCTGCTGAGCTTGGTGTTTGTTTTTCCCAAGGGCACAGCTGCATATTCATGTTTTGCCATGGTGCTTTCCTCTTCTGCTCTCTGTCCATCAATCCCTCTCACACTTTCTCTCACGGAGATCTGAGTTGGCAGCCATGGCCAGGCTAAGCACATTGGCTCCTTTTGTCAAAGCTAAACCTGAAATCATGTAGGAACTTGTTCCATTCTGAAAAATGGCGTTTGGTAAATACAAGCTCCTCTCTCAGCTGAAACAATAAACCATGTCCCTTTGTTCTGTTTGGGAAGTGTTTCACATCTATTTATGACAGCTTCTGACAGAAGTTTCCAAAGACAATAACTCCGAGGAATGCTTCCAATTACAAATCATCTGTTCCTTCTCAAGCTCACCCATGTGTTGGAGCTATGCTGCCTTAATGGGAGTCTGAGAGAAGTTAAAATTTTTCCAAATACTCATTTATAATCACTATAAAAAACTTTACACTCTTCTTTTCAGAAACTGGTGTCCTCTAATCAGCTTCACAGCAGCCTTCTTCATAGGCTTTAGTAAAGACATTATAAGGAGGCATTAGAATAAATAGAATCTAGACTAGTACGACAATTTTGATTTTGTTAAACTTTTTACTCTTTGATACAGGAGAATGACTGAAGATTACTGGAGAACAAAAATAACCTTTCCCAGACAGGAAGCAAAATGGGAAACTTAAACTATTTCTATCTGTTTTAAAGACAGTGTCTTTCAAACTTCATATTATTAATAATATGAATTACTAATAAAACTGGTGTTAATCTTCTGCAGTCACGGTGCTACAGTTAATATGAAATTTATTAAAACAGTTAATTGAGTGTCAGTAATATCACTGGCATCAGAGGTAAAATTCTGCTTTCCAGAACAGCCTCAGTGTAATTACCTTTTTTTCTGTTGAGCACTATTCGAACTCCACTATATTTCTCTGTTGGGATTTTTTTTCAAGCTGCATTTAATATCAACTAGAGCAACAGGAAGGAAAATTTAACTTGATCTGAGATAACCTTTCAACATATTAAAACTAGACCATTTGGGGAATATAATTAACAGTCTAACCCTCAGCAAAGAGTCTGTTATGATTAGCATTCCTATAAATAACTTCTTTAAGACAGCAAGTACACACTACAAGGAACAGAAAGACTGCATTTCAGAGTCCTTAATGCTATAATGTGTGAGCTATAACAATTAAGATAAAGTGAAAAATAAGCTTTTGAATGTCAGCAATGTAAGCAGACACAGATATTTAATAGATATTACTGATATTTTACATTTCTAAGCTAATTGTGCTACATTGGAACTATGTTACTTTACCAGGAAACTGCATTTTTCTGTCTCCTGGGAAGGATGTAACTTGCCACATAAGCAAGGAAAGAATCTGTAAGTCATGAGAGAAGGAGCAGGAATAGTTTATTCTGGGACACATTTTCAGGGAAAAATGCAATAATGGATTTTGCATGAAAGTATTATCCCAAGATGTTTTCGGGGAAATAACTAATTGAATATCCGCATTCAAACTTAACTGTTTCATTCCTCAGAAGTTTGAATACACATCAGTCTTCATGTTAGATGGTAACTGAGCATCTTACTATGCATATGAAATTTTCCAGAGTGGCTTTCACTTTAACAGTGGCTTTTAAAGAATGTGTTGCTCTCAGTCTTTCCAGTAAGGAATCTCTCTCATTTCCTGGAAATGTGTTTTTTTCTATTCAGTAGCTTGTCTAAGAGTTTAAACAAGCAACCCCAATGTTACTTCTGATATGAGAGCCATAAGAACACCTTGTAGGTGGCTACCTCAGCTACACAGGTAATATCCACTGCCCGATTTTATGCCCCAGTTATATAATGTGTAACCAAATCATTTTGTTTGTGAAATGTCCACTGATTTTTTCTTTTTTTAATATTCAGTCCCTCCCTGATTTTCACAACTGCCTCGAAGACAAACAGTTACAGAACCTTACTTGTGCTATTGTATAGACATGCAATTTTTACATTAAAAATTAAACAGTTATTTTTGAGTAAATTAATGAAAAACTTATAACAGGTGTATGCATTTTGCAAATTAATTTATGTAACACCAGGAGTGCTATGCAAAAGTGTATCTGTACATCTTACATTGCTGACTCCGATGAGGAACTTTCATTTTGCAAAAAAGCAGCAAAAGCTTAGAATTGAGAGTTCTATGACATTAAAATTATTTATTAATTTAAAGGCATTAAATTCATTCTTAGAACTCCCTTGTTTTCTAAATAAATACGGTGATTCTGTTTCCTTTTTTCCTCCTTGGAAAGGAAACCAAGATGCACGAAATCTCCCATGTTAGAATATTCACGTTTTTCCCTATAACATTTCTTTTATTGCTTTTGAAAGGCACAGGTTATGTTCTTATTAGAACATAACCACATGGTATAAGTAGTAATAAATAAATCCAACAAAAATCAAATGCAGTAGTCAGTTAGGATGCTATTTTCCTGTATTAGCCAAGGTAGTTAAGCGCCATGTAGAACATAAGTACCTAAATCACACAGAACAGGATACTATAAATGTTGGAAGAGAAATGAGATTCTATTTGGATAACATTTCTGGGCATTGCAGCTTACAGCAGAGTACATCATATTCACAAAGCAAGTAGATGTTTTGTTTCAATCGGCAGAAAACACTAACTTTACCTACTGTGTCCCCTTATGGCAGCCTGTGCCTTCCTTTAATAAGCTCAATGTGATCTTTGAGAAGCACGCCTAACGAAAGAAAATACTATTGATTTAATCAAAATACCATCTATTAACAAGCAATCTAACCTACTGCTGTCAAACCAGGCAAGAATAAAGGATTTTACTGAAGCAGATCCAAGCATAGGTTTCCTCTTTGCTGACTTTCTGTTTATTTCTCTTTCTGGTATTTTTAATCTTATAATCTTTTTGGTCAGATAGCAGGATTTTTTATTTGTTTGTTTGCTTTTTTGTTTGAGAAATAATAGTTTTGTGTCATCCAGCAAAAACATATTGTAGGCTAGGGAACACAAAATCTGAGTTTCTTACTCCTATGAGACCAGAGTCAAATGCCTTTACAACGGATGGAGGGCTAGAAACTGAAGTTCTACAGTTTTAATTAATGAATTTGGAGTGTTAACTTTGAAAGAACTACAAAAGTTTTTTTTTTTCCTCTGGGTCTTTTGTAATTTTCTTTACATGTTCTATACCTAGATGAGATGTACAGTATGCTTTGATATATGTTTTAATTTCTTGTTAAAATACAGATGATATGCTGCAGTTGGTGAAGCTGAAATACGTCTTAAAGTGAATGACCCTCATCAGCCTTCTAATAAGACACATTAAGTACAGCTGTGAAGGGTTATTTTTCCTGGTATTCTAAATTAGTATGAGGGACAAGACAATATAGACTTCGGCTGTAACAATTTAATGCCTTTCTAGTAAAACATTGCCAACAGAAAACAAAGTAAACCAGAAACCAAATAGAATTATCCTGGGCATTTTCTTAGGACATGCCTGGAGAACAGGACCACAATGATTGGTTCAGAAGATAGGAGACAAAAAGTGAAATTGGTCAGTTCCCAACTCCTAACTAAGAGCAAAAATTCCTCTCTGTTTATTTTACTCTAAAATTATTCTGTTTTATGCTGAGTGGTAGGTTTTCTGCTAACATGCAAGTTCAACATTTGGTTAAACAGAAATTTATTTAGTCAGGGAGATTAATACTAACATGATATAAGTAAAAGTTAACATATTACTATTTCTATAGAAATTGAGTTTAAATTTGTCATTTTAGAAACTTTGGTATCTTAATGGAAAAAGTTGATTTGGTAATAAAACTATTTAGATATATTTGAGATGTAATAACTGCAGAAATGCAAATAGAGAAAGCTTTTTTAAAATCTGCTTGCTTAATAGAAAAAAGAGTTTGTAGGAGCTGCATTCTGTCAGGATGAATGCTCTTCAGTATGTCCCTACATGACCTTGAAAAGAAGCCAAAAGTAAGATGACATTGTTTGCTTTTATAATGAAGAAGTTATTAAAGAGAAGCGTTGATTTTGGAGTGCAACAGAAAGACTTTAAGAGATTATGGGTACAATTCAACTCTGTATGAATACTCCTAAACTTAGGTGTCTACATGGAAATAGGCTGTGATTGGAAAGCAGGTGAATCCAAGAAGCATGATTTGGAGATCTACTCAAATGATAACCAACGATATGATAGAGCAGTATCAGATTGTACAACCAGAAAGAATCTCATGCCAGCATATTAAAAGAGAATAAAAAATGCAAATGAACAACAGAAACAAAGAAGGATGAAACTTCTTTCAAGTAGTTTCTTGGACAGTAGTTCTGGATCCTATATTATGTTGCTTTGGACATGCCAAATTAAAGCAGACAAAGTTGCAATATCGTCAGTCCTCTCCTGCTGATGGCTGCCAGAGCCAGCAGCATCTGGGCAGCACATAGACAACACTGTCTCCAGCTGTGTCTGCCACCAGGCACTGCAAAGCAGTAGGCTGAGCTTGATCTGGAGTTTGTATCATGAAGAACTGAATCTCCCCTTTCAAACCTCAACATGGCCCACCAACAATGAACATAAATGTTCAGTAGTGGTGTTCTGTTTTATGTCATACTGAACTGCCTTCATCTCTGTTAAATCAGTGAAGTCAGCTCAATAAGCAGAGACTACAAGCATGGAAAGGCCATGGGTACGAGAAAGTGCACTGAGAATAGCCTTATTTCTTATACCCATGGCAACTATAAATAACTGCTACTTCTCAGATATATTGTAATATGTGTCATGAAAACTAATTTTAAAAGAGCAACTGACTAATCTTTCTGTAAGGACAAAAAATATTAGAAAGTTCGCTATGTGTCTGAACCAAAAAAGACCTTGACCTTTAGTAGCTGAATGGGTGTTTATTAAGCTATAAACAACTACTGATTATCTGTACTGATCATTAAACAATTTTTCTCTCATCTGAAATAAGCCCTGAAATGCCAAAAGTTGGCCTTGGCACTAGGTAGTGATAAGAGAGAAACTAAACATACATATCTTGGTGGGTTTTTTTTTGTTGTTTTTTTTTCTATATACTTCAGCTTTAAGTATAATTACCTGTGTATTAATTAGACTTCTCTGACAGTGTTTTTATTTTTGTGGATGTCTGATTCTGGAAAAACCTTGTCTACAAACCTTAGCCAGAAGGTTGCTGAGCTGGAAGCTGACAAACAAGGAAAATCTGCAGTAGAAGTGAAGCAAAAGACCATGAGTACTGAAACCAGGTAGGTGAATTATAGTGAGCTGCATGTATTTTACTGACAGGTAAGCATATGAAGAGATTTTCAGGACAACAAATACATACAACAAATACAATTTAGTATTTAACTAAGGTATCTAGTAGGATACTATCCTGGACTCTTCAATGTGAAATGACAAATGAAAAAATTACTGCCATTTGCTCTGCTAAATTAAAGGCACTTTTCCACCACATGCATGAATAGCTTCTTTCAGATCCATTGCCTTCTTTCTTTCCTCACTTCTGAAATATTCTGTATCAAATCTCCTAATTAAGCATTTTGTAAAAAGATGAAGAAACAAGAAGAATGAAAAAGCACTTGTCAGGAGAGGAAAATCATGGCTGATGCCAGTATTCCAGACCTTTTACCATAAATACTTCCTACATCTGAGTTTATTTCCGTGGATCTTCAAATTAACTTGTTGCCTAAGAAACAAAATATGAGTGTTGCATCTTTGTCAAACTGCTCTATGTGAATTTTGTTGCCTGTGGTAAAATATATTTGTCATTAGACTTAATTTTCAAACTGATAAATAAAAGATCTTTCTGTACTGAACGATGTTAATAGCTGTCCCATGGGCAAGACAACTGTATTTAATTACATAATGCAATTTGCAGAAGGTTTACAAATCAGAAGTCTGTCTACATTAATTAGATATCACAAACTGTAGTCAGTATCTCCAAATACCACTTTATATACGCTGAATACAGCTGAGGGGAGACCTTATTACTTTCTTCCAGTACCTGAAAGGTGCTTACAGTGAGAGCGGGGCTGGTTCCTTCTCACTGGTGACAGGTGACAAGACGAGGGGAAATGGCCTCAAGTTGCGCCAAGGTAGGTTTAGGTTGGGTGTTAGGAAACACTTCTTTACAGAAAGGGTGGTTAAACACTGGAATAGGCTCCCCAGGGGGGTGGTTGAGTCACCATCCCTGGATGTGTTTAAGAGCCGTTTGGATGTGGCGCTCGGAGATATGATTTAGCAGAGGGCTGTTAGAGTTAGGGTACTATGGTTAGGCTGCGGCTGGACTTGATGATCCTTGAGGTCCCTTCCAACCTGAGTGATTCTATGATTCTATGATTCTATGAAATGATCTACTTTCAGTGTAACTAACCTTACACCCCTACTAATTTTAAAGTTGTCCTGAGTTTTTTCCAGTATGTAAGCCATACAAAATATGACTTTAAAAGCTCATTCTCGAGATTTTATAATCATGATCTAAAAAGTAATTAAATTTTTTAAACCAACGCTCCTTGTGCATCTACTACTGTGCATCAAGTAGATGATGTATATTATGATGTATATTGAGGCAATCTCAATCACAGATACAGGTTGGGTGGAGAATGGCTTGAGAGCAACCCTGAGGAGAAGGATTTGAGAGTGCTGACTGATGAGAGACTCAACACAAGCCATGTGCGCTTGCAGCCCAGAAGGCCAACTGTATCCTGGGTAGCATCAAGGGAAGTGTGACCAGCAGGTCAAGAGAAGTGATTCTGCCCCTCTACTCTGGTCTTGTGAGACCCCACCTGGAGAACTGTGTCCAGTTCTTGGGCCCCCAACAAAAGAAGGACATGGAGCTGTTGGAGCAGGTCCAGAGGAGAGCCCCAAAGATGATCAAAGGGCTGGAGAACCTCCCCTATGGGGACAGGCTGAGAAAAATGGGGCTCTTCATAGTAGAGAAGGCTCAAGAGAAACCTTACAGCAGCCTGCTGGTACCTGAAGGGGGTCTACAGGAAAGCTGGGGAGGGACTTTTTGTAAGTTCAGGTAGCAACAGGAGGAAGGGAAATGGTTTTAAACTGGAAGATGGTAGATTTAGACTATATATTAAGAAGAAGTTCTTTACTGTGAGGGTGGTGAGACACTGCAACAGGTTGCCCAGTGAGGTTGTGGATGCCCCCTCCCCTGGAAGCATTCAAGGTCAGGCTGGGTGGGGCTTTGAGCAACCTGGTCTAGAGGGAGGTGTCCCTGCTTATAGCAGGGCGGTTGGAACTAGACGATCTCGGGGGTCTCTTCCCACCCAAACCGCTCTACGATTCTATGATATTATTGCTGTGCAAGGAACACCACTAAAACTATTACTGACTTAAAAAAAAGGATAGTACAATATTAAGATTCCACACAGACTTCCTGTATCCTCTCTTCTTATATGACATCTACACATATAAAGCCACATCTTACCTTGTTTCCCTGAATGCCTTTCAGGCCTGGCTCACCTGGAGGTCCACTGATGCCCTACACAAAAGTCAAAGGATAGAATGAGTTTGCTTTGAAGGTGCATATAATGTTTCTCCTGAGTTTGTCCTGAACTTTGTACAGTAAAATATAGCATAATGCTGAGCTCTGAAGGACAAGCAACTTCATATCGTCAAATATATGCCTCATATCCTGTTAAGTGCCCAGCATACTGATACCATATTCTTAATATTCAATAAGCAACACTGGCAGAAAAGATATTTTACTACTCCATACAAATTTAATCTTTTTTATCTAAAGTTTTACTTTTGTCTCCCGTTCTGATTTCAAATCTGAATAATTTTCACATTACTTCTTCTGCCCAAGAAAATACAATGAGCCACTACCTCCCCACACTTTAGCTCCATTTTTCAGAAATCACTTCTTCTAAATCACTCTCAGCTGATGAGCTGAGATTAATTTTAATCCCCTGACATTACTATAACTGTTGTTGACATTACTATAACTGTTGTGTCCCCTCACACAATTAAATCATTAATGGCTCTTTAGGAGCAATGACAAATGAGCAGGCTATTCCAAGGCACGTTAGAAACTTGCAGAAAATAATGTTTTTTCTTCTATTTGGTATCTTTTACTTCTATTACCTGAGGTCCCCGAGGTCCCCTAGGGCCAAGAGGACCTTCCAAACCCTATGGAAAGATAAATTTCAATTATCAGATTAAGAAGAAATTGCAATTACCAACTTCAAAGCAAAGTACAGCATGTCTCTGTTCAAGTATTTTCTAGTAAGTCTGTTCTTCACAGTACCGCTGTTTTCCTTCTGTACTCAGTAACTGTTAATTCCATTTTCAATATATGGCTAAAATACTTCTGTTATAGAAAAGACATTGTGGATGGCTACTTAACATCATGAATGACTATTTGGTTAACTGCTTGCACTTCTCCCTAGGTCCTGAAATTCAATTTCAAGTCATACATCAGATACAGAATTCTTAGAAAAAATTACGGTGCTAATACCAGAATAACTTCAGCTAACTTAATAGCTCAAAGGTAGAATCACAGGAATACTTTGCAAAAGTAGTTTTAAGATGCCATATTTTACTATTTCATTAGCTAATATTTCTCCATGGAAAGAGTCCTTATCGGAAATTGCTACTACATATTACTCACAAATCTTTCACAAATTCTTTGCAGTTCAAAAATCCAATTTGCAATATCGAAGTTATTCTTTGCCATATCTGCTCCGTTTCTGATTATTTTGTTTAGCAGGGATTACTTTCATTAAAAAATAATAATAATTTGCCTTTCGGAATGTGAAGCTGGGAATCACGGAAGTGGAAATTTAATTCACTAAATATATCATAATCCCTGACCCTCTACAGATGTCAAATTTCTTTGTCCTCAACAGAAATGAATCAAGAACATTTCCAGCAACACTGGCATATGGTTTCTGCATCTATTTGGCTGATTTGATTATGTTCTATGCCAGCTTCTGGACAACTTCCTTTGATCTCAGTAGACACTTCACATAACCTCACGCTATTTCTCACATATTGAGTAGATAAAGAAGCTAAGAAGTAATGACCTCTTTTTATTCCTCAGAGAGATGCAGTTCTTTCACATCCTTTAATGGTATTTCAGTCTTTTCTGGCTCACTTGCTGCCATTTTGAATCCCAGCTTCTTAAAGGATACACATGATCTTTTTTATTGTAGTATTCTTTTTTCTTTGTGACAAATACTTCTGCATTAAATATTTCCTAATTTCTGTACCTGTAATTCATCATTGCAGAGCAGATGACTGAAACCACAAACATTTCAATTTGATCTTTGACAAAGATAAGCATAATGCAGATGTTAAATTAGAAGAAAAGTTTTGACCGAATGATTACCTGTAGTCTAGCTGGTATCTAATCATACATCAGTGGTTTGTATGAGCTCAGCATACATGATTATCTCTACCAGGACTGCATTGTCCTTTCATCTTTCAGATTATAATATCCAGATGAAAACCACAATCAACGGTACGAATTTTACACTTCAGATTAAAAGAAGAGGAATGGCTAGAGGTGTGAATACATATCAGAACAGATGGGTAGTGGATGTCTTCTTTAAGTTATTCAGGTTGTATAAGAACCTGTTTCCACTGTAATATAACTTCATATATTTGAGTAAGAATGTATATTTAAAAAAAATTGGATTAACCCTGTTACAACGCCAGTCTTTTGTAAACAGTGCCTCGCATCAGTAAGGATAGCCTTCAGATTAAGTACTCAATTACATTTCTTCTGCAAAATGGAAAAAGAATACGGTGAACTGTGTGTTTGGTTTCCATGAACAGTATTTTTACTGTAAATATATATCTAACAGCAGAGAATTGTAGGAGGTTCAATTTTTACAATAATCTTTACAAACTATTTTATGAATATGTTCTGTATTTTTCAGTATGCAACAGCTGAAATAAAAACTGTACTTACTCTTTCCCCTTTTAGTCCTGGGGATCCACATTCTCCTCTTTCACCCTTTATAAGAAATCAATATGTTAAGATCAAAACAAGATGTCTTGATTACATTAGATACATTTAAGTCTGTGCAAAAAGTGCAAGAGACTTAGCAGATTTTGAGGACCTGGGAGTTGCACCATTAGGCATGATCTGCAGAAGATACGGTGTGCCCTACTCAGGACACATACTTTTTCTCTCTGAAAACATCTACAAAATTTCCAGCCCACAAAGTAAGAGGATAATATAATTAATACCTAACAAGTTTTGCTGTATTTTTCCACTTTGCTGTGCTGCCTCCAAAGATCCTGTTTCTCTCTATATCCCAATTTCATTTCTGTGATGTCCACTATTTTCCTGAATAATAATTGTGAGATTATGTATATTAAATGAAGAATTACTTGTCAAAATCAGATTATCTCTGTTTCTCTACTGGCCAAGTTAGTCAATTTCAGCTCAAGAATCTGACAAGATCCTGAATAATACATTTTTTCTCTCTGTTTGAAGGGCCTACCTTGAGATTTGTTTTGGGCAAGCATTAACTGCGTCAAGTAATAGTTAGCTTAAGTCAGCTTCCTTATGGCAAGTTTTTTTAATAGCTAATCAAGTACAAATCCACTTGTGTTTGTAACAAATAATATAAAATTCTTTCTATTTAACCTGTATTAGGCCCTTACCTTTCTTCTTTCTAGCAGCTTTTTCACTGGTCTTTGACATTTTTTAAAATATTTAGATTACATTTTTAATCTTGTACTCTTTTTTGTCTTTTATTCCAACAAACCAGTCTGCCGATTCACATAAATTACATGCATTTTTGCTTTTCTATTAGGGATTGTACTGGGAGCTCTCACGACAAACAGACAAGACGGGATCTTCTTTCCATTATTTCACATGCATCATAAAGTGATAGTTTATTTTTACAGCTCATCCATTCTATAAAAATCTTACCTTTTCACCCTTATAACCAGGAGCTCCCTGTTTGAAAACAAAACAAACAAAAAAAAACATGAAAAAAAATGAAAGAAAAAGAGAGGAGCGGATCACAAAAGAAAATGCATGACACACTGTTAATTTACACAGGAAAAAAACAATAACTAATTACATTTAAGAAGTTTAACTATTAATTAAAATAAAATATTTCTCTGGAATCATTTAATTTGTAATTGCCTTCAAATTTAGAAATGTGTATTATGTGGTCATGACGTTGGCTGTATATATATCCATCAGATTGCTTGACTTTTAGCAGATGTACACTACATTTAAACAGGATTTTTAAATTGAACGGATCTTGTGTGTGGAGTAATGTTAATCTTTCTACTTGGAATGAACAAGAATTCAAGCCGAGAAATACCAGATGTCAGAAGCCATTGTAGAAGTACTTGGATGTTATTAGTGATGACATCTTCAACTCTGTCTTCTCAAAAGTACAAGGCAGTAGCCTCAAAAGTTTGTTTTGTCAGAGGCATCCCAACTCTACACTTAAGCACAAGTAGAATGAAGTAATTTTTAATGTGTTCACACATTGCTTCTCTAAGCCAGAGCCTAGCTTAGGTGCTCTAAATAATTAAATAAATTGGACTTGCAAAAAATGAAAAACATATTTTCAATTCAGTGGAAATAAACGTGGATATCCTTAGAATCTGGAAGACAATATGGAAAAAAAAAAAAAAAAGAGTTATCTCACATAGTAGTAGTACTCACATACCTCTTCACCTTTTTCTCCATGATCTCCTTTTTGAGAATCACCCTATTGGAAGCAAAGGAACATAACTGAAATAGGCATTGTTCTTTTATTTCTTACTATTACACTAGAACCTAGAACACTATTCAAAGATTAAAAATTGCCTTTCCTATTTAGAAATATCAGCATTTCCTCATACAATTATGAGCACACTATTCTCAAAAATTAATATAGAAAACTCAACTACTGTTTTTTTAATGACAGAAACCTCGATCATCAGAGCAAGCTGCTCCATACAAGAGATTTGTCTGTTGTTAGAAAGTTCTGTGGAGCTTAACAGGCCTTCAGACAGGTCCAGAGATCTCTGCTGTTAGAGAAACAATTGAATGACTAGCAGTTTTAACTTGGTCTTCTTTCTGACTATTAAAGCAGCTAACTGTAAATGTCTCATAGCAAAAGCCAGTTTTTAAACTACATTTTAGCATATCCATTCTTTGCTATTTTCACCTCTATAGTTTGGACAAAAATAGATAGAAATTTGCCTATATTTTTAAAAACTCTCTTAACCTTGTTTCCTTTTGGTCCTGGTTCACCTCTTTCCCCTTTGTCTCCAGCATCACCCTGAAATAAAGCAGGAAAATGTTATTACAATGGTAAGGATAAAATTTCCAGTTCCTTGGAGAATACAGATTTGATGCTGGCAAAATTATTCTGGAATAAGCGAAGGGATAAATCCACACTGAATCAGGTATGGCACATGTGACACAAATTCCACTTAGCATGCATAAATAAACAAATAAAAAAAATAGGTATTATAAGTTATCTGTGGTGTTTTTCTTTTTGGCAATGTTCAATGACAAATACACTTTATTGCAGGTTTCAAGGATAACTTTTTGATTTGAGTTTCAAAATCATGCACCTTTTTAACCATGGTGTTTACCCAGTAATATAAAGATATGTCCAAGACAGTATGTGATTATGGACAGATTTTTTGTTTGAGCTCTTAAAATGGCAGCAGCCTTTCCAGAGATGTCAGTGACATACTATGATACCTCGCTTCTGTTTTACCATGTATGCAAAGAAAATATTTTGATTTATGAACACATTAACCAATTATAATAGTGTAACACTGATCACAATGATTAAAATGCAAATTCTCAAGGTTTTTCTCATGAATGCATACTTACAGGATCACCTTTGTCTCCTTTTATTCCCACTTCACAGACACAGTTCTTCTGCATACACTAAAAGGTTAACAGAAACATTAAGTAGAACAGTTTCGAATGTGTTATTACAGATTTCTCAAGCAAAAACTCTGCTTTTGCCTACTGACACATTAGAAAGCATAAAAAACATGATGTACTAATAAATACTTCCTTTATAATCAACATTACACTTCAGCATAGCCCAAATGAAATCAGTTGTTTGAATTCCAAACTTCATTTAAAACACAAATCAGTTACTGATGTAACTACAAATATTTAAAGCTGTGTATACAGTGTAAAGTACTCTGAAACTTTATATGATTTTTGGACAGTTCTGACATCACTGTTGTTTTCTAGTGAGACAACTAATGAACTTTCACATATTGTAGTGTTCTTACTACACTTCAGAAGGCAAAGTTTTTTATGCCTTACTACCAATACTACCAAATGGAAGTTGAAGATTTATCAGGAACAGTCTGGGAGAAACTATACTCAGGAAAGGAAGGGTGATTCATTCTGCAACACTGTTGCTTTACAGGAGAAACAGACATCAGGAGGAAAAGATACCAACTTGTATTAATAAGAATAACCAAGATAAGAGGAGTAAAACTCAAAAAAAAATCTTACTTTCTTCCGAAGTAAGGCTTCCTGTAAAGCAAAAAAAAGAAAAAAGAAAAAAAAAAAAGTATTATTTCTGCATAGAATTCATTGAGCAATGTACTAATTTAACTATTTTCTTTCTCTGGTTTACAGCATTCCCAAGGTAAATGATAAAGAATATGAACACCTTCATCTGTCATCATTGGTAACAACTAGTCTATGAAACTAGTCACCAAGAAATGATTCTCCAGTATGAGAAGAGGGGGTGCTCCACATGACCTATACTGACCAGAAAGCATCTAGACAGCTAAAGAGACAATATTAAGAACCAAAGTTAAGAAGGGGAATATGAAAGTGAGGAAAAGCCTTACAGTGGAAGCTTTTACTAACATAGATAGAGGAAGGTCTCAATGTTTTATCAGCGTTATGTATGACAGCACCAGTAAACTGTTACAGTTTTAGCATATGCTCAGAGACACACTCCTTGTGCTTGTCCGGGAATACCCGGTCCCTTCGTTGCTGTGCTATCACCGTTCAAGCACACATCTTCTCGGAAAGTGGCTGGAAAGAAGAAGCCAACTCGATCCTGACTCTTGGTTTAACACAGAGACACGAACTACAAAAATACTTCTTCCAACATAACTATTCCCTTAGATCTGTTTGATGAATATTTGTTTTGTAAATATATGAATTCATAGGGGGTAAAATATATACTTGTAACAGGAGAAATAATTTAGAAATGTCTTTGGTACTTCACTGCAAATCTCTGCACTGCCTTCAGGGCTAATCTGACAAAGTTAAAGGAAATTCACCATGGACAGATGTGGGACCATATTACATCAGCATTACTTACCAATTCCAGTGCTACTTCAGCACTCAGGTTCTGGTCATCCAGGCATAATACGTTTTTAGAGACTGAATCGCCAGATATCAAGCGCAATTTTTCTTCCTTAACATTTTTCTTGGAAAGGCCAATGGTAAAAAAGTGTATTCCAAGACTCCTCGCTGCAGTGGCTATACCCTGGACACTAGGGCTGTTTGGATGATCCACACCATCAGTCATCAGAAGAGCCACTTTTATACTTCTCTCACGACCCTCAGTTTTGAACAGCTGAGTGGCATTGGAAATTGCATAATAGGAGTAGGTCCCTTGGCCAATGTAGATCAGAGCCCTGATTTTCTCTTTAAAATTCTGCACATTTTTCCATGCTGTAAAAGGATGATCAATGCGGACTGTGCTGCTGAACTGCATGCCTGCTAGTTTGACATTGTACTTCTGAGATTTGACTGGCTTCATCTGGAAAATGTTGTCAGTTAAGCTTAAAACAAAATTCTTCTGTAAATCAAACAACTGATTTTTGGCACTTTCTGAACTGTCCACAATAAAGACTATATCAATGAGACACAAATCACCTGCAATGGAACAAAGAAGTTAAATCTATGAGTGACGGGCACACCTGCATTACAGACTCCCTGCAACAATCCCAATCTTCAAACCATTTCCCTCAAAATTCCTGTCTTTTCAGTAATGTTCTGAAGAGGATTTCATTGTAAATGCCAATAAATCCTATTAAAGTCAAGTAATTAAATTTAATTTACTTTATTTCATATCAACATTATTAAAGACGAGCTACAGACACTTTCAAATTAAGTTCTTAATGGGATTGGTTCAGAATTTTAATTGGTTTTGTATACAAATTTTCCACATGCAATTTCAAAATGAATAAGGGGCACCTTATCATTTAAGAGAAACATGTATCAGTTGAAATAACAGGTCAAATTGTAATGCCTAGCCAAGAAAATGCAGGATACAACTCAGTATTTTTGATTATCAATAATAAAAATAGATGCCACTTATGAATGCATTCATATTTATTCTTAAACATGAGGAGATACACAATGTGGTCGACTCAGATACTTAAGAAAATGGTTTTACCTTCATCACTTTGCACAACAGAATATGATTTTTTCCCTTTCTTTTTATTTTGTCCATCTTCCATCTGGTTTGTTGCCACAGCCAGAATTAGAAAGCAGAAGAAAGAAAGTTTTTTCCTCATAACGACATTCATCCCAAATTAGATGATCTTTGCTTCCTGTTAAAAGAAAAAAAAAATAAAATCTGTGAACACTTCATGAATAAATACAAGTAAATAAATAGACATATTTACAGACAGAATACACGTTTGTGTGAAGCACAAATCTGGGGGCAACTTAGTAAAAACAGTTATAAAAAATAATCATGTAGGTCCCAACTGGAGCTCCCATTTATATTAGAATGTGTTTTATTAGAGAAGATTTATTGGTAGAACATGGTGCCCACTTGTCAGTCTTAAAAACATCAGTGCTGTCTTTAACTTTCAGTTGAACATACAACAAAGTAGGGTAAAAGAAACTGAAATTAATTTATGTTGCTCTCAACATATTTTGCTATTAATCTACTTATATTAAAATAGAGATATTACAGAAAATAAAATATGTAACTAATTTCTAGAAATTCTTAATTGTTAGGAATAAATAGATATGAGTGCTTTATGATATAAATTTATTAAGTACAGCTGGAGAATCAGCATGAACAACTTCTTACAAATAAACAATGGCTTAGCAGTGAAATTCAGTACATGAATGTACCATTAATGTACATCATTATAACAGAATGTGTGCAATATTGTTTGTAAAGAGAGTAGAATACTAGGACAACATACACTAATAAAGTGAATATTGCAATATTTAAGTCAGCAATTCAACATATTTCTAGAGAAAACTGTTCTCCATTAAAAAAATATTGTTTAAAAAGCCTTTAATTTACAGTAGTTTGAAATACCACTAATAATGGTAACCAATAATATCTCAAATTTAGCTATTGTTCCTAAATGCTATCTCCAACTCCACCAAAAAGTTACATCTGTAGAATCTATCAGTGTAATCCTCTAAAAGTACAGTGAAATAACTTTCAAGTCTCCTACCTTCAAAGGTATTCAAAGGGCAAACTGTGGATTGAATGAGCTGTCAGCATAGAAAGCATGTCCAGTAGGTTACACAGTATGGGAAAGCAAACTGCAAATAAATAGTCTATCCACTTGTAAATGTCTCTATCTTGCCTCAAGATCTTTTATGGTCCATTATTCCTGTTCAGTTGGCCAAAATTTAAATGAAAACAGTCAGGCATTTTGCCAGTGCTGAGTGGGAGACCAAGCCACTCTGTTAAAGGGACAGTCAGCCTGGGAGCACAAGTACTTTCCCTTTTTACATGGCTGAAATTTCACACTAAAATACTTGCTTCTAAACAGTTCATATCTTTACCTATCAACTTTGTCAGTCACACCTCTTTAGCTTCCCTAAGCAGCAGTGGCTACAAAAGAGATGTGACATTAGCATAGCATCCCTTACAGTCGAGCTCAGGCTTGAAGAGGAATACCTGGGTGCACTGCAATAAAGAGAAATACTGGGAGGACTGAAGTTACCGAGTGTGCCATAGCAGCTCACTGTATCCACTGTAGCTAGTGACCTTCCACATTCCACCTCTCAGAACTCCATTACCAAGGTAGATAACCCTACCAGATTGAAACGGGATAATAAGACATTGGTCAAGAAATTTTACATTATCATTCATGATCTGAGAGAATGTGGATACTGTCTGATATCTAAGTTACAGCAACTGAAATGGCACAGAAAAAAATAAAAAGAAACAGAGAGAGGTGACAAAGATGAGAGAGCTTCTGGATGGAGACAAGAAGGTTACAATTCTTTCACTTGGATAGTCACAACAGTGTGTGAACATGATACAGATCTATAAAACCAAGAAAAAAGGTGACTACTGTATAGTACAAGAATAGAATATGTCAGAAGATGTTTTGGTTCTGCTTGATCAATGATATTAAACAGATTTGAATGCCCTAAATTTACTTTTTTTTTTTTTTCCCCAGTATGTTCTTCACACAGTAAGAATGACAACATTTACCAGAATACATTGTAGATTTTTTTATCCTCTTAGGAAATGCAGCTAACTGATGCAATTTGAAATACACACTTGAAACAGTTTTTATAAAACAGCTCTCCTAATGCCTGAGGTATATTAATTCAGTGACATTAATGCTTCATGTAACATATAGTCTTCAAAAATAAGACTGCAACATACCAAGCAAATGATCATTTAGCTGCTGAGTTAAATTAAATAAAATGTGTGTAAAACATAACATAAAGAGATATTATTTATGCTGTCTAAATTCTGCCCTCTGGTGTACCTGCATGATTATGCACTGTGATAAGTATGGGCATTTTTTTCAGCCTTTAATCAGAACACAATTAGTAAACAAAACTGCTGTAAAACATAAGGGCCATATGTATAAAATAACATAAGCCTACTATATAAGAGTATAACACACATCCCTTGGTAATAGAAAGTGAAAGCTAAAGACTAAGATAGTAAAAGACTGAGATGCTAGGCTTCATGAGAGAAAATATCTCCTGGAATAACTGATTCCACTCCTTTGTTCCTGTCTGATCCTGATAAACTACTCATTTCAGATATTCTACTTTTAGATACCCAGAAAGGGAGCCTCAGAACCTGATGTTCCATGCCCTATAAAGTCAATGGTTGCTCAGTGACCTATGAATGTATCAACAAATACAACCTGCTGAAGGAATTTGAGTTTGGGGTTTTCAGAGAATTCAAATAACAGTTGTGACACACTGGAATACATGTGAACAAACTGTTCTTCAAATTACTGCATTAAAGAAACCAGTTCATTTGTGTTCTCTGTGTAATGCTTCAATATCAACATTTGCAGTGACTTGACTTTCTACCACCTCTCCCTGCTCACATTCCCACTGCCACCAGGTAAAAGGCGACATGTGTCCTTACCAATTACACTGTAAGTCAATAGTGTGCTTACACTATCATGAGGTCTCATGTCCCATGAGATTCATGAAATAAGCATGAGATGAGCATGAAATGAGTAAGATATCAGATATTTAAGCTCATCATTCCCTCATACACATAAAGAACTTCCTCTTAAAATCAAAATTAGATAGTGTAATTATTGCAAGGAATAACTAAACTGATTTCTTATACTTTACTGTGAAAAAAAAAGATGTTAAGAACACACAAACTGATCTCATCTTTGTTGTAAACAGAAACTATAGGTGATTACTGAAAATCGATGGGAACAAGTTAGTATGTCTGACTTCAACAGTACCAAAGGAAGTGGACTGCTGAAGAATAAATAGGCATTGAAATAAGCACAAAAATACAGGCTGCCAGTGTTTCCTTTAATATATGATATACTACTCTAATTGAATTACTCTTATTTTTTCCAAAAATCTTAGCCTGCTTTATTTGTAAAAACCATTGCTAAGTTCCTAAAGATGACCATTATTACAGAAAAAGGTGCTATATTTTCATGCTGAATGTGATTTCTACTTCCAAAAATGAAACTTGGCCCTTTTTAAAGTACTACTCAGGAAAGTCAACAGCTGGAATCATAATTTAGCTTGGAATGCCACCTTGTGCAAATACAAAAATCTATGAATCACATCACTTTTAGTTTCAAAATTTAGGAAATCGAATTTGATGCATTAGAAAATGAGCATATTTATTAAAATCATACTTTGAAAGATTCAGATAGAAACATACTGCAACCAGTTCCCTTAGGCTCACGACTTCCTGTGGTGGGGACTCCTAGAGGACCATGAAGACCAGGAGAGCATTGCTCTCCCTGAAGATATAAAAACAATTAAGAGAGTGCTATTGTGGCTGGGGGTTTCTGAGGTTAAAAGCATTATTTTAAAAAGAAATTCTCCACTTTTCATATTTTGGAGAAGTATACTTTGGAAAGTACATGGCTTAAGGAGGAGAAAGAAGGTAAAATAAGGATGTACGGGCTCTAGTTCTTATGCAAATCTTTATGGCCAAACTGTAAAGCCTTGATTAATGTAACCATGTCATAAAAGACTCTGACTGAATGGGGAAAGTGACTTGGAAAGAGGGAAGGTAGAGAAACTAATTCCGATTCTGTTTCAGAGAAAGGAGTCTTATTGTTTACATATGAATTCTAAGTCTGACATACCCAATCTTTGTCAGACCAGTATTTTGGCCAAAATTCTCTTACCGTGGTCCCTTCTCAAAGTTACCAGGTCTATGTATCAATTTCTGCCTATACCTTCACCCCTTTTTCAAACTTTCATGGTCTATCTCTAAACAGTCTCGGTCTCTTGTCAGCTGTTCTGGGGAGGAACCCCACTGCCTCTGACAGGACCGCTAAGCTCAGTGGGGTGCACTTCTCCTGTCCATGGTGGTCAGAGACCCCTGAAAGGTGGTGGCTCCTAGAGGAGCCCCCAGATTGTGAGAAATAACTCAAATGATTTTTTGGAGACCAGATTTCTTGTGAAAAAGTTTTGTGATTGCAATGGCAGGCATCCAGCAAGCAGGAGCACACAACCAAAAACACATGACAGCCTTATATCTCCTATCTACTGCCACCAAGAATTCCTCCTGTTTCCTTGTTGACTGAGTACTCCAGGTTCACAATCTATCCAGTGCTTGCTATTGTATTTGTAGCCTGACTGCAGCAACCTTGGATCTCTCTCTCGTTCTTGCCTCATAATTTATTACCTCCTGTTTATCGTGTTTGTCCCATCCATTTCCCTAACCTTGACAGTTGAGCCTCTCACTATCTGCTCATCTTTTTGTCCCTAGCTGGCATATGAGGCTGGCAAAACCCCCCCACTATTTTAACTTTCACAGCTCCAAGGGCACACTGCTGGCTCATGTCCCGCTGCCATCCATCAGTAACCCCGTTATTTTTTGGTAGGGCTCTGCTCTATCCTTACATCCCCCAGATTGTACTGATAGCGCGGGTTGCCATAACACAGGTGTAAGACTTGCACTGGGATTTGATGAACCTCATGATGTTTACCTGGGCCCTCTGCTCAGCCTGTCTAGGTCTCTGAATGGCATCCCATCCCTCAGGTGTGTCAGCTGTACCACACAGCTTGGTGTTGATCTGGAACAATGAACAGCTTTTTCACATAACACGAGCGGACATAAACTGAAGGGCAGAATGCTTGCGTAAGTGAAAGCTCAAGAACAAGAATGTGGAAGCTGAAGGAACTGGGTGTCAAGTAAAGACAAGAAAGCAGAACAGAAACCTTGCTGTTAAAGACAAGACATCAAAACAGATGCCTCAGCTCAGCCCAACACAGTTTGGGTTACCCTCCATGAAAAGTTAGAAGTTGACAGTGAGGATGACCACTAGCCTTCATCCAAAGACCACCAGATGGAGCCCAGAGACTCCCCACATTTTAATACGCATGCTCGGTGGTGTTGAATAGGATTTACTGCACAAGTTGTTGTTAATGAGATACTCAGAAAACACCAGGCGAAAAAACAGACTCCAACAGCCGAGGGGCGTAACGCACGCACCTCCCCAAGGGGCGGGGAGCTGTGGAGCCGCTGCGTGACGTCACCACACCAACCACATGAACACTCCCAAACCGGAAGTGAAAGCGCGTTCCCGACCACCGGAAAAAGCTCTGCGGAGCTGCGCTCATCGCGCGCCGGAAGTGTGGCTGTTATCCCTTCACCACCGCCCTGCAGCCGGAAGTGGAGCCTGACCGTTGTTTGTCCCCTCGGCCTGAGGCGCCGGCTGGCCGCGGGTTGTGCCACGACGGTGTCGCAGCGTTCGCGGGTGGGTGAGCAGTCGCCGCGCCCGGGGACCGGGGGATTGGCTGCTACTCTTGCTTTGGGCTGGCCCTGCTGTCGCGGTGTCTCTGAGGGCCTCGGCGGCTTCCTCGTTCCCGCAAAGCGGGGCAGCGGTGAGACGGGCCGGGCTTTGGACCAGGTAGGGGCTGGGCTGGGCTGAGGCAGGAAGAGGGAAGCGATGGGAGCAGACAGGGGGCATAGAGAGGAGACCCGGAGGAGGCAACTGGTGCTTCCTTCTTTCCCAATCCCGTAAATCTTTTTCCCAGCCATAAGAATAGCTTGTAGGAATCACAAGGTCGTTTCCTTTGTATGTAGGAGTGTGTAAGGGTTCTGGCCATATGGCTTCTGCAGGTATCAGTGGACAGCGTGAGTTTACGTGTGCTGCTAGGCCACATGCAAAGACCTAGTGGCATTGGGGCAGAAGGTGGAAGTGGGAAGAGCAGAATGAGATGAAACATGTAGAGCTTTATAATTATAGAAATCTTCAAGTAGGGTAAACCTTTGTAGGTTATAGATGAGACTTTAAACAAGGCAGACAAACTCTAAGATCTGTGAATTAGTGCATTTCAATTAGACAGAGACATTTTCTACTACATGTTTTAAGGAGTGGCCCTTTCCTGGCAGCACAACTACACATCATGCTGCATTGCGTTTTGGTGAATGCTCTCTTCCATAATAAGAAAGCAATACTGGTATGGAGGTTGTAAACACACTGCTGTTGGTTTGTAGATGGCTGTGTGATTGCTGCCTCAGTCAGTGTATCTTAGCAAAAACAGGGCATGTCATGGGAAAAAGTGGCTTAATGTGAGAAATGCTTAAAGTTTTGGCCTTAAATGTGTACACACAATAAACTTGGGCTACAAGCAATGTAGAACAATGTTCTTGGGTTTTTTTTGACGATGGTCTGAGATGAAAAAGGAATTTGGCTTTTGATAACATTCCTACAAATCATTTTCTCAACAGTTTTCGTGTGAATGGATGCCACCAGAATCTTCCTACAAGAGTTTAAGTTGTTTATGAACTCACCCTAAACATGAGTGGCTCCAAACCTGATATTCTTTGGGCCCCGCACCATGTCGACCGCTTTGTTGTGTGTGACTCAGAATTGAGCCTTTATCACATTGAATCTGCTGTAAGTTCAGAACTCAAGGCAGGGTCCTTGCGTTTATCAGAAGAAACTACAGCCACGCTGTTGTCAATAAATTCAGATACACCGTATATGAAATGTGTGGCTTGGTATCCCAAGTATGATCCTGAATGTCTTCTTGCTGTTGGACAGGCCAATGGTCGAGTGGTGCTTACCAGCCTTGGTCAAGATCACAACTCAAAATCTAAAGATTTGATAGGGAAAGAGTTTGTTCCCAAGCATGCGCGACAGTGCAACACCCTAGCATGGAACCCACTAGATAGTAATTGGCTTGCTGCTGGATTAGATAAACATCGAGCTGACTTTTCAGTATTGATCTGGGATATCAGTAGCAAATATGCTCCAGAGACCGCAGTTACTACAGAGAAAGTGAGACTTTCAACAGGAGATCCGGAAGCAGGACTGGTGGTAACAAAGCCACTTTATGAATTAGGGCAGAACGATGCTTGCCTCTCCCTTTGTTGGCTTCCACGGGATCAGAAGCTTCTTTTAGCTGGAATGCATCGCAATCTGGCTATCTTTGATCTGAGGAATACGAGCCAAAAAATATTTGTAAATACCAAGGCTGTCCAAGGAGTGACTGTTGATCCATATTTCCATGATCGTGTAGCTTCCTTCTATGAAGGCCAAGTTGCCATATGGGATTTAAGAAAGTTTGAAAAGCCTGTTCTGACCTTGACAGAGCAACCAAAACCTTTAACAAAAGTCGCGTGGTGTCCAACAAGAACTGGGCTGTTAGCTACTTTAACAAGGGACAGTAATATCATTAGGCTGTATGACATGCAACATACTCCCACACCTATTGGAGATGAAACTGAGCCAACAATAATTGAAAGAAGTGTCCAACCGTGTGAAAACTACATTGCCTCATTTGCCTGGCATCCCACAAGTCAAAATCGAATGGTAGTAGTGACTCCCAATAGAACTATGTCTGACTTCACGGTTTTTGAGAGAATTTCTCTTGCATGGAGTCCAGTGACATCCTTAATGTGGGCTTGTGGACGACATTTATATGAGTGTACAGAAGAAGGAAAGGCCAGCTCCTTGGAAAGGGATATAGCCACCAAAATGCGGCTCCGAGCTTTATCAAGGTATGGTCTTGATACTGAACAAGTTTGGAGAAATCACCTCCTAGCTGGAAATGAAGATCCTCAGCTGAAATCACTTTGGTACACTCTGCACTATATCCTTTATTTTACTGTGGTTTATATTTTAAAGAAGTAATGCACCCTTTACATGTAAACCAGTTATGTGAAATGGGTGAAAGTCTAAATACGGTGTAATGTCCTTTAAAAGGTCTACATTAACAGAATATGAGTTTTAACTTTAAAGAAGTGTATTTTCAAATTCTGTGGAAAAACAATAAGCTTCCTATACATGTTAATACTTATGAAGCAGTATACTGAAGATATGGATCAAAAACTTACAGGAAACAAAGGTCCCCTAGTTTATGCTGGCATTAAGTCAATTGTGAAGTCATCTTTGGGTAAGAATGTTCCGACTTTGATAAGTTATATTACAGTATATTTACAAAATGAAGCACTCGTGAGTTTGTCTTTAAAAATTGTTGAAGGAGGCTGTCAAAATACATGAAGTGTATCGGTCTGTGCTTTAATATATGTTGTAAGTACATAAATGTAAGTGAACAGTTTATATTACAGTAACTTCCTGGAATTTTTGTTTTCTTTGAAGATCATCAGAAGAACAAAATAACCTCAGCTGAACTGTTTCAAACATGTAGTTGCTGACTATGGCACCAAAAAGTGTTGCTCTCTGCATAACTGTTGTATTTCTTGAAGTTTTACATGAGAGTGCAGTTGTAGAAAGCTGACTTTACTGTAGCCAAAGTACATTTGTATGTTTAAAGAAGCTACCTCATTTTGAAGTGGCAGTCATTCACTGTGTATCACATTATGCCTCTTCACTGAGGTATTTTTAGGGGATTCTTATTTGAATCTCACCCTGTCTATTCGCTAAGGGTCTTATTAATATTCGATCTGCTCGATGTGGAAAAAAAAACACAAAAGCAACTCTTGAGTGTTGGGAAAGTTTCTAGCACATTGATGCTTGCTGAGGAGAACTGGTAGAGCAGGTGCTTGACTGTATGTTCAAGCTGAATGCACTGTTCGGTCCTGTCATGGCAACAGAAACTTCCACAATATTAGGGTGAAGAGGAAAGAAAGACAGACTTAGGGAATAAGTGTCAAGTTTAGATGCATGACTTTTAGATCAGAATAAAATCATTTTCTGTCTGCTGCTCCTCACCATGTAGTTATTAGTGATGTTAATTTAGTAGTAAAGTAAGATACTTGGCTTTTATGTTCTACTTTATGATTTAAATCAAATGTTGCAGTTGCAATTTAGATTGTGGTTTAAGCATAATTTAACATTGTTCCCATTTTAGGAACAACAGAGAACCTCAGGCACAGCAGGAGTGGATCTGATAGACAGGCAGACATTATTCAGTATCTGAGCGAGGAGAGATCCTTGGCTTTGCAGCTCTGTGGCTGGATAAAGAAAGGAACAGACCTAGACGTGGAACCTTTTTTAAATTCATTGGAACAGGAAGGAGACTGGGAGCGGGCTGCTGCTGTAGCACTATTCAATTTGGACATACGGCGGGCAATACAAATTCTAAACAAAGGTGCTTCCTCAGGAAAAGGTTTGTATTGTGTTTTGTGTCTTTTCTTTTGGAGGTACATCACCTGAGTAGATGCTTCTGTAAACAGGATTTTGGAAGGTGGTATAGAAAATATGCCTGCTGGCTATTACAGTACTTGAATTGGCTGTATTGGAGTCTCAGAATCTGACAAATCCTAATCTTTTCACTCCTCAGACTGTAGTATGCCTTACTATGTAATTAAAACATATTGCATGTATTGATGCATACCACAGGAAGTGTTACACTCAAAAGTGGTGGGTTTTTTTTTTTCTTTTAATGGAATTGCAGGTGGGTCAGACGTCAAATATGTCTGCTTCAGTTTGGCTATATGCAGCTTTCTGCCAGTGCAGTGGCTGGAATAACTGAAATAAAATATTCAGAGTTTACAGAAGACATTAGTTCTGAAATATTGTTTGGGAAAGTGGCAATGTATGAAGGTAGATGTAATGATTTTAGAGCTAGGAAGTGGTGGTATTTCCTAGCTAGCATTCCTCATGAGACTCCGGTTTGCGTCTGTGTTCTCTTATTAAATTTAAAATAGTGACTTGGCACCAAAGTGTATTGGTATGACATGAAGAGAACTGTTAAGGTTCTTTTGTTTTTAATATTGCACTTTTGGGGGCTGCGGGAGGTGTGTGCATTTTTTGGGCGGGAGGAGGGTTCAGAACAGGGACTGGTTGTGTTTGAATTAAAAAAAGGAAACTTTTTTTTTTTTTACAGAAGAATATTTAGATGAAATATATATGCTGTTATTAGGAAACATATTAACTTCAAACTCTTGTATGTCCTTTTTTTTTTTTTTTTTTTAAATCTTTTTTCTTTTTTTTTTTTTTTCAATAAACCAGGTGATCTGAACCTTAATGTAGTAGCAATGGCTCTGTCAGGCTACACAGATGAGAAGAACTCACTTTGGAGAGAAATGTGCAGTACTCTAAGACTGCAATTGAACAATCCCTACCTGTGTGCTATGTTTGCTTTTCTGACAAGTGAGTCTGGTTCATATGATGGTGTTTTGGTGAGTAAATTTATGTTAAATTTCTTTAAAAATAGGTATGCACATATATGCACAGGCATCTGCAAAGTGTTGCAAACTGCATGAGTTAATCAGCTTAGAATTTATAATTTTGTCCTGGTGCTCTGACTTAACATCTTTATCTTCTAAATAGAGTTCTTGCATTAGTAAGTATTGTGTCAGTGTGAAAACTATGTAAAATACGCCGTGGCAGTCAAAACATCCAGCATAATTGACACAGTTCTTAGGGCATTTTTTGTTTATCTTTTTTAGCATGGAATTCTTAAGCCATTAGAAATATGTTATCAAAATAATATAAGCTGGTAGGAAAAAGCAGGAGAGAGGTTAATGATCTGGATGCAGGAGTGAAGTACATCCTCAGCAAGTTTGCTGATAATTCCAAACTGGGAGTTGCTGCTGACTGTCTGGAGGGATGACAAACCTTACAAAGGGAATCCAGATAGATGGGAGCACTGGGCCAACAGCATTGGCAAGGAGCTTAATGAAGGAAAATACCAGGTCTGCACCTGGGATGGAGCAATGCTGGATAAAAACAGAAGCTGGGGGATAAGTGGCTGGAGAGGAGCTCTGCAGGAAAGGACTTGGGGGTACTGGTGACAGCAATTCATTACAAGCCTGTAATGTGCCCTGGCAGCCAATGGGAAAACTGTATTTTGAGTGGCATTAAGCACAGCACAGCCAACTGGTCAGGAGAGGTGATTATCCCACTGTATTTAGCATTAGTACAGCTTCACCTTGAATATTGAGTACGTTTCTAGGCTCCATAATATGACAGTGATGTTAAGGTCCCTGGAAGTATCCAGAGAAGGCACCAATGCTGGGAAAAGAGCTGTAAGGTGTGTCCTGTGAGGAGAAGCTGAAGGCACCTGGGTTGTCCAGGCTGGAGAAGAGGAGGCCAAGAGATGGCCAAGAGCTCTCTGCAGCTCCCTGAGGAGGGGAAGGTGCTGGACTGTGCTCCTGGGAACTGATGACAGAATGCTCAGGAATGGCACAGAGTTGTGCCAGGGGAGGCTTAGACTGGAAATAAGGAAAAACTTCTTCCCTGTAAGGGTGGTCAAACACTGGAGAAGGCTTTCTATTGAGCTGGTTGGTGCCGCACACCTGTTGGTGCTCATGAGGCATTTGGGCAGTGCCCTCAATAACGTGCTTTAACTATTGATTAGCCCTAAAGTGGTCATATAGTTGGACTCTATGATCTTTATAGGTCCCTTCCAAATGAAAAAAGGTTGAGGGAACAGGGCTTATTTAGCCTGAAGAGAAGGCTCCAGGGAGGCCTCATTGTGGCCTTCCAGTACTTGAAGGGAGCGTATAAATGGGAGTGGGTATGACTGTTTACAAGGGTGGATAGTGATAGGACAAGGGGGAATGGTCTTAAACTGAGACAGGGAGGTTTAGGTTAGAGATTAGGAGGAATTTTTTCACTCAGAGCGTGTTGACACACTGGAACAGGTTGCCCAAGAAGGTTGTGGATGCCCCATCCCTGGAGGCATTCAAGGCCAGGCTGGATGTGGCTCTGGGCAGCCTGGTCTGGTGGTTGGTGACCCTGTATGTAGCAGGGGGTTGAAACTGGATGATCGTTGTGGTTCTTTTCAACGCAGGCCATTCTATGTTTCTGTGAACTATTCTATTCTAACAACGGAAATGCAGGGAAGTTTACAGAGCTTTTGTGATTTTGTGATTTTCTGTCTTTGCATTGAATTGTATTTCATTTTTTCTTGTTTATTTGTTAAAATATGTTTGGAGTGATGAAACAATAAACAATTTTGCATCTTCTAGAATTGATATAAAGAGCATGCTAAGTCTTTAATTTAATCAGGAGATAATTCGAGGGTTTGGAGAAGTAACATACTTGATCCTTAGTTAGAGAACAACGGATATGCTTGATTTAGCCCACATGTAGAAGAGTAATTGGCCTACACATGTTGAAGACAAGGATGACATAATATGATATATTTAGTCTATTAAATAAGAATAAGGTAAGAATCCCAGAGAAGAAAACATTTTCTCTGAGCAAGAGAGGACGCTCTTGTTCTCTGGGTGTTAAGTAATGATTTTATATGGGCGCAGCTAAGTACCAGGGTGAATGTAATCAAGGTGTTTTTTCTTTCAGTATCAGATATGGCAAAAGGATTAAAAAGCAGCAAGTAAATGTTGTTGCATGCTGCATCTTGGGTGCCAGTATACTTTTGAGAAACTGATATTTTGGGTATTGTCATTTTATTATTGCTATTTTCTTCAGTTGTGGTTTTAGGAAAAAGTAAAGTAGTTAGGCTAGACCTTTTATAAATATGGAAGAAGAAAGGTTGTTTGGTTCTGCCTTTTGTGACTTATTGAGACTCTTGGCTATATGTGCTAGAAATGCTATAGTCTAGCCCTATGTGATTTGTAAAACTTTTGTTTACTGTATAGTTTCAAAAACCACGTTCAGTGTGTTGTACCAGGCTTTTCTACCACAGGAGCAGATTGTTCCAGGTAGCCACCATCTCAATCTGATGCCTATATCTGAGTATAAACAGATCAGCTGATGTTTGGTGTTAGCTTTCTTCTGATGCATTCTTTGTACATAATCAAATTCATAATATTAGCTATACAATAAGGTAAGTGATCTGACTTTTAAAAGCAGTGTGTTGAAAACTTGGAAGTTGGCATGTGATGGTGACATTCCCATTTTTCTCTCCGAAGTATGAAAATAATGTGGCAGTACGAGACAGAGTGGCATTTGCTTGCAAGTTCCTCAATGATGCTCAGGTAAGTCTATGGTTACGCATTCAAGCAAACTGTTAAGCTGGGGTTTATTTAGTGAGATGAAAGTTTGGAGTGGGAGGGTTATCATAAGGGATTTGGTTTTTCCTCACAGTATGATATAAGCTATAGTATAATTTCTCTCCCTCTCTCTCTCTCTTTTTTTTTTTAAAAAAAAAAGTAAATAATATTCTATACTTGCTAGTTTTAAAAATCATATCACATTAGCTAGATGTTTTACTAGACAGTATTTGTATTTGGAATTTATTTCCAGACATTTACCTTCTCTTTAAAAAAGCCTTTATTTTACAGTAGGAATGTTTGTCTTCAAATTCACAGAAGCGTGTGGAAAAACTGGTGACCTCCTCCTTTTTGCTCTTTGCATCTGGAGGTTTAAAGTACATTAATGTTTATATTCTTGGTATGTAATAGATGTTTTACTGTGTAAGATGCAGCAAGCAGTGTATACTGTTAGCAAAGGACGCTCTTAAGGAAAATTTAAGAAAGCTTTGCTCTGTGCATTGAATTAATTACATGGGGGTGTACAAACAGCAGAACTATTTTTATTTTTTATTTTTATAGCTGAACAGATTTATTGAGAAGCTCACGAATGAAATGAAAGATGCTGGGAATTTGGAAGGAATATTGTTGACAGGGCTGACAAAGGATGGTGTGGACTTGATGGAAAGTTATGTTGACAGAACTGGCGATGTCCAGACAGCAAGCTATTGCATGTTACAGGTTAGTTTCTCGCTCAAAAATGGATCTTTACATAGGAGAACTAAACATAGTTTGTTTAGCAATACAGCATTGATTCTTGTGAACTAAAAAGTATATTCTGTGGTAAATTTTGACAATATATAGCCTGCCTGTTTTGTGCAATCATCTGAAACACTTTGTTATAACTACGAACTTCTATATTCAAGCTGTCTGAGTCAGAGATAGTGAAGACAAGGGGAAGACAGAAAAATAGCTGAAGAGTTGAATAGTTGAACTACTGCAGTGTTTTCTGATAGGTTCAAAATAGGCTTTTTTGCTTCCAGGGTTTTGTTAGAGAACTGCTGTAAGGTGGAGGGTTTTTTTTGTCTTTGGGTGGATGTTGCTTTTATTTATTGTTTTGAGCTTATCTTATCTTGGTCCTTAATGGCACAGTTGGAATTACTACCAGTGCTGTGTTTGACTACGTATGTCACCATAGTAATGGTATGAACTTAGATGTGCTACAGAAATGTATAATCCAAGTTTTTAGGAGAACAGCAGCATGAGTATTCTCAACCTGAAAGACAGACTGAAGAAAACTTTTATCAAACTTGTGTTAGATATTTCCAAATATCATCTTTCTCTATGCAAATTATGCTATTATTTATCGTATTTTGTATTATGTAGTAGTGAAGCCTTTTTCAAAAGTGAATAACTTGTGTTGTGCATGTTCAATATATGTCTAGCATTTTTTCCTTTCTTTTTAGGGTTCTCCTTCAGAAGTACTTAAAGATGAGAGGGTTCAGTACTGGATTGAGAACTATAGGAATCTTTTAGATGCTTGGAGGTTTTGGCATAAACGTGCAGAATTTGATATCCACAGAAGTAAGCTGGATCCCAGTTCAAAACCTTTAGCTCAGGTAAATATCATTCTTATATGAAGTATGACCAATTCAGAAAGGAAGGCGACGTGGTACTTAAATAGAAATAAATAAAATTGTTTGCTGCATCTTGGCTTTTGTGAGGAAAAGAAAGATTTCAAATCAGTGTTTTGTGGTTGTATTTGTTTTCTGCTGTTGTTGTTATTAATATTTTTAAAAATATTATTCAGAAAAAGGACTTAACTGTTGGTAGGGGGTTAGGAAGTAAACAAATTTACATGAATTCTAATTTAGGAAGTGCCATTTTATTCAATTGTTATTTTTCCTAAGCCTCTCCTTCTAACAAAAACTCATCTTCCAGAATCTGTAATGTTTCCACACTTTTTCAGGTGAAACTGTGGGTTTTTTTCTTCCAGTGTTGAAAAACAAAATCACAGACTTACTAGCGAGTTCTTCATCATGATGAGGATGGTGCTGAAACTAGGGGATGGAAGCAAGAACCAGTTCAAATTGGCTTTTAGTTTAACTGAGCCTCTGAAGCCTTTGAGTTTGAAGTGAACAGCAGTTTTCCTTATCAGTTAGAGCATAAGCTAAACTGAAAACTGACACCCTATCCAAATATTATCTGGTATTGTTTTTACTCACAGTGTTCCGCCCACAGCAACTCCTACTTGCTCATGCCTGCTAATATGTGCATTACAAGCCTTAGGGATTTCTAAGGAAGATTTCTAAGGAAGGCTGTTTTTTGATTCACATATGCTTCACAGCTTTTTAAAGAGAACTCCATCTATACTGCTCCAAGTGAGAAGGAGTTGAATTTACTGCTCCTGCCTTACATGAGCAACATAAATAATTCCCGAAGAGCTGAAAGTATTGCTGTTCTCTGTATTATGCCTCAACTTGTGGCATAAGGTATGCAGGTAAAGATTGGTCAGCAGATCCTCATGTTGGGGGCTCTAGAGTGAGTCACTTGAGTAGAAAGAGGGAGGGGCCTGTAAACTGAGCAAACTTAATTTCTTTAATTGCCTGACATATAACTTCTTATATTCTTAAATAATACCTCTCCCAGCAGTAACAGTTTTACATGGTTTTATGAAGTACATGGGCATCATTGAGGCCTACTTTTCAGAAATGCATGTCAAGTCTATAAGCCAAGATGTTAGCAACACCTTCACAAGACTTTCCAGAGTAGTCGTTAGAATATCTTGTAAATCAAGTCTTTGCTAGCTTGAGCAAATTCACTTGTAATTATAGCAGAAGTGGAAACAAACTGAAAAATTAATGGGCTTTTGTTCTCTTTAGGTGTTTGTGAGTTGCAATTTCTGTGGAAAATCGATCTCTTACAGCTGTTCAGCCATTCCTCATCAGGGGCGAGGTTTCAGCCAGTATGGGGTTAGTGGTTCACCAACTAAGTCAAAAGTTACCAGCTGCCCTGGTTGTCGCAAGCCGCTTCCTCGCTGTGCACTTTGCCTGATAAATATGGGAACTCCAGTTTCCAGTTGTCCAGGTACAACATACTTGTTTTAAGTTATTCAGCTGGGGTCCTTGTTAGAAGCCTAATTAGCAGTTTGCGTAGGAAGATGATCTGTTGCACCCTTTCTTCCTATTTGTACTCATACTGTAAATGTTAATACTTAAATAGACTGTAGTAGAGAACACATTTACATCCCATCCAATATTTTTATTAAACCTATGTCTTTTTCTGTGTCAGACTGTATCCACAGTTAACTCGTTCTGGCCGTTTTTTTCCAGTGAGATTGTTAGTAGAATTCCATAGCTTAAACAGAAAAAAAGATTTGGATATTGTGGTGTTTGGTATTATGAACTTTGATGCTCTAAGAACTCAGATGTGTTTTCTTGGGATGAACTGTTGGGAGGCTGCAGAAATCTTGTAATGTAAATCAATAGCTCCTTAACTGGAAGAGGAAATAAATGTAGTGTAGTACATATACTCTCTGTGACTAAATATGAAAGAACATATGGGTCCTGCTGGCACAGCTAAGAAATACCATCCCTGGAATCTCTTGGTTCTGAATGTCTTGGACTCATCCGTATACAAGGTCTAAGTAGAATTAAGTTTTTTCCATACTATTAGGTCAGTCTTGTTTAAGAGCTATGAGCAGCTGTACAGTTGTCATCCATTTATATATCTCTCATTCTTTCACTGGTCAGTGATGTGACTTGTTACCGAATTATTCCAATTCATAACTGAGATTTTGCTAATCTTACATATTTTTAAAGCAGAACATTCCATGTACAGTAGAACAGGTGCATAATTCACTGGAACACAAATCAATCACCAAAACATAAATCACCACTGGAAGAGATTCTGTCTGCAAAATTTAATAGGCAAGATTAGCATGTCCATAAGGTGTGAAACGTTAGCCAAGCAATACATTCTTGATTCTCCACCAGTTCATATATCTTCAATAATTGTGTTGACATCTCTTTTAAAATCAGGCTGCTACTTCACCTGAAGTTCCTAATTCCAAATTCATTCTAATAGTGCGAGACTGAAATATAAGCTATTATGTTTCATTTGTCTGTTGTGATGGGTTTGCTTCTGCGCAGGAGGATCCAAGTCAGATGAAAAAGTGGATCTTAGCAAAGACAAGAAGTTAGCTCAGTTCAACAACTGGTTTACTTGGTGTCACAACTGTAGGCATGGTGGACATGCTGGACATATGCTCAGTTGGTTCAGGTAAGTTGATGTGAAGATCTTTTGCATTTCACTTGTGTATGCTGCATGAAGTAGGATGTGTCTCCTTCGTTGTTTCTACAATTAAAGTGTCTGTTTGTTTTTAAACATAGACTAAGCTTCCTATGTCACAAAGTTTTCTGTGAGATGCTGTGTTTGTGCACGTACTTAGATTTATAGATTGCAAAATTCTTGTTAGCTTTATCTTACCTGCTTTTTCCTTTTTTTGCTATTGCTATCTAGGGACCATACTGAGTGTCCTGTGTCTGCCTGTTCGTGTAAGTGTATGCAGCTGGATACAACAGGGAATCTCATTCCAGCAGAGACTGTTCAGGCATAAATATTCTTTGAAAATGTGAGGATCTCTAATGGATGTCCATTATAGTCCAAGCATACATTTTAGACAGAGGTCATCTGTGACTTACTGACTGTGAAAAAATAAATTGCTATCAGATTAGTAAAATGATGTGTGTATGACCATGCATGGAAATAAGCCTCTGGGTATACCATGTGGGCCTCATTCAGTGGATTTAAGCAGTTTAGAGGCCAGGAGGCTTTGTTGAAATTCAAAGAATTTTAACAAATTGTTCAGGGTAATGCTTGTGGGCCCTTTTATCAGTTTTCCAAATAAAGCAGTGTTTATTTGTTGTGCTCAGTGAAAGTAAACCTTCAAAGTAAATGGCTAAAAAGTGTCCTTCAGAGGATAGCAAAGTGATTCTGTGGTGTCCTTTCACTGGTTGATCACAGTTCTTTGAATGCAATCGCTTCCTTGTAAGTCAATTAAGAGTGTCACTGTTAATTATATTCTAAATAATTTTATTTTACAGGAAAATCTATTTCTTTCTTTTCTCAACTTCTATTAACATTAAAGCAATACCTTTGCAATTTGAGAGCTTATTTAACGTTCTTATGTGACCTAGCTGATGTGAATTGTAACGCTAAAGAGTCTGGGGAGATTATCCTAGACAAGAGTTCCCTGAAAGGTCATGTGTCAGTTTCATTGCAGAGTGCAGACAAACTATTAGAAGAGTGATACGACTGTTTTAACATAATACTGTGAAGATCTGAAATCTCAAGGACTGGAGGCTTGTAAATATTTCAGGTTTGAATGACATACTGAGTTTTGACTACAAGCATTTTAAATATTTGGGACTTTTGGATAATCGGGATTTTCTGGCACTTCTGAAATACACTGGGAAGTGTGACGTGAACCTATTTAAATCCTGCTTCAGGTCACTGCTGGACACCAGTCTGCTCCTAAAGACTGTGCAATTTTATGTCGTTGACTACAAGTGGTAAATTACATGTTACCTGCTGGAATTAAGTACATTTATTAACTTGAGAGTCAATGATATTTTGCTAATACTGTGCTAGGAGCTAATCAGTATTGTTGTCCTTGATTTTCTAGGCAACAAAATTCATATTAGGGAAAAAAAAAAACCAACACCTGTTTTAAGGTATGTGAAAATAACATCAGTTTACTTGGTGTGTGTTTATTTACTATTAGGAACAGTATATGAGTTACTTAATACTTGCGTGCTATGAAATACTAAATGGAATGCTAGCAATAAACTGGTACCCTATTGCCAGGACTGTGAAATTTGTTGTTTTAAAGAAGAATATATTGTAACATACCATGGGTTCTAAGTGCTCTAATGTAGTTGCAACAGGATAGAAAGTAGAAACGTTGTTTGTGGGTGTACGTGACTACATTTGGGATTCCGGTCATATTTTCTGATCAGTGCTGTACTACGTCTGCTATGCCTATTCTGATCTAAAATTTTTGCCTAATTGACAAAGATATAAAGTTAAAATCTAAGAGGTACTTAATATTTGCAGTCGGACTATCAAAGGGAAGCAGTTAATGTTGTTTTTTTTTTTCTTGTTGGAGTATTTATTTCTCTTTCTAGTATTTTTGCACACTTTATGTTGCTGTTGAAGTGCTCTGTAAAATGTGTTCTCCATTAATAAATGTAAACTGGGGTTTGATGTATGGTACCCTATTTATATAAACATGGGCAATAACGCTTTTGCTTTATGGAAGTGAGGATTTGTAAGAGCGAAGGATATATTTTTATTCCTCTGTAGTACCATTGATCAGTAAATTTTCTTGATAAATTCCATGTCCAGGAATGCAACTGCTTAAAAATGTCTCATTTTCTTATGCAAAAAAAAAAAAGTCTCAACTTTTTTGACTTGACTATACCTGTTTGTTTCAGTTTCTGTCATTTCATTAAATAAGTAGCCTACTTCGATGTTCAGCATGTCTTTGAAATGTTTTAGGTTATGAATATGTGCATATTCTGGTCCAGTGTAAGTACCAACTTCTGGTGTACTTGGTATTCAAGCTTTCAGACCAATAATTACACTATTTCTAAAAACTTAAAAGAGGTGTACTTAATCACCCTTTTTTTTTCTTCTTCTTCTTTTGCTTCTTAATTGGTAAACCTGTGATTTGGGGAGGTGATTTGTAAGTACAGCTGCAGACATTTCATTATCTGCAGATAACATTTACATGTACTATTTTCTGCTGTCTTCTCAGCTCTGTTATTTAAATAGTTGAAGGTGGCTTTGCATGCCAAAACTCCGTTTTGAACGTAGGGTTCATGCTGACTACATTTCATTCTTTTCATTTCCTTGCCTCCCAGTATGTCTTTGCCTCCCAGACTTGATTAAGCGCAAGCACTTTCTCATCTTAGGCATACAATGAGCACAAACTGACTTGAGTATTTTATGGTGTCTGTCACCTACGAGGGTCACAGTCCCATGCTGTCTGAGCAAGGAGGGTGGAGCAGGCCTGGCAATGGAGATCAACATCATCCAAGTGTCCAGCACTCCCCACACAAGTCACAGTGACAAGGTAGGTCTGAGGTCTGGCTGGGAATCACATCAGCAGGTTGGGGTCACTGGGAGGCACAGGTGGTGTAGCTCAAGCCAGGACCATGGGCTAAGGACCATGAGGCAAGGAAGGAGACACCTGTGACAAGGCTTGGATGTAAAGAAAAAAAAAATTTAAGTGGTAAGATGCTGGCACAGGTTGCCCAGAGAGGTGTTGGATGCCCCATCCCTGGAGTCATTCAGGATCAGTCTGGACAGGGCTCTAACAAACTTATCAAGCTGTGCCATGTCCCTGTTCATTGCAGTGGAGTTGGACTAGATGACCTCTAAGGGCCCCTTCCAACTCAATTCCACGATTCATCTCACTTCTCCACTGTACCTAAAGGGAGCCCAGCGTGGGAACTGCTCTGTCCCCCTACTCTGCGTTTCCAACAGCTCTCTTGTCCAATTTGTCTCCCAGTGTGCTCACCAGGCATCCCTTCTATACTCAAATCCATTTTTTCCAATTATGCTTACTCAGACTACGATCCTACCAACTACACTAGATGTTTCAGGAGGAAAAGGCAGTGGGATAGCATACCCCTTGGCTGAAGTTAGGAATACTTCAAATACTTCTTAGTCACAGCAGGGAAAAAGTCCTGTCCCAGTTCTGCTGACCTGATATTCTCCCTTGGTGTTTATGGTTTGGTTGCCCTTGTGATTCCCCTTTCATGAGTTAGCCACTAAGCCAATGTTTCTCTTTCATGTTTCTAAGCCCTGGCAGTTTCTCACACATTTACTGAGTTAGTGAAATCCTAAATGCAGGGGAAGCAATGCAGTCCCCATGGTTATTTCTTGGATATACAAAATTGCAATTTCTCTAGTTGCTGCCCTCCTATGTACATAAAGAACCTGAGCGCTACTTTTCCTTTCATAGCAAGAATATGTTACAGTTCCTTATTAGTATAAGCCACACAGTCAGTTTGGTACTGCTTGTATGTGTATCATTGCTCTGGGATAGAAGTCTTGACAGACAAAGGAAAACCGTAGCATTGACCACTTAGATGTGATCAAATATTTACACACAAGATCCTATATCCAAGGATGGTCTCTGTGTCAGGGTAAACTGCTACAGCCATCTAGTGGTAGAATCCATTTTATTGGGCTTAGATAACCTCGATAAGAACTATCTGCATATAATGTTTTACAGAATATGTGTACATGCACAAAATAGGTTTTTTGCTATGGTAGAAAAATTCTAAAGAGTTAAATGCCAGTAAAAGAAGCATACAGTTGTTGGCAGTGACATTTAATTTTGCTGGACACTAAAATACAGCAGTGATAGTACTATGGAACAGAGACTATGGTATCATGCCATAGGGACCTTCTTGTCCTGGTACTTCTGCCTTGACATCCATCAAGAATGAAGGTTGCGATGGCGATTTCAAGCGTGATTGAGTTACCAAGCCTAATCAGACACTTAAATCTCTCAACTGTTTAACATCAGTGCAAAAAGCAAGTACCTTGTGCTCTACTTTCTTAAAATTAAATTACTTGTATTAGGTAAAATGGACCAGGAATCACCATGTATCATTGAAAATAGTACTAGATAGATATAATACTACCACAAGTAGTTGAACGTAGTCATATCTTTTTTTATTGGAGAAGTGACCATTATCAAGATGCAAAACAAGTCCTTCCCCCCACGTTCAATAAATTTATACCAAAGCAAAAGAAATTTTAAAATATCTTTACATTAAAACCCCACCAAGTATCTTCAGTATGAGTTTTGCATTAAGTATCCTGGACCTCTGTGGACAATGGAAAAGATGCCTATAAAGTTCAATTTCGAGCAAGTCAAATCCTGCAAGAGAGCATTCCTCATGAATGCAGAAGGGTTAAATATATACAGACAGTAAGATAACCACAGAAATGTTCTGCTGTTTGCTAAGCTAATTCAAAGAGAAGTTTCTAAGAAAATATATTTCACTGGCCACACATGGCATGTGTAATAGCATCTTCTTAGTATATTTGTTGGAAACTAATGCAACTCTTACCATGCTGTCAGGCAAGACAGCCAAGGTAATATCGCACAACTGAAGCTCTAAGAAGAATCAATTGTTCCTCCCAGTACCGAAGGGGAAGTATTCAGGGAATTCATGAATAATTTTCAGAGCTTCATTGTAGAGTTCCAGATCTGAAAGAGGACGAAAAAAAAGAAAAAGCTTAACTTAAATTCCTCACTAGTAAATTGCAGCATTAAAGCACTGCCAATTTTAAAGCAATACAGCTGAGTGTTCTCTGTCCCCTGCGTGCTCCCCAGTTTCCCAAGCCTGCTATGTTCTCGTTGCTTTCTTTCTGAGGGATTATTTTTAGGTCTGCTAACTGGACAATCACACAACGTCCAGCACAGGACAGGGAGGACAAAGAACTGTGTAGCTGGGACTGGGAAAACAATCAGACTCATGGCAATGACCTAGATCAGCTAAGGCCTTGAATCAGTCCCTACAGTTTGGCAGTAAAACAGTGTATTGAGTATGTAATTTTTCCTGATGCTGTTGTCTGTTTATATATTCCACACTGTATCAGGCAGCTTGAAGAATGATCTTGTCCACAGGAAGGGATAATGCTCTCCTTATTTACTGAATAAATGTTCAGAATACAAAAGTAATTTGCCATAACATATATCCTTACTTACCAAATGGACTTTTATCTTCCCTGAACTGGACGTATGACATGCACATGATGGTTGCCTGATTTGTTACTCTTCCCACCACTTCAAGAATTCCTGAGATCTCTTCATCTAGCTGCAGGATGTACCAGAAATAATGAAATTAGCATCACCAAATTAGTTGCTGTTTTCACTGCAAGCACTGAAACTAGGAACTCTCTGAAGGTTTGTTCATTCCAACAGACTCTGTTCTATGTCAAGCCATACATTAGTACTGGGGGGGGGGGAATGAGGGGAGGAGAGCGGAAAAAAAAAGCTTTGCACCTCTTACAGATTTGCAGTTTTTGGTAACAGGCAATTCAGTACCTATACAGAAAAGGTATGAAGCAGAAGCAGAGGGAAAATAGAACTTTGCAGGTATATGAACCATGCCATTTAGAGACTGAACAGATTGATCTAGGGCAACAGAGACAATTAAAATCCACATTTGAATGAACTGCATTCAAAACTTAGTAAATTAAAGAACTCTATAAAAGCTAAGGAATTATCATCCATGCCAGAGACCAATGGCAGTAATTCTAGATTCAGGAGGTACCATCCAAAATCATTTATTTTTTAGGTAATAAGCCTTTGGTTGAATAAGAGAAAAATGGCTAAAAATTTTATCTTACCCCAAAACTTTACTGGTACTTCATTACAAAAGAAGCAGCATTGCTGCACATGAAATATCAATTCAATACTCTTAAAAACAACATATTCTTGAGGGTTTTTTTGTCTTATTCTCACAAAGTATAAGATGGTTAGAGTGGTGATGCACTGGAACAGGTTGCCCAAGGAGGCTGTGTATGCCCCATCCCTGGAGGCATTCAAGGCCAGGCTGGATGTGGCTCTGGGCAGCCTGGTCTGGTGGTTGGTGACCCTGTATGTAGCAGGGGGTTGAAACTGGATGATCGTTGTGGTTCTTTTCAACGCAGGCCATTCTATGATTCTGTGAAGTATTCTGTTAAGACCAGGAAAAAAGGCCAGTAAAGAGATGAAGGAAAAAAGTGAAAGGGAAAGTAAGACAAGACACGTAGTGAAGAAACATACCACGCTACAAGCAGTGAACAGAGCAAGCCAAACTATCCAAACAGGGATATATCTGGAAGGGGGGAGCGAAATCTGCCTGCACAGCAGCCAAAAACTCCCAACAACGCACTCGGTTACTTACAGGTTCGCTCAGCTCCACCGTTGCGTTGCAGCCTTCTCCGTCCGACAGAACTATAAGTTTCCCCGTCGGGTGAATCTACAAAAGAAACGACGCCGTGCGCTCAGCAGCAGTCGAAAGGCGAGCGGGCTGACGGGCCTCGGCCCGCAGGGAGGCTGCAGCTGGCCCCGGGCAAGGCCGCACTGGCGGCGGAGAGACAGCGGCTTCCCGAGAGCCGCCCGGCGGGGGCAGGGGCGGAGCTGGATACGGACCTTCTCGACGCGTCCCACAAAGCAGACGGGCCGCCCGATGTGCTGCGCCAGCTGCGCGGCAGCAATGCGCGGCCGCGGCGCCTCGTGCACGTCGCCCATGGCGGCAACCTCCTTCCCGCGCTGCGCCGGAGTCGTTCCCCGTTAACCTTGGCAACGGGACGGCTGCGGGGCGGGGCTTTCTCGCCGCCCGCCAATCAGCTCGGCGCTTTCCTATGACGTCATGGGAGCGCGCCGCGGTCTTCTCCTGAAGCCCGGGGTGTCGGCGGCGTCGCCTCACGGAGCCGGAAGCGGCGAGCGGCGGTGGGCTGGTGGGTGACCGAGGGCTGAGGTGAGGGAGGCGGTGGCGGAGAGGCCGGTGGGAGATGGCCGAGCCCTGGGAAGGCCGTCAGGGAAACTCTGGAGCTGTTCCTCCTCCTGCTGGCCTGCCTGCTGCTGCCCGAGCCCTTCCAGTTATTGGGGATGTCCGCGCTGTCGCCTGACCCCTTTCCCTTTCCCCTCTCCCCTGCCGGCAGCCCTCCGCTCGCTTTGCAGGGAGTGTGTGCGCCGCATGCCTGTCCCACTGCTCTGCCCGAGCGCTGCGCAATCCCACCGCTTTTCCTTGCCCCAGGGAACTGCAGTCCTGCGTGCTGAACGGCGCCGACTGACTGAACGGCTGACTGACTGAGCGACTGACTGACGCGAGACAGAGTTGGCACCAGGGCTCCCCCTGTGCATCGCTGCCGTGGCGGGGTGTGCTCTGTGAATGTCTCCGTTGTGCGGAACGTCCTGCTAATTTCCTTTCCCAAACCGCTGTCCTTAAGCGGAGGCTGTCCTCAGCGCTGTCGTCCCCTCAGGGTCGCTCTGCTGCTCACCTCTCGGCGGTTAATTTGCCAGAGATCCTTGTCACGGCAGCATCTCTTCAGAGCTGTAAAGGAAGTGTCTCGTGAAGGTAGCGCAGTGTGCAGCAGCCTGCAGCAAAAGCGCTGCCCCTGAGGCCGTTGTGTCTGGATGGAGCATCAGTATGATGCTATGCCCTGTTGTCAGTAGCGTTACATCTCTGTCGTGCTTGGTTGCCACCGGAGGTTTGCTGTTAGAGTTTGCAGAGAAAGAAGTTGGCTTTCAGGCAATTAGGTATTGCATCTGGTGAAAGCCTGGCCTTCTATTTTATCTGCTGGTTTCTTGAGTGTTTTGATTGTTGCCAGCAGTCTGACTACGCCTGGTGCACCCCTGGCTTTCTATTTGTCACCTTAATCGTGGTTGTTGTTCTGTGATACCACATCCTTGTGTGTTTTTTTCTGAGGGTAGCTGAGATTGCATTGGCACTGAGTAATTCAGGTCCTCTATTAGAACTTTGTCAATAAATATATATATATATATGTATGTATTTTTAGTGACTTCATTAGCGTGTTAGGAAATGTATGTCCCACTTCTGTATTTCTGTTTCTCTTGACACTTATCTTCATGAAATCCATAAACTTCTAGAAGAGTGTGACTAGAGTTAGTGGCAGTAAATAAATGGTTTGTCATGGGTTTTCTTCCTTTTTGTCTTTTTGCACAAACCTTCATTAGGCCAGAGGCTTTTAAATTCTTTTGATGTCACAGGGAAATCTTCTTGACATGCGCGTTCTTGACTCTGAATTAGTTGGTTTCATGTTATAAGTGGGCCATACAGGGCTGTGAACGTTGCTCATTTTCTTGTTACTAATTTAGTGGTCAGTCACAGCAAATGCTGATATAGATGAGAAAATTGCTCTGATGCCCTCTTGTTTTCTCTTTCTGCAGGTCCTACAGCTTAGACAGCTGGTTAGAAATTATTTCTTTGAAATCAATCTTTGTATCTTTTCTGACCTCGTTTCGTCATTTATCTAAGTACCAGTATTGTCATCGCAGTTCTGCTTTGCTGTATTCCTGAGCATCTTTTTTTTTTTTAACGTTAAATTATCTTTCTTCTCGTGTTACTTGTGGACACGCAGGAAAATGCTAAAAAGTAGTACTAATAGGTTAGGATCCTTATATATACAGCAATCCTATTGAATGTAATGTATTGGTTTGGCTCAAAGGTCTCCCATACCTCTTGTCAAAGCAGATTGACAAAGTGCACCAGGAATACATTAACCCCTGTGTGCAGCTCTGTAACTCATCGTTGCCCAGTGCCATGTATGTTCTCAGAGCCTCACATAAAGACAAAATATTTCTTACAATCTTACGGACTTGCTGTAGTTCACAGTTTATTACCCGCTAATGACTGAAGCGGTGCCAAAAGCGTTATTTTTAACTACCAACAAGAGAAAGGAAAAAATATGTCCCCTTTTGTGTTGAGGGGGAAACATGAGGAGAAGGGAATTGCATATTCTTTCCAAGGGAGATTTTTATCTCTAGGCAGTGAATTCAATTTTCAGGTCTCCTATAGAAATAAAATTAAACCCATCTGGAAGGAGGAAAGTGGTGTGCTGTATAGGAGGCATTACTGCCTGGAATGTGGCACTCTCTGAATAGTGGGTGTGTTGTCTCTGGTTTTGTGCTGACAGCTTTTTAAAAGCAAAGATGTCACGTGTTTTTTCTCTCTAATTTATGTGACCATGCATCCAAATTCCCAAACATCAAACTTAACTTTAAATTAAATTTGTGCCAAAGTTGGTTGTTCTCAACTTTTGTGAAATGAAGCCTCATCTTATCTGTAAGTAGTAAGACTTAGCCTGACTCTGCAAGTGCTTAAACTGTGCTCTTATCTTCAAGAGTGCGCGTGTTTTCATTCAGCCCCGTGTTTCTTTGTTCTGTTTTTAACATGTAATTCAGGAAACTTAACGTCTGCGTTTCATATTGCTGGAGAGATTTGTGTTTGCTTCTGAAGTACCACAGCTGATAAAAGTCTGAAGAGAGCAAAGATTGCGGATATCGCAGTGCTGCCCATCCTTTTCCTGTATATATGCCACACTTTATATGCCTCTGCTTTTTGTCTCTTTTTTTTTTTTAAGCTCTTATTTAAAGTTAATCATTGTGTTGAGGATGGATACTGAAAGAAGGGAAGTTGTTGAGGCAGACCCGAGGGCACTACAGGTTTACAGGAGAAAAAAATAGGATACCCTGAAAAAGCTTGCTTTCTGTCAGTGACGGGGGGCAAAATCCTGGCTGTGAAAGTGCTCATAAAGCTAAGTTGGCTATATCAAATTGTACCTACTGCTCATCTTCTCTGAAGATGGGGCCACTTAGGGCCACTAAGGTGGTCAGAGGGCTGGAGCACCTCTCCTATCAGGGAAGGCTGAGGGAACTGGGCTTGTTTAGCTTGGAGAAGAGAAGCCTCTGGGGAGACCTCATTGTGGCCTTCCAAATAGGATGAAGTTTTTCACCCAGAGGGTGGTGACGCACTGGAACAGGTTGCCCAAGGAGGTTGTGGATGCCCCATCCCTGGAGGCATTCAAGGCCAGGCTGGATGTGGCTCTGGGCAGCCTGATCTGGTGCTTGATGACCCTGCACATAGCAGGGGGGTTGAAACTGGATGATCATTGTGGTCCTTTTCAACCCAGGCCATTCTGTGATTCTATGAATTGAAATGCCTTCCGTCTTGTTTGTTTGTTTTAAAGCACTGACATCTATGTGTGCAGGATTTAAAAGCTGATGAACTCATATTTTCCTGTACAACTCTTTGTGCATACACTACGTATGCACTTAGATGCCTTACTTTGTGTGAATAATTGTGAAGGGAGGTCGCTGTTTGGAAGAGGTGAAAACTGTAAAATAATGCACATCTCAGAGAGGAAAAAGAAGTGACTGGAGCCGCTGCAACTCTGGCACCTTGGAACGGCTGCCTGCAATTGGGGTCTCTACCAAAGCTACCTGTGAGATTTTACACAGCAAATTGAAGCTACCTGTGAGATTTTACACATCGAGTTGATTTCACTTCTTGTTGCTGTGTGCTGGGGAAAAAGGTAAAATTGCATTTTAAGCTGTTCCACAACTGCCTCTCCTTCATACATCACTGGAGCGGAAACCCGACTCTTGAGCATTGCAGCACGGGTTTTTACCGCTTGAACTATGGGACTGACAACCCTAATTGGTAGCAGGAGAAGACTTACTCCCTAAGGGCTAAAAAATGGAATATGCTGCTGGCGCCATGTGTTGAGCCTGGGTGTGGGGGGAAGGTAAGGAATAAAGGAGGCAATTAGGGGGGTTCTGCTGTGTAATCTCCATGGGACTGGAATAGCGGTATTTCATGTGCTAAGGTAAGGAAATGTGTGCGAAAGAATAAAGTGCACGTAAGTAACTTTCATTTTTTGTATGACTGCATACCTGAGGCTGCTTGGCTTGATGTGTTCTTGCATGCATCAGTGTGGTTTATTTGACTGATAGAAATTCCACTGCATCAGCATAAGCCAGCAGAAGCTGGCCAGCCTCTGGGCTGCTCTGCGTTTCATTCGGAGGTATCACTCCACGCTTTGAATCATTGCTGGTTTTCACCACATTCTATTTATACACCGTTCTTGAAAGCCAACGCTTATGCTTCATAAAGGTCTCTGTATGCTGTGCTCTGTGGAAGGATTTGATCTGCTTGTAACGGCAGAGCGGGAGGCAGTTGATACATGGTGAATAGTCAGGGCTGGTTGTGAAGAAAATTACTGCAGGTCGCTGGGCAGGGCACAACGGGTCTTACTTACGGGATCACAAATACTTGGGTGGGAAGGGAGGGATTGGGGCAAATTATTTAATCCTTTTTTAAGTATTTTTAAATATAAATGGTAGCATTGTAGTTTTCTGTATTTCACTCATAATGGTTCTTTTTTAATTTACATTTAGTGTAAAAATAATATTATCACTAGAGTATACCTCTTTTCTTTAGATTTGACTCTTCCTGGGTGTGTATTGGGATTTATATCTTGCTATTAGATTGTCAGCTCCTTCTCTACATGTATCTTCAAAATAAGTCAGGTTTCAGTTCCTCAAACTCGGCTTCAGACTCAAAATTGCATTATTTGACTTCACCTATTTTGTTTTGGTATTTCAGTAGAGAAAAGCTTTACGCACCTCTCTTTACCTTCACTTCTATATAATGTAGCACTTCCTAGCCAGTCTGTCCAGGCGCTGCTGCTTGGGTCCCAGTCTGGCACTCAGGTACTTCTCTGGCAGGGAACTGGAGGTGAGCAGATGTTGGGCTGGCAGCTGCTGGGCAGTGCTGCTTTCCTCTTCCATTGTCACAGCCCTATAGATGGGAGCTGCTGTTGCTGGAGGAGGCAGTAAGAGATGGTTGCTGCATTTGGTAGTGCACGTAATGTAGAAAATAGAAAGTGGTGCTGTACTGATAGTCCTCTAAGTAAGCTGAACCTGCAAATACATACTTCACATGGTTCCGTTGTTCAGTTTTGGCTAGAGTGGGGCTTGCTAATGAAGCTTTTCTTATAACTTTTTGTTCTATTTATTTATTTTAAGGAATGGTCCTTCCTTGATTCTACATCTTAAAAGTTCAGAATAATTAGATAATTTGTGTAGGATGTTTTTTGGTTTATCCAAATACATGGTGTGCTTCATAGCTGGCCCATCTGGCTATCTTTTGGCTAATGTTCATGAGGCTTTTCCAGACGAGTTTGTCCTCTTGAAGCTATTACAATTGCTTCAAATCTTTCTTTCCTGAGAGAGATACTGAGCACAGTCATTTACAGCTGACACTCTTATCCCACTAATGTTATACTTTACCTGTTTTGTTCCAGCTGATGTGAAGTCATAGTTGCAGTCTGTTTGGAAGGTTCTTATCATAGAATAGCTTATTGTTATGAAAAAACTATTTGATTGCATTGTGGTTTCTTTTAAGGGAATATTCCGAAGTGTTAAGCTATATGTAAGAGTATGTACTGGAAAAATGGAAAATGGATGCTATGCTATGATTGTATATGTTTTTATTTTTTATTTGTGCCTTTGTAACTGATGCACAGACACTTAATGTAGTGTAATTTGCTTCATTCAAGTACTGCTGCATTATAAAACTGCATTTCCTGTAGGATCATGTTTTGGGCTTTGGGGTTCAAAACCTTGAGAACTAACTCTGGTGGGAAAATTGTCTAACAACAATTCAAAATCACAAAAGAATATGGAAAGGTGCTTAATAAATGCTAAAGAGAATTTTCTTCATTCGTTTTGCATTAGAAATATAAGTTGTTTGTTTGTTTTTTTTAAATGGTTTTATTCCAGTCTTAACTTCATAAAAAACCCTTCTGTAATTTAAACTTTTTGCCTATTGAAGTCAATTGCAATACCAACAAGGAACTCTGTCTGACGTGCAAATGCCTGATGTTTCAAATCTGGTAATAAAGATCTAGCTGTAATATCATGTATTTGGGATGGTATGAACTTTTTATGCTAAATTCTGCTATTTTGTATTTATTTAACATAAATTGTCTTCATTTCAGATAACAAGCTAGAAGAAGAGAAAAAGAGACTATGTTCAGCTTCTTTCGAAAAGGTCAAGATTCAAAGAAAATTACAGTGCAAGAGAGAGAAGCGGATGGATTTGTTATTGTGGGTAAGTGATGCTTCTGTACGTAATAATTCTTGTCATCTTTGAAATGTAGAAAGATCTTTGAGATGCCTTGACCAAGATAAAAGAGTTAAAAGAAGCCATGACAAAAATTACTCAGAATTCTTGCTTTTCCACAAGTAAGTAAGTAATACAGACTAAATAGCTAAAGCTTTATTTCTTCACATTGTTTTTTGAATAGGTACAGACTCTTCTTCAAGATCATGGAAAAAGTACAATTTCTTATTTTCCCCTCATGTTTTAAACAATGAAACATTATTTCTTTTCAGAACAAGAAACCTCAGAGTTGCTGCTTCTAACTTTATGGTTAGTTGCAGAGAGAATATCTTGTTACAGTTGTTAGCTTCCCTTCTTCTAACGTTATCCCCAAAGTCTTTATGCTAGAAGGCAAGGTGTGTCTGCATATTGCTAGTCATGCAGTGAATGTAGATGTTCTGATTCAGAATGTGACTTCTGATTGGTTTGATGAAAACTAAGCAGTTTAGGATTTTCAGTCTTTCTGTTATTCAAAACTTAATCTGAAGTGTACTTGCCTGTGGTCAAACTAAATCTGCACCTTTAAGTAAGTTCTGTCACAGTTCTATAGGATGGCTCAAGCACACAGGAGAAACAGAATTTATTGCTGTAGTGCTGCAACTGATCCTTTTTCCTCTTCTGAAAATTTGTATTTTTCTCCTTGTAAAGCTGTCATCATCAGTATTCAATTTCTGTTGCTCTGATTAACTGAGTTCTTTTCAGGAATCTTATAGGAATCCATGTAAGTGGTATTTGAGAATTCTGAAGTGAGGAAAGCCTCTGAATTATCAGAATCTAACAATGTGGGACTACTAGAGCTCATTCTTAGGATAACTTACTCATGTTCTTAAATATCCACAACTAGCTACCAATTGTTAAAACAGATCCACTTTCACATATGTGACTGTGTTGTCATGTTAAACAGTTGTCTTCCCCTGGATTTTCTTCATATGAGCTTGTCTACTCACCTTGGTTTTGATGGCCACGTTAAACAATTCCAGCACTTGCACTGTGGAAGAGTTAAAGGAGAGAGTACAGTCATCCACCAAAAGCTTGGAGACCAGAGTCTCCAATTCTGCAACAGAAAGAGAGCTCTGCACGTAGAGGTTGCTTATCTGCCACAACTGTTCACCCCAATTCTGAATTTAATTTAGCTTCATTGCTTTTTCTTGAAATGTTGTAACTATTTAAACTTTATTCCTATAAATCCGTATTGAAGTAATTTCTTAAACATGAACTGAAGCGCTATCAAGTATGCTTGAATCTCCTGTTATTTCTACTTACTATTTCTTTTTCTTGGATAGCAGTTAATTTTGCAGGCTGTGATGAGATAGCATATTGTCTTTTCATCTAAACTTTTACTTGGCAGAAGAATTACTGCCAGTCTTGTCAGTGGAGCACATCACTGTCCTGCTGGTCAGAAGCAGTTGCAGAATTATAGGTCAGCACCTAAGTAGATACTTATGTTGAAGTTTTGTCTAGGAATAGTTATTCTCCTGGTTTGTTTTTTATTGCTTGGATGGGAGGTATTGAAACTTTTCAAAATGAGATGTAAAGCATTCTGGAACACCAGTACTAAAGTCTTCAGCTAATATTACTACTAATTACAGGACGGCTGTTCTTAGGACTGCATCTTCAGGTTGTAAGTGTGAACACTGCCTTAGGCAGTGAACAAACAGTCTTAAAAGGGGGTCAGAGCTAAATGTTGTGTGTTTCAGGTTGGTTTTTAAACCCAGTCTTTCATTTGAAGCATGTAAGAAAAAAACAAAGCAAAACAAAGCCTTGTTCACTAATGCTCTGTGGAGAAGGGAGGCAGCGTTTTGCTTCTCTTTCGTGGAGGGAAAAAAGAGAAAAAAAATACATCTTCAGAGAATGCTTGCTTCTGATTTCCTCTGTTGTAGTCAGGAGAAGCTTGCCTGTAAAATCCTTTTCAAGGTTTTTCATGCCGTGCACCATTAATGAGGGTATTCAGGAATCTTACTAAAAGTCTCAAGGAGACCTATCAAGAAATAATCAAATTACAGTTTATTTGCAAAATGAATTCCCTTCTACCATCCACTTGGATTATTCTTGGTAGCTGTGTGGAAGAAGACACGTTAATGTTAGTGTGTTGGTTTTGCATACAGCTAAAAATCTCCCATCAGTTAACAAAGATGCGTGTGATCTGTAATTCTAATCTCTTTCAAAAATTAGGAATTGAAAAATTGAGGCAGCAGTGCTGTTTTCATGTGTGTTTGGCAAGCAAGTCAGAAACTGCAAACGTTGTTCTCAGAGATATGGTTTGAATTTTGAGTGGTCCTGTGTGGAGCCCTGTATGTGCTCTTCAAAAACTACTGTTCAATGTTCATTTTGTTTTCAGGTGTATTTTTAGATGTTGATGTGCAGGGTCCTGATTATTCTTCCAGCAAAATTTGAAATAAGCCAGGTGTGCAGAAGCAGCAAGAGCAGCTGCACCCCAAGGCAGGTGAGCCTGAAGCAAAGGGAAGGTGACATGAGGACAGGCCCAGGCAGAGACCTCAGCATTCACGGGCACAGTCCTATGCTGCCTGAGTAAGAAGAGGAGAGCAGGTTTGGTGGCAGTGACCAAGCTCAGCTTTAACAGGCTTAATCAGGAAGTCTTCTGTGATGAAGATATGAAAACTTCAAGTGATCAACACCAGTCAGTCTTCAGTTTGGGAAACCTTGGCTCTGTTTTTCTGAAGAGCAGTACGTGTATCGTTCCCCCCGCCCTCCATTTCTGTGTTCCCATTAATGTATTACACATACAGGTATTCTTTGGGGTACTTTTTGTTGTGGAAGAACTGGATAAATTGTGTCATGAAGTCAGGGACACCTGATTGCTTCCTGACATGTAAATACATCTTAAAATAAAATACTGTTTATATGTTAATCTCAATAATATAGGTCTCTCTATATATTTTGAAGAACTTTTAAAATGTTTGCTTCTGAGATAAATCTGCAGTTTTTAAATCTTCTAGAACTAAGAGTGTTATGAAAAGGAAATATAATATACTGGCCCTTCCAAATCAAAGGACTACATTGCTACTGCTTTATTAGTGTAACTCAAATAGCTTTTTGGTTTTTCTCTTGCATGCATGTACCTCAAAGAGGAAGTGCACTAAGAGATTTGTAAGATCTTAGTGTTGCTGCTGCTGTTTTTTTCTATGACTCGAGTCCTGTGAATCTTTACGCTGTTTTGTCATTAATATTTAAGGAGCTTTTAGTGGTGCTAGTAAGGAAGACTGGAATGCTGCAGTATTTTAAAATAATATGCTGCTACATTGAAAAAATACATGAGGCTTTGTGCCCACTGGAGAAAAGAAGGTTTTGGTGTCCTTTTATTTTCTGCATTGGTGGGTTTAAGTTATTTTTTTTGTGTGTTTAGAGTTAGTGTTTGTGTAGCTATTTCCAACCCTACAGTTTTCCAATAGCCAAGCTGTTGTTTCATTTTCTTGTGAAGGTTTAAGGATATTTAATGCTAACTTTGTGACAAACTGAGATTTTGAGAAAATCTTACATATATATATATATGCATATATACTTGTGTGTGTATATATATGTAAAATATATTTTGTCTAAAGAATATATGCGTTAGACTATGGCAATGTAAGCAAATGTTTTGGTGCATGCCATGCTGAATTAATACTGCTGAGGAGCCTGTGTCGGTTGTATTAAGTGACCTGTTTCTCAAATCAATACCTTCTGGATTCTATACTGGAAAAAAAGAGGTCGTAGTTCATCTGGGCACTGAATTTATCAGTCAGAGTTGACTGAAAAGGGAGGGTGAGAATTCAGAAAGAGAAGGAACAGTCCTCTCCTGTTACTGATCTTTAGTTGCATAAGGAGGTAATGGCTACCCTTCATTCAGTAATGAAGTCAAACTAATCCTCTTGGGTACTAATTTTAAACAAAAACAAACTGCATTTTTCAGTAGTACCACTAGATGGTGATTTCTCTTGTATCTGGTAGTTGTAGTGCTTTTCTCTGTCTCCTGCATATGCCCACACACACAGGCGCACAGAAAAGTCGAGTAGTAGTAATTATCAGTGCACCATTTTATTAGACTGTAGGTTTTCATCAGATGTACAGAAAGCTTTTTAAAGCCTAATATCAAATTTATAATGGCATTCCAGTCTAATAAAAATAATGAAGCTTGAAATGTTGACAGCATGTATCTCGATGTTGGCTTGTAATTCCTTCCAAGCTGATCTGTTGAGGCCCATGTGGGACCTAAATAACACAAAGAAGTAAATTTGCATATTTTACAGCAGGGGGAAAAACAGAATGCAAAAACATGAATAATTAGAAGCACAAGCTTCATGCTATATTAATACTGTTGAAAAGCATGTGTTGATTGTATTCTGAAAGCCAGTAGTGATTTGGTTGAGTGAACTCAGTCAGCATCTCTTATGCAGATTAAAGGAACTGGGTTACAGAACAACTGAAATTCATTGTTTCGCTGTATAAGTAGGTATATTTCTCAAAGGAAATATATTTTTTTTTCCTAGGTTTTGCACAGTACTGGAAAACTTCCTTTTTTTTTTTTACTGTTTCATCAAAGTGTGGATTTCTTTTGTCAGAGTATTTTTAATTGCTGACTTACTTACGTACCCCCAGATTTTAAAACAGTTATCTCAGCTGCAAGTCAGATGTTAGAATTTTTAGCACTTTAGTATATGTGACCTATTTTTCCTTTCATTACGTTTCTGTCTTTATGCTTTTTAAGGCCTGAGCCTTAAAAACACATTCATGATATGTGTGTTATTTTGTTAAAACTTAAACTTGAAAAAAAAGTCTTTCTGTAAATGACTTAAATTTGCAAAAATGCCCTTTGTTAAATGTTTCTGTGCAGGCAAGTGTTGAATCATTGTGTTGGCTTCTACTGATCTAAATGTAGGTTATTTAACCTACTTTTTTATTTAAAGCGACATTGAAACAGTGCTTTTTGTTGTTGTTGTTATTGATGGTTAGGCTACATACTGTCTTGGTCCCAAAATGCTAAAGATTTGTTTTGTTCAACCTTTATAGCAGTTTTATTTCTGGGGTGAGGGGGGGGAAAAAAAAAAGTTTGCCTGTGTATTAGAGATCGTTATTTTGGAGCTTTAAGGTAGATCAAAAATGCACAGAATGAAGCATTTTTAGTGAGTCTTGTAAGTACGTATTTTTAAGTTGCATAACCAAAGGAGGAAAATGGTAAAACGTACCAATCTCTTTAGAAATTGATGTAATTGTAAGAGGTTAAAGAGGCATCTGGCAAAAGGTTGTTTTGAGGTCACACATGCGTCTGACAGTTTGCTGCCAGCCCTCTAAGAAAATATTGGTTGGAGCTGCATTCCTGTTTTTCATATTAACTGCCTTCCAAGCTGACGTATAATAGTTGCTTTCTATGGGTACCCATCTCTAAAATGCTCCTGAAAGGTTTCATCCTACTGATTTTAAAGCTTTTGTAAATAGCGATGGAATTAGAATACACTGATGAAGAAAATCCCACCCCCCCTTTTTTTTTTCTTTCTGATTTATTTATTTTTCTTAATCCCCCTTTCCCCCACTAGAAACTTCTCCTCTGGAAAGATCAAGGCATTCCTTGGACCCGATTGTTCTGCAGTGATGTATTTGCATAGACACTGCAGTATTCTTTAACCTTTGTATATAGTATTCTGACTGTTGTTGACACCTGAGTTCTGACAGCTTTACTCCCATACGTAGTGCCTCAGTCAGTTGGTCTGTAGTGCATTCTTAAAACAAATTGTGGTTGGAATATAAGAAATAAAAAGAATGACTGCTTAAAATAGCAAAATGTAATGAAGGAGCCTATAAACAGGGGGGGAGTCAACTCTTTGAAAGGGTAGATAACAGCAGGACAAGGGGAAACGGTTTTAAGTTGAAGGAGGGAAGATTTAGGTTGGATGTCAGGGGGAAGTTCTTTACTATGAGAGTGGTGAGGTGCTGGCACAGGCTGCCCAGAGAGGATGTGGATGCCCCGTCCCTGGAGGTGTTCAAGGCCTGGTTGGGTGTGGCCCTGGGCAGCCTGGTCCAGTATTAAATGGGGAGGTTGGTGGCCCTGCCTGTGGTGGGGAGGTTGGATATTCATGATCCTTGAGGTCCCTTCCAGCTTGGGCCATTCTGTGATTCTGTAATGTAAAAGTAGGGATGCTCAAATGTTGACAGTAAACTTTGTTTCCCAACTTATACTGGTCGTTAAATCTCTTCTAGGAGTAAAAAGCTTTTTGCTTTATTATGCAAAGGAAATTGTTGAAGGTAGATAGGAAAATCAGACTTGTGCTAAAAAAGCTGTAAGATGAACTTACAGCCAGAGCTAACTGAAAAACAGAGCGGTGGAAAATGTCTTCCAGGAGTCTATGTTGCTATCCTGGCAAATGATAAATTCAGGTCAAAGTCTGTCTTTTAGAAATTTACGGCATAGTTAGAACATCTTTCTTTCCAAATGGAACCCTCGTCATTAGTGTCCGTAGTCGCTGTCTGTCTGGTGGAAGTCATTCAGCCTGCCACAGATGTTAATCACCGTTAATCTTCTGCGAAGGAAATGTTATGTCGAGCTGATTTTACACACGTCCCTCCCTTTGCACTTCAGTGTTATGTCTTCTGCTTTTACCATAACGCATCTTTGGTGTTTGCCAAAAATACAGCGTGCTTTCTGATTGCTGCTCAAGCAGCTGAATGATCTTCAGGTTTTTCATGCTGCTTCCCCCCTGTAAATTAGGGGTGCATGATGTCAGTTCCGCAGTTATTCTTTCCTTATTTTTGTGGTAGATGGGTGACCATGATCACTTCACTCTTTCCTGTATTTTTTTCATTTTGTCTATGAGAATGAGTACAGACTGGAGAGGGAGCTCAAAGCAGTACTATCAACTGGGAGGGTGTCTTGGTTTGCTTTAGTGGTGGGGGGGGAGGGAGGGTGTCTTTTTCCTTCCAGTTGCCTCCAGATTAATGACCAAGTCTTTAAGCATCTGACTACCATTAAATATGTACAATAAACTTGCTTCTTTTTCAGTTGAAAGCAGGCAAACTTCCTTAAAATGATTCAGAGTGCCAGAGCTTTTCCTTGGGGGAGTCGGGGGCAGGGAGAGGATTTGGTCTGTTAGACCGTATCATTCTAAAGCTTACTTTTCTGAAACCTGTACAGACATGCAGTTGTTCGGGAGCTCAAGCTCGTAGGTTTACTATTTCAGGGTGAGTAAAGGAGAGGAACAACTTAGTACCTATAGGATTAATTTTTATTCTTCTTTCAGTTTACATGATTTTTTTTTTTTTTTTTAAGGGAACCTGCCTGAATTTCTCCTGAATAATTTCAACTTTAAGTCTTGCAGTGGTAAAACGCTGTGTCTAAGGAAGATCTGCTTTATAAAAGCATTAGCACAGCTATTGTAGAAAGCAGTCAGTATTATATTTTGAAACATGGATACTAAATACACATACCAGTGCACCCTTAATTTGAATGGGGAACTGGATATAAATTTCAGCTGTAGGTACTGGCTATGAACCTATAAAAATTTACTCCTACTTTACTGCTCTGTAAACTAGAGCTGAGAACCAGGAACTAACCATATGCAGTTTCCAACTTGTGCATTGCTTTATACAAAATTAGGGCAGGACGATCCAAGAAATCGAATTCAGCATCTCTGAAATCCAGTTCTCAAAATGTTTTGAGCATATTTGCCTAAGATGACCCACTAGCAAAGGAGAAAGCTTGTATTTTTTGTATGCTCTGGAGCTGAACTGTCAGAGTCAAAGCACTGTATGTCAAGCACATCTGTCTACTTGATTCAAAACCAAAACCTGAAGTTACAGAATGTTCTTGAAATGCATACTTGTGCTTATTGGAGCGTTCATCCAAGAAGTAGGAGACCTCAAAATCTAGTTCTGCATAGGCTTAGCACATCTACCATCGAAGTGTGAAACAGTCCAGTTGGAAGGACCACTGGTGTTTACTTTGGCTACACAGTGATTCTACTCCAATAGTGTAAGATATATGAGCTTCTGTTATGTGCATTAATCATTGAACTGCATTGACCTTGGAGTAAGGAAACTGGAATACTGGTGTCTACTCCCTACCCTGTGTCTGTTGTGCTTTTTGATTTTTGTTTTCTTTAATGGAGATGATTAAAAATAAACATAAATAGCACAAAGAGGAGTGTGCTTACTGCCAAATCATAAGCATTATGTTTGATGGTTTAACTCTGTTCCAGGCACCTTTTTCTTTCTGTGTGAATAACAGATCCAGCTTTAAATGGAAGGTCAAAAAGGTGTCCCAAGCAAGTGTGAGCATAGCTGACTGGGAGGGCTCTTGTGATGGACAGGAGCTGGAATACCTTCAGGCTGCAGAGCTGAAAGCTCATGTTCATTGCATCTTGTGTGGGCTGGTTAGAAGATGAAGGGGAGAAGGTGCTCTGGTTTCCCATTTTTCTTTTCAAGAAAAGGTGTCTGTTGTGCTTGGAGTGTGCTGCATGGGAAGGCAGGAGTTAAGCTGCTTCCCACTCAGATCCAGGATGCTTGTTTTCATGTGCAGAAGCTCCAGCTAATGAATTTAGATCCCTAATGCATTTTGTGGCTTCTGAGACAGCTGCTTTTTTAGATTATTGTTTTGGATATGCCTTTCCAGACATCATACTCATTCTAATCTTCTTGTTGATAGCAAAATATGTGTACTTTGTGAAGATAATGAGCCACGGTTTGTTATAATATGCTTTTCATTTTAAATAGTATTAAACTGCAGTCAGATTCTGTACTCGCAGATCTTTGCTATTAGATGAAATTAACATTTTAGAAATATTAAGAAAATTTTAGGAGAAAGAAGGGGGAGAACTAAAGCAAAATAATTGCATATCACCCAGAAGTATGATCCTCAACGTGTCACAGCTGTGAACGCATTTATTATCCATCAAAGCTTAGTTAAAATAAGCCTTGCTCTATTGCTGGGAGATGGGTAGCAGGCACTGCTTCCAAGCAGCAGAGTCCCTCTGTGCTCCCTCTGCCACTGACACTGTGACCCAACCAGCTTCCTCTCCATGGGCACTGGAGCTGACAGCTCTGGCTTGTAAACAAGAGGGGTCATCTTTAGTGTTTAAATAAGACAATAAAGAAATAAAAGCTGTCTAGCATGTTCTGATTCTGTGTTTGTTCTGAAGAAATTATTGAGAACCCCAGAATGTAAAACATTTAATAAACATTATTCTTCTACATATTGCTTTTTGAAACTTGGAGCGCACAGTACTGCTGTGGAAGTTGTTTTTAAATAGAATCAGGCTTCCTTCCGTTAATAAAAGACCTTCACTGTGCCTGCCAGATATTCTGGTACTTTTTACTGGCTAAGAAACACAAGCTCACATTAAGCAGCAGGTACATTAAGTACAAATATCTTTCAGCTCCCCATCTTATGCATTTACCTTCCTAGCACCTACTCTTGACAAAGAAAGACTTCCCCTTTCTAGCCTCTAGATTTGATGAATCAACTCAAAGCTAAAGATGTTCTCTCTGTTCTTTTGTGTTCTGATTTCAGAAGGTGTGGTATGTGTTAAGTGTTGTCTGCTATCTTTCTTCTCCTGCACCCTCCTTTAGTTCCAGTGGAACTTTTGAAACCTCTGCTCCCTGTGGGTTTATATTTTTCTAAGTCATCAGCACATTCCTGGCAGCATAAGACATCTGTTTTCTTATGTTCTGTACCTAAAGTCAATGAACTTAATGAGCAGAGAATGAATTATGAAGTTAAGACCTTTCTGGTGCGAATGTGTCTCGGAGCTTTTGATCTAGGCTCTGAAGATCAAGCTTAAAGTGAGATATAAAGAACATGCTTTTAGGGCCTCTTACTTTAAAACATCTCTTTCTACTCTACTGCTGATGGCTTTCTCAAATATAGTCTCTATTATCTTTGCCAAATGGAGAGCAACCCACAATTAATTACGTTGTCTGTCTGTGTGACTTAAAATAGCATAAGTACTCTTATGTGATGTTTGGAGCGTTAAGGGCAGCGTGTCAATCTAATGTGTCAGCCAGGAGTCCTGTCTCTTCTGCCCCTTTTGAAACAACTGAGCCATGCACTGTACCAATATGCTGCAAGCAGATAATAGCTGGTGTACTGTTGAGTTGTTGTTTGACTCTTGTTTTTACTCTGAGTACATCTCAGATAGTTTTTGTTGCTGTTAAACCACTCAGAAGAACAGAACTGGTGTTGAAATAGAAAGATTGTTTTTTAAGAGAGTGTATTCTTCAAGGTAATTAAACAGATCAACATAATATAAAGTGCATCCGGAAATAATCTGCAAGCCAGAATAGACCGTGACGTGGATCTTGTTTGTCTTTCTTCCCTCTGCAACACCCAGCACTTGTAACTGGGATGCTGTATTCTGAATTATAAATTGAATCACCTGTAGGAGACCTACTAGTGTAGTACAATGGGCAAGCATTCAGAATAAGTAATGTGACCCTCAGTGCTTTAGAAACATGCTAAATGCTAGTCAAGCAGAGGCAGAAATGTCCTGAAGTGCCAGCTGTTTAAATCCTGTCTACTTCTGCATATTTCTAGCTTCTGATGTATTTATTATGGATGTCTAAAAGAGTCTTTTATACTTGAAGACAAAAACCTATCCAAAGGACAGTCTATGACGCATATATATAAATTACACTTCTTACATTCTACTGGCATTCTAATTAATACAAAATCATATTCCTTCTTAAATGGAGTCATGTGTCGATATCTTCTTTGTACTTACTGTGCACTGCAAAGCTAAGCACAAAGGACTTTTCTCTGAGAGAGTTGTTAAGAAGCTTACATACAGTTTGTAGATTTCCTTGAAGTGTTAAAGGTGTGCATGTTGAGGGTCGCGTCTGTGGCCTCCTTACTTTTCCAAGTTGGCTTTATATGCAGTTATTTTATTTGGTAGAGCTCCTGAGGTTCTCAGTGGTGACAACATTACACAATACAGTCATGGTTGAAACATTTGGACGTTCTGGATCTTTATATTAATTTTAACACAGATGTACTGAAAAACTACAGCTTGGGTAAACACAATTTGAATAAACAGTATTCTGGATGGGAGAGATTTTGTTATGTTTAGTTTATAGTAAACTGACTATTTGGTTGTTTTTTTCCCCTAAATTCTGGCTGTATTTTAGCATGGGAGGGATAATTCTTGCCTTTATTTTCCTGTTTTATAAAATTCAGAGGGAATACTACACTGTGGAATTGATTCTTATGGAACATTACTAACATTTTGCTGCATGTGTACCACCTGCTTCTTAACAGAATATTTCTAGCGAGCCATATGTATATGATTTTCAGATGCCAATCTGAGTTTAATGAACTATTTTCATAACAGTGAATTGAAGAAATAGTCTAAATTAAAATATGCATATGCACTGGAGATAGATTCAGTACAGTGTTAAAAGCTGAAAAGATTCAAAGGTAAATTCAAAAGTAAAGAAGCAAAATGGAGTTCCACAGTTCAGACTTGCTGCTGTCAGATCTTCCAGGGGGAGATCCTCTGACAGTGAAATAATTTCTAAGCAGAGGAGAAAAGACTGAAAAAGATGAAATGTCTGGTCCAATGTCACAACACCATTTCTTTCTGGTGTTCACAATAGGCATATTAGGATGGAGTGAGGTGTCTTAGTATCTTCCATGATCATGCCTTCTTGACAAAGGGGAATGTTAAATATTTTATAGGATGGAACCACTGGAATTGAATTCTTTGTAAATGCTTTGGAACATGAGAAGAAATGTGAAAGGGACTAAGTATGGCTTTAATTTACTCTTGAACTAACCAATTTCAGGTGGCCTGTCACTAGATTAGTTTGTCCATGTAAATTAGAGTGCCCTTTTGACCCTAAAGCTAACAAATTTTAAAATGAATAGGTAGACAGGTAGAAAAAGCATAACTTACCAAAGACATGATGCAAACTATTGCCTATCCCTGTTCAGAATTTGGCTTCTGTTGTTCAGAAGACTTAAATCTTAGGGAAACCAATAGCTGTTGGCTGGACTCCAGACATTCGGGGGATACGATGTGTTATACAAACTCTGCTTTACAGCTTCTTTTAATTAAAAAATACAAAACAACTTCATTCTGCCAACAGTTTATTTTGTATCTAAGTGCTTTCACTGAAATAAATGTTTTACCAATGTTAAAATTTAATTCTTAAGAAAATGAGTGCAATCGTTAGTAGTTTGTATATGTGAGTGTGTTCCACAGAAATATGTGAGTATCCATACAAATTGTTACCTGAAAAATTTGGTCACAGTGAAGTTTTCTTTCCCAGTGTAAACTGAAAGCAATATTAAGTTTACATCCTAGTATGATTCAGTACTATTTTCTGCATTAGATGTAAGTTGAAAGTTGATGCCATCTATTTTGTACACAGCTGTCTGCATTTTCAATATAGGAGGAAATACCATCCGTTCAGCGTGACTGGATTACCATAAATAGTTCTAGAAAATACCTTCATTTCCTTTTCACGTTTATGTCATATGCCTTACTCTTTAAAAATCAGTGTGATGCAATGAAAGCTGAGTGTTACATATTTATTTTAAAAAATTTAAGTTATGACACTGAGTGGTGCCCGTAGTTGAGAAAAATACATAGCAGGCGTTACTTTCCTCTTTATTTTCATGGAAACAGCAACAAATACAAAGAGCAGAACAACGCTATTTGACAGAGCTAATTCTCACTACAAAATGCTCTTTTTCAACGGTCACCACCATTAGCTGTGCATTTTTGCCAGCAATAAACAACAGCCTGCATGCTGCACTCATGAACATCTGCACCAGCAGAAATGACCTGCTCTTGCTGTCTCCACTGCTGAAAAGCACCACGCATCACCTCACTGTGCTCATGTCCACTGTTTGGTCTCCATCAGCATTCAGCAAGCATCGATGAATGCCAGTGGGCGCCATTTTTTCCACCAGCATAATAAAATAGGAGACGTTACTTTCAGAGCAGTCCCTGAGGTACCAAAATAAAGTATATCTTATCCAAAAGAACTGGGCATGTTTTGCTCATTGGCTTTTAAGGAGGAAAATAATTTTTTCAGTCACAAAGGAATGCAATAGATTCTTGGGCTAAAAACATAAGTGATTTGGGGAACTAAATAGTATATTTCTTTTTTGGTTTGAAAAACTATGCATTTCATATTTGTTTTTATTTCCAGTGAAAGCTAATTAGATAAAATTTTTAAAAAAAAAAAACACCAAACTTTTACAGTATTTCTATCTTAATATTCATTTCTAAGTGAAAAAGTTGAAATTCTAAACAGAATAGTTATGCTTTCTAAATGTATCATCATCTAGTAAATCATTAGCTTGCCTGCTTTTATCTAGGTATGAAAATTATGTATTTTGACAGTTATGCAAGTGCAGCCTTCAGTAATAAGCAATGCATAATGGCTCTGAAAGGAAGAATCCCTTTCACAATAGCTGGTAGCTGCGTTACGAGCAAAACTGATAAAGCCTGGTCTTCTCTGGCTTTGTTCCTCACTAGCTCCTTAGCTCATTTCTCTCTTTTTTTTTTTTTTTTCTTTTTTCTTGCTAGCCCTTTTATTCCCCCTTCATATTGCTCCTTTAAATTTGGTCTTACAGCTTGTCGAGAGGTGTCACGCTGGAGATGGGCTAGTCTGAAACCATGTCATCACCAATGCAGCTCAGGAGCTGCTCTCGGATAAGCCCAGCAAAGTGCTTGGCTTTGGGCTGCTGGTGGGCAACAGCAGCTTGAGAGGCTGCATGTAACCCCTCCGTTTCTTGAGCTGGGTTAGCAGCTCTATTCTTGAGACTTCCCTGAAGCTTAATTGGTACAGCAATCATAAAATTATTAATGAGTAACAAAGAAAAACATTCAAACCACACAACTGTGAAAACCTACAGGTTTTTGTACCTGTGAAAGGGTATTGTTATTCCAAAACTTTTAGGAGCAATTTTCGACTTGTCAAAACCTTTTCATTCATTGTAGCCTTTACATAAAGCTTTATTAGAACATAAAAATCTTAGATTTTCATGCTTAGCTTATGTTATTTTTCTTTGTGTGTATTAGTTGGTAGACTTGATAGATCTGTTTTTTATGCTTACAAAATCTCAAGTAGCTGTAGCTAAGCTTATCTCACAAGCACAACTGAGGTCTTGTTACAGTGCACTGATACCACCTCTTTTGTAGTGGTTCGGTATATTTGGAGGGGAATTTGTGATTTTTTAATTTTTTTTTAAACAAAAGCTTTGCAGTCCTTAAAAACATCTTATTAGGTGAATTCATAATCTGTTTCTGGTGAATTGACACGTTTGAGTAGGAACAACTTGAGGCCACCTGTCTGAGGGCAGCCATGTGCCAGAAGATGACTTGAGTGTATGGTAAGCCTATGATGTTTCATAGATGTTTCATTCAGAAGAAGGAAGTTGCTTGCTTTTGCAAATCTCTGTGCTAGGTGCCTGGATGGTTTGAGATCTCAAATTGAGTCTTTTAAGAGAAAAGATAAGTATACAAGAAAAACATGTAAAAAAAAGTATGGGCTATGAGAAGTCCTATAAAAAGAGCAGAATGTTACTGCCTGATCCTGAGAACACACATTGCTACCTGGAATTATAGTGGAGGTTACTGAGAATAGGTGGATGAAGCAGTAGAGGGGCCTACAGGAAAGCCGAGGAGGGACATTTTATAAGGGCAAGTAGTGACAGGACGAGGGGAAATGGTTTTAAGCTGGAAAAGGGTAGATTTCGACTAGATATTGGGGAGAAGTTTTTTACTGTGAGGGTGGTGAGACACTAGAACAGGTTGCCCAGAGAGGCTGTGGATGCCCCCACCCTGGAAGCATTCAGTGCCAGGCTGGATGGGGTTTTGAGCAACTTGGTCTATAGAATGGGGTTGGGGCTGCATGATCTTAAAGGTCCCTTCCAACCCAAACCATTCTGTCATTCTATGATATGTAGTAGGAAAAAAGCATACAGCTGTATTGTTTGACAGCTTCAGAGCCACCTAACTAAAAGATAAATGTCCAAATCAAGCAGATCACTAAATACATTGATGTTGACGAAAATACTGACATAATGTGTGCATGTATACAGATGCGTCTGTGTGGCCATTATAGATTTGATGTTCAAGCTGGTGATTTTCAGGGTGTTTTCAGCTGAAGTGTAGTGGTTTTACTGCTATGCTTGAAGTGCTTACTACAATGCCTTAATACATTTTAAAAAAGCATGTTTTTAAAATCAGAACTCTCTCACAAATGGAGTGAAAGAAGGCTTTTTCACTGGAATTAAGTATATATGCCGTGTCCCACAGTGAATTCAGATTGAAGAAGGTTTCGGTTCTAGTATTAAAGACATCTGATGGTCAGCAGGCTCAGGTGAAGTTAGAACCTTTTGTCAGGCTGCAAAAAAAAATCTGTAAATCTCCAGGAAAAATGAAGTCATCTGTATTCCTGCTCTAAATACACAGACTTCCATTTTTCTTTTTCCTCCATGTTTACCAGGTTAGCTTTCACTGAGAACTGCAAAGGCTTGATATGATTAATAGCAGTTGGTAGAAAGTTAAACAGTTCTGTATGCTTGACACATCAAGATAAGGTGTTTAATATTGCCTACAGATAGTGACTTCAAATTTATTTTTAATAAAATGTAAGTACTTAGGAATTCACAAGTGCTGACTAGAGAGAGCAGTTGTCATCTTGAAAGTTTGCAATGGCAAGTCTTACCTTGTGCTAACTCAGATGGGGGATGTCTACTGTCTGCTCACTATGGTGACTTGTGAGAATAACTCAGTGTAGTTGGTAAACCTGGTTTGATATTGAAGGAGTTAATCCATCTACATTGTCTGCATTGCTTTTAAGCCCTTCTAGTAAGTAAACATCACTTAATTTTGGGAGCCTTGAAAATACAGAATAGAAATATGAAGCACTTTCTGCTGTAAGTTCAAATGTGACTATAGTTGAGACTTGCTCTCAAGTGTGCCACCCACGCTTGGAAAGTAGATTTTTGGAAATAGCTGAGTAAGGGTAGAGCAAATGCCAAAAACTATTGCCTGCTGTCTGAAATCTTCATATTGTTAGTAGGTTCAAAGCAAGAAGAACATGGATAAAGCCCTCTGGATCTATTATGTAAAAAGATGGATAAGTTGAATCTCATTTTTCCAAACACGAGAATTCAGAAAAGAAAAATGATTTCTTATTTTGCTGCTTTCCAAAGATTTTAATTCTAGCATTTGGCCACATGTTCTCCTTCACCTGAAGCACTCAGGGAATGCAAGTAATACAAGGAAATGTTCTGTATAAAAGTGAGGGAGCTGCAAAAATTCGTGAGATTGATTGTCTTGAGTAGATCTAGAAATTGAGTGTAGGTCTGGTATAGATAGACAGCTTCTGTTGGCTGTGCTGACAAAAGCTTAATACTGTTATCAGCTGAGGAAGATTGATCAACTTTTCCTTCATTGTCCTTACATGCTTCGGTTGATGAGTGTCCTGTAGCATTTGCACGATAGTAGAAGCACAGTATTTTGGCATCTTTCAGAGAATATATGAGTAAGTCTGTTAGAAATTCTGGTTCTGTTTACTCTCCTGTGTTATAGATCCAGATCTCACGTCTACACTAATTGTGGACATTATTTTATACCTTGTTCAATTCAATCCCATCCACACATAAACTGAACTCAGTCTTCCAGTGCCACAGCAGGTAAGTTTGAAGAAATCCGTGTACTTGTTAAAATAATTGTTCTGCATGTTCAGCGCAAGCGTGGGTTCCAGAAAAAGAGAGCTACCCCATTCCTCTTGGCAACATGCTGACCTGGCTGATGTCTTAGAACCTGCTTACTTCAGGTGGTCTTGTTGGTTTTGCCAGTTGGTGAATTGAGGACAAAGATTTTGTAGTAACTGGAAGATGAGTGGAGTTAGGTCAACTCTAGAGGACTTCTCTAGAAGAGGACTCCCCTGGTGGAGCAGATCCCCTTCTCTGTACGTAGTCCACCAGGGGGAGATGAACACCAAAATTTGCAAGAAGAGCGCATTAGCAGTTTTGGCTAGGCCAGCCCTTTTACATCTTGAGTACAATACCTTATTGCCACGCATACGTGTCAGAACCAAGATGTGAAGCTCTGGATTGTTCCTGAGAAGCAAAGAGCAAGGCCATGGCTGTGTTTTTCAGCTTTTTATTGCTATACATTTGGCCTAGTAGAATCTTGTAGGAAAGAGTAACAGTGATACTGCTGTGGATTTTCTTAAGTGTTTCTTCCTGAATGGCCTGTGGCTTTTGCAGTCGATTTAACTTACCTCTAGGTTATCTATGTGGTAAGTCCAGATAGATTCAAGTTCATTTTGGAGGCAGGTTTTCGGTACATGAGACTTCCATACTTATTAAAATGCAGCAGTGTTGGAACTCTGCTTGAGCTGCTGCCCTGCTGAGAGCAAAGTTTGAATTACCTTGGCACAGTGACACGGTAGTGGAGCTACCGGGTCCAAGTGGGGGATGCCTTGACTCCTGCCTGTGTAGAAAGGTTTGCAAAGGAGCTTGTCTGCCAGCACGTAGCTATATCGGCACATCCTCAGACTCAAAGGCAAATGTGTAACTTGTTTGTGTCTGGAAACCAGGTGGTTTCAAAGACTTTTGAGATGGCAGGGTTCTTCGGGTTCATAAGACCAGTAGAATTTAAAAAACCTTGATTTATGTCCAGTAACTGCTACAAAATTTGTACTGTACCTTCCTTTACAGTGTCAGTCCAGTAAGATATAACACAGGGAGGCTGTATTTGAACTGCAGGTCACATGTCTTACAATCATTTGAGCATGTTTAAAGAAAGGAACTCATATTAAATGCCTTTTTTGGACATCAAACCCTCAACCCAAACCTGCTCATTTAGTAACATGATCACTTAAATCTCTTGTCAGCTGTTATCATTTTCCCAGTAGAGATTATTTTTAGTGAATCATTTTGATTGAAATTGGAAGCTTTCCTTAGTGCTTAGTATTTAACTCAAACAATTACAAGTTTGTCATCCTTAAAAAGCATATGCTGTGATAGACTTTCTTCCTTGAATTATGCATCCAAGTCCCACTTTAGAAACTGAAGCAGTTTTGTTTTTTTAATTGGTTTTCTATTGCAGCTTATCGCTGATGAGTGATCAGAAACAAATGATTTAGTTTTTAGAACATACCATCTCCTTTCCTATTTATACATAAACAGAAGATATTGAAAAAAAATAGATATGTGTAGATTCTACCTAGTTGTAGATCTTCATTGACAGATATTGTATGTTATCAAGGCACGCTGTAGCATCTTATATGGCAGGGTGTCTGAATATCTTTTCCCATTCTTCATATTATGCTTACTTGGAATTTACTGTTCTTATAGTAATGGCATCTACAGTTCTGGCCCATTCTTCAGATATTGTCCAGATCAGGATGGAAACAAACATTTGAGGATCTGGGGACTTGCCAATAAAATGATTTGTTGACTTCTTGAGGAAATGTTTAACCAAATGAAAAAGAAAGTCGCTGATTTTTACAGCTGAAAATACTGAATCTGAATACTTTCTTGATTGAGAGAATTCAAAAAGGCCTGCTGTGTGATTCTGATAGCAATATATGACTGCTCAGTTTTTACAGATGTGTGTATATTGCTCAAAAACTGAGCTGTATGGGGGTGCTTAGGAGTATTTATTTAGCCCTAGGTGCTCTCACATTCTGTAAAGATTTATTTTAACACTGTCAATGTTCAGACCACTGTCATTTCCATTTTATTGTGGTCTGAAAGCGTTTCATATTAGCAGCTGACACACAGACAAAAAAGTTGGAGGGATGGCAATTTTTTGTCCCCTGTTGTATTTAATAAAACACAGCAAGATTAACCACGTTGCTGGAGCTGGATGTTAGAAGTCGTATGAGAAGTTTTCCATTAACTAGGAAGTCCTGTAGATGTCGTCTTAAAAGGTAAAATAGGTAAAGTTGTGTAAAGTATGTCATAAATTGTTGTCAGATATATTTCCATTTGATTTTTGCCATGGTATTTATGGCCAACTGCTGATTTTAGGAGAGCCCCTTAAATTGCACATGTGGAATATTTTGAATGACTCTCTTTTGGTTTTCATTTTTTACTTTGTTTGCTCACGAAATTTCAGAAGTCTGCTGTAGTGAAAGGTTGTACTGTTGATCTGTAATAGTTCAATCTAAATGTTTACTAAAGAGCTTGTCTGATTCTTTTCTATTTGTTTGACATTAAGGACTCCATTTACCAACTTGGAAGGTATGGGGAAATCCATACTTTTACCACTAATTGTTTTCCTTTTAGAATTGCATCCCGATTAGTGAGTGTAGGTGGTTTCATTTTTGTTTGTGTGTTTTAATTGTAAATTTGTATGGTAAGCCAAGTTAATTTCCTACTACATCCTGTGATAAGCATGTTTAGCTAGCAAAGAACCTCATCTATGATCTTTTCTTTCATTTTTGTGCTCAGCTGGTCCCAAATGTATTAAAAATAAATGGACTTCACTGAGATCTCTGGTTGACTTTTGTGTTCGGTAAATCATTGTAGCGTTACTACAGGATTAAGATCTGTTTTGGCTTTTAATCATACATCCGTGCAGTGTACTCTTGAAAACAATTATTATAATGTTGAAAATTCTGATTTCTGTCTTATCAATTTATTGAAGTTTAAATCTCTGCATGGTATTAAATTTCGAAGCTGTCTGTTGTCTGTTTAAATCAGGACTCAGCTGGAGTGAGCTTTTGTGAAGTAAAGGTTCAACACACTGGTAATAAAACAAGTGATTTTGGTGACTTAGTACAGACTCTGTACTGTGGTAAACAGAATGAAGTGTGCCGATTAAAGACACTTTTGGTGCTTTATGAGAAGACATCTAGAATCCAGGCTTCAGCTAATTAATTTCAAATGAAGCAAACAAGATGCTGGAGCGGAGAATAATTTGTTCCTTCCCTCATGCTTGTGAGAATCCCATCAGTCAATTACCACATGAAATAAGAATATTAAGAAAAACCCCAACCTCACCTGTCTTAAAACCTGTGGATTTTAAAGTAAGATTTTCCTTAAAATTGAAAAAAAGCTGATTTTATTTGACACCTACACAGCATACAGCTTTAATTGATCAATATAAAACTTTGGCCTTCACAGAGCCCTGTTCAAAGAACAAACCACTAAGTGCATGGCAGTTCAGAGCAATTACTCGTGGTACTGTCACTGCTCACTAACCTAAAGACGCCGTGCAGATACTGGCACCAAAATATATTTCAGTCTTCAGCAGACATAATATTAAAAATTATGTTGTAGCTTGTCAGTAATTGAATCTCACTTTGACGTGCACACGTACTTTAAAAATCTGTAACCAGTTCAATTTTCAGACAAAGTGCAAGCATCAAATGAAGGAAAGTACAGAATGAGAAAGAAAAATAACCTCCACTTTCCTGCACAAACAGTGTTCTCATAGAGCATTGCTCAAGTAATCTTCATATTTATCAAACATTTATGTAATAGATATATATGTCCAGTTGGTAAGAGCATTTTCTTTGTTTCTGTAGCTTCATTTAGTGCACTACCACCATCCACAGAACTCAAATGTAATAAGTGACTCTCAGCAGCGGATGAACTGAATTATAGTTTAATGCAGTAGTGTTGGGTATGGTGGAGGAGTGATTACACTGTGCCTGAATACTCCTGCTGGCTGGCTAGTCATTATAGGAACAGACATCAGATTATTTTCTGAGAATCTTATTCTGAAGCCCTTGCTAAAACAAAACCCTTTTTTCTACTTTTTCTTTTCTTTTCTATTTTGTTTGTTTCTTTTTTTTGACAATGTTATTGTGTTGGTACAGAGGCTATAGCTTGAGAAGAAACAGTCTGTTAGGGCAAAATACAAGGTGCTAAACTAGCTTAATTTCTCTATTGGACGTGGATGTGTTAAAGGCTAAAGCCAGACACTTTTCACTTCAGGGATGCAATAAAAAAAGGTTGCACCTAGCTTCCACAAAATTACAGCTGCTGTTATTTATTCTTTTCTTCATTCCATCCCATTAGTCTTTGTAATAAAAGCTGTGTTTCAGTTCTTACTTAAACAATACCAGTGTATGGTGGTAATTCCTGTTTGGTAATAGCTTAGTTTTGTCTAGGAGCTAACTTCATCATGCTGTGTTATGAAAGGTGTGTACATATCACAAAAAGACCCCGTCCCAAGAATTTGTCATCTGAAAGATAGATGAGTTGCATAAATAAGAAAAATACAAACTTTTGTTGTTGTTTGCTTGCTTGATTTTTCAGAAATAAAGTTGTGGTGGTTGTTACCGAGTGGCAATTTGGTGTGCATGTTCCAGGGAGCAGAATTTTGGGAACTGTCTTGAAAACTCTTATGAATTTTGTTTTATAGTTTTTCCCACTCGTGGCTGATGGCATCAGGAAGTTCATCACAGAGAAACCTGATGACATTATCTTCACGAACAAATTTGAAAAGAAAAATAGCAGCAGTAAAGATGGCAAGGGCTCATTCAAAGTAGGGAGCTAATGTGGAAGGGGCAGCATTGAGGTGTAGTGAGAAAAGGAGTTCAGAATGACTTTGGCATTAGTCATTGAGTTATCTAGAGCAAATTGTCATGGTCTTAGCTGAAATGGTGTTCAGGCCACGCGCACAGACTGCTTGTAGGGATCAGTGACAACTGAAAATTTTTGTGCATTACATGGAGACTTTCTGATTACAGAATTAGCATATTAACTGATGCAGCGGTCACCAAGCAGGTGACTTTATCTTGGAAGGGGGTCAGCTTACTGTCTTGTGACATGGCGTGAGACGATATGCGAAGCTTGGGCCAGATGGTGTCAGTTATGGAACTGAGTACTGAACTGTGGAAATGCAGAAGTTAAGGCTTGATTACACTGTGCTAACTGTTTGTCCATACACGTCACAATAACGGCTCTAATCGCTTTCTATCCTTAAAAATGATCTTTGCCTTATGTCATGGACTATTTGCTCTAATGTCTTAGAACTTAAAATTGCAGACATCTAATTGAATTTGCTTTGTGTTTCAAAAGCAGATCAGTCTTTGAATTTTTACTTCAGATTTTCTCTCACTAAACTGCAGTGTATGAAAATATACTTACATGTATTGAAAGTTTCTGTATTTCTGCTCTGCTTCAGAAAGGAAATGTTGAACAGTTGTATCTGTGAGGTAACCTGATCCCTCTGCAACTGACATAGAGTTTGTCTTTCAGAATTATTTCCTATTCATTTAGGTTTTATTTTACTTATACACTTGTTTGATAGAAGACCTTTAGGTAGCACAACTGTCACAGGCAGAGGTAATATCTTCTATTAACCATTAATCTTTACAGAAAACTAGAGCAGCTTTTTGGAGAGATGAGCCCTCCCTCAGGTGTGGAAATAAAAGCTGCTGCCCCGCAGCCAGATAGGAGCTGACACAGCATCTCAAAATGTAGGTAAATTGAGCCATTCTGGGACAAAAAAACCCACAGATGGTTGATGTTTTTAAAGGAGAGATGTGGTGGGAGGAGGGATGACAGGGATTCATTTTCTTGTAGGGAGGAGGTAGGCATTTGTAATTGCTGTAAAACAAAGGTTTTTCATGAAGCCATGGTTCTTGATGTCTATCAGATAAAATAACAGATACCTCTTACATACCATGTGCAAATCTGTAGTCAGCTCCAAACAATAATTTAGCACTTGTCACTCACTTTCAAAGTTACTGCTTCCAGTTTTAGTATCGAAGGGCTTCTGTGACCCAGAGCCTAATATTTCTGCCTGCTCTAGCTGTCTACCCTGCCTTTGCATGTAGACTTTGTCTTTCTCGAGTTCTTAGACCTTTATAACTACAACTAACCACTGCTGCAATTATTTTTAAGAGTCACTTGTTATTTGTCCATACTCTAACAAAGATTTACTGTATTCTGGTAGCTACCGAAATTTTTTGTCCTCTGTACTTCAGTGAGCCTTTAGGCCTACTTATTTTTTCCCATGCTAAAATTGAGAAAACAAACCAGAAAATCCTGATCTAAAAGATATACGGTGATAATCAAAGATATGTCTTAGATAAGACTGTATGTAATTATAGACCTATGTTACAGCATTGAAGCAGTTTTTTCATCTAGTCAAAATCTTTGCTGATTCTTGGTCTAAGGAAAAGATGTATCTGTAGTATAAGTAACACTTTTGACTGAAAACTAGAATGATTTCTGTTTTATGACTTGATCTTTTAGCAGTTATGTATATTAGCACTTTTATTTTGAGTTTGTATGTGTTAATTGTTGTAAAGATAGTAGAAAAATCCTGTACATTTTTGACGAGCTACTGCTAGCTGTCTGAGTAGCACGCATGGTAACACTGAGAGGTCATCTTGGCTGTTTTACCCTTCACTCTTTCTTGACCAGCCTTTTTATGGTTACCATAATCTATGTTTGAGTTCTCCAACAGGCTAGGCTTGTTTTTTTAGTGAGATCAGCAGACATTACTACCACAGAGATAGATCCATTATATAATCACTGAGACCAGAGCAAAATATGCATTTCAAAATGGCAAGTTGAGCTTATTTAAAGTGGCAGCCCAATTTAACTTTTCTCGCAGTCACGCTGAATGCAGCGCTTGTATTTGTCTGTTGTTTCCAAGGCAATTATTAGCATACGTTTAAAAAGCAATCAGATCTGGTCTGTTAGGTCAAGATAATATGAACATAAATGCACGTTCTTACAAATAAGCTTCCCTAAAATATAAAGTAGAAAAACAAATGTAGTGTGAAATGTTATGTAAAACACAGGCATGACATAATTAGCAAAGGACAGTAGAAATGCTGTTTGTTAGGACTTGTATAGTAACAGTCAATTAATTTCTCACAACGGGAAACAGCAAAGCATTTAACAAAGAAACATCATCTGTCTCTGCAGCATAAAGGCTATACAAAGAATCACAAAACTGAGACAGTTAATAGATCAGAAGTCACGGAGTTAAAGTAAAAAAAGGGGGCTGGGGGAGAAGACGTCATATTTTTTGCAAGGAAATCTGTCTGTATGTTCTAATAATTGATAGATTAAAACGACAACAAAACAGATGAGTGGTGCCGTTTTGTATAAAACGAGTGCATACCTGGCTGTGTGTGTGTTGTGGTAAACAGCATGGACAATGTAATTGTAGGCTTGATGATCTAGGTACAGCTGTCCTTATTCAAACTAACTACAACATTTTCAGACTATCAGTTCAAAGTTGGTGAGTAAGGATATGATTAATGTTTCTTCCCTTCCTTTTCCTCCGTGCCAGAATAATGGCAATGATCTAAGTTGGATAAACAGGGAAGCAAAGAAACATTGTTGTGTTACATTCAGAGAGAAAGCAGTTATAAACAAATCAAGAGCTCTTGTAACAAAGTCAAATCTTGCTATAAAACATTTTGTGTTTCTGCTTCAATACCTTGAATTGCCCCCCAGATAGTTTTGGTAACCATATAAACTCACTAGGTACCTTCATTGAATTCCTTATATTGCATCATATAGTTATCTGTGTGAAGCTTGTTTGCAGCATATGGGTAGTAGAGCTTTCCTTATAGTGGACTTCATCTTTCATCGCTAAAGCTAACTGCTTTTCATAGGGCCAGTATCAAACCCCATGAGAGGATACAAAGGTATTATAAGGGAAACACAATTAAGGGAAGCAGTAACATTATGTGGAAGAGCTCCGTTATCTGGAATTTCTGGCTTCTCTACAGCTTTTCCAAGCATCACATGTCAAGGCTTTTGGGAAAGGTACACATTTCCATTTAGTCCCGAAATCACATGGCAATTTTTTTGTACTGGAGTTGCTTTCAGGAAGACAAATGCCAAATAGATGTTCGTTAGAGTTTTGATGGATGTGCTGAGTTTTCTAATGATACCAGGGAGTTTGATGCTGTTGCTCTTTACTGTGTTTAATTGGTGATTTTAAATTTTATATTACAAAGCATACATTACTTGGTGGTACTCTTCTAGTTATTTGAGGAGGAAAAAAAAGAAAAATAAATCCTTCCTCTTTCCTCAGCCACCATAAAAAATTAAAAGGAAGGAAATAATGGGCCTGATTTAAAATAGAGAGATGCAAATATAATTCTAATGTAAATCAACTCCAGAAACCGTGGACAGAGAGGGAACAGAGTGGGGGGAAAACAACTTGATCTGCATCGTCTCTTTTACCCAGAAGGGAATGTTGCCCACAAGAATACGAGCTTGTTGGAAATTAGGCACAAAAAGGAGTCAAATAAACATGTCTGGGTTGCAGAGGTTTGGGATGTATTTTGTATCTGTTTCTGAGGCAGTGCATCTACACGCAGGCAGTCTTTTGTCAGGGCAGTCTGGCCCAGTAAGCATAGCACAACACACTGCCATCAGGTAAGAGCATGCCAACCTTGTCCAGAAGTTAATGTTTAACTTCACTGCTCTGTCTCTGGTTTGCATGCTTCTAACTGTTTTTTTTTGTGGGTTTTTGTTTTTCTTCTGAAATGTTTTAAGACCTTTGTCCACTGTGGAGGTAATGTAAGTGAAATTCCGGGGAACAGTGGCAACATCCTGGGAACTGTGAATGCCCTAAAATACTTGTTTGAAAATGTACTGATATCCTGAGGAATTACAGAGTCAAAAGCGAATGAAATTTAGGGTGTGCGTACCATAGCATTTTCAACTAAATCCTAGGCTGCAACTTACAGAAGACCTTTAGATTCCATTGGACAAGCACAAGGTGACTTTTTTTTTAAAATCACTCTAGTTCATTTTCAGCAGAGCTTTAATAGTTTCTTTCTCTTTGGGGGTACTGCTCTGCCATTGTAACGTCAGAACGCCAGCAGCTTCTGCTGTAAAGATTTTTTTTTAAAGCAATATCCTAATTCTGGATAATTTCAAAGTAAGATGAAGAATTTGAAAACAGTACCAGACTCTGGAGAAACCCATCACAAATACGTAACATAAAATGGCACCAAAGAAATGGTGCTTTTTGACTGATACATTTGCATAATAAAACTTTGTGCAATGAGGTGTTCCACAACTAACGTGTGATAGGTGATGAAATATTTGAGCTTAATGTATTACTGTTTTTTTAATTAGATTTTGAAATTATCAGTGATGCCATCTGCAATACTTGTCTTTCTGTACCCGCACTCTCCTCAGTTCCAAGGCACAGCCCAGCTTCAAGAACTGTTCTTAAACAGCCTTCTGTTTAAAAAAAAGATAGAGGTGAGATAAGTGACCAGTGGAGGCCGAGCTCATGATCTTCTTCACCCAAGCAGCCTCTGCTTCAGGTGCAGATAGGGCTGATGAGTTAAGAGTGGTTGCAGGCCTGTTCTTCCTGCACCTAGCACCAGTCTAGTGTCTGTTTTTTTGGTGATTTGATTCATTTCACTAAGCTGGTGCAAAACAAGTCACCCCCTCCCACGCCACGCACACACATGTGTTGGCGTTTCCTGCCTGCCGAACAAACTGAGCTCTCAGCAGAGTGTCGGGTACAGCAGTAGCGCTGCAGCGAGCTCTTAGGCCTTCAGCTGGCCCAGCCCTGGGGATGGCTGCATGGTGCCTCATTTATAGAGAACAAAATCAGGTTACTTCAGGTAAATGCCGTGTGAAATCAGCTTGAGATACCGTTCAGAGGGCTCGTGTTTGGAGCTGCAGTAAAAATGCAGAGATGCTGTGCTGCTGATGAACAAAGTGGAAAGCAGTAACGAGAGCGTAGGAAGGAAGTAGCATAATGGGGAGATAAAAATGCACAGAAGGACTTCATTAAGTGCAAAGTCAAACAGAAGGTGTTGAACCAAGGGATGACTTTTTTGTTTGGCTACCAAAAGCCCTGGCAGATGAATACCGCCATGAAGAGCAGCTGATCTAAGCTGAGGGGAGTATCTGGTAGCCCAGATGAGCATGGTCCTCCCAAATGGTGATTCCCATTCGCCCGGACTTGTAAATGGACCCAGGCAGCGTTATGGCACATTTTTCTGCTGTACCATAACTAAATTAATTTTTAAACATTTAACCCTTCCATAGCCAGTAACTTCATGTTTACATTGATTTCTTAGGCTGAAGAGATTTAAAACATATATTACCATTAAATAAATATTTTATTAGCTAAATAGAAGCTTGCGGACTGTGATATGCTGATTCTGTGCTCTAGTTACTTTACTCCTAATCTCAAGCATGTTCAAGTGGTAAAATCAGCCCTTGCCAATTTGTTGAAATGATACACATTTAGCAAGAAATAGACCAAAAGTTTACCGTAGCCTCATGGCCTCCAATCTAAGGCTGAGAAAGGAGGTCACTTTGCGAACTGGGGGTGTCCTTCTGAGATGTGACAGCAGGATCCCATCCACACAGTGTCTCTAATAGCATGGGCTGAGACGGTGTGCTTTTGCTTTCTTCAGCTGCTCTGTATGTCATAGACTTCAGCCTCTCCATCTCTTCTTACAGCCCTGTGGCTTTGCCAAGCACACTGCCTGCTTCAGGAATGACTTGCCTTCTCAGGACAAACTTATGTCAATAAATGCTATGTGAAGAAATAAAAATTCTGTCACCTATCATAATCAGTAAGAAAAGAATGCAAGCTATAAAGTATATCCTACACAGCCATTGCTCTACATTGCTCCCCAATGTCTTGAATGTTGTAGTAGAAAGGTAGGGGAATGAGGTAATAGTAAGGGTAAACTTTATGGGATATGTTCCATCACAGTAAAAAGACATTAGTGTTGCTTTGTCATGCATATCCACCCATATTTAGTGTTTGTATTGTAGTACTGAAGCTAATCCATTGGCTCTTGAAATTGTCTTTCGGTTGTCCGTATTGGAAGGGACTTCTGTTGGGGGTTTTGTAATGGAAAAAAATTTGCTGTAGAGTTTGAATCCAATGGCGTTATACTCTTCCAAATGTCAGTATTAGCGCTGCCTTTTTCAAATTGGAGGAAGTGCAGATGATTGAGAACAAAGGGTTCATGTGATTTGAATGGTTTTAATCCAGGATTATTTCAGTCAGAATTCAACCTTAGAGCATACAGAGTGGGAAGAAAACGCCTGGTGTTTCACTGCTTTTCATAGTAAGTGACAATGTATGTATCTTGTTCAAAACATTTATCAAGGTTTATTTCCTAACAGAGCTTATCCAGTTGATTCCATTACTCCCAGGGTATTTTAACAGAGCAAGAACTGAATCCAAACACTCTCCTTCTTGCCCCTTGGAATACTGTTAGGTCTACTTATTTCTGATTCTGATATCATTTTATAGCTAGACTTTGCAGGTTGTACCTTCCACTTGGTCACAAAATCCCTGTCAGTCTTAACTAGCTGAGATTTCAGAGGAGGTGTTTTCCAGCCTTGTAAAACCCAGTACGAACTTTCTCACCTGCTAAATAACTAACACCATGACTGACATGGAAGTGCAGCACATTTTTGTATTCATAAAGGTATATTGATCACATTTCATTTTTATTTTTTCTAAATGTTTGGCCAATATTAGCTTCCTTTTGAAGTAGTTGTTTATGAAGAACGTGTTTGTAAATGTACATCACAAGATTTGTTTCAGGCTGACTCATTTTTTTACCTCAGTTTACGTACTCTGGACAAGTTTTCTCTTGAGCCCTTGAGGAATGTCACCTGATTTATCTTACTAACATTGCTGTAGTAGCAGGTCTTCCATCTGAGTGAATTGGAGAGTATTTCCAAAAGTAAAAACTGCAGTAGTAGTTTTGTAATACTCTGCTATGGTTAAAAAAAGTTTATTTAATTTGAATCCCAGTGATGATTCTGCATTTCATTTGGTTCCAAACCTCCGGATTACATAATCTTCTTGATGAAGCATTTATTAGATTGTTAAAAGATTAGACTCTTAACTCTCTCAGTCTCCCTGTTCTGAAATATTAAGTTTTTATAAGAATAATCCGTAGAGTGTAAAAATGTTGCCATGGAGTGTGCATAACATTACAGACATCAAATGGGTTTTTCACTGAAAACGTGTAATATTTGTCTCTCCGTCCCACCCCCACACTTGATGAATTCAAGTGAGATAACTTCCGTGCTCTCACCTGAGCTCTGAAATGGGAGAACAGCAAAGTACTGTGGTCTCTTTCTAAACACCTTAGAGGAGTTGGAAGAGATAAGGATGTGAATATTCAAAAGGGAATATAGGTTCAGTGTGTAGGTTGTGGCAGTCCCACTTTCTTCCCCTCTGCTCCTTGTGCATGACCTAAAAATGCAAAAATAAATGAAAAAATAATAATAATTATAAAAATAATAAAGTTGAGAGTGAGAATTACAGTGGTGTTTCTTGGGGGGCCTGGAATCGCTGCAGTCCTGACACCTCTGGATTTGTCTCATAATTTGTTGAAAGATCTGTCTGAAGGTTTTTCTGCAGTGAGAGGATTCATTTCTGTCCGTCCATCTGTTTTGTTCATGAAACTTGGGAAGATGTAATTATTTTTGAGACTTAAATCCTTGTGCCACTTGGTTGAAGTGAGTTGCTTGTTCCTCTTAGATGACCACCTTGAAGTAGAGGCTGATGCATGCATTGCATTGTATGTGGTTTGGTTTGGTTCTTTCAATCTGAATCTGGTACAAAGTTTGCAGCAAGCTCTGCTTTGGGGAAAAAATTAGATTCTGTGTCTCTTTATTGACTTACGGTGTGTAAGGAGGTGTGTATAATTCTGTAAATACCAGAAATTCAGCAGCATTTTTGTATGGGAAGGGCTGGGGAACATCAGCGTGTTGGGTCAGTGGGGCTGGACTCCACGCTGCCTTTGTAAGCTTAAGTCTTCTTCCTGGCACTTGGGCTCCACAGAGCCTGGGTTCTCCTTGTCTTCTGAAGTAGCAGTGGTGAAAGTCGAATGCACAGCAGGCTTCTTCTCTGTCTTTGGATAAATATGTATCCTGGAGTAAAAATCAAACATAGATTCAAACTGTAAGTCTTTGTTCTTAGTGTCGGTATTGAGAATTCGTATTCCTGTTTTTGCTCGCAGTCTTGCTAAGGTAGAAATATTGTTTGACAGTTATTAAGGAGTAGCTTTAAAAACAAAGTTTAAAAAAGTAGCTTTGCTTAAAGAAGTTCAGAATTCGTGCTGAGTTTAACTACCTGGAAGACATTTCAAAAATGAAAGTAGCAGAATAACTTTGTGACAGCAGCTACAGTTAGATCATTGAAATCCTTATTTTTCATAGGTGCAGAACATTTACATCAAAAACAAATAAACAAAAGAGCCTCAAACATATCACTTGTGTGCCATGGTGTATAAGGTTTCCAGAATTAAAGTAGTCTTTCCATTGAAATCTGAAATTATTGTTTGCTCGCAGATAAGCATTCAGTTTCTCTTCGTCTTTCACAATGTCTTTTTTGTTTACAGTAGAGACAAAAAAGCCCAACAAACTTCAAAAACAAATTCTAGATCTGATAACCTTTTCGGATGCAACGTGTTGATTTGTGAAGCCAAACCCGCCCACCTGGTTTCTTTTCCAAATAGTGAGACTTTTTTTAAAAGAAACAGTCAGAAGATACCCAGTTTGTCATCCTCGCTTACTACTCTCAGTCTGAATTTAAAACCAACAAGAATATTTATTTTGCTAAAAATGGTGCAGTGTTATCTGTAGCCTAGAAGTGTTCTTGTTAATTGGCCACACAGAACCAACCCTTCTTCAGCTCCAGGAAAAGCAAAGTAGTCTGTTGGTTTTTTTCCTCTTTTTCTATGCTAAAAAGACAGTGTTCTGAAGCATTTTATAATGTCTAGTCTGTAATTAACCTGATACTTCTAAGTATCAGGTTAATTCTAAGGGATGAAGGTATGAGGAATAAAATGGTGACAGGGAAGCTATAGGCAATATTTTAAAGAAAATTCTCCAACTGAGCACAAATTTTCTTTCTCATAACTGGGAAATGAGGGAATTTTAACACCATGAAAGGGTTCTGATTTTTGCATCAGTCAGCATTAACTTCAGGAAAATTCCTGAATAGTTTCATTTGCATCGAATAGAAAGTGCTTTCAGCTGCGTGCTGCTTATTTTTGGCAAAGACAACAAATGGATTTCATGTAGCCAGATAACTGAAAAATCAAAAATCCAACTGGCCGTGCCCTATTTTGGAAACGTTAAATGTAATTTAGCTGTGTTTCCTGGACACATGATAGGTTGCCTACTAAGACAGTGGAATTAGGATATGGTATGAAACCTGCGGAAGGGTTTTGGTTTTGATATTTCTATTAAATCATTTCAGCAAACCTGGAAAATTCTGCTTCACCTTTTCGGTCAGTACGTTTTGGGTGGCTTATGCTTTTTGTTACTGCGAATAGTTACATTTTGTGGCAGTTACCTAAAAGAAAAGGAGTTGGCATACAAAAATCGTGCACCGAGTTGTATCAAATATAAGTTTTTTTTGTTCCCAAATGCATATTCTGGCTTACTTGGATGCACTTTTCTGTGCTGACATTGTTTTGTTTCTTATGTTGTAAAAAAAGGAAATAAGTTCTTGGAGTGCAGGGAATCAGGAGCTGAGCTATGTTTTGCCTTTATGAAGGGAATTACAGTTGCTATCATAGCATTAATGTAAACAAATAATAATCATTATCTTAATTTCTCCTGTGAGTTATCCTGCCACTGAATTTGATACGTACCAGCATGAGCAACAATTAGTTGATGGGCTAACAGAGTCCTACGAGGGGGGTGGGGGGAGGTTGTTTAGGTTGGAGCGTTGCAGTTCTTATTTAATAAATCTGCAGACTTGCTGTAAACAGTTATTAAGAGAGCCTGCAAGAACCCGCGTGGTGTGTGTGTGCATGCCTGGGGGAGGGGCTGTGTTCAGTTTTGTTTTTTAATTCATAGAGGAACACTGACGTAGAAATCAAAAGCCCGGAGTAAAAAGAAAACACTTGTTTCCAGAATAGTGGAGACTTTTTTTTTTTTCCCTTTCCTTTTCTTTCCATCTTTCTTTCTTTCTTTTCTTTTCTTTTCTTCTTTTTTTTTTTTTTTTTTTTTTTAATAAGTCTTTGACAATTTGGAAGTAGTGCGGTTTGTTTTTATTGTGAAAACTCTCAGGAAGAACAATTCCAAGTCGGTGCCATTATTCCCGGCTGAATGGTGCTGGGTTTGTGAAATGGAGCAGCTGCGGTAGTTTTAGCTCTGCTCACAAAACCATTCGCTTTTTAATCAAGAACTTCAGATTCTGCGGTGGCTGTTGGTGATGGAGATGGCCAGCTCTGCCCTGGGAGGCAGCTGCAGTATAATTGAGACAGACTATGTGAAACAAATGTAAATGCCCAGTGGATGTCTTAAGAGCGGAGTACTCACTAAACTGTAACTGAATTTTTAAAAGGATGAGAAGCACTTACACAGGCAGGAATTTACTCCGTGATGAAACATTTTACGGAAAGTGATGTTCTCACATAATATTGCATAAAATAGGGCTGAAGTCTTGGGCGCTGGCACACGACTTACCGCGTGCAGTAATCCAGGTTTTGGTGATGGTGCACGCGTGCATCACTGCGCGGTGAGAAATGCTGCGCTCTTCCAAAACGTTGTCACAAGTTTGGCTGAGGTCTTTTTCTCAAATTGTCTGGGACGTTTGTCTAAATGGCAGTGCATGTGTCACTATTTTCTACGTACACTTATTTTGGCAAATAAAAATGGTTGTATTTTATGGGATGAAATAGAAGCCAAGAGAGGTGCCGAGGGCAGCCATTAATCTATAGTGGCAGTTACGGCAGTTATGCATTTAGAAGAATTTTTTTTTAAAGCAAGTAGGCATGGGGAAATAAGAGTTCCATCTCATCTGATGTAAAACCTCAGACTGACAGTTTGCTATAGAAGAGACTTTTCTAAGTAGCGATGTTTGACTAAACCCAAAATATCTTGCTTCGCATCACAAATCAGAAAGTGCCGCCCACGTGTTTAAAAGATAAAAATAAAGAAAGGGAAAAAGAAAAGAAAAGGTTGAGTTTCAGCATTTTGTAAAAAAAATTTCATAGTGACAGTTAATAAGTAGCTTGTACTTGGAGCTGGCCAGTTGTGCATTTCGTGCTGCGCCGTACATTCCTCATATACGTGACCAGTTTGCTATGGAGCTGTGGGTAATTGTACAGACAGAGCATTTCACTCTTTCCAGACCAGCTGTGTCATTCTCTCGCTGCCCTTTCCATAACGTGTAGCCTTTTTTTTTTTTTTTTTAATACTTTTCCCAACTGTATGAGGGGATCCCTGAAGATAGCACTCTTTGTGGCAGAATATTATGTTGTTCCTCGATGTCCTCCTTTGTTTTCAAACACTTTGTCCCATTTTATGTTTCTGACGAGTGCAGTCTCAAGCCTCTTTGATGCTGACTAATTGGGGGGGAGAGGGGGGGGGGAAGACAATGTAAAAGGGTTAATCCGTTACACTGGTATTAATGAGTCAGCTGAATCCCTACCATTCTCTCATTTCTGGTTCACTTAGCACCAGTTATCACAAATGACACTTCGTTTCGTGGGGAGCAAGCTGGGAGGATGGTAGGTAAGGCTCTCAGATGAAAGCAGCCTGGTCTTGGGTTAATGCAGGTAAATATATTCATGCCATGTGGGCTGAGATAAGAAAATAATCCTGTTTTCCTGCTGGACCCCTGGGAACGCTGAGAGTGTTGGTAGGGTGGTGATATTTTTAGCTGGCACGTGGAAGGGTGGTTGGGTTGTTTTCTGAACTCAGTTCTCTGTTGTGCTGCTGGGGTTCAGGCTGTGGCTGCGCTCACCTGGTGCCATGCATTAGAAGTGAGGTGATGAAAAGAGTCCTTATTTGCATAGCCGGGCAACTCTGTGCAGGGTCTGTGCAACTGACAGCTCCTTCTTTGAATCTGACATCTCTTGTGACGTATTCACACAGCGGAAACGTTCCTATGATCTGTCTTGAGATTTTAATTTATGGTTCTGGGAAAGTATTAAAGCAATATTAATTCCAAGATGTAGTGTGTTTTCATTACTTTTGATTGCAACTGAGGAAACTGATTAAAGCGTCAGATGCAGAGAATGAAGTCATGCTTCTGAGCACTTTTGTAGTTACTTTTTACTGTGCCTTTTATTAATTTAGAAATAATTTCAAGCAAGGCAAACTCAGAATCCCTCCTTTATGTATAAAATTGGAAGAAGGTATAAGTCCAGACAAGCATCTGCTTCTATCCCCTGCTGTTTGTTGGATCTTCCTGTGATTTAGGCAGAGATCCCTGTTTGCAGCGCATTCTTTCACTAAAGATCTTGTTTTTACCTGCACTGATGAATAAAAAGAAGCACATGTGAGGTAGCAGCAATTTGGGATGGACCTCGGGTACCTGGAGCAGAGTGGGGCATCTCTTCATCATGCTCTGAAGCATTTTCTTCTTCCCAAATCACTTTAGTGGCTGAGGGCTGTAGAGACACACTCACAACCCTCATCTGAACTTTGTTGTCAGCATCGCAGAGCTTTTCTTCTGATTGCAGCCTTTCAGGAGAGCTGCCTAGGTTAGGTCTACCCTTTGTGCTGCAGAATCACAGAATTATAGGGGCTGGAAGGGACCTCCAGAGATCATTGAATCCAATCCCCATGCAAAGCAGGCCCCCTGCAGCAGGCTGCACGGGGAGGCATTCAGGAAGGGAGAATGCTGCAGGAGTGTTTGACTGCAGGTGCCTTCATCTGGGAGTAGCTCTTCCAATTTAGTCACAGGATGGAAAGATGCATCCCTGCATTTGAAGCAGGTGTACAGTTGCCACCTTTTGGGGAAGTCTGTGGACGGTAGCAGCATGGGGAGCCTGGTCTCCTAGCTTCAGTGCCTGTATTGCAGCTGTCCTTCTTTACAATAAACGAGCCCCCACACAGTCTGTGCTTTTGTACACACCTACATTTTAGCAAGTTCCAAACCATCGTCTTCTAACCTCCAGGGTGCTTAGAAAGCGGAGACTGGTTTTAGGCCTTAGTCCCTTATTAGTCCCTTTGGGGCAGGACAGTAAAGCAAAGGAATTTTGTCTAACTGCAAAAGCTTTAATGTTAACTACAGTGGGATATCTCAAAGACAAAATCCTGTATGCTATCTTCTCCCATGTCTGACCTTACTCACCTTAGAGTTGTTTGGCCAGGAGTGATTTTGAGAGAGGATAATCTGATTTTACGAGGTTGCTGCCTCCCAAAACAAAGGTGCTACTTTTGCTCCAGTGGATCTCCCTTTGCCCCAAGTCCAGTGTCCCCTGGACTTCTTTGTGAACCAGCTCAGTTGCAGACAAAAAGGTGGCTGAATTTCTGTTGGGTTAGGACACAGCAAGGGCAGGGCCAGGAAGAGGAAGAGGAGAGGGAAGAGGAATTCACCTTGGAGGAAGCAGGTGGCCTCACATCACCTCCCAGGCTGTCCCCATTATTCAGGCAAAATAACTAAATAAAAGCAATTACATTTTACACAGAAATATTCCCTCTGAAAAATCTCCCCATCTTAGGCTATCTGGGCTGATTTTTTGGCCTCCTGAGGGAGGGCTGGGTCCTTTGTCCTGCTGCAAACATATAGTCTTGCTGTTTGGCTTTCTGCAATTTTGTGAGCTGTCTTTCTTCTGCGTCAGTGTTGTGCTCTCCTAGTAAAGTGAATTGGCTCAAAGGGGTTGAGTGATAGAAAAGGGAAGACATGAGTGAGCTGCTGGATCGCCTCCTAATTTCTCATCAGGCAGCACTGCTGAGGTACCTGAAAGCTGGGACTGCTCGCTAGAGCAACAGCAGATTCAGCCAGAAGTCCTTCTGAGCTAGAGAGCTGAACTGATGATGGGGAACTTCACTGGCTCCAGAATGGATGAAAGCAAAGGCAGGAGCAAACAACCCAAAGTGGAGTGGAAGGAGGGGCCCACCCGTTGTGTCAGCCAAGTTGGTCTGACCACATCCATGTGTGGGATCTGTCCTGCTGCTGGGCTTGCAGGCACCCAGCCTGTATTCCCCACCTCTTCCTAGAAGGAGACTTGAAATCAGTTGTCTTCTGAGTAGAAGCAGTGTTCTTTAGGAGAGTAAGGAGTGTCATTTTGTGCTCGTGGGCCTGTATTTCTTTTTTCCTTCTAGTTCTCATTGCATACCTGCCTATATAATAGATGTGGGCAGGTTATGGCGTAAGAATTCTGAGTTCCAAATACAGCATATGTTCCTGAGTAGAGTATGTGTTACGCAGTAAGTGCATCATGGAAACTGGATTTGGTATTGTTTTGTGAAAATCATGAATCCACCATAGCAGCTGCCAATCATGTACAAGTGTTCAGGTCTTTATGACCTAGAATTTCATCTGCTAGTCTTCAGCTGGTTGAATAGGATCCAGTAAATGCAGCCCTTTGTGTGTGGGCTGTGTTAGTTTGTGGGCTTGTCTTATATGAGGACAGCACAATGATATTGTTGGTCTTTGCTTCTGTGAGTACTAAATTCAGAATTGAAATGGTTAGGAACATGGCTAGAAATAGGAAACAATATGATTATGATTGTTCTGGTCTCATCTTTGTAAAATTCTTGATCTTCAGGGTTCATTTCTATGCATCTTAAGCAAAATGCATCAAAATCGCAAACCTTCCATACATATTTGTTGATATACCACCTAGGAGAGAGGCAGGGCTGCTTCTTTTGGCACACGGAGCTATGAGCCTGACTCAGCCACATTGTAAAAACTCACCCCGGGGTGGTGGTGTTCACACTGCAGACTGCATGGCACTTCTTCAAACAGTAGCCAGGAGGGAGTTGCTAGAGATGCATAGTTTGTTTCTGTAGTGCGGCCTTGTTTACTTTTGTTGTGTTGGGTTTTGAGATACGTACTTGTTCTATTCTACCTGTGTTGTGTGAAAAATTTCTGCAGAGAAGTTCCATGTGTTGGGTGTACCTCCCTGGGAGCTTTCCCTTGGGAAGGGGTTGATGTGCAGTGTAGGCATAAATGATCACTGCCATCACACAGCCCTAGCAATCGATAATAAAAGTTACAGGGAGCTGTGACCTTTCGTCACTTTTTCTATTTGTGATAAGAATACAGTACAAAGCTCTGGCAATTTTTTTAAATTAAAAAAAGAAAAGAAAAAAGAATATTGCACAGTTCTTTTGATTATTATTTTTTTCTCTTTGCTTTGTGGGCTGTGTTAGCGTCAGGTTTTTGTGTGCAGGCGAATGTTTTGCTGTTTCATTGAAAACCCAAGCAGAGACATAACAGCCAAATGTTTTGATTTGAATAAATTTTTGTAAGTGGATATTTTAGCGTGTGTGTTGGTTTTTGTCTTTAGACTACATGAACTAAGCTTCTTTCTCTTTTCAGAAATTCTGATTTGTCCCTTTTTGTCCACCATAACAGCTTCTGCTTTCCTCTTTGTGTGATTTTAAGGAATTCCGCTGCGCTTTTTTATGCCGATGCTTTAACTTTTTATTGATTGATGCAACTCTGTGTAATATTGACACGTAGTTGAAGATCCAAGCAGTGGTTAAAACTGTTTTAATGTACTGAAGCCATACATATTAAAAACTTGTGAATATTTGATGCTGTTTGTTTCATTACCTTTAAAATGAAATAGTCTACTGATAACATGTTAAAGTGAACATTTCCGTGTTGTTTACATGCACACCAAAGGTAAACAAGAAGTTCCATACTGCAGTTTCTCCTACAAAGCTGGCTTTAAAATAAAGTTCCTAGAAATACTAAACCAGCTTAAAGCATGGAAGTAATTGGAAAATAACGCTTTAATCCAAATTAATCCACATTATTGACCTACGTGCTCTAAATAAATAAATAAATGAATAAAATTATGTTGTCCTTCGATCATCTGTGAAGCTGGTTGTTCGTGAGAAAAGTCTGCCCGAAGATTAGCTGCTGTACTGTTTTTGCCTTTTCTGAGGACAGAGTGAATGGATTATGTTTTGTTTTGTGTGGAGACTGCCTAATTCTTAACCTCTTTTGTTGGTTTGCCTTTAGATTTTAGATCTCCTTCCTGAGGCTGAGGTAGTTCAGAAGTTCGTAGCAATAAAATGAAATTAATGTTGTAAACCAAAACTAATGTAGTAAGGAGCTTTAGAGGCAGAGGTGCATGAATAATGTCTTATAATTGCTTTTGGATGTAGGTTTTCCTTCTTTCATGTTCAGAACCATTGTGTAAAACCTTTAGATGTATTCGTAAGCTTGTATTTGCTACTACACAAACTCCAGAGTATTTGTGCTTCGTTTTAGAGGAAAACAAAATATGCTGTGCTCATAAATATACTGCAAGCACATGTTCAAAATGCAAAAGCAACAGTGGTTGTAACATAAGGTTTTCCCCTTACAACTGCCAGATTGATCCCAGCAGTAAGGCTGCCTTCTAGAAAATCACTTAGAAAAATGAAGGGTAAGAAACTTCTTGAGCCAGAATATTGTAAGCCTTGTAGTCTGAAATGTGTTGAAGAAAAGCTATTATGACTTAACTTTTGTCATCAGGTATATCAGTGCCCATGAGTCACATGTTCACATACAAACTGTATATCAGTAAATCCATATAACCCTAACCCTCAGTTTCTCAAGGAGCTCCTTGAAGATCTCCTAGTCCTTCTCCCCCTCTACAATAGCCATAGCTATTTCTCTGCCTTATGTAGTGACTTTTGCTTCTTACCCTTCCCTTGTCATCATTTGCAGTGACCAACCACAGCAATATTTGCTAATTGTGCTGCCAGGAGGCCAAGAAGAATAGAGAGCAATGGGATTCTCCTTCAGCAAGGGTACTTGGTCTTATTTCACTGCCCAGCTACAGATGATTGTATTTTGCAAAAATTCTGTGCCACTTTCAGCCATATTTGACAGTGTTTTTCTTTCTTACCAGGGACAGAAGTTTGGTCATGTAAATCTAATTCCTTAGGAAACCAGCTTAAATTTGCAGTATTTGTTGATTTGCATTTATGTAGCAACTCTCGCATGCAAATATGAGACTATCCACACTGAAATTTTTGATAGACAAATCATTTTAGTGCGTGCTGGATCTAGTGGTGTGGGAGTTTTACAGTGTAACCAAGGGACTGATCAGGCAGACTACACTGCAGATTTTTACGTGCTAGGAGAAGCTCTTCTGTGCTGACCAAGGTCGCTTCTAATATGCTGTTTTCTTCCAACCAGGATGAATGAACCACACCATGAATAAAACAGGAGGAGGCCTCAGCCTCATGATGACATGTGGACAGGGAAAAAAATCTCAATTTCATTGTAAAAATCTGATCGTTATTAAAAATGTTTCTCTCTAGGTTAGTTGAACAAGTAGCAAGAAAATAATACTGTTATAATGTTTTTAAGGGAAGGTTGCTCACCAGCTCTATACCCTGTGAGCTGTACAGTTGTCTTGAGCTAAGTTTGTTGTTGTTACTGTTTCCACGTAGCCTTTTACTGCTTGCTCATCAGGAACGTGGAGGTAAAGACGTTTATTGTTCTGAGTTTATACTTTTTATCATCCTTCCAATCGAAGTAGGAAAATGCAAGAGAGATTGTGTAGATCATGACTTTCATATCCTCATAAAAGGTAAAGATGAAGTTAGGCAAGAGAAATAGAGCAAATAAAGGCAGAGAATATTATCTTTACCTCCCTCCCTTGGAAAAACAAAAAGGATCCAGGAAGAGACTGTAACCCTAAGAGAGCTTTCAAATTACTTCTTTTGCAATTGCTGCATACCAGACTATCCATATAACAAAGGTGGATTATAATGAGTCACTACCCAGGAAGTAGATCTGAGAGCGAGGTGGAAAGGAAAGAGATAATATAGTATAAGTCTAAACTTTTCCGAACATCGAAAAATTTAAGGGACTTCTTGCTTTATTCTTAACCTGAAAACAATCTAGCTATTGTACAGCACGATTAATCTGGTTTAGATGACCGTGGCAGTAAGCTCTTAGTGATTATTCAAACAGTAAGTCTGAAGAAAGAACTAATTAATTTATAAAACTTTTCTTAAAAACAAGAGGGAAAAAAAAAAAAAGTCCATTAAATGGCTTGTTACCCCTGTAAAGTATGATTCACTTGGGCTTAGAAGGTTGTGTTTGTTTTTATATGAAGAGGAGGGGATCTCTTGACAGAGATGGTGAATGACAAGGAGAACTGAAGATTCTTTATTAATTTCAGATTCTGCAGCTGAATACACGTGGAGGCTGACCAATGGCATCTACTCTGTGTGTGCCAGGCAATCAGCTAAAATTTTTCACCTTCATGAAAAATGTTAGCCTGTCATAGATACGTTGTGGATTATCTGTAAAGCACTATCAGTTTAACATGGGATGAGTAGCGAAGAGTTTGGAAGCTGTCCCTTAGACGTGGGCACGCGTGTCCAGATAAGCATGACCGTTGGGTCAGGTGACTTGGAGGACCTACACTTCTGTGGTGTGACTGGTGTTTTCAACTTCTTGCTTATAAAGTGATTGAATGTGTTGTAAGCCCTTGCATCTGTACTGCACTGGTTGCTTCAGCACTAAAGATGTATTGGGTAGCAAGACACTGATAACAATCTAAGATAAGGAAGGTGTGGCAGCGTATAAAGTAATGAACTCAAGAACAGGATTTCCAAACAGCAGAATGGAAGAGTGAGGTCTGCTGAAAGTGGTGAAGAAATTCAGTGGTTTTGTGGACTACTTGGAAGGGTTGGTAGGAGCATGTAATGGAGAAGGTATTTGCATGGAAGCATCAAACCAGTAAAATGGAATGGGATTGATCCCTGGTATTTCTTTTAGCTTGGTGTGGAAGTATCATGATTACTTTTCCTCTTAATAAGGTCTGAACCTTTTGCAAATGCAAAACACTTATAAGGTTTACCTTGTTAAATTTTTCCTCCTCGCTTTTCACAAGTTTGAAGAAACTATTTTTTCAGAATTGTCACTCTGCAGTGTTTATATAAATTTTCTTATGGTTCATCAGAATAATTACAGAAGATACTGGTAATTTTTACTTCTGATAAAAGCTTCATTTATAGGTATCTTAATACCCAGCTATAAAAGCACTGTTGAAATTCAGTATAAGGCTGACAAAGATTTACTGTGGGCCTTCTTAGTCTAACGTAGACCTATGCCTTAGCATGGGCTTACACAGATTTCTTTCTCATTCACCCTTATGCTGCATGAACTCTTAAACTCTTGGTTTGCTGAAAGTTGCAGCTGTGGAGAATCTTTTTGCTGATATATTGGATTTTAAGGGGATATTATTAGCTTGTTGAAATGAAACTGCTGTTGATATGAAGAGCTCTAATATGAAACCAGGGTGAGATGATCTGAAACTAAGATGACTTCACTGTTTTGCCAACTATATATATTCTTATGAGTCGACTATGTCTTGGTCATATGCATATAGAAATGGATGAGAACTAATGTAAAGATTGCATAGCGCAAATGCTATACAAACTGGTAGTCCTGTTTTAAGAAAAGAGAACCACCCATCCATCTGTGTCCCATCTCCCCACTGAAGAAGACAGCACATGGCTACTGCCTTATTTGACTGAAGTAGATCAGTGAGTAGTATGTTAATCTGTAATGGGAAGTGTCAGATCACTTACAATTTATTACAGTTTTCTGTACTGTTGTACAATACATAATCATTAGCAAATATTTCTGAAGTTCTTTCCTTTGCCTTCTGTTGACAGTCCTGGTCCCACAAAATGAGCACGATTTTGTGCTCTGGTTCCTTGGGATGACTCCACTACACTCCACACCTCACTCTTTGGGCAGGATGTACCTGGAAAAGATTTTTCACTGATATCCTGGATTGGTAGCTCAACACTCTTCTCTGGCACTGAATGTGGCTTTGGACTTTTCTTGTAAGGAACCGCAGCAGTTGAGACAAAGCTTGAGGCTGGAAATAGTGGTGAGGAGAACAGCAGCAATATGGCATCCATTGCTGGTTGCCTGTCTGCTATATGCACAAAGAAAGGAAGAAGAACTTTTTAATAAATCACTTTGGAGTTGGACTGGAAGCAAATGGATGCTCAAGTCGCTGGAAGCTACAGAATGAGGCAGGAGAAGAGCAATGCTATCAAACCCGTTTGCACAGAAGTGAGGTTACAGGGGAACCTGAGAGTCATATGTTCAGAGAAGAGAGGGATTTACAGTACTTAAATACCTCCCCAGAATTGATACCATAATAGTGTTATGTGTTAGTGTCTTTCAGTGAACTGAAGTTTGGCGTTCTGTTAGTGACTTAAAATTGCTGTGGCTATCTCAGTAAAGGAGGGGAAGGTTTCTGAGTAGGAAAAGGGGGTGAGAAACTGCAGTAAAACCTCTGTGCTTCTATACCATCAGCCTCTCCTGTTTTCATATCCTACTAATCCTCCTTTAGAGCTGTTTGCCTTTTTATTTCCAACAAGAAGTCAGAATACTATTTGTTCCTGCCATTTTTTAGGTAGGAAAGAAAAAGTGGTGACAAGCAGGAAATAGTTAAACGACTACCTAGAGTATAATGGAAAATAACAATCTTCATTTTGAAGCTGAAGGTGGAAATTTTTGTATCTGGTATATCATTATTGCTTGCTGTGTTGCAAGCATGGTTCACTTTCTTATTGGATTCTTGTACACACCAGGCCAAATTGCAGTCTAAGTTAAAGAAGGCTCTAACATGTATTTACAGTTCTTTTCTCTTTTTTGGGCTGAGAGTGGGATAGACTTTTAAGTGTTGTCTGTTGATGAAGAGACTGCACAGCATGAGGATGACAAAATGCTGGGAGAGGAAAGAGTATTAATAGAAACCCCACTTCCTTGTTGAGTAGAAGCCAAACTTGTGGTTGAACCTTTATATATAAGAGTTGCTGAGGTCTGGATAGGCAGCTAAATACCAAATGTTGAAGATGCCAAAAATTCTGAGATCTGAGGGGGTTGTACGTACTGCAAACTAACCTGGGTGTTTCTTCCCTGGTCAACACCTGTCTGCAGTTCGTGGTAAAGAAGAAGGTACTGGTGGAACTTGGGGAATGCTGGTGTGAATCCAGCACAGAGTGGAAGAAAAACCTGTGTCTGACCTTTGAGTGCAACATCATTAATTTGGACCTGAAGGAGGCTTAATACAACCTGAAAACAGCCTCCCAAGGCTGAGAATTGAGAGTGTCTGGAAAGCAGGATAATTGTCTACTGCTCTCTTTTCAAATCTGAAAATATATTTCCGTTGTTCAGTAAGAGAATATTTTTCAGGAATAAGTATGATTTTTTTCCTGATAAATTCACCAAGTGATCTCCTGTATGTCACTAATTATACCAGTGATGCTTAAACCACATTGCATTGCACACAACATCCCTCTATTACTAATGCTTAGATTCTCAAAATAGTACACGATGTATTAAATACATGACTTCAGTTTTTTTTTAGTATGAGTTTTATGACTAAAACTTTGCATAATGCTTTTAAGCCAAAGGATATATGAGCCAGAATCTAATTGTCTTGTAAAATGAATCATTTTGCCTGTTATCTCTTCATTAAAATACAGCTTTAAACTTGCTTTAGTTCAAACAAATTAATTCAAGAAATCTTATTGCCTGTATTTATATGAAGGTTAGGCTGGATGATTACAGTGGTCCCTCTGGCCTTATATATCAACATATTTACCATTCAGTTCTAATGAAAGGCTGGATGGGGAGTGCTGGTAGCCCTGCCTATTAAGGTCATATGTTCATGATTTTTTCAGAGCTAGATCTCCATGGCTTAGTTTGGCAAAATTATAATTACATACCTATTTATATCAGGAATGTGTAAGAGTGTTTTTTCTTTCGGTCAAGGACTATAAACTTGAGTTTGTTAGGTGCTCAAAAGTCTGCTCTTGTGGGATGTCTGTTTAGGGTTCACCTTTGTCACCATGCTAACATCTGGGGAGACAAGAAGAGATTGTAGGGAGAAGGGGAAAACCAGATCAGAGGGAAGCATTTGGGAAGCGAGACTGACAAGGGAAGAGAAACTTTGACTTGCAGTTAAGGAAGAGATTACAACTGAGGTCAATGGGAAATCAAATCAAGCTGAACAAAAAAAAAAAAAAATGGGGGTGGCAAAACAGGATGGGTTGGTTATGGCAAACGTGATAACGCTGGGAACTGGTTAGAGCTAGGAGAGGCTGGGTTTGGGGAGGTATGTAAAAGTTAATTCATCACTTGGGCTAGCAGAAGTTAGGATGATTAATCTGTTTGGATACTTGAGGTAGGAACCAGGCAAAAAGAAAACCAGAAATAGGTTTTTTTCTCCAGAAAAAATGTTCTGTTCTCATGGACATCTTAGGTGGTTTAGTCTACAGCTGCCTGTAACTTCGTTGATTCAAATAGTACGCATCTTTATAAATATTCATGTGTTATGTTTGCAGGACTGTATAACTGAACATTTGGAAGGATGCTGAGGTTTTCCCATTTGCACATTTTTTTTTTAGCAAGCAGGTCTGCATTAAAGTTCAGTTTACAAAGTCAACTTGAATTGTGAAATACCGTAGATACTATGAACTTACCACCTGTGGGAGGTGGATGTCAGAGTTCGAAGTGAAAAAATACTTCTTTTCTTTCCCAGTAAGCCATTCTTGTTCTTTCATTTCTTGCAAACATTTTTACGTTTTTGACCTTTTGGTCCTGATTTCAGGCTACAATTTATTTTCATCTTAAGGAAAACTAATCACAGGGGAAAAAAAGTATATTCCAGGTAGCATTAGCACATACCAAATTGGTCTTTTGTTTCTTTGAATTTAAAAACTTTCAAGTGCTTTCTAAGGACAATCTGTAAGGACAAGGAGAAAAAAAAAAAATCCCTTGTAACTTTCTTTTGCTATGTTTGTGCATACACCCGACTCTACCCATTGTGAGTCATCTCATTGATCTCAATTAGCTGTCCCTTTGCTGCTGACCAGCTAACCTGCTCTGCCCTTTCACTCCTGATTCGGCTTCATCCAGATAGCCGCAGCCTGCTCATATCTTCACAAGGCTCCATGCAGCCAGCACGAGTTCCCCTGACAAATCCTGATCTCAGGGAGGGGTATCCTGTGTTTTTCCTCCTGCATCTTTTACTGAATGTAGGACTGGGAGGGAGCACAAAAGGTCATTCATCCTCCTTGTGTTGGCAGGACCGAAAGCATTCATAACAGATGTTTCTTCAGCCTCTTTCAAAAATCCTTCAGAGGTGGATGTTCCACTGCTTCCTCAGGTAGCTGATTCTTAAGCAGCCTTACTTCTGGAGAAGCTGATCTTGCTAAATTTTCTCGTATCTTTTACTCTCCCCTTCCTGCATCTGCCAACTATTTTCATGCCTCCTCAAGTTTTTGCAATATTTCATTGCAGGTAGCATTTACAAGGCCTCTGTTAGTTTTTGTTTGTAGTCCTCTCCTTCATTATACATGTAAACTAAAGGTTTGAGATAGTTTATTTTCATGGCTGTTATTTATATCATTATCTTCTAGGTGCTTACAGATTTTGTTTTCAGAGTACTGTGGGGAAGAAATGCAGATGAGCTGACTCCTAATCTCCTTTGTTCTCTTCCCACTTCTTTTCCACTCCTCCCACCCCCTTTCTTTTTTAAAATAGATGATGTGAATGTGAGTACTTTGGAGTATTTTATACAGAGAACTACTAGTTCACTGAGAAGCATTTTTCAGTGCCAGAAAAGATCTTGACAAGCTTAGACATTAATGGAGCTAGTAGGCATTAGTGATCTACAGTTATTAAAATATATTAAAAGCATACCCAATGACTAAATATCTCTATTGGTTTTTATAAGATATTTTGCTGGGTATTGCATTGTACCCAAGGGTCCTTTGGGGTGTGTGACAGCTTGGTGCAAGGCTGCATGGCCGCAGGTGCCACCAGCTTCCAGGCTCAATGGACGTGGGCAGAAGCTGGCCGCTGTCCCAATGGGCTCTTCCAGGTGCCCCGCCAAAGGCACAGGCTTACCAAAGGAGTAAAACTAAAGTAATGTGAACCTTTTCATTTAGAACTGTGGCTGCAGGACTGTTTTTAAGAATGAAGGCTTTCAAAATAATCTGCTGCAGAAAGCACCATCAGTTCAAATAAAAATAAAACCAGAATTATGCAGCTGAGTCTTTTTCATCTCTCTAAGTTGCCTCTTACAAGCTATTTGCTGAGCAGCGCTAACAGCATAAGGAGATAAACCACAGGATCTCCACAATTTCTTGTACAGCCTCTCTCAGTCAAAGGCAATTAGAGAAGATAGTCTGAGTGGGTTAGTTTGGGGTTGGTGTTTTTTTTTATTGGTAGATTTGTTTTACTACCTTTATATTTTGAAGAAAGTTGCTAATGTTACTTCTTTTTCTAATGCCATTTAATTACTCTGTCTATAGCTTATTGCTGGGATCTGCCCATCTGAGATGGGCACCAGCTGCAGCTTTCAAATAAACTGGAATCATCAGTGCCATCCTGGGCAGAGGTAGCCATGTCTGTGCCATGACAGATATGCCCTGTGCAGAACCTAGGTTGTAAATGAGAGTGGAGTCACCACGCATGCGTCCTCTTAGCTTGACCGGGGCCTGAGACATGACTGACGCATGCCCAGCTGTGGCCCTTACACCAGATCCTCCCACTGCTGCGTCTCCTTTGCTTAACATGTTGCCATTGTTAGAACTTAATGGTCCTGAAGTATTCGAAAAGAGAAGCCCTGCTTCCTTTCATTCTTTTTCCTTTGTTTCTCTGTATCTTTCACTTTAATTGTTAGAGACATATTTACTCCCAGTTTTTGCAGACTGCTTCTCAATGCTTGTTTCCTTGTGTTCAATGTAAAATGTAACTTTGGCAACAGAGTTCTCCCTTTCTAAAGAAACTGTGCAATGTGATTTTAGGAAGACTCAAAAGGTTTTCTTCCTCCCTAACATGAAGGATTTTAGTGACTTCATAGGTATTTTCTGACTTTGATAGGTGACACAGCTGATGACCAAAATAGAGAGACAAAGGACAAAACTTCGTTTCCCGAGACCAGACCGATGTACAACCAGCCTCCACAGGTAGGAGACTACTACTTTACTCATGCATGAAGAAACTTTGTTAGCAGCTCATGTGAGAAGTGTGAATATCTTGCAGAAGGTTTCAGCATATTCATATCTGTTGATTAAGTGCTTACTCAGCCTTTCTTGCCATCTGTCATAAAAGAAGCATTGTTAAAATTTAGATGGCAATACTGTCATGGCCACCAATACTGAATGGAAAAAGATACAGATATAAGGCTGGACTGTGTGGTTATTGCTGTGTATCTTGTTTTTATACATGAGATTTGCAACAGTGGAACTGTGGCTAGAGTGTTAATGAATTGTGTACAAGTATTAGTGCAGTGAGCAGTGATGGAAAATGTCAGACGTTTACGTAAGTTATTTCCACAGCTACCATTGTAAGTTACGTGTTGTAAATGTGTGAGTATGATGGACTTTCTTTACTGCGTGTTTGCTTTCTGTTTCAGTGCTGTGTGGCTGTAAATACAAACGTCTTCAGCATGTTTATTCATTGTTTAATCTATGTATACCTTTACAAAAGATTTCAGCATACAGCATACACACATTTTTTTCTTCACCGCCTCCTTTGAAAGTGTTTTTGCAATAAGTATCAGCCTGTTTTCCATTGCTGCATTATCTTAGATATTTGCAAGATAACATTTCACTTTATTTTTTGGTGCTTTTGTGGCACTTTTTTTTTTTTCCCCCTTAACCCATTATTTTCCTGTCTCTTTCTCATATCAAAACTAACCATGTCTCTCTCTCATCCCAGCGCTATCGTAGCATTTATTACTGCTAAGCCCTTGTAAGCCTTTGGAGTATCAGAGGTGTATGTGTCACTGTTGCTAATCTAAGAGCGGACAATGCCCGTGGGGGTGCACTCTAGAAACTCATTTTTAATTTCGAATTAAAAGCTGTGCCTTTTATGGAAATTTTTCGTTCACCATCAATAGTGAAAGCTTTGCCTTTTGATAACATAGGATTATAAGTCAGCTGGAGTTAATAGCAAAATTTTAGTCTGATTTCTGAAGCCATGCACATCTGAGCAAGGTGTTTTGCCATTTTGAGGCAGTAAAATGCCATGGTATTGTGGTTACTGACTGCACAGACAGTTTCCCTTAATGTGATGTTCTCAGTAGGTGTTGCAAGCTGCCAGTGACTGTAGTTCTGTGGAGCTTCAGAATAGGAGCCGCGTGCTTACGAGTTAGAGGAAAGAAGCACTTTTTAAAATAAAATAGCAAGTGTTACCATGAAAATAAAATAAATATTTGTTTTATTTTTTATATTGAAAGGTTTACATGTCACCAAAATGCTTGTCTGAATCAACGTCATTTAAACTGAGAGACAGCATTTTAATTCCAGTCTCTGGATTTCACGTGTTTGGACTTCATGTTTACTCGGAGGAGTTCTCATTTTCTCAAATTAAATAGAGATCATGGAAACGAAATTGATAGTTTTGGCTGTTAGGAAAGCAGTATTTCTGTTTACAGCAGTGAGTGTATTTTTATAAATTTGTGGGAGAAATCTACCAATTTAAGAAAATTGGAAATGCACCGTATTATATACTCAGTGTGCCATAGAGGCATAGAACATTAATTGCAATAATAAACTTTTTAGCATTAAAACAAAAATCCTTCAGAAACACAGTACAGTATGTTAAAATATATTTGTTAAGCTGCAAAGTAATACCAGCTATTTCTCATGCATAGTTGAACAGAAAATTCACTGGAAACTTGCTTGTGTTTTTACACATTATCCATTTAACAACTTAATAGGTGTTGATTTTGTGGAACATGAAGACGTTCTTTTAGAAATATGATTTAAAGAATAAAGTCATAGTTTGTTTATGGGTCACCTCCTTATCTAAAAGGGAAATGAGGTTGCGTTTGATTTTTGAAGAACATGTTTTCTGGAGTATGTTTTTGTAACCATTGTAGTCTTTGGAATTTTCCATTTAGGTACTACTGGACTCATTTTCTGCACAGTTATTGAATTCTCAAGTACATATGTTTGTACAGTATCGCTTTATTCATATAAAACTAATGCACAAATAAAATCTTGAGACAAGATTGTTTTGCTGCAACTTGCAACATTTAACAGAAGCTCCTATAGCAATGGCAGTCCCTGCAATCTGCATTGTTTTATGAGGTTTCCATGTTGCGTGTGGCGCCGTTAGAGGAACTGCAGATATCTACAGCCTCATTGGAGGAAGGGTGTTTTCACTGATCAGCTTCACTCTGCTACAGAGTGGGGGCAGAATCTCCTGCTGTGAAGAGTCCCATGTGGAGCATCTTCTCCATCACCAGCTTACGAGGGTCCTGATGCCCAGTTAATCCTAAGGAACTAGGGGGTCAGGCAGGGTAATGAGCGCTCTGGGCACAATCAAGCATACGGCATCCCACAGACATGCGCCATCCCACAAGCATGTGCCATCCCACAGAAGCTGCTTCAGGCTCGTGGACTGCAAGTTGCATGTGCGTTTAAGTGCTTTTCTGGATGGGGGCCAAAGTGCTCAGTGCTCTGCAGGACTGAGAACTTAGTCTCTTTGTGACTGTGAAACGCAAAGCTTCTAGTTGTAACTGCAACACCATCACAATGGAAAGAGATAGTATGGATTTATTTTTTCATGCTTGTGGGTTTTCCATCCCAGATTGTTCAATCTTTATCTGCTTTCACTGGGAATTCACGGTTACAGAAAGTAACCAAATGGAAGTGGTTAGTTTTGTATATGCAGAGTGCTAGAAGCCCCAGTAATGTGGTGAGGTTATTTCTCATAATGAGCTGTTCCTTTGGTAAAGCAAATTAGCGCTACCATGTATTTTTGTCCTACTGCGAGAGCAATTATATAGCATGTCTATTAGGAGACATGAAAAATATTTTTGACAGATGGTATGGCTGTGAATTAGGATTTATGAAGATTATTGTATGTCTGGTGTGCAGGGCACCTGGGATTATTAAATTGATGCAAGAAAGAAAAAAAAATCTGATAATAGATGCAGTGTTTTGCATCTCCCTACTGTCACCTTAAGAAGCAGTTCATGTTTATTTGATATTGCACTTCTGGATAATCTGACATACGCTCCTTAGCCAACAGATGTCAGCAGATTTAATGGGTGGAAACCATACCAGTAAGTGTATTAAAATAAACCACCGAAAATGAGAGCCATGTTTAGGTTGTGAATTAAGATTTTTTCTCTTACTGTGTGTTGTTTTTGTTTTATTTTATAGTCCTGTTTCTCCCTCAAATACTTAATCGCTATTGCCTTCTATCTAAGGAGCTTGTTACATGCTTTCTAGGCCAAGAGAGAATCCTCCAAGGGATTGCTTAATCCATAAGTACCTAATTTATATGTTGTTGTTATAGCCACTCTTAATTATATACCTTGCTGTGATACTTATCATCATAGGACATAGCCTTTGTTATGAATTGCAGTCACTCTGCTATAGCTCTTGTGACCTTTCTTGGCATAATTTAATACTACAAACTGAGAATGTAGCAGGCAGAAGAGCCGTGTTTCCTGAAGTGAATTTGCAATTATCCATGGCTTTTTGCATGGAGACACTGCAGGGTGCACTATTTTGGCTGAGTTCCCAAATAAATTAGAAAAAAAACCCAAACTTTCATATCAGAGTTTGCATGTAATATCATCATTACATCAATCCTTCTTAAAGCTCTGCTATTTAAGGATTCCACATAAATGTAAATAGCAATTTATTTGGCTGTATTTGTCAATTGGGAAGACAGAAACACTACTAAGATATAAAATGTCAAGGAAGAGGTAGCGCAAGTTGAATGCACAGTATAAAAGTGAACAAAAAAATGTATTGTTACTTTTACTGATCTGAAGAAATAGCAAATCTTGTTGGATGTGATAGACTTTTAAGTTCTCCTTTAGAACAGATCACCTGGCAATCGTCTGATATAACTCCAGGATATGAATAATGCTAATGTTACCTTCTTGTCCTTTTAAATATATGTATATATCAATTAGTTCTTCCAGACCTTTTATTGTGCAGTTTTTACTAAAGCCTGGCTGTCGTGAATATTTTTACAAGTTAGCAGAAAATGAGATATTACTGATTGTGCCTTCATTTAGTCACCCAGTTCTTAGTTTTCAGTTCAGAGTTCCTGCATTTAAAGGCTCAGAATGAATGTTCCGGGCTTGTTTTACTGCATCGTTTTAAATTCCCCACATTTGCTTTAGAAAAAGTGGTTCGAATATCAAAATGATGAAAATTATTGGCCAGTGTTTGTGGTTAGTCAGCTCCACTTTGACAAATGTTAATGTTTATAGAAAATATAATTGAAAAAGAAAAAAAAAAAGAGAGAGAAAAAAACCCTTCCTAAGCTGGGATTCTAGCTGTGTCCTGGTTAGATTAATTGCTTGTCATATGTCCTATTAACTACAAGTATCTCTTCTTCATCTATAAAGCCCTTAAAGCGTGTTGGTCCATATTTTCTTTCTTCTTAATTGGGCATGTAAGCAGTAATCACTTAATGAAATTATCCACTCTTAGGAGGGACTGGAATAAGACTGTCTTCATCGGGTCATCAAGCACATACTTTTCTCTGAATGCTGGTACCTTCAGAAGAAAGATCTGTTTTACTCAGCTGTTGTGTATGATTTTAAGCAATAGGAAGAAGTTTTTACATTACTTTTAAAGAGAGATTAATAGTTTTCAGTGTTGATGCTTTGCAATGGGCATCATCTTTCATAGCTCCCTCCATCCTATGCATGTATAATACATAGCTGGGGGACTTGCATTTACTGTGCAGACACAGATTGAGAATCCCTACAAAGTAGAACTACTGTATGATAAGAAAGTCACACTACGTGGTTGAGATCTTACTGAGAAGGAAGGTAAACAACCCAGTCAGCTAAAAATCAGCTGTTACACCGTAACAGCATATGTACTTCATAACGCTTAATTACATTGCTTATATTGCTTGCTACCTGTTTGATAATCAGAATATCTAAGGGGTCTTTTTGTACTAGGAAGATCTCCAGAACTTACTGACCAGGCGACTTCTGCCTGCCATCCACTGGTGGGCAGATGAGGGGTGCAGGTGTTTGGGTGTGTATATGTTATATATAAATATATTATGGGTACATGCATGCACGTGTAAAATTTAAGCAGTATGATCATCCATAAGAAGGTCTGCTTCTGCACATCACAAAGGATAAGTTACTGTGGCCTCACAAGCAGTGTTTTATAAACTCATGATCTAGTGACCTAGAGTCAACTAGTAAGAGCTGGTCATGTCTTCGAAGAGAACCACCTTATAGGAGTTTTTTCAGTCTTTATTGGTTAAACTCATCTGCGTAACATCATAGGCAATTGGGGGGTTACTTCAGATCCGTAATAATTGTAGTAACGTCAAGAATGCTGTCAATTGTCTTTTTTTTTAAAGGGAAGTATTGTATTTTTAGAGCTAGGGAACTGGATTGGGAATGGAGAGGTGTGAACTAACGTGGTTGCCACCAGCTTCCTCTCATTTTCAAAAAAAAAGAAATGCAGCTTTATTACAAAACATGTTTCTGTGGTACATCACGAGTTAGTGCTACTTGTCATGTAGTCCGTTTGTTTAACTTATGTTGAGGTTTCACTGCAGCAAGAACTGAGGATGCTTAACATTCTGTTAAAAAGGAGCTTTGAACGTTCTGTGTGGTTAGAATGCAGTTATAACATGGAGCATAGCTCCAGCAGAGTCATTTGGGTTCCCTACTACCCACTGCCATGCTCGAACTCAGAGTCAGGGTGGGATTGGTCTGCCCATCGGTGGGATTTGTGCAACGGGAGAGAAAACTGCCTCCCATGGGGAAAAAATGGCACACAGCCATGATAGATTTTCATTGTTTAGTGCCTGTAATTAGCACGGTACACACCCACATGTAGAAGTTAATAAAATAGTAAAATTGTCCTGCTTGGCAGCCTCTGCATTTTTGAGAGCTAGGCTCTCATAAAGGCACACATGCTCCATATGATGACCAAGGCACGTGTATGCAGAAACACAGTTTGCATACCTTGCTATTTAGTTTGGGCAGAGATTCATTGTACGCTTTCTGTAATTACATACTTATTCAGTTACATTGGATTATTATTTGTAAAGGAGATGCTCAGATTGGATGCCCAGATGTTCACATTTTCAGGCTTTGTCTAATTTTGGAATCTTCTGACTAACTTAATCCCTAGATAAAACGGCTGCTTATCCTGTATCTCTTGCCCAAACACATGCGGTTGGACTAAAAGCCAGTAATGCTGGTTCACTTCTCTGCCGTCAACACATTGATTGGTCAGTCATCCTGCCTCTGGGGGTAACCCTTCTGGGCTTTCAAAATATTAAAATTGATCTAAAATACATTTTAGATCATACATCACTTGATGAAACAGTGTGCTAATACAGCCTGATGGAACTGTGATATTTCCAATGTGATGCATTAGTGTAAAATGGTGGCTGAAAGACCACGCTATAGGTCAGCTTATTAATAATTACTCTAAACATCACATAAGGAAAGTAACAATGTCCTTGGGTTCGTTTCTCTGCCACTATCAGGGAAAAAATAAATAAAACAAAAACCAGCAACAGCAATAACCTGTGCATTTTAATGAAAAGGGAAAAAAAATGATGTGAAAACTGCCTTATTTCAGTCCAAGATGCAAGTATTGGTAAGACAGGAATATGTTTTTGTGTAGTTTCCATCAATGTGATTTGATCCTTCCACCATAATGTGTCTTTGCTTTAATTTGTACCTTAAAGAATTTCCCTCAAAACTTCACCACTACTCCACTGTATTGGATTTTAAAGAATCTCCACTGGGTAGCTCGTAGCAAAATCTGTTCTGAAGTACTTTTTAATTATATATGAAGATAAAATGGGCTTGTTTGCAAATGTTTGATTCCACGTGATTACATATTTTAAGAATACTTTTCTAGTGTCACAATGCAATTAGTAGACCTGCTTGATAAAAACGAATCTCTTTTAAGTATTGAAAAATTGCCCTTTCTTTTCACTGTGGTCCAGTCATCTTCCTTCCACAGAGAACCACAAGGTCAACAGAACTGAAAGAGGTGTCCGGTATTTGTTTCTTTTTGTCTTATTTATTCCTCTTCTCTGAAAGCCATCTTGCTCTCATCCGTGTGTCTCAAAAGCCTAAGCAGTAGGTGCTGAGGCCAGCTCTCTTGTTTTATGAGCTCTGACTCTGGGTAAGCCCTCTCTGTGCTGAAGGTGCTCTTGACGAGTGCTACCATTACACACTGTGCATGGCGTGACTTACAGTCAGATATCCATCCTTCCTTTCTCTATGGGCTTGAATCTCTGTGGGGATAGCAGGTAGAAAGTTGCATTAGGAGATACTTGACCATTTTTTTAGCATTGAAATATTTTTAATTTTTAATTTTTAGATGTAACATATTGCTTCTCTTGACGCAAACACTGATTTTACACATCAGAATAAAGCCCTTAGTACGGTACTGCAAAGTACATCTGCCTGAAAATTCATTTCTGTTGTTTAAAACTGAGGAGAGGTGCTGCTGGGAAGACCTAGAGGATCAGCTCCCTTGCAGAACTTGAGGAAGCGCCACAGAGAACATGATCTGCAGTTACACTGGAGAAGGCTTCACATGGGCTCAGATTAGTAATTTTTTTCTGTAGTTACTATAGTCAGTTACTAATTTCAGGAGGCCAAATTCAAGGTCGTTGCCTTTCTCTTTCCTGTTGTTGTAGGTGGCCTCTTGTTATAGAATATCTATCTGTATTTTTCATCTGATATTTACATTGTAGGGAGGCATGTCATTGTCTAGACTCATGAAGAGACTTACTTCTCTTCTGAAATGATAACATCATTTTAACTTCCGATTTAGGCAGCTTTTCCCACTTGGTTCACTTTGCTGACAAAATTACTGACTTCTTTAGTGAAACCACGCTTGCTTAATATTTTCTTACTAACCTTTTATTTTTAATTAACTTTTCTAAGTTCTTTTTCTAGGGAGAGTTCTTTCTTACTCGCTCCAGTCCTTGCATTTTTATACACATAGAATAACATATCAGAATGCAGTGTTGCCCCTCCTTTTTAGAGGTTCTGCTCCATCTTTCCCCTGTAATTCTAGCTTGCCATTCTGGAGCTTCTCCACAGCAGGGATTGGGAACAAGAGATAAAGACGTGGAGGCAGGGACTCCATCTGCTCCTGCTGGTCAGACATCAGCTGCCCTAAAAGTCTTATGAATATTTCTTTTTTTGCTTAGAGCAATATGGAGAAACTCAAATCTTGTCACGAACCACAGAGATTGAACGTAGCTGATAACGTTAAACTGATTATTTAAATACTGTTTGCTTAAATATGCAATCACAGTTTTATAGAAAAATCGATATAGCCAGAGAAGATACAAAGAAATAAACAGTTAAAATACAACCTTTGCTCCTGATTTCAGCTCTGTTAAAAGTATTTTCTAGAGGCATATTTGCATTCCAGTTACTTAGAAATTATTCCCCTCATACAAAGTACTCATTCATGGTTCAGTTGCTTCTGCAGGTGACTGCATTTTAGTACTTAGTATGAGGTTAGTATTACGTCAGGAATGAAGGTAACAACAAAATAAATCTGAGTATTTTGTGCCTTCTGCATTGAAGTTGCAGAAGAAATCCATTATCAGCATTTCTCAGACTGTTTGTTTTGCAGCATATTGACTCGTCCTTCACTTCAGATTTGTGGCTGTGGGATGCACTGCCGGGTGCTCAGAGCTGCCTGTATTTTCAATCACAGTTCTTCTGGCTCGCCATTTACTCACTGTAGTAATTTTCGTGACCTTTTTAATCTTTCAGCATACACACTACAGTGAAAAAATACAGCCACGATCTGGCCCAGTTAGCAGCACTTCCTGGCGCTGGAACAATCATGGTGCATTGAATATTGTCGGTGTTGCTTATTGTGGTGTGTGAGATCATTGTAGTGAATAGTTTGTGTGGTGCTTCATAGGAACAGGGGAACTAGGTAGGCTGAACCCGCTCTCGCTTCTAAGATCATTCTTATCACAGCATTCATGTTGTTGAGGGGGAGGTTGTCCAAAATTCACCTGTTAGGACAGTGCCCTGAGCTCAAGGGCCTGCAGAGAGGCACCGGGAGACAACAGGAGCAGGAACCCTGCTGCTGAGAGGTATAAAAGCCCATTAACATCCTGAAGTAGCACAGTGTGCTAGAATGGGCTGGGATAAAAGGAGGGATAAGGACAGGAATGACGTTCTGCTTCCAGAGCAACCATAATTGTTCGAAGAATTTATCATAAAAACTTATTGCTTTAGAAGGATCTCGTGATATAGTGCTGCACTGCTCCCAGACAGAGTGAGTTCTGATGTCTTATTGTTGGTGTCAAAATCATTTGTGTGCAGGAATGCCCCTGGCTCCAGGAAAGGGGAAAAAGAAAATGAATTCTATTAAAGAAAAAAGAAATCAGGGTCTTACCTCACAAGTGCAGGGCTTAAAGCTTTTGCACCTGGTATTGCAAACCTCTCATAATGCTCAACTAAAGATCAGGCTTTTTTTTCTACATGGCATTTTTCTATGCCGAGTGGCAGAGCTCCAATACTATGGCAGAGCTTGGAGCAGCGTCATCTCATATTCAGACCAGTTATTGGTTTGGGACCTTTGAGGTTCTGCCCTTTTGGTTTGTACAGTTTGGTGGTATTTTGCTGTATAGAAATCTAGGCATATTCATTTTAAAAGTTTAGGTAGTCCAAATTCCTGTGACACAAATATTACTGTAGTTACGTTTGGAAATTAAGGCATTAAGACAACTGTTTCCCATGTTGAGTCAGCATTTTAGGGAGTCGAGTAAAACAGAAGCTCCATCTTATTTCAGTTGGAGTTTGCAAAACTGTTAACTAAGAAAACAGCGTTTTTCCTCTAGCATGAATAAATGAGGTAGTTACACACTAGATTTGCAGTCGTTTGTGGCACTTAAGAATACTTTCCAGGGTGAAATTGCATTTTACAGGTATTTAATGAATAAAACTCACGAGCATCTCTAGTATTTACCAGGACCATTAAACTAATGCATCTTAACTGTGGAACATTCAGGGCATCGCAGGTTCGGATGGCAGTCCCGGTTCGGATGTCAGTCCCGCAGTGTTTCTTTACAGAGTTTATCAGTTCTAGCTGTTGGAGAGGGCGAGGAATGCTTATTAAATATGGAATGCTCATTCTGGAGCACACTCATAACAAGAACTTGGTGCAGGTAGCAGCAGCTCTTTAGGACAGACGGCTCACTGCTACGATACAGAATAGGAGTCATAAAAAGTTGGGAAACAAGATCCCAAAGCTACCGGGTAAGCTGATTTCCACTGACAGCCACTGTTGCTCTAAAAGCCTCTCAGAGGACTCCATCCTGGCTCTGTGTGCGAGGCGACCACTAGGATTATGGTTACGCCTGCGTTCCTCTTAAGAAATACTCTGACCAGAAGGCATTATGGTACTACAGCCACTGTGATGAGGTCTCCTGCACTTTTCCCTCCATCTACCGTTTGTTGTCCCAGAGTAGAAACAACACAACAGCCCACTAAACCTTCAAGCCGTTCAGCTCTCAAGATTCACATGAAGTTTGTGAGCCATTTCAGTGGTGTCCCTGTTTTCCTGGTCTGGGTATATTCTGTAAAGATATAGGCCACAAACTTACTGGTGTACTGGGTGTGGGTTTGTTGTTGCTGTTGTTCAGGTTTGCTTTTTTGTGACATTTAGAAACTATGATGTCATGTACACTTTTTCCGCCCCTCCTGCCCTTTATTTCTAGCTTAAACTTCTGAATACAAAGTGCAATGTTTGCCTTGCAAGTGTTTTTTTATTTTCTCATCCGCTCCTCTTTTCAAATACAAAAAGTAAAGGCAAAGTGATTCATTGTCATTAGTGGTGATGCCCACTCTGGAATCCCTACAGATTTTCTTAAAAGACCCAATGATTATTGTAAAAGCATCAATTGAGACACGATTGGAAGAACCATCCACTAAAACAATCTCTGCTTCTTGATACATCGGAGCTAACTGCGCAATGCTACCTCAGTTTTAAGATGCATTAGGATACACTATTTGCCCTAACACTGCAAAATTGCCTGAACTGAAGATAATATTTCTGTATCAACATCAGTGTTGTCGGTCTCTGTCTTTCACGGAGTTATGGTGTTGCTGGGTATTTACTAGGCAGCCTGGGATATGGAACATGTTGTCCGTTTCTTACGGCTGGCTTTTTAAGGGAAATGGATCTGCTTCTCAGAACAACAACAACAACAAAAAAGCCTCTTTTGCAGAAAGTACAAATTCCTTGAGATCAATCATTTCTTGGTAGAAAAGCTCATTCAATAACGTGGGTGATAATAATGCTAGCACTGATCTTTGATTCTTCTTTGGAGCACTGTAAATCCAGTTTCCAAGTACATTGTAAACCATGGGTTTTTTTCTTCCTTATGAGACTCCTTGGCATACTTTGTCGTTAGCACACATAGCTACAGCAAATTAGATGTTTTTAAATGCATCTGAGGAACATAAAAAATAACAGTATAAGAGCATAAGATGAGGAATTTACTTTAGAGTATAATTTTATACTTTGTTAGTTTTGAAATAACATACAGTGTTGTTACTGTCAGAGCACAACTGGTATCTGGTAGCCAACTACCGTATATGTTTACATACTGTTTCTTTTATCCCTCTTCATTTGGATTCCAAGCCAAGAATGAAGAGTGCACCTTGCTTATTGGAATTGAATCTGAGCACCATGCCTTCTGTAATTTTAACTGATTTTTCAACTCCCTGGTGCTTGCTGAAATGTAAATTGTTTGATCATAGAAGTGCATACAATTAATATTTCTCATAGTGGGATTGTGTGTCGTAGCATTTGGCAGTCCTTTATTTAGCTAATGTCCAGAGAATACGCTCTGAATGGATTGAATTTGGGATAAATAAGTTAGACATTTAAGCAGAAACCAGTGTGACTAATGTGGCATATCAAATTCTGTAGGACTTGCAGTTCTGTATATGCTTGAGGAATGCATGCATGAAAACATAAGCCATTTCATTACCTTGACTTTTGGTTGTGCAACATGGCTTTGTGCTGGTGTTTGCATTGTAACCAGCTTGGGCAATTTTAGCCTTGGTGGGTGACTGATGTTCTCTACTGGAGTGTCCAGTTCATTGTTTCATTACCACAGATGTTGTAAAAGCCTGCTGGTCAGGTCGGCTGTATTGAAGTCTTTAAATTCACAGAATCACAGAATCACAGAATTATCGAGGTTGGAAAAGACCTAGAAGATCATCCAGTCCAACCATTACCAATACTTCCCAGCTAAATCATACCCCTCAACGCAACATCCAAACGTTTCTTGAACACTCCCATGGTCGGTGATTCCACCACCTCCCTGGGCAGTGCATTCCAATGCCTGACTACCCTTTCCGAGTAGTAATACTTCCTAATGTCCTAAATTGGAGTGGATGTCTTTATAATTAGAAAATCGTGCCTTGGATGGGCAACATAGCTGGTGAGGGTCTGGAGCACAAGTCTTATGAGGAGCAGCTGAAGGAACTGGGATTGTTCAGTCTGGAGAAGAGGCTCAGGGGTGACCTCATCGCTCTTTACAGCTATCTGAAGGGATATTGTGGTGAGGTGGGAGTCATCCTCTTCTCCCATGTAAATAGCGATAGGATGAGAGAGAATGGCCTCAAGTTACGCCAGGGGTGATTCAGGTTGGATGTTAGGAAAAACTGCCTAAGGTTCGTCAGGCGCTGAAACGGGCTGCCCAGGGAGGTGGTGGAGTCACCGTCCCTGGAGGTGTTCGAGAAAGTTCAGATGTTGCGCTGAGGGACATGGTTTAGTGGACACTATTGGTGATAGGTGGAAGGTTGGACTGGATGATCTTGGAGGTCTTTTCCAACCTTGGTGATTCTGTGATTCTGCGAAGTGCAAAATTTTATCTAGCTTGATAACATCTTGCACATGACTCCATTATCTGAATATCATTATAAGAGGGTTCAGATAATTATCCACGGCGAAGAGCAAGTGAAAAAATACTTCTTTCACCCTGAATTTTTCAGGACAGGAACATCTTTTTCTCTGTGTACAGATAGCTGGTAGATAACGGACACTGTCATAGTTCATGTGACACTGTGCATCAGGTAAAAAGATGGGATCCACAGTGTTCAAGGATTTAAACTGCAAACGTAACAGTTCTCCAGCTGCCCATTTTCAGTGCAAGGTGTTGCTTGCTCTCTCTGTTGCTACCTCCATCTCTGCACCCTGGAGCTGTTCTTTTGGAATGAGACAAGGAGCCAGAAGGGCCAGCCTTACTACTCCCTCAGCTCTGTGGCATAGGGACATGCTACCCCTCTCATTTTTAAGCTGTGTTTCTCTGATCAATGTGGCAGCAGGGAGGTATGGCCAGGCTGACTTTGGCTGGAGTTTTCGTACCAGCCGTGGGTTTTGCACATTGTATTACACAGCCGTCCTCACCAGGTTATGTATTGTATAATTTGTTGGTAAGTCAGTACAGTCAGACAATCTAATATATGACTTCCTGTGAATGTGAGTATTTTAAGCTATTTTAGGCATTTTTTGGTTTTGGTTTTGTTTTCCTTGGGAAAGATAGTAGTGGTTAATGTGTGGAACTGAAACAGGAAATTTTGAGATCTTTTCTCATTTCTGCTGTAAGCTCATGTTGTGATACTGGATCCAAGACCTTCTTATGGGTTGACTGAGACCAAAAAACTATTGAATCAGAGATCAGATTAGGGCATTTGTTACGCTGACCACCTTTTTTTTTCCCCTTTGTTCCTGGCTTACATATCCTGTGTTCCATTTCAGGCTTTGTGAATGGTATTGTTTCGACTATTCAAGTAGTATTAGCATCTATAAGCTGCTAAGAACTTTACAACCAGTATATAGATATTAAGTGCAGTAAGATGATGTTTAAGAGTAAAATGTTTCTAATTGATCCTTCCTTACTCAGTCTTGCATTGAAACATGAAGTGGGGCTGAGAATAAAGGAAGCTCATTCTTGTCCTGCCGTGATCAGTGTTTCTGTGTGCAGTAAGGGTCTAAGTTGTGGGGGTTCCCATGTGGCACCCTTCTAACAACTGTAAGGCTTCTGGAAATGGAAAAAAAAAGAAAGAAGAAAATCTGTGAAGCTTTATGCTCTGTCCAATTTTTTTCTCCTTGAAGTTAGTTTTGCCAACTGATTCTCTGATTTCCATTGTAAACTCAATTCATCCAACTTGTGGGACAATTAAGATAGAAAAAGGTGTTCTTAAAAGTATCATTTACCAAACAAAATAAACATTAGCTTGCAGGGATTTCAAATTATTGTCCAAGCTATGGGAATAGGATGGCAGGAGATCATTTTTCCCTGGAACACGGGGGGAGGGAGGCAGAAGGCTCTTTGAAGATCTGGTTTAATCGATTCCTAGATGTAACCTTTTCCTGTTTTTCATTTGGGCCTTTCTGGCTCCACTTTCCTCTTTAGAATATGAGACTGCTGTAACAGAAGCAAATACCAGCACCTCAATGAAAGCTCCACAGCTTCCTTCTTTTCAGGAAGGAGTATAACAGATTTGAGCAGAGTAGAACAGTATAGGACATGTTGAAACTTTGAGCAGCTGCAAGTTTAGGTACATATTTCAAGTGTGATGGTGGATTTTTGTTGTTGTTGTTTATTTATTTATTTATTTATTTTAGATGAGTATAACTACCATTATAAAGAAATGTTCTGCGTGTTCAACAGTGTTCTTAGGAAGCCAGTGTGTCTCTATCAGAAAGATGGATTTGAGTTTTGTTACAACGCCTTAAGCCTGTTTGGCCATGACAAGATGGAAGACTTCTCTTAAGTGTTGCTCAGCAACTACAGAAGCTAAGATCCCTTTGAAAGTGAGAGGTGCTGGTCTTCAACTTGCAGATAGCTCTGCTAATTACAAGAGACAATACAAGAGGTTGTAGGAGTTTACCTGAACTTACTGACTTACGGTTTGTGGTTTTTAAGTACTTGATCTTCCCTACTCACGGATCTTTCTGGGTGTGTGCTGAGCATGGAGGGCTGAAAGGAAGAAGTCAAGACTGCAATCAGAAATTAATGTATAATGGTTTTGGCTCTTACATGACTTGTTAAGCACTTTTGAAGGAGTCAAATTGGAATATTTCTCTATTTGTACTTATATAAAATAGGAATCCTTATGGTAATAATTTTATTCTTCAAGATTGTGTGTGAACTCTTGGTTTGAATGGCACTTGGTTGCTATAAACAGTAGAGTAAGTTAGATTTGCTTTCAGTGGCAAAATAAATAGACTTCTCTTTGTTTTTAAAATGGTGCGTGTTTTAGGATAGACAGTTACTGAAGTCATTCTGGTAAGCCAGTATCAAAGCTTGTAAGACTGTTGTGTTCACCATTCTATCTGATGGCATTTTCCATACATTACCTTAACTTATTCTGCATGTCAGGGTATTTTTATTTCATTGGTGGCTTTGATTTATGGGTTTTGTACGTTTTGGTTTTTGTTTGTTATGTTATAGTTTTGTTTACTGTGCTTTTCTAATGGTCTGTAAAGCACAGTTAGCAGATCTTACTGGTTGGTGAAGCAACTCTGTTTCAAATTGGAAATCGTGGTCAGTAGTAATTTGAAAGAGCTGGAGGAGGAGTTGGCTGTTCGGGTTTTCGTTGTTGTTGTTTGTTTAAACAGAGTCCTACATTTATAGATGACTTCTGAATGGGTGCAGAAGGGTAGAAGGAACAGAACTTTCTATCTAAAAAGGAGCTTTGTCAGTTTATAAAAGGAATTGTGTATTTTTCCCTAAACTTGAAGACAGTGTCCCACCTGCCTTGATTTTCTTAAAGGCAGAGTAACATTAAGTAGGAGAAATTATGACGATCATTCAAACAAAAAGAAATATATATTGTTTTCAGCCTTATTTCAAATCAACCTACCTCAAAGAATTATACCAACATGCTATTTCAGATCTAGCCGAACTAAAGTTGGAACTACTTTTGTTTGGCTGTTGTTTTTTTATTTGTTAATAGTCCATGGTAGAAAGCCACGTCTGCCTGATGTGTAGCGTCTAAATTACTGTTCTTCTGTTCTCTTCAGATAAATACAGGGCACCGATCGGAGTTGACTGTATCGAGAGCAGAGGTGGGAAATGGAAGGAGCCAAAGTTTGGAAAGCAGCCCTTTCGTGTCAGATCTTCTAAGCGACGTACCCTTTGCTCTGGCACCACATGTGTTAGCAGTACAGGGCACCCGTAATGATATTCCTGACCAACTGCTCACCTACAACATCAATGACAATTTATCAAGATTTTGGTACGACTTTACGCTTGAAAATTCTGTACTTTGTGACCCGTAATGTTTCCTTGATCTTTTCTGTGTGTCGAAGAATAAGTCTGAATGTGAAGATAAAGATTTATTTTGAACAGCTTCATATTTTGGGGCCCGACCACTGATGTGAGATCCATTGGATCAAAAGGATTGTTATTCAGCGCTATGTTATATTCCTTAGATTTAAGTGGACTGTAACTTACTATGTCAAGTGTTCTGTTTATCTGCAAAGAAATGAAGCGAAACTGTTTCAGCCGATGCTGGCTGTTGGTGTCTGCTTCCCATAGGTAGGCTGTAGACACAAACATTTCATAAAGATGAAGTCTGAGCACAACTGCTCTGTTTTGTTTTTCATTCTGGTAATAAACACACAGATCCTGTTATACGTGTTTCTTTAGATCACCTTTGATTTTCTGCAGATAGAAGCCAGTGTTAATAGTAAAGCAGTGCTTCTTTGTAGTACTGGACAGAGAGTTTTCCGGGCGGTAAGTTTTAAAACTCAGACTCAATTCTGAGTACTGAAATAATTTGGAGTACTTAATACTATCAGTGGCCAGTTTGAAGGTGACCGTGGTATTTTTGTGCCCTCGTTTTGTGCCACTCCTGTTGCCTGGGGAAGTCCTGTAAGGCTGCCTGTTGGCTGCTGTTTGTTCTCACTACCACATGTGTTCCTGATTTATATACGGATCAGCTTTTCCATTTTAACCTCTTTGCCCCCTGAAGAAGGAAATCTCAGGACACGTACTTTTAATGGTCACACCCTCCTTTTTTTAATTTGTGTGCCAGAGATACAGATGGCAATGTTTAACAACAGGAAAACATTACATTGTTTCTTATCCAGCTAAATTAGACGGCTAAGTACCTAAACATGCTTTCTCACAGACCACTGTGTCCCTTGCTCACAAGCTTCCAGCATGTTTTTTCCAACTAAAACCAGAGCTGCTGTTGTATGCGCAGCAGCTCTCTGATGTAACACCACGACTTGTGTGAATAACGCTCTGTGTTGCACAAAAGATGACACTTGTTTTCTCTCCTGGGGTGTTTATATTGTGCCAAATCTTAGTAGGTAATTCCATATATTTTTAAGCCCTGTGGTAGCTCAAAATATATATTTTTTCAGACTTGCATCCTGTAGGTATTTGAGATAAATACCGTAAATGATGGAGAAATTGCATTGTGAGTATGTCTTAGGCTGTTACATATTCATGTTTAAGATTTATTCTTTTTTAATGTATGTATATAAGTGAATTTGTTAGTGTATGTTTAACAGTTAGTTATGTTCATAAATGTTCTGTAATACTTGCTTCAGGGAAAGTAAGTGTGCTGCATACCAATAAATAACTGTCAAATAATGTGTGACAATTAATACTTGGCTTGACCTGTTTTCTTTTCTGTAGCAGCGACTGTTGAGACTTCATTGGAGCTTGAAATTGTTTAATTTGGAAAGTTTTTTCAGTGTCACTGAAAAATCAGGGTATTCAGTGAGTCTGTCACACTTTCATCTGCTGCATTTTGTGCTCTGTGTAGGTGATGTGCAGTGGCTGGTTGGTATTGATGACACTGCTCCGAGGACACTGCTGCTGTGAGCTGGAGTACTCAGACCCCTTAGAGGGAAGAATTAATTTTACAAAGCTGCTCAGAACTGTTTCGTGTGCTGAGCTTTCTGGTTAGAACATACCTAAAGCACTACGTTTAATTTCTGTATTTGTTATATATTTCTCCTTTGAAAATGAACCATTCAGCAAACAGAATGTTTCCATTCAGGATGTTCATCTCAAACCTGAAATGTTTCTCCAGCTCAGCTGGACTGGAAGCAGAACTGCACGATGCTGCTGAGAAGCCAACAAACTCACAATACTTGTTCTTCCCTTGTCAGCTGACAGCACATAACTTATTCTTTTGCATTCGTTTTTGATTAAAGCTAGATTATCCATCTAAAATAATTATATCTTGTCAGAGTCATGCTCTGTGATGCTCGCAAGCCAATACGGTGTCCTTTTAAAAGAAAAGAGGATGCAAAAGAGTGTGAGGAGGAGGCTGCGTTCACCCATGGTGAGAAATATGGTCGGTAGGTTAAGCATTTGGCCTGCATCCTTAGCCGTGTTCCATAAAGGTTAACATTTGCACATAGCGCGAGTTCTCATAACGAGCAGGGGTACTGGAGTGCATCTCCTCGCTGCCCTCTCTTTAGCAAGGGTTGAGGCTCTCCCTTGCTTAACATCATCCATAAAAAGTAGATTGAAGCTTAATGGTATCCAGACCACAAAGGTGAACTTCTTCCCACTGGGATAAGAAAAAAGACACTTAGACTGTTATAAATTAGTAAGATTTATGGATTTGCCTGCTAATAACATGAAGATGGTACAGCATCTTCGGAAAATGAAAGATTTCAAACAGTCTCAATTCATATAAAAGTGTATAACGCTGTAAATTCATATCGGTCACTGTCAGCAAATGTTGAATGGTTGTCCTTCAAACATCAGGCCACTGATTTTAAAAAAGGGAAGTATAAACTGTTATAATATAACCAATATTGAGATCTAAGTAGTAAAATGCCCCAGCCAGTCTTTTCTGTATATTCTGTATATTCAAATAAGAACAGGAATAAAGCTGTTTGCATTGTGTTATGGGTACGTATGCAAATTGTTTAGACAGAACTGAAAGATATTTCATAGCTGGTATCAGCAACATCGGAGTTAAGACAGGTTGTCAACTCCAGAGCTAATGATGAAAGCCTGAGGTATGATCCTGTGTTGGTGGAATGCTGTAAATGGGAGCTTTGTTACTGCCATTAGTGGACACTTTACTCGGCCTTTACTCTTTTATTAAATAGTTTATTTGGGTAGAGTTTGGTTCATGGGATATTTTGAGTTTCGTATGCAGTTCTCTACGTTTTTCTTGCAAGAGATGTACTCTGCTTTATGTGATGGCTTCCTTATGGAGCTTTCTAATAAATCAAACATAACAAGACGCTTCTTATTTCCTCTGGAAAAGTGGTAAATACGGGCCTCTGGAACAGTCTAATTTTAAATGTAGAAAAAGGAGACCAAAGCCCACATGTTCAAAGGTAAATCAAAGAATAATTGCATCCAGAGCAGTTCTACGGAAGGCTGAGTGTGAGCCCATCCCTACAGACAGCTCCCTGGTGACAAACTCAGAAGTGGAACCAGACAACACTGTGCAAAAGAGGTCAGTCAAGGAGATGGTTACAGATCCCTTTTCTCTTGTTTTCTATAAAGTACGACCTGAACCTTGATACCACAGCTGGCAGTGCATGCTAGTGTGGTCACGGATGAGAGGTTTTGACCCTAGAGCAAAAAAAAAAAAAAGGGTGAAAGGCAAATAGTATATTCACCATGCTAGTTACAGCAGCTCAAAATAATATGCAGTTTATTGCATTGTTAGCTGGAAAACCTGTCATGCCCACAAAAAGCTGAAGCAGCCTCCCTGTGCGGGACGAGCGGGCTGTTCAGAACAATAGCATGACGCTTGAGCTTGAGAAACTGCTTTCCTCTCCTCCTCACCGCCTTTTTGTTATGACATAATCATCCATCTTGCGTTGGGTTTTCTCAACCTTGTGAGTACAGAGAGGAACCAGAACTGCAACTAACAGGGGCTAACTCCTTCCCTTCTTAGGTAACTGCAACAGTACCATTGGTGACAAGGCGATTCCAGATGAACCAGATTTCCTTTCAAAGATGACGTTTGTCTGCTACAGCAACAGAGGCCGAGCCTGGCAAGTAACTCCTTAAAATCCAAAGGCAGTCTCCTTCTAAGCGCCAAAGGGCACAAAAGGAAGAGGAAAGTTTAATAAGCCATGTTGGATTTGCTCAGCCTGTCTGCTGTGATGAATTTCCATGAGCATAACGAGCTCACAAAGTTAGCCATAGGTACATCAGGCCTAATTTCTTCCCATCAGTGTCACATTCCTTGAAGTAGCATTGTGAATCTCCCCATTATCCACTGAGGCCATATTCTTTCTTAGATGTTTCCTTCCTTTGATTCTTCTAGAGAACTGCCTCTTTCTTTTCAATATCTCTTACAGAGATGAGACTGTTTCCAGAAAATAGACCCAGCCTTCATCCTGCAAAGGGGACCCTTTTGCATAGGCACTTTGTTAGCCTTCCTTCTGGCTGAATCAGAGCCATCCAAAAGAAGCAATGTAAGTATTCATCGTTACTGGAAGGGGAGAAAAGACACTACCTTGTTCCCCTTAACAGACAGCTAATTGGGAAGCATTGCTGCCCATAAAACACAACTTTTTGTCAATTTGGAATTTCATCATTTTCAGATTCCGTGAGTCTAGAAGGAAATTCAAGGCATGGCGCCTCACTATTTAGTTTATCGGAGAGCAAATTTTAGGTTCTGTGTTTGATATTCCCGTTGCTCGGTGTGACACCAGTGAGTAAGACTGTTTTAATTCTTCAGCACATGCTGATGAGCCTGCTGAGAAGGAATAAGATCCAAGAAGCAATAAGATCCAAAGCACTGCTTTGACCTCTGTGGATGAAGTCCTTAGACAATTCTGCATGCAGAAGCGTTTTCCTCCACGTAGAAATGGTTTAAACAATCAATACAGCTCTCAAAAATAATGTTTCAAACGTTATTTTCTGAGATGCTTTAGTGGCAAACTTTCCTGCTTTCATGGGCAGTGCTAAAGGCCTTGACTAAGCCTGGCTGATCTGCATGCAATTACTTTGAGGCAATTGGAAACTACTGGTTTTGTGCAAGTATCTACCTACAATGAAATGGCAGAGCCCTCACGTTTCTTTTATTTCTTTCTGTAGTTTGGAACAAAGAACACATGGTGGAATTAAATCAAACTGAAGAGGGAAAGGACGGCAAGGACATGCGAAGAAGTTTTTGTTGCAGTAGCTAAAATTGGCTTTAAGGAAAATGCAGAAACTAAAGGAAATGCAGATGGTAACAATATGACAGCGCTATCGTATTGGTGATCCAAACTGGGAAGTAAATTGGTGTTGGTATTGTGCTCAGTGGAGTCTTTTTGTGTACATGCAGCAGATAGCACAAAGGTCCCTAGTGTTACTGCCTCTGTCATTTACAGGCACATACAGGTTGTGTAATAGGTAGAGTAACGACTGCATGCTTCTTCCAACATCTCAGAGCCAATGCTTGTTTTCAGTCCGCAGCCTTCCAGGCTGTAGTCTTTCTAGTCTGTGTTTCACCACAGAAGGGCAGTGAATATTGAAGTTTACTTTCTAATGAGGCATCAGAGTAGCTCAAAGAGCTTTGCTGTATCAGAGTTCAGCAGTTTGTCAAACACATTCCTCCTACAGAAGCAAAACTGTGCGAGCATGCTGCGTGGTTCCTACAAGAACCAGGAGCTGCAGAGCTTTCAGCCTTGTGCTGCCAGCTATGGTGAGATGCTGGAGAAGCCTTTTTAAGTCTTGGACAAAATAGAGTATCTAGTGGTGGAAGTGGAAGTGATGATGACCCCAGAAGGACGGAGCAGCTGTAGAACAGAAGAAGGAGAGGCTTTGGTTCTGCCAGGCAGTTCAACTCACTTTTCCTTTCTGCAAAGATAAAATAAACTCTTGAGATCAAAGATCTCATTTACAAGGCTGTCCTCTTAAGTCAGTCAGCACATGTACTTCAATAACAGAACGTAAAAGAAACTGCTCGCAAGCAAACAAACAAACAAAAAAAGATGCGTATCAATTGTAAACATCCCTCATCCAACTGTGTGTGGGTATCAGCTTCATGATGAGAATTGCCACTTGTATCCAAATGTTCGTCTAGCCATTTTGAGGGGTTGGATCTGGGCATCCTTCTCAATTACAGTGAAAAGAAGTTTGAAGCAGATGGGCTCAGAAGATAGGCTCAGGTGAAATGGGCCATGATGAGGGGAAGGGAACGGCTTGTCTAAATGAACTGATACTGATCAGAACTGCAAAAGATGCCGGGACTTCAGTCTGAGCGCGGTGCCACCCCTTGTTGTGAAGAGATCTGCTGGTCGTCTGTTCTGCTCAAGCAAATCAAGCAATGTGTGGTGCTTTGGAAACTATGCTGTAATTTCCTTTCTCATCTGTTTTTAGAAACTGCTGGTGCATCTGCTTGGCTTACTCTGCTCTTAAAGACATTTTTAGATTCCCGTAGCTCTGATTTTAACTATTATATGTTTAGACAGGGCTTTTGTCAAATATGTAATATTTATCTTACCCGCTGAGACAAAGGATCTTTTTGTTGTTGTTTGACTTTAATGTCTTCCGTGGTTTGGTTAGTTCTCCTTCAGTTATCCCTCAAATAAAAAAACATTTACACTTCTCCCTCTACTTGGTAGGATTGGAGTGGAACATATGCATTAAATTTATCCCAGAAAGGATTGCCAAATTTTATTTCAAATAGCGTTACAGTACTTGTAGATATTTTAGATCAGTTACAGCTAAAATTTTATCTACAAGGTTAACATATTCTCTGCATTTTCATGCAGTTTAATTCATACTGCAGTTTAACTCATGGCTTGGGGGCAGGCAAACTGGGAAGTTGTCATATGGGCGATGGATATTGGATTAAGAGAGGGAGTTACAATTACTTCCTCTACTGCATGTGCTGTGCAGTATGCGCAGCCGCTCACAATGGGGAAGTTACGGTAACTGCTTCAAAGCTGAGTGTTGCCGTTGGATTTTTAAATGGCATCAAACAAGAGGCTGCTGATTGAGAAACTGAGGTGTAATGTTTTGCTGTAGATCGCCGAAATGCTTTACAGTGGAAATCAGTATTCATACTCGCCTTGAATCTTAGTGACATTGAAGACAAGATTTAAATCTTAAGACAGCTGTAAAATGATTGAATGACCGAAAGTGGCTGATGTGTTTTTCTTTACGTAGAGACTGGCCAGTGAAATCACCTCTATTCACATTGCAATTGTTTTTGTACCATAAAATAAAAACCGATAAAAAGTATGGCACATCTGTTCTGGCCGTTCATTTGTACAAACCTGGGAGAGTGTCTGGGAATAGAACCCTTTTCCATTGTTACAAGTTTTGGCCAAGGTGTGAAAGTCTGTCTCCTAGAAGAGGAAGTCATCCCAAGACTGATCTGTTCATCGTGGACATAAGTCAGGTGGGACTTGTCTGTGAGGATCTCATGTAGCAATGGGACTCCGGCTATGTGTAAGAGTATGTGCACAGTGACTACAAGAAAGCAGTCTTTGGTGATGACTTAGGTGGTGTTGAACACCCTCATCTTCCTAGCATGCAATAGGAACGGTGTTCCTCATGTCCACTGCAACAGCAGCTTACCTGTACAAAGATTATTTTACCCAGAACAAAAGTAATTGTTAGGAAAAATAAAAACCAACCAGAGTATCCTTCTTAAACAGGTAAGATAATTCAAGTGAAGGATTAGCTCTTGCTTGGAAACTTGAGAATAGATTATTGTGTTTTTAGACAAATAGTAATTGACTGAGCAAGGCCTGTCTGGGACACGCTGCATCACCTTGCCTCCAGGAGTTATTTTCATTCATACACAGACAGACAGTCTTCTTCCTTAGAGAAACATCCTGTGAACATAGTACTTGACAAGTTCTTTGAAATACCATTCACTTCTGATACATCATTTCAGACTGGAGATCAGGACCCAGTAATCTGTCAGTCTCTAACAGAGTAGCCGATGTAACTCAGTAACACTTGGCTTACTCTGTTTACCTTTCCCCCTGTATATATCTATTGATCTTAAACTCCTCTGACCTAGAGACAGCCTCTTTGACACTGTTTATTATGTTATTAAGATGATGAAATATGGAGTAAACGGAGAAGAGTGGAGATCCCTATCTGAGAATTTCTACCCTTGAACTTTTTGTCCCATATGCATCCAACTTGAACTTTTAGGTGCCTCATGGTCTGCAGGCTCAACCCAGGCCAGAAGGTTTGAGAGGAAAATTTCTCCGGCACAAATCTCCATTCTGTGCCTTCTTCACGCCGGTGTGCTTAATTACAGTCCCAGTCATCCTTGTTTCCATCCACACAGGAGGGAAAGGAAGGAGGAACTCTTCAGCCAATTTTAAGGTCAGAAATCCCTTCCAGCTCGGCCTCCCTTTGGCTGCTGGCGATGGGAGCCAGGAGTGACTGAACTGCCGGCCATGGCCTCAGCTCGGTGCTTGGAAATGGGCCGCCTTGCCCTGCTTCTCTCCTGCTGAATTCTTCCTGCTGAGATCAGGCCTGTCCTTAGGAGTGGATGGCTGTATTACAAATGGGAGTTCATTTATTTTTTAAATAAGTATTTTGATTTGTTCAGAGTGTTTTAGGTCCTGAAAATACGGTCTGGGAAGGGTTCAGTAGAGCGTTTGCTCCAAACATACTGAAAGAGCTGTTCTGTTGTCAGCCATGGTAGGAAGAGTGGGGATCAGAACGCACAGCATTCCAGGAAAACGTCATTCTGTAAGAGCAGTTTCAGTTATGCAGTGGATGGCTCTTCAAAGCAGAGATGTGTAGAGGAATTTGATTTCTAATGACCACTTTCTGAAATGGGTTTCTTTGGAATTCAGAATACACTGCTTTGTTGTAGGCCAGCACCCAGTCTTTTTTCATCTGCTTCTTTCTCCAGGTGTGTGAGAAGGTGTCCTCATGAGCTCATGCATCCTTCCTCATGCTGACCTGCCAGCTGGTGCCCGTACCTTGTCCTCATCATGGAGATATTTTAGCAGAAGTGTGTTTTAACCTCAGGTATATATACAGAAAGGATGGGTAGGTGGGCGGGTGGATGGATGGGTGGATAGATAAAATCATTATTCTTCAGATTTTCCAGAAAAATTGTCTTCTTCAATTCAGATATCAGATGCTTGATGTGACTCTGCTGGCTGCAATCCTATCATTTTGCCATATCTGCTGTCAATAACTCCATTACCAGGTAGTCCATCTGAAGAAAAAGAATGGATTCTGACTTTCATCATCGTTTTATTACTATCTTATGGCAAGTGGCAGTACACAGAGATGAAGCTGCAATTTCCAGAGCAGAGTCTCCAGTAGCTTCATGTGAACTACATGCTTTTAAGAACCATTCTCTGTCATCATAATTACTTATTGTATGAAACTGCAGTTGGCAGCAATCAGGTTAAGTATTTAAATGTTTTGCATTTAACTGAGGGGATTGCATTCACATTTCCAATTTAAAATGTTTTACCGTCTTAACTACAAAACCTCCTACTGTGCTTTTAAAGTGTGTTTTAGAGTATTAGTACTAATTTTGCATGAAAATCCTTGGTTTTGTTAACACAAAATAAAACACACGTCATATTTTTCTCACCAGTTATGTACAGGTATGTTCTCCAGCAGGAACCAAATGCTTTATTGTTTTCATTGCTGCTTTCTCTTTGCTCTCCATCCTCATCCCTCTCCCAGTGATGGATTTTAAGTGCTGAATGCAGAGAAAACAGTCGTAATGAAAGAACTGGCAAAATCTGGTCAAGAGCAGTGATCCCTCTTGGGATGGAGACACGTCTAAGCACAGCTCATGTCTTTCATCTACACTTGTCTGCATTTCTTATTTTCCTACTCTTTTTCCCCCCCCCCCCCCAATTCTAAGCAGCTCAGCTATTTCCAAGACTGAAGCTCAGGGAAAAGGAATTCTGGTGACCTCTTCTTTGCAGTAGGACTAAAAATGGACAGGGAGAGTCGACTCATTCGTGACTGCTTTCCATGCTGCTTAACAACAAGCTGTGTGTGTGCCCAGCTCCTGCCAAGCAGCGGGACAGCAACTGGTCTGCTTTCATCAACAGGGCTCACCCTACAGCTGTAGCTCATCTCTATTTTTAGGCAACAGTGTCTCACCTTTTCTCTCCTCTGCTGAGCAGACATTCATTGTATTGTTTTCTGGGCCTTTTTCTGTGTGATTCAACTATGAATCTGGTGAAGATGCTGAAGCCTGCATGGTGCTGATAGCCCCAGCAGGGCAGCAGTATGAGCTGATGTGAGGGGATCTTGGGCACAGAATCACAGAATCACAGAATGGCTTGTGTTGGAAGGGACCTCAAAGGTCACCTAGTTCCAATGCCCCTGCTGTTGCCAACCACTAGATCAGACTGCCAAGGAACCCATCAAGCTTGGCCTTGAATGCTTCCAGGGATGGGGCATCCGCAGTTTCCCTGAGCAGCTCCTCACCCTCTGAGTGAAGAATTTCTTCCTAACAGCTAACCTAAACCTTCCCTCTCTCAGTTTAAATCCATTCCCCCTTGCCCTATCACTATAATCTGTGTAAGTTTGTTAGCTCCTTTCACGTACTGGAAGATTGTAACAAGACATCCCTGGATCCCCAGGACTGGACTGAGTACTGCAGGTGGGACCTCACAAGAGCAGAGTAGAGGGACACAACCATCTCCCTCTGCCTGCTGGCCACCCCTCTGTTGATGCAGCCCAGGATACCATTTGCCTTCCAGGCTGCAAGGACATACTGCTGGCTCATGTCCAGCCTTTCATCCACCAGAACCCTGCATCCCTGAGCATCCCTTCCAAAGCTCACACTCAGCAGCAGTGGGACCGCTTTCGCTTCATTTGTGAGGAGTCACAAAAGTGGGATTTGTTATGACAATTACATAAATACTATGTAATCATTGCAACAGAGGGATTTGTCATAATCAGTTAATTCTCATCCTCTCAGTGCAGATCACGTAACTATATCTTTATCTGGAACATCATTCCGTCCCTTGCGTTCATTCAGTCTCTAGATTGACTAGAATACTCCAGTAGATTGTGGTGAAATGGCTCCCGTTTCCCCACGCTGTGCCTTTCATACTGCTGGGGAGGCAGATTTCATGTTCTGTGGAAGATTTCTTAAAGTATCATTCCCATCTGAATGGAAATAAACTCATCATGGAGTGAAACACAAAGCAGGTCATTGATGGGTTTGCATTACATAAAGTTGTTGAATAATATCAAAAAAACATTTCCCCATTTTTTAGCAAAGTGGTTTTGAAAAGAAACTAGAAATGTTAAAGATGTGGAAATACCACAGACACACTGAAATAGGTAGTAATGAGATGAAAACCACTTTGTTTTCCCACCCTAATATACCAGAATAGTAAAGCATGTGAAAACTTTAAATTTTGATGACTATTGGCTTTCCAATGGAAACTACTGAGTCAAACTAACGAGTTGCTTATCTAAAAGCAGGGAGGAGGATAAAAAACTCAGAACGTGCCTTAATTTATCCAAAAGGAAAAGCAACTAAAAGATTTGAAATCTCCTCCAGAATCTTCTTCATCATTGTCTGTGACAGCCTTTACATTACAGTCGCCACCTTCAGAGCTTCACGATGAGGATTTTGTTCCTGGAAAAGGAATTGGTAACATGCTTTGTGCTTTGTGCACGGTGTGTAAGCTTTTAGGACGTTCCCCAAATCGTACCACAAATGTAACACAGCCCAGTTGTATCTACTGAGACCTCTGGTTGAAAGCAGTACTTTCCACATGCCGGCCTTCAGATGTACCTTTACAGCCTCCCCTTTATTGAGCAGCTTTATATTTCTCCTCCAAACACAGTTATCTCCACCAATCCATATCGTATCGAACAATCTGAAAATAATGTTATTAATGGGCAGGTAGTCACCCGCAGAAAGAATAATCACATTTTATTTTAGACAATAATTATAAATTGAACACGTTGCCTCGATCTCACTTGCCTTTTACAAAAGGATACAGGGGCTATGGATAATTTATAAACAAATAGTATTATATTATTGATCACTGATCTCCATGGTTACTGGGCTCCTCCAGTTTCATCTTGGCCTCTGCGTAATTAAGCATTGTTGCCCATACGCTGAGCTGTGAGTTAGAATAAGCTGGAAACACACAAATCATTACAATGGGCAAAGAGGGAGATTTCCTTTATTTTGCACCATAGCACAACTGGCAAAGTCCTTCTGTATGTACGTGTGGAACTGGCTGCCTGCAGGTCAGAGCATGTGGGAGCAGGTTGGGGGTCGCTGGGTGAGGTCTTCATTTGGGGCCATAGCGTTGCTGCAGGGTTTGGGCACTCACTGCCTGCTGTCATACTGGTACCCACAGGCACAGCCTGAGAGTCACTCTGTTCCAATGGGATTTAAAGCAGTGATGAGTACTCAGGTTTGCGCTGTTTATTCTTTAAATCCATATTTTTAATTCCTTGTTGACCCAGGCAATCAAGGGCAGGGTTTTTTTTTTTTCTTTCTTAAAAAGCAACACAAGAATGTGTACACATGAAAAATTAAGAGCCAAAAAAATCGACCTTTCTCTCCACCTCTGTTTTTCATTGAGAGTAGTCTCAAATAGTTTTTGGAGCAACAGACTGTACGAGTTGCAAGCAAACTTTGGTGAGGCTTACCTTTCTGACAAACATGTTTTGAATACTCTTCTGTGTGACCTCTGAGCTGACCCGAGGCGGGTTTGTCCTCTCTAGATGCCTCGACTCTGATACTGAAGTACTTTAAAATGCAAATTGGAAACAATAGAGGAAGCATTTGCATCTTGAAATAACTTTTTAAAAGTCCTTCTTTCGGTCTCCGTGTGCCAATTATTTGTTTCCTTCTCCCTCTCAGACAAATTTCAATTTACCCACTTCTGGGTTTGATTTCCCCCAGCTCCATCTCTGCAGAGCACCCCTCCTGCTGTTCCCCAGGCTGTGGATATCTGCGTTCCCATCTGATGCAGAGGCTCCAAAGGATGCGGTCACCTTTACCGCAGCAGCCACCATAGGGCTCACTCACTGCTCCTTTCATCCCTGCGGATACCCAATCTGTAACACTTATCCGTATTACACCGTAACACTGCTTATCGTCTTCATCAATATCTTCATATTCTGCAGGCTCTCCCCTCTCTTTGTAGTTGTTAAAGCCCTTCTTTGGACAAGGAATCCTTCCCAAATAAAGCATATTGATAATATTTATTTGCTCTACTGTAGGACCAATTTCAAATACGCAGCTTTTGGCATCTAACATATCTCTGGGGCTCCCAGGGGAATGGGTGCTCACAATGAGTAGCAGATATTAAAAAAAAACAAAATGGGACTTACCAAGAGGTTTTACAGGACTCTTTTCCACACAATCCATTTCCAAAACAAAAGGGTTTCAATACACAAAACCCATAAAACTATTACACCAAGATGCTTCGGTGCTATTGTAGTCACAGAGGGACCATAAGCAACAAAGAAATCTACTTTTAAAACACAAAGTATAGAAGAGTCTGTAGACGAAACATTCCAAGTGTGGATTTATGGATGCCTTTGCCTAGATTAAAGCCCAAAGGATGAGATCAGGAGTCATTCCAGAGCTGTATTTAGAAGGCACTTTCATAAAAACCAATGAAGCAACAACAGAATTCTATCCATGTTTCTGCTCAACTGCCTCAACCCCACATGCAAACATCTAATTCCCCTGAATTTTACCGTCTCCAAAAATCCCCCACAAAACTGCAAAAACAAGTGAGCCCGAACGGGCCCATCAGCAAGGACTGAAAACAGGGATTTGCAAAAAGTGGAGTCAGTGGACAATTACCATGAGAGGTATATATTAAAAATGGTAAAAAAAAAAAAAAAAAAAAATGGCTTCAGGAATCAGAGAGAGATAGTTTGGTCTTTGCCACTTTCTAAATAAGAATAATAAATGGCAAAATATGCAAGGTTGGATTGTATTAGAGAATTCCCATGAATTATATACTACAGAGTTGGACATTAAACTGTTAATACAAGAAAGCTTTGGAGCATGGGTTTCCAATTTCTACTGTATGAATTTTTGTCAACACAGCTTCCTGTGGTCAGATGGCTTACTCTGTCAGTGCTGGTCTTTTCTCCCCCAAAAATACTGAACTGAATTTTAAGGTCAGGCAGAAACTCACACACTGGAGTTCTGCTGAAATGCTGCACTAGAGAGCATTTGAATGTTTTGCTTCTGAGCGTACCTTTGTGATTTCTTACCTTATTCATACTTGTGATTGCCTCACATTTTCTCACCAAAGATGTAGCCATGTGAGCCTTTAATTAAACACGTCAGTAGTCATGGAACAATTAAAGTCAAGTCTTCATCAGAGACAATTAGTCTGCAGGGATGAGGAGTGGCACAGTAAGTGTGCTGTGTGCCAGTGCTTTATTTACAGAGGCCACGCTGAAAAAAAACCCAAGATCAAATCAATAGCAGTTTGCCTAAAGAAGGAGCTTTAATGCCTCATGGATTGAGACACTAAAGTCTTCTTGCCTATTACTCTTAATACACAGCCGCTGTCATGGGGCTTAATCAGAATTCATGGAGCCGCTAAACCAGGGGAAGATTATTGATCTTATTAAAGATGTAAGAGCGCTGGTCTGAGAAGACAGGGCCTCCAGAGGAGTGCTCTGCCTCACCCTGCCTGCCTGGGGCTTTGCCACCGCCAGGACCCAGAGGCATTTTTCTTCTGTAGATAAGGATCTCAAAAGCCTGGGCACAACCGCCCCACACTGAGCATCTAAACCTCCTCACCTGTAGTTCTGAACGTGCCTTCTTGACCTTCACCAGCAGCATTTTCATTAGCTTTGAGGACTAGGTTCCTTCTGCTCTTAATCCTAGGTGATGTCCCTGAAAATAAAGGAGTGGCATAAGTGTAACTGGATGGGAATTTAAAAACTGCAGATTACAAAGATGTAACTGATGGCCTAATTTGGCTGAAGCAGTACTGATAGCACACAGAGAAATAACCCAGGTGTACCTCTGTGTCCTAGTTATGTGGCTTCTGTTGTTTTTGTTTCTTGTATTTTCCCATACAAGCTCTGCTTAGCATGCAAATTGCTTGCTATATTTGTAGAAAATATTGAGTGATAACAGCGGAGCTAGAACGGTGCTAATGAGTTTTTGATCAGTTGCCAAACTGAAAAATTAAACTAAAATTCGTTTAGGCTGACCCACAATAAATGTTTTCCATTTTTCTCGATGTAAACAAAATCTGAGAAAGCTGCAATTTGGGTATGTTTTTCCATTGGACAGGAAGTTAGGTGTCTTAGGGGCAGTGAGAAGAGGAAGAATTAACGGGCTTGGTTCACAAAAAACTAGATTCATGGGTTGCTGCTGCTGAGCAGCTGCATGGCCATCATTTAGCGAGATACAAGAACTTGGGGTAAATTCCCCTCCAGCCCATGGAGGAACTGGAGGAGTTTGGACAGCTTCCCCAGTCTTGGTGGACAGGAGGGAGACAGCACGTCCAGCACTTTCCATACAAAACAATAAACATTGGCTCCTGTCTCCAGCCCCTTGCCTGGGCTGATCTCCTTGTGGCCTCCTCAGGCTCCTCCCGGCCTTCCTCTGTGAGGCTCTGGGCAGTGACCGACAGCACCACACCAGTACCAGTACCAGTACCAGTACCAGGGCTGGGGAGCCCATCCAGGACAAACATGGCAATTAGAAGGTGAGTTTAGGTATTAAATTAAAAATCTCAATTCCTACAGTCCCACAAAGAGGATGGTCTTGAATACACGTCTCTCATGTTCTACACCAATCAATTGCAAAGTACTGCAGCCTTTCCTTTTCCCCCTCCAGCTTTATCTACCTGAAGGAAAAGGTCAGAAGAAACTTGGGCAGATCTGCTCCAGATTAAAGTGGGGGGAACTAAACCCGGTTGTTCTGATAGTTACTGCAGTCATCTAAAGCATTCACCCAGCTTTGAGCTGAATGTCGCAGCAGCGTTCTTGCGGCACACCTGTGCAGGCAGGATCTTCAGGCTAAGCTGGAATTCATTTTATCTTTCCACAGCAGGCAAAAATTAAATCTTAAAACTGGAAAGGAGGAACACGAGTTTCTTGGGCAGCAACCACTCCCTGGATAATACGTGACATGCAGCTGCTCTTAGTGATGTCAAAGCTACTGCCAGATGTGGGAAAGACACTTTGGGTTCATTCCCATTGCTGAGCTGCAAGGAGCTGCTGGGTGTGAGGAAGGGTCTATGCGCTCTGCTCTTTGCAGGAAGAGTCCCTTTTGCTGTGTGGTGCTTCATCATGTTCCTTCCTTACATAGACCTCACTGCTGCTGCAGTGTGCCAGTGATGTTCCATGGCTCAGCAGAGCTGTTCAGTCCCACTTTGCCATTCAGGTAGTTGCATAGTTCATCTACCACTTGCACACTCTGTATCTATCACTTGTGCATCCTATTTGAGGGATTTAATTGTCGAAAGGAGATCTAACTTGGTAATGAAAGTGATTAGAGAATTGCCATCTCAATTGTAGCAAGCTAGGTAAAGTAATTGTAAGGTGCCCCATTGCAGACATGACTTTCCTAAATGAGAAAAGCAAGATTTGCAGTTCAGAATTGTCCTATGATAACAACCTTAACTGTTTATATGGAGCAAGTGCTGACTTCAGCTTGTAGCTGCAGATCCAAGTGTGTCAAACCATGCCATGTGTGTTTTAAGCCAATGTAAATTCAATGATATTAGTGATGAAACGATTTGTAGCGTGGAATCTACAATAAAGACAGTCAACATTTTACAAGAAAACAAAGAATATTGCCTGACACTATGCATTCCTTTTGTATTCTTTTGTATCACTGCACACATTAAAAGACTGTATGTGAATGCAGCTAAGATTGCCTGTGTAGTACTTTACTTCTTGATTGGGCCATTCCAAGGTGGGCAGTAGGGTAGCAGGGTAAGGAGTGTGGATTGTCAAGGACTTTTTTGTAGGCATGAAATGGAGCTTGATAAAACTCTGATATTCTGGATGTGACTGCAGAAAAACCAACGGTGCAGTAGACACTGCATTGCCACTGATAGCCCATGCAAGTTCACTGTGTGCAGAGCAGTGTTAACCTCACACAACAAACAAACGATGACCTCAACATACAGAGAAAAAACAGGAAATATCAGTTATGGAAAAATGACAACAGGACAACTAAATACTGCATAAGATTAGCAATATAAACACATCCAAAGGGTAGAATTACTTCAGGAAAGTTTTCTTCTCCCCTGCAGTTTAACCGTAATTGGTACCAAAGGTGTGTTTTAAGAAATCATATACAGTTAGAACAATGTATGACAGACGTGGTAAAGCATGAAAAAAACATCTCATAGGATATCCATTGACATATTTTATTGGTGCAAATAGTTACGTATTTCTCTGTGCTTATCAAATATGCCTACTGTCTCAGGAGGAATATAAGATACGTGGATATAAGACATAACTGGTTAATTCTGACTCTCATAATCTAATTAAAATATTCTAGAATTTTCTTCCTTAAATAAGTTATGGATTATATCAGATGACTCCTACTACATTGTTATTCTATCAGTGACTGTATGTCTCTCTCTTAGTAATGCTTCCTATTTATTTCCATGGAAACGTCAACAGATACATAGAGCACAACACTGTTTGCTGTAGCAAATTGTCAGCTACAAAACACTTTTTCAGCATAGGCATCACCATTAGCTACGCTATGAACCATCACCAGCTATGAACGAGAGCCTGCATGCATTGCTCATAACAATCTGCACCAGTGAAATTCACCCACTTTCGCTGTTGCCACTGCTGAAATGCACCACCCACCGCCTCACTGTGCTCACATCCACTGTCTGGTGTCCATAAATGCTCACGAAGTGTCAGTGAATGTCAATGGGTGCCATTTTTTCCACATTGAGGAATTCAATGTCACACCTTTATTTCATTCACACTCCCATGTCAGATGTCATTGTGTCAGACTGCCCCTCTCTTGCCATCTGTCACACAGCAACAACATGTAATGGAATATTGGTGGGATGGTTCAATCTCTGCTGCTCAGCCACCAATATCTGCCTCTGATGTCATGGGCCAGCATAATAATATAGGATTACCATTATCATTTTTGTATAGGACTAAGTGTAAATTGAAATCAGGATTTCTCTTTCCAGTCCACCAACATATAGCAGAATTTTGCACACCAACTAACTTCCTTGGTTTTCTGAAAATTCTCTTGTGTAATTACTACATTCTCTCTGAAGACATATGGATTTGTAAAGGGTGTACTTTTATAATAAATGCTTTACTTCTACAGATTCAGGTTTCCTTGTTCTGTTGAATCCTTTAATTAAAGCGCACCTAGGAAAGCTGGAATGTCAGCAGATGATGTTTGTTGGAACTGCTGCTGTGTGCTCATGAGTATGCTGCAGAACTGAGAGACAGCGACAGCAGTGGGTTTCAGACAAGCCTAAATGTCTTCTAACTACTTGCTCTGTACTTTAATTTATGCTTCTTTTTGAACACGTTACATTTTAGTTTATACGTATGCTCATCCCTGTGCTTTTGTACCAAGTGTGCAAGCTGCTGAGACAAATGATGCACTCACTACAAGGTATAATTTAGAGGCAGGTGGGAAGTGCTTGAAATGCGTGTATCTTCGTAAGTAATTCCTAAAATGCTATTATTACCTACAGTCTCTCTAGTTTCTGAACTAAATGTCCTTTCCACCCCCCTAAACCTTTTATCTGTTTTGAAATAACACTAGTGGAGAGAGTATCTGTTTCAGATCTGGATTTTTTAGAAGCTTTAGCAGCCGTTCATCTGCAGATGGCCATTTTCAATGAACTGTGGCCACACTTGGCTTTTAAGAATCAAAGATGAGTAATGCAGAAGAGCCACCAGCAAAGACTTTGTCTTAACTGCAGGAATATCCATGTTTTCTATTTATCTTGATGCTGAGATCAAAGGATCCAAACGGTTGTGCTAGTGTGCATTACAACTTCTGGATAAATTACTTAAGATGTTATTGTAAAAGCTAAACTGGTGTGACCTTTTTTCTCATCAATCTTATATTTATTCTTCACATACTGGCTTGTATGGAAGACCCTTGCACTGCTATCCTTTATACAAAGATAGCACCAATTAAAATTCTTCACTTGCATATGAAAAAGTGTGATATATTCACTGTTATTTAGCATTATTATTATTATTAGCACTATTATCAGGAAAAACTTCTTTACAGAAAGGGTTGTTAAGCACTGGAATAGACTCCCCAGGGAGGTGGTTGAGTCACCATCCCTGGATGTGTTTAAAAAACATTTGGATGTGGTGCTCAGAGCCATGATATAGCGGTGTGTTGTTAGAATTAGGGTAGTACGGTCACGTTGTGGTTGGACTTGATGACCTTGAAGGTCTTTTCCAACCTGAGCAATTCTATGATTCTATTAGTGAACTTTTATATATGGAAAATGGCTATAAAATGTTGAAAATTAAGTTTAATAAACATAGATAGGAAACTGTAAATGAGAATTCTCATTTGGAAGGTTAACAACTTGAAAGATGAGAAGTTATTTTACCCGGTTGGGTAAAATATCCATCCATGAATGGATGGAATATTCCAGCTTTTGGAAACATGGCGTAGACAAACTGAGCTTCTACATCTTTTCCACTCCCATGCACCTGATCACTGGCACTGCAAAAATTAAGCTGCATGAATTTTATTTGTATGCAAGAATAATAAAGCAGATCTACAAATGACATTTAAACACCCACTATGGGCTATCTATCACATCGATATCAAGGAATGGGAGAAAAGCCTGGGAGCTGGGAAAGCAACAACAGCAGAAGTAGACTTCTACAGGCATAAAACACAGGAATAAGAATTCTGTCTTCTTTCTCGCTTTTTTTTTTTTTCTTTTTATATTTGTGTTATCTGTTAATGCATACCATGGAGTAACATTTTTGACAACTGCCATCAACTTCACACCTCTGCCATCTTCTTCTCCATGTTACCAGTTCTCCTTTTTCAAGGAGACAACAAATCTGTGTTCTTTTTCCTTTCATCCACTCTCCCACTTTTCCCTGTCTTGACAGTTCTTACGACGTTTTCATTGGACCCCTCCTGTTTACCAGTAATAGAATATTTTTATATTTGCTTTTTTCCCTCGTTCTTCACTTTTCTTTCTTTGTGGTAATCCCAACATACATAGAAAGATGTCCATCCCATCCATATTTTTGAAAACCCCACACTCAATTTCATTTTGCTTTGAGATTTGTCTTCCTCTAGAACCTAACTTCTAAAATAGAATAACGCACTGCCTGCAGCAATTACCTCAGGAGCAATTACCTCCTGCCAACTTCACCTTTTCTCAAATCTTTTCCAGTTTCTTCTATGTATGCTCCACTCAGCTGTTCTGAGGTCACTATTAACGATGTGACCAAATCTCAAGACTTCTTGCCTGCAGCATTATTGATCCTACTGTAACTCTGAAATCTTGTCCTGTCTTAACGGAATCTTTTCTTGTTTTCTTTTCCAAACCTTTGCCAATTCTTTAATCTTTCCTTCCGCAATGGATCTCCAGCCAAGCATTCTTCTTCAAAAAAATCTCACCAGGCTCTATTTTACCTCCATTCACCTATTTGTGCATCTTCTCAGGTGATCTCTTCTGATTACATCAACTCAACCGCCACCTCTACAATATAAATCCTTGCTTTTCATTACACACACCTGGTTCCCGTTGAGACTGAGATGCTGAAGTCAAGATGACCTTCCTGAATTCTTGCTATGATTTTATCAGCGATTTTATCAGCCTGTTTTTGTATCCTTTCCTGGCATTCCTCTCTCCTGTGACTCTGAATAAAAATCAGAGCCATACCAATTAGGGCCATCCGTTGGACACCCATTTATAATCTTTTCTTGTATTTCATGGTGCAGTTCTTTGTTCTGAGCTGGTTATGCCATTTCCAGTTGCCCAATCATCCTCTCAGAACGTGCTGTCATTCACTTTTTTCAGGTTTTCTTCTAGCAAACTGTGCTCAAAATGGACCATAAAAAAAGTTCTCAGCTTTCCTTCAAAGTTATCTCAAATCCTACTACTTTTACGAAGCGTTCAGGAAAACAAGAGTTGGTATTGTTCTGGGACAATTTCAGTGAGGTACACATTTTTTAACTTATTTGTAGCTTTATAAATATATTCTGTGCTACATTTTGCCTATAGAAATCTAGTCTATAGTAAATATATACTCAACTTCATTCTTGCTTCCTTCTTTTTTTACTTCAGTTTCTCTCATAAATATTATAACCTCCTTTGCTTTAAGAATTGCATTTTTGGGTGTGTACAGTAACCATCACAAAACCCTATAATACAACATATAATAATAATAATTTTTTTTTTTTTAGCTGTACTCACAAGACATCGCTAAGATTTCCCAAAACACCTAATCTTCTCAGAGACTTGTAGTAGCACACACAAGAGTCAGCTCTAAATGATGCGGTGGTAAAAAGTGAATTAAACTCAAACATGTCTGATAATTTGAGGCATTAACACTGTGGCATGCCGGTTCATCTCACTGCATTGAAATAATATAAAAATATAGTGAGAAAACGTATGCAGTATTGCACAGTTCAGTTGGGTCAATCCGATCAGGCATTCACCCTTGATTCTCAGGATATTGAGACAGGCAGATTCACACTGCTGCCAGCTAGAGCTCTATGTATCAGGAGAATAAGAGGATATGGAGGGGCACTTAAGTTCTGTGTGTGTGCGGTGCCAGACCTAATAGTATCATGATTAATCACTTGGTCACCCAGCTGCTATGACAGTAAACAGGAAAAAGAGTTCAATTCAAGAAGGCTGGGGGATATTTTGAATTTAGTTTCTTAAAGGTGTGACAATCCCACCCAGGTCATGCCAGAATCAGCCTGTTCTAATTTTGTGTAAAACCAGTAACACAAGCCCACTGAATTGCATAATTTATAAATCATTTCAAGAGAGTTTGGTGTGAAAGGTGATATGAAAGTGGAAGTTGTTAACCGCTGCAGCTGGCTGAGCGTCTTGTTTATTCTCTAGCCATATTCTGCGTCAGGAGCCTGTACCACAACTAATTAGCCATAATGCTTTATAATTGTATAAACAGAATATATAATAGACCTGTATGATATATAATTAATTTTGCCCTTAAGGAAAGCTTTTGGAAGTCAAACCAAGAGCTCTTCGAGAACTGCCTCTTTATGCTTGCGCTGACAAGGCATATATATATCCCTGCTGGCAGAGCTCAGGGAACCTTCCAGAAAACAATTTCATTAGGCATGACCAGGTGTTTTTTTGCAGGAGTGAGTGCTTGCAGCCACAACTCTGACACCAAGGTGGCTGCAGCTGTGGCTGTGCCTGCCTTCATGCAGCCAGCAGTGAGGAGTGGGGCTTTTACATAGTGGTCAGTTATAAAAAAAGCTAACCTTCTGTTGTCATAGAGGTGCTACTTATTCAGTCTTGTGTTTTGTTGTCCTTATTTTTTATTAAATTAATTTTGTGTGTGTGCTTGTGTGTGTAGTAAATTCCAGGTTTAGTTCCTTTACTGCTATTGAAAATACTACCTCAAAAGCAAAAACAAAGAAAGATAAATATTTTTTTCCTGGATTATGATGCATAAGTAAGTACAACCCAGTGTGGTTGGAAAAATCACTGCCCTGATAGATTTGCTTATCCTCCCCACTGGAAAAAAAAAAAAAAAAAAGACATACAGGACTTCAGGAGTCCTGTCGGATCAGACACCTGATCTCATCTTAGATGAGAGCCACTTTCCTTAAAGTGACAAAGCAGGCAGCATCCATCTCTAAGACATGCTCAAGCACAGGAGCAAAGTACCACATTGCCTAGACGTGCGGATCTGGGCTGTGTGAAGACCAGGCTGCAGCTGGCAGCAGTATTCTAACAGAGCTGAGCTAGTCTGCTGAGAGATTTCATCAATCCTTGTTTTCAGCCAAAGCTTCTCACTGCGAGATGCTGATCAGAGCCAGCAGCCGTGCAAGCAGCCCAAGGTGGGGAACTCCCATCTGCCTCCTACTCTGCCGACATTCTGGTCAGAGACAGACAGCTTCACATCGCACTCCATAGGAATGATAATCACACCCTTCCTGAGGCCTGACATGCCATGGGCAGGGTTATCTTTGCATGGCTTTCTAGATCCTTCTCATTGATAAAGTTTCTGTACCTGAGAAGTATTTGGCAGAGCTGTCCTCATGCACACAAACAGAGGAGTTGACTCTTAACCTCAGAATTTTGGGATGGGAGTAGTCTGTGTCAGTCTGCGTGCCCTCCAAAGCAACCTAACAGGTCATTTACGTAACCTGCAAAACTAAATATACAATTTCCCTGGGGAGCTTTGAGGTGGATTTATTAATTGGGTTCCAAAACTTTTGAGGTAGCTATTTTTGAGGTAACAAGATTTTTTTTCCTTTCATTGCTTTCCCACCCACGTCCATGTCTGAATTTAGAACTGCCTTCCATTCCTTTGGGAGCTAGGAGTCACAAAATAAATCTTTTTCCTTCTCCCTTCCAAAATTTAGAAAGATAGCTTCTGTCTTCTCATGTAATCAACTTCATTTCTTACTCCCTTTCTCTGCACTTCATATGCTGAGTTATCACTTGCTACTCTTCATACATTTGTTGTTTACCACTACCTCTCACATAACAGAGACACTTCATTTGCTGGAAGAGCCAAAGCTGTAACTCAGTAGTGTAAGAGACGGACTTCCCCTTGAGATGTTTCATCCTGGGCTTACAACCACTGAACAATTACATCAAGCATTTCAGTTTCTGCATAACGACAGGGATTTCAACTGCTAATCTGAATGTAGTGGTTACATTCCCACTACAGTGCTTACTTTATATCTCAAGTATCAGGGATCTTATGTGTGCCTACCTCGCTGGCCAGCCCAAGTTTGCACGTGACAATTCTGGAAAGAACTTCTGAAAGTAATATGTGGGCTTTTTGTCATTTAAATCTATGAAGAAGGAAACACCCAGATGCATGTCACTGGGACAGTCCTGATTTCCCGAAGGAAAAAGCCCTCTTTCTGGGCAAATAACACATATAAATAGATATACCAATTAATGCTTTTATTTCCAAGAACTCATAAAATCTCAGATTACTCTTGAGAGTAATAAATACTTCAATTATGCTGTTCTTGATTACAGGCAAGAGCGTAACAGCTCTGACTGGTAGTGATTTCATAATTATGTTTGATTACAGGTATGTTCCTATTGTACTGATGCAGAAGGGTTACTTGTTTCCTTTTATCAGTCTTCTGGATTCCACTGGAGACCAAGAGCATGCTGTGTCAGCACACATGGCTTGCAAAGCTACTCTCCTCAGAGCCTTGTCACTAAGGCACAGCTATTAACAAGGACCTCTGGTAGCCGGGCCAGCAAAACTTTACAGAACTGTGATTAAAACTCCATGTAATTACATCAGTGGAGGCCACTTTCTAAAGGAATCCTGAATTTGAGCAACTCTTGAGGGCTCTGTCTTGCATATAAAGTTTTACTTCACAGCATGTGGGCCAAAGTTACTCATACCGTTACCTTAATGCCATTACAACAAGAACCAGCAGGATAGATTAGAAATAAAGAAAAACTATATCTATGATATTGTCCCCGCTTTGTACTACTACAGAGCTGAAAAAAAAAGGAAAAGCTCTACTAAGCCAATTAGCCCTCTCTCTGTCAACGGGCAACATCAACAGAAAAATCATGCCTTACAATTTATTCTCTGGTGCTTTGTTTATTTGCTATTAAATGACTCATGGAATATGGTTTCCACCTCTCCCCTAGGGAGATTATCCCAGCTGCTGAAACTTAGTAGCAGTTCCCTTTCTTTTGTCTCACTTCTAATGATCCCTAAGTTTTTCGTTCTATTTTATGTTGGGATGTAAAAGCTACAGGGGAAACTCATCTACCCAAGCCTGCTTTTATAAGCTGTTAAGGCTGTGACAGAAGCGCATAAACCTGAGGAAACATGCAGTCAAAAAAGAAACACATCATTTGTTTCACTGATATTACGCCACCTCAGTGGCACATTTTCAAGCTAAACGTACGCTTCCTTGTTTTTACAGGTTGTTCCTGAGTGTTATGTAAATGTGCACTTATTGTATGGAAATTAGCATTAGGCTAATTGTTAAAGCTTGTTTTATAGCTGTCACACCAACAACCCACATTTACTATTAAGTATTTGCTCCGTAGACAAACACATTTCTTTCCTGGAATTATTATGTACAACATTTTGTCTCAGTGCTGTGACTCTGTTCTGACCCCATAACCTGTTGTAGGCACAGAATATCTCAGAGAGGAACATAATTATTAAGAGTATGTAACCCGTGGAAAAGCAAAACCTATTTTTTAAAAAAAGGTTGTAGTACATTTTATTCTTACTCTACTCACCAGTCTGCAGTATCTACTTGACAAGAGGATATTTTCCTGCTTTGAAGATGTAGCGACAGCATCTTCATTTCCCAACCGTGGTTTTGCAGTATACTGTGTCACTTCATAGCATTCCACCTGGCTGTAAAGGAATGGTGATGACAAGAGGCTTTCCAAAGAAAATTCTGTGCTGCTTGTTGTGCCCATGGAGAAAGATGGTAGTGAACAGAGCTTCGTTGGTGAGAAAATTAAAAGAGGATAAACAGAGAGGTAGAGGAAATCCAGAGGGCAGAGCTACAGGCCAGAGGCAGCCCAGCTTCTCACAGTGTACAGGCCTACATTCTTGACTTGTGCATTACGTGTACTGATGGACAGAAAGAAAACCTTAAAAATAAACCAGGAAGAAGGATTGGTGATTTTAGCTGTGAGTTGAATGTCAGCCTTTGTGTTAGACTAAATGCTCAAGGAATACATAATTCAGAATTCCCCAGCGGTTGTCCTGTTTTCCTGTAGATGAGAAGAGGATGCAGCCAGCAGGTCTGACTCCAGATGAGATAAGATTTTGTTATAACAAAAGTAATGGTTAATGAGCACGTTCTCATTTAAGCGAGTTATCCACTACCACACTCACAAAAGCTTCTGGCAGACAGGAAGGAAAGGCATTACCCAAAATGGTTTTCGATATTCTTAAGGAAAAATCTTATGGTTCTTATTTGCTAGTTTATTGGCTTCTTCATTATGCAGTCCTTACTCACAGCAAAACTCTAATGTGCTGAATGAAACACGGTAACAAATAGCATTTGACTAAACAGACAGCACCGTAATACCCGTTTGTTGAAATCTGATATGAAACTTAATTTTAAAATATTCTAATTTGTGAGCATGCGTAAGTACTAATTTGTCTCAGCATAAATAGTCCATAAGTATTTAGGATAGACATGATTCAAGACTATAAGGAAAGGAAAACTACCACTTGACCAAATGTTGGCCCAAAATGGGACAGTGAGCAATGCAGCATGAGATTCTGCTGCTGATCCTCTGGAATGCATAGCTCCATGTCTGCAGCACCAACTCCCTGGCTCTCCTACCCCACTCCAAAACATTTTCTTTTTCTTTTTTTTTTTTCCTGTCTCTTGTCCAGTTTCTCACTGCCTCCCATCTCACCCAGACTTCCCAATGCCAAGCTCTTGTCTGCTGAGTGTCAATGAAAATAGCAGTGAGACTAATAAAGCTTTGTATCTGCAGCCCTGCTGAATTCCAGGACACCACTGCAACATGTGTCCCAAAAGGCCCACAGACAGAGTGCTCAGGTGGTTGGAGGAGATCACATCTGTGCCACTGAACATTTTGCAGCTGTGAGGAGATGGGACATGCTTAACTAAGGCAATCTCCAAAGTTCAGCTGTGAAAAAAAAAAAAAACAACAACAAAACATACAAACAAATTCCCTGTGTTTTAAGGCAAAACAAGCCAAAAGACAAACTAACTCCCACAGCCCGAGATAGACTTTTTCTAGGAAAACCTGCAACTCCTGCTTTAGCAGCACCAGAAGCTTCATCCCTGCCTAAGGAGCCTCAAGCGCAGCTTCTAGGAGACAAAGTTTCATCATTGAAGGGCTTCACCTTGGCTGGTTCTAGTACTCTGCCACAGCTGATTTTACCTCCAGACTACCGCTTGGATGTAAACACTTCATCTTGTTATTTTTCTCATTCCAAATGCAATTATCCCAAATGTAAACTCACTAGAAATAACTCAGTTGTAGTGAATGTATGCAAAAACAAATGCACATTTTTTCATTGCTATTTTGTGTTAGACATTGAGGGAAAACCTCAGAGCCAGTCAGGAAGGACTTGTTTCTCAGTCAAGTGGGCAATGGCAACAAAGAAAATGTAGGCAGAGGAAGATAAAAGGGATATAAAAGCAATGAAACTACCAGGCTGATACACTTAGAGCAGAGTATTGATGTTCTCAGACCCAGGTAAGTGCCTCAAAACAAAAGATGCATCCAGACTTGAAGAGTTTTTCCACTTTAAAACCTTCAGGTAGGAACAAACTAACAAGGATTAGGATTGTACTGTGCCTAGTGACTGCCCAAACCTCTTTGGTTTCCATGGCTCATGGTACTTCAGTAAGTCTATTTCTGCCCTAGAGAGATGAACCCATTAATTGATAACAGTGGAATACATGTGTGCAGCTCTGCTCCATACTTGCCTGCAGCTGCCCTGATCTTTGAGTTTGCTCCCTCACTTCCATGCCCTTGCTTTAATGTATAATTTCCACTGCATTCAGGATGCCTCTCCAACCGTGCTAAGAATGCCCGTGCCTCCCAAAAAGCATTACGTTTCAGAGCTTCCCATTACCTCCAACGTGAACTCCCTAAGCACATGGAGATGTGAAGCAAGAAACACTTCTTACGTAGCTTTTGAAAAGCTGTCCCAAGGCATTTAAGGCAAATGTGGATTTTTAAATAATTTGTAGACTCTGATAGGAGATCAGCTTTTGCTCCACACTCCTTGTTGTACCTTCCCCTGAATGTTACAGAGCAATGGTTTTCCCTAAGGGAAGTACTCTGAAACCTATATCAAACACTTAATGGAAAACATCGGCACTTGGCACCTCACTTTAAAATAAGGAAGAACATACTCTTCATCTTCTCTGGCCTAGATGTGACAAACATTTCCTAGGAGAAAGGTGCGATGGTGTTTTACTATGCAAGCTAATTCCAGCTAAGACTGTGACAAAAAGGAAAATAACTTCTGGAGAGCAATGTCTACTCTGTACAGCTATTGATGGGATGGTAAATTTGACTGGGACTGCCCCCAGCAGACCACTGCTTTGAAGGCTGTGTTCACTTAACTTGGTCTGTAAGGTCACAGTGTAGTCCTTGGTGTGGAAAGGGAGAATTGATACTGATATTTTCCAGTGCTCTGTCCAATCACTGCGGGAAAGGGTATTTTTTTTTGTTCTAGTTCTTGTGGGTTTTTCTACTGTCACAAGTTTATCTTGTCTTTATGCATCAATTCTTCCTCTTCTTCCATGTCCTACTTGTTTTGACGGGGAAGGACATAATGGAATTATGATGAGGGGCCTGGAGCATCTCCCTTATGAGGAAAGCCTGAGTGACTTGAGACTATTCAGCCTGGAGAAGCCTGAGAGGGGATCTTATCAATGCTTATAAATATCAAAAGGGCGCATATCAGATGGATGGAGCCGGGCTCTTTCAATGGTGCCAAGTAACAGGACAATGGGCAATGGGCACAAACTGGAACACAGGAAGTTCCAATTGAACATGAGAAGAAATTCTTTGAGGGTGACAGAGCACTGGAACAGGCTGCCCAGAGAGGCTGTGGGGTCTGCTTCTCTGGAGATACTCAAAACCAACCTGCACACTTTCCTCTGCTACCTACTCTAGGGAACCTGCTTCAGCAGGACAGTCTCCAGAGGTCCCTTCCAACCCTTAAGATTCTGCAATTCTCTGATTTGCAGGGGTTATGGAATAGTGTCTAAACACCATACGCATTTTGAAGTCTTGCACTAGTTCATCTTTGCCTTAATCTAATGTAACTCTGAGCACTGGTAATAACTGCAGTGTATCAATCATTGCCCTGCACAGGCAAAGATGTACCTTTTCTTAGCTGATCCTAAATGGTTTTTAGTCTCTACAAGACATTACTGTATCAGCAAATCAGCAATTATCTGGCAAAACTAAAAACATGGGAAAGCGTGCTTACTATTTAAAATACTCCAGGACTAGAGTGTGCAGACTGCTTCTACAGAAGAACGGCTTCCACAGCCATTTTGATGCCAGTGCAGTGAAGTAGAAAAAACAAACTAGATAGACTTCATAAGCTGTGATTAAGCACAGTGCTAAATCCTCGGGGGAAAAAAGTCTCTACAATGCAGTTATAGAAGCAAATTTGGCTCATGTTCGCAGAAGAAAAGACTGGAGTAATGGAAAAATATACGGTTGCTGACTTTTCTTAAAATTAATTTATACAAGTGGCTCTGCTGCCCGAGCAGACATTCGTGTGGATGTGAGGTGTATTATTCCTACCCTTTTTGTAACATAACCGTGGTGACTGCATCACATGATGCTAGTGCAAACAAAGTCTCATTAACAGCCCATGAATAGATGCATTTTCCTAGAATACAGTTTCGCATTGGGACTATCGACTGGTTCCTGGGCTACCAGAGGATAGGTACAGACAGCTTTGGAAGTGTAGGGTAAGGGTAGGAACCTTTAGAGTGGTAGAAGATAATGTTGAGTGTTTATCATATAACTGAAAAGGGTACGCAGGATATAGTTAATTCTGTGAGAGTACTGCTTTGTTATGGTATCAAACAGCAAGGACATAACTTTTCAACATCACCCATCCTATTTCTACCTCTTCTCTATGCCCTCTTTGTTTTTAAAACCTGCATTTTGAATCTGAGGAGCCAGCACGCTGAGCTGACTTCCCCCAAGAAGGAAGACTTGCTCCTTTATTCCTCTTACATCAACCTACTCACATCAAACTGTTTTTGATGGATTCTACTCATCTCCCTAATCTTATAGCCATCTGATTTCCTAACTATTAAGTTACTCGCCTCTATTTTCTTTCTGTCCCACTCTCTTGTGTTACCAATTCATCTACTGGGAACTCTTTCTCCTACAACAGAAGCACTTCTCTTAATGCCACGGCAAAACTTTATTTCCCCCTTGACTTACTCTGAAAAGCATTTTTTTACATAAATTAAAAAAATAAATAAATCTCATCAATTTTGTAGAAATCTACACGCAGTGATGATACTAGAACTGGAATTTGAGGAACATCTTCTGGCAAAAAGAAAACCTTTGCATGTGCTTGATGGTCGCACACGATTGGTGTGGGCGTGCTGGAGGCCATCTTTACAGCCACCTCACACCTCACGGGGCGGCAGGGACGGAAAGGGCTTCGCAGGGGAAGAGTGCCCATTGCTCTGACTGAAAACCCGAACAGACGGGCCTAGAGAACCACTCCATCTGCCAGCCGCCCCTTCGACCCCTCCGCAGGGGGTCCGCGGACCACCACTTCCCACCCGCCCCACCGAAGGGCCCGTCCCGCCCCCTCTCAGGGCCCGCCCCCTCTCAGGGCCCGCCTCTCTCAGCGCTGCCACATCCCATTTCCCGCATCCCGCCCCCACCTCCGTAACGCCCCGCCCCCCACTGCGCATTGCCGCCCTTCGATTGGTTGAGAGTGGAGAGTGACGGCAGCGCTGAGCAATAGACCCAGCGCTGGTGCGGCGGCGCTGCCCAGGGGGTGTGCGTGTCGCCCGCCCCTACCCGTCGCGGCCGGGCGTCGGGGCTGCGCGCTGCCATTCGGCGGTGGGGCGGCGCGGGCAGTGGATGGTGCTGTCGGCGGGTCTCGGTCGCTGGCGGGGGACGGAAGCTGGAGCTGGCCGCGAACGCCTCACCTTCCCCCTCCCCTCCCGTCCCGCCGCCTCCGCGCGCTCTCGTCGCGCCCCGCCGCCCTCCGCTGTGAGCCGTCAGCGCCGTACGATGTGAGCGGCCGCGGGACTCGGCAGCGCCCCCGGTGCCCACGACGCTGGGACGGGCAGCGATGGCCGGAGCCTGGCGTGGGAGCAGCCGCCGATAAGAAGCTCAGGGGGCAGCCGGGCGGCGGCGCGGAGACTTCCCCGGGCCGGGAAGCGCCGCTCCTGTCCCGCCCCCTCCCTCCCCTCCTCCCCCGCGGCCGGTGCATGCGGGGCGCCGGGGGCAGCGTTCGGGTCCTTCCCCCGCCGGAGAGTGTGAGCCGCTCGGGGCCGCGCCCCCCGCCATGTCCTCGTCGTCCAGTTCCTCGCAGACCCCCCCGTCCCACCACCAGCCCCCGCCGCAGAGGATGAGGCGCGGCGCCGCCGGGTCCCCCACCGCCGGTGGCGGCACGGCCGGGGGCCCCAGCAATGGGGGCGGCGCGGCGGGGAGCAGCCGCCTGCTGCAGCCCATCCGAGCCACCGTCCCCTACCAGCTCCTACGGGGCAACCAGCACAGCCCGACCCGTTCCCCCTCCGCCTCGGTGGGCAGCAACACCGGGCCGGGAGGGGGGCGAGGCGGCAGCCCTCCGCCCCCCAGCGCCACGCCGCCGTTGTCGGCGGGAGGCGGCGCGGCCGAGGCGGGCAGGGTGAAGGGCCGGCAGCGGCGCTCGCCGGACAGCGGCGGCAGCAGGAGGAGCAGCTCACCTGAGAGACGCAGCCCCAGCTCCCCGGTGTACAGAGGTAATGCACCGAGAAGGACAAAACCCTCTTCTTGCCCTGGGGTTAGGGGGGTACCTTCGGTTCACCCTCACGGTCTTTAATGTCCGCCCTCCGGGGAGAAGGCAGGTGCCGTGACCAGGCTGGAGGGCGAGAACGCACCTCATCCCGCTGGGAGGGGGGCGGAGAGGCGCTCCCTGTCCCCTCGGGGTCGCCCCGTAGAATGGGGATGGGGATGAGGGTTGGTCGGGGGGTGCCTGAGCTAACGCCTGCTGCAGGTGTAGCGTTGCGTGCTGCTGGTGGTGGGTCCGAGCTGTCCCAACCGAGTTTTCGAATGCGTGTTGAAACCTGGAGCGCTCTGCCCTTCTGCACGGCTCGGTTTCTCAAGTATTTCCTTTTATTTAGCGTTCTAAGGGTTAAAATTATGTAATGTTTTCAAACACAGACTCCACAGTAAAAAGGAAATTCCCATATTGAAGCGCTTAAAAGCAAGTAGTTCTGTCTGTCTCCTCGTGATACTTAATACTGTATCTTGGAGGCTGTGGGAGCCCCAGCCCTGTAGCCAGAGTGGGCCTGTAAAAGTTTAAAATGTTGAATTGGCTACTAGTAAGTGCGACTTAACCTGTGTCAGGTTGTCTGCTGATGTGCGAGCGCGTTAAAGTGGCAGTGGCCATCTTACCCGCCCCCCCCACCCCGCCAGTCCCTCGGCAGCTGAATGAGGCTGCACTCGAGCAGCCCCGCTGTGCTATCGGGTATCACGCATCGCCTCTTCCTGGGTGTGCTCCGTGTGGCTTAGCACCCCCCGCTTCTGCTCTCCCTTCCTCCAGCCTCGCTGCCCGCCGTTTCTGTGATATTCTGCGGTCTGTAGTGATTGCCGACGTGTTTTGTAGCAGTGGGATCTGTTATCTTCTTGCCAGCCCTCCCCCCTTTCAGCCTTAAATGTGTAGTAAATCCCTACAATCCGTAGTAGTTGTAACTGAGGCAGATCAACGTGACCGGGGATGGTCCTAAGGCATGGGCAGCGTTTTGCGGTGGAGCAAGATGTCACTGCCACCTATGTGCGGAGTTAATCTGCAGTGTCTGTGTTTAGGCAGATGGCCGAATTTGTTATGATAGCATTGGAACAGAAATACTTTGTAACTTCTTCATGAATGTATGATCTTTCTGAGAAGTTTTTGCATGCTTCAATATGGGGCCTCTCTTCAGTGCTTTTGCTTCATTCAAGCTCTAATTAAGAATTTCAAGATCATATTTTCCCTACTGTATGGAGCTCTAAATGTAGTTTTCCTTTCTCCCCCCCCCCCCCCCCCCCCCCCCCCTTCAATGCTTAGAAAATGCTAACAGGAAACAAAACAAAACCAAAAAATGCAGTGCACATGGATACTGCTAGCACTGAAGCTGACGATGAATGCTGTAAATAATTACGAGAGTCTGGTGCGAAACGCTGTAGTGGTGCAGTGTGTGAAGGTCTGCACTTACTGTGTGTTGAGGAGAGAGGAATGCGGACAGTTACCTGCAAGCAAGGAAAAATGCTGCAAAGCCTATTACACATGGATTTCTTTTTTTTTTTTTTGTTTGAGGGGAAATTTTAATTTTAGAAAGTGGTTTTAGCCTTCATCTGCGGGCTGTTTTGCCCTTAATGAATTGGGCTATAAATTACTGCTGAATGACTTTTCCGTCATTAAACTTGTTGGAGCTTGCCTCTTGGTGAGCCACGCTAGCAGCACACACAACCCGATGCAGTGAGAGTGCAGCGTAGGAAATCATAGATGGTCCATCGAGAAATCCACCCTGCATTCTGTATGCACTGTGAGGAATTCGGGCCCCCCTCCTCCAGGTCTAGCCAGCTGCTGCTGCAGAAGCTGACATCCTCCAGCAAATCCTGAATGAATGAATGAAAACAACGTGATCGCCCTAATAATGACCGCAGTCGCACACGTCATCAGCTTTATTTTTACAGAAATACAAGCACCGTTTTCTAGCGGGTTAGGGCAGCAAGCTACACTATTTCTTCAGTCTTGCAAATCAAAAAAGAATACTCCACTCCCCTCCCCCCCCCCTTCACCCCCCAGATCTAGAGCTGTTTTACACTATTTGGAATATTATTGTGTGCTGTGAGCCAGGATTTTTGTCTTTGTTCCCTTGCTTATTCCCATCATTCTAATGCGTGATGCCTAGTTTCTGAAAATGATGTTTGTAGTGTGTATGGTGGTAGTACTATACAGAAAATTGATTGGTGAACTGAAGGACTGCTGCAGTAATAATGGAGGGCTTGAAAAAATGCTTGTTTTCGAACACAGGCCATCTTGCTGCAGCTTATTAAGCAATGTGCTACTCCAGCAATTTATAGTTCTTATCAGTGTTTGAGTCTTGGGGAAGCTACTCGATTAAGGTTTTTTGTCAGTTTTTAAAAACATTTCCCACTGCTGTGCAGTGTAAGCTGAGGCTGTAGGTATAATCCTGTTGTTTTTCTCACCAGTGTGAGAGATCTGTTTGTCTTTGGCTCTGCAGTCTGATTTCCACCTTTCCACAAACATGCTTGTGCTGGAAGCTGCTTGTGGTTCTGATGGATAGATGTTTTTCTCTTGTTTTTCACCTGCTCCCTTCCCTACCTCATTCCAGCCTTTCTTGAACTGGATATGTCCTATTTTGTTGTTAATATTTTGGTAATTGGTCGGAGGTTCTTTTTTTTTTTTTGCAAATGGTTTATGAAAACACTCCAGCTTTGAGCCTCTACAGGTCAGCACAACTTCCATTGCAGACATTGACATCACTACTACTACATGAATGAAAGCAGCACGCTGCCTCTGCTCCTATCGTCGTGCTCCCTTTTCTTCCTTCCTAAGATGCCACAGACGTTTTTGTTCTGTAGCAAAATACTGTGTTTATTTGGTATTTTCTTTAAGCAAATTTCAGGATTTTGTAGTTCTTAGGAAGCTGTGGCTGCCAGTATTTGGTTAGTGTTGTTCATGAATGGATGAGAAATCATGAATGCTGTATGTTAATTTCAAGATGCTAAAGAAGCAGGAAAAAAAGGGCAAAAAACTTACGATGCCATAGGATAAACCTGCAATGTGTGAGTCTATTCCTTCCCTTTTGGAGAAAAAACTACCTTGTTATTCCTTACTCATAGACATTTATAGCCTATATTCATATTCTAGAGCTGGCAACTTAAAAAGTGGTTGAATGTGACAACATATGGTTTTCTTAGAAGGAATTTATGTACTTATCTGATGGCATAAATGTAACAGCAACAGAATGTGAAGCAGTGTGTTTTATGACAAAGGACAATTCAATAATAGCAAGGCAAAAAAACCAAACAAACCCTTTTTGAGATGATCAAACAAAATGTATTACTTGTAAACACGTATTCCTGGTTGCAAGTTGTATTCTTACTTGTGTTACCTGGATAAAATCTGTAGATTCTGATGTTATGTAAAACAGTTTGTGTAAATCTAAGAGAGTGCGTTTCCTGTGTAGTTTGTCTTTTACATGGTATGTGATGTTTTGTGCACAAGGAATGTATAAGTGATTTCTGTATGGTTTGATCTCAATACTGTTTTCATCCAATGCTTTGTTTTATTTAGTGGTAACTATGGTGATACATGAGAAAAATACTGACACGGAATACTTTAATGTACTCAGCTTATATCCAACTCTTTTTCCCTAGAAGATTTTTAAAGCAGAGGTTAGCTTTAAGGATGTGTGAAAAATACTTTAATTAGTTTGGCTGTTATGGGTTCCTAATATCTTTTACTTATCAAAATAGCTCCTCAACAGTTGCCAACGTTAGTCAGAAAATTAAAAAACATGCAGAGCAACTGCGTAACCCAGGTTTGAGTAATAAGTATGTGGATCTGTTGTTATGCTTGTAGGTAAGACTGTTGGAGTGAGCAGAGGGACAGGCAATATTGCTGATCTGTAGACTTGTGAGGGATATCAGTGTTTAAAAATAAAAAATTCAGACTTCAAAAGGCAGAACTATTTTGATATCCTGGATTAAAGCCATCCAATATTTTGGCATCATAAGCATTTATACCAGAGATCAAGATGATCTTTCCTTTATTTCTAACAAATGTAGGTAAGGAAGTAATTTTTGTGACGCTTCCTATTTCCTGATGCCTGAATAATAGCATTGTTCCCGTAATTGAATGGCCAAAGCAGTTTTGCTCCAGATTTTGGCCCTCTCTCTTCCCAGAATAACTTTTGCTGGAATACTAGATGGTGATATAGAAGACACCAGTTAAATTCAAACCAGTTGTTTTGAAGTTGAAGGTTTTTTTTTTTTAAAGTGTTCTAATATCACCACTTCAAATAAGAATAGTTATTAGATGTCCTTAAGTGTTAGACAGAGTAGCTACTTGTGTTTCGGGTTAAGGTAACTGTAGGAAAGAAAAAATGGAGAAGCTTTTTCTTCATTGAACTTTCATGCTACTGTAGCAAGGCATTAGTTATTAAGAAAGTCTCTCTTCTTCCACACAAATGAACATTGAAGAGACGTACATGCATATAACCCTTAATTCTTATTCTTTGGGAATAAGCAAATATTAGTGCCCATAACTGAACTTACCATTGCATAGTAAACCTGTGGCTAATAGGAAAATTTGGTTTCTGGAAATCACCGTTCCCATTTTTTTGTCCTTTTCTTTCCAAGGAAGGTAGTGGGGTAAATTGGGACTATCTTAAAATTCAGGTAGTGTGGGTCAAAAGAATCTATGGCAGAACCATGAAAATGTTACTGGTGTTTGCCAAATACGGACTTGCAGATGAGTTGTTGAGCTTTGCTGTGCTGCTAAAATTGATAACGGAGAGGTGGTTACTCTGAAGTGCAGTTTTTACAGCTATTCTAGGAATAATCATGGGAGAGAAAAATAACTGATACAGTAATTCTGAAATCTTTGTTCAACTCAAACTTGAATGAAGTAGCTGTAATGATGTGAAAATTATTGGAAATAAAATACATGCTTCTTGATGGTTCAGTTGGTTAATAATTTTTTTATGGTACTTTATCAATTGAGTAATTATTGTCATCTGAAGAAGGTTATAGTTTTTTTTCTTAGTGAAAAATGAAAGATCCTTTTTAAGACAGTTGGCCACATCCTCTGTAGAGAAAAGCATTGCCAACACTTGACACAATAGCTGGTTTTCCCTGGACTTAGCGTACATTCAACGAAAGTTAATATACTCGAGTTTAATGTGTTGAGCAGCATTTTTTTAAAGTAGCTTTCATTAGTGAAAAACAGGCCCTGTTGTGAAGATATGTAAATGGAAAATTGGCCTCTAGACTTGAGATAGTTAATTGTGTTAATGATGATCATTTTGTTTTAATGTTAATATTTAAATGCGTCAAGTTTACTTTCTTTCAACACTGTCTCTGACGTAATCCTGTAGTGCCTTAGCAGTGGCCCAAGGCAATTTTAGGCAAGTAAAATAATATTTGTATCTCATCATTAGAAGGGCTACATCCACAGCTACTCATGAACCTAAGATTATGCTTTCCTTCTTTTTCTCAGCATTTTCATGAGGGATTACAGTGAAGGAACATGAATGTACTTAGTAATTTATATGCATACTTCTTCCTAAAAATTAGTTTGTTCTTCAGTTGTGCTTTATTTTTTCCTTACTGATGTGATTGAAGTTCTCCATTGGCTTGGTTTATTTTACCAATTGTGTTATTTTTGAATCAGGAATTAATTTTTCAAGCTTGAAAATGGCTGACATTTTCTTTCTGATTGGAAGGTATCACCGTTTGACACTTTTGCACTATGGGTATCACATGAAGTATCATGATAGTATGTAATGTTAATCCTTCTGAATAGCAAGTCAGTCTCCAATTCTTTTCTGAAGCTGGGATCCCATCTATGAATTACTTGCTCATGGTTGAAACTGAAATACATGCTCTCTTGGAAGTCTGTTCCTTCTCTCCCAGCTATGCGAGTACAGTCTTGAGATCAGAACTCTTCTCTTACGCCATGGGAGTCCAATCTTTTGGCTGCATTGAGTGAGGAGTTGTTGTCCTGGTCTGTATATAAAATACATAGTTCATGTATATAGGTAAGAATACTTTTAAAAATATCTTTTATTAAGACATTAAATAAAAAGAGACCCATAAAACCAGTGGGATATTTGATATTTTTGTGAAGCTTATGCAACAGTCTGGTTTGTTGGAACTGGTTGCATTTCGTAGTGAGTTCTCAAGGTGCTTGCCAGGGATTCTTGACCTAATAATGCTTACTTTTCCTGTGCTTCATACTTGAAAGTAGTTGTTCAAAAGTAGTTTTTCACAACTAGTGATGATGTGAATAAGGTGTGATTATGAAGTGGGGAGAATTTTTCTCCGTTAAGATAGGTCTTATAAAAGTCTAACAAAGAGACATAATCAGATTTTTCTTTTCAGTTAAATGTCTGATTGCAACTCTGTACATCCAGTTTGGAAATTCACAGATAATGTTTGTCCAGTGAAAATGGAGTTGGAAGGATATGAATGCATTGATGGTTTTTGGGTTTGTTTTTTTTTTTTTTTTTTTGCAATCTTGAAACCTGCTCTCAGATTTGGTCCTCAGCGTGCCACCTTTACCTTGCCTACTCAATTGGTATCTGCACTGCTTCTTATTAGCCGTGACTGAGTCTTACCAAAATACTGATTGTCACACTTAAAAAGAGATTACCTTTCTTGGGCTGGAAAAAAACTAGGTGTGGGTATTTTTACTTCAGCACTAGCTGTTTTCCACACAAACAATTTGTAAATAGGGATTAACCAAACCTATTAGTCTTGGTGTGATGGAGGATGGTTATGGTTAAAAGTTTTCATTTTTTTATGGTAGTAGATCTCTTAAGTGGCTTTTGTATTAGATATTGTTGCTTTGGAGGCAGTAGATGCTTCCTAGTAGGTCATAAAAGGTTACAAGTATGAGTTTTGAAACTTTAATGGCAGATTTTATCTAAATATTGTGTTGGTTAGATCTTATTTAGTGTTGCATGTGCTCTAAAAATAAACAGTGACACAATTGTTTAAATGGGTTCAGCATCCACTACTATTATTGTTAAATTGAGGACTATTTGAAATGGATTTTATTCTCTGAATTAAATACAAATAGATAATTAGCAGCACTGCTTTTTATGTGCAATTTGTTTGGTATGACCTGGAACTAGTTTTACCCAAACTACACATCTGATTTCTCCTTTAGGAAGGATGTTTTATATTTTGCTCAGTAAAATGGAGACTAAGAACATTACGCTAGCAGTTCTGTGTCATGGTTTTCTACTTATCTAAAGCCTACCATAGGATTATCCTCTTCTCACTGTCTTCCACTATGGTTCCAGTTTAGACTGCACTTCAGGTGTCCTGTTCCTTGAACTGTGTAAGTCACCTGTTTGAACAAGGGTAGCTTCGTCCTTCTTTTCCACATTCTCACACCAGGTGTTGAATAAGGATGCTAGTTGTAGGGATGTTGCTGAATGTGGTAGTGTTTGACTGATCATTGCAAGGTTGCTGGTATTCGTACTATGGACTTGAAAATCATTTCACCAGCTACATAAATTTAACATCCTATTTTAAGTAAGTATAAATCTGTTTTTTTTTTTTTTGAAACTGTTTTCAGTTACAGTAATCCCTTGGTTGGGGAATGATTTAATTATTTTTGCCTTAGTCCATGAACCAAGGCATTTTCAGGGTAACGCCAACAGGGTTTTTTGAGAATATTGGGTTGCGCGTGGCTGCATAGTTCTTGTGCAGATAAACAGAGTTTTCCTGATAATATGATAATGGCACTTGATATGAGAAAGTACAGTATGGACTTTATTTGTCGTGTGAGGCTTGGGATACCAGGAGTGCACCATGCTCTTGCTTGGTGGTTCTGGCTCAGCAGGTGGTCGCTAGTCAACTCCGTTAATTCAGTGCTGGTCTGCAGAAACTTGCCCATAATTGCAAACCTTACTTCTTCCAAATATGGCATGTCAATCACTGGATGTTTGTGAGTAGCGTAAATGCAGATAAAATTGCCTGAGTTTGTGAACATAGAGGTTCCAGGGACAGTGGTACAATTGCTTTCTATTTTATAACCCATACTGGATCAGAAATGTTGCCAGGTGTTGCTTTAACATTTTGTACTTAGTTGCTAGAATTCGGACACCAAAACAAGAGATGCCAGTGAGCAGCTCTGCAGGAACTGTGGGTATGTGCTGTAGTTTCAGCCTCGCTGCTTCCAGGCATCATGGCAGAGCTCAGCTGATGGCTTTTTTTTCGGAGACTGAAGTGCTGAGAAGTATGTTATATAGCCTTTTGGATTTTGCAGTGTTGAGTGTATACCTTTGTATCCAGCATGTCATGTATCATCTAAAGTCTTTCTGTTATATAGGATATCATAACTTTGTTTTTCAAGCAGTGGGGAGCTTGGCTTGTTCACTAAAAATGAAATCTAGACTTAAGTTAAGTGTCCTGGAGCAGACTTTGAACAGAGACTCTAAAAATACCAGCTAACTGCTTAAGAATGCAGAATAAAACGTTGGTTTACACAGAAGTTGGGAAGCTGCCAGATTATGGAAGAAGTGGATTTGGACATTACTATAGAAACAGAAAAGTTCGTATTTTCAAACCAAGTTGTGTGTTGAAGTATGCAGTCCTTGCATTGTTTCTAATACTCATTTAAACATGGTTGTATACATCTACTGTAATTACTTCTAGGGAGGGAGTTAGCCTGTTACGATTATTCTGTGGAGGCTTGTGATTTTGTGTAGTGGTGCGTGTTATGTTCTATGTAGAGTTGGAGGAAGAGGAGAGATCTTTAGCAAAAAAGATTAAAACAAAAGCCTTTAAGATAGTAAGTATGGAGTCTGACAACTCAGAACATGGGTGAACAGAAGCAATGGATACACCGGTGCGGTATTTAGTGTAGATGTTAGATGTTAGTTTTTTTACAGCTAGACCTTCTTTAGTCATTCAAATTTACATGCATATACAGCAAAACAAAATCCTGCAAAAAGGTAAATGATGTGTAAGGCTGGAGTAAAGTTTCAGACTTCCAAAGGGAAACAGTTCGATAAATTCCACTGAATGTGGTTGCTCTGAATGTGGACAGAGTTTGGTTTAATGAAAAATATTAAGCATATTGGATCCTTTAAAACATCAGTAAAACCTGAGGAGCTGATCTGATTGCATGGACGTTCATCTCAAAAAAACGCTGATGGGAGTTTGTGGAGAACCTGAAAGAAACAGGGCAAGGAACTCAAGATAACAAATCACATTGCTGATCAAAATCTTAACTGAGGATAGTTAAAACCCAAACAGAATTAGTCTCTGCACACTAAGACCAAAACTGGAAACTGTAGTTGAAGCCATTCTGTAGCCTGAAAAAAAAGAGGTGAATGATGATCCACGGTTGGCTTATCGGAACTAAGAGGGCAGGCTTATTTGCAATTAGAAATTACCTCAGTTTCGATGCAGGTTATAGATTTTAATCGAGTCAATTAAGTGATTTCTTTTGGAGCATTATGTAAAAGCCTGCTCAGGCTTTCACATTTACCTGTGACTTCTTAAAGCAGTTTATTTGAATAGGAAGTGATATTGTTTGTATAGGTGCAAGAGGAGCAGACAGAATAGTTGTATTTTTAAAATGTGGGAAATAGGAAGTCCAGCTCTAAATGATTGAGATGTGCTGGTCCAAATTCTGCTTTATGTCCAACATCAGGGCAAAATCTTAAGGGATAGTGGAAAGCAGTGAGAAACACCAAAGCACAAAAAGAGCTTTCTAAACTGTGTTGTGCTCACCCTATAGTTTTTGTAGGAGAAATTATTTTCTGCACGGGAAGTAGATCTTAATCTGTTTAGGCAAATTTCAGAGCTAGGATGATGAAACCGTAGATGAATTTTGAGAGATTTTAATTAGCACACAGGTTATGCAGCAAAAGTTGAAGAACCTTGGGAATTAAAATAACAGAAACAATGTGATATTTGAAAGTCTAAAATGTGTGTTTATGTATGCGAGGTAGCATTTGATTCCCCTGTGTGGTGGTTGAAAATGCTGGAGGGTGGAGTTGGGTGATGGTGGGATTTCTGGCTGCCAGCATGAAGCAACGGAAGAAGTACTTGGGCACAGGTCGAGTCTTGTGGAGTGAGCAACCTGCTGAGACACTGTCTGAGATGCTGCACATGTTTTGGAGTTCCGTGCATTAATCTGGTTTTACTTTTGTTTTTTAGTATTTTTTCAGAAGAAAATATTATTCTTGCTTAATATAAATAGCTCTGGCTAGGAAAAGTCCTTTCTGCCTGTGGTCAATGGTGATGAGAATGATAACAGTGATAAGTTTTGTGAATTTTCATTGTGACAGCGGTGAATCATGCCTTTTGACTTTTTAAAGTGTTTGCTTTTTTCAACTCGGAATAATGTCTGGCTGCATTTTCAAAGAAAGTGGAATTAAACATGTACAAAAACCTCCCCTTTCCATTTCATTAAATTAAGTCTTTTGGAAAAAAAATCCCTCAGAATAATCCAGTTTATCCAAAAAAAAGGTAGTATTATCTTTAGTTTCTAAATTAATGCCATATGTTTATAATTTCATTCAAGATTTTAATTTTTAGTACACCAGAAGTAGAAAGAATAGTTTTAGTGCTCTTTTTTTTTTTTGACTCCCAATAGTTTTTCTCAATATTGGATACATTTATCTAAATTAACTAAAATGAAGAAAATATTCCACCTTTACTTGCGGAAGTGACCAGTGGCTAATGGTTGCTTTTGTGCTTCCCTAGTGTTTAGCTACTGAGCTCCACTCAATTTTGCTTTCACTTCTAAAGGTAGGAATATATTTGAAATAGCGTCATTTAATAAAATCAGGTAGGTTTAGGTCTTTGCATAGTGTTTACATCTGAAATTATTTCCTTAAAAATACATTCTAAAAATCTGGAACATATAAAAAAGGAGGGTTTTAATTTACTTTTCAGTGTCCTATTAGAATGCAAATACATAGGTTACATCTGTTGAACAAAGCAGGCTTTTGTGATCTTAAATACTTAGTCATTTTGTACAGGTCCTATACATGCCAGCTTTAATCTTTGTGAGAAGAATAACTTGGCTTAAGAGGGCTAAAACTTTCTTCCTTATAGTTTGTTTACTCTTCTTGCTCAGATTAGAGCTTTCTCTCTATGCTTGATCTCTAGGGATAATGTTGATTTTTAAATAGGAATTTTGCTCTGAACGGAATCTGACTTAGGAAAAATACGCATAAGTCACGTTTTGTTTGACCTGTAGTTAGGTGCAACAGGGACATGAGGTAGAGACTACATCTGAGCACTGTGCCTTCCTGTGCAAACATACGGAAGGAGTTGTATGGCCTTGAGGAGTCATGTATAAAGCCTTTGTGATAGGAAGGTTCTTTGACCTACTTGTTGGATTCAATGACTGATCAGAACATGTATTGCCTTTCTAGGCTCCTTAGTCATGGTTGTAGAAGATAATTCAAATAGTCGATTCCAAATATCCTTGCTGTGGGTGTTTGTCTACCGTATTCCTTTGAAAGGGCAAGCTATGTTTGTTTCTTCATTATAAGCTACCTCTTATATTGATATACTTGCTGTTTCATGCAGTTCAGTTTGAATTCTCTTAAGCCTCATGACTGCGTAAAAGACAATGACTTAACTACTAAGCTGTGAAGTGCTATATGTGGAAGAAGGGCTCCATAATTTCTACATCTGCTGAAAAATCCATGATGTAGAAAGCACATTGCTCATGGACCTGGATCTCTGTGACCCTCCTGTCTGGCATGGCCATGCTTACTCACAGTCTGTATGTGCACAGCTTCCTTTGTCAGCTTGGCCCTTGAGCTGCTGGATTGCTTTAACTGGCAGGTATGGGGTTGGAGACCTGTGGACTGCATTCAGCTTGGTTGTTGGAGGCTGGGGTAGGTCATGATGCTGTTCTGTACCTCTTTTTTTTTTTGTCAATTCAGTGTTATGAGTGATGAGAAGAAATTGGAGCTAATTGTATCTGTCTATTTAGAGCAGTTATTTCATAATGTCATCTCCACTCGTTTTTAGTCATCTAGGCTCAGTTTCTAAAAATGGAAACTTCAGAACAGTCAAATAAAAAAACCAGTGTATCTGTAATACAGATAGGGAGCCGAAATTATGGTATTATTTCTAATGGATCAGAATAACTTGAAATGACTCTTGTCATATTCCCTTAGAAGCAAAACACTGTAGTGCATTTTGAATGTTTGAAAAAAAAAAAAACACCAAAAACTGTTTTGCTTTGTTTGAAGCTGTTAAAGTCATCAAGCTTTTTAATTTTAAATTATGGGAGGAATACTACAATAATGCAAAAATCATACTTTATGCGTTCTGCTGCATACTAGGGTGCTTTTTGAGTTGCTATATGAAATCCTATTTTGGGTTATTTTGAATGAACCACGTGCGGCATACAGTGTGCTCATTGTTGTTCTGCACCTCTCTGAGCTGCTAATACAGTAGGTCAGCAAGTCTGCAGATTTGTTCAGGAACAAGTCTGTCAGTCACTGTATACTGGGAAATATCTTTTGAGCTTACGGATCTATCCTGTGGAGTAAAATTTCTGGGTACCCCAAATCTCTCACTAATCCTCTTCTTGAGAGATTTTTGGCTCCAGTTACAAGAGAAAAGCCTTCCTGTGAAGGAAGATAGAATGGTGGTTTTTTGTTGTTGGCTTTTTTTTTTTGAGCAGCTTCTAAATCCCTGTTATTCAGTCTTCTCCCTGCACAATGCCATAGACACAAATTCTGAAAATAAATACACAATGGTTTGTCCATTACCTGCATCATCAGAATGGGAAATGCCATTGAATGTGTGTTAGGAGTCAGTACAGTATCAGTATATACTCACTTAAACAACCAAACAAGACGAAAAGAATCTAACCGGCATCTTCAAAGGCCATTGCTCCTCTTCTATCTGAAAGTCTACTTCTGTAGTACCCAGTAGATCAGTTTGAAGTAAAAAAAGAACAAATGTGTGGAAATGTGTTGTGCTTGGAAAAGGTGTAGCAGAAGAGGGGGATTTTGAGTGGAAATGTTTTGGGTAGTCATGAGTAATAGCGGCTACTATCATCACCGTGACCTGAGTGTTCGGCTGCCATTCTCAATAGTTAGTGTGGGTCACCATTCCTATTTCTGTTTCTAGGTTACAGTTTCTATTCCCGAGCTGTGTTCCTGCATACTTCATTATTTAAAAAGGATTTACACAGGCACTTCTGAATTACTGGTATTGCAAATTGCTGTAAACTTGTCTCCAGTAGGAATGTCCCAGATGTGGCTCGTTCTTCTTTGTGTTATGGTTTCTGGTGTAAACATCTCCTTCTAGCCAGACTAATAGAACTTTGGGGCTTTTGGAAGGAATGCATCACATCAAGTGAGTCAAGAATCTTGCAGGCCTCATGTGTTGAGTGTATTTGGATAAAATTCTGTGGAAGTTAGTATTGATTTCCTAGGTAAAATCTTGCCAATGAGACTCAAGCTTGGGACTTATTTCATTAGTAGCCCTGAAGGTGAACCAGCAGGTTCTGCAAAACATCAGTAACTAAACTGGAGAGAAACAACATATCGTGAAACTGTCACACCTGTACTTTGGAAATCTGTAGTGTTATTTCTTGGTATCATAACTGGGCTGGTTGTTGAAGTTACAGATGAGCTTTGAAGAAAAGATTAGCGGATTAGAGTGACAGTGCTACGTAGCCTTTTGGTAGAAGACTTTTGCAGTCAGGTGACATTGGTAGTGAGATGACAATACTTCTGGTTTTAGGGATGAATGAGCTTTATTTTTAATTCATGTTTTTCACTCAACTTGAGAGGAATCTGTCATCTGAGAAGTTCTCAAGATAATTTGAGTATTTTGGAGCTAGATATATCCATGCCAAGATGTGAGTGGAAGAGCTTTGGCTAAATTTGAGCTGTGTCTGATAGATAATGAAAGAGACATGGGAAGAAAAGATGCTGATAAGTGAGCTTAGTGAGCTTTGGATTTAGCTGAAGCAGTTTTCAGGATGGCACCTATACTGGCTTTCAGTCTTGCTTCTTTTCTGCAGGTAATTTGCTTTACTGCATGCATGGCAGAGCACTTTATTTAAGCCAAAACATGTGATCATGGCTTGAGATTATGTGCAGGTTAGCTGCCTCTGCATTGGGTAGGAGACAATCTCTTCATTTTAGAGCAGTAGCAGATGGTTTTATTTGAACCCTATGTCCTTTTCAAAAGAACTGTCATGTGTTAGTTGTACTGAATTACGTTTTGCTGGCAGAGAAGTGGAAACCTTTTTTCAGTCATTCTAGGTGATATAGTTAGAATTCTTTTGGCTGTCGATGCAGCATGCAGAACCATAATTTCACACAGCTTGTGTTAGCTGATTCCTGCTGGGAGGTATGATCACTCGGAATTTTACCAGCTGTAGTATTAAAGTGGGCCCTTGTGTCATTTTATGTAAAATCATCTATTGCAAGAAAGGTCTGGGAAAAGCCCTTAAGTACATATCATTAAAACTTGTGGCATATTTTACATAATGCATGAGGTATTTTGCCTTCCTATAAGCATATGTCTTGCTTTTGTAATTTATAGCTTACTTTTTCAAGTAACATTATACTTAAGTACTGTATCCCTAAGATTATTTGTTCTGGAGGTAGTGCAGAGCTCATTGTGAGATGAAGCATCTCACATCACTGTAAAAGAAAACAAAATTGTTCTGACTTCCTACTACTGTAGTGAAATCCGTTCATACACTGTGTACTGTCAGATGTGGTATAGTCTGAAACTTGAGTAATTTTTGAAATTCGTGAATATTGCTCAAGCCAGTTAATAGAACGCAGCGCTGCTGCAGCCCTGTTTGTTCCTCCCGGCTCCCCTGTGGTTGTTTCTGCCCCATATGTTCTGTCAACTCTTCCTCTAATGGTGAAAACTATGTATTTCTGACATTTTTTTTCTTGCATAGGTTTTAATTTTCTTTGTGTTTAACTCAGTTTATCACTGTCCTATGGGTTCATGCATCTGCTTGTGCCATCCCAAGGCGGAGATGGAAGGAGCAGACAGCAGTTGAGTTGGCATTATATTAGTGGTAGCTTTATTTTATTAGTTTATGCAGCTGAGAAACTGTGTCCTCAGTTTATTTCCTGTGACTCAATAAATACTGAAAAGTGGTAGGTATTTAAAGGACTTGGTCTTCCATTTGCTTAGCTTTAGGGCTTTACAAAGTGTCCTGCAGTTTACTTCCAAGATTGCCATGGGAAAAAAAGTATGGTAGCTTTTGTTGGTGCTACTTTCTGTTCCTTTTGTAGTGGAATTCTGTAAGCTCCCAGTGTAAGGCTTGCTGTTGCCTTTCCTCTGGCTGTAGAACAAGGTGCAGACCTTAGTTAATGCTTTTATTGTGTTTTGTGTGTGTTTGGGGGCTTACGCTTTCCCATATTAGTGCAAGTCATCCCCTAATCGTTGTGTTAATGCTGTATAAAACATTGGTGATGGAGTCTGCTTTTTGACACCTAGGTGATATAACAAAAGAAAACGCATTTGGAGATCCTTGACCTTGTTTGGCCTCAAAAAAGTGTACTAAGTGTTGTCAAGTTTTGAGCAGCAAACAGGATTTTGATGTGTCAGATCATTGCATAGCATGTGACTGCTTTGAAAGTAATTTCGCTTGCAAACCTCCTTCAGTGGGGGTGAGCAAGATAGACAGTAGCTGTAATGTGAGGCTTAGACTGGCTTATGTAAAGTCTAGAAAATGAGTATATGAAGTAATTTTGCCTAAAGGACAAAACAAGATGATCCAGAGAGCTTGCCATAAAATTCTGACGTGGGAAGGAACAATCTCATGAATCACTGTACTTTTTGCTTTACAAACGAAATGTAGAAGTGTTCCATGATCTAAGTGTACAGGGAGAGTAATACAAGACTGTAGGCACTGTGATGAGTGAAGGCAAGCATATTAGTTGCCTTGACCTGGGCGATGTTAGGGCAAAATACAACCACAGGCTTCTAGCTTGCTTAGGCCTGTTTGAGATATTGTAAACAATATGGGATGCAATACATGAAAACAAGAAACCTGGTGTGTGTTTTCTTGAGAATCATCCTTCTTGTGAGGATTTGTATTTCAGTTTTAGTACAGCTAAGCAAGCTGACTTGAATAAATAAAAGCCTGAACTGGTACTATGTTATACTTTCTTATTTAAGACGTCTGGCTTTCCTGAATTGCTTTATCACCGTGTTTTTGTTTATTTGGTTTGATGAAAATGTATCACACAGGTAGCCTTGTTCTTTGCTGATACAAACACATCATGGTGTTTTTTGTAACTAAGTTCTACCTTCTGTATTTTTTTTCCCTCCTTTGTCTGATGTTATCTGTGTTGATGTAATGCCATTCTTCTTGGCTTAGCATTTAGACAAATGCTTCTGATATGTTTTTGCCACTGTCTGTCATAGCTAGCTTTTAACATTTCATGTCAAATGTAGCCTGACTTTTATTGTTAATTTTGTTCTGGTTTTCCACAGTGGACAGGCCAAAATCCCAGCAAATCAGAACTTCTGGTACCATAAGGCGAACTTCTTCTTTGGACACAATTACAGGACCTTACCTCACAGGACAATGGCCACGTGATCTGCATGTACACTACCCTTCATGTATGAAAGATAAATCTACTCAGGTAAAAACATAAAGCAACACAACAAAGATGTTTCATGTAATTGATATCTTTCTGGTAATGCTTTTTTCACTTGATCTGGAATCTTAGTACAGCTTAATTCCAAAGGAGTGTGGATTCACTTAATTTTATGATGAAGCCCTATAAATAGGATTGTAGTCAATGTCAGTTCAGTAACATGCTATGCAACTAACAGTTATTATTGTTATGCATTTAGTGGACAGTGCTCTTGGGAGGAGTTACCTCTTGAAGCCAGACATCAGAATGAGCCTTACACAAAGTATGAAGGGAAAGCTATGGAGGCTATGTATGTCCCAGTACTCCTGGATCCTTCTAAGGGCTCTGTCCTTAGTAGTAGGATCTGCTAGCAGTTGGGCTGCTGTGGCATTTATAATGTTCCGTCACTCTTTGGCTGAAAGTTAAATATTCTTGTTTGCCCAACTTCTGGTCACATTGGACTTGTTGTCTACAACGTTCATCACCATCAAGCAAGTTGAAAAATAATTCTTAAAACTCAAATCCCTAGTGAAGAAGTCATGCGTATTTTTTTTTTCATAGCATTGCTGGGGTATGAAGCAAGTCTTCTCAATTTCAGTGTTCTAAATTAAACTGTTGAAAAAGAGAAGGAACTATGTTGTTGATTGTATTTCTAATTTAGAAGCCATGTACTGACAGTTATGTCAGTTGTCTGTGCTGTGATTCTGGTCCATTGTTACCAGCGGTGTCCTGCAAGAAGTATCAATATATTTTTCTATCATCTTAACTTCAGTGTATAACTCTATCAAACCACTAAGACTTTTCTTCATGGAAGCGTATGTTGTAACAATGCATATGATATCTTTAAGATATCAAGGATTTTTTAGGTCATAACTTCACCTGTAGGCATACAGTTTTTGATTAATCTTCTATTTCCAGTGATTTGCAACACATTTGTTGCCCATTGTCTCCATTGCTTGCATTGCAATGTTTCATTGTTGCAAATGCAACATCTCTTTGAAATTATTCCAGGTTTTTGTTTTCCATGTAATACAGACCAGTTAGAATATATAAATGATTTTTCACATTTTTAATGAGCTGTTATGCAATGCAAGAAGTCCTCCGATGGGGAAAGTATAAGGGTAGAAAGTTCGTGGGGAAAAAAGTGTCTGTGTGAATTCTCTAAATGTTATGTTACCTGTGTAGGCTGTGGAGAGCTATTAGCCTAATGTAGGTAGCTTTAATATGATCCAGAAATCCCGTCTAATGAATTTGGGAATCAAATGAGTAAAATTTGTTCAAAGAGACTTAGGGTTTACAGGAAACTGTTGTGTGACTCTTCAAGAAAATGATTTGTTCAAGTTCTGCTCATTCCTTTTGAAAACAAGCAGACATTTTTAACAGAGAACAATAAGCAGTCATGTTTGCAGTCATGAAGGATCTAAATAAAAAGCTGTTAATTCTGGGTTTGCTTGTAAGGTACTTTCATTTCACAATGCTATATCTTAAAGGTCTTTTTTTTTTTAAACCATAATTTCTGCCCAGGAGAATTTCTGTAGCATGCTTCCTAGTTGCTATATTTCTTATCCCCTTTCATATAAGTATACCCAAATCAAACTTTACAAATACTCTTATGAATGAAATATTTGGCATATTTAAGCATTTCTGAACAAACCTTTTCACTAGTTACAGAAAATAGAAATAAACTTGTTCTAAAAATACTTGAGCTCTGTGCATTTGGCAGTAAAATTACTTTTCTAGCAAGCTGAAAGTAAGTGTTGAGATTATTTGACCTACTGGCTGCCACCTTTGGTCTCCTTCAGAGAAGCAAAGCTTAGTGAGGGACAAAAGTATTTTGCCTTTTCAGTATAATCAAATGAAACAGAGGAAAGGCTGTACTGTGGTTTCTACAAGGTGAAGGATTACTTCAAAGGAATTAACACTGGGGAAGTTTACTTGGTTTGGATTTGTATGGGTGTCTTCTAATAGGAAATTGTTAGCTGTCATCTTATTCAAATTATACGTATATGAAACCAAAGCAATTAGCAGTTTTTAAGCTGGGTTGGAAAAATCTGTATTTAACTACTGAGGACTGCACAGACACATACAGTGGAATAAGCATAGTGATTGGCACAGCAATTTCCAGGCTTCTGTAAGTAAAATGTTCAATAGGAAGGCTTTTAAAGGAAATTACTGAGTTACGTTTTGATTTTGTTTTTGATTGAACTCTATGTGGTTTGAAGCCTGTCTAGTTTCAAGAACCAAGGATGAGTTCCTAGTTCTTGGTAGAACATATGCATGACAAATTAACACCTTGCTCTTTGCATGAGTACCGGCACAGGTGTACTTTCACCACATTGTGTTTCTTGGCTAAGAAACAGTTCAGAGCAAGGGAGTCCATGTAGTTTTCAGTAGCTGAAAATAATTACACTTGGTAGTTTATCAGAGTGGAAGATGATAACAAACAATAAAAAGATAATGAAAATCAATAAAATCAATTTTTTTGTATGTGTTTTTCATTGGAAAATAAATTATCTCCTGTTACTTTTATTAATCTCAGGAACAGTACTTCCAGTACAACTTAGGTTGTAGGTGGAATAATGATTTCTCATTCAAGGGTACTTATTTTCCCTAATCAAACATTAATTTTAGATCTAGATTTCGTGCAGTTCTGTGAAGATGGTGATTATTCCTTAGAATTCCTGTAGTTAAAGATTGTAATAATAAAAAGGTGATATTCTGGTCATTGTTGGTTAGATGAACCCTTAATGACTCTTATTATAAGTTCTTTGAACCCACATAGTGCTAATGAATGAAACGTCTCTCCTTTCTTTAAAATTAAACCAGAATGTTAAGTAATTCTCGGTAACATCTTATTATTTAAACAGAGAAATAGAGCTTTCTTTTTTATTTCCATTTCTGTTGCTTTTTGGAGAATAGTGACTACAGTTCATACTGCTACCTCCTTAAGTGTTTTGAGTGAAAGCACTGAAAAGGAATGAAGCTGTTTCATTTACTTTTGGAAAAATATCCTACAACTTCATGTATGGTGATACCAAATTCTACATCTCAGTTCTTCATGCATTTCTGTAGGTGTTTGTGAATATGCATGCAGCTAGCTGATCTTCAAGGAGCAACATGTTTTGGGCAATGAAAGATAAATATTTTTAGTACAGTTTTAGATATTTCAGAAATGGAAATAAGCTTACTGCTATGCTATGTTGTTACACACAGTGACATGCCTTGTATATCCTTGTGTACCCTTCCCAAATTCCTCTGCCTTCCTACCTCCTTCTCCTTTTCAATAAAGTTTGAATTTTTAATTGAGACCATTTAAAATTCGACTAGCTTCCTTTTGTGTTTCTTCTGTCTGGTCGGAAGCACTGACTGTGCAATTTTGTATGCTTCTTCTTTGTGTTATACATGTAACAATTTCTGCCTGCTTTGAGCACTAATTCTATGTTGAAATGGTTATGCCTAACCTCAGAATCGTCAAAAGCAGTTGGATAATCATCATAGTTTATTAATGTAATTACTTGGCAGTAGCTAAATCATTGAAAGCATTTTTTTTTTTTATAAAATGAAAAAGAGAAATTTGGGATAAAAATATTTTTAATGACATCAGCATCATATGTTGCCAGTTAAAATGAATCTATCTAATCTTTCTTGATCTGAATAATAAAAAAATAACAAATGTCCAAGTGGTATATGATTCAGTGATTCCTCCTCCATTTTTAACTGGTTTCCAAGATGCTTGGATATGCCTTTTTTCATTGTATATGGCAATTATGTATTACACAAATAGCAAAGAAGAGAGTTTGCAAAATGCATTTCAGAATTTCTGCTGAACTATTCTCTAATTGAAAGAATAATGCAGAGTTATTAAGCTGGAATGCTTGGCTAAAATGTTTTCTACTTCTATGTAGATCAAGGCTTATCTCTTCTTAGTCACCTGCATGATGTTTTGTTCCCTTTTGGGTAGAGATTCTCTTGCTTAAAAACTGACATTATAAACCAGGAGATTGAAGCTTTTTTAATGGAACGGTAGTTAACAGGATTATGTTTTCTTCAAACTTTTGAGGAAGGTACCAAGGAAGAAGAGGCACATGCAGTACAACTGCAGGTTTATCATTCTGACTTTTCTTAACCTGTCAGACGTTTAAGAAGAGTCACCTATAATCAAGTCAGTTTGTAACTTCTTAGGGCATTTCTTTTTGACAAATTTCTAAGGGTCATTTGAATGCTCTAGAAAGAATTCAGGCTTTCTAGAAAGCTGTGGGAAGCATCTAGAAAAGTGGGAAGGCTGATTAGACTGTCTAGTGCTGTTGCATTTTTTTTCAGTGAGAAAGTTCTTCAGAAACATTACCAACTCCATAGTAAAACAGGCTCATGTTCTTAATCTTTGCACCCATCCCACAAAACTAGTTCTTCTGGGATGCAAGCTAGTGAAGGGCTGGCTATAAAATTTGATGTGTTTATAGTAATTCAGTCTTATATTTAGGTAGGTTGGTATTCTGTATAGTTGTTCTGATCTAAATGAAATAAAATGAATGTAGATATATATCCCTGGTATGGATGGAAAAGCAAGGCAGAGTTACCGAATGCTTTGGAAGAAATGCTAATCTCTGCAAGGTTGGATGAGTTAGAACAATGGTAATTGTGATTTACATTAAAGCTGAGAAGAGCAACCAGATGTGGTGTTTGCAGCTCACCCTATCCTGTGCACATGCTTTTAAGCTTTGTGTCAGCTCAGACCAGGACCTTCGCATTTCAAAATATCAGCCATCCTCCTCTTGAAGTTGAAACATGCATTATTTAACCTTTTCCAGGTTCTCATCTTGAGAAGTTTTGAACCTGAGTTTCATCTCATAAAATTGTAGGAAGAAATCCTAGTTAGCTCATGCTTAACACCATAAACTTGTTTCAGCTTTGAAGTGGCATTGCCAGCTTCACAGGTGGTACCTGTGAGCTACTTCGTTTCTGACTTGAGGAGAAGCAGCTATCTTTGGTTTCACTTCCTGTGAATAAGATTGTTGCGTAGAAGCTGTAAATAAAGATGGGGTGCAGTACAACTTGCTCTTATTTCTGATGTATTAGAATGTGAATCTTTTTTTTTTTTTTGAAAAGTTTTGCTTGAATATTAATATTTGGGATTACAAACCTTTTTTTTTTTTTTTCATTTAGTGTGGGTTATATTAGAAGCAGAAATGTATAGCATTTAAAGAAGAGTCCAGCTTGCTATGATATTCTAGCAACTGCCTATGTTATTTTTAACTTTTTTACTTTTTCCGGCTGATAATAAATAGCACAGTAGTACAATATTGCCCGAGTTTACTATGTGCTAGGTATCACACAGTATTTGTAATACTGCAAAGAAAAGTGATGGACACGATCTGTCTCTATCCTGGTACTCATAGGTATATTTTGAAAGGTGGTGACTTGGCTCAGCTTACCAGAGATTGAAAGCAAATACATGTAATCCTTGACTCCAGGGATAATATTAAACTGGAAGAGTGTCAAAGCATAGTTTGAGGGGGTACAAAATGTAGTGTTAAATTAATGAATTTTACATATTTGTTATTCAGATTTCATTTATTAAATCAACTGCAATGCAGGTATTCACCTCTGTCTTTTCTAGCAGTACCAGTACTGTTCATGAAATTCTTCAGAATGCTGCTATTAGTTCTTGTTTTTCCTACTTGGGTCAATATCTATGCTTTAAAAATAAAAAAATAATAAAAAAAAAAGCCAGCAAGTTCTCACTGCATTCCTTGGTTGTTCTGTTTTGCCTATTTGTTTGAGTCACTCAGACTTCTTAGATACTCATTGCCTTTTCTATTCTTTTTATTATGCTGTAGTTGAAAGGCTATGAGCTTATAGTGATGCCTGCCACGTCCTTCTGGCCTACAGGAAAATATTTAAGCACCTGTTCCCACTTTGTCTTGGACCTGTTCATTGATCTGTGGAGCAATACAATGTTAATAAAACATCACTGGAATGTAAATTTCATAGAATCATTAAGGCTGGAAGAGAGCTCTAAGATCATTTAGTCAAACCATCAGCCCATCATCACCATGCCCGCTAAACCCGTCTCTGTCAGTGCCATATCTACATGTTTCTTGAAAGCCTCCAGGGATGGTGATTCTTCCACCTCCCCGTGCAGCCTATTCTAATGTCTCATCATTCTTCCTGAGGAACAATTTTTCCTCATATCCAAACTGAACCTCCCCTGGCACAGCTAAAGGCCGATACATCTCCTATCACTAGTTTACCTGGGAGATGAGTCTGACACACCCACCCCATTACAACATTCTTTCAGGTAGTTGCAGAGAGTAACAAGTTCTGTTACTCTCAGAGCCTCCTTTTTTCAGACTAAATGATCCCAGTTTTCTTATCCTCTTCTCTGAAGACTTATGTTCCAAACCTTTTGCCAGCTTTGTTACCCTGCTTTGGGTGTGCTCCAGGGCTTTGACGTCTGTCTTGTAGTGAGAGGCCCAAAACCGAATACAGCCGTTTTGAAAGCCCACAGAGTGTGGCTCCATTAAAATGCAGAACAAGTAAATGTAAGTAACATTTGTGTGGAACTGGGCACTTCTAGAAAAAAAGTTTATAGACTCATAGAATAGCGTTGAAGCTGGACTCACCTGCCGTAGTTAGGGTTGCTGTCCACTAGATTAGCCTTCCCAGAGCCCCAGCCAACCTGGCTTTGAATGCCTCTAGGGATGGGGCAGTTGCAGCTTCTCTGAACAGCCTGTTCCAGTGCCTCACCTCCTTCTGAGTGAAAACTTTTCCCCTAAAATCTGATATAAATCTCTCTTGTTTTAGTTTAAAGCCTTTCTCTTTTATCCTATTGCTATCAGACTATATCTGTATGCAGTACTCCATGTGTGGCCTTTTGAGGTCAGGGTGAAGAGTAAAATTTCTTCTCTCACTCTGCTAGCCACTTCTGTTTTGGTGCCACCTAGGATACAGTTGGTCTTCTGCATTGTAAGTGCATACTGTTGGCTCACGTCAAGCTTTTCATCCACCAGAACCTCAAGTCCTCCACAGAGCTCCTCTCAGGGAGTTCTCCCAGTCTGTATGCATACCTGGGATTGCTGTGACCCAAGTGCAACACCTCGTGCTTGGCCTTATTGAGTCTCATTGAGTAGGGGAGTACCTACTTTTCAGACTTGTCCAGGTCCCAGTGGATAACATCCCTTTCTTCTGTTGTATCAACTGTACTGCTTAGATGTGATGTTGTTGCTGGGGTTGTACTTGATTCTTTCTGTCTTTATCATTGATAAGATGTTGAACAGAACCAATAACACAATGGACCCCCTGAAGGGTACTTCTCATGACCAGCCTCCACATGGATGTAGAACTGTTGAGGGCAACAGCTGTGATCTTCCAATTCTTTATCCGTTTAAAAGTCTACCTTTCAAATCCATCTTTCCAATTTAGAAATAAGGATGTGGTGTGGGACCATGTCAAATGCCTTGCACAAATCCAGGTAGAAAACATCAGCTTGCCATTCCATTGTCCACTGATGCCATCGCTCTGTCATAGAAGGCCACTGGATCGGTGAGTCATGCTTTAGTGAATCCATGCTGGCTGTCTCACATTCACGTCTTGTCTCATGTGTGCCTTAACATAGCTTCCAGGAGGATATGTGCCATGATCTTCCCAGACACAGACATAAGGTTCACTGTAATTCCCTGGGTCTTCCTTTCTCCTTTTTCATAAAAATGGAAGTGATGCTTCCCTTTTTCCATCCTCTAGGGTCTCCACCTGACAGCTGTGACTTTTCAAGGATGGTGGAGAGTGGCTTGGCAACCACATCAGCCAGCTTCCACAGTACCTTGGGATGCATGTTGTCTGGCCGCATATAGTTGTGTACATTCAGTCTCATCAGGTGGTCTTGATCTGAGTTGTGGATTTGCCTGGCTGAGTGACTTGTATTTTCATGATAGCTTTAAATAGATGATTTATCTCTTCACTCTTTGACTGTTTTTTCATAACCACATTAAGGCTTCGTTCTCAGACCCCCACGCAGACTCATAATAAATACACAAAAGTCTGACTCGTATAAAGACTTGTTTTCTTTCCTGAGAACATGCAGCAAAAAATCAGGGCTAGCAGAAAACAGAAGTGGGATATGTGGGCTTATGTGCACAATGTGCCTGTTAACATATTAAATACTGGCACCGGTGACAGGCTGTAGGTCATATAATACTGTAGCAGCTCTCTGAATCTAACAGTGTGGCCTGCAACCTGAAACTAAGATTCAGTATTTAATACTGTCAGCCTATAACATGTATGGTTCCATTTTCTGAGCACATGGGAGATGCTTTTGCCCCTTCCCTGAGCAGCAAGACTGAGGGGCTCTAGGCACTGCTTGTTGTGGTATTCTTCAGGGCCATGTCAGGTCTCCTTTATGAGCAGATCAGTGCAACCTGTGTGTGAGGGTGCTACGGAAGGTTCTAGGTCCTGGAGAGGAAGCAAGGGTGAGAAGGAGGATATGGGCTTCCATGCATAGATGGGAGAAGGCTAAAGGGAAGGCCTATGGAGAAATGGATCCCTGAAGTGGTCTGACCTGCTTGGGTGGAGTCCTGGCTCCCCCATGCAAGTGTCACCAGTGGTCCCCTGGAGTGACTCTGATTGATCTTGTGGCCCTGAAAAACCACCTTTGCTGAGTTTTCGTAGTTTTCAGTGGTATGGTTTTATTTCTTGCAGTTGGTACCAAGGATTCAGCTAATATCAGTGGAAATTGTTGGAGGATTCTTGTTTTTGTGAATTTTTGAGTGTGTGTAGCCCTGACTTATACATTACTTTTACCCCCAAATCTCTGGATTTTAAATGTCATTGTTTCCCCTCTGGCAGCCAGTGACTCATTTTGTTTGGAAATGCTGGTGGATATCCACAATTTTGTGATACTCCTGTGGTGAACAGAACTGGGAGATGCAGAAGTGGCTTCTAGCACCTTCTCAGTTGTTGATATCTACATTTATAGCTCCTAAATTCAAGGACTATGCTAGCAGCCTTCTGGGCTTGCAGACAAAGCTTCTGCTTGCTAGGTCATTGTCAGAAATAATAAGTTAAAAGGAAGAAATTGGTTATATGGCCCAGTGACTAAGGAACACAGGTTGGGAGAATTAAATACTATTGTGGTTTTCTAACTGTTCACTGTGTAAAAAAGAGAAATGTATGCTGAAGCAGAGATAGGAATAGTCAGGTAGGGTGTTTCTGTAGTTGTCAGGCAGCTATTTCTTCTTCAGTAATGTTCATTGTCCTCACCCTTTTGTAAGCACAAATTTACAAAGCCTTAAACTGAATTATCACTGCCATTTTTTTATTCATTGATAATACTGCTGCATATTAGATTCTCAAATTTATTCTTTTTGTATAATGCCTGGACTCCAACTTTACAGAAAGGTTAAACCAACAATTTGTGACAAATTTTTTTGTAACCCGGGGAATTCACTATACATGTATGTATCTTCTTTTTTTTTTTTTTTTTTCTCCTCCAGACACCTAGCTGTTGGGCTGAGGAAGGAGCAGAAAAGCGATCACATCAGCGCTCAGCATCATGGGGAAGTGCTGATCAACTAAAAGAGGTGAGAATTTTTGCACAGTGCAGACTTTTCAGTCTTGATACAGCCAAGACATACTTTTTAATCCCTATCTGGAGTCCAGGAAACTGCACCCTTTCCCTCCCCTCTGTTGCTCTTGAAACAGGCTTTACCTCCTGACTTAGAAGTGTTTTAGGACTGATTGTTGTTTTATGCATGTTGGATTTCCTCCCTTTCTACTACACAGTGTTGGCTGCAGAGGAATGGCCAGAGGGAGTGCTGAGAAACCAGCCTGTTGCTGTTGTTTTTGTTCAGAGTTACCTTAGTGAGTTTTATGCTCCCTAATACTGAAAGATACAAAGCTGAAGTGTCTATGCTGCCATATTCTTGTTTAGAAATTTTGGTCAGGCTTAAGGATGAGGGTGAGGATGGAGGATGCCAGTTTCACAAGTGAAATAGTAGGGTAAGTGTTGACACAGTAGTAGTTGAAATGCTCTTCTGTTGTATGTATTCCATTGTAAACTGCAGTAGAAACAAGATGGAACCCATCAGATTTGGATTTGCATAATGAGAAATTAGGTACAGGAAAATGGTTTTCAGCTCAGCTGAATGTGCACTATTTCAGTCTTACATATCAATGAACTGCAGTCTGTCTCAAGTTCATGCAATTCCAGCTTCGGCAAGCACCACATACTTAGTCTGCAGTCAGCCTTCTGTCTGTGTCAGGAAGGGTTCAGCCTCTCTTCTAGAGCTACATCTTTAAGAAATAAATTTTGCAGCATATTGTCATATGGTGGCTTTTTCTCAATTCTCCATGTTTTTTGGGTCCTCTCTCTGGCTCCTTGTTTTGAATAGGACATTCAAAAATGAGGACAAAGGTATAGGCTGTCTAAGGAGACGCTATTACTGGCAGTAGTCCTTTTTCTCACAGCTATTGGTTGGAAGAATAGTTGTCAAAAGCAGTGAGGTTTGATTCCTCAAATAAATGAAGAATAATTTTGCATTTCAGAGGTAACAATATCCTTGTTTTTAAACAAAAGCACCTGGGCCAAAGAAAGGTGAGGGCTGTCTATTCCTGTCACATTGAGCACCTGTTATGAAACCCATCTTAACTGACTTACTAATACACGGGCCTTCCAAAAGCCTGGGTGACTTCATTTGCAGCTATGAGCAAATACTCAGAACCATGAATTAAGTGCCTAAGAATTAGTAAAGAAGGAGTCTTGTGTCTGAAAAGTTTTGGCTTAAACATTAGCTACCAGCACAAAGAAGTTGAACCAGAGGCAAGAATAACATCTGTGTTTCTAGGATAACGCTCTCACTTCTACTGAGAGACCATTCTTCATCATCTGGTGGTTTTGTATCAAGTTTTGCAGCTAGCAGCTTTTCTCTACCGCATGGCTCTGTCAGTAATAGGGAAACCTTCAGTGTGTAAGCAAGTCTCTGCCATTGATCACAGTGATCCATTTTGCAAAGTTGCCATCCTCTCTGAGCTGATCACGAGAGAAAGACAAGAAATGTAGCTGGTGAGTTTCATGATTCCTTTCTGATAGAACAAATTTAAAAAAAAAAGGGTGGGGAGGGGAGAGAGAAGGTGTGTGGAAATAAACTGTTTCTATTCAAATTTTGCAAGAATTGTTCATGCTAAAACTTGCCCTCATCTCTTCCAGCTTCTGGTTCTTTCCCTTCCTCTGTTTTCCTTTCTCTCTCTCCAGCTTTTCAACACCGTTATGTTGCCTATTCCACAGGTTCATTTGTAGACTCAGTGTCATTCTGCATGCATTTTTCAGCCAATTCTAGTCTGTTTTCTCCTACTTTTGCACTTCCTAGGTTACTTTCCTGTTATTTTTTCTTTCCCCTCAGCTATAAGTCCTGATACTAGCCTATCTGTCCAGCCATTCCCTACCTGTGTGAGATACTTGCAAGGACATGCAAGTATTTCCACCTTCCTACACCAAACTACTTAATGCCTGCATGCTGAGTGTTAAGGGTTTTTGTTCAATACCAGTTTCTTTGTGACTTGTCAATCTGCATTTTCTGGAAGCAGAAATCCTCTGAGACAGTTCTATTCAGATCTAAAGTTCAGTAGAGAATCATAGAACTGTTTGATTTGGAAGGACCTTTCAAGATCATGTTGTCCAACTCCTTTGCAGGGGAGCAGGGGCACCTACAGCTAGATCAGGTTGCTCAGAGCCTGGTCCAGTTGACCTTGAATGTCTCCAGGAATGGGGCGTCCATCTCTGGGCAATGTGTTCCAGTGCCTCACTACTCTTATTGTAAAGAACTTTTTCTTTATATGCAATCTGAATCTTCCCTCTTTTAATTTGAAAACATTTCTTCTTGTTCTATCACAACGGAACCTGCTAAAGAAAGATACCAATGCTAGCAAATGTAGCTGTGTCTTAGTTTCACCTGGGATGGAATTGTTTTCTTCAGGGTGTTTGGTATGGTGTTATCGTTCTGTTCTTGGAGAAATGTTGATAATACACTGGTGTTTATAGCTTCTGCTAAGCAGTGTTGTGAAGGGCCCAAGGAGCTGCCAGAGAACAAAATTAGGACAGCTGACTTCCACTGGGAAGGGGGAGAAGTGAGCAAAGGGCTGTGTGGTGCTTAGGCACCTGCTGGGTTAAACCACAACAAGCTGCTAGTTCCAAACATCTACCTCAAACATTAGCAAAATTTTCAGTTTGCCTAAGCTTCACCAAAAAAAGGCTTTTTCAAGAGGTAGGTGCATTCTCAGGATAAGGTTCCCAGGTAAATGTTTTGCTTTTTCTTCCAAAGCTTTGAAGAGTTGAAAAGCATAGATGAAATGATTTTTTTTTTTTTTATCTGCTTTTCTTGGATTAGTGTACCTCTTACATATCTGGAGTTTATTTTGATTGGTGTTAGATGATCTAATGATGCTTTTCTGCTGCTTAGAAAGATTAACTTCTAGCTTTCTAGCTAATTAAGATTCTTGGAAGTTAGCACAGCTACCTCTTCCTCTTAAAAGGAGTGGTTTTCTTCGAGTTTGGTAAAGAAGGAAGATACTTAGCAATAAAAAGATGATCTTGTAGAAGAAAAAAAGCAATTGAGATTTCAGGATTAGGTTTGGCAAGTGATAGATTCACTGTGTACTCTCAGTGAAGAGATGGAGTGCCGTTTGGTTTGGAGGATTCTTCTGCCTACGTATTTGGCACTGCTGACTGCTTACTATGGCTGTTACGAAGCCAGGTAGCCTGTGCTGGCAAGCCTGTCTCCTGTGTCTAGGGGATGAATAAGAAATGGCAGGTTGCTTTTTAGGTGCTTATTCTTACTTTCTCATTCTTTTGTCTGATAATAGCTACTGTATCAGAGAAAGGCAGGGTTCTTGGGAAATTAGGGTTCTTCAAATTCAGGGCTAAGGGTATGATCTGAGAAAGCATTTCTCTTTCTTTACTGCATTTTGTATTTGCCTTAAATGGCCATACTGCAATTCCAAACAGAAAGGTCAGGTCCTTCAACAAATTTTCATCTTTCTCTTATTCCCCAGTGACCCAAGAAGCATTTTGTTATTGTTATGAACCTATTGGTTGCCAAAATGCACGTACTCTGGAAGTGGCTGTGAAAACTTCCCATCCAGGCGTCCATGATTCCTTTCAGAAGATCATAGCTTCACACTTTAGAGAGTGTGGAGATGGATTAGCCCATTGGAGTGCTCTCACTGTCCAAATCTTACACTGTGGCTATGTTTTCTTATAGACTTGCGAGCAGCTTGCAACTAGAATCTGAGTCAGACCTCTGAGGTGAATTTAAATCTTTTTTTATAGTATGCTCTTGAGGAAAACTCAGAAAGCTAGATTTCATTTAAATAAAAAATAGGGTAATTAACTGTTTAAATAGTAAGAAGCCCAGAGCATCAAGGAAAGGCAACAGAAAGTAAAACAGCATTCTCCCTGCCTTGTGTCCTTGCTTTTTGGGTATTCTTGTAGACGTCCATTTCAATCCATGGCTGTCTTCTAGTCTGGGCTTTATTTTTTTTCTTCTTGTTCTGCTTTTTAAAGGAGATGAAGATTGTTTCCCTACACATCCACTTCTCCAACATCTGACCTATGTTGTTGTAGATTTACTTTCGTGTTCCCTTATCAAACTGGTTACTTTCTTGCTTCTCCATCTCTCTGTTGAGCTGGGTTTTTATTTAACTTTACTCATACATGGAGAATCGAGTAGTTCCGGACATTCTTTTTTTTTGATGGAGTTGGGGTATCTCTTCAAATTCTTTCAAAGTTTCATGGTGCCCGAGAGGCACCTTTCTTCAAGAGATGAATCTCATTCTTTAGCACGTTTTCATTAAAACCTTGGTTGTGTTGGGGCTTTATCTTGATGTTTTTGACACAGACCCATTTGGAAATCTAAACTGTTTCTGTCATTGAAGATTAGGAGTAGTCAAGCATTTCTGAATAGCAGTTCTTTGAATATGGATTATGAAGTGTGGTAAGACTTGACGTGAAACATTTAGGGTGGATCTGTTGTGTGAGTGATGTTAGAAACAAAACCAAGAAAATTCCAAAGCTTGTAGCAAAGCTTCATCAAAGCCTTCACTGAGCACTGTCAACTCTTGATGATGAAAAGTGAAGTGTTTCTCTACCACAGTGCTGCTTATTTGCAAGGACATTAGAGATATACTTAACTACTTGGACTTGACCACAGAGTGAATGTACTTGAAGTAGTCTCAATTCAGAGAGGGAGAATACTTTCCAGCTGATGAAGTTCTTTGAAATATGAATTCCGTGTCCGTTCATGTCTCCTTACCTGCCCTTCCGATTTTTAAATTGTATCTCCAGCTGTGTTTAAAATGAAGTGGGGACTTGCATGCGTTGCCTTTTATGCCAGCATGCTGATTGTGAAAGAGAGTGAGATTTGAGCATGAAGGAAAAAAAATAAGATTACACTGGTTTAAGGAAGTGTCTGTACCTGTTGTCTAAATTTGCATGTTGTCTAAGCTTCTCAAACAACACTTAGAGAGTTAAATGCTCTTTCACGTAGAAACTGTTCAGAGGAATAAGCAGAAGAATTCCTGGATTAAATGATTTGATTTCTATTATGGAGCATGTCAAGTGAATAGTGGTTGTAGTTGAATTTGACCTTTAAAATATATATTGTTTGCTTACACGGCTTTGCAACAGACAGCAGAAAAGATAATTCTGACTGCTTGAAGAAATCTGTGATAATGTAGCCTGCAGGGAAATAGTATTAAATGTATTAAGCTCTCCAAGATGAAGCAATACATACTGATTGACAGTTGTTTGTAGAGGTTCTTTTATTTTAATAGTGAATTATTGGAAAACTTTGCTTTGGCTTAAGGTCAAATAAATTTGACTGTAGGCTTCACAGTCCCTCAATTTAAGCTAGTGATAGGCCAGAAATTGCTATCAATTGTTACTAGGGATACTTTGCATCAGTTATTGCAGTATTTTCTTGTAAATGAGGAAGTTTATTAGTAAACTAAGCCTGCTTGCATATGCAGGTTGGTGAATAGGGCAGTTACATTGGAAAAAGTGTCTAGCAGGCAGTTAGAGGGTTTAATGTTCATACCTCGAAGGTAGACAATCCAATATGCTTATTCTATAAAATTGTCTAAAGAGGACTGTAAAAACATCTGTGATTCACTTCATAAAGAAAGATATAAACAGATATTCTTTTGATGACTCATTAATCACTTCACCCGAACTTCTTTCCAGCAGATTGCCAAACTGAGACAGCAGCTTCAGCGCAGTAAGCAGAGTAGTCGTCACGGTAAAGAGAAAGAACGTCAATCACCTCTCCATGGCAACCATATAGCAATCAGTCAGACTCAGGTAAGTAGACACATAGCTGCTTATATTAACAGCCTCCTGCTTTATCGCTGTTGGGTGGACAGCTTGCTCTTTCTTCCCATCTTTCTTCTGTTTGCCTCCTTATGTGGTACGCTGAAATGCTTAGCAACCTGATACCATTGCATCTACACTGAATTTTATCTGATAACCATCACATAATAAAAGAAAGAGGGGTTGCAGCATAAATATATTAAGATGGTGTAAAAATTCTGTGCATGGCCAGATAAGACTGCCTTTCCAGGAATACATATGTGTTTCTAATGCTTTCAAAGGTCTCTGCTCCTCTGGAGGGTTTTTGCTGATCAGTTACACAACCCAATTTTGTCTGAGCTCATTTTATAGGTAAATAAATAAAATATACCAAAAATAAGCAGTCTGGACTGGCAACTCAACAACTGGTAAGTCTTTGAGCAGCAGACAGAACTTTGAATGGGACCTCTTAGAAAGTATTTGCATTGAAATTACAGAACCCAGTTTTCTGCTTCTCTGAAATGAGTGGATTTGTTGCAAACAGGCTTATAATTTACTTTATCACATATTCATTGGTAGAAGACTGGAGCATTGCTTCATCCAGTATGTGAAGTAAGATCTCATTTCCTTGTCCATTTTAGAAGTTTTTTTCTGATAATTTGCTTATTGGTTAATCTGTGGCCAGAGAAGCAGTTTCCCTGTGATTGTCAAGTTAGAAAAAAAATGCTGTCCTGTCTGCTTTCTAAAAGGATTATGATAATTCAACTCAAATTTAATTTTGGTTGAAATCAAGGTGATGCTTACCAGTTTTCCCATCCCTGGAAATAGAGGGCTGTTTATCTTTCACACTACAGGATATGAATCATCTTCATGGCTTCGCCTAGGGCGTAACTTTTGGTTGTTATGGTAGTCTAGAATCATTGTCAATAAAAGATTCTGCATTCTAGGATGAGAGCCTTCACATAATACTTTGTAGTAGCAGTGCCTTACTTGAGGTAGAAGAAGGCTGCTGTTACATCACGTCCAGATTATGTTGATGAGCGTTCTCATATTTTATATCAATGAGCAATACGATGACAGTCAGTGGGGCGTATGATGAGTTTTTCTCCAGCAGTGAGTTTATTACACCAGCTCTCCTTTTTCTTTCTTTTTAATGTATCCTCTGATCTCTCTCAGGCAGTGTATACTTGAGGAAACACCTCTTGGTGAACCAGGAATAGGACACTGTAATCCCTTAAATTCTCTGGAAAGTAAAGCTCAGACTCCTAGTCTGACATCTTCTGTTTTCTGTTGCGTTATTACTTATCTAAGATGATTTATGCAAATCTTAATAGAGCTGTTTGTTTTAACATTAGTCTAAGACAGCTTTGATTTTCAGATCCTTTCATGCATCAGTTACAAAATCTTGCCTGTATTCTGAGAGTGTCTCTTATTAAGAAAGGTACTGATGCTATGAGTAATAGCTTTGACCAATTGCCTGGGCAAATTACCCAAGTGTGAGCGTGATTCTTAGCAGGGTGCAATGGAGGATGCCACACAGAGTCTGTTCTGTAAGTGTCACAAACTGCCAGTGAAACTAAAACTGAAACTGGTTCTAAAGCTCAGGTGAGATTCTGTTAGTGACTTCGTGAACTCTTAAGATACTTGTAAAAAGCAGTTATCTTTTCTCATTTGACAGTGTAGATGTTTGAGTCCTGATTAAATTTCATCTACAGTGGATCCTTAACTTGGTCTCCATACTGCTAAAAGGCAACTTTTTGATCTCCTGAAATGTTTGCACCATAGTTGTATTCACTGACAGCTTTTAAAAGCAGTGTTTTTAAAAGGAGTTGTGCCGTGATGGTTGTTTGTTCGTGTTGGCTGATCCCTTTATGTTCCTTCTTCTGTTTGGATAAAATCTAGTGGTTAAAACCTGGTCTTGTGATGAAGGTATGAAAACTTCTTAGTTGATGTTCTTCCTGAAACATTTATGTCTGTATAACAAAAGCTTTGCTGCATTTTTTTATAGAAAAGGATTTTACTTTCAATCTCAGTGTAAGCTGTTGCATGTATCCATGCCACTACTTATAGTAAAAGCAGTCTGCCGCAAACTGCAATCCACCCAAGATGTATGCTTTGATGTAACGTTCTTTAGCACTTGGAACTCACTCATGCAATGTTTTGGATTCTCAAGAATATGTTTAGCAAGGCCAGTAAGTTTTCAGTTTTTCTGGGACATCCAGGGGATGCTCTCCTGCAGGCAGTGTTTCTTAATGTTCATTTAGCATGAGCTCAAAAAAAGCCTAACCAAACAAAAAACTAAAACAACAAAGAACAACAAACAAAACGGAAAACAAAACAAGACAAAGCAACCAAACAGAAAACACAGTGCCCTCTCCCCCCTGCAAGACAATTCATAGAATCATGAAATGATAGAATCATTTGAGTTGGGTGGAACCTTTAGAGGTCATCTAGTCCAGCTCCCCTGCGGTGAACAGGGACACCTACAGATACATCACGTTACTCAGAGCCAGTTTCATTCAGTAATCTCTCAGAGAAGTCCGGAGGTATGTTTTACATTTTATCTTATCCTGTGATTCTGTGAACAGCGGGAAAATATACACTAGGAAGTGAACGCTGTTCATGACTGTCAGTGTAGGTGCAGCTGCTGCCAAGCTAAAATATTCCGAGTTGACTGTGCAAGACACATGCACTCTTGTGAATGGTTCCTTCTAGTAACAGAGCTCCACTCATTTTTTTTCTGAAAACCATATTTGTATTTTTTTACGTGCTTGATTCTTAAACTCCAAATGTTTTCTCTTAAGATTTTTGACACAAAGTTCTGAAATGTTAGAAGCTAATGAAATTAGAGGTTTAGAATGAATGCCTTATTTTTCTTTCACTTAAGCCAACCAAAAGAGGTTAGAAGTGCATTAAGTAGATATTTTGTTTGAGTGGTTAAGCTTCAGGAATGTTGTGAAATGCCTTTTGGATCACAGTTAAACCATCTACATCAGCACACTGCATGCACCGCATCCCCTAGTGTGTATTCTGTAGTCAGTACATCTGGAAAGTGCATATACCTGCCTACCTACTGATAAATGAGGTAGTAGAATGTTTTTTATTATATTCTGAGTCAAGAAGAGGTGATGTTAGTGGCCTTCGGTTTATGCAAACACTTCTTTTTAGTTAAATTTGCCAAGTAAAGATGGTCTTCTAGATGGCGAAATTAATACAGTTTCTTAATTCACTATCTTTAGGTTCTTTATTGCTGATCTCATACTTCTGTTTTATTCTGTTTTCCAACTTCAAATCATGTGGCTTTCTACCTTCTAGGCTTCTATTTCCAGATCAGTCCCTATGCCACTGTCAAACATTTCAGTGCCAAAATCAACTGTTTCACGTGTGCCGTGTAATGTAGAAGGAATAAGCCCTGAACTGGAAAAAGTGTTCATTAAGGAAAATAGTGGAAAAGAAGAGGTATCCAAGGTAAGTTTATATTATGTCTATAGTTGCTTTTTCTCTTTAACCTACAAACACATGAGAAAATTCCGTCATAGCAGAAATTACTAATAATTTTCCTCAGTCTGTTAAAAAAGCAATTGTTTCTGTTTGTTTTTAAAGGCCTTTAGCCAAACATTTTATTTAGAATGCCCTTTCTTTAGAGAACTTGTAAGTCTTTATGAGAAATGTAAGTACTTAAATATTCAGCCTACTGTAGTGAGTAAGTAGAAAACTGGGAGATGAATTTATTTGCTTTATTTTACGTGGTTTTTCTTAGGTAAGATGTGAGTTTCCTGTGCTCTGCTGAGCTTCTTGGTTTTAACGCTTTTCTTCCATAAACTGAATGTGAACTTTTTTACTTCCTTAAAACACTGATCTGTAATCGGGGATCTCCGTATGGGTAATATGTACAAGCTGAGAAGTCTAGTTATATGAGAGATCTGGAGTGTTGGAATTCTCATCGAAGAGTACTGGAGTGCTCAAATAACACGTGAAATGTGAAATGCTTACTTTGCAGCCACCTTTTCCTAAATAGCCAAGGAAAATTCTGTGCTGTGGGAACAACTCTACTCTACTGTTTTTTTCTAATTTCCTGAACTGCAGGTTTTTAACTTGTGAATGGTCTTGGAATAGCGCTTCAGTGCACAAATCAAGCTATAAAACTTTAATCAGAGGTATAAGATTCAAAAATCTTATGTGTGTTTCTTCTTTATGGCAGTAAACTTAAAAATATATATATTAAAAATATATATTAAAAAAAGCTTTGGAATATTCTTGGGTTCTCCAGAGAATTAGCTCTGCTTTGAATGAAATACCTCAGTAGTAAATGTTTCATGCTAGATTGGCTTTCCCAAAGCTGTCTCATCCCTTTATAAGGATCTGTGTTGTAATAAGGGGAGTAGAGAGAAAAACAAACAAACAAAAAAACCCCAAAAGTCCAAATCAATAAACTCTGTTGTGCTAACTCCGAAGAGTATAAGAAGGTGCATATTGTATTGCTACTATTGATGTTCATATGGCCAGAGTTGTAATCTCTTGTGGTTAGGGGAGGTTTAATTTATTTATCAGACAAATCATCTTTGTAAATGTTGTCCTTAGGTTTTAACAGCTTATTACTTCAGATGCAGAACTCGGTCTTATAAGTTACTGAATGTACTGGCTCTGATCCAGCCAAACAGTTAGGCACATTCTTAAGTGCATTGTTGGACTGAGGCCAGATATGCTCAGCAGTTTACACAACCAAGGCAATAGTGAACCCGTCATCTAAACATCTAGCTGGGTAGAACCTTCAGACACAAAAGAAAGTCATAAATTAGACGCTGCCCTTGAAGTCGAGTCCATCGTTGTGGGCAGAGGGTTGTTTCCTGTTATATAACTGCTAATTTCTTTCTGATCTCTTCTAGCGGGACCTAAAATGGGACTCCTAGCACTGTCTTAGAGCTTATTACATCTCACAGTTTACTTATGGAAGATCATAATAAAAGTGATTTACTAAATCTTACTGCTGGTGAACTTTCTCCAACTGCAACAATTTATCTTCTTTTTAGCCAGGGGGAGTTGGTGGCTGGGTTAAAGGTTAGGAATTACTGAACAAAAGATAAACCATAGGAAACCAAACTTCATTATTTTCACTGCTAGTGAAACAATTTGTTTTTCTTTCAATTTTCTGCCTTTCTTTCTGGTTGTAACATTCTATATTAAAAAAATAAATGTAACAATCAAAAGTAAGTGGTTGCCTTGGGTGATACATGAAAGACAAATTTCTGCGTAAGCTTGCTTTTAAGATCGGTGGGCATCTAAATTCTCAACTGGTTTCTTTTCACCTGTTGCCAAGTTTACTTCCTACTTTCAGCAAGGGCATGTTTAAAACTTCGTGTTCATCAGTCAACCCAGCTGCTTAAAGCACTTGTGGCCTATTGTGAATCTGAGTCGGTGTGCTAGGAAATATTGGGGAAAAACATACAATCTGTCGTAGAGAAAAGTAGTTACCTTCATTTTTTTAATTGTAGTTTCCTATCTGAAGTTTTATTCAAATTAAGGCAGTACATTAATAGCTTTCTGATTTCATCAGTTTCCTCTTAATAAGTATGTCTGGAATGTCTTAAGTAAAACAAAATGCATTTTAGTTTGGTCAGCTCTTAAAAATTAGAGTTTAGTTTTCTTGACCTTTTCTTCTTTTCTCCTGTCGCTATTTCATATCTTCAGTATAAACTTGTGAATTTTTGAACAAGCTGTTTCTAGGTTTATCATCTTGAAATAGGCGATGCATGGGACAGAAGTAACCTTATGGTTAAAGTAGATCTGGTTTTATGGATGCTTGAATTACTTTTTAAATTTAGCTGCCAGTTGAAATTGGAAACTAGTGGAACTTTCCTCTCACGTTCACACTTCTTCCTTAGTCTTCAGATACACAAATTGATTTCATTTGTTTTTATACTTTTTTGATTTTGGGGGTAGGATATTACATACTTTGTTTTCCCTTCTGCTTACTTGGATTTTAGCTGCCCTACTTCTTAAACATGTATAAATTGATTTGGAATACATTTTCTATCTTTTGCTGACTTTGTTAAATGAATTCTTTGGAAACCTTCTTTCATATTTTTATTTTCCCACACACGGTATTTTGATAATAGGAATTTTACTCCATAGAAGGGTAATTGTGGAGAGATTAGCCTTGTTATTTTTATGTGCTTTGTAAAGATAATAGATGATACAGTAATGTCATTAGGTCTCTCTTTTAATAATCTAATTGACTGTGAAGTTTAGTGATATGTGGTCAAAGCATTTCAAGCATTTCTTCCTTTTTGGTTTGGCCACGTGCATGTATACTTTTTCAGATCATCTCTCTTGCTTAGCTAGCTGAAGGCATTCTCATTTCCTAAAAACAGAGTTAAAGTTGGCATTTAGTTCTGGAGCCCCTTTTTAATAGCATCTTTGTCCTCAGGTTTGCTAGAAGATTTCATTTTGCATTTTGTCTTCTAACCCCTTTATTCAAAGATTCTGGATATATTTTCCTTCCTTGTTTATAATTTGGTGACCGGCTTTCCAGGAAATTGTAGTTGTCTCTGTGCCTGCTATAAATTCTACGGGAGAACCAGCTTTCTGTGAAGTTGTCTGGCCTTTATTCTTTGTCCCGTTGTGTTTCTGCAACACAAATGCTGGAGACTTTGAACAATAAGATGAACTTACCCCCCAGCTCACTGCAGTAAGAAGCTCCCTGTTAGAGAATATGTTGTGAAACCAGTGAGAAATGCCCCACAATGGTGGACATGTTTTTATAGGTCTCATATTAGGAGAAATAGAAAAATACTACCTGATCTCTTTCAAATATACTGAAGTACTTAGAAATGGAACAGTTTTGACCATCACACTATGAAAGTAAAGGTGATTCATATCTTGTTTAATTTCTTTTGCTTCTGGAGGTAGGTACATGAAAACATTTTACTACCTATCAGAAAATTCAGTCTTGTAATTATTGGTTTTGATTGTTTTTCTAATTTGAACAGCTGCACAGGATCTTTACCTTAATCTTCTTATCCTTCTTCTGAAAAGTTTTGTGGTTTTTTTTTCCCCTCCAAGTGCTCTTTGTAAGAAACAATCTCTTCAGGATACGTGATGGATTTTTGCGATCCCATGTTGTATAATGCATTAATGACTGCATTTATGCTAGAAGACAGAAGCAATTTCCTATCTGCCCTTGTGCTCCAGTCTAGAGAATAGTTTTTAAATCAAAAGCATTGAATGCTTTATTCTGAAGAAGGTTCCTCTCAAATAGATGTAAGGTGTGTGAAAAATAATTATTTGTAAGGTTCCTATTGGTATATTATGTCATAGTAGAATTCCTGATGCTACTCTATAGGGCAGTTTTAATTTTTCATGCAAATAGATTGATACTGAAAAACATCTGATGAATTTTAATTGCCTTAAGAAGTGAATGTTGTTGTCAAATAGACCATTTCCATACTTTTGCAGGGAGGTATGAGGGCAGTTTATAACTACGTCCAAGAACATACTGTCCTGTAGTGGTTGGTGTCTTGTCAAAATGCCTTTGGAATAGAATTAGTACATGACTGCAAAAAACACAGTATACAGAATTCTGTAATTTCCAGCCATTTTCCATGCATTGAGAATTATGGCAACTAGTAGCAGCTGTACTCAATTACAGTTACCCTATTTCTTGTGCTTTAAGATTGTGAGGACTTTGGTTTTTAAAATAGTTTGGGCATGACTCATGGAAACTAAGTTCTGAAATCTTTTTTCATGTTGACCATGTTTAAAAATTGAGTATTTCAAATTGATATTTTCACAAAGGCTTATGGTCTCGTCAAAAAAAATGGGTTCAGTTTTAAGGGAAAGAAATACAGAACCACAGTAATTTGAAGTATTTTCAGGCATTTTCTGTTATTTTACTTGTAAAGAGTGATAAATATATAGCTTTTTATACTTGCGTGTATTCTAGAGGCATATTTAAAAATGCAGGTGACTTTCTATGTCTTCAATTTTGATATAGGAGAGGCTGAAATAAGTGATTTGGGATATACTTCATGACTACATAAGGCTACGATGTTTCTTCAGGTGTGGAAAAACACCTGTGCTGTCCTGAAGTCTTTAATTATGTGATTACTTACTGATTTTATTCTCTCCCTGGAATCTTTGTTTTGCCTGCTATGTAGATTATAGTATGTGCACTTAATGAGCAGCCGTTTGGTGTTTTTATTTTCTTCTCATTAGATGTGTGTCATAATGTTCACTACTAAATCTTGCTTTGAAGCCAGAAATTCCTTCATAGATTTTTTCCTTCTATATAGCAAGAGCGTCTCTGAAACGTTGTTTTATTTTTATCACACCTATGTGAGAAGAAAGATGATATTATTTGCTCTTTATGGATGGAGAAACACAAATCCATCAGGCTTTTATAGTGCGCTTCTTCAGGTTACTCAGGATACTGCATGTATTTTAGGACTTCAGAGTGCAGCTCTCATAGTTTCCTTCTCCATCTCTGAATGATGAAGACTTGCAAATCAGTCGTATATAGACTGGACTTCTAGAAAAGATGTGATAAAAGAGCTGGATCAGATGACTTTGGCCTCTCATAGAATCTTTGTGTCAGAAACAGATAAAAATGCTGTTCTGCATGGCAGTTCTTTTTTTCTTTGGGTTACGTTGATTATAAGACTAATTTTCTTTCTACAGCTTCAGGCTCGTTTCCTACTTCTGTCTGTGTAGCAATATAATGCTTCGGGTCTATCCTGTGCATTGAATGAGTCATGGCCTGTTGGGGGTGATGGGAATAGCAACACGTGGTCCTGTTGTAATATGCAACGTGAACTCAGCTGTTGAAACAGCTCTATCCAAACTTTTGAGTATTTGATGTAGCAACTGTAATGTTCTCTTTATAGTGTGTTACTTGGCTTTTAAATGAAATATGAAATGGTATTAACTGGAAGGCTTATAAGAAGGAAAGAATTTTCCAACTCTCCTAGGCCTGCCTCTCTGTATAATTTGGTGGTTTTCTACATAGGTTGTTGCTGAGGAGGGAACATTTTTTCGTATCCTCTTTAAGCTCTGGAATTGGCTCCTCTAATTTTGGTATATATGGAAAAGAGGAAAACAAAACAAAATTAATTCTGCATTTGAAATAAGAAGAAAGAAGGCCTGAAATTTTGTATCTTGAACATTTAATTGTTCCTCTGTGGCTTGAATACAATCCTTACTGAAGCAAAGTTAGAAACATGTCTATGTCATATATTGCAGAATAGGGTGCAAGATCACTGTGGCTGGTGCCAGCTAAAGTGATGTGAGAAGGCAGCTCTTATTATCTTCAGTTTAAGACAAAGCTTGTGGACCTTACATAAGCCTATAAATGTTTTAGTTCTGAATTTGTCAGAGGTCAACTATAGAAGCGAAGGTTGCAAAGTACAGGAGAATTACAACCTACTAGCCAAACTTGGATGGTTTCATTTGTAATTGTAATTCAGTTCACTGTTAGGGCAATAATATGCTATTGTGTTAGACATTTACTACTTTCCTTTTTATCCAGATGTGATCTCTGTCAGGGTACTTGTTTATGCTTTATAATAACTGACCGGTGCTGAAAATTATTCTCTTTAGTATAATTAGATCTATTTATTTTAGGAGGAGATTGCTTTCTAAAATATCAGAAAAATGCTAAAAAAAGTAAAAATAAATGCTGGCATGTGTAGATCAACGACGAAGTGCACTCCACTGTTAATTTAACTCCACTGCATAAGAGCATATAGTTGGCTTGGGAAATCTGCACATGGTCCCAACATTGAACATAATTAATGTACGTTGTGCATATTGTATTGTATTATTTGCTTCCACAAAAGTTGTTTCAAAAATGAGCTATTTAGTCTTTACCTCTTCAGTTATGAGTACTCATTTGGGAGCTGGATCTTTTCTCAGTAATCTGAATTGCTTGTTTCTCTTGCAGCCTTTGGATATCCCTGATGGTCGAAGGGCTCCATTACCCGCTCACTATCGTAGTAGTAGTACACGAAGCATTGACACTCAGACTCCGTCTGTCCAGGAGCGCAGCAGCAGCTGCAGCAGCCATTCACCATGTGTGTCTCCCTTTTGCCCTCCTGAATCTCAGGATGGGAGTCCTTGCTCAACAGAAGACTTAGTCTATGACCGTGATAAAGGTGAGAGTAGAATGGCCCACGTTTACCTATGGGAGGCATGTGATGTCCTGCTTTTGCAGTTACCTTCATTTTACTCATTACATCAGTTTTTGTTTTTGTTTGATTGTTGTGGAGGGATTGAGGATTTATGTAAAAATTGGTTTTGTTTGTTTACATATCTTTTTCCCTCTTGTTTGTGAAACTTCACAAACATCTTCCATAAATACGTCAGAGGAGCACAGCAAACAGTTTTAACCATTTATGAAGATTCTAATGCAAAGAATTCAGACTGTAACGTGTTTGTTCCAAACGGGTTTCAAGAAGGTTTGTGATAGACTGTGTGTTCATCATGGGTGAGTTACTTGCTGATCAAAACAGTGAGTTTTTGGACTGTTTCATAAGTACTCTGCTTCTGAAGTCATATATCCCATTTGAAGCTGTTTGGTGAGGAATTCATATCTGAGTTCGAAAAAATCTAATGGAGAACAATTATCTGTCTGCATATGTTGCCTAACAAAAGAGAAATTCTGTGTAATTTGTGTGTTTATGTCAATATTCAGCGTTTTGTCTTAAGTTTGTAAGAAGTAGTTCAGTTTTATGGAGGGAGTAAATTGGAGTTTCAGAAATTAAGAGCCAATTTATAGACAAGACACAGCGTGTGAAAATAAAGCACCAGAATAGATAGAAAGATTGATTTTGGACAATTCTTTTAACTAAAGAAATGATTCTTGGGTTTCTGGTTGTCTAGACTTGAGCTTTTTGTCAGTGTAAATATGAGCTTTATTTTGGAGAAGCGCATTCGGGAGAGATGTGCAAGCTAATAGCAGTACGTTTGCTGGAAATGAAAGCTAAGATTTTGATTTGGCATAGATTTACTAATGAGCTAAAAGCAACAGTATTTTGAGGTTGCGAGTTAAGATTTAAGCATTTCCTGTAATTATTTTCTTCCTTAAAGTAATTTCATCCTTAAAGTAATCTTAATTCTAAGTGATGAGCTGAAGAGAATAAGATTAGGGCAGGAGAAATTATGTCTTTATTTATGAAGCATTACTTTCCCGCGTTGAATTTAAATGCAAATAGTAGAAAGCAAATCCAGCCACCTAGATCCTACACTGAGGGTGCCTGTAAGTTAACCACTGAAGTCTTACCCTAGCATGATAGGTGGTCATGTTCCAAAACCAACCGTAGATATTATTTTCCCCACTGCTACTTTCCTTTCTTACAGTGTGCATGTGTAGACATCACTATGTAGACATCCACTAAAGAACAAGGAGATGGGGAAACGCCTTGACAGATAAATTTGTCATATTTGTCCTTAAAACGTACGTATCTTAAAAAGTGATAAAATGGAATGAATAATTCCTTTTGCAATTGGTACTCGATTATCACAGTAACTGGAGTTTTTTACTGGTTTTAACTGGCACTACCAAGTGAATATTTCAAAGTAATTTGAAATATTGCACCTAACCTTCCCAGTGATTTTCGGGGTCTTTATCCTCCATCTGGGTTGATCTGAGCAGCTCACTGGAGTAAAAATCCATTGCTGAACTTCACAATGAGTAGATAAATATGGATTTGTGGTTTCAATCTTAAGACTGGCTTTAGGTTTGTATCGAAAATCTGTGTTGGTATATAGGTGGTGGTGCTAAACAGGAAGCTTTCTAGAGTTCAACATAATTGTATTTTAAAATTAGCTTAAGTTTCGTAATACCCTGCTTATGAAAAATAAAAGTTTGAATTCCTCATCGCCACTTCGTTCTTTAGGACAAGATAGAAACCAGAAAAATGCATAGCGGTTTTCCAGGAGCAAATAATTTGTTCAGAGGCTGTAAAAGTAGCATCAGTCGTTAGGAAGTGTGCTTTTCACTCTCAGATCATTGTTATCGCTGGTTGGTCTGAATGTTAGCTTTAGAAGAGTTTAATTGTAGCTAAGCGAGTGATACAGGTAGAAATTGTAAGGAAAGAAAAGGATTTTGAGAGCGATTGTATTAACATCTGTTATCGATGTTAACTGCATTATAAAACAGAGTTTTTGTGTGTGCTCATTTTAAAGGATTCTGTTGTGCTGGACTATAACTTATGTAACTTTGCTGCAAGACCTGCTGAGTTGTGAAAAATGTTTTTCTACATATAACCAGAATTTAGACATTTTAAACTTTTTTTTTTTCTGTTACTTTTCTCAAGCTGGAATTTGATTTGTCTCTCTAGCAGAATAACTTAATTTTCCATTAAAATATGATATATACCATATATATATCATATTATATATAAAATATCAGCTTTATAAATGCTCCTTTTATTATATTTATTATTTATAAATGTTTCTGGATGGAGAATGAAGGTTAGCAGTTTAACTGAGACATCGGAGCAGTGAGAGGAGCCAGCACTCTGTACAGACAGCGCTGCTTTACATTTCCAAAGCATCTTTTATTTCTTGTGCAAAGCTGTGCTTTGGCCTGAGGCCTTCACAGCTGCTCTTTGGACTGCATCAGCTGTTTGGTTTACGTTTCTGCAAGGAGCTGCTAAATCTATTGAATTTTTCAAAAGAAAGTGAAAGATAAATTTCAGAAAAGGGTCACAATACACCTCCAAATAGTGTAGTGATACCGAATGGTATAGATTGGAGCAGAGAGAGAAGGGTGGGAGAGACTGTATTTTCATGGCGCCTGGCTTTATGTGATTTAGTTTTGAAATACCATCAATTGCAAGCTGAATGACTGCCTTGCTCCATTAAAGCTCCTGGTTTCATTAGATCTGTTTTATGGTATCCTTCTCCACGAGGCTAACATGTCCAACATATTTAGTAATTGCGACAGAGGTAAAATTCAAAGGCATCCTAAGGTATAAGGATTCCGTGATTTTTTCCACGTGAAAACAGTGTAACCTGTTTTTCGGGGATTTTTCTTCAGGTACTTTTGTGTATGATGGTGTGTTCCTGCTGTTGCTAGCAGGCTGTAACAAGCAATGCGTTCGTGAAGATGCTATCTTTTGGTCTGGATCTCATTTTCTAACTTCTGGGCGTCTGATTCATAGTTTTTAAAATGAAAATTGTATGAGAAGTCTTTGGGTAGTCTTAAAAAACAAAGGCGTTTTTGAGCTGGAAAATCCTTTTGAATGTATCAAACCAAATCCCAAGGTTCACTGGCCAAGTTATGTCACTGAAAAGAAATCGTTCTTTACAAGCTGTCTTCAGTCTGTCCGTTTTTGTTGTAATATATGCAAGCTAAAGTTAGTGGTGTTAAATGTTTTTGTTAAAATATTATTGCTTAGTGTGTAATTACAAACTTAAACGTTTTCTAGATTATAGAATATGTCAGCTTGAAATATTTATGTTCAGAAATTCCGTGTAATAGGGCTCCCTATTGTCTTCAGTGTGGTTATGGTAACAAAGCTCACTTTAAAGGTTACAGCTGTTAATCTTCACTCCTAATGGTAATGAAATGTGATTAGTTTGTCAAAATATGCCGGAGCACACCCTACCGGTGGGAGTCTGGAAGGTGCAGATGCCAGGTCATGCATTGCAACCTCTGAGAAAGCATATAAAAAAATGAAAAGCAAGTAGCATTGTTTGAGACCATCCCTTAAATGACACTGCAGATGAGTAATGATGTTACGGTTTATTGCTGATAGGGTACATGACTGGAGAATGGCTTAAGCTGCACACTTCCTCTTACCACTACAGCCGGTGGTCTTTATTACCAATACCCTTCCATTCTTACACTGTAAGTGAAGAACTAACAGTGAGTTTATGTGTGTCAGCCTCCTGTGTTTTTCAGATGTTAGTGTGGCGCGTGTTTGGTCAAGATGAAAAGCTAACCATTTAGTAAGCTTCAAAAGCTTAAGGAGGCAAATGGAGAAACAGATTGGTTAAATTATATAATGCTTTTTTTTTTTTTTTTTTACATCTTCAACAGCTGTCCTATGTAGAAAGTTTCAGCCAAGCAGGGCTAAACAAACCAAAATTTATTGAAAGCTGCACTGGCTAGACAACGCTCTGAATCTTCCAAGAGCTGACTTAACTTTGAATTCAGTTTAATTCTTTCCTTGGATGTACTTCCACAGTTTTCCAGTATTCGCTAGAATGAACAGTAGCTCATTTTATGTCCCAGAGTTTTTAAATAGAAACTTGGATCTTCAATTTTAAATATTAGAAGGGGGAAGCAAACTGTCTGGGTTCTGTTAATGATTTCTGTATTCGGAATGAGCTATGAGGGCCAACGGTGGAAGGATTCCAAAAGACCATCATGTGCTCAGCTTGACAAATATCTGTATTGTCTCTAGATTTTGTCTTCATACAGTTAACACCAAAAATTCTGTAAATAGAAGTTGTGTTCACCGTGCAGCAGGAAGGAACAGAATAATCACTATACTGCTGAGGTCCACTTTGACCATTTTCTCGTACCTTTCACAGTAAAATAGAATATGTGACAGTTAGGCTGATTTGTGTCTCGTAAAGGAAGCACTGATGCTTCAAAACCTCTAATGATTAGCCTCTGTATTTGAGTCATGCTTATACAAATGTTTATGTGGTTACCATTTGCAGATTCTTAAAGAAAACCTTATATGTTTCAGCGAATCTAGATTGTAATGCCTGAAGCTTTGGTTGGTTTTCCAGTGTTGCTGAAAAGGCACATTTGAACAGCAGCAGAATAAACAAAGGTATCAGAGTTAAAAAGAATAAGGTACCCCAAACTGGTGGAAACACTTGAAAGGAGCCAAAGTAGGAGCTATAATTTCTCTTCATTGATTTTGCTTGTAAGTTGGTGAATTCTCCTTAACTTTGCCTTTTCATTTCATTTTTTTCTTTTTAAATTGTAAGCCCAAACATAGAACAGGGGAGCCACTTGTGTTGGCTTGTTGTGTTTGTGTTGAAAAAGTAGAAGCCACTGCAGAAGGGTCAATTTCTGTGAGTAATCATTTTCCTACCTACTTTATTTTCTTAATGCATTCAGTGTTAACGTTGTCAAGATGAAGGAGAAGGTGGTTCACTTTCTGTTTAAGGTGAACCCTTTCGTAGTCTTAACTTTTCAAACTTTTGTTCTTCTGACTTGGCTAGAGTTGGGTCTTATCTCTCAGATTTGCCAGGAAGTGCAAAAATCTGCCTGCAGTGAAGTCTGTCCTGTGTCGTAGATGTGCGTGTCTTTAGTTCTAAGTGTGCCTAGTAATGGCCTGCAAAACACAAAAGCAGCTGCAGTCATAAAGAACAGCTAGATCATATAGTTAGTGATGATGAGAGTGTGGAATCGTGGAGGTTTAATTTTGGATACTAAGAGAACTAAACTGTAAAGCCAATGAGGTGGGATATTGTAATGACTACATACCAGTACCTGTATTAAAAATTTACTTTATTTCTTTGCAAATTCTGAGCTATTTGTGAAACTAATGCAGTCAGCATACCTGCCAAGAATTGTTTTAAAATAAGATAGATGCTGTATGCACACATATTCAGTAACTGTTTATATAGTGAGAAGATGTTATCATTACCACTCATAACTCTCCTGCATGTGTAATGCATATTATTGTGTTCATTTATATTTTTTGAAATACATAATTAAGAGGCAATTTGATTCCAGGATCACAGCTCTTTATGCCAGTTGCGGTGCTCTGGATAAAAATATCCTCCTGTTACGTGTTGTTATGTGATTACTGCTGCACTGAAGCTTTTATTCAGAAGAAATGTGCTGTGCAAGGGTGTTAGAAATTGCCTGCCATAAAGGAATCGTTGTGGTAGAAGCAAACCAGCATAGCGGCTGAACTGTGAAAAAGGCATCTTGTTTGGAAATCAAACTTAATTAAAAAAAACACTCTCAATCTCTAGTAATATAACTGCTTTAAATTTTCAGACAGTGGGAGTAGCTCACCGTTGCCCAAGTATGCCTCATCTCCCAAACCAAACAACAGCTACATGTTCAAACGAGAGCCCCCAGAGGGATGTGAGCGAGTGAAGGTCTTTGAGGAAATGTCGTAAGTAATGCCTTTTATATCAGCTGGTGTCTGCAAAGCAGTAAACCTGTTTACTGAGCCCATTCAACTGCAGATGAATAAACTATTCCAGCTGATGAGTTTTTCAGGAGCAAACTATTCTTAGTTTGTACAGAAGAGAAGTTGAAGTGTTCATATTGGTTTGAAGAGGAAATGGAGTCTTTTATGCTTGAACCCTTTTTGTGCATTTTTAAAAGGCAACAAAAATCCAATCGGAAAAGATAAGGTACATTTTAATTTCCTAAGCATTTATAAACCTCACTTCATATGCTTGTATTAACTTTTGTAAATGTTCCTGGTTTGACGCAAAAACTCTCCTTGCCAGAATTCTTTATCGGTTTTGAGCATAGGTTGCATTTGTATAACCTATGGTTACACTTGTGTTTAAAACACATAAAATGACATGAAATCTAAATAATATAAAGAGTTTTTAGATTATAGTATACTTAATGACACAGATTTTGCTCGATAGTTTTGCTGTTGAGTAGGAAATCAGAAATTAAACTCTTGGACATCATGTCTTTTTCCATAGACTCAGCAGTATTAGAACACGTGCTGTCAAGGTTGCATGCTTAGCTCCTGTGGATGAAAAGAATGAAGGAGGGGATGGTTCTTGCTCTAATAGCATTCATTGCCCAATGGATGGTGAAGGAGCAATGCTGGGTTGTAGAGGAAGCCTCCGAGCAGATTACAGAATATGGGAGAGGTCAATTTCATGGAGTTTCTCAAAGATTTGATGTGACTACACGTGTTGTTTCTGCAGTGCTATAGTTAAAGAAGAATTTGTGTCATTCTAAATTGCCATGGCATTTTTTTCATGTGCATACGTATTGCAGATTTTTCTCGCTGGAAAGGTGCATGTTTATCCAGTAACGATAAGTCATTTTTGTGATGGCACTGTTTTTAATGCTGTGGATCAGTTAGCTGACTACCAATATGGAAGATGTTTGCCCCTCTGTCCAATTAATCCCATTCCTTGTCATTCACATTTTAGCAACCTGTAGAACCACAAAGTTCACAACATATAAACATCTCAGTCGGCCGAGTATATAATCTTTTTTCTTGTTGTAGGTCTCGTCAACCTGTCTCAACCCCTCTCTTTTCATGTCCTGACAAAAACAAGGTTAATTTCATCCCAACCGGATCAGCTTTCTGTCCTGTAAAACTTCTGGGCCCCCTACTTCCCGCTTCAGACCTGACACTGAAGAACTCTCCAAACTCCGGTCAAAGCACAGCTTTGAGCAGCCTGACTGTTGAGCAGCTTTCGTCTCGGGTCTCTTTCTCATCTCTGTCAGATGACACCAGCACAATGGACTCTACAGAGGTCTCGGTACAGCAACCATCCCAGCAGCAGCAGCAGCAGCAGCAGCAGCAGCCTCTTCTGCAAGAAATTCAGACTGAAGAGCATTCCTCTCCTCAGAGCTACGCGCTAATCTAGACCAAGGTGTGGAGCAGGCCTCTGCCCCAAAGCAAGGATTGAGGAGGTAACAGTTCAGATACATCTGCATGAGGTGGCGACCTTTCAGAACAAAATGGAGTACTTAGCAGCATTCTGAAAAATATCTCAACGCTGTTCTTGGCAGGGACAGAATCCATACTCAGCATCTTTTGTGAGAAAGCAGTAATGCCTGCAGAATCCATATATCATTAAGCATTTTAAGTGGAGACTATGCATTTCATAGTATGTTTGACCAGATTAGTACTGTGTCCTGTGTTCTGTTTCAAATTCTACAGTATAAATAAGCTCTCTATATATATAAAAAAGAAGAAAAAAAAAAAAAAGGAAAAAAAAAAAGTTGCCTGTCTGAATAGAAAATGTCTTGCTGTGTCGTGTCCTATGGAAAATACTGTACTTCAGGATTATGTTTACAATTGATCCAGGTGTTTATGTTTCTAACTTCTGTAATACACACAATGCAAAAAAAAAAAAAAAAAAAAGAAAGAAAAAAAAAAATGGCCACAACAGTTGCACAGTGCCCACCCTATGGCCTAGCTTCAGGTACTTCTCTCGAAGTGTAAACTCAGGTAACTTGGAATGTATATCATATTGGGATATTAAATATTTTACAGCTACAAAGCTAAAGAGGGAACATCACTCTTTTGCCTTTCCTTATTTTATGCATTAATATTTCCTCATTACATTCCACTTTCTTGGAATAAGTGCATTCAGCTCCAGGTGAATGGTGACCCTGGACGTGGGTGAACGTGAGGAGAACCAGCAAATCTGTGATGTATATCACTTTGTCATGTGCTTACAAGCAAAAACAACTGTTGCATTTACTGTCATTTCAATATATGTAAAATGTGGCATTTAAAGGTTTCAGGTGTTGCTCGGTTAATGACTGTTAAACTGTTGCAAATAAAGTGTTCAGTACTAGGCTGTACATGAGAAACATTCCATGTTGTGTGTGAGAGGATTTTGAAAGACAAGAATGTTTTTGTTCGAGGACAGAAATTCTTTCAGGTTTCACGGCGGGGTGACGGGGATTTCCTCTCATGTTTTTGTTGGCGGTTAAGGATGTGAAATGCTACTGTTACTGTCTAAAAGTCAAATTAATGTTTAGTTTCTCTTTTGGAAATGCTCCTTCATTTGCTGGTTGGAAATAGGTTTTCAGATTTTGTCGAGCAGTGTTAGATGAGCAGCATTTTATTTATGTAGTGAGTAATTGTGTTTGGATTGAAGTCCGCAAGTAGCAAGTGGGTGTTTTAAGAGGGATGGGGAAAACAATAGTTTTTAAGTTCATGTTACTTAATCAGAGCTTCTCCCATAACTTTTGCTTACTTTGAGCTGTATGTGTAAAAGTGGGTTCTCCCCCCTCCTTAAGTATGAATTGTAATAATAAAGAAACAACAATCCTGGTTTTGCAGGCTGGACGCGTTCTCGAAATAGCGCATGGCAAGAACGGGTTAGCGGTGCTCTTCTATTGTACCGGAACAAGAAGAGCATTGCTTTCAGAGGTAATTTCCTGTGATACAAAGAGGACCCCAAAGGCAAAATAAACTTGATGTTCTTGCTCCATTGCTTTCAGCTCAGTGGAATTACATTTATGCTGTCTGCTCCGAAGAGAATAAAGCTCACCTTTTTCCAGGAATTGAAGAGATTAGTAGCCTGCAGCTACTGAGCATTTAAATTTGCTCCATTATTCTTTTATTTCTTTCCTACTTTTGGAGATGAGAACGGAGGGGAGTGAGAGTGAACAGCCAATAACTGCTCACTAAATACACGCTTTCTTTGGAGATAAAGCGTGGTTTCTTTTTATTACGGAGGTTTTGTTAATGCCGCCTTACAAGGTGGAATTTGCAGCCTATAAAACAGTAACTGGTTTTTGGCTCCCCTGCAGAAAACATGAGGAGAGAGGTCTGTCTCTAACCATTTTCACGTGAAAAACCTGTTTGAAACACAACAGCCATCTTTAACCCTACTAATCTCAGGCCTAGGTGAAAACACTATATATTTTATAGAATGAAGATAAAGGGGAGAAAATACTCATGATGTAAGTATCGGTTCCTTTTGATATTTTTTCCTTCTAGATTAACATTGCAGTATGATGACCTTTTTATGCTCTGGTTATGTCCAGATAAGAAATCGTAGTCTCGGTTGTTGGCGTTGGATTACCGGGGGATACGATGAGTTGTTTTTAGATCAGCAGTGAACTCTGTACAAGAATTGCAACACCACTGTGTACTTTTTTTTTTTTTTTTTTTTCCATGAGAAACTAAATATTAATTGAATTGCACATTTGTTCTCAGCAGATTTGAAGGTTTTGAACCAAATGCGTTAAAGCTGATGCTTTGCCATGTAAATTTCCCAGCAGTTGTTTATCTCTATTGTATTCTACATCCAGCTGTAGAAATTTGTCAAATATTGTTTAAAGTTTTGTACATAGTTGTACTGTTATTTCTAGCCACTGTGCTGAACAGTATTCAAGTTATCACACAATATTGCTTTACACAAGGAAATGTGTGGCTTTTGTTTTGTATTTTTTTCGGTATAGAAGTTCCTGTGTCTTATTTAAATAAAAATTATAGTTTAAAAAAAAAAAAAAAAAAAGGTGGTGAAGACACACGAAAGCGGCGGTCCGTTTGTTTGTTTGGGAAACTGTGACCTCATAGCATGAGATTATAAAGTTCAATATTCCAAATCCAAATATACATCTAGGTTCACGTCAACCACATCTCTTTGTGATTAGTGTGCTACGTCATCTTACCCGCTGATTTTTGCATAGTGCACTGTTTTGGGGAGGAAAAATGTCTAAGAAATAGTCAAATACGTGAAAAAGAGCATATTTTATGGTTGCACGTAATGAGCTCTTTATTTCTTCAGAGCATAGAAAAAAAAGCAGTTAAGCATTATTGGCAACTCAGTATCCACTGCCGTGTTTGTGGTACGGCCAATTTCAAGTTATCTGTTGAGAATTATGAAAGCCATGAGATGTTTCACTATGTGAAACTAAACGAAAACCCTAAAGGATGTGGTATAAATCTACTGACAGTCTTGGTTTCGTGTTGTTTTGTGTGAGTCAAATGGTTGTCATTTGCCTTACAAAATAATTCTTTCCAGATGGGGAGGGGGAAGGGGGGAAGAAGAAAGAATAATATTTAGATACATGTAAATCCTCTGCAGTTGGTGTTTACTGAGAAGCACTATGGCAGTAACCCGTAAGAATGGTTTGGTGCTTATTGTCGTGGAGTAGAAATCTGGGTTTTTGGAATCCCGAAGATTGCCAGGTTTCCGTGTGACTGTGTGAAAATCAGCTTGAAACTTCAGTGCTCAAAGTCCGGAGCTGCGAAGGCTGCAGTGTCCTGCAAGGCCATGGGAATGGTTGGTGTGCATCAGCCTGAAAACGCTTGGTTTCCATTGTTGCATTGTAGGCTCATATGGCTGACTAGGAAAAGCTCTGGCCATTCTGCCCTCTGGGTGATTTGGCTGCAGAGGCTTCAGCTTGTCCTGGTGGGAGAGGACATGCTCTCCTTGAGAACTGCTTTGACAAAAGCACGCAGCTCACCCTGGAGAGATGTGGTACAACTTGAACCACAGGTAACATCTTCACCATCCCAACAACTGCAGTTCCTCATCTCTATAGGTTCTGGTGCAGCTTTGTAATTAACTGTGCATGTCCTCCTCCAAGCCACGATGACAAGCAGTCAAAAAAAAGCGCTGAGAACAGACTGGTTATGAGGTAATTTTGCCTCGTGTCCCCATTTATTTGATGTCAATGTTATAGTTCCAGTGGCACTGGAAACAGACCCTTCAGAGGCTGTGGAGGAGGGTGAGGGCTACGAACAGCAGGTAGGGGCAGCAGATAGCGACCTGCTTGTTTTAGGATGCAGGGTGTTGTCAGTGAAATGATTTATGGCTTCCTGACGAATGAGCTCTTGGGGAGGGCCAGATAGCTGCCCTCGAGATCCTGAATATCTTCGCAGTATTTAACCACGGGCCTGAGATGATATAAAATAAACATAAGGAATGGTATGAATTAGAGATGCTGGCTGACACTGCTGCAGTTGCAAAGACCACCGAGGGTTTGCAGATGAGCTCCTGGTATCACTGTGGTAGTGGGTAGGTATAGTGGATCGGTTACTTGAGGTAAAATCCAACAACCTGAAGAGGAAGGGCAGCTTGTAGAAGTATAAATCAATGGCTGCTGTAAAATAGTCTGGCTTACTTTGCAAAACGCAGCACTGCAAACAGAAATTTGAAGCTACACAACTGGGAGGAAATAACCGTAGTTCCGGCCATGTGCTTCCAGAACCTAAACACAAGGAAAAAGTGATTGAAGCTGGGAAAGTATGTTCGTTAATGGGCTGCACACGTACAGCCCTTCTTAATGCGGTGCTTGGCTAAAGGAAGCTGTGTGATCAAAGATCGTCATGCAGCTAAAATATGTATATCTTCTCTCTGTTTGCATTAGTGTAACCGCTCCAGGGAACGCAGTTCAAGTTCAAGAGACTATAAAAGGCTGGAGGAGGTTCAGGGAAGGGCTATAGGAGTAAGTGAGGAACTGGAGAAAACACAGCAACGTTTTGGTTTTAACTTAACAGATGATGAGTGATTTAGCTCCAGTTGGTAAATACCTGCGTAGGAAATGATTAGCAATGAGCTGCTTGAATTCAACAGATGTGGAATACTACCAGGGATAGAAAATGAAGCCGGTTAAATTCATAGGAGAAATGTGGATATTTTAGCAGTTGGGCATGGGGCCATCTGACAGAGGTGGGTTTTCAAGGATGGTGTGTTTAACGAGATGAGGTTACCAAGAATGTGCTCAAAGAAAAAACAGTTCTATAGAGTTGAAATGTTACTACTGTGTAGATTACAGAAGACGAATGCGATGGCTATGTTGGGCTTTTGACCTTTAAAGATGTTAAAGAGGTATTTTTTAACTACCTGAGACATTCTTATGTCGTTGGAAAAAAGGGCATCCTGAAAGACTGTTAAATGAGGGAATTACTGCTTTTTAAAAACAATCTGGAATATTATTCAAAGATTATTTCTGGCTCCTGAAGGTTTTTGGTTTGCGTGACAATGGAGTGAAGCCTCCCTCCAGCGCTGTGGAGGTGGTTGATTACCTTTAGAGCTGTTTTCATTTCTGTCATCTCCTCCGTAGCGCTATAATTTCGGGCAGATGGAAGAAACTGGTGAGTGGGCGATGCCTTTTCAGAGTGCAGCGGGTCACAAAAATAACGCATCGCTCCATTAGGGCAAATAGGAAAATGCTGATCGTGAAGGGAGAGAGAAGTTTCCAGAGCAAAGGCCTCCAATGTAAGTGTGTGACTATGCAAATAAAACTGATAATTCAACGAGAAGAAAAAATAGCAATCGGATCAAGCTGGACAGAGACATCACTCCCCTTCTAAGACCTTGCAATTTTATCTCAAGTTGTAACAAGTTCTGATGTTAAATTGGCTGCCTTCAGCTGTAGCCTGGAAGAGCTGACAACCTGGGAGAACAGGAAGTTTTGTCATCTTTTATTCCTCCCCGAATTAGACTAAGCTTGTTAACAAAGCACGACTGTTCTAATAACTGTGCCTGTAGTAAAAGATGGCCTGGTCGTGGTTTTTGTTTTCCTTCTGGTGTATACGCATAGTGAGGTGTGCAGTTAAACTTTGCAGTGATTTGTACAGCTGTTGGCTGGGAAGTCGTGTTTGCTCAGGGATGCTATGGGATTTTGGTGGAAGGAAGTTCTTTCTCCAAGGACAAAGCTAAGAGAAGTAGATCCCTCATTAAGGTCTGGTGCCGAGATGACGGGCGATGCCATTACACCTTTCAGATTTTTGTTTGGATAAGGATTTCTCACCCTGCCTTTATGATGCAGAAGTTCCGTACAACTGGTGGGATGGTTGGGCTTGTTAAATAGGGAAGGAAGAACTCTTGTGAAAAAGGGTGTTGCCTTTGGAAATGAAGCCTTGTTATGAGGAAGCAGAGAAAAAAATGCCTGACTCTGTTCTGGCGATTCCTTTGGACTACCTGTAACTCATTGCACCTCCTGAGAAAGCTCTGCAAAATGTTTAGCATTTCAGTGTGAGTGCATACATCCTTCAGGCCATGACCAGTTGGGTTTAGAGTCTCTGCAGGGATTCAGACTCCATCCCTCCAGATAACATATGCTGGTGTTTGACCGCACTCAAAGTAAAAGATGAATTTCCTATGTTTAAATGGTATTCCCTGCATTTCAGTTTGTACTGCCTCTTCTGCTGTTAATGGGCACCACCGAGAAAAGTCAGGCTCCATGTTTTTGGCACCCCACTCCATGCCTCCCTTCAGAAATTTATCGACGTGGATAAGATGCCACTGAGCCTTCTATTCTCCAGGCTGAACAAGATCACCTGCTGCTGCTTCCACCCTTTGTGCACTTCCATTTTTTGTTTCAGTTTTGTTCAACCATGCACGCCTACTGCCATCGTGCCTTGACTTCCTACTTGCTGGGCTCGACTATCACTGAGCTCAGAGCAGATCCTTGAAAATCAGCCTGTGTTCCTGGACTCTTCCAGGGCCGAATTGCAGGTGGGTGCTCCAAGCAGGTGCCTGAAGAAGCCAAAGGGTTTTTGCTTTATTTTTTTCTCCTCCAGATCCTACACTTCTCCACCTCATGGTGACTTCAGCCAAATGTTGCCCCAGCCTCCACATTCTCAACCAGTTCTTCCTCATTTGTAGGTATTGAGGCCCTTCTCCTCGACTGACTGCATCACAAAGTTTCCAGTGCACTCCAGGATTGATTGTGCCCTGCTGGGTTGTCTCTGCAGCAGATCTCAGGGCGATTCGAATCCCCCCTGAGAACATGAGGCTTCTTCCAGTTGTCGTGGGTTATGTCTCTCCTGTGGAAAGGAACTTGCTTTGTTTTGGCAGCGCTCCCCATGGAAAGGAATATGTTCTGTTCTGGCAGTGCTGCACAACAGGAGGACTTATTTTAGGGCCATAAAAGCACTTTCCTGTATCTTAAAACACTTTCCTTTTTTCACTTGGATAACAACTATCAAACAGAACAACACAATGTACATCAACTTCAATTAAGCCCTCTATTAGATACTCTGTGCATTCAGAGGGAGCAGAGGGGGAACCCAAAGCACTTTCAGGCAAGCTGTACTGTTCATTAAAAGCAGCCTCAGGACAGGCTGCTCAATCTGCTCCTGAAATCTCAGGTAGAAAAATGACCCATTGTGGATTTCTCAAGTTTTCCGATTGCATTTAATGTTTGCTAAAAGCGTGGCAAACATTGGAGGGGAGTGGGGATAATGGGGTGGATTTGAGGCAGGCAGTGCAGCCTTTCTTCCTGAACGTCTCTGTTTGCTTTTTAATCCTGTTTCCCTTTTACTTTGTTTTGGCAAAGATCCCGCAGCTTAAACAGCGAGCTGCAGGACTGGCAGACACTCTGAGGTCCCTCCAGCCTTCAAAGCGCAGCAACAACACTGAGAAGCAGCAAAGGTCAGCAAAGCCAGGGTACCCAGATCAGATCCCTTCTCTTCAAAATGAAAGCAAAAGCCATGAAGTGCGCAGCGCGGGAGTGAGTAGGGAGGGGTAGAGGTGGGCAATGGGAAGATGTTGTTCATTTAAGGATTTTCTTGATCATTATTTCCCTGCATGAAGAACAGTAATGGCTGCACACACTCATAGGTAGGCTTTGCTTGCCTGTGCTTTGGTGACAAGTAGAGGTGATCACAGGCCCCATCTGACAGCTGTGGTGTCACTGCTGCTGCTCCTCACTTTCACGCTGGCTCTGGCTCAAACATCACTCCCCTTATTTCTTCTTTTTTGGTGAACACTCCTGTCAGATCAGAGCCATTACAAGCTCTTCTTTAACAGCTGGGCAAGTGTCTGCTATAAACCATGGTGTGGGTGGTGGGAGGGTGGCAAACAGCGTTTAGATTAAGGGTTGGGATGCCCCGGGCCTGAGCCTTGAGCAGGTACTGTGACTTAGCAGTATAGGAGGCATTTGGGAATCAGTCTAAACCCTGCCATGTTTAGATAGGTGAGGCCACCTCTGTCAGACTTTGGTATTTTGAAGCCTGAGTTCTTGAGTTCAATGCAGGCTGCCTCAGCAGTTATAACAGGAAAGCAATTACTTCAGTGGCCAATGAATTTAACTTATGTATTTTGTGTGTCAAGGATTTATTATGAGGATTGCACTTGGAATAATTGTAGGGTTATTGTTTGGAGTTCAATGTACATGTTCCCCAGAGCCAGCTGTTGTCTACTGACGTAGGTGGAGACAGAGCGGATGAATTCATTGTGTAGCACATTATTTCCAGCCTGTTCATGAAGCATATGGCTGCCAGCACCTGTCCTGGGGCCTTTCCTACTGCATGAATAGCTGAGGAAGCACAAAACAAAAGCAACACCCTACAGATCAGGTCTCTGGGGATTTTTGTTTAAAAAGAAGGGAGACAGCTACTGTACCCAATGGCAGAGGTTGGTCTGCGGCCATTTCTTCACCCCTGATGTATTTGTGTGGAGCGTTCATTACCCCATGAATATTTCAATGCAACCAAAGTAAACACCTGCCAGGTAGAATGAGCCATATCTTCACTTCTGAAGAAGTGAAGTTCAGCAGTGTGTGGAGACAGAACAAGGGGAAACGGCCAGAAACTGGAGCATAGGAAGTTCTGCACGAATGTGAGCAAGAACTTCTTTCTTTACGGTGAGGGTGACGGAGCACTGGAACAGGCTGCCCAGGGGGGTTGTGGAGTCTCCTTCTCTGGAGATATTCAAGACCCACCTGGACGCCTACCTGTGCGACCTGCTGTAGGGAACCTGCCTTGGCAGGGGGGTTGGACTCAATGATCTCTGGAGGTCCCTTCCAACCCCTACGATTCTGTGATTCTGGGAGATGGATGTGGCTACATGGAAGTGGCAGCCTCCTTGTGCCATGGTGGACTCTTATGCAAGCAAATACCTTGTTCTACTGAACAGGAAAATTAGACTGGCTTATAATTAGTGAATAAGGGGAAATGTCAGGGTAATGCTTCGGAGAACACTGTTAATAAAACACCCAGGTAGAGCAGTGACTGATGGCACAGCCAGGCTGCCCCGGTGCTGGAGGGCTGCTGGTTACCAAAGGCAAAAAGTGCTGTCCCTGCCCAGCCTGCTAGGCTGTGCTGCCCTTGTCTGCTTCTGGCAGCTATACACCTCAGTTGCCCTAAAGGTACCTGGGTCATACCTAGCACGTGTTAATGCTGCTGCACTCGCAGGGCCAATAATTAAACTCAGCCAGGTAGCAGAAAATGGGAATTCCTGTTATTTGAGGATCCTTTGTTCTAGGGCTGAGGCACAGATTTTATGACTACACAGCCACGGACCCAGGTCCCTGAGTCCTGTGCTGGGCTGTTGGTGGGTACTGCTGCTGGGGCACCCATGTACAACCCTGGCTCTGTGCCTGTACTTTTGGGTTCATACACTTTCCAGCACTGTCACAGAATTACAGTTTGGGTTGGAAGGGACCTTCAGTATCACCCAGTTCCAACCTCCCCACCACGGGCGGAGACATCACCCACCAGATCAGGCTACCCCGGGCTCCATCCAACCTGGCTGAGTGAGCAGCAGTGCAGGCTGCCCAGCACACAGGGCTTTCCCTGACCACCCAGCTCCTCTTTAGCACCTGCACTGTGCTTCCCTGGCAGGTGGCTGCTGCTTGCTGGACAGAAGAGGAAGGGAGCTGGAAAAAGGGACGAGGACTCTCACGTATGCCTTTACCACACCAAGGTCTTGCAGTTACTCTGAGTAACTGCAGAGAGCAGGCAGGACCTTCCACATCTTCCTCCTCTGCCTTAGGGCTAACTCACCCCACATATGTTGGAAAAGCTGCAACCAAGAATGGAACAACCAGGAGCATTTGCTACTGGTGCTCATCCAGGATCTCCTACAGTGGCGTACGATGGCAGATCCCAGAAGGCCCTAAGAAAACTCAAGTCTGATGCGACATGGTACCTGCGTCCTCATAGCAACCTCCTGCATATCAGAGCTGTCAAAGGCCGGGTGGTCCAGCTTCCATGCACCAATGTACATCAATTTATAGAATCACAGAATCCTTAGAGTTGGAAGGGACCTCTGAGGGCGATCTAGTCCAACCCCCCTGCAATGAACAGGGACACCACAGCTTAATCAGGTTGCCCAGGGTCTTCTTATGCAGCCTTGCCTTGAAAGTCACCAGGGATGGGACATCAACCACAACGCTGGGCAACCTGATCCAGTGCCTCACCACCCTCACTGTAAAAGATTTTTTGCTTACATCTAACCTAAATCCACCCTCTTTGAGCTTTGCATGTGGAAAGAACAGAAGGGAACGAGCTGCATTGTATTCTACGATGTTGGAATTGAATTCTGATCAGAAAAGGTTCCATGTTAGCTCTCTCCTCAAGCTGTTCAGTCTCCCAAGGCGCACACTCCAACCTCCCTGAAGTAGCTGCTCTTGGATTTGCAAAAACCCAGACTCATCAAAATCCACTACATCAACTTTAATAAACTTCCTGATGAAGACAGTTAATCAATTACCACTGTTTTCATCCACCGTAGGGGTTCTGCAGCTGTTTTTATTTTAAGACAATCCGCTACAAAACAAGAATATGCATTTGGAAAGAAGCATATTAAATCAGGATGAACATTATGTGTGTAGAACAATCAGTCCATAATTTTGCCAGAATGATTAGCTACCCTGATGTCCCAATTACTGCTGAGCCTGTACCGACATCACAGAAAATCCTCTGACAATGGCACTGTGGCTCTGCAGCCCAGGCTGTAGATGAGCACGAACCATAAGCATTAAGATCAGAGAAGTATTGCTTCCAACTAAGCAATTAAGATTTCAGCCACCAAAGAAATGTCTTTCTGCAAGGTGTTTTGTTTGCTCCTATTTTCTTTTCTTAAATGAAATGGTCACGATAATAACACACTGTACACGGGTGTTTCGACTGCTTTTCTTTAAGCAAAATTAATTACGTATTAAATACCTCTGGCTTCTTCAATTTAAAAGTGTGAAAAAATGGCATAGGCAGAAAGCTAAAAATTCAAAGCTAACTTTAAAAATATATAATACAGGAAGATTCATAACATGAACTGATCAGTACTAAAGTTTCGGGGAAAAACCTGCAGTTGTGGATTCTGTCACGATGAGGGTTCGGAACACGTTTAGCTGAACCTGTGCCATGTCCTCAATTTTCCCAATCAAGACAGGAGGGTTTTGTTTGTTTGTTTGTTTTAAGCATCCTGGAAGTCTACAATCTGTTACCAAAAAAACCCAAACATGAGAATTTTTTGAGTCTTACTTCTTTCTAACTCAAAGTACAGTTAATGAGCTGTTTTGAAGTCAATATAGCCTCACCTTTGCTTTTATCAGAACTGCTTTAGCCATTAGCTAGAATGGATGGCCCACAAGTGTTCTAACAAGTATCAGGACAAAGAAAATCTTTGCAGATGCCTTCCTTACTGCCACAGACTATACTCAAAGACAGGCTGCACCCCCACAATGCTCCAGGAAGTTACACGTCTCAGGAGAGACTCCACAGGTGGCAGCTTACTGAGCAAGGAGCCATTACCAAAGAGCAGGAAATACTGCCCCTCACAAACAGGTATCCTGTCTGCATGAGCCTCCATGTCTGAATGACTGCACAACGGGATGGCCCCACCCAGCGCTGGGTACTCTACAGAGAGAAGATCAGGCTACCCTCTAAGCGTGAAAATACGCATAAACAGCATAAATGGCAAAAATGGAAGTATCTATCTTCCATTTTTGGACTTCTCGGCTATGCGGCACCTTAAGCAGGATTTTGAACATTATAAATTTGTATGCAGCTGTTTAAAACTCGCTGAGTTGAGTCCATCAGCCAGCTGGATCCCAGACGGTCCTGCTCACCCTTCCACCAGTACCACATAGCTTTTTAGCTCTAATACACATTCAAGTTGCTCAGTGCAGCCATCAGATCATGTTCCGCTGTGCTTGAGAAGCAGTCCGGCTCAGTTAACTTCTGTGTGACAGTTACTTTGAGGTGTGCAGTGCAGGTACTTAGTTATCTAAAAGACCCCAAGGCAAGGATTAAGTAATTGAGCACACAGCCATGCGGAGGTGAAAATCAGCTGAATTTTAAAAGGCCAAACATAATAAATTGCAAAGCAAGCCCTATACAGTATATATAGCAAGCACGCTGAACCTGCAATATTAAGCAGCTGCTGACACATCCTTTATACCTTCCTTTGCTATAAAGGGAGAGTTGGGAGAGAGACACCAGCCAAGTTCACGTTCCCTTATTATACTACCATAGCACTATTCTGAAACAATGTGAGGTAATGCTAAGAATCACTAGGTACTGCCTAAAAACTGGCCATCTGTTATCTTCAGATGCTTGTTACTCAACAGCACTCCACCAACTCAACCAACGCTGAGAATAAATGGACCTTCTTGTCAAAATCATTTTATTAAAGAGTTAACGTCACAACAAGCTCAAAGCAACACATGCTTCAGAAATAAATTTGATGAAAAATACTCTGAACAGAAATATGAGTGTTTTGAAGGCATGGTAAATCATCAGTTGCAAGAAACTTCTGCAAACAGGTGCAAATTCTGTTGGTGCAATGGAAAAAAAAAGTCAGAAAAGAAGACCTCTGGCCATTCTGATAGTACAGTTTGTCTAAGAATTTAAGTCAGAAAGGGCACAATTTCCATGGCTGCACAGACCCAAAGGTATTTCTTCAGTAATTCTCTCCAGCACAGATTTTTCATTGTGAGTACTAACAAAACAAATTTAGTTGACATCCAAACGTAGCAGCAATATATATATATCAGACACCACAGATGTTTGACTCATGCAGCCTCCTCACTTACTTACATTATTTTTCTTTTAATTTACTCAAGAAACATTATAAAAAAATAAGTTTGCAATTTGTATTTCATTCCAGTGTTAGCTCTGCATCACCTCAGGCAAAGACAGTGTTTCAGCAGATAGATAATCTAATTTGGCAAGAAATCTGCCCTAATCCTTAAACTCATTTTTGTAAATCCATGTAGAAAATAATGCAAACTCTTTATACAAAACAAGAGCAAATAACCGTACCTATATAAAAGAGGATTTTGTTTTGTTATCATGGCACATCATACTTTAAAGTTTCACAACAACATACTAATTTTAATTTAGTTTTTTCTTTTCTTAAACCCAAAAATAGTGTTGATGAATGGAAGAATGTGAGTTACCATAGGCAGCTGACTCATGCATTAAGCAATTCATGTTCTTTATCAGTTTTCCCAACAGCGTCAGGGTTGGATAATGGGTCAAGGTCGGCGAAGAGACTGAACCAGGCAGTCAAGTCTTTAGGATTCCTTGTAGGTTCTGGGAAAAAAATGAATAAATAAATAAATAAAAGCACAAGCTTGGAGTTCTTTCTTGTCAGCTATTTCAAAACAAAACTGACTGAAAGTTTGGCCAAGGTCAAACAAATCCCATGCTGTTGTTTCACTTACTTATTACTAAGGGCACTTCTGACACGAAAATCAGAATGAATGATTGCATTTTAAAAGACCTTCTTTAAAAGAATATGGAACTTCAGTAAGAACAAATGTTTTACGTCTGTCTGCCTGTGTACTTTATACACCTCCTGCCACGATAAGTAAAGGAACACTTTAATTAAAAATAGTCTCTGTCTAGCTTTGTTTAGTGAAAGGTATTTCCATAAAATCATAGAATGCTTTGAGTTGGAAGGGAGCTTTAGTGGTCATCTAGTCCAACTCCCCTGTAATGAAAAGGGATACCTACTGCAAGACAAGTCACTCAGACTCTGGTCCAGCCTGACCATGAATGTCTCCAAGCATGGGGTATCCACCACCTCTCCGGGCAATCTGTGCCAGTGCCTCAGCACACTTATAGTAAAAAAATACTTCTTCCTCATACCCAATCTAAACCTCCCCTTCTTTAGTTTGAAACCACTTCTTCTCCTGTCACAACAAATCCTGCTAAAAAGTCTGTTCTCTTTCTCCTTGTAGCACCCCAGTAGATACTGAAAGGCCACTATCAGGTTCTCCTGGAGCCTTCTTTTCTCCAGGCTGAACAGCCCCAGTTCTCTCAGCCTGTCCTTGTAGGAGAGGTGTTCCATCCCTTGGATCATTTTTGTGGCCCTCCTCTGGACATGTTGCAACAGGTCAATGTCTCTCCTGTACTGAAGGCTCCACATCTGGATGCAGCACTCCAGGTGATGTCTCTCCAGTGCAGAGCAGAGGGGCAGGAGCACCTTCCTTACCCTGCTGGCCACACTTCTTCTTTTAATACAGCCCAGGATATGGTTGGCTTTCTGGGCTGAGGGCACACTGTTGGCTCATGCCCAGCTTCCCGTCCACCAGTACCCCCAAGCCCTTCTCACCAGGGCTGTGCTCTATCCCTACATCCTCCAGATTGTACTGATACTAGGGGTTGCCACGACCCAGGAGCAAGACCTTGCATTTGAATTTGCTGAACCTCATGAGTTTCACCTGAGCCCAGTGCCAGAGACGTGCACCTGTGTGTGTAAGACTACTTGTGTATGCATCTGCATGCCTGCAAAAAAGCAAAAGCTAAGTGGAAGCAAACTCTACTTTCAACGTTACAGACTTACAGGTCTGAATCCCCCATACAATATCATAAATCATGTCTCAAGTACAGCTTCCAGTATAAGGGTAGATGTTTTGATTGATATAAAAAAAATGTGAACCAGGAATATGTTGAATACTAAAAGCAGCTGGAATGATGTATGTCTACATCAAAATACAGATGTTGATATAAGGCAGATTTTCAAATAAAAGAGGAGGTGACTCTGGCTGCTATAAAGAAGGTACACTGGAACAAGCTCGCCAGGGATGTAATAATGGCCCCAACCTGACAGAATTACAGAAGCATCTGGACAATGCTCTCAGACACATGGTCTGATTTTTGGGTGGTCTTATGTGGAGCCAGGACTTGGAATCAACGACCCTTTTAGGTCCCTTCCAACTCAGAATATTCTATGACTCTATGTTTGGAGATCCCATGCTTATCAGGCATTGTGTTCTTAGCAAAATAAGATGTACTCTTGTACTCTTCTACTCAGAAAGATAATGTTGCACAATAAATGAAAACATTCTTTATGAAATAAGGAATTTATGGACAAAATATGCTCTGCTTGGCATTAATTCCATCTTCGTGTCTGCAAGGCTAGAGAACCTGCCACTTTCTCAGAAACAGATTTTAGAGTAGCTGAATGCTCTTTATATTTCTGGTGAAGGTATCGCAGCTGAGACAGACATCTTATTCATTTCCCAGCCAGTTCCCAAAACAACTGTCTTTTTCTGCTAGGCCAAAAGCAGTCATTTGTTTAATCCTGGGAGGCAGGGGAAGGAATACACAGCGCTCCTTCCTTCTGCACTGACCATATCTGACATCATAGTTTCTGTTTGAAAGCGAATGCACAAAATCGGCCACTAACTGGAATAAGGATGCAATGCATTCCTGGTTCCCCTATCCAAAAAAACCCTAGCCAAAATCAGCAGGGCTTTGTCTCAGTAGATAGCAGGACTATAGTCTTGGCTCACTTGCCACAAGTGAATTGTTTCATACAGACAATTACTGATATGATACATGTTATCAATGAAATTTATGATAATGGCTCTTGTGCCTTATCAGTAGCCTGTACTATAGCCTAGAGCCTCAGACCACTCTTTAGCTTAGACTAAGTGCATGCAGATGCTTTTCTTGAAATTGAAGCAGCAGAACAATCTGTAGTGTGAGCTCCCTTGTTATTCAGTACATTATTCTTCTGACATACCACCAGCACTGAAGCCTACAAACAAAACACATACACACAAACGCTATACGTATAATCAACATTGAGAGAGCAAAGCAGTATCAACAAAACTCTTGATGTATAAATGCTATAAAAACCGGCTTTATTATGGTAGATGAGGTGGGAAAACTAGAAAGATGTAAGTCACAGTTTTAAAGAGGAAAAGCAAAGCATCTCAAAAACTAAATGACTTACCACCTTTCATTGGTGTCTTGTTAGCATTCACATTCAGGCTGTTCGGTTTCTGTGCTGGCTGTGGTATAGACAGAGGGCTACCACTGTTAGCTGCCCACCCTAAAATTCAATAATAGCAGCATTAGTGGTAAGAATTATCTTGTCAGCTCCGACACTTCACTCTCTAGCAGCACAGTGCTCGCACCAGGTGATGGAGCACAGTATTGTTTTGGTTACGGCCTTTCATATCTTTCCTCATATATGAGAAATCAGCAGTCCGATTCTGCAGACAAATAATAAGAACAGAGCATCTGTGGATCAGTTTCTTCATCTCCAGATTCAAGGAACTGTACACTTTTCACACCTTTAACCTAGCTAAGGAAGGCTTTTTTAGGCTTTTTTTCATCTTTTATCCAACCACACTTAATATGCCAGTATGGTAATGAAGTCAGCCGTAGCTGTAGAATGAGGAACATCAGCTACACATGGGCAAAAATATTACATATAATTAATAAACATTTTTTTACATCTTCCTTTACTTTTACAGTTCCAAAGACTTATTTCATCAACTGTTCCAGAAACAAATGCACTTTGAGACCCTGGGTTTTTTAATGAATTATGAAATGATTAATTCTAAAAAAAAATCACTTGTTGCCAAATACTCTGAAGGATCAAATTCTAGATGAACTACTTGTAGCTAACTTACTTAAAGCTGGGTTTTAATTGAGGGTATTTTAGTTATCCTTCATTTGTAACGATCTTCTCACCGGGGAGAGAGCAACTATGTGGAAAAAAGTTAAACTGGGTATTCACAATTTATTGTTCCTTTGCACATTTCATAACCTCAAGATAATAACGACAACTACAGTTATTGAAGATGGATGACCCAGGCTGGCAAAATAAATTAGGGACTACATACCAAAGAAACACAGGAAAAATGGTCCCTGGTTTAAAGTATGTAAATTCTTATGCTTTATCACATTTAGAGGACCGGAAGTCATATTTCTAACACCAGTAGTAGAATATAGATGTGTATAGCTTGCTTCTACTTCTGATTTCAACGCCACCTCCTTTAAGTGTTGCTCGGTCAATTACCCATCCACGTCAAGGAACTTGTATATCTAATTCTGCAGTATCTGAAACAAGATATTCATCTGTACACATGGCTAGCATTTCCTTGCTCAGCCTCTTTTTCTACAAGTTCATCCTCTCGCATTCTTTATCTGCTCTCATCTTCCTTCCTCCCCTTACTTTCTCCATTTTTGAGACTACTGTCAGATATTGAGAGCTGCTGCAACAGCCATTATGTTACAGAAACCCTTCCTTCCTCTGCGTCTGACAGCTTATTCTCATCACTCTGATCTGGCGTTGACTATAAAGGGCTCAAGGCCCATGCTGTGTTATTAAAAGGAAGCAAGAAGAGTGTTTCTATAAAAATCACATAGATCAGAAAGGGAATTTTAAGCCACAAACATCCTCTGTATCTCTGAGAAACCTAAAACTTCCTGAAAATCTGGATGCAGAGGGCTCACACACATTTGTTCTTGGCAAAGGTAACAAAGGCTTACAGGCCAGCTTGCGCCTCCTGAAAATGTGATTTTAAGAGTTCAATCTTTCAAATAAAAAAAAGTATGGCATTAACACTTCAGAGTGACATACTTTTTCAGATGTTTTCTCTGCTTGTATGACAAAAGAGAAGAATGGCAGAGGACACAACTACAGAAAACTGTAATGCTTTCATCTGCATGCAGATATATTGCAAGAAAGTGCTTTATATGTCATGGATGGCAATGGATAAAATGAGAGGCTTAAATGAACCAGGCCAAATCATAACTTCAGAGCAGTGAATGGGAGTGCTGCCTGGAAAGTTTCTGTGCAAGTTCTACTGCCTCCAGGGAGCTCAGGAACAAACCAGTATGAGCGTGCATCATTGTGAGTGGTGGAGCACAGAGTGGAACACTGTGGGGCACTTGGCTGCTTGGACCCTTCCATTTGATTCTCTGAGCTGCAACCTGGTGAGCAGCGTGCCCACACGATGGTGGGCTCTGGGTCTCTCCATTACAGCACAGGCAGTTCAAGTACCACTTAGAAAGCAAAAAAACCTAACCCTAAAAAAATCCAACCAAAAATGTGTAAAATAGACAATGCTTTATTATGAACTTCTGGATCCATGAAGGCGTTGGGAAAGATTGCCACAGCATTTTTATGAAATACTTTCATGAATTTTGTTTTTATCGTCCACTCACGGTGAGCTGCAGAGAACAAAGCCTGTGCCTTTCAAAACCAAACTGTGCCAGTGTGACAGCATTTGCTGGCCCCACACTTGTTTTAGTTTGCCTTGTTCACAGGGCAAATTCATTCTGTGACTAGACAAAAGGTTATCGCAGTGACAGCAAGGAAACCAAACAGCTTGCTCTTCAGCGAGCTTCCTCACAAAGTTACCACAATTAAATTTAGAAATGGAAACAGTAAACTGCACATTTTCTTACCAACTAGAATATATGCGTGTGTAGGTGATGCAAAGAGGAATTCTCAGTGGGGTAAGTAAACGTGGCCATAAACATGCAAAAGAAAGCCAATGCACTCTGTGAAAAAGTGGCAAGGCAATTGAATTGCAAAGCTGTATCTAGAGTGGGATATAAAAGATTCACTGGGAGCATGCTTTGTTTTTGATATTTGTATATATATTTAGACATTTTAAAACAGCACTTGGTAGTCCCATAGCAAATCAGAGTCCCATTGTGCTAGAGCCTGTCTATAAATACAGCCAGAGAGGACGCGGAGCTGGGAATTCCTGACCGTAACAGTTTACAACCTGCATAGCACTGTGCCTGTTTTACAGATTAAGATCTGAGGCAGAGAAAAAACAAAGCCTCAAAGATTTATGAGTGTGCTTAACATAAAATAAGTAAGTAATCCCACTGAAGTTAATAGAAAAGTTAATGTGCTTAAAGTTAAGCATGTGAGTTTTAAGAATTTTTATGGTCTTAAGGCCAAATTCACACAGGAAGCATGCACCATGCAGGCTCTGCTGCAGCACCTCGCACTGAATAATTATTAAGCGATCCCATCAACTAGGGAAAAAAAAGAAGTACAGCACAGTGTACATATGTATCACAAATGCCTCAGTAAAATATCCATAAATCATATATTCCACTATTTTTGTTCAGATATGTTTATACTGCAGTTAGTATTTTTTTTTTTTTTCTGAAAGGTCACTGCTCGCAAATTTGACAAGGTCATATGAAAGAAGTGCCATGAGATGAAATGCGGTTTCACAAGAAATGAGATTTCACAAGATATAAAAAGATAGAATTTCACCTTCAGATAAAAAATAAAAATAATGCCTTTCACTTGACAACTAGACTCAGCCAGGAACATGGTGATTATGAGATCTCATCATTTGAGTTGATTAGCTGCGGCTTTTCAAATGCCAGTAGATCAATTACTGTTATCTTTTCCCAAAATCTTGGAAATTAATTTGAAAGCATCAACACATTTTATTCTTTCAACACGTGATTCTAAGATGGTATTACATTGACAGAACTATTTTTCTATTTCTAATGTTTCTTAAATGCAACATATGCAACTTGGACAGCCAATGTTATGGTCTCATGCAAGTGGAAGGGATAACAACAAAACAGATACTCAGCTGTCTGAATATGTAATTTTATATATATATATATATATATATATATATATATACTTACATATATATATATATATAATATTTCTCCTTGAAAAGATGTTTACATTTAAAAACATGCAAAAACTCAAGAAAGGCAATTCTCATAATATATACACAGCTATTTTTAGTCATTTATTTAAAATCTGTGTATGCCCTTCCATCAAAAAAGGTGTTTTTCATTGCTCCTTTTGTCCCTATTCCATTTGACAATGCAGTGACTAAGCCTCATTATTTTTTCTGTTCCTATTTTATGTAGTCAATTCCTACACTGTTCCAGTCCCTCTTCACTCTATTAATCACACTCGTATATGCATATATCTCATCATAAAATTGCACAGCACTGCAAATGTCATTTGCCCAGTTCCCATCTAAGATTTGAAGTCAGTGAGCCCAAGTATCTTGCTTGTGCCAGGAGGAAGAAAAAGTAACTGAATTAATTACCAGGTAACGCTGACTTTCCTATTCTTGCCAAAATGGCACAATCACATCCTATGTGACTACACGAGTTTCCCAGGTTCCAAGAAGTAGTCTTCAGGATGAAATCAATCTGCTAGTCTTCCTACAGCACTCTTCCCCAAAGGAGATGAAAACAACTGTTGGGACAGGGCCCAAAGCAGCATGATCCTCCTCTAGTTTTCAGCGCCCTACACAGAAATCTAGGCTGGCAGCTACGGATGGTGGGGTGGACAAAGGTAGCTGCTGTTGGCTGGTTAACCACTCTCCCTCCCTCAGGCCAAAGAAGCAGTGGGAAGGTTTTCCTCTAGTATCCGTTCTTCCTTTCCCTGCCCCATTGCTGAAAAAGTTCAAGAAAGAGAATAGCACAGAACACAGGGGAGAGAAGGAGTTGTTACTTGTATCAGTAGACAGATGTGCATCCTACAACACAAATTCACCAGTAGGGTTGCTAAGAAAAGGTATTCCACTCTTGACAGTATCCCTACTTGACAACAGTGTAGGATACAGAAAATAAATGCAACTGATTTTCACTAAGTTGTTTAAAAATGAGTATTTCCAGACAAAATACAATAATTGTTTTTGGTTCTTTGGCTCCTTAACAAACAGACCCAGCAGTCGTGATTTAAACAGCAAAACCCATCCAAACGTATTTTCTATTATAGAAAAAATGTGTCAAAGACCTACAGAACATTTCAGGAATTATAATGAAAATATTCAAGATAATTACTCTGACTTCGCGCTTTAGAGTAATTCCTTCACAAATCTGAATGCAGGGCTAGAAAAAAATATGCATGTTCTTGTCCACTTCGCTTAAACACTTCGCTTTAACTTCAGCATTTCTGCAGCTATGGAACATCACTACACTTTTAAATAGCAGAAAGCCATACTCTGAAGCTCAAAAGCAGAAACAAAATGATAGCATACCAAGATGAGCTCTTACCATGTAAAGATGACTGCAAGTCATTCATATTTTGGTCTAACAGTTGAGAAGGCAAATAGCCTGATGGAGTTGATGGCACAGCTGAAGTGTTATCCCCATCTCCAGCTGAAGAGTTCATGGCAAGATCAGTAAGTGCAACCTGTCCAAAAACAGCTGTCCACTCTTTGCTGAACTCTCCCTCTTCCAGGGAAGAAGCATTGAGGATCTCATTCAATAATACCATGTCATCCTTATCACTAGGTTCTGATTCCAACGACTTCGCAAACTGATCCTTTGATGCTGTCTCAGAACAAAACAGAGAGTAAAGATAAATCAATATTAAAACAATCAATGAATGGAAGCTACATTTTCAAAATATTCAGTCTAGTTTCTATGTATTAACTAAGACAGGATATTTTTTCTGTGAATATTTGTCATTTTCTCTTTTAGAACTAATTCTCTTGGGCACCTAGGCTTGTAGTTTATGCATCAAATTATTCCCTGATTACCTTAGATAACGGTACTGCACTTCAGACTCACCGTCCATTAAAAATACGACAAGCCTAAGTAGATACTAAGTACCTACTAGATACTGCACCAAAATCAATACATAGTCTGATACCTAAAAACATAGGAGAAAACTACTTTGAAGTATTATATAAACTACTTTTTGAAGTATTACGTAAACTTTCTCTCAAAACAATCAGATTGATACAAATGGAAAATAACTGGGAGATGATTCTAGAATTCTGTGAGAACATACTTAAGATAGCCTTTATAACGTTCCATTCATTACTCACAGGGATACGCTGTTCTTCTCCACAGGGTGCTGTTTTATCATGTAACTTTTGAATTCTCATATCCAGTAAGAATCATAATCCTTTCCACTAGCTTACATAATGTTTGGAAAGTGAAAGAATCATCTATGAATGCCAAGTGTTATTTTACCTGGAAACATTTAGAGTTACACTGTGGAAGCAAGTGGAGGACAAAAACGGTGGTTAACAATGCTGATGTTATGTTACTGAAACCCAGATCAGTTTATCTTAACTACGCTCATTTCAAGCTTGTGGTAAGGCTCAGAAAAAAAGTCACTTTTCCAAATTGCTGATATATCAGCTAAGCTCTCCAAGTTTCATACAGCTTGCAGAGATGTTTTAACATTGGTTGAGATAAAAGATTGATAGTGGCACAGTGCTTGCTACCAGAGCAACAGGTCATTTGATTTAAATGCAATTACCTTCCCAGGAAAGTTCCCTTTTAATAGCTGCAGTAATTTATAACGAAATGGCTCAAGTTGAGTCATAGGAAAAAAAAACAGCACAACTATTTTAAAAATAGGCAGATGAGTCAACATACACACCTATGTACTAAGAAACAAAGAAGACAACACATAATACAAGGGCTTTTTAAATTGCTGAAGTCAACACTGAGGCTGAGCTCCTCTCTAATTCACATTTTATACTCCCTGACATGATGAAAAAAAATAGGAACAGAAATATTACAAACAACTCAATTCTAATGCTCCCACTAGACTATAACTAAAATACCATAGGAAACAACTTGTTCTCATGAATATTGAGGTGCTTTCCAATCTTGAGATAAATAACAAAGAACATTACATTCTCCAAGCACCTACAATTCCCCCGAATCTCTGTTGGTTCAGGTAGCAAGGGTACATTCTTACATAGGGAAAAGATGCTTGCTGTTTCAAAGATGTGTAAGAACAGTGATTTCTACTAGATGGCACCATCTCAAATCTGCTTTCAGTAGGCTCCTTCATGAACTTGGAAGGCTTGCAGGGGGAGACTCAAAGAAGGTATCATTAATAACAGCATACTACCAATACTCATCATGAATAATGTTTAAAATATACGCTACAAAAATTTGGCAGCAACACAGCTTAAGGGAAAAAACTGCTTCATTTGGGTATCCCATTGCAGAAGTACCATTTCCACTGGGAGAGAAAGTAAAACATACAGCTTTACACTGGAGGAGCACTTGAATCTTGCAGTACTTCACATAACCACGAGAAATCAGAAGAGTGACAAATTTCTTATCTCAGCAATCTTTCTGGTTTTCCTGGGGAGAGAATGCAGACAGAGTAGGGGATGATAGGGTGGTGCCTATGCTGAAGCTACCTCAAGTAAACAGCAGTAAAGCTCTACTTGTTCGCAATAATGCTTATCTTGAAAACAGTCGTGCTTATCGAGATATTACTCATGCGGTATCTGTGCTAGATTACTAGAATTAAATGGACCTTCTCACCTTACCTATAAAGCTTCTGTTATTTCTTTTCCCATTTCTCTGTTTTCACTGCCCATTTTCACAGTTGCAATTGCTTCTCCACCTTCACATTCTGCCCTTAACCTTAAAAATACCCACAAAAAAAACCCACAAACTCCCAGGAAAACACTAAAAAACCCAATGTCGCTACATTCTCTTCTGTGTTTGTTTGAACAAGCATCTAGCAATACTCATACTCCTTTGCAAACATGCCTCATTTTGCTGTTATTAAAAAAATAAATAAATAGGAAGAGAAATTAAAAATATTTACTATTATACATGACTTGAAATACAGGATAAAGACTATCTTCCAAATCACACACAAAAGTGTACCTCTAACTACACTAGTGCAGTTAGAACAGCAAAATACCGATTAGTCTAAATCTAGCTAGTATGAAAATATAGGTAGATAGCTAACATTAGCATAAACATCTTTATCAGATGAAGCTGCTCCACAACTGCTTTCATATTGACTTAACTATTTCACTAAAGAAAAAAAACCACCAGGCTCTTAACTGACGTGACTAAATTTGTATGAACAATAACTGTATGCATTAGCTATATCTGAAGGATGAAGAACATATGATTCAGGAGAAAACCAGGAGGAAAAAGAAGGCTACATACTAACTTTTTATTTTTTAACCACAGAAAATAAGTTATCACTACCTTATCAGTTCACAGATTAGGACTGCTATCTGCAAAGGTAGCTGAGGAAACTTTCCGTGTTTCTGCCTTGGTTAAGATGCAATTTCCCCACAGTACAAGAGATTGCCTGTGGCAAACCAAAGTCAAAGCATTTGCAGATCTGCTATTCCTTACCCATCACGAAGGCAGTGCATCAAGTAGCCCAAATAAAACTCTCAGGCTGACTGACTAAACAACACAACAGGATTTTTTCTTTGGCTCTTTGTTTGCTTTCTGAACTGACGCATTATTTTGTTCTTGTTGTTAAGGTTATTTTTACTCATTCTTTTCAGATGAACAAATGAAAAGCAAATGAAGAAACTACACGCAAAATTCCTATTGCACATGAGAATTCAATATAAAACTTCTGGCAAGTAAAACAGCACCCTATGGAAAAGAACAGCATATCTCCTTGAGTTGCCGCTAATCTAACAAAAGTGTAAGGATAGGAATAGACCCTGGAATTAAGGTCTTTCTCATGTCCATTATTTGAGAACAACACAGCAGATTTAATTAACTATAGGGCTGAAAGAAGTTACCAGTTCTTAAATGTTTTCTAAAAGAATTAAATAATTTATTTTTTCTTTCTCTACTTTTGATATAAAACTAGAGGTTATTATTGTGTTGCTAAGTGAAGGGTTCACAGAATCACAGAACCATAGAATGGCGTGGGTTGAAAAGCATCTTGAAAATCATCTAGTTCCAATCCCCCTGCTATGTGCAGGGTTGCCAACCAACAGACCAGGCTGCCCAGAGCCACATCCAGCCTGGCCCTGAATGCCTCCAGGGATGGGGCATCCACAACCTCCTTGGGCAACCTGTTCCAGTGTGTCACCACCCTCTGAGTGAAAAACTTCCTCCTAATATATAACCTAAATCTCCCCTGCCTTAGTTTAAAACCATTCCTCCTTGTCCTATCACTATCCACCCTCATAAACAGCTGTTTCCCCTCCTGTTTATGGGCTCCCTTCAAATATTGGAAGGCCACAATGAGGTCTCCCCGGAGCCTTTTCTTCTCCAAGCAAAACAAGCCCAGTTCCCTCAACCTTTCTTCATAGGAGAGGTGCTCCAGCCCTCTGATCATCTCATGTTAGTGGTCCTCAACTTAGTGGACCTGTTCCAAGAGCTCTGCATCTTTCTTGTACTGGGTGCCCCAGGCCTGGCCGCAGTACTCCACGTGGGGCCTCATAAGAGCCAAGTACAGGAGGACAGTCACCTCACTCTCCCTGCTGGCCACTCTTTTTAATGCAGAGACTGCAAAAAGTTATAGGAGAGGTAAGGTTTATGTTGCAACCTACTTCAATGGAGCAAACTAATTAATACAACCAATTCAATATAACCTTGAATCACCTGTTGGAACATTTTATCCCCAGTAAGGTTTGTTTTATATTCTTACATCAGGTACAGTGCCGCTGCATGTTTACGAAGTTGAACTTCCTTTAATGATGTTTAAATACCGCAACTGAATAATTTCATTAAGAAACATATCAACCTTTCAGATTACGAAAGCAATAAACAACTAAGATTAAAATTATAAATGCTACCTATAATTGAAAAGCAAATGAAACAGATATGCACAACCATTTCATACCATTTTCTTCAGGTTGCAGGTCTAATAAGTCATCTACAGCACCTAAAAACAAAAGAAGAAGAAAAATTTAAAAGCAACGAGAGATTTGCAGTACACTGACAATCACACTGTATATATCTAGATGTAGTTTCTTAAGACACCTCACCTGAGTTCTGCTTGTGGTTACAATTTCCTTGTAACTTGGACAGAGTATCCTTGCCATCATGAGCTGTAATCGAGAGACATAAACACATCACACTCGGCACTTGATGGTATTGATGGAACGAGAACATGTTCATAAACAATGTCACTACATTCAACATGCAACATTTCTTACTCAAGTTTAAAATTAACCTGATCACAACGGGTAAAAGACCCAAGAGCTAAGTATTTTTAAATAAGTAACATTTCTGAATAATAACAAGGTGAAATCTTTCTCTGTATCACCACCTGCTGCACAAGCTCATCTCCAGGGTGGGTGCACCCAAATGAAGCAACCCCAAGAACTGAACAGATGTCCACTTTCCTCCAGAAGTGGAGATGCATTTTTAATAAGTTTATACTTCCACAGGGCAGAAGAGAGCACAAAAGTGCTCAGGATCTCATCACGCCTTAAATTGCTTCTCTTGACTACATATCAGTTTATTATACAAACTGGAAGTTAAGAAGTGGAAGCAGTTGATGAGGAGAGCTGTGAAGAAACAGTTCCATCACTAGTGGCACAATGTCTATTATTTCAGGATATACAGATACACTTTAAAAAAAAAAAACAGTCTTAGCAATGCCAGACACTTGCTAGTATATGAAGAGGAAAAATTTAGCAGAAGTATTCCAAAATACTTCAGTTCCTTCTAGAGATGAAGGAGAAAGAGACAAAACAAGGTATTTATATTATGGATAATACTTATGAGCTGTCAAATATTTCAGCCAGTGAGAACAATTCTAGGCAACGCCTGCTAAGAAAATACTTTAAAAGTCAGGTTTTTATATTCAAAAATACTAAAATATCTGGTAAAATAAGTATCCGATTGCTTAAGTGAAAAATGGTTGATACCTCTAAATATCAAAAAAATGTCCTGATGTGGTGCCACAATTAAAGAAAACACACACACAAAAAAAGAATAACTAACACAGTGATTCAAATAATTGTAGGTAACTCTGGGCTGGTAGACCATCATTACTCCTAGGTAAAAGAACAGGAGTGTAAGTGCTCCTGTAACAAAATGTTGTTTTATGGAAAATGTACTCAGTTTAAAAAGAAAAAACAAAGATCAAACCAAAGCAATAGCAACAAAAACAACTAATTCAATTATTTGATAATATATATAAAATATAATAATATTATAATAATATATAATATATTATAGTAATATATATTATGTAATAATAATATTATATTATTATAATACGATGTATGATAGTATATAAAAACTAATCAAATAATCAAATAATTTGATAAAACTATGAGCTTTTTTTAGTAAAGAAATTTGTTTACAACCAAGTTGACTTTCCACTATGCAACCTTCCAGCTAGAAAGTTAGCACTGCGTAGTATCTATAAGAAACATATTGAATGGATTAGAAACATGACAACTAACAGCTGTCAAAAGAAGTTGTTGGCAAAAATAATTGCAAAGTAGAACTGTTTCCAGTTTAGATCTGCAAGGTTTAGTGTTATATTCATTGCTTTTCAATGGCTTTAGCAGACATCTGGAAGTAAACACAGAATCCCTTTTGAAAAAAATGTGCAAACAATTTCCAGACTGTTAGAGGTGGTCATTCAGGCCAGTTACTCAGTTACCACAGTCAAGCTGGAGAATTTAATACCACTAATTCCTAAGATATATCTCCAGGAATAAAGAATATAAGCCATACTTCAGAATGGAAGAATGAGTCCTGGAAATCTGTGACTAAGGTGAACTATGCTTTCATAAACAAACAAACAAAAAAAAATCAAATATGAGCTTGACATAACTGAAAAAAAAAGAGAGATATTCCTGGAAATAGAAAAAAAAAGAAGGCAATGAGTAGAAACAGGAATTTTACCTTCTAGAAACAGTACTGGTGAAACCAGTATCAGAAATGTCTTGTACAGTAACATTGCTCAAATATTAAAAGTGATGTTGGACACGGGAATCAAAACTAATGGACTAGAGAAGATGTAATTACAGATATCAATATGGCTAGCATATCATGAGGAGGATCTGAACTGGAAGATTCTCCATTAATTCAGTACACAAAGATACACTTTAAAGTCACGGCATAACTTAGGCTGGATGGACATCTGGGTGTCATCTTGTGAGCCACTCCTTAGAGCAGAGCCAACTATAAAGTTGGATCAGGCTTCCCAGGGATGTGCCTCAAACATCTCCAAGGATGACGATTTCACAGTTTCTGTGAGGACTGATTCCAACACTTAGCCACCCTTGCAGAGAACACTCTTCCTAGTATCTAACCACATTTTCACTTTCTGTCATTTGCCTCCATCGCCTTCCATTCTTTCACTGTGTGTCACTGGGTAATAACCACATATCAGGTCACTGGCAGAAGCTGAATATGACTTTGCCCAGCTTTCAGCGATAAGTTCCACTGAATTCACCAAGTTATTAACAGAGTGGATCACTGGAATATACACTGGAATAAACAAGCATGCTAAATGGCACAGTTTCCCTGTCTTGACATCTACAGATCAGTAAATCCTCTCCTCAAGGATGTGCTCAGTGTATGAATTATGCTTTGGAAAGCAAACTATTTGACCCGTCTGAGGGTAACTGAGTGTAATGCAGTGGAATACAATATATAAGATATTATGTTTAACAGATCTTCCTGGCATTAAGTTTTATGCATTTGTAGAGATTTGCTTATTGAAGCTGAACATAATTAAACAAACAAAGAAAGAAAACAACATATACTGCATTTATGAAGTTGTGAACACATGAAATAAAATACCTGAATAGTCTGGTTCCTTGGTATGGCTCTCCTCATCTAATGAAATCAACCTTTATTTGAAAGAGTAAGAAACAACATTAAGAAAATAACTCTAGGGATAGCAAATGTATCACTCTCTTTTTGGTCACATCGTTACAGAATCATAATGATAATAAGTGAACAGTAATTCAGATGGACTCCTGCTTTTGCTATATATGTTGGTTTATTGTTGAATTTTATTCTATTGGAATAAGTCTGTTGGAAATCAAAATCAGATTGAAGACCAACTGTCAAAACCTACCACCTTTTCATTCTTCGCCTAAGAAAATATTTGTGATGAAAGCATAGAGTATTCTGTTTTGGGCAGTGGACACGAACCTATAAATATCCAAGCAAAATCCATTAATTGTCAGTCAAGCTGTTCTCTGCTTTTTGACAACTGATCCTTAGCTGGGTGCTTCACTAAACCATGGACAGTCAAAACAACAGGTGGCAGCAGGATTATATCAACACAGCATCTCCTCGCAACTGAATCCTGATGGTCCCGTAGGGGAGGGATCACATCTCATTCTCCTGTTCTTATGTCTCTGTAGCAGCCCATTCATAAGTCTCTCTCACCTCAGAGCTACAGGTAACCCAAACCTTGATAGCATCAGCACACTTAAATGCACTTTTTACTAAGTACCTCCTGCTTCATTGGATTACTAACCAATGCTGTATACATTACAAAAACTAACTGCTGCTCAACGCAATCGGGAATCCATATCCTATTCCCAGATGAAAGGAGATGCTGCTGAAGGGAGAAACAGAATGCTCACATATCTTCTCCCATGTGATGCTGCTTACCATTTAGTTTACTAAAGAAAAAAATGAAGCAAAAGCTGAAAAATAAAGAGATGGCTAAGAAAGATGAGAAACATATAAGGTTTAATGGATCTTTTTCAAGCTCTTTATTTCCTCTTAAGGTTTATTAATTTTCATACACACAATACAACATTTCAGTAATGCTTGCATTAAGCTTACTTTTTTGTTAATGTGATCGAATTAACTGTATCTATATTACCAGTTTTAAATGTCTGGTGACTCCCATAACTAGAAAGCAGATTATACATAGATATACTTATTAATTTGAGGCACAGTATATATGACTTACTGACTCTGCTGATCTTCTGATTTGGTGCTCTCAGTTTGCAGGTCCTCCTTTTCTGCTCTTTCTCTTAGTTTATTTACAGGATCTTGCAAACTCTACATTATATTCATTACATAAATGAAGAGAGAGAAGGAAAAAAGATTCAGGAAAGCAAAGATGTGTCATGTAAGGCCAAATAAGACTATAAAGACTACATAATTTAGTATCAAAAATACATCTGATACAAATAGAACAAATAGATTCACTTTTTAAGTCTATTTGCTCCTCATACTGCTTCTTTATTCTCCTTTTTTTCCTGACCCAACTATTCGTAGGACCTCAGGAACTGCAGTGTAATAGGAAGGTCCTCCTCATATCCGGAACCTGAAAGCAAGAGTTAAAATCTCAGATCATCAGATAATAGGCCAAGTGTGTTATTACCGCAGCCTACTGACCCACTTACAATGTGAAAGACCATACTAGAAGATAACAGCAGTTTCATGGCCAGCACTTTTAAACAAAAAAGTTGAGCACGCGAACAAGCCAAGATATGAAGCACTGTATGCTCACTGAGATTACAGAACTGACAGATATACTACTAGTTGTCCCCATAATCAATGTTGTTAGGTTGCTGTGTGAAAACTTAAATGAAGATGGTATTTAACATGTCCACTAAGTCCAACTCACCTAAGAATAAAGGTTACTGTCCCCAGCCCACTTGCTGTGAGAAAAATATTCCCACAAGTCATAGGTCTTGCTTGCACTGCCCTGTTAGCCAGAACGTGTTAGTCACTAGATGGGGCATTTCAGTTTCTGTTTTTCTTAGTACTTGTGTGTACAAGGATATGTATACTTCTTACTTTTCTGTTTTAGAAACCAAACTAAAGGATTTGTTAGATACTGTAGTTGGATTTTTCCCTCTCAGTGAATTAATACTTCTACCTAGTACCACAGATTAATTTGCCACAAGCATCTAGAGCGCTGCAGCCATCATGTGTTGAACAACGTGGGATCACAAAGGCTGCAACAATAAGCAGAGGTCTTAAAGAAAGGTACCCTACTCTATGGTTGTCGTATTTTTTCAACACTATAACAGTGCAAAATCAAAACCACTTATAAGTGTACTTCCTGGATTCTGAAAAACAGACACGGGCTACCTCAGCTAGATGAAGGTATACGTTACCCTTCAGCTGTGTTTGTACCCCAGGTGTTGACTAGATTGCACCCCTTCTACTATTAAAATTGGTGGGGATTATTCACTTGATCCTGAGAGGACCTGAATTGAAGTTCAGAAACAAAACAATATGCACAGAACTGCTGTGCAAAGAAAGACAGCACTGCTACTGGCAGTAGCAAGATGTCTGAAGTGCCTCAGACATCTTCACATAGACCATATAGTTCACTGCACTCAGGAGGTGATGCTGCAGTGGTGTGTGGTGCTCTGTGGCCAAGCACAGCAGCACAGACCCTACCCCCAAAGGATGTTCTGGTTTAGAATAACAAACAGGGTTACTTATCTACTGCCTAATTATACAACTTAGAGAGTTATCAGAAGTAAAACCTTTTGCATCTCCACCAATGAAAGGTTTAACTTCTTTTTTATGGAGAAATTGCCATCCTTCCTTAAGAAACTGTATCATGATGCTTCCTTCATTATTAAAGAGTGTTTCAGGAAATCCATTTTTAAAAGTCTGTGATCAAACCATGGAAACAGTATATAGAAATTGAGTTCACAAGTACCTTAGGAAGGAAACAGAATGATAATATTCAGTCACTATTTCCTGTATTAGAAAAGTAAATACAGCTCTGAAATATAGCTTCAGTTTATATGGAAATTACAACAAAACATTGCTGAAAATCTGCATCCGTATTTTAAAATGATAATGTCACTAATTGTTTTTACATTTAGGCAGTATTTCCATCAATTCTTACAGCAAACAGTTAAATTAATATCCTTTCCCCTATCTCCTTCCACTCCACATTTTAATGTACACTCTGAACTGATGTGTCTTTTTAAAATGATAAAAAATAGAGAATAAATACAAAATAAAAATGAGTTTTAAAAGCTACTGTTAACTGTTCTGTGAACATGAATGCACAGTAATGTGTAACTATTGTAAACATGCATACAAATGACACTGTGACATTTTGTTTCTCGTTTTAGGTTATGTCTGAAGAAAGGAAGAAAACTCCCATCACTTAGGAAGTAAAATGATTAAACAAGTCTGTAAAGACACAGACTGAATGTGGACAAAAGGAAGCGTGCTTCATTCAGCTTGGTGTATGAAACGTCACTGACTTCACTGGCTGAGAAGAAACAGATGTCTAGCTTCACAAAACCTGTCTGGATGCTTGTGTGAACTCACATGGACTTTGTGAACCACACGAAAACATGGCTGAGCGTCTCATGCACTAAAAGCTTTCTTCCTAGCTTCATTGACATGTGACAGTGACAGGGCCCGAGGGAATGGCATGGAGCTGAGTCAGGGGCAGGGCAGCTGGGGGTTAGGGAATGGTTCTGCACCAGAGAGTGGTGGGCATGGAACAGGCTGCCCAAGGGTTCCTATGGTCATAGTCCAAAGTTTCTGGAATTCAAGGAGCACTTGAACAATGCTTCCAGACTCGGGGTTTGAATTTTGGGTGGCCCTGTATGGAGCCAAGAGTTGGACTTGATGGTCCTCTGGGTCCTCTCCTACTTGAGATATTCTGTGATTTTTCGCTGTGAGAAAGAATCAAAGTAAAGTAACACAGCTAAAGGCAGCTCCAGGAGCAAGGGAGACATCTCATGTCCTTGTAACAACATACGGAGAAGCACAACACCACTGAAGAGACAAATACTTGTATCTGCTTCATTTGGAGGGAAGACTGAAAGGAAAGAGGAAAACCAGGTGGCTTTAGAATTTCCTCATAGAGGTTCGTGAAGAAGAAAAAAGCACCTGGAGATATAAAATTATACACAGTCTTGCCTAGGAAATAAAGTCATAGCGCAGCACATGGAAATGAAACAACAGCAAAGGTCAGCAGAAGGTAATCGTATTGAAGTAGCTGCTTGGGCTTGGTTCTTCAAACCATATAAGAAGCAGATGCAGCAGCAGTCCATTTTGCACCCAAAATAAATGGATGCACTGAGATTTAGGCCTCTTGAGTCCCTTACCAAGGCTAGTACTGTTTCTGGACTCATATGAACTCTTCAGGAAGTTTAGCATTATAGTACTGAAATGTAAAAAATCTGATAAATTACTCATTAAGTAAGTAAGGCAAATAAACAGTGACAGAAATTTGAAAGAGGCATCATTTATGAAAAGCAGCCACTGAAATAAATTTGAATCCATTTGATATATATAGTAATTTAAAGACAATGAAACTTTCAGAGTTTTACCAAAGCACCAGCCCATCATCTTTAATATTACAGTAATGGATATTTTTACATCACGATACATAGGTTTGTTAGCACATTAATAATAATCTTTCATCAAGCATAAAATCAACAGTTAGGAAATACAGCTGCAATAGAACAGTTATACTACTCTCAGCATATACCCTGAAGCAAAGAAAACAAATGGGCTGCTTTTCATTAAGAGAGTTTGGCAGCCATCTCTAAAGACAATGTTTTCTTTCCAGATACAAGCCCAAGAGTCACTTAAGAATCTCTTTCCTGAGGTAAATCTAGTACGCTCATACTACAAAATGCAAACAGTAATTTTCCATTAAATGGCACCTTCTGATTTTTCAGTAAGACAATATACATCTAAGTCAAATAGTAACACTGTTCCCTTAAATTCTTGTTTTGAAGCAAAATGCTGATCCTACATATATGTATGTTCGGTTTAATTCAGAAGAGCTACTTCTGAATGAAGGATGAGTAACATTAAGGTGCGGCTATCAGCACTAGAATTATAAAAGTAAAGAACGATCTGCAAGCACCAAATTCAATACCTTCCCTTAGAAAATATCCCTTCTGAGATACAAGACAATGAAAAATATTCTAAGAGACAACTCTCAATTAAACACGTAGAAATGGCCACATTAAAATATCCTATGTACATTTTAAACAATTATATATTCCAATTGTATGTTTTTAATGCATAAAGTGAGCAGCAGATACAACATCTTCGTTGGGTAAACTTCCACACCAGAAGATTACTCATTAGAACCTGCACTTATTCTTGATCACCTACAGCCACTAATTACACTTCACAAGAAAAAATACCACAGTCAGGTTTATTGATGGAAAAGAGGCCATGCAGGAGACTGAACTCTGATACAGAAGAAAATAATCCCACACTCTAGAGACCACAAGAAATAAAGAACTGATATTATAAGGCAGCAACATAGTCTTATCCCCAAGCAGCTGTTTTCTGCAAGAATGAAACTGTAACATAAAACTAACCTCTGATTACCATTACATTTCAGCATATACGTAACTGCAAAAACAGGAAATCACATATTTTCAGAGCAGGAGGCCAGTAATAAAAATGGTTATGATTCTCATTAACAAACTTAAGGCTGCGCCTCAAACATACTACAATCACTTTTATAGTTATTTTCTGTTCCACCGAGTGCTTGTTACATGTGTGCAGACAGTATGGATTTTATTTCTCCATCACAGATTCCTAACTTAATTTCAAATTTAGAGTATGTTGAAATCTTCCACAGGAGGTAGTTCAGAAGAAAATGAGCATTTAAAAGTATCTCATCCTTTACCACGAGTATTTCATGCACTTGAATACGTGCATTTTATGTGCAAGTTTATTTCCAAGGTGTCTAAATATTACTATGTATTTTAAAACATCATACATCTTATTAAAATAATCATGTTTATAGATGATATGAAAGGGAATAAAGAATAAATACACAGCGAAAATACATGTAGCTGCACAAATTAGACTGGAAAGGGTTTGTTTAAAAGCAAAAAGAAAATCCTTAAAAAAATTTTACACATCAGGAGATTATGAGCAGAGCAGTCCCTCAGCCAGGGGAGGTTCAGGCTGGACCTAGGGGAGGTTCAGGCTGGACATTAGGAAGAATTACTTCTCGGAAAGGGTAGTCAGGCATTGGAATGCACTGCCCAGGGAGGTGGTGGAGTCACCAACCATGGGAGTGTTCAAGAAACGTTTGGATGTTGCGTTGAGGGATATGATTTAGCTGGGAAGTATTGGTAATGGTTGGACTAGATGATCTTCTAGGTCTTTTCCAACCTTGATAATTCTGTGATTCTGTGATATACTGAAGTGCAGCCCATAATAACAACATCTTCCTTTAAGATATGCCCTTAATCGCTACACTCTACATGCAGTTTTTGATCCTACTGCCAGAAGTGTTTTTGATAGAAAACATATTTCAATGAAAAGATGGGACAGGGATTGAATTGGCAGACAACATATGTACTTGAACTTCTAAGCGGGGGTCAGGGGAGCAAAATCCCAGCCAATGTAACAGCAGAGTAAGTCCGAGACCACCTCAAGAATGAATGTCTGTGTGGCCAGACAACATGCATCCCAGGGTTCTGAAGGAACTGGCTAATGTGGATGCCAAGCCACTCTCCATCGTACATGAGAAGCAGTGGATGTCAAGCAAAGCCCACAAGGACTGGAAAAAGGAAAACATAACTCCCATATTCAAGAAAGGGAGAAAAAAAAGACCTGGGGAACTACAGGTTCGTAGTTTGTACTATCTGGTCATAGCCAGATGGTTGTGATCAAGGGCTCTACGTCCAGGTAAAGGCTGGTCACAAGCTGTCTTCACCAGGGGTTCTCAACGTCTTTATCAACAACATAGACAATGGGATTGAGTGCAACCTCAACAAGTTTGCAGATGACACCAACCTGAGTGGTGCAGCTGACACAACATAAAAGAGGGATGCCATCCAGAGGGATCTGGACATGATCAAAAACTGGGCAAACAAGAATCTAATGAGGTTTAACAAGGCCAAGTGCAAGGCCCCATATGGAGTACTCTGTCCAAGCCTGGGGCCCACAGTACATTAAGAATGTGAAGCTGTCCAAGCAGGTCCAGAGGAAGGCCACAAAGATGACCAAAGGACTGGTGCATCTCTTCTATGAAGACAGGTTAAGGGAGCTGGGATTGTTTAACATGGAGATGAGAAGGCTGCAGTGAGATCTCGCTGTGGCCTTCCGGTACTTGAAGGGAGCTTACAAGCAGGAGGGGGACCGACTTTTTACGTGGTCTGATAGTGACAGGACAAGGGGGAATTCTTTTAAACTAAAAGAAGGGAGTTTAGATTAGATGTTAGGAAGAAATTTTTTTTACTCAGAGAGTGGTAAGGCACTACAACAGGTTGCTCAGAGAGGTCTGGATGCCCCATCTCTGGAAGCATTCAAGGTGTGGCTGGATAGGATCCTAGGCAGCCCAATCTAGTGGCTGGCAACCCTGCCCATGGCAGGGGAGCTGGAACTATATGACCTTTAAGGTTCCCTCCAACCTAAGCCACTCCATGATCCAACAAAACATGAATGTTTTCTATATCATTATATGGTCTATTGTTTGTTACCAATGGGAAGACAAATATACCAATATATTCCTTACCTTTAGCATAGTGAATTCATATGGCTGATAACCTTTGAAACTTTCATGGATAGCTGCCATTGTGTGCGAAGTTTTTTCCCAAAAATGTAGAAGTGTTGTCTGCAAGGCAGGGTAAAATTTCAGTGCAATGTTATCTTAAACATGAATCTGTTCTTCATGCAAAGTTTACATCTCCACTTCAGTATTAGTTATATATTCTCGTATATTTGAATATTGCCATGGAAACCTCTTAGGAAAACATATATTAACAGGAAATCTTTATTTTGGAAGTTAATGGGTTGGGTTTTTTTGATACCTGATATGTTGTTAATACATGAGAAAGAAGGTTGCATCTGCTTGCTCCCAAAAGGTCAACTTTTTGACAGACATCAGTCTTCAGTTTGTCAAAGTTGAGTTTTGCATGTCTCACTTGAGCTTGAACCTTCAAACAAAGGGAGAATTATTTATGTAGTGAGTTTTTTTCTTCATTTTCCTACCCCAACTTCATGAAAGAAGAAACTACCAGAACTGAGAAAATCAGAAATATCAGAAAATAGGAATCAGAAAACTGAACAGACTCAATTAAAATTTCATATAGAATTATGAATATAATCTGTCCCACTGAATATACATTACAGCAAGCTCACATGCTAAAACTACAATTCCTAAGTTTACTGCATAACACACAAGGACATCTCCATATACCTGTTGTAGGAACGCAATTATACAGCTAAACTTTAAAGTCAGTCGGAAACTTTTGCTGATAATGTAGCACTTCAGTAACTTTGAACTGCTACAAAAAGTTACCCTGTCAAAGTTCTCCTTTTAATAGAAGTGCTTTTCCCACTTGTTACTATGAGGAGAGTATCAAGACCTCCTTTCATAGGAACAATTTCTGTTTGAAAGAATCTCAGATTTACAAATTCTTCTTCTACCACCTGTTATGTATATACAAGACACTCTCTTACACAACACATTTGATGACAATACTAGTATTCTCGTGAAGTATCAAACAGAAACTTGATGAAGGCATTTTGTGCACAGAATATCTCATTTTAATGACAGATTTGTGCAGAGAAATTCATATACAACAAAATATTCACGCAACCTAATTTTTGCCCAAGGAAATACAAAATTATCAAAAAAGAAAACACGATTTTCCTATCACTCTTTCACAGTTACAATGTTTACCCACAAAAACCTTCACAGTGAAGCAAACCACATTGAACTCAAATTAAATACATTTCCTTTTCTTTACTTGCCTAATTCAGAGAGGAAACTTATTTTGGTCAGAATACACAGACTCAATTAAAACAAGATCTGACAATCTTGCATGTTTCTGGTCTTCAGAAGTGAATCCATAACCCTGTAACAAGAATCTGTGGTTCTTTTATGGTAAGGACAGAGACACATCTCACGACGCAATCTGAAATGTTAGGGTTACAATACCTATCATCCTATCTACTTATAGTAACAGACTTCCAACCAGGCAGAAAAAAGCAAAAGATCTGTGCCACAAATTCATTAGATGTCCTCCTCAGATGAACTGTGGCCGTGTTTGTGATTGGACAACTCTTTTTCACTGATCTCATCAGACCCATCAGCCTGACCTCGGTACTGGGGAAAGTTACGGAACAAATCACCTTGGGTGAGATCCCATGGCATGTACATGGTGTCCAGGGGATCAGGTCCAGTCAGCATGGGTTCAGGAAGGGCAGGTCGTGCTTGACCAACCTCATTTCCTTCTACGACTGGGTGACGAGACTGGTAGATGAGGGAAAGGCTGTTGATGTAGTCTACCTAGACTTCAGCAAAGCCTTTGACACTTTCTCTCACAGTATTCTCCTGGGGAAACTGGCTGCCCTTGGCCTGGACAGGTATACCCTCCTTTGGGTAAGGAACTGGCTAGAGGGCTGTGCCCAACGGGTAGTGGTTAATGGAGTTAAGCCCAGCTGGTGACCCATTACAAGTGGTGTCCCCCAGGGGTCGGTACTGGGGCCCATCTTGTTTAGTATATTCATTGATGACCTAGATGAGGGGATTGAGTGTACCTTCACTAAGTTTGCAGATGACACCAAGTTGGGAGGTAGTGTTCATCTGCCTGAGGGTACAAAGGCCCTTCAGAGGGATCTAGGCAGGCTGGATTGCTGGCTGGCCAATGGGATGAGGTTCAACAAGGCCAAGTGCCAGGTCCTGCACTTTGGCCACAATAACCCCACGCAGCGCTACAGGCTTGGGGCTGAGTGGCTGGATGACTGTGAAGAGGAAAGGGACCTGGGGGTGTTGGTTGATGTTCGGCTGAACACGAGCCGACAGTGTGCCCAGGTGGCCAAGAAGGCCAACGGCATCCTGGCCTGTATTAGAAATAGTGTGACCAGCAGGAGCTGAGAGGTAATCATCCCCCTGTACTCCGCAGTGGTGAGGCTGCATCTTGAGCATTGTGTTCAGTTTTGGACTCCTCACAACAAGAAAGACATCAAGGCCCTGGAATATGTCCAGAGAAGGGCAACAAAACTGGTGAGGGGTCTGGAGCACAAGTCTTACAAGGAGCGGCTCAGGGAGCTGGGATTGTTTAGCCTAGAGAAGAGGAGGCTCAGGGGAGACCTCGTTACACTCTACAACTTCCAGAAGGGAGGTTGTGATGAGGAGAGGCTTGGCCTCTTCTCCCAGGCAACAAACAGGATTTGAGGAAATGGCCGCAAGTTGTACCAGAAGAGGTTTAGACTAGACATAAGAATGAACTTTTTCTCTCAGAGAGTGCTCAGGTACTGGAATGGCCTGCCTGGGGAGGCGGTGGAGTCGCTGTCCCCGGCAGTGTTCAAGAGGTGTCTGGATGAGGAGCTAAGAGATAAAGTTTAGTGGCTTGTTGTACCAATGGTAGTGGGAGGATGGTTGGACTAGATGATCTTGTAGGTCCTTTCTAACCTTGTGATTCTATGATTCTATTCAATTAAGGACATTCATGAGCTTTTTTATCATACTGAAAGTTTATTTAGTAGAAGTACTCTCCATTGTAGAGCAGCAATGCAGGACATCCCAGAAAGAACCCCATGCAGTTCATCATGACCTTTTGCCTTTTATGTGTGCCCATAAGCACATTTTCAATTCAAATTATTATTAGACATCTTTCAAGATTACTGGCTTCAGTAGTTAGGAATAAAACCTCTATGCTCATGAAGCATAACCTACTTAATACTGCATAAATTATTATAACAAAACTTTGGCTTTCTGCTCAAAGGGAAGTCTATGCAACATATATTAAAGTTCTTCATCCTCTGCAATTACTTTCTAAGACAGGACAAATAGAACCACATAGCGGTTTCTGTTCTGCAAATTTTATTTCATATGTTTCACTTCATCCATGCACAACATATGAAATTTCTTCAAACTCCTGGCCTGAGATGTGTTGAGATTTTACTGACTAAAGAGAACTGTGCCGATTCAAAGGCAAGGTGGGCATTTTACAATGAAAGAGCTTCTAGCATCTGAAGCAGAAGGTGCCAGTTAAGAGATTTATGCAATACATGAAAATCTCACCGTGGTACAGCTGACATAAAAAAAAAGATTACTACTCTCCATCTTTTCCTTTTTCTAAGGAAAAGTAAACTGCTTTTAATTTTCCAATGTAAATATGAAAGTATAATATTTAAAAGATTGAATTCCTTGAAGAGAACACATGAGAAAGATCTGGAAAAAAGTGTCTTATTAATTGTTTGATAAACTAATAAGCCAGATAAAACAGAAATAATAATTAAAACAACAACAACAAAAACAGAATAAATAAATAATCAGTGTTAATCATAGAATGGCCTGGGTTGAAGAGCAATGATCATCCAGTTTCAACCCCACTGCTATGTGCAGGGTGGCCAACCAACAGACCAGGCTGCCCAGAGCCACATCCAGCCTGGCCTTGAATGCCTCCAGGGATGGGGCATCCACAACCTCCTTGGGCAACCTGTTCCAGTGTGTCACCACCCTCTGAGTGAAAAACTTCCTCCTAATATATAACCTAAATCTCCCCTGCCTTAGTTTAAAACCATCCCCCCTTGTCCTATCACTATCCACCCTCGTAAACAGCTGTTCCCCCTCCTGTTTATGGGCTCCCTTCAAATATTGGAAGGCCGCAATGAGGTCTCCCCGGAGCCTTTTCTTCTCCAAGCAAAACGAGCCCAGTTCCCTCAACCTTTCTTCATAGGAGAGGTGCTCCAGCCCTCTGATCATCTCATTAGTGGCCCTCCTCTGGACCCATTCCAAGAGCTCTGCATGTTTTTTGTACTGGGGGCTCCAGGCCTGGCCGCAATACTCCACATGAGGCAACAGAAGAGCTGAGCAGAGGGGGATAATCACCTCCCTTTCACATTTCATTTAGTTAAGATCCTAAATGTATGTCTGAAATTCAGATTCTGAGATGCTTAATTGTAAGGGAATATATTTGCAAATGCAGGTTTCTAAGCTGATACTCATACAGAAAAGTCCCATTCTTCAAGACTGCCATCATAAATATATATATGTATATATATTCACACCCAATTAAAAAACTGTTCAGTATATTGTTATGAAAATTTGGATTTATTCTTGTTTTTTGTTGTTGTTGTTTGTTTTGTTTTTTACACATTTTCAAGGCATTTTTGTATCTTCTACATGTTACTACTTTTAGTCTAAGATAAAACACAAAATTTATTTTCAGTAGTAGCCTAATTTCAGGGACAGTTCAGCCAATAAAAAATTATCTCCAAACTAAATAGAGTATATTTTTGTCACAGCACTTTCAGTATAGAAGCAGAAACAGATGCTTTCAGTCTCATTTGTCACCCAGACTCTCACTTACTTGATCTGAAAAGCATGTGCAGTGTGTGTACAGAGTGAAAAGCAGGGGGGGAAAAAGAGGGAAAAATTCCTGGAATATAGCAAACCTTCCTGTTGGAAGCCCTGGGTGAACTCTGCCAGCAGATGGAACTGGCACAAGTCTTTGCATGAAATAAGCATGGCACCTTCTGGCATACCTGATTGTTATAAAGAATACATGAAACCTAAGCACAAAATAAAGTAGGCCATACTTTGAGGACAAAGTATTTAGTGTACAGAAGAGAAAGAAAAAGGGACCTGGCTACTAGCTATCACAAAACTGTATTAACATCACCCAAGCTATGAGGTTATGAAAAGGAGCACCTACTGCACTTTTAAACCAACATATGCAAGCACCTATTGTAGTTTGCTCTTAAAGTTGAGTTTGCCACACAGTCTGAGAATAGAAAAGCTAATGTTTAATACAAAATAATGACTGTAGCTCAACTATTCCATGTGCAGCACAATGACTTCCAAAGTATTGCACAGTACTAACCCTGATTTTAGCATGCTTTGGTACGCTCAATATTTTGCAGGCTCTTCTTTGACTCAACTGTTACCTTGGGTGGGAACAGTATTTACTGCATATATTAATCTCTATTCCAAGAACATGTAAGGAGTGTTCTTATTATACGTAAGAACAATATTCAAAGAGATAGTACATTTCTATTCATCTGCTCTAACCCTTCATTTATGGTCTGATGAAGAACACTGATAAAAGTTGCTTTTAGGTGATGACATTTATGAAGTTTGAAATGCCTAACTAGAAAGTAAAATCACTTGGGCATGATAACACATGCAAACAATACCCGTCAGGTTTGAAGCTAAGCAGATGTACCTCAAATTTGTTCAAAAAATGAAGCTATTCTTGTAAGAGATGTGCTGTATCCTAGAAAAAAAGGTGCATAATTAGTTCCAATGATATAGTACTTAAGTTTGCTATTTTGGACATAATTACGATTGCCTTTGCTTATGTACATATGCTCATGCACCTCACTCTATTAGGCCTGATTAAGTAAGTTTAAGGTAATGTTGACATTCCTACAAAGGAGTAAATAATCACCACTGCATGTCTACCTGTCTTACTCTTGAAAGCAACAGAGGTATTGTCTGTCCCTCTGCTTCAAAAAGTATGTTAGTTTTGAAAGAACAGTCAGTTCTTTGGAATTGCTACCCATGATTCTGACCCTCTGTCGGTACAGAATTACAAGCAAAAAATGCCTTGAAACTGCTGTTGAAAACCTGTACGTCCTGTGTCAGAATTGTTTCTATCTATCAGGAAAACCACGAGAAAACAGATGTAAGTGAAAGTTAAATTAAACTTCATGTTAACTGCAAATGATTGCAACTGATTCTGAAAAGAAGACTGAGAAAACTTTCTGGTATCCTAAAGTGATAAAAAAAAAAAAAAAACCCTCTAATTATTATAGACCCATTTGAGTTGGAAGGGAGCCGTAAATATCATTTCAGCTCCCTTGCAATGAACAGGGATGCCTACAGCTAGATCAGGTTGCTCAGAGCCTGGTCCAGCCAGACCTTAAATGTCTCCAAGGATCCACCACCTCTCTAGGCAACTTGTTCCAGCACTTCAGTACTCCCACTGTAAACAACTTTTTTTTTTCCCCCTTTCCATTCAATTTAAATCTTCTCTGTTTCAGTTTGAAACTATTTCCCTTGTCCTATCACCCTGCTAAAAAGCCTGCTCCCTTCTTCCTTATAGCTCCCCTTCAGATACTGAAAGGCTGCAATGAGGTATCTCTGAGTCTTCAATTCTCCAGGCTGAACAGCTCCAGCTCTCTCTCTTCTGTATGGACTTATCAAGGCAACAAGACACAATGAGGCACAAAGACTTTTCAGCTGCCTACAGCTATTTTTCTAGTTGATTTTAGATTTAATTGGAACATTTAATTCACTTGTTCAGAGCTCTCACTGCAGCATGTTCAGAACAGTCCTGAAACTGAACATATGTAATAAATCAAGTGATAAAACTAGAAATCAATAAAGAAAAAATAGTATAAGCAATGCTATACCACTCTGACACAATATAGTGAAATGTAGCTTTCTATGGATTAGTTTAATAGCAGCAGCTACTGGCACTAGGAACAATCACATTTCTGTTAACTGGAGCTGAATCACTGTCCACAAATAAAATGATCATAAAGACTTCATTCTATGCTGGTAAAAGGTATTTCCTTTTATTTCAATATTGTTTATTTCTACCAGAACAAATTAATCTCCATGATTTCAACATAAGTTTTGCTCCACTTATACTGTCTACGAAGCTGTCTAAAGGAAAGAACTAGTAAAAAAAAAATCACATTGTAATTGTAATGTTATTCCCCCAAACCTGACAGCTTTCATGCAAACTTTGTCACTGAAACCAGCTTCATGCTAGCTATTTTCACCATCTTATCCTCTCTGAATTTGTGACAGTATCCTTCTTACACTCAGTTTTCCTTCTCACAAAATAAGATTAGTGAAATGTTTTCATTCACTTCTGTAATCAAAATGTGAGACAAAGTAACAGCTGTAATAGCTTTAATTTTCATAGACGAACAATAGCCTTTGATGATAACTCACATTTGCATCTGAGTTACTGTGTTATTCTCCTTGATTTCAATAGTAGTGCTCACTGTTGTTGAACATTTGTATTGCAGCAGGATACTGAAGGTTTCAGTGAGATGGAGTCCCATTGTACGAGACACCAAAAATCACTGAACAAATTCCAGGCCTTCTGCCAGTGATATGTGATCTTTACATAAAAGCCCCTGATAGTCAGGCATCTGAATTGGGACTGCGCTGGGAAAAGAAGCCCTTCCTGGATACCCACAGGGTGACTCCTGCTCTGGGCATAGTGGAATTTGCCCCACTAGAATGTTACAGCACTTGTTACATCTTTTCTTGATTTAAGACCATGGTTCTCTTAAGCCTTCACTGCAGCATACACACATAAGCATGTTGGCATGCACACACACAGGTCTAACACCAGCATCCATCAGCTAAAAAGCATCAGAGCTGCCGGGGGGTGTCTGGAGTAACACATTCAAGTGAGCTTCAGCATTCAGCTTTGCTTCTGATCTGAGAATCAGGAGCACTTGAAGGGCTTGGCTTTTTTTGTTGTTTTGTTTTGTTTTGTTTTTTGTTTTGTTTGTCTGCTTCTGCTGATTTGTAATAAAAATATAGGCATATCCTGATTGGTGTGAGATAAAACTGAACTTAAATTACTACTTAACATTTCAGGCTTTTTTGCACGCTGTGCATCATTTCTCATGGGTAAGGCCATAGTATGTTAAACTTCCTTTTCTATTCTCCTTCTGACCCTCTCTGGAAGGGATAATGAAAATGCTATAGACAGGACAATATTTGTGTAAGGAAGGCAAGAAAGTATCATATGATAGAACTGTATTTCACACAGACACATGATAGCTTTGATACAGTATACAGCTCTAGATTCATGTATAGCATGCAATTGATAACACAATGGAGTTTCTCAGCCCCATGAAATTAACAGAAATAAACAAGTACATTTTGTGTTATACTCCAACCAGTCTCTCTGCTGCTACACTATGCTACAGAAGCAGGGTCTTGATTACCTTTTCATAAGGAAATTGACCATATTCTGACAGCTCTTCTGCCTCTAACATGCTGCCCTGAGGCACTGAATAGATTATAATTGAAAAGGAAAATTTTGGAGCTTTTAAGAAGCTTAATATAAGAAATTTTGCAAAGTTGCCTTACTTAGAATTTAACCTATGTATACATACATATATATATTTATCAGTAGAGAACCTTATCTCCCACAATGGAACAGAACAACCTGAAAATCTTTTAAGATGGATGACAATGTCCTGTACTATAAATCTATTTGCAATTACAACATTTGAAACCTTAGCTACCTAGAAAACAAAAGAATTGTGTAACAAGGGAAGCTTCATATATTTGCATTGCATTAAGTTTCCAGAGTTTTAAAAACACTTCAGATTTGTCTTTAGTTTTTGTTGAACTAATACATTTCAATACTGCAATTATTTTGATACTATTTTAAATAAAATAAATTCGTACCAAATTTTCTCTTTTTGGTATATTAAAAAAGCTTCATTAAAGCATTCTGATATTTGTGGGTAATAACCCTTAACACTGCAGGAAGCACCAAAAGGGATCCATTATTTTCAGTGATTGTTGACACATGTCCTGATAGAACATGGCTTGTTTTGGCATTCCTTTGAGGACAGCCACTTTAGCTCCCATAGTAACTTCAAAACTGCAGTCATTACTTTGGCTCAGTGTTTGCCAGAGTTTTTTGTTGTGTATAGCAGCATTCCTTTGAGTTCCCCAGGTCATTCATACCTGATCCAGCTTGGGGAAGCCCAGGAGGTGTTCTAGGAAAGCATTCATAGATAGTTGCCATTCATTTGGCTAGAGTCTTGCTGCTGCACTTGCCTTAAGGCATGTCTGCCAGTAGGATGTTATAGGTGCAACTAGCTCAGATGCTGTTACTTGAGATATTTATTCTTAGTGGATGGAGATCACACAAACAACTGACTCTAGAGTTTCATTCATGTTACCCTAAAAACTGCCCATTTCTCTCCACTGGAGCTTTAAAAGCTCTGCGGGAGCTTTTGAAGATTAGTTTAAGTGCAGACACTACAGCAGATGTCAGGAGGCAGATACAAGGAGTCCTAAACAAAGTGATGTTTGGCAAAAACTCAACTTCCTTTATAGCTAATAATAACCATAACTATTTCAATATATGCTTATTTACTATTTGAATTCATCATGCATAAGTTTTCAAGCACTGAATCTTGATAAATTCTTGAAGAGGTGACTGAAGAATTTCAGTGACTTAAATACCATGGTCAAGGCAATTCTTCCTCTTCCTTTTGATACATGAGAATGATTGACCTAGAAACACCTTATCTAAGGTAATTTCCCCTAGTCCTCAAGTTACCTCTAACACTTCTTAATTCTCTCTCTTCCTCCTTCCCTCCAGTTTTTCATGCCAGAGGCATGGACTGCTCATGTATCAGTTTCCTAGAGAGTCCTGCTGCTGGCTGACTAAGCTAATTCTTCCCTGAAGATCTTAACAAAAACTCTTGCAGCTATCTTACAAACACAGTTGCAGAGCTGCAATTAGCAATTGGTTGCCCGGGAGCAGAAAATAACATTGAAAAGACTTGAAATTTTGATTAAACATACAAAAGAGCTCCTAAATCCAGGATTCCAAACAGATGCTATCACATTACTAGTATCTGCAGTCAATGGAGACGAAACCATTGCACTATAGATACAAATATATGCCAGTCAAACCACTACTTCAATTCTGATCTCTTTTTTAACTAAAGCAAAGGTGCCTATGCAACTTTGTCCTAGTTTCTAGCCCTTTTTTCATCCTCTCAGTACTTTGAGTCAGATGCCTGTCTTTCTGTTTTGAAATCCACATCACCTGGTCAGCTCTGCCTGCAACACATTCTTCTATGGTATCTACATGGGTCAAGGACAATGTCATGGCAAAAAGCAAAGTGCTTAAAGAACCTTCCTGTGTTGCTGCTTTTTGTTTTTATTTTTTTCTTTAACAGTAATATAAAAATTATAAGACATTGTTAGGTTTAAATCCCAAACAGAGGATTATTATTTTTTTTAAAGATATTATACACATATTATATTTACAAAACAGCCTGATCATGGACATGAGCTTTCATTTCTTCGTGGATTTTATTCAGTGGAATATGAAATCTGCCCTTTGTGTCGCATTTATGTCTAATTTCCCTCTAAAGTTTTTCAGTACTCAGCCTGTAAAAGTTTTATTGCTTTGAGTCTGTTGGCTCACATGCCGTCTAAGTGCAGCCTGGCAGTAATGACTAAGCCATAGTCAAAACTGCTTACTCCGTAACCACTGACAGACAGCAGATGTGAGCAACTCTCTGACCCCTGTGAGGATATAAAATTATGGCTGGCGTGAATATTCTTCCTTTTTGTCCGAAAAAAAACCCAAAGACTGGTTGTACCATCTTCTAATATATTTCATGATGGCTATCACAGAAATTGAATCCTACCAATTACCCTTCCCTCTCTGGTTTATACAAACACTGACACAAACAACTTACTGATTTCTCTCTCACTTTTTCTACCACCTCATTTCCTTCCCAGCTCTGTAATTACTCCTGCTGTCGTACACCGTATCTTTTCCAACACTCTTGTATCTCTTTAGGAATGTGGAAAAAGAAGGAACCTCATCACACACTATGCATGTGGTTCCAGGAATATTATTCAGTGGCATGAAGAACTATTTTTCCCCATTCTATTTTTCTTATACCCAGAGCCAAGCTGGATCTGCAAAATCACACCAGTTCAGCCTTTGCACTGGGGAAAAAAGCTACATTACTCTGGAAGAAAAAGTCAGAGGAGCACAAATGTACGATCAAAGATGTAAATAAGCTACTGTAAAAGGAATGAAAGATTTTTCAGTCTGGAAAAAAAGAGCTGAATAAGGAGTGCATTAGGAGGCCATCAGACAACATACAGACATGGGAAAACGCTGTGCTTTGGCCACAGGAACCAGAGAACATTACATTAAACCAGCAGATTGAACTCAACACAAGGACAGCAGAACTTTAAATAACATCTGCGTCAGTTGAGAAACCCGCTATGTTTTATGATGTCTCCACTGGTCAGAGCATTACAGGGAAACCACAGACTCACCTCCAAGGTTGGAAAAGATCTCCAAGATGATCCAGTCCAACTGTCCATCTCTCACCAATATTTTTCACTACACCACATCCCTCAGTGCCATACCTATACGTTTCTTGAATACCACCAGGGAAGGTGACTCCACTACCTCCCTGGGAAGCCTGTTCCAGCACTTGACCAATGTTTTAGAGAAGAATTTTTTCCTAACATTCAACCTGAACCTCCCCTGGTGCAACTTGAGGCCATTCCCTCTCATCCTATTGCTAGATACATGGGAAAAGAGGTCTCCCATCTCACCACAATATCCCTTCAGATAGTTGTAGAGAGCAATGAGGTCACCCCTGAGCCTCTTCTCCAGACTGAACAATCCCAGTTCCTTCAGCTGCTCCTCATAAAACTTGTGCTCCAGACCCAACACCAGCTTCACTGCCCTTCTCTGAACATCCCCCAGGGCCTCAGTGTCTTTCTTGTAGTGAGGAGCACCACGTACTTGCTCTATGCAACATCCTGGTTGCTACTTGGTTGAAGATATATGGTGGGTGTTCGAGCTAATATATCCACCCTGAAAAATCAGGTAACACTGAGGTATGCGTGCAGGTCAGGGTGGGATTGTAAGCAAGATGCTATGTTGGACTGCTCCTGGATCAATGCCTTATTTGAAAGCTGTGCTGTGATCAACGGCGGTACAGATACTTTCCAAGTACTTTTCCTAAAAGACAGTAGTCTTTCTCACTTCACCGACACCTGCGTAATAGCAGGCTTTTCAGTATCAAAATTCAAAAGCCTGTTGAATTTCCTAACTTAAAAACTATTCATTTTCAATTGCCAGGGTATATTCACACATCACCTATGCCCAACCATGCCTAAGTAAGGGAAAGCATTTAGAAATACTCCTTAAATTGTAACTGTAGGACAAGTAAGCTTCAAATTCACATAAATTCATTTCAGGAAGAGATGGGAGTAATTCTCAGACCCTCTGATGATTTTTACAGTCATGACTGCAATGCAGACAAAAGCCCAGATCTCAGCACCTCACTTTCTCAAAATTTTGTACCTTCCCAGACTGAAATCTACGTATATCTTAAGATCTGAGACTTCGGCTTTGAAAGTAGCATGTCACAACATACAGGATCCACCTGGACAGATCTAGCTTAGCTTCCAGCATCCACTGCCCAATCATGTAGGCAACACTCTTCAAGTGATAGATGGTTGTCTGCCAAGTGAAACTTTAACTCACTATATTTAAAAGGGGAGTGGTGCATCGAACAGTAATATTGTCTACGTAAATACTCAGGATAAAGACATAAACAGCAATTTTTTTTCCACTGAACTTTTACATTACATTTGTGAAAACTGTTAGAGCAGCCCTCCTACTAAGTTAGATATTCTGATCAGAACTAGCTAAGGATAGCCTGAACTCACATACCAGAAGTCTTCCAGCTATTCAGTCAAAGAGATATTCTGTTTCAATACATCTCAAAAGAGTGTGGACTTTTTCCCTTGCCTATTTAACTTTCTGCGATCAATCTGAGACCACTTCCTCCCTACTATCAATACTATGGTAGCACAAAAACCCAAATCCAAATCCATCTTTGCAGCAGCAAAAAAAAATTTATTTTATCCAAATTAAATATCTTCAAGACATGAAAACAATCTGTGGCAAGCAACATTGCTCTTCGTGTTAAATAACTTTACGAACAACTGCCCTGCAGCAATATGAATACACTTTCCATTATTAAAAAATAATTTAGCCCCTTCGGAGGAAAAACAAACAAACAAACAAAAACAGACTGAAAGGTACAACCAAACAGCAACAGAAAAACTGATTTTTTTTAAACTAAGGAATTATGGAGATTTTCCACTTCCTTCCCGATTTCTGCCCCTTCAGCATGGCCCAACACAGGGAGACAATAGCATGCCATCTGGGGACAGCAGGCTCTGTTGAATCCTTGCTGCTCATCCAGCAGCTGGATGCAGCCTTGACCAAAGTTACATTTCTCAGCACAATCCAGTGAGTTCAACCAGCCAAAAGCCAGACAACAAAATATTTAGCTTCAAGCCTTACAACAGCTTTTACGATCAGAGGAGCACGGTGCAATTCCACAATATGAATCCATCTGCTCAACCAGCTATCAGCTCATTGCAATAAAGCACACAACACAAGGAGAAATTAACATGCCAGTTTTAAGAAAAATAGCTATAAAATACAGGATACAACCGACTCTCAGATATGACAGCTGAGTCACTCCAACCATAATTCCCTTTAAAGTGGAGAAAGGTTTGTTAAATTTAAGAATCAAAAAGCGGCAACAGTACCATATCTTCAACTCTCCAGAACCTCACTCAAATTCATTACAGAAACCATGATCAAAGCACAACAACCATACACTGAAAATCAGGCAAAGCAAAAAATGTGACTGAGCCACACTGTCTTACAAGACTCAGGAGCCTCTAAGACCACAAATCTAGAGATGGATCAAGCATTACTTTTCCATCAGCTCAACTAAACAGTTTTTTAAAATGATTTTGAATTAAACAAATGCTAAACAAGTTTACAAAAGACTTACTACAATTAAGAGTTATTTACTTTAATCGAAGCTGTGAAGAAAACATTTTTAAGCTGAGATCACATATGATATTCTCAATACAAAGTGAATGCTTGTGTTGAGTTTTGCATGAGTTAAACTACATTTAGGCACCACCTTTTGAAAAGCTGCGTATCTGTATAGTCATCCCTCTTCCCAGGAAAAGGGCTGGAACTACTACTGATTTTTCCTTTCCAAAAATCGTCCCCTACTTTTTAAATGCATAGCTCTGTGCTCTGTTACCCACCATCTTCAACTGCAGTGGAAAGGTATCTCACAGTACTTTGATTCATTTTTATCACTTGGATCAATATGCAAGTTATTTATAAAAGAGAACAAACAGTAAATGACAATGTAAAGGAAGGGAGGGCAATAACAATCTCGCTAACAGAAGGTCTGCATTTTCTACTTTAAGCAGCCGAAGTATGTGCTGCAGCTTTCTGTTGGTGACAAGTTTCAGTATTAGTCAAACTCAGGATGTGTGCTATACCAGGCTGAAAGGGAAAAAATGTGTTGATGCTAATACAGTCCTTGAAACAATGACACACGGAAAATAATTACCAATGATTTTCCCAGTTTGTTGACCAGGAAACTCCTAAATTGCAAGCAGGACAACATTCACCTACATAGCATTACTTCAGAGTTTTGGGATAGATCTTTATGATATGACACCAAATGCAGTTCTAGTAGTAAGCACACATCTTTAAGTCTGCAGTTGAGAGTAATTACCACAACAGCATGCTTGAACACATGCTATTCTTAACTGTAAACGGGTGCACATTTTTGCACAAGAACATATATCCTCTTTAGGGAGGTCAGTCCTGATAACTCATATCCTCAAATGACTGAGGGAGTTGACAAAATCGGACAGCACAAATGCATATAACTTGATACAGTCTGAAAACAGACATTTTTTTGTTACTATAATTCAAGTCTGCAAGATGCCAAAAACGACTGTAAAGATTTGTAGCGCAAAGCAGGCCAACCAAAATATGACAAAAGCAAATAAATAAGCTTGCAGGCATGGAAGATCTTTATCAGCAATAAACCAGAAGTAACCTGGACTTAGCGTTAAATGTGCCGAGAATCACACTGAGTTTTTCACAAGTCAATTGTGTTAATTACATTGCACAATCTGAAAGCAAAGCACAATTGGCACACATGGAGCAGGGAGGTGCTGGCAAGTGGGGAGCAATTAGACAGTTAGCTCTTGCAGGAGATAGAGACAGGTAATTACTGCTTTTGAAAGCTGCTGAAAGACCAGCCAGAAGGGTGATGTAAAGAAAATTGTAACACAGCATAAAACTAAACTCTCTACTACATCCATTTTATTCACCTAGTAATTATACAGCTCAGCTTCCATCTCATTTATCGAAGGTATGTTGAATCCCTTAGGCGCAACATCATCACAGTTAGAAAACTGCATTTATATTTTTCATTCCTTTGCATCAAAATCAAATTCTTCAGGGCCTGAACAAGACTGTTCCTTGACTGTTCAGGGCCTGAACAGGTGGATGTTGACAAGAGTCAACTTGAATTAGGTAAAGGGATGTCAAAAACTCATGTTTAGGAGCAGTAACATTTTCCCCAGTTACAGCATCATAAAACACTAGCTGGCTGCAAGGTCCTCTTGGCCTGTGTGAGGGGTTGTGATGTACTTGTGATGGATGAATGCATAATGTGTTGGGGAATGCCACTGACACAGAGAACAAATATTAGCTGTATGACACCAGCACCCCCAGAAATATATTTGTACCATCACCATGATAACTAGGATGCCTTTAATATTTTGTGCCTAGGTGCCCTCACTGTCCTGAGTACAAAGCCATCCTGTCTGTAGTGCTAATGCAGGAAGAGAAGTCATAGAATCATAGAATTGCTCAGCTTGGAAAAGACCTTAAAGATCATAGAGTCCAACCACAACCTAACGAAACTTACCCTAACTCTAACAACCCTCTGCTAAATGATGTCCCTGAGCACCACATCCAAACAGTTTTGAAACACATCCAGGGATGGTGACTCAACCACCCCCCTGGGGAGCCTACTCCAGTGCTTAACAACCCTTTCTGTAAAGTTTATCCTGATATCCAACCTAAACTTACCCTAGCGCAATTTGTGGCCATTTCTCCTCATCCTGTCATCAACCTGTCACCAGTCAGAAGAGAGCAACCCCACTCTCGCAGTAAGCACCTTTCAGATATTGGAAGAGAACAATAAGGTATCCCCTCAGCCTCCTTCTCCCCAGACTAAACAGCCCCAGTTCCTTTAGTCGCTAACAGCTGAGTTTCAGGTTTTGTTTTCTATTTAATTTTGTTTTTTGTTTTCAGATTTTGTTCTCTATTTAACATTTTTCTGCACAGACAACAGAATGATAACCACTAATAAGCACGAGTCACATGTAACACAGTGTGTCTGTTGTACATAATTTCATGTCCTATTATTGGTCCAGAGATAAACACAATTTTGTATAAACATACAGCCGTATTTACCTGAACTGACAGTGCTGTTAAGTAGAAAAATAAATTATAACTTTCATGTTATCATAGTTGATGTTTAATACCTCAGTTTATTGCAAGATATTTCCCCCAAAATAATTTAATTATATCCTTTCCCAACACAAACTGAGAAAGATTTAAGTTATCATAAAAATCCCTACATCTTCTTCTAGGTTGCACTTTAGACTTCACCTTGCACTACCACAGAAGAAACATTGGAAATTTAAGCAGGGTTTAGGTAGAATATCCCTTAAAAAAAAAAAAGCTGAAATGATCCATCATGTCAGACATTCCTCTGGTTAGAATGGTTCTGTTTAGGGTCGTGGGGGTTTTTTTGTTTGCTTGGTGTTTTTGTTTTTGTTTTTTTTAATCAATCTGGTTTCACTAAGAGAAAGAGAAAAATCAAACAGTATCTTAGAGAAGATTCAGAGCCTATGTAGCACATAAATGAACAGCAAAAGGCCTTATGAAGTAAAAGCAGATGGACTACATTATGTATGTGCCCAGGCATTTTAGGAAAGTAGAAGAACGAATTCCTGGGCAGTGGCGACCAAAAAGCTTGGTTCTCTTGTGTAAACAAAGTTTTCCCTAACAGCTGTATTCCCCTTCCTGTTTATTCTTCTCTCCTGCAGAATTCTCTCAGTTCAGTCACATCTGTACTTCATTTATTTTTTAAAAATATTTCTTTAGCTACCTCCTAGCTTTTCAGATTATTAAGGCTGAGGGAATTTTCCAAATCTCATTTCTCCTTTCACAACCTATCTTGTTTACATTTTTACACTTCATTTGGGCTCTGAATTCACATAATGTTCCACATGGGTTAGGGGCTTTGCCCAAACAGATTGGTTTGCAGGATTAGAGTTTTCAAGTGACCACTTGAAACTGCCCAGGCATTTACCATTTCTTCCTGATTTTAAGACCAAAACACAGCAGGATAATTAAGTGAAAACAGCATTCAGTTGCTCCTGTCTTCCTTTTTATTCAATTTCAAGATTACCTTTAATGCTTACACATTCAATAATTATTAGATTTCAAAAATCTGTTGAAGCCTAAAGTTTGCCACATATTTGAGAGCACCTTTCTAATATTGGGGTTCACAACAATAATCATTACATTAAAGATCAACTTAACATTACTATTGAATTAAATAAAAACTTTCTCTTTTTTTAATTTGCTTTATTCTGCTGAAGTACTACAAGTTCTTCTAATTATACCAACAGTGGTTTTAACCTACTTTGTCTTGAGCTGCAAGGGTGAAATTGCACAACAATTAAACCACGTCTACCTTTTTTGCATTTCAACTAGGTTGCACGTAACAAGATCACTGAAATATGTCTAATACTTCACTGTATTTTTTTTCCAGCCATTTTACTGGGTCTCACCTGACTCTTCTTAAAAATAATTGAGTGGATTATGAACCACCTCTCAAGGGCAAGCATCAGTCTCTGGAAGCAACCCTACCCTACAAGCAATACATCTGAAGATGATGTAATCTGCTCCAAAAAGCTTGCTTCTATTTTTAAATAGCATCCTCTTATTATGCTTTTAAAAGGGCATCTCTACCACAAATTACTTTGCATTTAACCTAGTAAGAATCATCAATGATATTCAATATACATGAAATAACTTCAGTAAATCATTGATTTTTTTTCTCACTGTCTAACAAAAGCCTTACAATTAGTACTTGAAATGGTAATTTAAATTTACAAGATTATAAAATACACTGTGAAAAACTGCGGCTTAAGGTCAATTTGTCACAAAAAGGTGATTTTTTTTAAAGCCAATTTAAAATGTTTAAGTATTTTGTATGTAAAGTATACTTTGGTATAGTATATATATTTGGTATAATATATATATATATATATATATATATAGTATATATATAGTATTATATATATGTGAATATAGTATTATTATACTTATATATATACTATATATAGTATATATTATATACTATATTATACTTAATGCTACTGAATTTGACACTGAAGACCCTGGAAAAAGCTTTGCATCTGAAACAGCACAAAGAAGATGTTCTCAGCACTGAAACTTCACCTGACTTTACAAGGAGAGACAAGACAACAATAAAAAAATACGATATTTTACAAAGTGCAATTTTTGTATGTTCTACTTTTAATGGTCACGATTTTCTAAGTAAATCATTAAATGTAACACTTCCAGCATCATATAATTTCATATTTAAAATACATATTAATTATGTTCTTTCTGTCCCAACCAGAAAGAAACAAAGTGTTCACGTTAGATATTAGGAAAAACTTCTCTGAAAGAGTAGTGGTGCACTGGCACAGGCTGCCCAGGGAGGTGGTGGAATCACCATCTCTGGAGGTGTTCAAGAAACGTGCTGGTGTGGTACTAAGGACCATGGTTTAGTGCACTGGTCGTAGGTGGATGGCTGGTTTAGATGATCTTAGAGATCTTTTCCAACTTTAATTATTCTGTGATTCTGATTTTCTTGACAGCAATAAGCATGCCACAAGAAGTGAAGAATGTGAATGCTGTTATCTCTGTCATCACTCTGCTACACTGAGATATAAATCTCCGAATGCTAGGCGATGATGTCTCACTAATTTTAGAGTACACAGCTATCTTGGAGCAAATATTATTGGTATCCTAGAATCTCACTTCATCTCTTTCGACAAGTAACAGCAATCCAAATCAGCAAACAGATCAGCAAGAGTGATAAAGATGGACTATCAAAGTGATAGAGCCTACCTTCTCACATTTCTAATAGGGATGATGAAATTTAACAGTATTTTTCACAAAACCGTGCCACAAATATCTCATATCTAATTGTGGTCTACTAAAGCTACTTATAGGTCTTTCTGCCATTTCCAGGGAACAACAATCATCATGCAAAGGCTTACATTTTTGTCACCCAGGGGGAAAGAAAAGCTTTAAATTTTGTACTAGTTGAGAAGTTACTGTGGAAGTATCACCGAAAAAGAAACAGAAACAACTGCTGTCTACAACTTTTTCCTTTTTTTAAACCAAAGTTGATAAACAGTAAATACCATAGCTCGCTCTATAGATGAATCATTTACAGTGCTATTTGTAACTATGGCAGCTGAAAGTCTATTGATTACACCACTCTGACTGCAAAGGCCAAAGACATTTTTCTTTGGGATGCTGGTATACTTTGCTGCTTGGAAAACCAAAACACTTTCCAGCTCAATATCTGCAGAAGTAATTAACATTAGCACATTTTCTTTCAGTTGACTTTTAAATAATTAAACAAGAACACCACCAAGATCCACAAAACTTCTAAGACTGTTACCCTCAACCGAATTTCATTTATTAGATGAGCCAAATCACTTGGAAAATATATTACAAAAGCAGAATTCTGTCCTGGTAGGAAAACATACTAATTGATCTACAAGATATTGTCTATATTTTCTATGAGTTTGTTTAGTGTTCCTCAAACAACAGTCTCAGCTCTTAAGTGCACTTATTATTTGATGCAAGTTTGAATTCATTTTCCCAGGAAGCACTTTTGAACAATTCAGATTTATTACATGCAATGTATTTTTCTACTTTCATAATTTGAATAGAACCACAAAAAAACATCACAAAATTCTGAAACGTTATTTATAAACTTGTGTTGTTCACTACGCCTCATTTTGTTACTCTCTTTCTTTTCATCATTTTACCACAAACTGAAATTATTTTTACAAGGATGGGAACTGTCAAATTCATTCTTGTTTCAAAAAAATCAGTACCATATTAGTTGTCTTTTTTCCCCTCCTTAGACTTTTTGCATTTCCTCAGTGCTCCAAGAGATTTAAGTTTAACAGACAAAAAATAATCCTCCAGCACATTTCCACAGTGCCTCCAAGCTTTCAGGGCTGTTTGCAGCTCTGGTGTTAATGGAGGACTGGAATACGGAGAGCTGGAGATGATGCTGTAACATAGGACAGCCCCTGCAGCACCACACAAGCCAAACTGGACTCATCCCAGGCCGAGCTGGTAGGCAGGGAGGCAGAGGAGGAACAAAGATGTAGGGGTGTCCACAGCCTCCTAAGCCTTCCCTGTAAAGCTGTGGCAGATGTATCTTACCCAGATTTGCTAGGGTCTTTACAGTATATACATTTTAATGTTTCCCTTTTGATCAATGGATTTATTTAGATTCTCGTTCTTCCCCAGCCACCCATACAAGCTTTTACTTCTTTTCTAAAAGACATCTAGCAGAGAACTTGCGCTGACCAGATACTCCCTACATGAGTACATTTGCAAAAACAACAGTCTAAATGATTTGTTATATCATTACAAATTCTTCTTGTTCAGTTTTTCTTACCACTTTGCCTTTTCTCTTACCAGACTTATGTTTGAAATGCTATTTAAGGACATTCATTTTGTTTCAAGTATACATAGAGTGCCACAACTAGGAAGAACTTGAGATGAACTGCTCCCAAACAGTTCAGCTGCAAGCTTGCAAGTTCCTCACAACTGCAAAGTAACAGCCAGAAATTAAGGGACCTATAATTTTTAGGATCTTTAAGGAAAGAGGGAATGTACTGACACTTTTCTTCCACAGTAGGATCTATTCCACTTCTTCAGCACCACTAAAGTAGACCCTACCCTGAACTGCTGCACCATGAACTATCTAATCTCTCTGAACAAGGAGGCCCAGCATACACAACACTATTCTCCATGTTCCTCCATGGCTCCCACAAACATACTGATCAAGAACTGACTCCTCTTCAGACATTACCCCAATCTAATACGTATTGCTTTACAAACAGATATATCTTGCTGCAATCTCAGTACCATGGGGCTTGCACTGTATTTCAAGTGGATGAATCTCACAGCATTCACAAAACTGCGGCAAACAGCCCATGCATTGCTTCTTGCCCTTGTACAGTTTCAACCTCATCTCCCTCCCATTGTTTGGTTCATACAGAAGCAGAGATCCTTGCAAAGCAGAGGGGACTATGCAACAAGGAGAAATTGAGCCTGTCAATGGTTTACAGGCTGTGTTTCCACCCCTGGGACAAAAAGTTCCAGGTATACTGAACCATGACAGAGCCCCAGCCTCCATGTACCCAATTCTCAGTACTCTGCTACAGCACAGCTTGCCTGAGGGATCCCAGTACTTATAAAGCTCTGTGCATTTACAAAGCCACTTCTGCTTTGGCTCGAACCTCAGAATGAAGGAAAGCAGAGAGCAGAAAGATGATGAAATAAAAACCCTTTCTATATATAGAAAGGATTAATTTGTTCTACCAATGCAGCATTTTATATTATATATATTTATATATATTGCTATCTAAAGGATTTTTCATATAGTTAAAGTTCAGTATGATAATTTTTTCAACTTTTTAATTCTTAAACTGTTACAGAAGGTACTGTAATGTCTAGTTTTAGAATAATGTCTTTAACACACTGCATAAACATCTGAGGTAGCCTAGCTATGTAAAATTGAACCGAACAGCCTCTTCTGTGTTCCTTATAGGCAGTCTATGGGAGGCTGTTGCCTGGTGGCACATTTATCACTCTGCACATTTGTATATTCCTTCTCAGAAAACGCATGAAAAAACTGTTTTGTTTTTCATAGCTACGGTAAGGAGATTCAGGGACCACCAACACTTGGGCTATTTGGTCTGTAATTTTACAGTATCACATCAGAGCTCACACTGCAGGGTGCAGTCACCAGACAGATAAAACAGCCAAGACTTAAGAAACTTACAAACCTAATCAGTGGTGGTGAATTTGGTGAATGAACACTATCCCAATGAAGTTATTTTAAATATCACAGTATTGCATAGTAAAGCACTAGTTAGACTCCCACAAGCAACACTTGAAGCTCCAATCTGGGGATGAAAGACCACTATATCTATAGCTGTGCTTGAATATCCATAAATCATAGAATCATAGAATGGCCTGGGTTGAAAAGGACCTCAAAGATCATCCAGTTTCAACCCCCCTGCTATGTGCAGGGTCGCCAACCAACAGACCAGGCTGCCCAGAGCCACATCCAGCCTGGCCTTGAATGCCTCCAGTGATGGGGGTGATCCAGTGATGGATGATCCACAACCGCTCTGGGCAACCTGTTCCAGTGCGTCACCACCCTCTGTGTGAAAAACTTCCCCCTAACATCTAACCTAAATCTCTCCTGTCTCAGTTTAAAACCATTCCCCCTTGTCCTATCACTATCCACCCATGTAAACTGTCGTTTATGATTTGTCTCTAAGATGAACAAAAAGAACAACAAACCTCAAAAACCAGCGGAGGTACGCAGCATTTATAGAACACTGTGGGGAAAAGTAAACCCTTTACCTGTTTCCTTGGTTTGACTCAAGTAGCAATAATCGCAACGATATCTTCATGTAACAATGTAAAAAGGTTGTTCTGTGGGTTATTGCTGAAAAAACAACACTAAACACTTTGAATGCAGCAGTATAGCTGGATCTATTGTATTTACACTGATGTCTTGGTAATAGCAGTAGAAAACTCAAGTACCTCACTGCTTTGAAAGAGAACTACAAAAAATGCCAATGTTTTAACCCAGATTTTATCAGCTCTGAAAATACTGACTCAACTATTGATCTTTTAGCCTTAGCTACTCTGACGGGAGGTATGAAAAGCCCATCTGGATTGATTTAGCTTTGGTCTCATGAAACAAGTACTGCCTCTGTACACATAGTGATGTATTTAACATTATAAAGGCCTACATGACTAAAAAAAAATCCTATATCCAAGTGATACAAATAATGCTGGTGCATTGGGTACATTAAAAATCTCTACACCAGCACTGTTTACTCAAAATTAAAAATACATTTACTGAAGTAACATGTAGCATTTTTACAACAAGGTCTGAACAATTTTTTTTTTTCCAAATGCTCTCTCAGATCAGCTCCATTAACTACTTGCTGGTATATCACTACATAAGAACCTCCAGATGAAACATTTCTCACTGGTGATGGTGTATTTGAGAATTAAAAAATCTTACATTAGTAATTATGGTATTTTTCTCAACACAAAGCTAAGCATGACTTAAATTACGAGAGATCCAAAATAAGCCGTAAAAGCCCTGCATTACACTGCCACACTATGGTACAATCAAGATCTGCAAGCAAGAATATAACAAAAAGAGAATAAAAATAACTTCTATAATTATTTGAGACTGCAGTATCCACCATTTGTTATGTTTCTCTTCTACATCCCTAAAGCACTAAAAACAAACTTGTGCCTTGTTCAGCATCAGCTACCTAGGTAAATTATACTTTAGGATTTTGCTTCTGTAATGTTTTTCAAAAATGAAAAAAGTTTAACTTCTGCAAGTGTTAAAACATGTAGGAAAGTTGATACCAGGAGTATTCTTTACTTTGCTGGCTGCAAAACATAGAGGTTTTTGTTCTCCAAAATACTATGTGATCTGAAAGGTTTTCTGTTGACAGCCAGAGGAAAGAAAGGTTCAAAGACATTCTTCAAGTATTTTTGAGGTATTCAAGGCAATGCTATAGAATTTTAGCATCTTTATCAAACACATCAATGATTTGTTTATGCTAAAATATAACTCATTTCAGACTTACAAATATTTCAATATATTTAACATGGTACAAATGGGAAAATTTTCCTACTCAGCTTAAAAAGACTTTATTTTTTCTGACCTTGAAGCACAGCAACACAAGAAGTCTGAAATTTAACATGCAGCTTTTTAAATGCAAAGCTCATGAGTCAAAGCATACATTATTTTAATTACTTTGCCATTTACATAATTTATACCTTCCATAGCATTTGTTTTTCAAGAAAGCTATAAGTCAACTTTGTACGACCATTACCAGCACTGCTTTATTCATTCCCCCATTCCATTTTTTAAGTGTTTTTCCAATAAATCAAACATTACACATAAGCAATCAGCTGAGGCTAAGACCATACCAATTATTTTACCTGTAAGAACTTGCCGTTATAAACATTTCCCACAAGGCATAATGAAATACTTGCCTGATGCCACAAGACTTACAAGAATATCCTGCACTGAAGGATATTAAATAAAGATTAGATGGCTAGCTGGAATTTCATCTGTTTCACTCCTTTCGTAATTGCTATTGTCACCACTTCAGTTTACAAGAAACGGCATAGTCTAGATGCATACCAGTTCTTTTCCATTAGGATGGCTCAGTCAAGTTTTTAAGACCCCAAATTAAGCACCTTTCATCTCCAAACACTTCCAGTCACAGAAAGATGACTGCTCAAGCCATTAATGAACAGGGATTGTTTTTTGTATGTTGTCTGCCTCTAGGACACATCCTCATACACACCTATGCATGCCTGCTAGCACAATTTCTGTTATTAGGCTTCTGCTTCCAGTTATCACACAATTTTAATAAGGTTATTTTTGTTGTTAGTGGTGGTTTTTGTTTGTTTGTTTTTCACACTCACTCAAAGCACAAGCCATCAAGTTAAACCTAGGACCTTAATTGCTCATAAAAATCAGTGTTTATAAACAGCAAACTGTGAATATTATACTCATTAAGAAAAGTTCCAGTCCTTCACTAATACATGCAAGGGCCTCCTGAGCATTCCTGAACAGGATCAGCCCAAATAAATTCTATCCTCCCACCTGGTAGCACATCTGCAGACTATCCTCTGTGACTTGCGATTTTGGAAGCCCTTTGGTAGGGGAAGAGTATGATCAACTTGACAGGCACTGAATGAAGACAACTACTTCCCTTACAGCCTATCCTTCTTTGAAGGATACTGTATTCCATATCAGATTAATTGGAGTTCTGTCACACGGAAAAAGATTAGTTATGTTTAATGGCATTTTTAGCTCTGCAGAGTTATATCTTCCTCAGAACAATCAAAATCATGCTTCATTGCCTCATCAGGAATTCCATTCTAGGAAACTACAGGAAAATGTCATACCTTTCTGAACTTTTCCATCTGCTTATAAAGATCTGGATCCAGCTCCTGAGACACATCTTTCATCCAAAGCAGAGCTCCTCTGTATTCAGTCCGGTACTGTTCCATACGATTTACTGTCAGCCACGTGTCTGAGATGGCCCTATATCTGAAAGTCTCCACTTCTTGATATAACCTAGTCAAAGGAGCACGCAGTGCTAATCTGGGGGAAGACATGAAGAAATGGGGGAAGGAAGTCATTCCACAAAGGCACGCAAATTAATATAATTACTGATACTTTGCTAGTTATCAAAAGACAGAAATCAAAAAGAATTCACTTAACTTTCACTCTGTTCAGAGAGTTGTACAGATTAGTTGCGAATATACACAAAATTGACAGTTTTGTATGCATATTGTGTTTCTAGTTCTCCTAGTCAAGTAGTGACCTTTCACGGTTTCTTTCACTGACTCATGCTAGTGGAAAAGAAACTTTTCCTAATCTGTGTATTTTATTTAGCTAAAATGCTTACACTTACTTGTTAAATTTTCCTCTTTGCAAGTTGCATTTAACAAGTGTAAGAATATACCTGAGGTACTTTGGTACTTTACTGGATACATACCACAGATGCAGCAGGATAGTCATGTTAAGCCTCAGAAAAAAACATTTCCATTAGCCTTTAATCTTCACATGTACATGTAAACAAAGAAGTCATCCATCAGGTGCCTAATTAACTGATTTCTTTTTCTTTATTTTGAGGAATCTGAACAATTCGTTTGAAGGATATTTATCTTCAGGAAGGTTTTAGGGATTTTCTTAAATGTTTGTTCCAGCTACCGCACTTTGGAGAGGCAGCAGGGGACACTGTTGTCTTCCCTATGCCATCAATTCAGCTTCTAATGGGATCTCAGGCTAGACAGAATTTCTCCAGCTTTTGCCATGTTTCCATCTGCTGCTTCTGCTTTCCTGTTTCTTGCCAGCAGCCACCTCACTGGAATGGGTTCAATCAGTTCCACACCAGGGTAGAGCTAGTTTAATTTGTCACTTAGGGACTTCCTAAGCCTACAAGAATTTCTAATTTCAGCTCCAATAGCCAGCAAATTTCATTTACTTGATCTCCAGATTGCTACTGGCATTCAACATAAGTAAGAACTACCCTCACTCCAAGATGAGCTTGAAAATGGCTCAAGAAGAAAAGGAAGACAAACATCTGTTTTTATTTTTATAGGAAATTATTTTAAAAGATGCCTTAAGTGCACATCAAGTAAGAGATACAATACAACATGAACTCATTTCTGGGTCTTTTTCGGGTATAATATACATTTCTTCAATTCTACAAACACTTAACCAGTCATTCAAAGGAAAAATTCAGTTTACATGGACAGATCGTACGGTGTGATTTGTGAAAAATGTTCAGCTATTTAAAAAAGCAAATCATAAGGTTTTTTGCTCAAAGATACCTTACATCTGTTCTGAAGATCTTACTCATGGCTGCTCCTGGATGTGCTAATGACCAAACTGTAGCCCAAGATAAACATGAAATTCTAAGTACTTGGTAGGTGATGTTTTATTTTGAGCCAAACAGTTGCACTGCTCAGCAAAGGCTGGAAAGTGTCATGATAATTAAAAGTCTCCCCAGATCCTGCAGTAGATAATTTGATTTTCACTTTGTCACGGAACTGAACTTTCCCTTCTGACTGATGGGAAATTTAAAGCTTTCACAGTACTAATATTAAAAAAAAAAACAAACCACAAAAAATATCCACAAAACCAAAATCATCCACATATAATAAAACCTAACAACATCAAGTACTGTTGCTTTTAAACCCTTTGAAAAAGCACAGCCAGTGAGACATCAAGAACACTATGGAAAAGCAAAAGTTTACGCATTTCTGTGTCCCACTGTATCCTTCACCTTTTACTAATTTGCTCCTACCCAATCTACAAAGGTCAGCAGGATGTTTTCTTGGGATTCTTTCTGTAAGGTTAAAGCAGAAAATGGCTTTCTTTACTTGAGGTGTGAGACTCTATGGTCCAGAAAAAAACACCTCCTACCCCTGCCAGACCTAGACACCTCCCCACAATAGGACTGCTGTAGCGTTCTTCCACACAGTGAGAACTGCAGCTAAACAGGGGAGAGATCCGAACCAGCTCCTTTACTGTCCCACTGCTAGAAAGGCCATGCAGATAGCACCTGTATAGCTTCAGTACTGCTGAGCTGAACAGGCATACATGGAAGAATCTGGAGATCTAGAGACACAGCAGGCCCATGGGACAGAGAACAGACCTGGCAAAAGCAAGCCAGAAATATTGTCCATACTTCAACAGTTTTAGTCAATAACAAATTTCTTGTCACTCTGTTCCTCACATATCTACAGTGGTAAAATAAATTATAGCAATGATGAATTAACTACCATTATCCCATGTGATCAGATGGGAATTCTGATACACATACCTTTGCTGAGAAGAAAAGCAGAGGGCCTTTCCTGTTGCTTGCATCATTTTTCCTGCTCTTGTTTTATCCTGAGAACCCTGTGATCGAAGAAATTTCCCCAATTCATTTTCTTCCTGAGACAGAACTAATGAAAAATAAACGAGTGATCAAACATGTTATTTAAAATGTTACTAACAGCTTTTAAATTGGCCTAGCATCAAATAAATTAAGTCACTCCAAATCCAAGCAGCACAGAAAAATTAACTTCATGGAATTCCTGAATTTATAAATCAGAATGTTTGATGAGTTTCCTGTACTTAACAAGAATCACAAAATTTTGTCAGCGCCAAAAGTTAATAAAAGAACATGCTACTTTCTTCTTGTATGGAAAAAAAAAAAAAATCATGGTTGGATTACATAAAAGAACCAAAAGTGGCTCAACTGTAGTATCCTTTTGCCTCTCTCTTTCTATAAAAATGAAAAATAAAAAATGTCCTTTTTTAGTACCTGGACTACTTCAGTTGATCTTAGGTTATTTACAGAGAAGCAAATGTTTAGCTACACTACCCAAAGCTTTTTCAGTTGTTTTTAGTCTTGGTCCTTGTTTTTCAAGCTTGACTACAACCGACTTTTTTTAGTATGAAAAATCTACTACTCCATGTTAAATATCATTTACTTTCAAATTACTCTGCAGCATCATTTTTTGAACTCTAGAATTTTTCACATTTTAAACAATATTTTTGAATTTGTTTTTTTAATTAAGAAGATGAACAAAAGTATATGTTTATATACTGACATGTTGGCTACTCCCAGTTTGGAACCTTAAATTTCTATGATCTCACATCCTTACAAAAACATTTAATGGTGGCCTCATCTAACAATCTTTCAAAGTGGCTGCCTTCAATAGCACCTATTTCTTCCCAGATGAGGGAATGAGGAGAATGCTCCAATATACTGAAAGATGTTATGAAGTCCTCTTGTCATTCTGGTAAATGTTGACAAATCTATTGCAGACTCATAGCATACCACGATAGAGTGTGCTGCATGCACATCTTTGTGTAGGAAATTTCACCTGCTAGTGTGGAATACATCTGGAACTCCAATACACTGCTAGTCTGTATTATAATTTTACCTCAATATCCTGAAACATCATTTCTGAACCTCTTCTTTGGACAGGCAAAAGAAAAAGGAAAGAGTGGAGAAAATATGTATAAAATTGAACAGAAGGAAGTAAATTAAAAGGTGTTTCCAAAGTTGATTCACTTTTCTAGGCCAGAAACCACAGCAGCAGCAGGTCAAAAATATTAATGGGAGAGATGTTTGATGGGAGCTGTTTGAAACTTCCCAAATGAGGTTCCTGTCTCTCACTAATGACTACTGCTAATTAATGTCCACCTGTTGCAATCAAGTCAGCATCATCAAATTCATCATAATAGCATGGATCAGTTAATTATAAAACTAGTAATAAGACCAATGTTCTTCATAGTCAATCTTGATAAAAACACAAGAATTCAGAAGAGTTAGAATTTCTAACGCAAGACAGTTCTGAATTTAATGTAACGGAAAAAAACCTCATAAATCAAGCTATAATTATTGCTATGTATCACTGTATAACATCAAACATAAAACTTAACCTGAACTTGGAGATCTGTAAACAACTAAGAAAGTCTACATTTATGTGCCTGCAAGGAGTGTTATCTTTAATTTTAACTAGGATTAAAGCAGTGGTTCCCCATTTCTCTTTTTACTTTTTCACTTGTTAGATGATTCCATATTGCAGATTTCCTTATTTTAACTACTGTATTTGATCATACTTACAACAAATCCTTTTTTGATAAAGTTCTATTGCTTTCAACAACTCCATACACGTTCTCTGAATTGAATGGAACAGCTGGAATTGAAACAGAATAAACAAAAAGATTTTTTTAAGAGTATGCAAGAAACACTGAAGATGAAAACACAAAAAAGAGCTTATCTTAAATTTTGTTGAAATTACTAGGAAATTGTATTTTCTTCTTGAATTCTACGTAACCTTTCCAGTTTGAAAGTGTATTTGCCTTATTAATTGTGTATTTCTTTCAATCACATTATCCATTGAAACTATATAGACAGATTAGTCAAAACATACAAAAGGAAAATAAAGACAAAAAACATTTTGGAAACAGGCCACACAGCCGATATCTAACCAAAGTACTAAGGATTTGTTTTTTTAATTAGTATCTTTTGATACATATGAAGACGTACTAATCTTTGTTTTTGAATACCCTCCAACAAAATAAAGGTTATCAAAATGCCCATCAGCATTTTCACTGAAACGTGTTCAAGGGCAATAAATACATTAAATCTTTAATACTACAATGTAGAGTGGAACAAATTCACATGGGTATGCAAACAGTAAAGTTTTTGATTCTAAACTGGACTTCTTACTGTCACAGCTCTGGTTCTCTAACCAAATTGATAAAGCAGCAGTTTCCTAAGAAAGTATAGAAAAAACATCAGTCTTGATTAAGTTCAGAGAATTAACAGGAAAACAGAAATTACCACTCTTTCTTTCTATTCATCTAAAATCTTCAGACTGCAATTTAAACTTCAACTTTGCTATATCAAGTACCACGCAAATAACAACAAAATGGACTGCTGGCAAAGTAACCGTCATCAGCACCTGCTTAACCTCCTTCATGTATACTAGGACCTTGTCTTTTAAGAGGAAAGCATGACTCGCAGTTGAAAAGCTGCTGAAGTTAAAACATTTTTTTTTTTCTTTCTCCAATCTTGTAAACACCCTATTTATAATCCCACATGAGGTAACAAAGTATCCTGTCTGATGAATCTGCAGCACAATAAGCACAGTAAGAACTCAGGTGCATCTATTTATAAAATACTGTTTCAGTCCCTCTAGCTTGTTTCACAACAATACTTCCCACTTTAAACCTATCATGAAGGCCACATACATGCCTAGAATCCTCTAAGACATATATGTTATCACTACCACAGTTAGTCTACAAATATTAGTGTGCTGTAAAAGTTTCTCGTATTTCAGCTTTAACACATAAAAACCTGAGAATCCTAATTCAATGATTTTCTAAGAAAAACAATGACATAAAACACTGACCATTACACTACAAAATAATAACAATGAAATTTAGCTGGACATTCACTTGGTGATTACACTTTGGAAGTCCATTCTCTATCTTTTTTGATTTTGTCAAAGCTGTTTAAGCTCTTCAGTTTGTAGAACCTTAGCTCTTTTCCAGTGTGGCTGAGGGTACTGACAGTTGGACTGTATTTGTCACACAGTAGGATTCCTTCTCCCAGTTACTCTTTAAAGACTCAGAAGCTGCCTTTTCGCATGCTCAAAAACAGTAATCTGTACAAAAGCCTTAGAGAGCAGACTGCACTATGTAACAACTCCTGATAATAAACAAAGGACAATCTCTTGTTCCTCTTGACAAAAAAAGAAGAAAAAGCCTGCCACCAAAACCTGAAATTAGGTATGAGAGATGGCAGGTTTCAAATAAATTTTTGTCTTACAAAAATGCCGCTTTATTCCTCATGTCTCCCTAAGTACTTCTGTCCAAAATTGGAAAGGATACTATACAAAACTAATGCTAAAAATGTATATACATTATTATATTGTACGTATAGGTGCATATCTTAGAGGCCTGTTGGAAATGAAAACATCTTAGAAGTTATGAGAGAATAGTCATTATGCAGACATTACAAACCTCTAGTTTTGCATCCAGATCTGCATCTGAAGCCACAACATGCTCATCTTCTTTTTTTCCTGTGACTTTTATAAGGGTTTGCTTTGTTTTCCAGTATTTTTGTTGCATTTTATTAACCACAGATTTTTCTTGGCTTTGAGCATATTGATCATAAAATTCCCTTGGATAATTGCTAAAGTATTAAGAAACAAAATATCAGAACTTCAATATGATGCTTAAAAAGTAAGTCTAACAAACTGTATTAATAAATTTCCATCCAGAATATTTCACGTATATGCAGGCATGTGTATTCTAATATGCATCTCCTCATTATGCATCAGTAACAAGTTATTAAAGCAGTACAAGTTCCACCAATATTTCCTATCCTCTTTTGGAAAACAATACAAAGCATTTAATCTGAATGTCTTGGGCATGTAATATTGCCAAATAACCAACTGCTAAGAAATCTTTGCAATGCATTATGGAATAATTTATAGTCCGTGGAATTAAAATTTCATTTTTATACAACTGACAGGAAAGTTTAAAAGAACACTAGTAGAACTGCTTAACTAGACAGCAATTTTCATGTAATTTCAGTTGTGTCAGGATTTCACAAAGATCATTTAAAGAATATCACTTAAAGAATGAAATTACACTCTTTGTTATTTTTTAAAATTGAATAAATAATAAAAAAAGAATATTTGTCTCTTTTGAGTAGGCTACATGCAAAATAGATAGCTCACTTCTTTCACTGTGCAAAGAATAAATGACAAATGAAGTTGCATAACTGATAATTTCTTTTTCCCCCCCAAGAGGGGGGGGGGAAATTTTTACTGACAGATGATTCTGCATTACATTCCTCTAGCAAACCCAATTAAAAAAATATAATATAAACACAAACTGCATATTCCATGATATATTTAAACCACATGAAGCATAGAAAATACAGTCTCTCAATGAAATCTTGATCTCTTTCAGTAACAGTTATTCCACTATTAATTTCTGCAGAAGCATGTGTCCTTTCCCTTATTGTATAAATTAAGATCTGCAAAATCACTGCAGCTTATGAGACATAATTGGTTGTTAAAATGTAATGTATTAAATACACTACAAAAATTAAAGTCTTTGATGTACATATTCCTAAAAAGGGTGGCAGCACTACCCTATACAGTTATTAATGACATAGTTTGACCTGAAAAGGAACTTTGCTTGACAGGTATATGCTATTTACACCATACATATTTCTGCACAATCATTACACATACTCTGGCAACTTCAGCCTATCAAATTATGTCAAACCTATACTGACCAGACAGATGTAGCACCTCTAAAAGACAAAACTTACAATATCTAATAAATGACAAGGATGTTTAGATCCCTGCCAAATCCCCCTGCATTATGAGAAAGCAGAATACAATAGTTTAACTAATAAGAACAGCATTATATTACCTTAAAGAAGGAAATAAATAAAGAAAGAAGTAAAACTGAACCAATTATGTGGCAGTATTAAGGCTCTAACTATGTGCCAGTTGTGTGTTTTAACCTGTGCTACAGCTGTGCAAATAACTGGTATCTCAGTTCAGTGGTCAAATGAAGAAAACACCATAATTCATTTGATGTCAACCAGCCTTAATAGCTGCCTTGTTTGAGATCACTGGAAATTCTGATGACATGGTGGGAAGAATAAAAATGAGCTATTAAGGCAAGGTCACCAAAAAAAAAAAAAGTTTGGGGATTAATAGAGATTCCTGAATTAGACAGATAAAGAAACTGGAGGGAGATGAAGAATACAATCATTTACCACAGACAAATTCAACTACTAATATAATTTGGAGAAATATCTGGCTCCGGCTCCTTCTTAATGTGATTATACAAGGGTTGCTCATAAACCAATGCTTCCTATTTCAATACGTTGGCCTGTGTTTTCAGACGTGGATGCTGGTGGTAGGGCAGCAGAGGCTGAACTTCCCCAGCAAAATCCTGTTACATGTTGTTGCCATGAGGGCAACATGATGGCAGCAGAGGGGCAGTCCGACAAAACGGTGTCTGATATGGAAGTGCTTATGAAGCAAAGGTGTGGAACAGAATTCCTCCATGTGGAAAAAAATGGCACCTAATAACATTCATTGAGTCTATGCTGAATGTTCATGGAGACCAAATAGCGCATGTTAGCACAGTGAAAGTTGGACTGCATGATCAACAGTTTCCTATCAGAAACACCGTCATAGCAGCAGCGAAACCTTTGCTGGGGCAGATTTTTAAGAGCATGGCATGCAGGTGCTTGTTCATTGCTGGTGAAAATGCACAGCTATTGGTGGTGACTGTGCTGAAATATAGTGTTTAAGTGCCGAAAATTTGTTCTATCAAATAGCGTTATGATGTTCTTTGTATCTGTTATTTCCACAGAAATAAACAGGAGGCATTACTTCCAGACTGATCTACGTAAAGCTTTCATTATCTAATGAAATATTTGGTGGATAATTTTTAATGGTAGGCTTTGGTCAACACCTTTTAAAATGGATTTAATGTCAAACATTCAGGGATATATTTTGGTTTCACTAAACAATAAAAAAAATATAACTACAAGAATGATCTAGTTTTCTTTGGTTGTTAATGATAACAGCAAATATATCTCTTGAAATAAGATGGCTTATATACTTCCTACCATTAGGTAGGAAATTCCTAACACATGCAATTTTCAGCCATGTAGTCAATTCACTTGTTTTTTCATTCTTCAGTAACTTGGCAATTTTTCACTTTATATTTTTATTCTTTTTCAATAAAATATCTACTAATGACTCCATATAAATACTAGATGCCAGAACATAATGCATGATAGACCCAGGCAGTGACAAATCAATATGCCAAATACCGTTACCTCCTTAGAATAATAAAAAATGATGAAGGCACTTACTACTTATGACCATCCATGTTTCCTATTTTCTTCAGACACTAAATAAAATAAGAAATTATCAGTTAATACAAGTATCTTTAAAATATAATTCTCATGTTAAACAACAGGAAAATTGCTTTTTCACATATAAAAATTACCATGTTGTAGCATCCTGCATATCATCTTTTGACAGAAGATTTTCCCAATTGCAGACCAAATGCTTTCCTCGTGTAACACACAATTCTTACCTATATCTATGGCACACACATTTAAATTGTGTTGCTGGTTTTTGTATTTTAGCAACTCTTCCAGACAAACAAGTTTACCTGGCATAAATTCCACAATTTTTGACTCAGCAAGCCCAAAGTTAGGCATAATCTTCAGTAAAGCTTTTTTTTCCACTAAGATTTTAGTCACAATACAGTTCAGCTACTTGTTTCACCAATGCCCCACTGATCTACTTTTGAGAAAAAAATAGCGTTGTCACATCTTGAGCCATGGATGTGAAATTTAACCACCAGACAGTTTTTCTCACAAGGGCACCATAATTCCTGTGGACGGAATACGATATGCAAGATTTGGATTTTATATTTTTAAAGTTAGTACCTCCAGTTTGGATACACAGTGAGCTGTCCAGATGGCATGTGCATCATCAGTAATGGAGCACACTCCTTCTAGGCCAAATTTACAAATCAAGCCAGACACTTCTTATAAAAAAAAAACAAAAAGAAAAAAATCAACAAAAACACAACGGAAAACATCACCTGGCATCTCCTCTGTTACTTTCAGGGAGGACTCTCTGGCACTAATCTGGGAGAGAATGAACAGGGACTACAGTGGGGAGTCATGACTGGCAACATAGCTAACAAGGTGCTGCCTGAAAACAGTATGGCAAGCACTGAAGTGGAAGCGGGACTGGCACAGATTGCAGGGATTCGGACATGGCTATGCAAACCTGAGCACTTCCTGCAACTGTGAAGCACATGTACTTCCATTTGCAGTCAAAGAGAGCCAAATCTTAGATTTTGGATTCTAGCCCCTTTGCTCTCTGTACCTGTGAAACTTCCTGGCGAAGTTCCACAAGATGCTGGAAGATCATATCAGAGCAGGATGTTTTCCTGAAATGAATTTTCGTGAAGTGCTCATAAGTGCTGCAGGAGAGATGGTGAGAAAATTCATAAACCTGTCTTCCAAGCAGAGTTAAACGGTAAGGCCAATGACCAAATAACAGAGAGGATGAAAGAACTGCTTTAGATTGCTGTTTGCTTTACAGCACTGTCATGTCAAACAACATGCAGAATGGACAGCAACAGGCACGGCTTTGTTTTAGCTTTTAGAGTCATAAAGCACAGGCAATGCTAATTCCAGTTTTCTAATACCTGTCTCGACTTCATTGTTTAAATACAGGTCCTCCTTAAGTCAACATGAGCAAGAGATAGGAACACAGGATTTGGCTTGATTAAACACACATGACTCAGTTACTGAGCAGCACGCTTGGTTTAACAGGAAGCAAAGAACAGCCTATCTAGGTAAAATGATACGCACATGATGTGGAACAAAGTGTAGCTACCAACAAGGGGAACGGGTCTCAGGCACTGACCTTAAATACTGTACATGCTCACCTTACTCTCCTAGAAACCAGCAACCTTAAAAAAAAGAAGAGATAAGGTGACATTGAATTCTCATTTTGCAAGCACAGCTCACATTCTTTTTTCCTAAATATCTGACCTTATATTCGACTCCGAGGTCTTTCAAGTCCAAGTCCTACACTGCACCCCTATGCCCTTTGTGTAGTATTTTTGTAGTTCTGAGTGCCTGAAGACTGTGTCAATGGTATGAAAATGAAGGCATGTGCCTCTGGACCCACTGTGTGACATGAAGGCACATGAGAAGTTTGAAACTACAGGGCCTGCTGAGACAGTTCGGTATGGCCATACAGGATGGAGTCTTACCTACACTGACTGCTAGAAATGGCTCCTGGCATTCTGTATCACTCAAATCACACTGAGAGAGAAAGGTCCCAGAGAGCTCTAGGTGATACACACATAAAGCCTGCCAGGGAGACTGCAGCAGTGAAACAGCGTGAACCAAAAGCAGCACAGTACTCAAGCTCAGTCCTTGGGTCCCTTTTATTTCCAATGCAGAATCAGCTTTTGGCATGAATGAGAATTCAGGTTGTATGGACAACGCAGCGAGTGCTGGTTTTGAGTGAAAAGAATTGCGGTTGCTCAGAAAGAATCGTGACTTTTGATTGAGCTTGTGGTTTATCACCTATAATTTCCATCATGAAGAGCTCCTTGATACCATCCATTCCAGATGTTGTTCAAGGAATTTTCATAAATCAGTTATGTTCCAGCTGAGTTTCACTTCTCTCACTGGCTGGAAAACCAGAATGTCTGCTACAATTCTGCAATTCTTTTAGCCGTTTATTTAGACCAAAAAACTGCACTCGGACTGCGTCCCATGATCTCCACCTACACAGAACTTTTACAAGTTAGATACACCTGTGAGATATTTGCAGTACTGTATACTAATTTCATTTCATGTTTCAGCATCACAGTTCAGCTTTACTGAGATGAGAACAGTATTTATTAACACAGACATTAAAATGAAAAACAAAAAAGAAAACACAGGAATATGTACTTGTGCTGGCTGTAGCTGGATGCAGTACTACAGGAATTCTTCTGTTTGTATCTGAGTGCAACTGCAAATGTACTTTCCCCAAAAACTGCAGTCAAAATTAACCTACGCTTTCATGTACTTTCAAATATAAACCTGAACTTAATTTGCCACAGGGAAGTTAATGTGAGAGACTCTAAGATTAAAAACTGTATCAGTAAATAATATTATGCTGACCCGGAAAAAAAAATAGCATCCACCACCTCATTGGAAAACATTTCATTCAGAGAGTTTCCACTACCTTTAATGATAAAGAGTGGTGTAACATTCATTATCTCTGTGAAAGACATCTAACAACAGACAGGGACACTCTGAATAATACAGAAAAAAAAAACAAAAAACAGCAGCCAGCCAGCATAGGTGCTATGGATCTAAGGCCTTCTGAGTATGTCCATACTCTGCTCATTCTAGAAGTGCTTCCTAGTGCTTCCTTTTGAGACTGGCAGATGCTACCTCAGCTTCAGCTTTAAACCTAAGCAGGCCTGATCCACAAGGAATCTACCTGGAAGACGGGGGATCACAGTGCTAGATCACCCATCTCTGTATGGAACTGGGGCCCCATCAGCCCTGCTGATCCCCTGAGGTTCCTTCCTGGCCCTGAAAAGCCCCAGGAGGCCTTAACACTATGTTTTGCAATCCCCTGTGTGTAGATTGGCACCAGAGAGGCCTGCATCCTGGCAGCTTGGGCCTGGCACAGTCTGGCCTGGACACTGGAACAGCACCAAGCTGTTTCTAAGCTCAGCCTGGCTTTAAAAGCAGCAGAGCCACATTCACACCATACACTGCCAGAGCTAACAAGGTGTGCTGGAACCAAGGTTGCCCTGCACGCAGCCAGCCATGGCATCTCTGCACCTGTGGTGGTTTATCTGGGTTGTCGGCTATTTACCCACGAAACATTTTCACAAGCAGCCAAAATGGCTGGAATGCACTAAGAACTTCATAATATTGCTGGCCTACTGCAACACACTGCTTTCCTACCATGATATTTTAGTAGCCATGATGATGGAAGGAATTGGAGACACTTGCAAACAGCACTTCTGTTCCACGTGACTATGGATAATCCTGTTTCTCTGCACCCTCCCAAACCATTTCAATAGATCACCATCGCTCTCTGCAAACAGGAAAATGCTAGCTTGGTGTTTCAAATGATTTAAGTCTTCAGCATTCTCTAAGCTTCCCTTCCAGCTTATTCTCTGTGTGACTGCCTTGCTTCTCTTTTTCAGTTTTATTATATTACAGTTTGCTTCAGCATAGGTTGTCTGGTTTCCCAAGAGCTGAACAATATTATCTATTATATTAACATCACTCAGAAACATTTTACATTCACTGGAAAAGAAAAAATAAGAAGCGTCATGTGGCAACGTGAAATTCAGATCTCAATATTCTCACAGTTATGTGGAGCCTTAAAAATAAATAAATCTCTTCCCTTCATTCAAACATCTGTTCTTGGCTGAGCATTGCTTACGGAGCTCTTACACTAATCCTCAGTCAACAGATCCTATAGGAGAAGGCAGGAAGCAACAAGAGACCACAAACAGGAATCTTTCAACCGTGAAGACTGAATCTAAAACAGTGGGGATTCAATCACAACTTCTTAGGACTAAGAGATGAGCTCAAATCCTTGCACAGCTGTTACAAGTGCTGATCTAAAGACGAAAGTTAGCATCCAAAAATGACCTAACATAGTCACATAGGATGGCAGGTAATTGAACAGTATATTCTTAGATGCATCTAGAAGCAGAAGAATGAAACAACAGAATGAGAGGCAGAACAGAATTCAGCAAGCCTGATGTGAAGTAGCATGTCCATGAGAAAGGACAGATAGGTTTGCACTTTCACGGACAGTCAGCACTATGCTCTCAGTTTACTGTCCTCTCGATGCAGCTGAAGCGTTCTGAAGGTCTTCTAGCTCCATCAAACTCCCTGCACTTTAAAGTCCCCATGCCTTATTACTAAAAACATGGAAGAAATGTGTTGCAGTTGATTCACTTAAACGTTTTTATTAAAACAGCACTTTTCCAATAAACTTCTAATACTGTAATTAGTACAGTGGAACTAGACAACAACAACAAAGAATTTTTAAGAGTTCTGTATGCAAAAAAGTGTTAGTTTCATTTATGTAAAATAACCTCATGGGAAGAAAATCCGTGATGTGCTTAGGTGAGGGCAGCAATACCATCTGTGCCTCTTCAGCAGCTATTGACTGACAACCTGTCTCCTCTCCTCTGCTCCCTGAGACCTGTGATCAAACTGAAACAAGGAAATGGGTCTCCAAAGCAAAAAGCACTCTCACTGCAAGCAGCAGCTTAGGCAGGCCACAGCTCTGTCTTCTACAGCCTGTCTACAAACATGCAGACCCAATAAGTCAGGAGCTTCAAACCATGTATCACTTTGCCTTTTGCAATCAAAATCAAACAGAGGGGCCTATGGCTGTAAATTATCCACACTGTCAACACATGTAAACAGTGAAAACTGGGGTCAAGGTCTATATAGGCATTGTGTATCAAGATTATATATAGTTAGACTTACAAGTATAATGCTTAGTCTGACTACAGGACTAGCTGCCACTGTAACTCAGATAAAATGAGTTAACGTTGATATGACAAATGACAAGACTTAATTCTTCCTCTAAAGCTCTTACAACTCACCACTGATGTTCTAATCCTGCTGAATCATCCACGCTTAGCTCTAAATCTGCACTTTCATTCCGTTAGTCTACTCACTGATGCGTTTTTTTATTACTTCAGAAAGTTTGCAGAACTGTTGTGCAAGCATGGCATTAGAGTTCCTTCCATCCACTACAACTTTTTGTCTATTCCCTTGCCTTCAGGCACATCTTATGTTTTATCCCCAACTTCTCAGAAGCAACTGCAGTCTTATGAGGGAGATGTATAAATGAAATTACTCTTTCAACTCACTTCAGGAGCTGACATCTAAGAAGATGTTTAATAGATTTGTAACAGAAGCATCAGGAAAGCAGCATGCTTTACACAGAGAAGGACTGCTGGTATTTTCCAGCACCCGGGGGTGAGTGCTGAGAGTGAAAGAAATTTGTGCTGTTTAACCCCCTTCACGTAATTGGGGTACAGCACAACTCTAAACTTCGGCATAGGCTGCTAACAGAATCTCCAAGGAGCAACCGGGTGCACCTAAATCAGAACCCTACTGCTCCCTGAGCAAACAGAAATGAGTTTCTGCATCTGGCACACAAACTACGTGGCTAAGTCATACAGGAAGAACACTCCTATACTTCGCTTCTCTTAGAACTGGGATTTCATGATGGTCAGTCAAACTACCAGGGAAACAGATTCACCAGCATATTGATTAATGCTGTGCATGGGACACAGCACATGATGTAAGTGTGCTGGAACCGATTTTCTCTTTCACTGCAAACACTTCTGAAACTAACACTTATGGACATGATTTACTCCATTTCCTCTTTCTCTCTTACGAAAGACTGACAAAAACTTCACATTTCATTTATGCGTGTCTTGATCCTTTAAGGTCTCAAGACAAGAAATACTACCAACACAACTAGACATGCAAAGCAAACCAACCAGCCAACAACAATGGACTCAAAATAGAAATTGAAGCCCGTTTAACAGAGTTAGTTTGAGCCTATATAGCACTCTTTGCTGTCTTTTTCAGGCTGACCAATTGCAGGGAAAACAAACCACAGTAATAAAAGTGGGCATCATAAATGACGACGATTCTGTGATTAAGGACTTGAACCATCAGAAGTCAAGCACAAGGTATGAAAAAATCTGGAGGTCTGGGTCTTCGTTTTGTAGCAATACCTGGGGACCTATCTGCAAACAACAGATCCAGCAAAATTAGCAGAACTATTGACATTAAGTATGTAATGACCCACTTTTCACTATGTTTTAAGTTGACTGTTAACACTTTCTAGACAAGGCCCAACAGGTACTTCATTGAGTACTCTAAGACTTACTTTATTCTACAAACAATTATTATGCTTCTAATGTGGAATAATTATTGCAGAAGGCACAATTAAAATAGGAAATTACTCTGCTCAGTTTCCTGATGCAGTCAAAATAGAGGATGATACCCAGTGCCTCATTTCTTTTATAATCATTTAAAGTTTTTCATTTTTCTATTCCCAGTATATCTAATTTAATAGAAGACTAGTAGGTAAGAATAGCAGATAAATACAGTAAATTTGCACATTAGAAGTTTACCAATGCACTTATACCCTGAACTTGAGTACAAATATAACTGAGCTGTGCTGCTTTCCGGTATTAGAGTTGCTAGAGATGAGTTTCAGCTGACATGAAGATGTGAAAATGTGGCAATATTGCTGTGTTTTTTAAACCTATTTTTGCCCTCATGTGAGTGCAAGGACCAGATCAATTGCTGTCATTCCTCTTAATTTTATTTTATTTCTTTTATATATTGTTACTATGTGCCTGCCAAACTATACCAAAGAGTATTAAGCCATAAATTTACAGGCACGGGTAATCTCCATCTTCTCTGAGCGCAACATATATTGAAATGAAACATAGAGCTGCTTTTTTGTTTTTTAACAGCTGAAAGAGGAATCCTTAAAATTTTATCTTAAAGTTTTATCTCAAGAACATAAGAATGGTTTTGTGTAGTCACAACACGGTACGTGTAGTCTCAGAGCAAAATATTTCTATTAAGCGCTGGTAGACTCACAGTTGGCTGATCAGCAAGTAAACGACAGTCCTTTCTAGATAAACTGCACACAGAACATTCACTATTTATATACAGAAAGACACTGATATTTAGACACATGTAAAACTCATTTTAAACCGCTTCTGATTACACTGATTTTTCAGAAGCTGTTTGTGAAATAATACAAGAACGGCACATAGTATCAGCTTGTCCTCAGGTAACAGCTTTCACTTGACTACTAGTTTTCCATTTATATTTGTGGGAACACTGAGCAAAGAATGTCCTTAGGAAAGAACCGGGTAAGTTCTGTAAATAAGTATTGTATGTATCTCATGGAAGAAGTTGAGTGGTGGGTCTAACATCACTCTGCAAATAAGCAAAGCTGGGGATACATGCAGTCCAGTATTTAATCTCACTCTAAATGCAGATTCACTTCACTTCTCTGAAATTATTATCAAATTGTTTTGTAATATGCATTTGTTCTCCCAGCTTTAAAATGGTATTTTTAAATTTAGTAGCCAAATACTATAAAGAAAGTGCCATATGGAACACCTGCTGTGCATAGTTTATAAAAGACAATATGAAGACGGTTTCTCTGACACATTCTACCCATAACCAGTCTAGAGTGCTAATGTTAGGAACCCCTCCCTTTGTAGAACAGATGGAAAAAGCAGAGGATGTACGAAAACTCATGAAACCTTTTCCACACCTATGCTGTCATAAATATGGTTCTGAAGTTCAAACCAACACCTCTCTCATTTAGATGCCCTATTTGCTGACACCATCAACACTCGAGAGTCTGCCTCTTTCCTTCCTTTCCATCAGTGCAGATGTCAGGAAGCAATGCTATTATATCTGAGGGAGAACAATGCAAGGGTAGGGAATAGGGAAAATAATCTCTATGATTCCTCAGGAGATCTTTTCACATCAGCGGGTAAGAAATTTGATTAACATAACAGGTATAACATGCACAGCAAAACAAGAAGAGGGTGATCTTCTTTCACTACGCTTTCAGTCAAGACCACGATCAATACACTGAACATATCCCTGACAGATGCTCAGTCTTCTCAACCTCTCCGTGATTGCTCTCAGAGCCTGGCACACTTGCTGAATGTTTCCCGAGCAGTGGTGATCCCTACGAAGCTACTCACAGGATGGACCTGGGCACTGTTTCAGCGACTGGGAACAGACAGTTCCCAAGTTGACGTAAGTGCTTGCATAACCGGTCAAAATGCCCCTCATTTTGCCATGGCTCACAATAGCCGCAGGAAAAGCTACTGTGAGACTATTGCTAGAAACATGCAAAAGGTCAAATGTCTCCACTGTTCTTGACTACATGGTTCTTTGTTTAACATTCTGCACTCTCCAGGCTTTTGTATTTTAATGCTTCTGCATTATGTGGCATAACTGTGTCTTCAGAGTGATTTTACAGTCAAGCAGTGGCAAAACATCCTGAAGAATCAACTTCAGAGCAATGCTGCCGGAGAAGACTTTGAAAAAAGTGTTAAAAAAGAGTCTTTCGGGATACTTCTTGAGGTTTAGCATTAGCTGAGATATTAACACATCTTTCTGCCAACTCATACCAAAAGCTTTCAACACCAGTTTAAGAGTGACAAGAGCTGTTATTATTCTGCTCTTCCAGAAAACATTACTTGGGAAATCATTAGAACAATTTAGCAGCCTTGTAAAGGGTGCAGAACAGAAGAATGGGCAAGACAGGCATTTGAGAATACTTAAGGGGAAAAAAAAAAACAGCCCGGTAATAGGGTTTAAATGGAATTTTACTTCGCAGGATGTGACTCCCAGCCTCTACTTCCCACAGTGAGATAATCTTATGAAAAAAAAAAAAAAAGTATAAAGAAGCAATTTTCCATATGGAGAACTGATTTTCTTGAATGTGCAAAACTTTAGTAGCATGTATACGTGAATCTCAGTTCTCAGGAAGGCAATGGAGGAAACCACTTTCATCTAAAAACACTTCTTTCACACTTAAGAAGTAAGCAAATTCCAATTGCAAGCAACTGCCTTTTCACTACGCTGTCTTTTGAACCTTTCTGGAAATAACTGTTTCACATATGAAGTTTAAACAGGAAGGTAGCTTTAGCCGAGGTTTGACAGTGTTTAACTGCCACATCACCTTCAGATAGAACTTGCCATGGGAAAAACACAACTGGTTTTACCAGTTATGGCAGTTCACTATGCAAGAGATCCCCGTGGCTTTACACTGAATTCCTTTTGCATCAGTATTAGCATAAATCTTAAATCATGAAGTCACCTAGGTTAAACCAGTAAGCTAACTGAGTATTCAAAACGCTAAATGTCTAAATGAGATGTTCCTAGACTTCATGCTAAATACCAGAATCAAAACTGCAGCTCCTCAGCTAGTGCCAGGAAGACGGCACTGTCAGGAGGTACTTCACTCCCTGGAACTCTGAGTGGAGTTGAAAAGGAGTAGATCACCAGGGAAATCAGGTGAACAACCAAAACCAAATCCAGCCTACTATTTTCTCTGCCCAACACTTTGGAAAAGTGATTAAACACTTTCAACAACAGCTTTGCTGGACCAGAACAGTTTACTTCCAAGAAGTTTGCTTTGAAACAAGAGCAAGCCAAAATTAAACTAGATCCTCTTATCACAAAACCGGAAGGACGAAGATAAGGGAATAAAACATAGGGAAAACAAATGAGCAAAAAACCTGAACAGGTGCTTCCTGGAATTAATTATTGCCTTGGTCTATAGCAAGACTTTTGGATAAAGGAAAACAGCAGGTAAGCAAACAGAAGAACACTCATGCCAAGCTCCAGAACATCCACATGGTGTCACTTGGGATAGGGGACTCCGTGGTGCACCTCTGAGATTATCTGTCTCAGCTATAAATCAGACCTGGGTGCACTGAGGCAAAACTGAATGTTCAAGGAGGACCCATACAGGCCCTGAGCCTACAGCACCAGGTGACAGGAGACTAATTTACACTTGGTGCTGAATGTGCACACGGCGCTATCAGTTAAGAAAAGAGCACAGTGTCCTTCATCCTTTCCTCTTATTAAAAACTGATGAACTAATTTTCTTTTTTTCTTCTTTTTATCCTAAACCAATGTATGAGATTGACAACACTCACACACTAGGTAGATGGATGCAGGTCAAATCTGGCTATCGAGATCAAACAAAATACAAGCTCTGAATGAGAAGTATTTTGATACAATTATTCCAATGTCATCAACTGTAGGTGCCCGGTGTGCACCTGACCCTGCACGGGCACCAGAGGCACGGCCCTGGGGTCACGGTGGCGGGCACCCCGAATTTTAACCTGGCAGCCCGGCAGCGAAGCCGGAAACCACGGAGGAGCAGCGGCCGTTTTCCTCCCCATCCTCCCCGCTTCCAGTGGGCACCGAGCCAGGGAGGATGTACGGGAGGAAGGGAGGCAGAAACGGATAAATGCAATAATCATGGCGAGATAACCGCCTGGCAGGAGGGAGGGGGAAGATGCCATTTTGCGCCTCGCCGATTGTAACCCCGGAGGGCACCAGCGCCTCAGGCCCGGCCGCCGCGCCGCCTCCTTCCCCCCTGGGCGGGCGGGCAGCGGGGAGAGGCGGCACCCACCCCCGGCCCCGAGGCTGACCGCCACCGGCAGCAGCTGGCGGAACCCGTTTCCCCGGCAGGTCCCAGCGCGGAGCCCGGTGGGGCCTCCTTCTCCGCACTCACCTTGCCCGCGGCCGATGAACGGAGGGCAGGGCCGAACCGGAGGCACTGCCACCACCCCTCCAGGTGTTCCAGCGCCGCCGGCGTCACAGCGCCAAACGGAGCCGCCTCCGCCAGCCCCGCAGCGGGGCGGAGCCGCGCCGCCACCCGCCCAGCGGCCGAGGCGGGAGGGCGGCGGCTGCCCGCTCGCGGCGCCTGGGCTGGCTGGCCGTTTCCTGACGCTGGGCTCGGCCAGCGCGCGCTTCCTCCTCCGTGCCGGCTGCCCCCGGCGGGAAGGCGGAAGGAAGGGCTCACGGGCCGGGGTCCGTCTGGGACTCTTCGCAGCGCCTTGGCTGAAAAGCGAACACTTCTCCTCAGCCCCAGTTTGCTGGGGCCGTGGGTACTGCGCGAGGTTCGACGATGAAATACTGAAAGGTGGTGACTGCCACATGCAGCTGTTGTCTTCAAGGGAGTGGAATGGTCCTCGAAGCGGGAGAATAGCTGGCAGCTTTGGGACAGAGTGTGTGTAGGGGATATACCTGTGAAATGGGGCATCTTCAGCTGCCTTGAAGAGATCAGTGAGTTCGGCACAACAGCAGCAGTGGGAACAGGAGTGAAGAGGCAAGGTGGAGTTGATAAGGGCCTGAGGAAAGGGGTGAGGAGAGGATAGGAGAGGGCAAAGGGAACCAAAAGGAGTGGAAATAAGGACGCTGATGGGGGAATACCTGCTGAACCTTACAGTGACCTGAAGCTTTCGTGTCATGCCTTGGTGTTTTTGTGAGTTGTAGCTGAACCACTACTGGGAGCCATACATCTAGGTGTAGAAATGCAAAACATACAGCAACAGAGACTCACTGTCAGTGATGGCTGTATAAGCTGAGGAGTTTCAGGCAAGACATGGGAGGTTGCAAAGTTCCCTCCCTTACTCTGGTCAGAGCATGGGCAGCAGATTATACCCAGGTGAGGTGTGTACATAACACAGTGTGCTGGCAAGCGGGAATGGGTTTCTGGCAGGAAATAGTGGGGTTGTTTTCCAGAACTGCAGAAACCTCATTAGGATAGCCTTTGTGTTTGTATCAGTAATACTGAGCAAATATTTTCATAGGAAGTGAGTTTCTTCATGGCATTCTCAATCTTGAAGAAGAAGGTATACTTTTGGTGTACTGTCTAGGAAACCTGACTTCAGACATCTAACTTCTGTTAAGATTTTGTATGGTAGACAGTAGTAGCTATGCTGACCTTCTAGAGCTATTTAGATCAGGTACAGGAAAATAAGGCACTTCTTAGGGTGTAGTTGATCTGTCTTTAGTTAGACGAATTTAATCATTCTTTGGACTGGAGTTCCCATGGAAATGAAAAGGGAACAGGCTAAGGTGTATATACTTTCATTACAGGCATTACCCATTTAATCATATTAATTCTTGTTAGTACAGTTTAGTAGAAAAAAAATTATTCACAGTTACTTCTTAGCACTCTGAAAGGGAAGTGGTGCTAATGGGGGATTAAAAGTCTCTCTGCCATGGATTAGAATCTGAAATCACTTCAGCAAGATCTGGCATTGTTATTTAGTAGTTTTTGCTCATCAGCAAACACAGAGAACTTTGTGTCTTTTAATGGAGTGTGCAAATCCCCCAGATTGTAGAATGGTGAAAAAAGTGAATCTCACTGCATGTGAAGTAAGTAACTGTTGTTACTTACCAAGATTCAAAAGGAGATTTTATTTGGTAAATTTAAATGTAGTATTTTTTGTTAGGTGCACCGGAGTGAGGAAGGAAGGCAAATGGTCCTGGAAAATCCTTCATTCTGAAAAACATAATTCTATAATTTAGGAACTATTTTATGCCAGCAGTTGTGGATGTATGAATATATCTAGAGTGTCTTAGACTGGCACACTTCTGTTTACATGAGGCTAGCATTTTGCAAGCTACAGATAACTTCTGGGATTATCCATCTTAATCTTTTAAATTATTGGCTGAGATTACTTTATAAATTTAAACAATTCATTTGAAATCTTTGAAATCTTTGAATCTTTTTTGAAATCTGTATTCCTTATGATACAAGCATTTCATAGTCTTTTAGTATGTTTCATATGGCCTATCCCTAGACATGAACGTTATAAATATAAGCAAGTGCCATCTGGTTGTTCTAGCACCTTTGTTATCTCCCATGGAGGTATTTTTAGTGCAGCCGGAAAACGGGAAAGAGTTATTGCAAATGATGCATGAAATAGGGTTTACCCACTAATTTTCACAAACTTTCTTCTTTAGCAAAGCTGAATGAATGCATAAAACACCCTGAAGCATAGTGCCACATTCATTCTTTTACTAACATTTTTTCCCATTGGGGCATCAGAGTGCTCTTATTGCTCGCATCAACTAAACAATTGATCCACTGACCTTAAAACAAGTCTGGACTCGCCATTTTTGCTGTTTATTAGAATGCCATTTTCACTTGCAAACTGATTCCCTGAGCAACATCGTGAAAATTACTGGAAGATACAAGTAAAGTTCAGCCCTCTGAGATATAACTATTGGCCACACCAAAGTTGGGAAGGTCATGATTTATTGGGAGAAAGCCAAGCCTTCCATCTAACAAACCTAGAGCTTTTGTAAGGGTGAACTGCCAATAAATACTAGCCTACTTCTTCTAAGATCTTTTCTATATCTAAGCCTTATGTTACACTGTGTCCCAGATCCATATAATTTGTAAAAGGATAAATCAAGATTGGAGTCATGTATTGAGTCAGTGACACTCACCTTCCTGTCTTGTTTATTGTATTTCATTGCTACTAAAGCATACCGTAAGGTCATGCTCATCACTTAATTTGTTGTATTCTACTGCATCTGCATTCTGTGCTATCTTTATAGTATAATCTTACAAACATGCAGGTTGTTTTTCTTTTCTCCAGATGATGACCTGAATGATCCCTTCCAACTCAGATAATTCTGCAATTCTATGAATTAGTTACTTATGAAATGTATGTAGAATCAGATATCTAAGAAACAACATTGAAGGTTGCTCATCTTTCCTGGACTAACATTATTAGTTGTTGGTTGAACTTTCACACTTGCTATCTTTTAAAATCTTCCTGTAACTCTATTTGCCTTCTGGTTCTTATCCACACAAGGAAGAACAAACATTTCACGCTGTATTCTGTGAAACGATACTTCCCTTAAATTCCCTCTGGTCCTTTGTATGAATGTTTTTAGTCTTTTCTGTGATCTCTGATCTGTCTAATGGTCTTTTGTCTTGCCACATTGCTTGCAATGTCTGGAACATCATTGCTATTTATAAATGGCATTTCAATCTCTAATCTGTTTTCAAATTTCTTAGTAAAGTGTATCTATCCAGCTTAATCATGTTTAATTTTTCAGTTAGCCTTCTGCTTTTCTGTATTAATTTCTATAGTTAGATAATTTAGCTGTGTAGGGCATTTAATGTGTATTGTTTGTGTGCCAGCCCTGTAGATGAAAGGCCAGAAAAACATAGAGCGTATTCAGTTGAGCTGTAGCATCATGAATGGTAGAAGCCAACACATACAGGGAGAGCCTCTGGAGAGTATTAAACTCCTACTTAGAAACAGAGGCAAATGTAGACCAATTCTAGTAATCAGTGGAGGAAATTATGTAAGGTAATGTAAGGACTACTTGACCAGTTCTGTCTGTGGCAAACAGGATTACAGCTTAGTTATCTGCTGAAAACCTTTATCCTATTGGCAGCTTCAGAGTTCACATAATTATCTGCTCCCATTTCATAAACTGGAAAATACATACTAGGATACTGATGCCCCAGAAGTGATTTGGAATTAAAGGACTCCAGGCTGGATTGATGCCAGCACCTCCGAGATTCAGAGTTGGACCCAAACTCTGACAAATAGCGGAGGGTCAGCCTGAATTAGTACTTTTCACAATGTTTAGTCAGCATTACTTTCCTCTACTTCTGCAGGATTAACATGGAACAAGTGTGAGCACGGGGACTTGCCTGGATTTTTCTGCATGCAGGATTGGTTTCACACTAGATACTGTCCAAAGTCCTAACTTTTAATGTTGCTGTCCAGATGGAGATGGATGTAGGTATTCCTTCATGTAATTCATGATCCCTGGGGTGTACAATACCTCTGTTTCCTCTTGTCCATCTGACAGTGAACATTGTTGTTATTGTACTTTATTCCGCTATCCTACACAGATACTTATCTAACTGTCATTATCAAACTCCTTGGGTACTCTCCTTGATGCATCCACAAGAGTTTTTCCATTTAAAATAAAAACTCTTGAAACAATTAAATTATTGAAATATTTTTGTCCATAAAGAATATAAGTCACATCATTTTTAAAGATCTACTGGAGATGTTTCATATGTTAGGCAAATGAAAGTCTATTAAAAAAACTCTTAACAGCTGTTGTGCTGGGAGTTGTAGACACTGCATGCTCTAACTAAAGTGTGAGAATAATTCTATGTCAGAAAATAAATCTTGTAACATAACTATTGTAACATTAACTATAACATTAAGTAATTAACTTGTAACATTAAATATTGTAACATTAACTATGTAACATAACTATATGCAGCAGCAGAGTCTGATGTACTTTCAACTACTAATCTATCTTCTTCTATTATAAAATACTTCTATTAAAAAAGGTATACCAATTTAATTTTCTGATTTTTTTTCTCTGAATTTTTCTATCTTTGAGAGATATTTGTTACCATTTAGTACTGTGTTATCTGAAATTCCTACTGAGAGCATCCTCGACAGTCCAAACTGTAGTTCATTTAAAATACCTTATATTTTCCAAAACGTGTTAGTGTTCGATTCTGTAAAGTATTCTGAAATCTGCTTAAAAATAAATTAAAATGAAATCATTGTGCTCGAAAAGCTTTGCCATGCGTGACAAAGGATTCTTAGCGTTAAGACTGAGGTAAAACCAGACATCATGTAATCTCTGAGATTTCAACAGGTTGAATCATATTCTCCTGTGCTATATAATCTCCATGCCCTTCCTGGCAATCTGATCTGGCTGGTCGAAGATAACCACATTGAGACAGAAGGTGTTTTTCAGTTACTACAGGGTAGATGACATAAAGACTTTACGTTATTTTTACAATCTCATAGAAAATAAATCTGTCATTGCTTCAAATTGAAGAAAAGAACATTAGTGAAAATTCATCTCTTAAAACCCTCAGATTTCCTATCTATCTATCTGAGGAAAATATTTTTAACAATCTTTTATTATTATTATTTCCTTATCTGAATCGGAGTCCTGGAGGTTGCTATTCTAAATATACTGCTTAGTACTGTATAAAATATATATATACATAATATATATAAATATATATATATATATATATAGTGAAGTGAGAAATATGAATTATTATTGAAAATTTAGTTTTCCAAAATTCTTCATACACTTTTGAAAATCACTTCAGCTTGCCATAGGGATAGTATTGAATTAGACCAAGAAAGAAAAAGTTTTACGTGTGCTTTTAAATAGAGAAAGTATTCTTCAAAATACTGCAGCATCTCTTACTGAGCCATGCAATGGTTTTTAACTTTTTTTCCTTGTCTTGTGGAAACAAAGTAGATTATTTGCCCCAGGAGACAAGCCGTACTCTCACATGAATCCAGTGCATTCTGTTTTGTGCTTCTCCTTTTTTCTACTGCATACATGTACATATAACCCACATAACTGAACATGACTAGGTTTCTTGCATGTTATTGATGAAATTATCTTCAGTTTGATTCTGTGAGAAGTCTTTCAGTATTACAAAGCTGTAAATGTCATAGGTAATTAAACTGTTTTGCTCACTGGGTTGATGTATCATAAATAAGCTCATTCTTGCTTAGGAAAAAACGTCATTATTTAGACTATATCTTTAGAAAAGATTGGGATTCTGCTTCTATCTTAATGCAGGATTTCAAAGAGATTCTTGAACTTCTCAGATATTGTTAGCAAAAAGGTTTAAAATACCCATACAATTTTAGAGAAATCACATTACCTGGTTTATTGTGAAAGCACACTAGATTGATTATTCGTCATTTTGGGTTACCAGTAATGGGCATCATCTTATGCTTTTAGAGATAAAGGCTGCTAAAACTTGCTGTTTTCTCTGCTCAGTGAGATGTACTGCAACAGTTTACTGCTGTGGTGAAAGATGTCACCTTTTCCATTATTGTGTCCCTTTTAGATAGCATCCCAAGTTATTCATTTCAATTCCCATTAGGATAAAACAGCTTGTAATACATATAGTTGATAGTTAAAAGCCTTGAAAATGCTAAATATGTCATATTTTCACAGCTATGTTTGTAATCTGTTTTCTCTACAATTAAAGAAATCTTTAGACTGAATTCTGAAAAGTATATTCAGGGCTGACCTGTTCCTTTCAGCGTGTAATCTGCTCAGCACAGAAACTGATCAAAGACTTGAGACGCTATGTTACATTTTTCTTCCATCTGGTGTACACTAACAGCTCATTTTGACTTGTCCTTTACAGCTGTGTAAAGAAAAGAGAGCTCTATCTATTCTCATTCCCAAGGAATCCAAGCAGTGAAAAATGTAACTGTACTATTTAGTAGATCTAAGTGTACAAGATCCAAATAACCTGGTCACTGATATAAAGGCTAATCTGATAGACGAACATAGCAATGGAAATTGCAATTAAACATTTTTCAGTTAGGTTTGTTTTGTTTTGTTTTGTTTTTTTAATTGACGGTATTTGTTGTACAGGTGAACAAGTAATAATGTTCTTTACAGCACATTTTAACAAATGGCTATAAGTAATAGGTAAGGTAGTAACTAAAAGTTAAGTAGAAGTTCAGTGTTTGAGCCATTTAAACATTAATTTTGGGAGCTATAGATTGAATGCAAGTCTTTATTACTCCTATGGCTACTGATTCAAGTTCCAGCAGTCTTTATTTAATCTTAGCATCACAGGCCCAGTGGGCCCACTTCAGTCCATTGGAAATGTGAATATATTTTTTGAATTTTGTTTTTTCAAGGGTTCCTTAAAACCAAAAAGTAACCTAAATTACTACTCTAGAGTACATTAGTACTCTAACCCAAACTAAACCAAGATGTATTTAGAATATCTACAAACTCTTCTCTCCTGTTGACAATTCTCTTTTGAACCAGGAAAAACAATGCAGAACCAAATGTTTAGGTTGAGTGATGCTGAAGACATTGAACTATTCAGCTGCACCAAACATGAATTATGAAATAGGGCTAATAATGTAAAAAATCTATTAAAACCTCCTCCCTTCCTTCTGCTTTTGTATCTCCCTATATGAAACCTTTCTGAGAGCTACAGATGAGTGTGTATAATCATGAATATCTATATTAATCATTGATTGCAGGCCTCCCAATTTACTGTGTCTCGTGGCAGGATTACAGGGAGGGAATTATGACCCATGGAGGCTGAGTGAACATCCTTGGAGAAAAACTCACTGATCATACACAAATGCATTAGATTGGAACAGGTATCTGGAGAAGCTCTGAAATCTCCATCTTTGGATATATTCAATATTTGGCTGGACAAGACATATAATTTGTGTATAATAAGTGTAATTGGAGTTTAGAATTATTTCTAGCTATGGATTAAGCCCTACTTTGTACTGGTGAGTTGAGCTAGAAGGCCTCCCAAATGCCTTCCAACCAGTATTTCTTTCTGCGATTCCATGAAGATCATAATCCAAAAGTACTTACTGTCAGCCATTAAAGATAGTTTGGTTAGCTGTTGTAACAGCTACAAATCCGGACAGTATTGGGTGAATATCAGCATGCACATCCTCCCTCCAAGACTGCAGTTTACATAAGCAAGACACTGAGTTGCATTTTCATTCTCTGAACCTTTTTTTTCCCTCTTTTTCTTTTTGAAGGAGATGGAAAATGGCAAAATAATTTTCTTTCAATTAAAAAAAAAAGCATTTGTGCTCACTATGGAACCTTGCCTTGGAATTTAGGGTCGATTTGCTGCTTAACATGCATGTATCTTAACTAGTAAGCATTGACTTAGCTCAAGACAGTCATTATATAGGAAAAGCCTGTTATCTATTCAGTAATATGATTTAATTATGATAAGTTGATTTAAGTGTAGAATTATTTGCATTTAATAGGACTATTAATCAGTGACATAGTTTAAATCTCAGAACAACAGTGTGCTCTGTCTGAGGGAACAAGAGAGGAAGCAAAACACCTGACACATATTGTGTCCTCAAATGATTGTGCTGTACCAAGATAGAAGTCAGATTTCATGGACAAGTTCCCAAAGAGCAATAAATGTTTTTGTCCTAACTTCAGTTATTCTAGAATTTTACTTCAACGGTATGTCATGTCAGTGGGATACAGCCTTTGGAGACAATAAAACAAATTTACATTGTATCATGTTACTTGTTGGAAACAAACTTTATAATAAAAATGCTTACATTTCAGTGTTGTAGATATGTATGTGATAAATCTACATATGTGTAGGTAAACATACTTTCTCCCTGTCATCATATCAGGTCCAAATTCCTCTACTATATTGCTGTAAATGTGAAATGAAAATGAAAAGAGCTATCAAAAGACATTCAAAGATCCATAATGTACCAAGCATGTCTTGCCTGGCATGGAGATTCAAGAAGAGGTCAATAGGTCTTGCTTTTGTAGAATTTATACTCAGTGGGAACTGAACGGAAGTCCTGATGTTTAACCTAGATAGGAGAGAGATTAGGTGCTGTATTGTGGCATTACAACTAGCATGTCCTTATAACATGCATTTTTATTTTCTCCGCGTTAATATCTGTGACAAAAAGGAGAGTCCATAAGGCCCTTGTTGCCAAGGGGAAATACTGCTATAATGTTGCAAGGAAACACATTTTATGACTAGTTCTCTCCATCCCTTCTGAAACAAAAAATGGCCTATTCATTTACAACGTATAAAAGTCCTCTTTTGTTTCAACGATTGAGTGTGGACATGTTATTCTGTCTTCTGTCAAACTTACGATCTTTCATACTCTTTCAGGAAGATAAAATTTTCTAACTCTTATCACTGGAAAGCAGTAGTATACTAGAATTAAATAATTATTCGATTTTCTTCATAATGGCCCTTTAAAAAAATGTAGGCTATGACTATTTTGCAATAATACAGACTTAAATGATAGTAGACTTTCATTGATAATGACGAACATCTCATCTTAGGCATTTTCAAATAAGATTTAATAAATTTAATAAATGATAGCATTTTTTTTTTCCTGTGGTTGGTATTCATTAAAGGAGCTCATAATTTCTAAACTCCAGTCTGCTGAAAATAATGAAATTAGATCAATAGAGTTATGTTTAATGGCTTGTGTTATGCAGCTCATCTGAAAGAGCTCTAAACGTACATTTTCATAAGGTCTGCATTACTCAACTCATTGACTATAGTGAGGTGATGAGCTAATGCTGTTATTTTTAGTTCCTGCGGGTTTTATCCAAGGCACGTTGGAGATAAAGAGCTAGAAGGAATGACTGTGCTGAATGTAGAAGTAAAATGCATTATGAATGATTTTAAGTTCTGGTTTTCGGGACTGAGAGTTAGGCAGTTCTGAGTAGTGTTGTAATTGCAATTTCCTCATTTTAAGGACTCCAGTTAATGGGTTTGGGAATGCTGCCCATGTTCACATTTTCACAGAATATGTCAATTGGAAGAAGGAGCAAAGAAATCTCCCTGCTGGACCGGGCCTGTATGCTGTCCTGTATCTAGCCTTGGCCAGCACTAGGAGAACATGCAAAGAAATGTATGGGAGCTACTTGGAGGTCACATGTAGGTCTCAATGTAAAGTCCGATCCTCGGTTTAAGACTGTAAGAGTGAAGTTTTCTGCCTTCTACCAATTTGCTATTTACACTGACCACTGCAACTCTGATAACCCTTTGAATTACAAGGAGGTAGAAAGGAAGCTCATGTTACTATCACATTTTGCTTATTTCCTTTCTAAGAAAATACCAGTATTTTCAGACTCCCTCTGTTTTCTTTTCTCTTTTATTCTCTTTCAGTCTCCTCAGAGCCCTTGTAAATCTGCAGCGCCCTTCTGGAGACAATGTGTGGAATCAGATGCACACCCAGTGCAGGGAGAAGGTCACTTCTGTGGCTCATCTCACAGCCTTCTAACACATGGTGGTTTTATCCAGCCCTTTCCTATGCCAGCTGCCAGTTTATCCATTTTCACGAAAATAGATACACATTAAACAGAAGCTTACCTTTTTTCTCCCCTTACCATGAAGCCATTACTGACTTTATTAACATGGTGCTGTGAGAATACCCAGTCATCCACTTCCATCAGTATTCCTTACACTTTCCCACTGCCTTCTCTGTGCTTCATTAATTCTGTCTCCAAAATGTAAAACTCTTATAATTTTTAGGTTAATCTCAGTGTCATAGAGGAGTAGTGAATTTAGTAAAGTGCTTTGAATTCATATATGCAAGATACCGTGCAGAGCAATTGGAAAATGATAACATTCTAAAAATAGTCAGCTGGATTTTTTCTTTTTTTTTTTTTATTCACAGGAGATTGACGCTGGTCCAAAGAAAGCCCTTTTCACTGATGTTTCTTCACTCTTGCTATCCTTGTGTTTATAAAGTTGTTGGCAATTTATATGAAGAAACTGGTCAAGAGCTTCTTAAAGAACCTTGTTGGATCAGGTCCAGAGTGTAATAAATAATTAGAAAAGTAGGTACGGGGACCTGCAGGATATTTTCTAAGGCACGAAGGACAGTTGGGTAACCAACTCCCAGGACAAATCTAAGGCTCACTGCGATCTGTGCCACTTCAAACTCCCATGCCTATGTAACTTTACGCAGTCTGAAAAGTCTGAAAAAAAGTTAATAAAAATGAACAGAGAGCTGGAGGTGTAGATTGTGTCAAGATGTAAGACTCATAATTACAGCACAGGAAGTGGCATCAGATTATGAAAGGTCTCTGGCCTGAAATGATGTGGCAAAAATCTCTAAGCATCTGGTTAAAGAGGCCTGTTAGCAAGTTCCTGAATTTCTACAGGCTGGCCATGTTATCTTACATGGAACATTTTCAGCAGATGAGAGCAAGCAGGTGCAAGACAACAACTTTGATTTTTCTTTTGATAAGTGTATGGGGAAATAAATATCAGTTTGGATTTGTTTAGCTGGTGCTTCATAGCAACTGCCCAGTAAAAGCATTTTTTTGGGTATGTCTAGAAAGGACAGTAGGGCTCACCAGCAGTGCCTGGTCTTGTTCTGGCCTGCATCTGTGTGTAAATGCTGTACAGTGCACAAAGGTGAGGAATGTTTGTTTTGTCTGACTGTGCTATATCCAGGTAGGCATGGCCTTGCTTCCAGGTTATTAAAAGAAGGGCAGCTAATGCAGGGGCAGAACATTTGGATGCTGATCTGGTTCCAGTGCTAATCAGATCTCTTTGCTGCATCTGTGTTCTCAGCATCCCAACTGCATGGTGTAAATGCTCAAAGTAGATGAGATTCATATGTTTATCCTTTAGCTCATTAGTGTGATTGCCAACATATATAAAAAAATAAATATATATATTCACCAGAATTGCCTATTTGATTTGATTCAACTTTATTCTAGTCTGCTCTTACATCCATATCAAATTATATATGTTCATAATAACTTGGCACAAGAAATACACCTATGTTTTAGTGTTACTGAAATCAACTTTTTTCACTTCTAAGGTCCATAAATTTGGATATAGTGAAGCTGAATTGACATAAAAAATATGACAGAATTAATCAACTCCTTTATTGCATTCTAACATACGAAAAGAAATTCCCTGTATGGAATCTCAGTATGATTTTTTTTGTTTGTGTGAGATTGTATCTTTAATAATAAAACAGATTTTTGCCTAGTTCTTTCATTATATAAAAGGAACTGAAAAAGAAACTTGGCCAGAAAATTGTAATTTCCAGAAATGTTTAATACGAGATTATTAAAAAAAATTGATAAGTAAAGCATTAGATGGATGGCCTCGCTTTTATGACAAATATTGCAAAGCTATTTTCAGTGAGTTGACGTTTGCCACACTATTTATGATTAATTAATAATGTTGTTGTAATTGTTAGTAGCACAGCTGTATTGCTTGGGCACTCAGACATCCTAACAGTATGTGGTCCCTTCTGTATAAATATGGTGTAAATAAAATGAGAAACAATCTCTGTCTGTAAACAATCTTAGCAGGCAAGGCAGAAAAGGATAGTAAAAAAAGAATATTATTACAGAGAAATGAAGTGACTTATTCATTGTCCCATCAGATGTGAGGAAGCTTAAAATAGAAGACAAGTGCCTTGTCTTCTATTCTTCTTCTTCTCAAGAAGAATCTGAGCCTCAGTCTAGTGGTTTGTTTGTTAGTCTAATCTGTCACTCACGTACTCCTTGAACCCACCTAATTGCAATCTGCACCAACCAAAGTTTTACAGATACATTTTAAAGGCTATTTTAAAGTCCAGGGTTGCACAGAAAACTCTCCATATTCACAGGCCTGTGGTTATAAGAAAACGCTAACACAATCTCATAGGAAAACAAATTTTTAGGAGGTCATATAGATATATGCCGAGACTGATTTACTTGTGACAGTAGTGAGCTTCATGTTAAGTGTGTGCTTATGATTGGTTTGCACATCTACTTTGATCATATCCTGTGGGACAGGGTGCTGCTCTGCTTGGTGGCGGTGCTGACCTCCAGGATATTTATGGGGGAGCATTACTACAATTATTTCTGCTTTATTTTAAGTGAGGAAGCCATTGATTTCCCTGTCTCTCTACTGTTACGCTGGATGAGGCCCAAGGAGAATTTTAACCGTGCAGCCAAAAGGACTTGCCTCAAAACTGACCACAAATTCAGGGACTGATCCGTCACTTAGTTGCAGTGGTCTTCCTGAAAATAAGCAAGAATGTAAAATTAAAGGAACAAGGGAAACTGAAGGTAGTCCTGAGTAGGAGTGCTACAGGAGAGGGGAACGATAATTTTTGAGCAGATGATTTGCTGGAAAGACAGACTGGGAAATTTATAGTGAGAAACCCTTCCACTACATTTTTAAATTGATTTCTGAATTTCATTCCTTTATTTTTATTTATTTATTTGTTTGTTTGTTTGTTTGGTGTGTTTGTGTGTGTTCATTCGTTATGAAAGGGATGAGTTGGGTACTATGTTTCTTTTTCGAATGGATACAAGATGGCTTGGATCTTAGCTGACATTTGGAGTTTTTGTCATTGGTTTAAATCAAAGGGTTTTAAAATATGGGAGCTAAAGGACACTTTCACGTGAGGATAAGCCAAAAAATGAGCTGGAGATCTCAGAAAAAAAAAAAAAAAAAAAAAAAAAAAAGACTGCAAATCCCAATCTCGAAGTATCACTGATCAGGATGATGGGCAGCATCCCTGGGAACTCAGTGTGCTGGGAAAATTCCAGCAGAGCCTCGCAGAGATGAAAAGCCTTTCAGAAAGGAAACTGCACAAGGATGGGGCTTCTTCTTCTTCTTCTTTTTTTTTTTTAAGGTTTTCCCCGCCCCCCCCCCCCCCCCCCCTTTTTCCTTAATTTATATCTGTCCTTAGCATACAGAGCGTGTTACAGCACTTTGTTTTTATAAAGCTGTACCCTAAAAGAAACATTCAGTGAATTTTCAGTAAAGGAAACACTACCATAAGATATTTTGTTTGCATGTTGTGACACAGCTGAGTGATAGCTGGCATTACAAAGCACTGTCTGTGTGGAGTGGGTGTGCTGAATGAAAGCCTGTACGGAATTTGGTGAGAGGGAAATGAATCCCTCAGAAACAGGCAGTGATAAAAGCACAGGGAAATCATAAAGGTAATATAGACAATATTTCCCTTTTGGAGAAAAGCATTGCTTGTAAAATGTGTCTGCCAGCTCGGAGGAACCCTGGCTTAGCTTCTGCAGACACAAATGCTACAAATCCTGCCATATTAATTGGATTTCTCCAAGGGAAGTTGTTCAGTCCCTCATTCACCTGGTTACAATCCAGCTGATGCAGCAGTCGCCATGGCAACGGCTGCTTCTACATTTGAACCTATACAGATATTGCTGGGTACAGCCCTCCCTCATCTCGCTGCCAACGTGCGGAACCGCTGCCCCTCACGAGAGAAATACTGTGGGTGGGAACTGCGGGACCCGACGTTCGCTGCTCTCGCTGCGAGACGGGAGCGGCTCTGCGGGGTGAGGCTGACACCTGGCGGCCGCCTCTGCGTCGCTCTGGGCACGTCCGGCCCTTGTCTGAAAAGGGGGGTTCGGTTCACCGAGTCAGAGTATCTCGGGTTGGAAGGGAGCCATAAGGATCATCGAGTCCAGCTCCTGGCTCCACACAGCGTCATCCCAAATCCAAAACCGCGTTGTCTGAGTGTTGCCCTAATGCTGCTTGAACTCCGGCAGCTTGGGGCCTTGCCTGCAGCCCCAGAACCCTTTTCCTAAACCCAGCTGCCCCTCCCCTGACACAGCTCCATGCCGTTCACTCGGGCCATGTCTCTGTCACGGGGAGCAGAGCTCAGTGCTGCCCCTCCGCTCCCTGTAAGGAGCTTCAGCCTCCATGAGGCCTCCCCTCAGCTCCTCTGCTACGGGCAGAGCAAATGCAGGGACCTCAGTTGCTCCCCAAACGTCTTGCCCTCCAGACCCTTCACCATCTTTGTACCCTTCCTTTGGACACTCTCTGATAGTTTTATGTCGTTTTTGTACTGGAATGCCCCAAAATGTGTGCAGTACTTTTCCTGTACATTGTAATTGTTTCATGGAGCTCATGACTGATGCTGCACAATACAAATGTATCATTAGACAAGCAAACATGCTCTGAATTGGAGCTTTTGATTCTAACTTCCCAGGCTGCTCATTCATAAAGTTTCATGCATAGGAAAAATTCAGTGGTGAACACTAGCCAGTTAGGCACGCTACTGGACTTTCTTTCTTTCTTCCTTTCTTTCTTTCTTCCTTTTTCTTTCTTTCTTTCTCTTTTTTTGAGGCAGAGAATGAATATGTAACAAATAATCTCTTCTAGGTGGGGCCTATCTGAAGCTTGTGGTTTATTAAGCATCATGCATATGACCAGTGCTTAAAAATACCATAAATAAATCCAGCGAGAGGACACATAAATCCTCAGTGCTATCTATTCTCCAGGCACTAGCAAGGGCACAGTGAAATCGTGGGGGAGCTGCAGGTGCACTGCAACGCGGGTAATTCCTGAAAGCCTTGTGCCTGTCAGCTCCCAAGGGCAGATGGAACATCTCAGTGCCATGGAAAGGATTTCTGCAATGACAAGTGGTTTGTGTGTCTCCTTTGTGGGGGTACAGCATAAACTCCCTCTATTTAGTTTGGTAGCTGATGGGAGAGAGGGAGAGTGGAGCTTTAGCTGCCCTCCCTTCTGCTCCATTTTCCTTTGAAAAGTGTTCTGCTGCTGGCATTATTAACTCTGAAACTCCCCATACAGCTGTGGGCTGCAAGGACTGGATCTTCTATGCGACCATAGAAGAGGCACAAAGGTTTCCTTGTGACCACTCACTCTTTTTGTGTCCCCACAAAAGCCCACTCACAATGTAGTATGCTGTTAATAGCTAAAGCACAAGATGTGGTAATGTAAATGAAGCCTGAGCAGCTGAAGCGAAGGTTTCGGGGAGACTGGGGTCTAAATTATTGTGCTTTATCTTCCTTATTGAGTCACTGCCACATGACTGTTTTGGCTTAATCCCTTCATAGCACTTTATGCAGAGGCAATCCGTTCAGATGTTTAAACACATATTCATTATATGCTGTCTGTGCTCAGATGTCCTTGCATGTGAATATGGCTTTGTAAGTACTCTGTCCTCAAGTATATATTTCACCTGTCTGTTTGATTACTGAGGAATTTTGGCAAAGTTTTGGCTTTGTTGCAGGACTGTACCTTCCATTCCCCGAACTAACGTTTTGTTCTTCTCATTAACATGTACAAAAATGCACTTTTGTTGTTGTTGTTGTTTACTAAGGGGTTATTAAGAATTTTCAGAATATCAGCATGGAAGCAAAGGAACTGAACATCATCGAGGCTATGTGTGCAGTAGAGATCCAAAGAGCTTTGGGATTTTTAAAGAAAGGAGAGTCGGGGGCCCCTGAGAAGTGTACGCATGTCATGAATGTCCCTTCTGTTTGTCAGCTCTGCAGCAGTGTCAAAGAAGCTCCTATCTGTGACAGGCAGACCTGACAGACAGCATTGTTCATTTGGTTTTTATTCAATATAAGGGTTACAGATCCCAGTGTCAGGATAAAGTAAGACTAAGTGAGTGTCTGATTGATCCTGCACTTCTAGGACATGGCAGTCTGGGATGTGGGTACTAGATGTAATTCAGATTTTGCAAGCATGGGACAAAGACTCTGAGACGAAGGTGAAAGACAAATTCTCTTAGGGTGGAGGCAAGCCACAGTAAGGACTTCTTAAATCTATTTCTAAATTTAAAATATGTGGCCTGCATACAGTTCCTAATTTTTGCTTTTATTTTCTATGACATCTTGCCAAGTTGAGGGAACAGTGGTGAGACAAACTGATGCCACAGAGCCTGTGAGAAAAAGGAAGGTAAGAAGAAATCTGATCTTCCTGGCACTGTGCAAAAATCCTCATAAATTCATCATCAGCCACTGTGGAACTGTGTTGTTTCAGAACAACTGACAACCTCATCATGCTGGTTCTTTTATTCTGGGAAAGAATTTCTGTTCTTTACCTGATACATTCTGCTAGATTGGGTATTTGTGATTTCTAAAAATCAGGAGCTACTGGTCAGAAGCAAATGGAACAAAAATGGACCATAGTAAATTATTATTGTTACAGGGATGTGGGTATGTGAGCCTAACATGGTCTCACATCACTGTAATTGTAGTTCTCATTTCAAGGAGCCATATACAACAAGGAATAAAGAAAGCAGACAGCATTTTCCTCACCAGCCAAAGACGACACCTAAAGTGTACTTGTAATAGAAACTAGTCCTTGGAAATGCTCAGCTGCCCCTGAACCTCCCTATTCAGGTGATCCCCCTGCACTGCAAAGAAAAAGAAGTTTCTTAACAGATGTTTCCTGAGAAAACCTGTCTACAACTAAGCATGAAGGGGGGGTTGGATCTTGATGATCTTCGAGGTTCCTTCCAACCCATGCCATTCTATGATAAAGCTGGAGAATCACTACAGACACACAAAAGCAAATGGAGTTCTCTAGAAGCAAGTTTCTGTTGCCTTTCTTCCATCCAAAGACCCTTGAGAATCAGGCTGGAGCAGTTACACACAAAACTTTTAAGAAAGTCAACCGAGACAAATGTTCTTCATTAGAATTTCATAATGAATGTTGAATTGCCTTGTTGTCACAGACCAACTCACAGTTGCACATTTCAGTTTGCATCTCAATGCCAGCAGAACTTGTGTTTCCTTAGAGAGGGATATATTTTGAAGCAAGCATTCAAAATGCTTATACATTCAGCTACAAATGATGAAGTCACTGTGAAGTTATTGTCTAGACAGTGGCTGAGATTTGAAGGCACCTCTGGAAAATGCGTTGCCAAAGATCCTCCTCAAGGAATGGTTAGCAGGAGCAGGTTGATCAGATTCTGTCTAGTTGGGTTTTGAGTAACTCCAAAAGTCAAGACTCCATGATTGGTTTGGGTAGCTTGTGCCAGTGTTTGAGGACCCTCACCTTAAGAAAGGTTTTCCATGTGTTGGGTGGAATGTCTTGTATTTGAATTTCTGCCACTTGCCTTTTGTCCTACCACCGAGCACCACTGAGAAGAGTGTGGCTCTTACTACTTTAGGCACACTCTCCAGGTCTTTATGGACATTGATGAGATCCCCCCTGATCCTTCTCCAGGCTGAGCAGCCCCATCAGAGTAAAGGAGGCAGTCTGGGAACTCTGCATCTGAAATCAGTTCTGGAAATGACATATTTGAGAAAATTGGAGTGAAATTCCATGCTGTGTCTCTACAGTGGAAGCACAAGGGTCATGACACGGTAGGAAGGTAGGTTAAAGTAACTTCAAGATACTTTTGTGCTCCTTTAACCTTGGATAGCCCTGGGGTCTGCTGAAAGCTCTGCCGTAATCTATTCAGCTAAAATTGTGGCTCCTCTGCAGTGTCCTTAGGGGATGTGAAATAGGATTGCATGAAATAGAAATGTCATGGCTGAAATAGCCATAATGCCATTCCTCTTGTCCCCACTCCAAACTGTAGCATGCTTGTTATACTAGACCTTGAGAAAGAATGTTAGGAACAAGGCTTTTTGCTTTTTTTAGTGCTTCTGCTAAGAAAATCTGACATGTTTTGAGGGATTTTTAGGGCCCCCTTAGACCTCTGTGTTGCTTCTTCATGGATAACAGTGAAGATGAGTCTTTTCTGTTTAATCCCTCTAAGTCTCAGGTATAAGATGCTTTTCTTTTTACTTGTCCCTAAGTAGTAAGCTTTTTAGATTTGATTTGGATTTTATTCCATGTGTTGGCCCTGGCTGAGAGGAGCCTAGAGTTTTCCCCGAGGGTGTCTAACAATGCTGGAAAGTAAATAATTAGGACAAAACAGAATGCTTGACTTTGTATTTAGGTCATTCGACTTTTCAGGAGTAAAAAGCACAGGAAGGCTAGGGGAGGTAGAAAATGACTCATTTTAGTTATGGTGCTTCCTGGTTGTGAGGACATCATTCGGAATCATCACCACAATGTAATGTAAGTCCAGATGTCTAGAAGCTTTCTCTTAGGAGTTCTCGGCTCAGTGGCTGACATTTTAGGATGATAATGCTTTCCTTCTCATGCCAGGTTGGAATTGCATCTCACTGTACTGGTAATTTTGATGCAGGTTGTCTTGCTAAATTAAAGGCATGCTAGGAGTATTACGTAGTCTTTTAGATTCTTATGACTGGGATACTTTTTGGTCTTTTTGCCAAATGAATATTCCTTGAATTGGTTCATTTCAAACAGAACAAATCTGTAATAAAGGACTCTAAACACTGTTAAGGTGATACATTTCAATACCTGGGGTCTGCTTGTATGAGAATGAATGAAGATCAGTGTACAAGCAGTGAGAAAGTCAGGTCTTGCTTTGGTCAGGTGACACATTTGTTTCTCCACATTTTCAAATAATAGTAAAGCTGCCCTCTTAAATGTTCTACTTTCACACACTGCTTCAGTATTTATCAATATTCCCATTGTTATTCAAATTGTATGTCCTACTCTTGTATTCATGCAGCAGTTAAAATTGTGATTGCTGGATTATAGCAGTCTTTATCATCATAACTGAGTTTTTTACTTTGAATTAACTCTAAAACTTTGATGCTCCATTAATGTATGATACATTGGATATAAGACAGATGAGATTTGAATGAGCTCATATCTTTTGATCTTTTTATCTCCATGCATATGCATGGAATTGAAACATGGCTTTGGGGGCAACAAAAGTTGGAAGGATAACAGAGAGTAAAAGAGTATTTGAAAGTATAGATTTAAATACTGGGGAAGGAACATACATTTAAATGATGGCATCCTTGAAATCCAATGGGGTTGAAATGACAATAAATATTGGCAGCAAAAAAGAAACAGTTGGTATTGCGACAACTTTGGAGTTGAGATTGTGAAAATTTTGTTCATTTTCAGTTTAAACAAAAGAAATCAATTCCTCTTGTGATACTCCAGATAGGTCTTTGTTCTCTGTCTGTGAAGGAATTCTGTCTTCCCTGAAGATGGAGGCAAAATTCAAGAGTTGGTATCTGTGTGAACTAAGGCAACTGTTCTTTTGTTGTTGTTGTTTGCTTGCTTTTAACCTGACAAATTCTGGACTGAATGAACAAATATTTTAAATACTGGTAAAAATACTTCCGCTCCTCAAATCAGAGGTGAAAAGTGCTATCTCATCTCTCCATTACATTTATGAGCTACATTAAAAAACAATCAAGCTATAATTATGTTATGTGTCTGAAAAATTGTCAAAATTAGTATATGGGAAAATAAGATTCTCTTGCATCTTTCCTTGCTAAAATTTTTAACTAGGCTGTAGCAATTCAGAAAGTCACCTTTACCTGTTTTCTTGCTCTTCTCTCAGATTTCACGTTTTAGCATTTGTAACTTTTTATAGGATGAAATCAATGACCTTCTTTCACTTCAGCTAGGTCCTCATCTCCAGTGGGCAGTGACTGGACTGAATTTAGTGACTACATTGATTATTTTATCACAGGTAGCAGTAAGAATAGCTGTTAGGGAAAAAGGTTTTAAAATAAGTTCATACAATTGTCTCGGTGAAATTTTGTTTCCTGTTCCTAAAGGCAGGCAGATCTGCCTTCTTAACTCCCCTCCTGCTTAAATTATCTGCTTAAACATACCTCTGCATTTCTGGCTATTTCCTCTTGGTATTGAGATGCTAACTTTTTATGCATTCGGAGTTGCTTTCTCTCCTCAGTGCATGGAGGACCATTTGTTATCTCCCTGGCAGGCTGAGACTGTCCTCCTTAGGATAATGAACTTCCCATTGCCCAGGTGTTTACCAAGCAGGGTCTTACTGTGTTACTGTTTCTTTACTTTGTTTTCCGAACACCATATTGTCTAACCCCACAAAATGACAGTGGAAGTATCTGGAGTTTAATGTCCATATTAAATGTGTATGAATCAGGTCAGTATTTACAATTTATTGCAGTGCATTGCTAATTTGGTCAATACAGGTCATTCTGGCAAACCAGATTTCCCTGAAAGATCAAGCTTATTCAAACCCCCGTAGTCTACTGATTTTTTACAAGACATGCTTTAAGAGTCTATTTTAAAATTTGAGGAGTAAGGATGTCTCTTTCTAATTTAATCTGTCGTCTCCTGGTGAGCTGATGTGTAGTGCACAGTTGACAGACCTCTGAGCAATTGCTTCAGTGCTCTCACTCTGATTTTTCCAGGCTTTGCTCAGTGATATTAGGACAGTCTTGATTTCCAGTTTATTCTTTTGGGGTTTTCTATTGAGCTCATGACCAAAGAAACAGAGTGACATGCAGTAGAGCACAGAGCAGCACAATGAACAGCTGGTATGTGTTTGTTCTCTCATGCTCTCCTCAGGGGGACAAGTGTGTGCTGCAGAATGTTTTCCTTTGGAATTATTTTTAATACTGTGCTAATAAGAGACAAGCAAGGGTAAAACCAGTGTGCTTGGTGTTCAGAGTATGAGCAGTGAGACTAGTTATGTCCTTATTTTCTTGCTTACCCCAAACATGAATAAGCCTCCAGGAAATACCTGTCTACTGCACAGACAGACTTTGCTCTTTATGGAGAATATGTCATGGATATTGTCTCTTAGATACTGCAGGGAGAAAAGGCTGACCATTTCTTTATTTTGTTTTAGTAGAGCAATCTGAAGGAAAGCCCCCACCTCCAAAAGAAGTATTTATGTACTTCCAGATCCACAGATTGTTATTTTGCCAAGGAAAGTTTACGTTTCTAAATACAGAGGAGTAACACTGCTATTTCAGTGAAACCAATGACTATTATGCTTATCTATATAGTACAATCTCTGCTTCTGGAACAAAACCAAAATTGGACAGGAACCAGCAGTGAGGATTGTTCTTTTGGAAGTCATCTTTGTAATGGCTCATTACATATTGTCCATGGCACTCTGTTTGGAGAAGTAGAAATGGTCTACAAAGAGATTACTCTCATGTTATTCTCAGATACTTCTCTTTATCAAACAATGTTTCCTAAACTAAACCTTTCCTAAATCTTGTGGTATTTAATTAAAATAAATAAATAAATAAATAAGCAAATTGTCCCTGTAACGTATTGCTGTAGCAACACAACATGAAATGGTGTTTTGGTCTGGCTACTGGCAACTGCTTCCCACTATACTCAAGTTATGGGCCTCTGTGATGGACTCTACTTTCCCCCAAGGGGAGGGTCTGGTGCCTCTAGCAATGCTAATTTAGCTCTATGAATGAGTCTGTGGTGAGTCAGAATAATACGGTGGATGTTTCTCTGTGTTTATACTTCCATAGGTACTGGAGTGCACCAGAGGATTGCTTAGTGTACAGCAGCAGCATGCAGCACTGAGTAAATGATGTCCAGGATCTGTGCCTCTCCTTACACCGTCAAGACTGAAGGGACTCTGGGGCCAGACAGCTCAACACCTACCTACAATTGTAGGCAAGACAGTGTCATCTGGGAGAAGCTATGCTGCTGCAGTCATGCTGCTGTCACTGCCAGTGATGGGTCGCATATACCTACCTGTGCTGCAGTCATGCCTCCACATAGACTTATTCCTCAAGACTTTAGTTTTCTGAATGTTCCTTTCTCGGCAGAGAACACAATTTGCATTTGATGTGCAGCCCTGGGCCAGTACAGCCTGGCTTTGTTTTACTGCTCCATAATGGATGTGCTTGTAAACTGATGTTTCCATTCTAGAAGGTTAATAATGATTCTGGAGTGAAATTTTATCCATAGCGAATAATTACAGTGAAGTAGCTGGGAGTACCTTTCCAAGGCATCAGTTCCCAGGCATTCTCTGCAAATGGGAGAAGGATGATTTCTGACAATCTGCTTTTGATTACAGAAAATTGTTAAGTTCTAGTTTCACCCTCAAACATTTATCTCTCTGCTGCCTTGTTTTGGAAGATGAAGCTTCACGGGAGCTGAACAGTGGGTCTTATTGATATAATCTCTATTTTACCTAACAGGTCATTTACCCCCTTCTTCTCTGTCTGCCTCCCTTCTTTTCCTTTCCTTGCTGCTGCTGGCAAGCTAATTAGGCTGCTCCCACAAGAAAAATTCATCCAAGGCCATAACAGCCATATCAGATGGAAGCTAGGATAAAACTCTCCACAGTATAGCCTTATAAGTGCCTCTCAGCTTGTCATAATGTTTCCCTGCCTGCTTTTTTTTTATTCCTTACTTTATAGGGAAAATTCTTTCATCCTGTGTTCTATGCAAGCATTAAGTAAATTAATTAAAAGAAATGATGATGCATGTTTCCTGAAACATACTCCTTTACTTCCATTTATCCTTCTTTCATTTATACATTGTAGGTGCTGAATCTCAAGCTTTGTCCAACAAAAACACATAGTATATTTCTATATCTTTCCTATTATAAATCCTTAACCTTCTACTAGACTAATATATTAAAATTCTTCAGACATGGAGTAGCAATGTTCATAATCTCCAGTTCATTATCTTAATTAGATCTGTCTTATATTATCCCACAGTTTAGTCTCATTACTTTAAAGGTGATCAGCCTTAGAAGGGAATGTGAGCAGAATTTAGTGAATTCTATTGTGGCAACATTTCTCTCAGATCTGGCTTTGGATCTTTCAGGTGCAATAATGATAATACTGCTGGTGCGGTTAATTAAAAATTGCATTTGAATGGTATGAATATTCATTCTGGGGAACGAACACAGGATTAACTCAGAGGGGTGAAATGTCTGCAATGGCCCGAGGATGTGAAGTGAACCTGGATCACATCTGAACACAAATGAATCATTTAAAATGATGGAAATTCCAAATCCTCCCACCCTGGAAACTATTAGTACAGTATTGCCCAGGTTGAGCCTATCTCTTAATGCGACAACAGACATTAATGTTCATCCTTCAGTAACAAATTGTATGACATACATTTGACATACAGCTCTACCTAGGAGCTACTACCTGGTGCTAAATCTTTGCTAAATAATTAAGAAAGGCTACTAGCATTTTAAAACTCTTAGGCCAAAGTGTTACAGTTATATCTGTAAGATCCAGGCTTAATGGCTTTCTGTGAAAGATCAAAATTGGTTTCCCAGAAAGTGATTGTGACATGCAGGATGCTGCTGGGGAGGGTACAGACAAGAACTGCTGAGACCTTTGATAATGAAGCACTCTGTACCCAAACCGTCTCTCTGGCAAAACCCGGGACTTTAATATTCTGGGCAAGGATGTTAAAAATGTATCTCTTCTTTGTCTTGTGAATAACACCATTGAAAATATCAAAGTGGTGCTTCTTTTTTGCCCAAATTTATTTGTTGTCATTTTTCCTGAACAAAGGAAACATCAAATAATGAACAGCTTCTGTAAAGCTTATCTGGTACTGCAGGATGCTTAAAAAAAATGAGACTACAAACTAGAGATAAAGCCTCTTTGGTGTAGGAACGTTGTGTGAAGTTTAATGGGCATTTGCCAGAGAATATTTTGCTGGCTGTTAGCTAGCTGCCAAGGGATTCACGGGATGCATGTTCTAGAATAAAATGCTCTGTGAATAAAATGGGGTCAGTTAAGGTAATTTGCATGGTGCTTTTGACTGGAGCATCAGGGAGGTCCAGGCTCGCTGTGCAGTCAGAGATAGTGCAGTGATGTGTGTCCTCTCCTCCCTTGCCCTGTGTCCTTCTTATCTGAGACACTTCTAGTTTGAAGCCTTCACTAGATAGCCACCTGGGAAAGCCCAAATCCACTCATCACTTATCCTGTGCAAGGCAGAATCTGGTCTTCTTTCTCCAAGAGAGAACCAGTAGCATTGTGTCTCAGCAGCCCAATCTGTTTCACTGAATAAAAGGCATGGGGGCTTTCCAAAGGAACAATCCCTTCCCCCTATATAGTAAAGACAAATAAGAGTAGAGGCATTCTACTGACTCCCATATTTTCTCGTTAATGCCAAAGAGATTTAGTCAGTCTTTCTGCAGGGAGGATGCAGTGGGAACATATGTTGTGTTTTGGGGCAGATTATTTGTATAGCGGGCTTTTCCAGCTAAGCATCTCAATTCTGACCAGTTTGGGTAGAAGGGAGAAGGTTGTTCTGCCCTATGCCTTGCAGTTATTTATATTTAAAAGGGAATCTTTTTGCTAGTCCTACGGATCCGTTAGAATTGATGTATAACTTGAAAATAGTATCTTAATTGTAAATAAAGGCAAGATTAAAAAGTGTCAAACAACTATTATCATTATTTAATTTTCTTTTTACCAGCACTACAGTTCCTTGTTTTTCTGGCTAAAAAAAAAGTATATTTGAGAAATAACTCAGGGCCATTTTGTCTGCATATAGAGTACACAAAAGCCAGAAATTTCTTGGTTGACTTGTAGGGAGCATTTACATCTCCTAGTCATAGTGTGTGTGCCTAATGACACTGAAGATGTTGCAGATAGGGTGTATGTGCCTGGTGGGTCTGATATGGGGCCACAGCTCCTCTAAAGCTGCAACTAGTTGATTCACTCTGAGTTGCCTTTGACGTCATAGACCTTATACAGAGAAACCCTCTGGCTGTAGGGAGGCTCAAACTCCTTCTGAAATCAGATTCCTTCAATGTCTAAATACTAACAGAAAGCTGCTTAAAATCTCTAGCATAGTGCATAGCGCATTAGTGCAAATGTATGCCACATGCAAACTCCACTGAATAGAGTAACATGAGGGCTTAATTTGCCCTGCTAATTAGACTTGAGAAGGAAATTGTGGCCAGACAGCAGCTGTGGGAGGAAAGAATGAACAAACTCAGACTTTTTGTTCATCTGGTCATGCTTTTCATTCTTGTTTAACTATCTGGCAATTATTGCCCATGTATTTCTGTTGTTCCTTAAGATTTATCCTGCAGGTGAATCTGCTTGTTGAAGAACTGCTGTTTTCTTCCTTCCCTGTGGTTTCACCCACTGTGAAGGCCAGACTTGAGGTGATAGAATACCTGGCCTTGCATTAGTGCCAACTGTTTTCCTTAGGTTTTCTTTGGAGAACTAATCACATTAATTTATTCATGGAATGTCACGGTGCTCAGTTCTGAGGAGGGGCATGTGCTTGTCTTTTGTACCCTGCTTCTGTTCTGTGTACTCTTGTGGAGCCCATGTGTCTACTGCCTGATAGTTAATCCCACTGATAGTGTGGTTTAATAAGAGGGAAGAATGATATGGCTGCATCCTGCCCATTATGCCCTTAGGAAGGAGATTTTTATTCGCTGTCAGATGTCACTGATGGAGCATTTGGCTTCCTTTCATCAAGTGACAATTGCAGTTTTAAGAGTACAGTATAGAGTGCCACTTTAAAGCCAAACATCTCAATTCACAAGTGAGGGAAGGATAAAGTTGTGCAGCTGGAGGATGTTATTTCTTCTCAGCAGCTGTCATTGAAAAGGCATAGGAATGCTCTAGATGTCAGGTGTCATAAATGCTCCATCCAGGATTTGTCACGTGCTGGGTAATATAATGTGAAGTGTTGAAAAGAAGTTTCTGTGTACATTGAAAATCTTCTGTAGGCGAGCTTGCCCTGAAATTTGCTATACCGATGCTTAGGAAGTCAGAAATTAATTTAAGTGAGATCAGTGGCAAAAGCTGTATGTTTTAACAGAGTTGCGGAGGCTTTTTATGTCACTCAAGTCAAAATGTACAACTTTATGAATGTCCATGACAGCTCCTCCACTCCATGCTACAACTCTCCAAATCCTTATGTGTACCTACACAGTGTAACCTGCTCTTTCTAAGGACAGATGCATGTATGCAGTATGGGGCCACGAATTGAAATGGGGAAAATGGTATTCAAGTATAACACAACTTTACACTAGAAAGGCGTTATACTGCATGCCCCACGTACACTCTACTGGCAGTTCTCAAAATTTCCCATATATTCCTCTTTCTCCTTATTTCACAAACCTCATCACTAAGATAGGAGGAGAACAGCTGAAGCCACAAAGAACATCCAGGTCTTTTAACTTGCTTTTCATTTCTTCAATTTTCCTTATTTTTCAGGAATTCACTCAACATGATCTGTGCTTAACAACCACTGCACCATCCACATGTAGAAGCACTGATTTCAGTCACTAAGGAAAAGTATGAACTTATCAATTTTTAGGTCCAGCATCTGGTGACAGCGGGGGCTCGAGAGGGCAACATTTGAATCTTATTTAGTGATTTCCTTGGACTTGGACTCTGGTGTTTTCTGTTATGTCCTTCTCCTTTTCTGTTGGGAATGGCTGGCTTTCTCTGTCAGCTACTGAAATCAGAGCATCTTTTCCTGTTCCAGCTGGCATTTGCCAAAGCGGCATGAAAAGCAAATGGATATACAGAAGAATGCTTTCATTTGTAGTTATGTCAAGTTGAGATGTAACACTAGAAACATAAGGATGTTGATGCAAGGACCACCAGGCACTGAGCTCTGAAATTTTGCTCAAAGGGAGCAAGCCAGATGGGAAGAGAAAAGAAATCCCCAGCTTTCAAGTGTCACATCATCACAGGTGAGTCTAAAGAATGAGAAGTAGCTGCTTCTTCTAGTCCATTAGTGCCTCTGCACATAGAAACCTTTGATGACTTGTGCTCTTCATTTAATCAATTTTTAGATGAAATCATGAAGAAGTTATTTAGTGTGTCTCCCTACACTGAGTTTGTATCACGTTCTATGTGGTCAAGATTGCTGGGCTCCACTACAATCTCCCTTCTGTGCTCACAAGCATAGGAGATTTAAAGTGCTAGCAAGATCAAGACGGGCAAGGAGAGTGATGTATGGAACTACTAGAGACATTTTTCTCATTTTGCATTGTAGACAATAAGTCCGTGAGTGTTGTGGATGACTGGAATAATCTTCTGCATGGGAAGTCTCCTAAGGAAGAAGCATTTCACTTGGTGCTATTATAGTTGCCTTGATTTAAAGCAGAGATGAATTCAGGACTGTAGATTTTATGCTAATGGTCTTTGTTCTCCAGTCAATACAGAAGGAACAGATTGGATTATCATCAGAAAAGCTCAAGTGGTTCGATTTACCTGAAGTGATACTCATTGTTTGTTCAGAATTAGACTGATGAAAAAGAAGGCTGATCGGACAAAACCACTTTTCGAATTCTATGGCTTGAGAATCCAGTTTAACTGATTTTTCCAGAAATGTGTCAAAATAAATTTGAAAGCAAATACTTATAACTACTAAAATAACTACTGCTATTTCATGTGGTTATGAAGCCGTCACAGTGATATACCTTTAAGATTTTTCTTATTGCTTTAAGCATCCATCTAGTGAAGTGTTTGCTTATGTAATATCAAAACACTTGTTAAATTTTCTACCCTTCCTCCCCTTGTCTGCTTTTCGTTATTTAGAAGAACACTGCATATAGTATTTAAAGTGTTCTGGGAACATAAGGATAAAGTGACTTAGCATGACTTGATTTTTAGTGACAACTGCCTTTATGTTTGCTGATATGCTCCTGTTCATAGTAGTTGGAATTTTTTTTTGAAGCTGATCATTGTTTTTCAAAATGTTCACCTTTGGAGGTAGCAATTTCAGAACTAAGGTTTTGTTGATATTTGAGCATGAATAATCTTTGGAATGTCTGAGGGGAGTATTGGCTTCTCTATTTTTAAGTTAAGGTGGAATGAAGTAACAAGGAACAATTTATTCATTGCAAAAAGGAAATCTTTATGTAATGCATGATAGTGATAGCCACTGAAACAGGCAGATCTGTGATAGTTACAGGTAGTTATAAGTTTCTTTTTCCATTCTTCTGTGCTGAAATCATAAATTAACTTTTAAGATGTTTTTCTTGCAGAATGTGTTGGGTTTTGTAGATCTTAAGAAATAGTATCTAATAACATAAAAGAGGATTTTCATCGTGATTCAAGAAAATGTTGCACACTGACACACACTAGGGATATTTTGAAAAGCTGTTCTATACCTAATACAGCTTGATGAATACAGTTGTAATGAATGATACATAATGCATGCAGATTTGGGGTTTGTTTCCAGTTTTGTATGAACTGTAAATAAATGTGTTGACCACTTGACTGTCTATCTGTTCTTACATTTTCTGTGGTACGTTTGTATTATATGTTGAGAAAAATGAGTCTTTTAAGATGAAAGTCTGGCTTGATTTTCATACAACAGTAACAATGACAGGAAGAAAGGGATACAAAAATGCCGATCTTTTGAATACAATGAGAACAGGCTACATTTGTATTATTTCCTGTGCTTAAGTTTCATTACAGTAATTTTCCCAATGAATACATTGCACAGTATGCTATTTCCTCTTCTCATTACCATCTTTGTCATGGAGAAGAGGTTATAGAATCTTAATGATTCAGTTATTTAAACCTTTTTGATAGTCTCTGTATTTTGAATGACCTCTCTGTTTCACCTTTTCCCTAAGGTTATTGAGCTTGAGAATAGGAATTACTTTCAAATCAAATTACTCAACAATGAAAAGGGCAAGGTAGTTTAGACTACTATTATCACAATTACAGAGATTCTAGGAAGGATGAGAAGAGGGAAAAAAATAAAAGAAAGCTGAGTCTGAATCTTTCACTAGATCTTTACTACAAAGCAGTGGAAATTGTTGTATGCCAGTGCAACGCAAAGCTAACTGGAAATTGTGGATCTCTGTATCCCAGTGCTAAGAGATTGCTTCAGGTGATATCATATTGGAGTACTGTTGACTTTGCTGTCAAAAATCTAAAAACTCTACGATCCAAACTATGGGCAATATCTGACACCGTGATCTCTAAAAGTTTCATCATCTTAAAAAATTGTATAAATGCGATTGATCATGTGAATTTGATATATTTCAGGAATGATAGTTTATGGGACTTCTCTGCGTTCAAATGGGAGAAGAGCAGGTCTCTCTTACATTAGGGTTCCAGGCGCTGGCCAGTGAAGTGGATTGAAAATTGCTTGGGATCCACAGGTCCTGGGGGAAAACTGATACGTGAAAGGTACCTGGTAAAAAGTAAACATTTATGACATGATGAGAAGTTGCCCCACAGTGTGACCGATTGGGCTTTGCCAGCCAAATAACTTTCACCATTTAAAAGCATGACTGAGTAGCCTGTGGTGCTTCACAGACATCTGAGATTTTCAGCTGAGAATATTAAATGATAAAAGCCAAGATTAAGGATTCAGTGCTTTCCAGTATCATTAGGATCCTGAATGTGTTCACCGATCATTCTAAATGGTAAATTCACTTCAGAGGCATATGCCCTGTACTTTCTATAATGTTCGTTTCCCTACACTGGGCAGGAACATTGCATGAGAGATTCATGAAAAGTGCATGAAGAACAAATATAGGCAAAGGATTTATCTGCAAAGAATTTTTACAGTACAGGAAAGCTATATTTACACACATTCTCCAATCTTTATTTGAATAAATAAAGTGGTGTCATGGGACATGCTGCAATACCGATAATGAGTTTTATACTCATTCATCCTGAGAAGTTTCAACAGATATAGTTTGCCTATCAAATGGATTTAAAATTGTATTGTCACTGGCTTGCTTTCTGCAATGATTGCTTTTGTATTGCAGCTCCATGCCTCAATAGACACTTAGATTGTCTATATCTGCCACATTGTTCACAAGTGTCCCTATAATCTGTAATAAGAAACCCTTCATTTTAATACAGAAACTCAACGTATGCTCCTACAATGATTATTAACTTAAGGAAATGGCAGCCAAACTGATATTTTGCTTTCTATTCTCTATTCTTTCCATGTACATCGCATGACATGCAACAGTCTACTTAGCTCAACAGCTCAGCACAGTCAAGAAAGCATTGCAGAAGGGATGTTGTGGGTACGGTTGCAGACATTTCCATGGTTCTTATTACCATGATGCACACAACTGTAGTAATAAAGATTGACTACACTTGGCTTAGCTAGTATTTGAAATTCTTAAGATCTGAATCCTAACTTTCAGGACAAAGTATGACTTTAACTTAATGCATCTTTTAGGCATGTAGTCTATTTAAAACACATCACCTTAAGAATGAGCGCTAAACATTTTACTGGATTAGTGTTTTAAGACATGGTCAAATATGCTGCAGCCTGCATTTTATCAGAAGTGAATCAAACTCTGCAATTCTGAATGTAAATTCCTCTTTTTACTTTTTCTAGTTGAAGTTATTTTAAATCATTTCAGCTAGGTAAAGTAAGGAGCCTACTGAAATAATTGCTAGATTAATGTGTTTATGGACACATAGGTTTTACTGCTCCCTTCTCTCTTCGTTGTATAAATATATTTTTGGCCTATTCCTAACAGCCTGAGAGAAAAACAGTAATCTCAGAGATAGATTTCCAAATACTTTATGAAAGATGTAGCTGGGTGGAGAAAGCTTTCTTCAAAAAGAATGCTGCAGTTTGAGTCCTAAAAGCAGATCAAATAACAGAGAACCCAATTATGAGACCTAAATCCACAGGGAATCATTGATTTCTGTTGCTACTTTTTTTTGTGTGTGTGCTGTTTAGTTGGGTTCTGAAGATGACAACAGTTTCTTCTGGGAGATGCTGGCACTGTGATGGCAGGTGCTTTCTATTTAGAGTTTTGCAATGAAAACAATGCATTTTAGTTCAGTGTGATGGAATATATCATTGGACTGTGCCTATGTTATACTAATTTCCGGAAATGCTTTGCTAGGGATGAGATGTGATAGGGACAAGAAAGGACAAGTGGAAAATCTTAGATTGAGCTAAGACAGTGAATTCAGACAGAATTGCTTGATTTGTTACTTAGTTCTCATTTAATAATTTCACAACATCTTATAGAGGTTAACAATACCTCATATTCTATGCCTCAGTTCTCACTTGCTTCCACTCTATCAAGAGGTAAAATAAGATATGGGGAGATTAAATAGATGACTGAAGGCTCTACTGCATGTCTCTGTTATATCTCCAAAGTGCACTAAGCAAGGTACATTGGTACCAGAAGCACTGCAGTCATTCTAATTAAATGGTCTTTTTAAGATTAAATTACCCTTGGCAAGTACATAGTATATATTGTAGATACATCCTCAGTCAGGTTAATGATAAAACTCTGATTCCAGTATATATACTTAAGGTGACACCCTGGAATTTTTCCATTTCTTTAAAATATGATCAGATTTCACTTTTAGTCCTTGACAAGACACTAGTTTATTGTGCTAGATTTTGCACATGGGCTTTTAAATACTTGCAGTGTAAGAAACTCAACTCAACTCTAAATCTTCTTTTAAATAAAGTTAAAATCTAATGAAAGAACCCTGTACACTGAAATGGAAGCATGGAATAGCAATCATTTATTTCAAATTTCAATACTTTGTGGAGCTACGCTAGCTTCACAATACCCTAATACACTTAAAAAACTAATTAGAGCATATTTATTTGCAGTCGGCAGAAAACTATTTACATTTCTCTTTGAGGTAACCGTAATATGCTTCTAAGCATCTACTGAAACACCCAATAATTGAGTTTTAATATCGGGAAAATATGTTCATGTTTAGTAAAGAAAGATTATGCACCCTAGTCCTCCTTATGGATCCCTCCAAAGTGGTGGCTTAAAAAACTCCTAACAAAACCAGGAAATTAGAAGGATATGAAAGAATCACTATGGAGAAAGATTTGTTTTTCCAAATTAATGTGATGAAGGAACGTTTATCATTTCTCAACCCTTTATTTTCGACCCAAACTAAATTCAATCATCTATTTAACTCACACTTCAGGATTTGCATTTGAGTTTGATGGCAATAATAAAGTGAGATAAATTAAATTAATATTCTTCTTGATACAATTAGTTTAATAACTTTTCTATTTCCATTCCCTTTTTATCTGCTTTATCACAATTCGATAACATACTACAGTAAACCAGTGCTTCAATAAACTTCTCTCTGTGCCCAGCGTGAAGAGATTAGGATTTCTTTTATTGCTCAGATTGTCATATCTTGCCTTATATAGCACCTTTTATTGCAAAAGGAAGCCAGGCGCTTTGATATAAAGAAGAATGACATTTCTCAGAGTTGATACGTGTGTGCTTCTGTGGTGGAACAGAGACCTTTTTCACAGTCACCAGCAAGTGCAAGGTCCTGCATCCAAGTGCAAGGTACTGAATCTGGGTTGGGGCAATTGCAAGCACAGACACAAGTTGGGTGGAGAATGGCTTGAGAGCAGGCCCAAGGAGTGTCAGCTGATGAAAGATTCAGCATGAGCCAGCATTGTGTGCTCGCAGCCCAGAAGGCCAACTGTATCCTGGGTTGCATGAAGAGAAGTGTGACCAGCAGGTTGAGGGAGGTGATTCTGCCCCTCTACTCCACCCTCTACCTGGAGTACTGTATCCAGTTCTGGAGGCACCAATGCAAGAAGGACATGAAACTGATGGAGCAGGTCCAGAGGAGGGCCACAAAGATGATCGGAGGACTTGGAGTGCCTCCCCTATGGGGACAGGCTGAGAGAGCTAGGGCTCTTTAGCCTTGAGAATAGAAGGCTCTGGGTGGGACTGTACAGCAGCCTGCTGGTAGCTGAAGGTGGCCTACAGGAAAGCTGGGGAGGAACTTTTTATAAGATCAGGTAGCAACAGGATGAGGGGAAATGCTTTTAAACTGGAAGAGGGTAGATATAGACTAGATATCAGGAAGAAATTCTTTACTGTGAGGGTGGTGAGACACTGGAAAAGTTTGCCCAGTGAGGTTGTGAATGCTCCCTCCCTGGAAGCATTCAAGGACAGGCTGGGTGGGGCTGTGAGCAGCCTGGTCTAGTGGGAGGTGTCCCTGCCTATAGATGATGTTAAAGGTCCTTTCCAACCCAAACCATTTTATTATTCTACAACATTATGTTGTACAACCAATAAGACAGAATGCTCTGAGAAACTGGAGAGGGGTGGAGTAGCCTTGCTGGGGTCCTGGAACTTCCAGGACACATAGGGTGTGTACGCAAATGCAGATACATGTATTCAGGGTTTTGATGCCTGACGCTTATATTCCACTCAAAGAGTTTTTCTGCCTTTATAGCCTGAGTATTTTGGCTTTAGCTGGATGGAATATAGATTATCTGCAGAATGAAATTTTCCCTTTAAAGTGGGGTCACTGAACAGGACTACAGTGCTCTGATGTTACTGTTGCATCCATTGCCAATAAACTGCAGCCTCTGTGCGTTCTGAGTGATGGAGTGGCCATGTTCAGATGAAGGCAAGTCCCACACCCTCCAAGGTGATCCTCCATACTTGGTGACATGAAGAGATTTTCTGAGACATTGCTAATATTCCTCAGTGCAAGTCAGTCATCATTTAAATACATATGTTATATACGAACACTCATTTTTCCCCCCCCCCCCTGAATAATTGACTTCTTTCTTTCCCTTTTAGTTTCTGCTGGACTTGAAGACCCAGCTAAGATGTTCTTCTCAACAGCAAGGACGGATTTCTGTGGGAGTAGGGCAGTAGCAATTGTGTTGGGTCAGCAATCTATTAACACTGACACTTTAAGCCACTGTGTTCATAATTGTCCTCTGTGTGTTTACAGAAAAGTTGAATATATTCACACACAAACCTTTCAAGCCCATGTGTGGGCTGCTTAATGGTTTATCAAGTGTTATCAGCTAGCTTAGACCTCCCACTTATCCTTGCTACTACCGCCAAGTGTGCCTGGAGCAATTTTTAGTGGAAGAGTTATTAATCATGTGAATAGCCAGTGCTTTGGTTCTCAAGGCCATGCCAGGTGCACTGGAACGCAAAGAAGCTGTTTCAGGGAAGCATTTCAGTCTCTTTCTCCATATCAACTTCTACATGACCCTGGTCAAATCCTTCATATCTAGCTTTGCATATGTACTTAAGCTCATAGACCTGGATCTGTAATAGGACTGGCTCTGGGAGTAGAGGTGTCAAATCTAAGTTGGGTGCTGTCATGGTTTTGTAATTTTCTTACCCGTGCTCGTAGTACTGGAGTGGCTTGGTCATGCCACTTCCTCATATCTTCTCCATGGTCGTGTAGGTAACGCCACAAGGCAATATGCGATGTAGTCTTACTGTTGTTCCTTGCTTGGGCTGGAAAGCGTTTGCGTTTAATAGCTGAAATTTTTGATGATGCAGGTGAGGAGGAGGGTTCATCACCTTTAATTGACTGGATCTGAGTTTTCATTAGTTTGATCAGCTCCTTCATTAGACTCCCTTGATGATCCTGATCTTCATCAATCATTTCTGATACTACTACAGAATCATCACGATTAACCAATAGAGACATTTGCTCTTCCATTTCGTTCAGTCTGTCCGTTACTTCTGAGATGGCTGAAATGGAGACGTGAGTTGAAGGTAACTGTTGTTCAAAGTTTTGAAGAGTAAGAACCAATTCAAAAACTTCTCTGTTGTTCCTCGTACCTTTGAAATGTTGCTGCTAGTGTAACGGCGTACCTCTCTGGTGCTGTCTTGGTGAGTTTCTGCCATATATCAGGCGTTGTCCTCACTATATCAGGATCATGGTCTTGGCGAGGATTGACAGGATCAAAATTAGGGTTGTACAACATTTCCACCACAGCTATTTCCCTCAAATACTGGATACCTTTTTCAATTGTATCCCACTTTTTCATCACAGGCTTTAGACCGTCCTTGAAGGGAAGCTTTTCCCTCATAGCTACTAACATTCGCTCCCAGAGGGTGGCAGCCCCATCCAAGCATCTACTGATCCCTCTATCAATAGTTTGGTCTCTGGCAATGCCTCCTAATTGGTGAGCTTCATTCTCATCCAGAGACAAGCTGCTGGCCCCGCTGTCCCAACAGCGAAGCAACCAGGTAACAAGAGATTCGTTCTGGCGCCGTGTAAACTCCTTTCTTGAGCCTTGGATTTCAGACATCTTCAGAGGTCGACGAACAGTAATAGAAACTTCCTCCTCATCCCTCTCCTCCTCACGCCTCTTAGTTTTTCCTTTTGCCGTTCTCGGTACTGAGGGGGGCCCCTCTCTTGGACCTTCCTCTGCCTCCTCCTCCGCTTCTTCTTTTTTCCGTTCTAGACATGAGGACACCCGTTTCCATTTCTTGCCTTCCACAGGGGCAACTGACATTTTTACTGGTGCCTCCTGTGACTGATCAGATTTGACTTGAGTATTTCCCCCTTTGGCTTGAACTTCAGCTCGGAAACTCTCTCTTTCCAGAATAGTATTATATAGGGCATGGTAAGCACAAGCCAAGCCCCAAATAAGTCGTACCTCCTTAGATCTATCTAAGCCGCACCATCCCTGACTCAAATACTGGCTTAGTTTCTCGGGATCCCACAGGTGTTCAAGAGTGAAATCCCATGACATTGCTGGCCCCCACGCTTCTAAGATTTTTCCTAAACCTCTCCATATTCCCTGCCAGTCAGCATTCTCTGGTTTTGGAGGAGACTTCTGCATAGAACGAATGTATTGGAGTACATTCAGGGAGATTGATAACATGCACATGGATATGAGCACGAGTATGAGTACTAACTCGGCTTTCGAAAAGCGTGTGGCAAACCGAAAAGACAGCCCAGAAACCGGATTGAACATCGTGTTGTTTGTAAAATTGGCTATTCCATCTGGGATGTAGTTGTTTGTAAAATTAGCTATTTCATCTGGGATGTAAGTGTCAAAATCCAAATTATACCACATTGAATATAAGTACCAGGCAGGTGTCTCCATCAGTGCCCTTATTTGATTATATACGAACACAATTCCACAACAGTAAATCATGACATTAATAATCGGCCAATACGTTGAGAAGATCATAATTGTTTTCAATCCCTTAAACAGAGCAGCTATAATGAAGAGTGGATTCATAGCTGGTAGCTGCTAAGAAAGTAAAAAAAACAAAAACAACCAAAGAACCAAAACAGAAGACACTCTGTACAGTGTCCAGAGTTTGGCAGACTGCCCAGACTACAATCTAATCTATGAAGGTCAGGTAGCAATGCTTCTGCAGTCTCTGGCTTAAAGAAATCCTGGTGTTTTTTGCTTCTTCCCTACTAACTAACTTTTAACTAATGTTAAAAGCTTTAAAATTGTGCCCGCATTCTCCACCAAAAAACTGTCACGGGGTTATCTAGATCAATCTGTGTCCGTGACAGGGGGGGCAGTAGGCCCGTGGGCCCCCGGCCCCTGACAAAGGGGAAGGGAAAAAGGGAAAGGGGTAGGGAGATGGGAGCTGGGCTCAAGGAAACAAACAGAGCAGCGGCAACAATCTAAGGAGTAAAACTTATTTTACTATAATACAATCTAATTGAAATTGAGGCTAATAAATCAAGTGAAATAAGAGAGAGAGAAAGAGAGGTTTCCGAAGACCGAGAAGCCTACTTTGAAATTGAAGGCGCCGCGGCTTGGAAGCACACCCACACCCGCTGCCAGGCAGTGAGAGAGAGAGCGAGCGTCGCTTCCATGACGTATTTTCCTCTCTGACCGCGAGGTCCCCTGGGACGTGTAGTACTTCTTCTCTGTGCTCCACATGATGTTGTGATGTGGAATACCAATAGCAAAAATTACAAAACCATGACAGGTGCCCAAAGTATGTAGAAAGATGAAACCCTCATACAGAGACTACTTTTATTTGTGCTCCATGAAGAACAGATAATTAAATCATTTTCTTTGAAAGTTCAGTGAAACGATGTGAAAGGCAACAGTGCCCTGCTTTTGTGTGATGGTTTAGAGGTGAAATCCTTCCATTGAGGAAAAGACCTGGGTAAATGAACATTGTATGTGTTCATAACTTTATATTTAGATAACATTCTGCTGAAATAGTTTTGATTTCATCTAGGCCTCGAAGAACTCTCCTGAGGAAGCCCTGACAGGCTGTTTATTCTGCACAGCTCTGCGACATCTGAAGCAAAATGCATTCAGCCTTTGTAAAAGAACATAAGCATAAAAATAATGAAAGAAATGAGAAATAAATAAGATTTGTAGATATATATATATTAAAAAAAAAAAAAAAAAAGAAAGAACAACTGAAATAAATTCTACCCTTGAAGATTTTTAAAGAGTCGTGCATATTTTGGTTAAGGTTTCTCAGGACTTCTGGGCTCTTTGTCAGAACCTCTCTCCCGAACTGTTCTTTTAGTTATTTCTGTTCGAGGGTTGCTTGTAAAATCCCTTTTTGAGTACCTTCTTCTAGCCTTCCTCCATGATGTTTCCATTTTTTTTTTTTTTTTTTTTAACTTGCTGCTTGAAGTTACTAAGAGTTAAGAGCTTGGCAGTGACTTCCTTTGTCTTCCCTGAGAGAAGCTGCACAAGGACCCAAGGAATTAGTTCTGTCCATCAGACATGGTCTGTTCTCTCTGCATAAATTTCTTCTAAGTTGAAAATTACAGTCACAAATGGAATTAAAATTTGAAAGTCTACAAAAATATTCTCCAGGCCATCACACAAGACTAAAACTTAGAATACAAAGAGTTGTCAAAACTCTCCATAACTTAATGATTGACCCTAGAATAAACTCTAGGCTCCCTTCAAGATCAAGTACCACACCTATTTTCTAAAATATATTCAAATGAATATATCTTGTTTTTACATGTATTTAAAACTTTAACAAATCAAAAATGCTTGAGTCTGAAAGAAAAAAAAAATTATATAAAAGAATTACATTGAACAATGAGTTTTTCTTATCCTAACAGAGTGACTTATCTCAGATATTTCCCCAAAAGCAGTAATTAAATATACATAAATTACTTCACAATTTTTGGTCGTTCAAAGTAAAACTATTTCACAAAATGAGGAATGGCTTGATTTGTTGGTCAGATATTTTTCCTGAAGAGGTATGCTGCTCTTAGATGAGTCTTTTTTAATCTGTTGATCTGTACAGATTTTGGTGAGCCTCAATGGGCTGAGAACATCAGTGGATCGACACGAAAGTTATTTTGGTTTGGGTGGCACTCTTTTCAGGCTTAGCTAAATGAATTTCCTATTTATTTACTTGACATTGCCTAAGAACATGGATACTTCGGCACTTGTGGATCAGTACTGCCGGGTAAATACATATGTGCTGTAACTTGGTCATAGATGAGATTTTTTGTTTTTACTTACTAACAATTACAGTTTTCACTGAAACTGCTGAGCATGACTATCACTGTTTCTTAAAGTAAATGAGAGCAGTTAAGTGACAGTAGGCAATAAAGAGGGAACACAATGGATTTGCTACTATGGACACTGACAGCAGATCCCGGCAGCTCCAAATTTCTGGGAAACACACTCAGAGCCTAAGGTTCAAATGAATAGAAATGCGAATCAATAACTGTGAGAAAAACAAGCAGAAAGGACCAGAAAAAACAGGAGACAAAGAAATATCTGTGGCATGAATGAAGGAAAGCCAAAGGAAAAAGCAGCAATATTGGGGCAGAATGACTGCTAAAAAGGCAGATTTAGGATGCTGAAAGAAAAAAAATAACATTCTATTGCTTGTTCCTGCTGCATCAGGGATTTATGCTTGTTCCTGGTAAAGAAAATGGGTTGTACCAGGGCAATCACAGACTCTGTCATCAATTTATCCCCCTAACAAAACAATTCAGAAAACCCCAAATATCTGGTTAACTACCTGGATAAAAAGAATAAGGTTATAAAGAGAAGAACAATGTTTCCAGCTGTGGAATTTGCTAGATAGGCAGTGAAGTGTGTTGTTCAGCTGAGTTTTGCATAAGAAACACATTTATGTTGCATTTCTAATGCAAATTGCCTGTATTTCACATGGACAGAATGAATCCTTTCTGGCTTGATCTTCAGCTTTTCAAATCAATAGAAGGACTCTAATATATTTTCAATAGACTTTGGAGCAGGCTCTTCCTTCCATGCACTCAAAATGACTTACAATCAATTTATGGCAAAAATCCTCTTCAGAAAGCCTGAAAACTACAAATATGCAGTTTCATGGGGAAGCTAGCATCAGTTGCCTAAAAATAGACTCAATTTCAATATACTGATCCAGATGCCTGCCTGTGAAGAATTTACTCCCTGTGCATATGCTATCTAGCTTTTAGTAGCTTGAACAAAAGAGGCAGAAGACTATGTTTAAGGAAGAAATGCCAAGTGCCTCTTTTTATCAAATGTTCTCTACACCAAAATGGAAGTACTCAAGAAGTTCATTTTGATGACATGTTATTTCTTCCTCCATCCCTACGAGTAACTTATCAGGCGACTGATATCAGAAGTGTTGCGGAGAAGTGGATCAGCCACTTACATTCGTACGGATGGGTCTGTAAAGAACCTTTTTATATAGTCTGTTCTAATGCAGTGAATGTAGTGACATTTTTTTTATCCTTTTTTTTTTTTTTTCTTTTTCTTTTTTTTTCTGGCTATATCTCTGCCTTGGATTTTGTGAGAATTTGCAGCTTCTGGCTGCAGAGGCACATGCCAGAAGCATCCTGGCTCACTGTTAAGCTAAAATCTGGGAGAAATACTTCTCTTCCTTTGTGTCCACACACAATAAATACTGGCTGAAAGTGGGGACACAATTTGAACCAGGAGGTCTGCCTGTCTGAACCGTTAGGGTATGAAGGGAGCAGATGTTTTGCAGAGTTCAGATCTTTAGTATTACAGATACAGACTCATGACACTACACTGGGGAACAGAGCAAACATATTAATCCCCTTGCATCTCTGGGGGAAGTGCCAGGAGTATATAAAGGGGATGGCCTGAGAGATTCAGCTAGCAGAGTGGGCTGAATGAGAAGTGTGGACTTGCAAATCCAAAAGGGCACAGAACATTTTGAAGTTCAAAAGTACAATATGAGGAAAGGAGGTTATGTATTGTTCTGAGAGGCATCTGGGGGAGTAAGAGGAAGAGCAGTGGGCAAATCATAGTAGAAAGCTACCCAAAGCAATCTATGAATAGAAGGGGAGAAATGGTTGAAGATGAAGGATCGGTGTTCTGGTTTAGGAGTTCACAACTTAGTGCTATGCACCTGACTCTTTGCAATGTGAAATAAGGGAGTCTGGGGAGTCCTGATTGAGGTTGAGAGAGGTCATGGGAGTCTTATGTTTCAATAAGGCTTTTCTTTGCTATGTCAGCTAAAGCCCATCACACTGCATCCACACTACGAACACCCTGATGGGACTGCAGGAAAATTGGTAGAGATACTGATTAAAAAGTGCCTGGAACATTTAACAATTCCATATTTAACTTTGTAATAGAGTTGCTATCAACCCTAGGGGTGAACAAGAAGAAGGACAAAAGTCCTTTTTCACAATTAACAGACTGTGACAGTGGTCATGAGGTGGAGCAATGCCAGGAACACTTCTCACAGCATCAGAAAAATTCAGAGCAGTGTCACTCCTCCTATGAACAAAAGAGGGAATGATGATTTTCACTGTGAAATACCTGTCTCAAGGACTCACCACCAAGGGTCCTTGGCCAGATCCTCTAGCATCAGTCCTCTAGGAGAGAACACAGCCCAGCAAGGGAGGTGTCCAGAATGATGACAAAAACTGTGAAGGTACCATATGCTCACTGGTGTACCCAACAGTGCAGCTCATGAGGAATCTGTGCTCTGGAAGCTGATGGAGAGACCTTTCTTATCTCCTGTAAGTGATAGGAATACAATCTCTTTTCCTTTTATTTTGCAAATATGAACCACAGGTTTCTTAAATTTCTGAACCCAACAAAATAAGGCAGAAAGATATCCAGGCATTTGTATACCACTGCAAATGCTGCCAGCATCCTGCCGCTACAGACAGGGATTTCAGTGGGTTGATGGAGAACTGAGCCAGCACCTACTGTAAATGCACCTGGCAGCACGAGCTGCCTATGATCATGTCCTTCCTTCTCTCTCTCTCTCGCTCGCTCTATTTCTAAACACTCCTCCCTATCTCCACCAAATGTTGATGAAGAATTTTCACAGTTTACATCCTCAGTCCTCCAGATTGTGAGAGAAGTGCATGGGGAGATCACTCCCAGCTGACAGACTAGGTGCTCCCCAGCATTTCCAGACTTCCTGCTGTAGAACTGGAACCTGCAAAGGGCAGATGATGTTTCCCTTAGGGAGGGTCGTACATCAAAGTGAATGGAGTAAAGGCAACTAGAGAAATGTATAAAATGTACGTGTAATAACTATGGATTTGTACAAGGCGCAGATTATTCTGAATATCCCTTCTTTTGTTAGAGTACAAAAATTGTCACAGTGGTTTTTTTTAAGTCAACAAGAACATAGATCCTAGCAAAGAAATACATGAGATTTTTATTATTATTATTATCTTTACTGTCATTTGCACATCCCATTTCAGCCCTAAATCTGCTGCTTGTAGGCAGTGAGTGAATTCTGGCATGTGCTACCCACGAATGCATGCTTTGATGCTGATAGTTCAGCTCTGGACTTCTCCTTTGTTCCAGACCAGATGTTCTGCTTCTCCCTGGTAATGGTTAACATGGCGCTACCTCATTATACACCTCTCTCTGGAAATTATGCCAGTGCTACTTCAGAATCAGCCAAGAGCCGCGCTGAATCAATGAGACAGCTGGCACCCTCCCTGGGGACAGAGCGCTTTACCTTTTGGATTCAGGCAGTCACTATGAGCTGAGATCCAGGATGCCGTGAATGATTTTTCGTAGACAGGTGAGAACAAAAGAGCTTTGAAAACCGAATTCAATAGATTCTGGGAACATGGGAGTCTATTGATTAAAAAAAAAAAATAAAACACACATACACCATCCAGTTGCATTTTCATCTTAATTGATTTTTGTATGAGATGGAAGAATGAATTCTGTCAAACAAAAGACTCCATAGAAATCTTTTCTTTACATACCATTAAGTAAGTAGATTTTTGCATACACAACAGCTGTGTGGTGTTTGCAAAAATCAAATAATTCCTGAATAAAGCTCACAAACTGTAAATTGATCTCTTTGATCTTGTCCATAACATATGCTAATCCTCAAATATCCAGGGAAGTAGAGGACGAGATAATGCAAACAAAATAAATACCTGGTTAATGTAAACATTTGTAAATTGAGGTTTGAGGCCAGCTCACTGTTAGTATATTTACTTTTGGAAAAAAGAAAAAAAAAGAACTCAAGACTTTAAAAGGAGAAAGGAATTTGGCTTTGTTCAGTGAAGTCTCATTAAACTGCAAGTTGGAAAATTCTCCTGAAAATAAATGAGAATTGGCTGCATTTAATTTTCTCCTTCCAGTGAGTATACCTACTTTCACAGGATGTACTTGACAAAACCCATCATAAGAAAAGCATTTGGTTTCTACAAAGACTGTGTGACTAAAGTGGACTGCAGGGTTCTCAAGATAATCCCTAACACTACATACAAGACTTCCTGGCTGATTCACATCAACTGGTTCGAACCATCCTAAGAGCACTCTGTGCATTGTGCTACTCCCCTTACCTCCCACTCTGTATTTAATTTAGGAACGTAAAGTTGAGAATTTGTTTTTATTGCCACTTGAAAGTCTCTTGATCATGTTGGATGCTCCAGAAACAGTGATTAATAATAGTCATTTCTTCTTCCAAGAGAGAAGATCTAACATAACTAGTTGTGTTTCTGATGCCTCCCTCTGCCAGAGCTGCATGGAACAATGTGTCCTATTTTTGCTAAGTTTGTTGAAATTCACATTAACACCTGATTTTAAGAACATTTACTTGTTTCACCCCAAGGGGTTAATTTTTCTTGGATGACCAGTGTCCAAATCTAGAAAACTCAATGAAATAGTGGTGGAAGTGTAAAGCACCAATGAAATCTGGGCTTCTGCCATCGTTTTCATCAGGAAATGCACTGCCTGTGTGACAGAGACCTCTCTGTGTTTCTTTCTTTCCTGACTTTGGTATTCAAAGCAAGTGCTGATTTTGCTGAATAGAAAGAAATACAGCTGAGTCACATGTCTTGAAAGTGGCTGCAGGATAAGACCTGGAACTGCATTAATATGACAGCCATCCTTCACAATAGTTTTTCTGCATCCTGTAGAGATCCTGCCTGGCAGAGAAAGCTATTTCCTCTAAAGAAGATCACTGTGGTTGGTTTTTCTTTCCTGCCTGGATTATCTTCCAACTGCTTTTATTTTGCTTAATCAAAACCAACTTCTGCTCAGAAATGAAGAAGCAAACAAATCTCAGAAAAATGATGGTGTTTATTCATTTCATATAAAGCCCGTTAATTCCTTGCAAATATGCAGGTCATCAGTATACCCACGGTGCTCTTTATCTCAATCTTTTTTTCTTTTTTTTTAAAAAAAAGGCATAAACTTTGCAACATTCCTGTGAGGCAGGTAAATCTTTTCATAAAAGGATTATTTCACCAGTTACTGACATACAGGCACCTCCGGGGTAAAACACTGTGGTTGTTTAACTGCCTGTAGCCACACAGCACAAGAAGTGAGGGGACAGGAAATGAAAACCATCCAATCCAATTTAATTTTAAGGAGCAAATAGATAGGCAGAACGTAAGGTTCACAGCTGGGATTTCAACGGAGTAGAGGAAATAATACACCTTACAGAAAAGTGGCATAGTATCTTCAGTGATTGCAAATAGCAGGCTCTTGGTTTTAACATGTTATCTGGAAGACAGAATCCTCTGCAGCTCATGGCTCCCCACCTGAGATAGCAGCCTGAGAATTAGTGTTAGAGGGGAAGATGCAAGCTACCAAGTCACCATTTGTCCTCTTGGAGGAATCTAGATATTTCTTAGAGGTTCACTATGCAAATACTGCCCAGGCACTGCTGATGAGTTATGACAGTACTGCAATGCAAGGTAGCAGAATGTAGCAGATGCTTGAAAGTGCCATTGCAGAAATATGCCAGAGGAAATGTTATCTTCCAAAAAAGTTTATTACTTTTCCCGAGTCTCACAATCCATATCTACCTGTTTATTTGTGATTCTGAAGTGATTAGAAATGTTTAGATATTGTAGGATCGTTTGGACAATTCTCCTCATCTGGACATGGGCTGCTGCCCTTAAGGTATCATCCTCATCCAGTGAGAAAATGCACATTACAGCCCTAAAGAGGACCAAAGGTGTTAAGCAAAATGTAAAGTAGTAACCACGGGGACAAAAATACATGGCTTGCTTGTGTTTGATTGTAGGAGAAGAAACTAGAAGTAAGGAAGATGAGAGCGAAGATTAAATACTTGCTGCATTCATTCTGCACTTGTCTTTTTTGAGAGATACTGTGGAGGTGCGGCTGCAGAGCAATTACTCAGTGATGCCAAGAGGAGTAGCAGCTGTGCAAACAGCTGTACACGGACAAAGCTTGTCTGATGGGAAGGGCCTGGCTAGTGGCAGTGGGGTGGGACAGGGCAGAGAGCAGCGGCACCGAGTGAAATCCTGCCCTGATTACAGACAGAGGTGTTTGCTTTCAAGAAAATTGGGGTATCAGTCAAGATGTACTTTTGTGGGTGAGAAATGGGGAGGCAGGATATCTTATACTTATTTGCATCCTTGCATACTTGTCTTCTATCGGAAGCGTGTTTGACTTCTTCAGCTCTGAAAGATATAATCTGTCAATAAGTGGCAAGTGTTTTGAAAGAAAACCAAGCTTTTTTTTTTCTTTTCCATAAACAATTCCTTGGGAGCTGCAACAACTATGTTCTAAGCTTTGACCACGTCTTTTTCTGCACTCCTCTTCCATAAATCATGCATTTATTTCTGACTTCCCTGAACCAACCTAAGCGATCTACTGTGCTATTTACGTGTGGCCTTCAAGCCTCCCACATCCGGATGTAGCTATTTGCCAGCCTCCCCAGTATGTGTTTCTTAGGTCAGAAAATCTGCTGTCTGCAGGATACCGTGATGAGAACATGTGCGTTGTATCTCATGTGCAGCTTCTATGAGTTTCCAGCAGGAAGGAATTCTTTCTAAACAGAAAATTCAGCCTTGCTTTATACGGCTAGGGTACAAAGCTCTCAAATGCTTTTCAGTTTAAAGAGGACAACAACACTGATAACTGCAGAAATTTCAAATAGATATTGATTTCTGAGTTGCATAGAAAAGAACCAGTGTTATTTATTTCCTGAACAAAAGGAGTAGAAACTGAAATACTCATTGGGAAATGAAAACAAAGAACCCTGAGGACTTAGGCACAAAAACATCGACCAAGATAATCTACACTGAGGAGGAACATTTAGTTTAAAACCTTCACCTTACCTACAAAGTGAGAAAGAGATGGAGATGTGCCAGGAGTAGAAGAGGAGTGGTCCTGATAGCCTTAACACAGGAAGGAACAGAGATGTAGCCTTGAAGCACAGAGCTGAATACCCTGTTTACCATGTGAAGAGTCTAAGATTCAGAGTTTTTACAGGATTGCCAAAAAGTGAGAACTAAAGATGTGGAAAATGATGTGTGCTATCCATAATTCAGTTTCAGTGTTATATAATGGAACTTAGTTATGATATAATAGCAGCAGAAGTGTCAACAGAAACTGTCAAAGTAAAAAAAAAAAATAACTTACCTGTCTTTCCTTTTATCTCATAAATGCCAAAGCCTATAGTAGCATTCTCTAACAGATAGAATTCTTGTTTTGAATTCATGATTTGATGCTTGGAGGGGATACTTGAAATACAACATCTAAGATGGTGAGAAAGGAATCATTTTGCATGAGGAACCTAAAATGATTTTGATAGAGTTTTGCAGGGTAGACCAAGCTTGGGTCTATTACAGATTAGTCAAGTGGTGCCTGGGCCCAGTGTGAATCAAATCTTCTCAGTTTCTTTGATGTATAGTCCCATCTCTTTCCCCTCTTTCCTACCATGTGAGCTACTTTATCTTCTAGTTTGTCTGGTACTTTGTTTACCTTCTTTTTAGAAAGAGAGAAAAAAAAAGTCTGAGGACTCATTACTTTATCCCCAAGGCAATGTTGGAATGAAGACAAGGGACATCACTGTTGAAAGACAGTAAAATGATGGAATTTAATGAGAAAAACACTTAGGGAATGCCAGCTAAAGCTCATAGCCCTCTCAAGATAGCTATAGCACAGAGCATCTTGCATTTGTCACAACCAATCATCCTAAAATCATTATGATATTTAAGAAACCAAGAGTTCACAGTAATGCATATTTTATTATATTCTCTATGAAGAATACCAAAAGAAGTACTGCAAAAGCAAAATGGATTTCTGATTAAGAACAATAAAAATTTAGAAAGTTAAAATAGGGTTGTGGGTAACCTGAAATTTCACGTTATACAGGTGTGATAATTAGGACTAAACAGGTCGTTTAGAGCATATTGACCAATCATCAACTTATTTAGGAGTTTTATAGATCACTTGTTTCTGCTTATTTTCTCCCATGGAATCACACATATACTTGTGAAAGCCAAATGGGTGCTGTAATCATAAGGTATGAGATGGAAGAATTCTATGACATGGCAGCCTGGACCTGAAAGGAGAAGACTCAGCAGAGGAACCCCTAGAATCTAACAGGAGGCTGGATTCAAATTTGCTGTCCTCTGCATCATCAGCTGAATTAACTCTGGGGCTGTACACTTTGGGAGAGAGCTCGGGGTGCATTGACTTTCCTTCTGTGCGAGTGCATTCTGGCACTGTGAATTTGTGAGATACTATCAAGGCATCCCTAGGAAAGCCCTGATGCTGTCAACCAAGAGGATGCAGATAGCTGGGAGGTAGACTACTTTCTGCCATGGTTCTGGTGGTTTGTAGAAGAGTGGGTAGACAAGCTCAGCTTGACACAGCTATGACCAGTAGTGATCCAGGATGTCCCTTTCCATATTTTTTATGTAACTTCATAACACTGGAAAGCTACTAACGGTGTTAGATTATATTTGTCAGGACTGAACATTTTACATCCTTGAAAAGATAACCAAGGGGTGTGGGGATCATTTCTGAGTTGGAAATGTCATGGTAAGTAAGAAAAAGAAGCACACAGGTTTCAGAAGGACAAAGAGGGTCTCACCACCCTTTCAGTATAGTACAGAAATAGCTAGCTGACACTATTAATTCATTTTATATAAGACACAAATACTAGTGACATTTTTGTGTTTTCATCCTATTATTATTCAGAGCCACACTACCCAGCAGCTGCAGCTTCCAGAGAGTCCAGCTGAGGCTCAGCACTATGAACTAATCTCACTGTACCTTCAGGCATCGTTTTAGCTCACATTTTTTCAGCTTAGCTGAGACAAAAGTCTGTCTTCAGAGTCTGGCTCCTCTGCTATATGTAGGCAGAAACATTCAAGCAAACTTAGAATCCCAGAGAGGCACAAGTAAGTGACAGGATCTGCACACATGGAGGAATCTGCCGTCCTGGCAGCCCCTCCTGTGGGATGGAAGAGGAGATGGGGTGCTTTCAGCAGACTTTGAGGCTCTGTAGTTGGGCCTGAGGAGGTGACAGGAGACAGCAATCTGTAGGCTGCCCTGGCTGGTCTGTGCAACCCCTCCCTCAGACAATGTTTTACCTGTTGAGACGTCCACTTGTGTCCCTTCCCCACTCCTCTGCTCAGGCACATATTTGATTAATCTTACCTACTAATACCTTGTGTTTTTACCATTAAGCTATCTAGGAGGCAATGCTGTCACTTGCACAACTTTCCACAGGCATTTACAATATTTTTCTCTTGCTATTTACACTCTTTTTTTGCTCTCTTGCTTTCTTACTCTGTCTCACTGCTTACTAGGCTTGATCTTCTCTTTGAGCAGGACTGAAGCAGTTGAAACAAACACCTCAACAGCAACCCCTGTGATAAGGTGCTACACTACAACTGAGCCTATGCACGCTTGCCGTCTGAGACTTTCTTCAGCAGTTTGACCCACTTTCCTTCGTATAATGACCAGCATCTCCAAGCCAACATCTCTCTTCACTACCAGCATCATTGGAGATGTACTGCACACCCTCTAACATCTGTTGCCAAGCTTCTCACAGGTTGTCCTATCAGTAATAGTGGATAGAAAAATTTGTTTTCTTGGGAACAGTGAAAAAGCTCTTTCCCCTTGATTTCTTGCAGCTCTTTGTTGACAGCTGCCTGTGTTCTAATGAACAGATAACGTTTTTGAAAGGGCGTACAGTAGCAGACACTTTCCTATCATTCACTATCTCTTTAAACATTTTGGCAGCAGTTCCATACATGCTCTAGTTTTTTCATTCACTTTTTATCCTGTTTCTTCTCGAGTAATGTCACTTTCATACAGCCTTTTACTAACAGCTTGTCTAGCATCAGCTGATACACAGTAGTACAGTATTTCCATTTTCGAGAACCTGCTGCTGTAGATAATGGGAACCCTTTCATCAAACAGTATTCTTTTTCATCTTTTGTTAGTCACTGAATGTAGTCCAATGACCTGTTCACTTCCCTTTACAAAGAGCCTGTTTACAATCAGAGATCATTTCTTGCTTTCATCTCACTTGCTTCTTCCATTTCCAGTCTCTTCCTTTGCAATGACTACGTCCCTTCACCTCCCATTGCTGAGCTGTTACCTCTTCATTTAGAACTGGTCTCATATCTCATTTTTCTTTTCTTGTCACCCATAGACAGCAGTGCGTACAACAGGATCATTGGGAAATTCAGAATTTTGGATCTTCTCCTCCCAGTAGAAGAAAGCACAAAGTTAGGGCAAAAGAAGCTCAGCCAAAGTCATGCTATGGCTGCAGGTTACAGTTACAGTATTTAATACAGTGAGAATTTTTTGAATTCTTTTCCAATGGCCTCTCAAACATGCAATTTCAGTTTTACATAAGCGATAAATACAGCTGTGACTTCTCACTTCTACTTTCAGTCAAAAGCTGTAAGTTGGGTGAATCTTGGGCGGGAGAAAATGAGATTTCTGATTGAAGATCGGCTCAGCATGCTGTTCCTGTAATTAACACAGAGGAAAACTCAGATCTTGTTTATAAATGCTTGAATGCCTTGAAACATAGGGGTGTGCTGACAGCTGGGTATCCAGTGGGAATTTTGGGTAAGAAATTGATACAAATGGAGTCATTTTTCTTCAGGCCTTTTGCTAATGAGGACAATGGATGAGTGAAGTGGGCAACACATAACTCCACAGGTATTTTGTTTCTAGGTTTGTTTATTGGCAGCAGTAAAACTTGGAACTGGGAATGTTGCCAGCAGTGCTACACAATAAGTATTAATCCAATAATCTATTATTCCTCTCCCTGAAGAGGCCAAATGCTAGATAAATTCGAGTTAGTGCTCCAACACTCAGCTCTTTACCATATTCAGATTGTTCATCATGGCATCCATTAATTTCAATGCCTACTATGGCATCTCTGTTTAAGTGAACAATGAATAATCCTAGAATTTGGGGACCTCTAAGTGCTGGTGTCTTGTACAGTCAAAATAGGCATCTAGAATAGGTGTATGGCTGCAGTCCTCTGCCACTGAAATCTCTGTGCTAAACAGTGAATGGGAAACTGTTATGTCTGGAATTAGAATGGCAAAGGTATCCCTGATGTCTTTGTGCATTATATTCTTCATTTACTTTTAGCCGAGTGGCTGAGGTGAGCCTCTCAGATGAATAGATCCCTGCCCCAGGGTGCTTGTAAAAAAAAGCTTCTTATTTACATCAAGCAGCGTGTGAACAATTCACTGCTGGAAGCACCTCAGCTGTGTTTGCAAATAACTGCTGCTCTCTGACAGCAAATGCTCCTGGTTCATTCCCTACATACATATGGTGATATTATGTTCGACGTAGATGCCTGTAACGAGCAAGTCTTTACATTATTCCAGAGCTGGTGACTGCTTAACATTCACTCCAGAGAAAGAGCAAAGGGCTTTGGAGTTTGACCTTCAAGGTGATTTCAAGCTGGGATCTCAGATCATTTATAATTTTTTTTTAGAAAACAGCTTCTAATTTTGAGCATTAAGTAATTTGAACTTTAAGGCTAGCATTTAAGTGTCTGATAATGTATCTGAAAGCAGCATCAAGCAAAGAGTTTCCTAGATATCCTCATTTAAAATCCACAGTTAATGATTTCAGCATGTGAGAGGACACAAGAAATCGGTTTAATTCTCCCTAACTTTAGTTGCCTGGAATATTGGATCTAATCTATGTCAGACCTCCTTTCTGCAGCCGGTGGGAGAGAGATGGCATCTTCAAAGCGCAATATGCTCTCACTAAAGCAGGAGCCTAATTGGTGCCAGGAAGCTAAATCAAATGTCAAAATGCTCTAAAGCTTCGTGCCTGGGTTAGGCAAGATGAATTGCCCTATGGAATTTCTTGTCCTAGTCCTCTGACTGCGAAATCCAGACAGTGAGCTAAGTCTACAGGACAAATTTTTAATGGTTTCACATAGATGTGATGAATTGTAAATCAGAAATAATAGCTATGGAAACACTGCCCAAATTAGATCCCTTTTGCGTATTTAGCTCTCTGTACTGATAATGCTATCTAAGAAAGAGGGATCATTTGGACAGACCGTCAGAGAGTAGATGCTCCTAGTTCATGCCCAAAGAACATGGGAGGCTGTGAAGAATATGAAGCATTTTTGCACTGTACCACAAGCCCAGCAAAACCTTTGGAAACTAGACCTATGGCAGCATCCATCAGCACAGTGATGTTAGTTAGTTTAGTTGCTTTCAGCAAGTACAATCCACAGCTTAACCTTGAGGTCGGAGCTAGTCCTAACATTATGAATAACTAGAGCTTGTTTTCCTACTGAGGTTAAAATATGTTCAATCTCATACATTTTCCAATTTACAATTCTCTTGTACAACCAAACTCTGCTTCAGCTATTGCTGTTAGAATAAGTCATTCAATATTTTTAAGTCTCTGCGCATGCTGAACATTAAGACACGTTAACACCTCATGCAGCTGATAGTGAAGAACTGTGCACTATGTAACTCTGTATTTAAGGTCTGTTAAATATCACCTTCTGGGTTTCACAGACATAATTATGCTTCCAACTCTGCCAGTTATGGCTCCAGCTACATCCAGAAGGCTATGTTTTTCTGAAAATTGCTTTTGCAAATGATGCCATGGTTTCCATAAGTAAGTAAACATAAAACTCAAATGGTACTGCGTTGAATCCAAAGGGCAGATACGGTTTTGACTGTAACACACCAGCCCAGTCTGTAGGGTTACAGCAGGATTCCCAGCCTTCCTTTTGTGAGAAGACACCAGAGTCAGTGTGGGATATGGAAGACTCCCTTTTGGGTTTCCAGTCGTCTCTGCAGTGTCACAGAAGCATTCACTACAGAAATTACAAGAGCTGGATAGAGCAAACAGTGTGAAATCAATTTTGCTTGGGAATATAAGGTTTTACAGCACCCCAGGAAAAGGTGATGTCATTTGTCCACACATGGACAGTTTTCGTGTCTTAAACTGTGAAGACTTATGCAGACACATGCTTTCAGTTATCAGTCAATCAGTAACTCTTACCTGCCTATACCTGCCAGACCCAGCTGGACGCTTGCCTGCAGGAATACAAGCTGTCCCCCTGAAAACATGTTAAATGTGTGCGTAATTTAAAGAGTGTTAATAGTACCACTGATGCCTGGTACTGCTTAAGCGAGCAGTTAAAGTTGATGCTGAAGGACCCTAGGTTAATCAGAGATCTAAAGCCCTTTTCACATACAGTTGTGCACATACCTTCTCAGGTAGATAGTCACAAATTTTAAAACAAATTATTTTCTTCTCTCACTCCTATGTACATATACTTCTATGATCTAGGTTCTGGAGGGCTGTGCTGTTTGCCAGCTGTGTGCATTACTGAAGACCAGTTGCTGCAAACAAAAATATAACACAATTAAATTATAGTAAAATGATTTGTTGTTTTAATTATTATTATTATTATTTTTAAACTTGTATTTTGATAACACTCTCCTCTACCCGCATATTTCTTCTTTTTTCCTTTGCAACTGTGGCTTTTGGGTTGAGGCCTGCATCCTGCTGTAGTGGATCTTCTCTTATACACTTTGCATTAGCAATTTCCTGCTTCACTGCTCCTCCACTATGAGACAAGCTTCAAGATTTAGTGATCGTACAGCGGAGTTGGATAACAGCACTTCCATTTCCTTTTACAGAAATTGGCATCTCTTGCCTTCTGAGAGCCCTAGTCACTCAGAGGCACCTAAACAGAAATTGCAACACAGAAAGGAAAAAGTAGCACCAGACTTGTTAACAACAGCATCTAATATTTGGTTTTGTTTTTTTTTTAGGAATATAAGAAAAAACAAACGGATGTATTCGCATTCAGAAGGGATCTTTTCAGTCACTGTTGTTCAGCAAAAATTCACCAGGGGAATTTGTTTTTGTCTTTGTTTTAGCCCTCCTCTGTTGTTGGGTAGGCATCTACTTTTTGCAGTTCTGTTTTACATGGGGAGGTATGGAGGAGAAGGTGGAGCCCTTCCTCTCATCCTGTTCTTTTCTGGTATTTCACTGCGGTTTTATCTTTTCTCCTTTAAACTAGGTTTTAAGCACGCAATGCTGTTCACAGCCTTGAAGCCTTCTGTTTCAGTGAATCCCTTCTGAGCCACGGAGGCTTGTCCTGCCAAGGACTGGACTCAGTGGTTCAAATGGTTTCTTCCAGTCAGATTTTCTACTTTTGGGCACCTGTAGTTTAAGGACTGCTAGGCAGACAGAAGCTTTGTTTAGACCAAAAGTCTATCTCTGGATGGTAAAGCAGAAGGAAATTGTGTGAGAACAAAGTTTGCCAGCTTCAGGCAACCAGCAATTAAACACTGGTTGACCTAGAGAGAGCAGCTGGACTATTGTCACCATTTAATAGCATGTAATGCCTCTATCAAAAAGTTGTCTCTCTTTCCACAATTTCAGATGTGCAACCCTCACATCCTTTGGTGATGTGCTCAGGAATTCACTTACATCTTGACCTGCACTTTCCTTTAATAGTACTTCTCTCTCAGTTCACTGGGTGAGGACACTTGCATTGAGAAAAGTAGTACAAATATCATTGCCTGCTTACTTTCTCCACATCATTTTCTTCCTTTGCTGCTGGTTTTACTAGCAGAGGAGCTTGGTTTTTATAAACTTTCCTTATGTGGAAACTGTCTCACAGCAGACCATTTGTGAGTGGTGTACTCATGATTTCTGACTTGTTCACTCCCTACCTTCAAAAAAATACTAAAAATTTATTTGTCTCTACAATTCCAAGGATTGTTCAGCTGATAGATTCACTGGAAGTTTCCACACACTTCTTTCCCGTGTGGAAATGACCGTCTTAGAGCATGTATTTACATAAGGTTCTACCTTCTGATTTACTGACATTGAATTTCACATCACGTCTTACTGCCATTTGACATTCAAGCCACTTTGCAAATGAAATACTTCTTCACTGCCATCTTCATTTTTTTCCTATCCTGAGTAATTGTGCATCATCAGTAAATTTTGGTGTGTCACATGATCCTTCCAGATCATTTATAATCCATTGTACACCAAGAATGCCTGTACCAAGATCACTGCAGCCCCTTGGTTAAATCCCTCCATTGGAAAAATTTCGAATTCATAACTGGACATTCAAACTCAATGACAGTTAAGTGCTTTTGAGTATTTATCCGTGAGAGCTTTGCAGAGGTTTTTAAGAAATCCGCATAATACTCATGAATTGCAGTATCTTTGTTTACATATTAAACAACCCTGAAAAAAAAAAAAAAAAAAAAAAGCTAGATGTATGTAACATGAATTCCCTTGACAAAAGCCATATTTTATAGTGTACTGTATTTCTGGGTCTATAGGTTTTGTCCTTTAGAATTGTTTTTAACAATTTCCAATTTGTGATGGAATACAGAATTCCTAAGTTCAGTATTGGCAACTGTGTATAAAAATGGCATCACCCTTAACATCTATGGCACTGAGGCTGGTGTGTGTTTTAGGTTATGAAGTAGAGTTGATTGCTCAGCAGTTTAATATTCCTTTAGGACTCTTGAGTGAACATTATTGAGTCCTGGAACACGATTTGTTATGACTTATTTTATAACTTGTTTCAAAATCTTTTCTAACATTTCAGTCTGAGGCAGATCATCATATTCTTCCCTCATATGAAGTACTTCGATACCTGAGCCTCCCTCAGATCCTCCACCATGAACACAAGTGGAAAAATTCATTAAACATTTTCAGCCTTATCTTCCATGTGCACTCCTTTTACATCTTGATCGTATATCCGCCTGACTAACTAGCTGGCAGGCTTCCTACTTCTGAGGTGTTTAAAGAGAGCTTTTTATGAAACATTTTTATGCCTTCAGCAAATTGTCCCTAAAAATATTTTGGGCTTCTTTGTGTTTTTTTTCCTTTAACTTGCCAGGTTTTTTTTTCTTTCTTCTTTTTTCCTCACTTGGATTAAGCTTCCTTTCTGTCGTTTCTGTTTTTAAAAGTTTTCTTCATCCTGTTGTTTACTCCAACTGAACTGTGATTTTGTTCTTTTTAAAGATTTCTTTTGATAGTTGTTACTGGCTTACTAAGAGCCTGTGCTATGACATCTTAAAACAATTTCCACACTAAATAGTGTTCACTCTTTTGCCTGTTTCATTTATTTTCTCCTTCCCCATATTACAATTTTTAGGTAGTTCTCTTTCTTGAAGTCAAATTCAGTTCATGTAAATTCTTTCAACTCTTGCTCCTATGGGCACAGTCACTGTGCATGCAATGTGAGGATATACTGCAGCCCTTTTGCAGGTTGCTTTGAAGCAGGCCACTTAGAGCTAAGTCAATACTGGCTTTTTGTCTTGTGAACTCTCTGAGCTCTTGTGCTATGCAAACACAAGTGTGCAATGTACAGAGGACAGGACACAGCAGGCACCTCTGACACCCTTCTGTACAACAGCAGTCCCCCGGGGCCTTTGAGTACCTCTAGGAAGATTCTTCTAATGCTTATCGGATGTCTGGACTGGCTTTATCACCCACATATGATCTCATTCTTTCACTGTACTGAAAGGGTTCTTCTTGATTTACCCACCAGTATCTGTGAGAAGAAGAAGGGAATGTCTAAACTGAATGGAAATGAAGTATCCCGTTGGGGTATTTAGTTCAATGAGGAGAGAAAAGTCATCAAATGTCACATGATTATTCCTTACAGATACTTACAAGTAAAGGGCCCTTGTTTTTTTTTTATTTCCCTAACTCCCTAACCGTGGGCTATAGGCAAAGAATCGACTCACCTAGTTAGTCCCTGAGAGCTTTCAGGTCTTGTGTTTACCGATTATGTCCCAAAGCTTCAGATGTTCCCAACCCATCTCAGGATACTTTGAAACAGGGCACTTTTAGAAATTTGCCTGGAGCTGGCTGATCTGGCGTTGGGACTCAAGTCAAGAAGGGGATACCTGCTGTGTGTTAAAAGGTCTGGGAAATACAGGTACTGGATCCTTGATTAACCTTGGCATGTCATCATGGAGATAAGGCAATTCTGTCTCTAGGGACTGTCACTCATAAAGTCCTTTCTTAATGAGAATCTGAGTCTTCTGAGGGACAGAGGGAAGAAAGGAAGGGGTTCATTCAGCATGGCAGTCAGGTGCCCCGTGAAGTGAGACAAGTGTCTTGCCAGAGCTGTGAATTTGGTGAAGATGAATGCCAGTCATTTGCTTAAAAAGAGGGGAAAGTACAACATTACAGAATATAGGAAAGAACATGAGCCTTTCCACAAATACATACTTTCTTTGAGTTCTATTTAAAAGTTGTCTACAACTTTCTGGATGAATCAAAGACTTGGTTCTAGTTTGACTTTGCTTTCTGATATTGATCTCAAATATTCCAGAGAGTTTGAAAACCTAACCTTTTTACCTTTGTTACTTGTTCAACCATGCTTTTAAGTGTATCTTATCTGTGGTTCTTAGCATGGTACACGAGTATTTCAGACTAAACTTTAGTTCATTGCCTGAAAGGTGATGTTTTGCTTATTCTTCTTCTCCCTTTGACATTGATAATGTTATGGTCCAGAACTAGCAGGTCCCCTTTGCATAAGGAACTGTTCAGATGCCTTCAGAAGTCTATCACTGTAACATGTGGCGTATAAATAATTGGACAATTTTCTGTGGCATCGGAAACTGGATTATCCATATGCCTGAAAATTTAATCTCTGTAGAGTGCCTTCTTAACAATGTAATCTTGATTTCTTGTCCTTAGTGCAAGAGAATATATAGATGTCCTAAATATCCTATTGCTCAGGGAGCCCTTTTACTGTTTTGTCCTCTTTGGATGGATGCTACCCTTAGACACAACTTACTTTCTCTTTGGTAGCACACAGCTGAGACTGTGCCAGGATGTGTCTGTGAGTAGTGCAATTCTGTCACTCCAGGTTCCTTCAATGTGTCGCATTTATCAGGGCCAGAATTGTGGTTGCCCTGAGTGCATCCCGTCTGCTCAGAGGGCAGATAATTGTACGGATGATACCTGTGCATTAAGTGAATCAAGCAGCTTCTGCTTTCCTTCTGCTCTCATTAGATACCTTGCTCCAAGCTTCTACAAAGGAGATAGTTAATTAAAGGTAATTAATCTTTGTGGTACCCAGCACTCAAACAGAAAACAAACAGCTACCTATTTATCACTTTCATAGACCAGCTTTATACTTGATCCAGTTGAAGATTGTTAAATGTGTGGATGCAATTCAAAGTTAGAATTTAAACTACCAAGCTCCAGGATTTACTAAATTTTAGTCAACAAAGGCTTAGATTGAACAAGTTCTAGACCTGAACTCCATACATCTGTTTTACGTGAGTACACTCTGCCATGCTGGCAGTGTTTCAAATTTACTTGAACTGAAAGCCTAATTGAATTACATAATTTCTTCTGCCACCACACACACTTAAATGCAGTGCCTCTTAAGAATAGGGACATGTCGACTCTATAATTCTAACCTCTGGAACCCAAATTTACTCCTTCAGTGTTTGAAACTAGCCAGCTTGGAAAAGCAGATTTAATTCTAAACAGTCTGCAGTTACTGCAGAATAATTTTATACTGTATATCTGAATCTGGAGATATCAAAACCTGAGAAAATAGCAAATCCAAATTCGGCTGTGCACAAAGATGGCTCGTTGGTTAGCATGTGTTTGGCCAGGAATACTGTAGTCATTCATATTGAGACTGTCCTCCAGATCTGTAAAGACAAAATGAGATTTGCAAGGCTCAATTTAACTGGGGAGCTGGAGTGATCATGGCCACCTTGCTTTAACATTGCTGTTTAAATCAGGCTTCTGTCATCATCTGATTGTCTCCTTAAATCTATGTGTGAATATAAAATCACAGACACATCTTCTGCCCTCAACAAGAAGATGAATCTTCCAAAAATGTGCTTCTTACAATTATGTTTTATGATCCTATTATCTTATGAGTGGTACAATACATAAGCTCAGCTTCTTTGAAAATGGTGTAATATATACTATCGACAGATGACATGAAACAACAGATTTGTCAGCATAGATCTACATGGAGCATAGGCTGAAAAGTAAAAGATGGCTCTGACAGTAGGTTAAATGGTTGATTCCCCAAATCAGAAATCCCAATTTAAGACCTGTTACATAATACCTGACTGGCACTGGAAGATAACTTTAGACATAATTATCCAGGAATGATTTTGATGCTAATGGACAATTCTGCTTTAGCAACCTGGAGATTATTTTCATACAACTGTCTTTTGTGAGTTGCCTGGACTTAGCTGAAAATGGCAGCTTCTCTGTAGGCCGTGGGATGGTGAGTCAGCCTGGGAACTGGACTGTCCTATCCATGAAATGCAGTGTACAGCACCAGTCTGAGCATGAACCAGTTTGCGCCTACTGCTGGATTCACTGCCATTGCTGCTGACAGCCCTTTGTCTTGTATGCCTTTCCTTCTTGAAGATACGCTTTTCCCATTTAAAGAACATATGTCCATCTGGATATGAGTCTCTGAAATTGACCAATTTTTGCTTAGGGATGATTTATTCACTTCCAGGTTTAAGAAGCCCACTTAACTGTTGGTAGAAATCCCTTATCACTAAGGGATATTTATGCAAGGGGTTTGTATTATAGACACATCTAACTGCTCAGGAACCATGATCCCATTGCTGTAAGAGTGAGCATCAGATTGCAGAAAGGGAAATCCTTATGGATTTAGAAAATAAGTCTTCACAGTGAAAGCAGCAAAGCACTGGAATAGATGCATGCATCATAGTGAAGTAGAAACAGTGGTTTCATAGAATCAAAGAATCATAGAATGGCCTGGGCTGAGAAGGACCACAATGATCATCCAGTTTCAACCCCCCTGCTATGGACAAGGTCACCAACCACTGGACCAGTCTACCCAGAGCCACATCCAGCCTGGCCTTGAATGCCTCCGGGGATGGGGCATCCACAACCTCCTTGGGCAACCTGTTCCAGTGCGTCACCAGCCTCTGTGAGAAAAACTGCCTCCTAATATCTAACCTAAACTTCCCCTGTCTCAGTTTAAAACCGTTCCCCCTTGTTCTATCACTATCTGCCCTTGAAAGTACATCCTTGGTGTTAAATCACATGGAATAGTCATGGAGCAATGGTAAAGAAGTTCTCACATGTGAGAAAGCCTCCCTCAGAGTCTGTCTGCAGTAAGCTTTGGAGCATGTTTTAGTAACATCTGAATGCTGGTGTCAAGAATGACAGGTGGAACCCCGTACCAGCAAAAGCTGGAATTTTGTTCATGAGCAGAGCAAAATGTAGTACAATACATAAGATGAAAAACACTCTCAACTTATCTTAACTTACGGACTGCTACATGAGCAATTGGGTGTTACTGCTTGGTGAACGTGAAGTTTAATGTTGGGTGCATTTTGCAGTCTTATGCTAAGCCACAAGGTGGCACTGGAAGATTGTAATAATCCATTGTAATTAACATCCTCCCCCCAGCCCCCCCACCCGGCTTCCCTCATAAATCTTTGACAGGGAAAGCAGGATTTTTCACATTAAATGATGTAAACCATGGGAATTGGTTATTTCTCTTTGGTCTGATTTTTGGCTTCACATCCCAATAATTTTTAGTGAAGTTTTCTCCAGAGTAAAATAGAAATGCATCTGTGTGCAGTACAGCCATTGCATCAGCACAACAAAGTAACTCGACAAATCAACACGCCTTTGTGTTTAAACATGTATTCATTAATACTGGTGATCCTGTCAGCTGTCCCTCTTTTCGCAGCCAAGTATTCATACCTCAGCAGTAACTGCATGCAAAAGTAGGAATTTCATTTCCTCTGTAATTTCTTTGATATGTTGCCTGAAGCTTTCTCTCCCCTTGCAAAGCAAAGAGGAAAGCCTATTTCAGGTTTTCATCAAAGGCAAAAGTTCTTCCAAGATTTGTCCATTTCTAACAAAGATTTCACAACATACTGTCCAAAACATCTTGCATTTTTCTCATAGCAAATGTAGGCTCAGCTCAGCAAAAGCATTTGATTATTTTATGGTTGTTACAAGGTGAAATTTGACGCATTTGCATACAGTTTTGCAAAAGACATAACCACTTCCCAAAATCTAGCATTTATTTTATGTTCCCTAAATATAAAAACTGCTAGACCCGATTCTAAGTTGAGTAAAGTAGCAACGTGAGTGAATGCCTGGCTGAAGGCTGTCCTTCATACCTATGAACATACAAAAGACACAAAACCATATTGAAGTCCAAGGGAATTCTGCTTTTACTTTTGTATACAGGAAAAAAAAAAAAAAAAAACAAAGAAAAAAAAAAGGAAGGAAGAAGATAATGAGTGTGACTCATTATATAGAGTGTGACTCTAAATAATCAAAACCAAAACTGTGCTAGGATCTTTTTAGACCTAATAATGGTAGTTACAAGGTAAGATCTGGATCCTGAAGCGCATACAGCCTTGTCTGCTTTAAAGTTAGCCCTTGCTGGCCTTAACATCTTGCTGTGTGAAATCATCTCCTAGATGAAGGCTGAGACAGAACCTGACTTTAGAAATTCTTGTCACTGCAAGAGGTATCTAAACAAGAATTCTCATAAGGGCTTACCTCTGCCTCTAAACTTTCATTTCTCTGAAGAAGAGCAGACCGATAAACTGAACATAGCTGTCTAAAACATGAAAGGTAGAAACTCCTGAGTTGTTTCCTGATAGCTCACTTTGCCTTGCAAGACCAACTATATGAAGCTAGGTCATTAGGGAAGATAAAATATCATCCTCGCTCTGGTTCTGCAAACGATGAGTTCCCAGAAAAATCTGTGTGGGAGGTGGTTTACAAACTCTGCAAAGTAAACACTGTCTGAAAGTGCTTAAAACTGTGCATATCTCATTGAAAACTCACCCATGAGCCCACTTCATCTTAGCTACTGTCAGTGGCAGCAGTATTTGGCATGAAGAGTCCTATATCTGAGCTCAGCTCTCAGGCTGTTCTGAGATAATCTGCCCCTTTATCAGATGTGTCCTTGGAAGAGAAGAAGGTTTCTTTTGGGCATCAACAATTCTAGTCATTCACCATCTGTACTTTCCTCGAAGTCTACAGGACTGTGAGGCTCTTTATTGTAATGCAGAGGAACTGTAAAGAAGTGAGCCTGGAGCAGAAGAACCAGCGCTACGCCAAGTGCTGCATGTTGGGCATGCTGTCATGGTCTTGGCACAAAACTCAAGGGAGGGAGTGATGTGAGGAAGGAATTGCCCTCAGAGCCTCTGGAGGTGCTTAGGGAGGGGACAGCCTGGCATCCTGCCCTGCTTATCTTCTAAAGCCGCCACTCTGTAGAGTAACAGGTAAATGCTGTCTTTGAGACTGGTAACCTGGCACTGCTGGAGTGTGACTGAGAAAAATAGCAGAGCAAAAGACGTGAGGAGATCTTCCTTCAGTGACAGCAATGCTGTGTCGTGGAGTTTATTCCTACTTCAGGCACATGTGATATAGAACCGCGATGTCCTACCCTGCTCCCAGGGAGAAATTTTGCCTTTCCCCCTTTCTCTATGGAGTGGACTTCTGCCCCAAATGCTCTGAGTTTGTATGTAGCACTTCCTGGACAAGCTTTGAAAAGCTGTGATCTCCCAGGAACCGCTGCTATGACAGCGATTGTCCTCAGTGTCAGCAATGCCCTCAGCTGCAACTGTCCATCCTTCCTCTGGCCCTCCAGGAAGTCCAAGAACCTTCAGGATCTTCCCCACTTTGTTCCTCACCAGCACACAGAAAGCAAAGACTGAAGACCTCAAAGAAATTTTCCTCCATCAATTTCTACTTCAAGACAATTTAACTCTCTCATGTTTCACTCTCCTGCATAAAGCTTTTCAGCTGACATCATATATGTTGCATTATTGTGCAATTAAAAACACATGCAGAAAGATTTTAATAAAACTTTTGCTATCAGGTTTTATGATTTCAACAATTGTTGCTATCAGCTAATGATCCCGAGAGTGGCCATCATGAAATATTCCAACAATTGGATTTTAATTAAGAAATTCACTTAGTCCTACAGAATTTTTGAAATCTAATTACGTCTGTAGGAAAATCACCCAAGTTGTGGTATTTTGTGGACACTGTTACTCTTTGCTCAGTACAGAATCGTTCCAATACTTTGAATTATTCTTTTTTCTTTTTTTTTTTTTTCTTATGGTTATTATTAAAACTCTATTTCCTGTGTTGCTATTGTAGAAATTGTCAAGATTTAATGGATGAAATAAACATGGAATGCAAATAGAAATCTCTATTATATATATGGTGTTAGAAAAGAGGCTCTCTATGCAAAGAAGTTTAGAAAGCTTTTTTACTTATTGTATTTATGATCTTGAGATATTTTTTTTCCCCTGTGGATTTAAATGCGTTATTAATGAGCCGGTAGATAAACTTGGCTATAACTTTTATTCTTATAGACAATAGTTTATGTCTCACCTCATCTCAAGTATTTTGGGAAAAATCCTGAGTGTGCACACAGTGTCACCTGTAATAAGCCCAGTGAAGCCTGTAGGCTTGCTCATATTTATATCACAGAAGCATTGAGTGATCCAGACACTACTGTTAGTACATCACCTTTTAGTCATCTTTGATGCTGCATGCCACATCTCACTCCAGCGTTTCATGATTCCTCCTGACACAGTGACAGGAGAAATAATTAAGAACATCATGAATTTAAGGTGTTTCTGTTGAAGTGACTGGAGTATTCCTGTATTTTTCCATATGGAACACAGAGTAGCATCACTTTATGGTACGTCTTTGTAAGTAGGCAAAAATCAATGCAATAAAAGTCTCACAGAGATATTTCTTGTATTTAGGTGTGTGAATAGAATATACAGTCATATTATGACCTTGAAAGAATGGAAATAAAATGTGACAAAGGACTCTGTTTGTAGTATTTATACCAACCATAAAAATACTCTGAATATGAAGATTTCCTTGAAACCAAACAAAACCTATTGAAATTGTGAAGAGGGGAAGGGATAAGAAGCAAAGGTCTGATGAATGAATGGTTGGCAGCATGAAGAACATTTCAGTAAGATTATTTACATGAGTGATATGAGGCATCTGGCCCGTATACTGTATAGTTACAAATATAGAAAAGCTGTGGAGGCCATAATCTGTCACTGTTGTGTATATGCGACTCCAGTTGAATTCAATGGTACTTCAGTGTGCATACAGATGAGATGATATTTGCTCACAGCATAGGCTGATTTTTTTATTTATTTAAAGACAGTCATTGTCAACAATTAAGTGTATCCTCTAAAGAGATGGGACAAAGCTTCCGTCGATGTTAACCAAACCAAAATTCTCAACCCAGGCATTGGTTGTAACAATGAAACAGCGTGAGAAAAATTGGGTTGAGGGCAGACTGAAAAATGGTGGTTTGAGCTGCGTAAGGTTTTCAACTTCTAAGGCTTGCCTCAGCACTCAGTTCTCCAGTACTTTTCTTTTCTTTTCTTTTCTTTTCTTTTCTTTTCTTTTCTTTTCTTTTCTTTTCTTTTCTTTTCTTTTCTTTTCTTTTCTTTTCTTTTCTTTTCTTTTCTTTTCTTTTCTTTTCTTTTCTTTTCTTTTCTTTTCAATACTAAGGATTATTTCCAAAAGATGACACTTAATTGTTATGAATTGTATTGCATGAGATCCAGATCTACTTACTGCTTTTATTTCATGTGTAACGTGCAGGTGGGTTAGCTACATCGCACAGCGGGTTTAGCCCAGTCATTTGATATTTATCATTACAGCACTGTGTGTTCTTCTAGTGCCTCAAGCAATTAAATCATGTGCCCATCTTCTGCTGGAACCTCCAGCAATTATTAATCACTTGCCATTGTCTTCGGATTTTCTGCTTGTGACCCTTTCAGTTCTGCAAGCAGGCAAGCTCTCTTCGCAATAACAGGGAAGCTACCTAAAGGTCAGAATATATTTCAATGCTTTAAAAGTAGTCCAATTGCATTTTAAAGTCTAATTGGACTTTTTAAAAGTCCATTAGTAAACCCAGAATTTGCTACTCTTTAAAACCTCACCAGCTGACACCACCTTGCCGTGCAGCGTGTTGCTAGGATTGCACACAGTATCCAAATGGTTAGAATTAAAATTAACTTTTAAAAATCTAATATTTCACTTAAGCTGTTCTGCCAATATTACAGAATCAGATAAAAGTCAAATGACTATGTCGAAAAATCCTAAATGTCAGATAAGCAGTGCCATTCCCTTTGAAAAAGTATCACATGTTCACAGCTGGAATCCTTTGGAACCTGATTTCTGATTTTTTTTTATTAGTTTTTTAGCAGAAAAGGCCAATCAAAAAAGATCATCCTTGCTTCTTTCTTCTGGAGTGACAACAGACAGAAGCAGTCCAGCTGGCCTTTCGGAAGGAAAGCTTGGTTTCTCTGTAGTTAGGGAGCTCGGGTGGGGAGGTCAGATGAAGTGAGAAAGCCCTCAGTGAAGCCTTGGGTCAGTCCCTGCCTGTTAGGACAAAGGTTCACTCCCTCTTAAGACCTTTACCTCAAGAGCCCTCTGATGCCTCAGGTAGACAACATACAGGCTTGTTCACAGTAGACCTCGCTGAGTTCCCAGGGGGAGGGGATTTCAGTGGGCTGAAATAAAGAGGAACCACGCTTGTGATTCCAATGGAGCCCACGGTTCCACTGCAGAGCTCACCTAATTGAGATACGAGGATCTAGGTGAGAAAGACTGAGGAGACCTTAATTCGCCCAGCCAAAGGAAGAATTCCTCTCCAATGACTACTTCCGTACCACCTTTGATGTGAAGACATTAATGATCCAATCTTGGAGAGGCTGAATCAAGCTGGGCATGCTGTGGGAAAGATAGTTCCTTCTTGGAGGAAGTTATATGTTCCTCAGCAATGTGCCCCTGGCAACCAGTCAGACTTTGCATTTGCTTCTCCTGCTGTGCATGAAACCGGCAATCTCATATCTAAGGTAAGAGTAACCGTTTTGGGTCTACATACATAACAGCCGCATCTTGCAAGGACCCAAAGCGTAGATCATCCATGGGCTCCACTCAGCTGATGGCAAGTTTGTTCTGTGCTAAGAGAGGGCCATTTCTCTTTCTATCTATAGATTGTGTACTAAATGCAGACAAAGCCTCTCAACGTATGAGAAAATAGGAGCGGAAAAGATAGGAAGGAGGCAGCTGGCAGTAAGGATAAGTCAGCTGTGATTTTTGATTTGTTACCCCTTTGAAACAAGAAGTCCCCAGGCTGCTGGAGCCCGCATGGTATTGTAGGGGCTGTCTGAGGGGCAGGATGACAGCATGATTCCTTGCAGTCTGCAAGCTTCTGTTCAAAGCCGTGACGTGAGTGTCCCACGTCTGACAGAGGGATGGTGCTGGAGCCATATGGAAGCGTCCGTCTTCCAGGTGTCTGGAGCAGGAATGGCCATGGGGGAAACTATGGTGCCGTTCTTCCAGAGGGGAAGAACCTTGCCCACTCCCCTGTTACGTTAGTGTTCCAAAGTCAGGGCCCGAGATTAAAACAGCATTTTACAGATTGGTCCTCAAGCCTCAGATTGCAAATGCTAAGTACAAGGACATGCTCTGAGAGAAGCAAGGATTTGGCAGGACAGCTGAAGTCCTCCCTCCCTCCCGTTCCCCGCTCTGTGTAGTGTGCTGGCTTGCTTCTTGGTTCCCCTTTGGGAGGTGATAAATCTGAGCTTTGCTATCGAGACTGGGGATCTGGGAAGGCTGCCCTGTGCTGTTGGTGTCCTCCCCTTCACCCTGTCCCAATGTCACATTGGTAAGACGCGGGATGGGGAGGGGAGGGTGGGGGGAGTGCGTGGAAGAGGGCAGGAAAAGAACCCGGAGGACTTGTGAAGAAGAAGGAAAGCAAGGTCGATGAGACCTTTCTCCTTGCGTGACAGCCGGCGGGATTCGCCGCAGCACCGGGCAGGGATGCGCCTTCCAGCCTCGCTCCGAGGGGCTGCCCAGCCACAGGTTTCTGCCGGCGGGGGAAAAGCGTCCCTTTAATCCCGGAGGTCGGCTCCCGCAGCCTTCACCCAGCTCGATCTGCGGGCTGAGCGGCGCCGCGGCTGCACGGGACACCCCCGCGGGAAGCGGAAAAACTGAAGGGAAAGAGAAGAGGCCGAGGAGCTCCTCAGGCGCCGAGCAGGGCAGCAGCGCGGCGGGCAGCGCGGGCGCGGCAGGCAGCGCACGGCTCGCTCGGGGAGGGCTCTGCTTCATCACCCCGTGCAGAGGAGAGGATGGGACGCCGCTGAACTCCCCTTTCTCCCTCCTCCCTTCCCCCTCCGCCGAGCCAGCCCCCCCCCCTCCTCCCCCCTCCGCTGCTCTTTCTCTCTCCCCAAGCAGTGAGGCTCGGACAGCGCTCGGCTCCGGCGCTTTATTTTAAGATGATCGGCCAAGGTCTTTGCAGATAGATTTTATCTGAAGTTAAATAGCTGGCGCTCGCCGCTCCCTCGCCAATAAGTCATTTCTAATAGAGACAAATCGCCCTGGACGCCCCGGAGCGCCGCTGCCGCCGCTCCTGCCCGCGCCCCCCGCCGAAAGCGAGCGGGCAGCCGGGGCAGCTCCCTCCTCCCGTAAGTGTCCTCCTGCTCGGCGGAGCCGTGCGCGACTGTGTGCGGAGAAGGGGAGGCGGAGGGGGGGGAGAGCCCGCCGGCCGCCCCGCCAGTGCCTGCGCCGGATGCCCAGCGGCCGCGGGACAGCCCGGCGCGGAGCGCGGCGAGGAGATGCGCAGGGGCGGGGGGCTGCGCCGCGGCGCTCGGCCCCTCTAGGCTCGCCCATGGAGCGCCCCGCGGAGCCGTCGGATCCCCCACGCCGTACGTATCCCCGCCGCGGCCCCCCCGCGGGGCGCGGGGCCGGAGGAGGGCTGGGGCCGGGGCTGGGGGGCAGCTCCCGTCGGGGCGCTCCGGGGCGCGGCCCCGACACGGAGCGAGGCACGGAGAGGCGAGAGGAGGGAGGTGGGCGCTTGGGGGCGTGGGGGGAGTCGCGGAGCTGCCCGAGGGGCCCGGCGACGAAGCCATTCGCCCCGGGGGAGCAGCCGGAGCCCCGCTCCCCGCACCTCCTTCTCTTGTCCGCTGTGCCGGCCCCCGCCGAGAGCGGGCGCGCAGGGCTGGCGGTGGCACCCCCGGGCCGTCCCAGCCGCATCACGGGGCTCCCCAGCCCGGCTCCGGCACGGAGAGCGCTGCAGCCGGGCGCTCCGCAGCCAGCCCGGACCGGGCGGCCACTCCGCTCTGCCTCCGGATTAACTCGATTTTAATCGTTTTCCGTTCCGTCCACCCCTGTCCACACACCCCATCTCCTTCTCCCCAACCCCCCCCCCCCCGCCCCCTTTCCCTACACACCTCTCATCCCCCCTTGTCTCGAGCCTAACGTTGTCTTGTGGTCATGAGGTCTATAATTTCATTTTTGTCTAGGCTGGTGAGAGCTCCGCTTGTTCCGTAAAGTGGATGTCAGGTGGATCTATGTTCTGCGAGGAACAAAGAGGCAGCGAAGGCAGCGCGGGGGAAGTTTGAGCGGCGAGGATGCAGGCTGTGTACTGGTGCGCGGTCCTCCTGCTGCAGCCCACCCTCTACTTGGTGAGTGCACGGGCCGGCAGAGGGGAGCGCCGGAGAACCAAAAAACTCACGGCAGCTGCCGGCAGCCCGCGGCCGGGCCGGGCCGGAGGGGCTCGGGGCTCTGCGAGCGGCTCCCGGCAAAGCGGAGGGCACGGCCGGAACTTCTCGTCCCCGGGGAAGGGACGCGCCACCGGGGGGCAGCGTGCGCGGGGTCCCGGTGCAACCTCCGGGCCGGGGCGCCCGGTGCCTGCGGGGCTGCGTTCGGGCTCGGGACCGGAGCAACTTCGTGCCCCGCTGCCGTGCGGCCGTGCCTCCCCGCCACCGCTCGGCAGCCCCGGCGCCGGCACAGCGAATGCCCCCCGCGTGAAGCGCCGCTGAGTTCCGTGGCGAGCCTCCTTTAGGATTCCCGGGGGAACGCGGGTACACAGAGGCGTTATCTCCGTTAGCGCACACTTCGCTCCCTCCGCAATCGCAAGGAACAAAACCAGGCAGGCTGCTCCCTGCAGCCCGCGCCGCCGCCTTCGGTGCTTTCAGCGGGCGAACGCTGGGCGGTAGCTCATCCCTGGGGCGGAGGGGAAGGAAGAGCCCTTCGGCCAGCAGCAGCCGCCAAAGCACCCCGACTCCCGTGCGCGGGAGGCTCCGGCCGCGGCTCCGGCGGCGGCTGCGGGCCGGCGGGGGAGGGGGCGGCGGCGCTCCCCTTTCCGCGTCTGTCTGCGTTGGCGCCCCCGCGCCGCATGGGGGCGCTGCGGTGCAGAGCGGCGCGGCGCAGCCGACGTGGGGCAGCCAATCGCGGGCGGGCGCGGGGCTCGGCGAGTCCGCGCGCGCTCTTCTCCCGCGGCCGCGCAGCTCCGGGGACCGCGCCCGTCCCGCGCCCTCCCGCCGCCCTCCACCCTCGGGCGTCGCCTCCCGCCGGTTGTGTGGCGGAGGGGTGGGGAGAGCCGGGAAAAAAGCGCTCGGCGAACAATCCATCAAAGAACCGGAGCGAGATCGATACGTCGTGTTAAATTTTAAATGTGTTTGCTGGCAGTTAAACTGCTCTCGACTCATTACAACAACAGCGCTGGATTTATTCTAATGTGCCGCAGTCTGAACAACAAGCGCATTAATTCTCCTTTAATTGTAAACTGGGAGCATTTGAAAACCATTCAGTGTGCAAATTATGCTGATTCAATTACCGTTTAGTTACAGACTTCATTACCTGAATGCTTTTTTCTTTTTTCTTTTTTTTTCTTTTTTTCCTGGCTTGGCATCACTGAGCAAAGGAAAAGATATACATACATACATACATATATATATGTTTAGTTTCCTTTGAAACAATGAGAATACGGACAAAAAGTCGGGAATAAAAGGCAGCCAGGGGGAGGGGGTGCGCTTTTCGGCCGGAACGCCCAGAGGGGTGAGGAGTGTTTCCCCGTCCCTTCGGGTCCTCTCCCTCTCACAGTCGGACCCCGCTCGGCGATGCCGGCCCCTCTCTCCCGTCTGCATTCAGGAGTCAGTCGGAAAGTTTGCGTTGGGCCCTCGCAGTGATAAAGTGATCGCGTGGAAGCGCCGAGTTCTGCCCGCAGCGCCATGCAGCAGCGCTAGGTGCTCTCCCTCGGTGTCCCTCTGCTCGGACTCAGTTCGGAATTAGATTGCCGGTGCCCAACCTGTTAGGAAGGGTAAACGAAATGACGACGCAAACGGCTTCCCACCGAGTTTGTGGCAGGACCGTCTGTGGGCGAGAGGACAGCCGTCCCCCCCTCCTGAACCCGGCGGCATTCAGCGAACTTCCCGAGCCCCCCCGTTGTAGCACTGCCGCTGTGTGACCCCCCCGACCCGGAGAACCGCTCTGCTCTTCTTCCACCGTTCAACCTTTTCCTAATGAAATCTTGGGGGGAGGGGGGGGGGGAAGGGGGAAAGACAGAGAAGTGCTTCTGCTTTCCCTCCCTCCTTTTAATAGAGCCGTATGCCATTCCGCCTTATTGTCTGGGATTTATAGAGGTCATAGCTGACCGCAATGAGCAGGAATTTTGCTGGGATGGAGACGCTTGGCTGTATTATGCTTATTGATAAGAACATTAAGTAGCCTGTGTGAGACATGCGTTTTCTCCTTGTTCTGAGCTGTGCGATGTAGTGCAAATACTACATTTGATTTGCACGGGGAGCTCGCTGCCTTTGGCCTAAACGAGTGGGTCTGTATTTAAGTGGTAGAATTAGGAGTTAATCTCCACGGGTCGCAGTTATTTTGTTCTCTCAGATTTAGAGAGCTGCACAAAGCATTCAAAATGCCACACTCGGAAGGATTTACCCCGAGACACCTCGCTGCCCTTTCCAAAGCATCGCGGTGGTATTCTAATGAGTAATGTTTTCTCAGCTATCAGTGCTGCGCCGAGCTCAAAACTGTCGTTGAGGAAGCATGCAAATATTTAGAGAGAAAAACCCACTCGGAGACTGGAGACTTTTTCCCCTTCTTTTTGTGTTTCATTTCTGTCTGTGTATAAGAACACCGGGGTCCTACACTGTTCTTTTCATTGAAACATTCTCGTTTAATTCCTACTTAGCTGACTGTGAATTTTCTGCCTGACACCACAGCAAAGTAAAACTCCAGGCTGTCTTTCCCCGCCTTTCTTTCTTTCTTACTTTCTTCTTCCCGGGGTAGAAGCAACATGCTGCAGAAGCGACTACAAAACGCACAGCAAAGCCGCTGGCAAAGCCGGCAAAGCTCCCAACCACTTGTTTCTCGGCCGTCCAGCTCCGAAAAGGGCCAAAAGGCCGAGGCAGGCCATTCCCACAGCCTGCGCGGAGCCCCTCGGTGCGAGCGGGGCCCGGCGGGTTCCCGGCAGCGGCGGCGCTCGCCCCGTCCTCCGCCCGCAGGGCTACATCCCGCACTGCCCGCTGCCTGCGGGCCCAGCCGCAATCCCGGCTCTGCTGCCCCGCGTCGGGGACTGCCTCCAATCCCGTGCCAGGAAGGAGCAGCAGCTCGCACCTCTTCTGCTGGGATCACCCTACTCTCTGCCTGCTCTCTGTCCGGAGCAGCGGATTTGTCAATTAGGCTAGACACAAGCGTTGCCTGGCAGGGAGATTTTCCTCCGTGCAGCACTTAAACGGAACAAGGGCAAATCACGGGATGATTCCCCCCACCCCCACACGCACCCCGGACGTGGGCTGAAAGGAGGTTGCTCCGCGGGGGAGCTTCTCCTGGGCGCAGTGTTTTACAGGGCGACGGCGTTGGCAGAGGTATCTGCAAAAAGCCTGCGAACCTCCTCCAGTGTCGGTGGGATTTTGAGGTCCGTTTCACACCATTTGGAGGCCTTCCGACAGCCGAGAGGGGCTCTCCTGCAAAAATGTCGCGAAGAAGAGCTGTTTCCAATTGTTCTCAGCGGTGGCACACTCGGTGCGGTGTTTGCTGAGGGGGTAAACAGGGGGTTGGCGGCTCCGCAGTTTGTGTACATTTAATTTCTCTCTGTGTCGCACTGTTTGCGGTCATTTCACCCCGGTTAATGAAAGCTATGGAGAACGTGGAGAGATATCACGTGCTGGGAAGATAAGTTGATTTTTATTTTTTCCCCCATTTTTTAAGATAGTTGCTGATTGCGTCCTACTTTGATGTGGAAGGGAAAAAAAAAAAAACAAACCACCCAAAAAACAACAGCACTACGGGCAGCGAAGATAAAAGAAAACAAAAAACAAAAGAGAGGGAAGGTATTGTCTGTCATAATCACCACCCACAGTATTTTCTCAGAGGCATTCGGTGCTGAAAGCATTCGGCTATTGCTTTTTATTTTTTCCAAACAAGCGATTTATTGCATTTTTCAATTTGACGTCCGAGGTGTGAAGGGGGGAGAGAGCTTGGCGGGGGCTGGGAGAGATCAGTGGCTTTTTGTGCTGGGGAGCTGACATGTTCCTGAGACAATCCCGCTCCCCCTTTCTAAAGGAGTTCGGGACGCATTCGCGGTGGTGTTGCGGAAATAGTTACCCTTTCGGAAGATGGTGCACGGGAGTAGAAATCGGTCTCAAATCACTTGCACCTGGTGAAGTAAACTCTGCGCTCTGGTTTTCTGTTAGGCATTACAGTGATGCTTCTTTTTTTTTTTTTTTTTTTTTTGCACGCTTCCTTCATTCCCAAGCACAGGGACCGTCCTAAGGAGCTTAAGGTGGGGTGTCTCCGCATTGAAATTTTATTTTCCTGCTGCTTAGCACATGCTGGTTTCATCTCTGGAGAAGGCAGCTCCGAGTAGATTTCACCTTTCAGGGAGGCACCTGAACAGAATCCAGTATCCCCTCCCCTCTGAATAGCCAAAACTTCCAAGTTGGTACTTAGAGGTATCCATTTTAAGCTCTTTAATACATCCTTGCATCCCTAAACCGCCATTTTAATTAACAAAAAGCCAATTTCCCAGTCGTCTTGCAAAGTGCGGTGAAGCAGGTTAAGAAACCAATTGCTCGGAATAGCCAGCACTTGGAGAAAATGAATGTGTGAGCCATCCTTCCCTCTCTAGGATTGGCTTCTGTTCTCTCGATTGGGCTTGGGTGAAGTTATGCTGTGATTTATCAGATAGTTTAACTCTCAACTCGCTCTTCTTATAAGTCAGCATTAAACCACCTCCTGGGTGCTTTGTAAATACAGCTTTAGCATTTTTTTTCATGCAGCAGATTGACATGTTGACGATTCTGCTTTAAGGAATGTGACAATAAAGTGGAAAACCAAAGGCTGGCAAGCACTTCATCAAGGATAAAAAGGTTCTGCTGTAAGGATGTCACTCAATTTATTGTGAAAGTCGAATGAATTACGTTTAATGAAACTGCTCCCCAGATGAATATTACCAGCAATTTCCTGAGTTGGCTCTGTCAGATTGATATGAGGAAATGCCAACCCATATCAAAAAAGATCTCCAATCTCAATTACTATGCAAGCTTTCGAAGAGCTCCTTTTTATTGATATGATATATATTGGATAGTTCTCAATGCAGTGGAAACTGCTCTCTGTTGCCCAGGACTGCACTTTTCCTAGTTTATTGTTTAACCCTACGTTTTTCTGGCTGTATCTTAAACTTCCGAGAGTGTCCTTCCTTTGGTGGGGAAACTGCCTCTCATTCAATTTTCCTTTCTGTGACCTGGAGAGACTGAAGTTGTGCATCTTGCAGAGCGAAGGAGTGATGCTCATTTTGGGAAGTTTGTTCACCCTGGGTGGACGAAGCCGAAGGTCAAGAGAAATAACTCGGCTGAGACAATGGTGTTGGATCTCATTTTCAGTGTATTTCTAGGCGACAATCCAGAGCATGCCAATATTTATTATGACTGGCAGTCCCAATATTCCCGCCCTTTCTTCCTCATTCCTCTAGGGCTTCTTTGGGCAAATTAGAAATTCACTAAGCCCGCTAAGAGAGAGAAAAGCTCTTATGTCGCCTCATCTACATAAGAATTGACTTTGTGAGAGGCTTTTCTCTTCTATTTTAACTACTTTGACACCGGTCGCTGCTTAGTAACAGTTTCTTTTCCCAGAATCTGCCTTGATAGTCTTGTTTGTGATTAAAGGAGGAATTCAGTCAGTTTTATTCTACCACAGCCCAAGTTGAAGTGGAGAGTGAAAGAGGTTTTGAAGGACAGCCGGGAGGTTCTTGGCACTCTGCAACAGGACGAGAACATGGGCATCTTTACACGTGGATCTGAGCCGCTTGCATTCAACACTAAAAAGGAAAAAGAAAGAGCTTATCCTATTCCCGTATAGAGTTAATTTTTGTTCCCTTCCTCTTGTTTGTTATTGGATCCTCTTGCAAAACTCTCTTCAGTGCGCGGTTAGTCCAGGTGATTTTTTAAAAAAGTGGTTTTCTTTTTGTTTTCTCTCTGTCGGAGGGTCTGGACGTTTCAAGCTGGGGAAGGCTGTGAGGTGAGCAGAATCGAGGCAAGGCTGACTTGCAGTGCTCTGTTCTGCTGCTGCCTTGCCTCGTCCAGCCACCTCCGGGGGCTGGCGCACCCTTTCGGCCGCCCCCAGCCTCACGGGCTCTGTGGCCTGCCGCTCAGCACCTTGGAGAGCTTCTGGGCCGGCAGGCAGCGGCGCCAGCACCGCGGACAGCGCTCGGAGCAGCCCCTCTTCCCTCCCGCCGCGGAGCCCCGCCGGCGCCGCTCGCTGTGCGCAGCCGGGGAACAAGCCAGCCCATGGAAACTCCTTCGTCATAGACACCCCGTTCCCAGCCAGTCAGTACTTCGGGCCAGTTCTGCACAGACCATAATCGAAACCCGCTCTGGACTTGGGGTTTTGTTGCCTGCATCACTTTTCCTGAAGGAAGAAGTGGATGGGCGGACGGGAAGGTCAATGTATTTACTGTTGCTGTGGACTGGCTTTCTTTTAATGGTGAAACAGACTCTTTATTTTCTTGAGATACACTGATTAGGGGGGTAATACTTGAGTAGGTTGGGGAATAGGGATGAGATCTTGCATTTAATTATCTAAGATCCCCAGTATGATGCCTCTGGGTTTGGGAAAGTGGTTCTGTGATGCTTGGGTTTGCCTCATGCCATCCCATAGCACTGCATCCTCTTCTTTTTGGGGAAGATCAGGGACATCTGAAAGCATCAGAATCAAAATGGTCTATGGGACATGACTGACACTGAAGTGTGAGAGCAAAAAATGATTAATAACTATTAATCAATTTCCATCTTCCGGGTTGTAGTTGAAAAATTTCTCTTGCATCGTCAAGGGTTGACATTACTTTCAGGGCAGTGGTGCTCTAAGACAACCTCAAGGGAGAGCCAGATCAGCTTACCCCACTTACTTTTGTTCAGACAGCCAGGGCTGGGGTATATTCCAGCTCCCTACTTGCTTTCATGAGGAGGTAATCACACACAGGATCCTCCACTCCTGTAAATCCCCACTCACTATTGACAAAGCTGTCCTCTAGAGGTCTGCTGCCTGAAAAGCACTTGTCAATGGAACACCGACAGTTGACAAGGAAGGTATAAGTAGATGACTGATGGAGAGCCCTTCAATAAAGAAATGTGATAGGAATTGACTGGGCTACAAGGATAAACAACCCACAATCTCCACCAACCTCACAGACAAAACTCTAAGCCATTTATTCTTGATCCATATTCTCCCATGAATATCAGTAGTGATTGGGGTACTTCTGCTAGATGTGATCATTTTCCAGTCTGTTTTGATTACACCGTGTCCCCATGAGTGGTGCCTGGAAACTGTATTGTCTGCTTCAGAGATATTGCTTTTATCTTCCAAATGCCACCCTCATTAATGTCAGTGTCTTGCAGTACACCTAATGACAAATGTCTCAGGAACATTCATCTGCCTTGCATGCTGCATTCATCTCTCCCAGATGCCCTGTCTCTACCTCTCCAAGGGGCAGTTCAGTAATATTTTCTTCTTGTCCCTGTGTCTGCTTTAAAAGGATTTTCTTGCTAGTTGGTCTCTGTCTTGTCCATTCACATGTTGGTTTTGTTGATGTCCTCTGGGGTATCACCTCTTCTGTTAGCTGTTTCATCACTTAGATGTCAGATTGGCCAGTGCATCAATGCATGGAAAGTTAACATGCTTTTTCCACATCTGAAGTTTGTGGAAAGGGAAGAAACGAGGCTTAGTTTGCTTTCTGACTGGCCACCAAATGATAATGATTCTAGTGCCCTATTTTCCTCAAATCTCATTTTCTAATCCAGGCTCATTTACTGCAAATAAATCTTAAGAATGAAGAGCCCAGTTGTTTCTTTGTATGTACAGCCTGGTTGTTTCTTTTTGTGTGAGCTTTTAATCACTTTCCTTTTTGCCGAACTTTTGAAAAACTACTAAGGAAAATATATCTATGCTGTTTCTGTGTGCATTTCCTTTAAATTAGGTGATTGCTGGGACAGGGTCCCTGGGATCAGCAGACTCAGTAGGAGTATAGATTCTGTCTCCCGTTCAAGATTAAGTATATCATTTCTATCACTGAGGATCGGTTGTCATTATTCAGGTGCCTCTTCAAATTGAAAGCATAATTGACAGCACTTCAAAAATTGTTACTAATGGAATTTCTGTTATGGAAAGTTCAGACCACCTGTACCATAATATTTTTATAAGCCATTCTTGATTGAACTTCAGAAGAAAAATTCTTCTGTTAAGCTATTTTGTCAAGAAGTGTTGTCATAGGCCTTCAGGTACATGAAATTACTTATATAAAATTAATGGACTGCTTTTATTATATTTGCAATCTCATCCATAGCATTTGAAGGCTTTCAGAAGAAGACATGGGCTTAAAATAAAAATATTAAAGCTGTGCCCTCACAGTTGTTGCACAGTCAATAGTAATATTGTAAAATATCGGTCTGTTTAAAATCAGAATGTTACTTGGTAATTTGATTCTAATTTAGAGTAATTTCTGTTGTCACTTACTGCAGCTACTCTGTATGCAATACAGAGTGTTTTCTTAAAGCTTACTCTGGAAACGTTTTGCACATTGAGAAGGTTTTTTTTTGCAACAATGCTAGGTAAAACATAGCAATAATTTTGTAGTTTTATGGATGAAAATTGCTAAGTTAATGGGTCTTCAAAGAGCAGAAAAATAAGCAGGAGTATGAATACAGGGAAGTGACATCAAAAATGTGCACAATAAACATCAAAACCTTGACCACTAATAAAGATGGACTCCATCCTGCTGCCTTCATCTGTGATATATATTGCCTCAAGAAAACACACAATTTTATATACCTACCTATTTCTTACCTCTGCTTTCACAAACAGTTCAATTGTCTTCATTGGACTGCTTGCAGTAGATGGTAGAGTAACACATATTGCAAGCAGAAGTACAAGAACATGACCCCTTAGTAACACTACCTACTTATATCTGAATTATAAAAATAAATAAATAGGATTTTTAGTAGTTATGTGCACAACAGATATTCTGATGAAGCCATTTCACTGAGTGGTCACTTGGTGCGAGTAAGGAATGACATTATCTGGCCTTAGATAAAACAGTGCTCCGTGTGAATCAGCTGCTGTATTTTCAGCTTCTTTACAGTTAATCAAGTGGTGGTACTCTTCTCTTGATGTGTACTCTGTGAGTAGCTCCGCTGGCTCAGATAGTACCAGATGCTGTAGTAACACACTATTCCACAGAATCATTAAGGTATCAGAAAGTGACTTATGTTTGTATCTTTAATGCACTTAGTATTTGCTAACTAGAGCAGAATGTAAGCCTTGAAAAAGTTATTGGGTGGGTTAGCAGATTGTGATTATATGGTTCAGTCTTTCAGCGTAATGTAATCCAAATGAATATGGAAATGTGTGACTAGGTTAGAGGAGGTGCGACTGCTTCTTTTATTCTACACAATGAATGGAATATTCTGAAATTGTGGGGTTGCATCAGACACTCTAGAGTAGATGCCAGTGTTTGGTGACTGCTTTTTATAAAACACAAGTTTAAATAAAGGAAGGAGAACTGCTTACATGGGCTTCAGTGTTTTATTGAACAAGAATCATAAGAAAGTGAATGTGATTATTTATTTATTTATTTATTTATTTATTTTTAAATTTCTGCTATGTCTGCTTTTAGGATGTAATTTTTTCTTCTGTGCCAGAAAATATCATGCATTTATGTTTTCATGAATCCTACAGCGTAACAATTTACATCTGGTCTACTTTGAATCTATTACAGAATTGTGCTTGTAGGCAAACATTGCAATACCTATCATCCCTTACCCTAAAAATATTTCCTTTATTATTTTTTTTTCACAATAATTATTGGATAACAAGTTATTTCATAATGAAAGTTATACATTATTTTTGAATAATATTTTTTTTCTACTCACTTCTGAATTTTAGAAATAATGAGATATGACTTATTTGCACTACTAATTAAACTTCTGTATAAGTAGTCTGGAAATCATCTTTATCTTTGAAATGAACTCCAAAGTAGGCTTTTCAAATGGATTATTCATTTGTCTTTTTGGTAAATGTGTTTTTGGAGTGCTCAAGCACCACTTACTGTTTTCTAAAATTACAAAGATATGCAAATAGTGGCATATCTGAGGGAGCCATGTGTGGCCTATATGCAGTATCATATCTGTGCTCTAGATTTGAAGTCTAACTGCTATTGATTTATGTTTTTTGCAGTCTAGTGCAGTTCTTTTTCCCCCTTTCAGAAAAAAAAATATACTCGAATTGACAATCATATTAAAAAAAGCAAACAAAAAACCAACTACCATTATATTTTCTTCCACAAAAATACTGGGTGTTTACTGCTCACACTGTCCATACTTGTGAGAACTTTGCCATTGAATACTCCGGTCATAAAATAGAGTCCTTTTCTTGATTTCCATTTTTATGAGGTGGTTGGGAGTGATATTTTGTTACATTATAGTTTGAGTTTCTTTGTTTGCAGTGGCTATTTATAACTAGCATAGAAGAGAGAAATAAGGTTTTTAAGAAATACGAATGAACATCTATGTATGTCTATAATGATGGAAGTGTTTTGCTAGTGAAATTCATCATCTTTGGTCTGAGCAGTCTTCTGTGAGGTCAGAAGGAGCTGAACGGCTTCTATGCTCTTCCATTTCTAATATTGCTTCATTCATTGTGCTATGCTTTAGTAAATTTATCAAGAAGACTAGGATCCTGTCTTTGGTCTGCCATGAAACTCTTCCTTTACATCCAAGTCCTTTTGTGCTCTGGCAGAATAGCTCAGTGGCTACAGTATTCCTTCTCTTAGAATGATGACTAAATGTTTTGTCCCTAAACATTTCAGTTTTGTTTTAGTCAAATACAACTTTGTTATTGATCCCCGTATGGGAAAAAAGAGAAAAAAAAGAGAAAAAAAAGAGAAAAAAAAGAGAAAAAAAAGAGAAAAAAAACGATGTTGCTAACTGTTATGGGTGGTTGATTTGCTTTAGCTCAACAGGTGGAGCTGTGACTTCGCTAGCCTGGTGATTCAGGCTAAAATTCAGCTATCTGGACATGTCCCTGACTCGAGTTTGCTCACATATTTTACATCCCTTAAAGTTGCATACACTTCTGTTCCTCGTGAAAAGTTGTTAATCTCCTGAACTTCAAATCACTGCAGGAAATGAGAGGCATATGGGCTCATGTGTTTGTCAAGAAAACTTGTACATTGGTGGGAATGCAGTGCTTGTAGGGTGCCACTACTAAAGTTTAGTTTTTACTCCAACCCTGCATACTAATGGAGATATTAGATTGAGTTCAAGACAATACTGACACTTTCACCTGAGTATGGTCCATATTGCATGATTAATTTAAGATGAATTCCTAAATTCTAGGATTTTAGGGGGGGAATTTCAGCTACTACATCTACACTTTGCCCTTTTTTTTTTTTTTTTTCATTTCAGTCTGTAAAAAATGAACAATAATTCTTTCTTCTGCCTGTTTAGAAAAGGCTATTTACAGTAGATTTATGCTAATAACTTTTTAAATAGCAAATTAGTTGGTTATACATTATATAACTCTAATTTCATAAAGATGTGCTTGCACATCCTATGGGCCATGCTCCATGCTGCTCTTTTTTCCTTACTTTAGCTGCAGCTGATTATGTGGCTGGAGAAAAGCATGAAGGATCCCTCTGTGGTGGAAAATGTTTCACAGAAAAACATCTTGACGATTGTTGGAATAATAGCCTAAAGGTCCAGCTATAGAAGTTCACACTCTTCAGAACCTTTCAATTATCCTATATTGTTATCCTTTATATTTTCTTATATTTTTTCAACACGTCTATGCAAATATATTTTTTTTTCCCAATGAATAGTTAGCTCAGGATGTTTCTGAAAGGACTATGCATCTTTTAGATAGTCAGAGGTTCAAACGTAATGCAAGATATTCAGTAACTGCATCAGAAGTATTACTCATACTGCACTTACAATGGCAAAGTCGAGTAGGGAGCAAAGACAATAGTATGTGAAGACTCACGTCACACCATATCCTGTAAAAAAATAATAATTGCTATCAGATGAAACAAACAGCTCCCAAACAAGCTCCAGCATAAAATATGCTGAAAAGAATGCCTGTGAATTTAAAAAAAAAATACAAACACAAAACCAACAGAAATCAAAATAGGAGAGTTTATTTCAGGAACAGAAATGTAGGGTCAATTAATCAAATAAATTGTTTGCTATTAATAGTGTGACCAGCTACAGTCAGATTCCAATAAATATGCCCCGTGGGAATGGAAATTTGTTCCTAGTGAAATTACACTGATAAATTCATCCTAGCTTCCAATGTCTTCTGAGTATGTATTTCGGAAACAAAAGCTGTCATAAAGATGGCCTAATGGAAAACAACCTCAACTATCTTTTTAATTGAGATAGCTCTCTTTGACAACAAAAGTAATTTTGGGGTTATTTACAGATTTTAAATGTATCACTGCATAGACAGAGAAATCCTAGCAGGAATGCCAGCATAAAAGTGACCTCCAGTGGTTATAAGTATAAACTTGAGGTTGTGCTTTTTTTTGTTGTTTGTTTTGGTTTTATGACGAACATGATATGGGAACTACCTTTAAAAACAAAAATCACATTGTTCAATTTGTTTAATAAGTTTTTTTTTTTTTTACTTTGGGCACCTCTATTTTTACTAGAGGATTTGTTGGGAATAGTAGAAAATGTGTGTTATTAGCTCTCAAAAAGACGAACAGAATTTTCATCTTTAATGAAACATGGTTGGTTCTGAAATATGAATGAGTCACTGAAGTTGCACAGAAATCAGTGCAGTAATTGAATGGCAATCCTAGCTCAATTTCCTTCTGAGAAATCGAAGAAATCAACAGAAACTAAATAAAGAATCATTCAGTTCAAATTGCTGAGCTTGCACAAGCTTGGCTCTTTAAATGCTTGTTTCTACCAGGTTATTCAAGAATCATTTACACAGCATTTAGTGGCTGAGACAAGGTTACACACAAACCCAAGATTTTGACTTTGGTCACAGCTTTGGATCAAGGCTGAAAACTTCAGTTAGGGTTTTCTTTTGCTTGGACAGTATTACTGCCACCAAGCACAGCAGTGAAATCCCACAAATGTTCAAGGTCTAAGAAAATGACTGCGCAGAAAGCTTCTCTTACAGGCATTATTCTTTATTTCTCATTGTTGTTGTCTTCTGTCACAGCTTCTAGCTTAAATTCATTAACTACTTCATAATCTTTATAATTCACATTACCATGCACTCAAGCTCTGATTTACATTAGTATGGTGATTTCTGTTCATGACACTCTATCATCTTTGGACATTTTTCCATGTGACTGTTCTCAATATGCAGTATCTTTTCTGTGGCTGATATGCCAGGCCATAGCTTTCTTTTTTGATCATTCTGAGCTCAACTGCCACTTTCAGTCACACTCTGAAACATCACAGTTACAAGACGCTAAGAACATGCAGCTAAGCTCTACTCCCAGATTAATGACTGCACCTCACATTCAAATGTTACTTATGGTAGAATTAATATCAACTGGAATAGACTTCTGAGTTATTTTTGAGCTTAAATGCCATCACTACTGCAGCCTAAAATGCTGCAACTTCTCTAGTAATCTTAATTCTTACAAGAATGTGAAAGAAAAAGGAGTACTGGCTATAAAGAAGTGGCTTCAGTTAGATCTTATAGCTTACCTGAGATTTATAAAAGGGATAGGAGAATCACAGAATGCTTTTCTTTGTTCTCACTCCTATTTTTGTCAACAGCCCACTGGCTGAATGTTTCCTTATTGGTTTGGGAGATTCAGTTTCATTCTCTGGTTTAGGAAGTATGAGCTCAACACTCGTTCTTCAACCACTATTTAGTAGAATCAGATGGGAGATTTTCTTGATTTCACTTGTTCATTACATTATGCTTACATAGCTACACTCAGGAAAAAGGATCCGCTCATAGGTAAGTTCTGAAGCATTTCCATTAAGTCTTTTTCTTGCCCTTTGTCCTTATGCATAGGATTTCATTTGTGGTGGATCCACTTCAGATCTTGAGAGCTCATGTTAGAAAAAAGCTATGATGTTTGGATATGAAAGAAATGCTTGAGCCAGAAAGCTGAAATAACATCGCCTACTCTGCCTGTTGCATATTAGCAATAGTAGGATAAGGTGCCTAACTCTAGGAGTGGTGTGTGCCTGGGAAACGATAGACAGCGTTTATTTCTCATCTTCCTGCAGTAGCTTAGTTTGGAGTTCGTAGTAGCTTCTGTAAATCATGCTTTCAGAAAACTTCCTCCAGTAGGGTTATATGGGTTCCTAATTCCAGGTTAGGAATTTAAACATGTCCCTGAGACAGAGAGAGCAAGTGCCTAATTGAAGCAATTACAGGCTCCTGAATCTAACGTGGAGAATCTGCTAAAATTGCTAATATTAAGCTTAAGCAGTCTTGTACTTTCTTGTTCTTAATTTGCTTGCCTGAATACTTTTTCCTTTATAAAGCAAAAATTGGACTTAAATGCAGTTTAACAAACCTCTCTTGTGCGCAGCTAATTAATTACGTCTAGAAAACGGTCCATGTGCTTGTGTCATCACTGTCCATAAATACATCTCCTCAAAATACTGGGCTCTCTATACATCTAGTCTCCATGTCATCTTCAGTGCCTCCGAGGCACAAACTGTCAGTGAGAAAACTGGAGAATTAGGCTTCAGCATCTCATTTTATTGGCTTATGACATCAGGAACAAGAATTGCAGGTATGTAGTAGCTCAGTGCATCTAGTTCTGTAGACAAACACGTTTTGTGGAGCTAGAACATGTAAATATTATTCCACACAAATAAATCTGGGAGCTGGAACGTGCAAGGAATATTGGTGACTTTAGCTCTAAAATCTGAAGTGTTTCTGAAAAATAATAGTTGAGACTTCAGATTAAAAAAAAATGAGGAAAACACCCCCACAAAAATAGCAAACTAGACTAACTTTGAATGAACGTTTCAGGAACTGTAAAAAATTATATACCTGGCAAAAAGGACATGCCCTACCACTTTTCAAAGGTTTTCCATTCTCCAAAAAGCTAACATTAGGATTTCTAAAAGAAGAACTGCTTTATCAAAGCAAGGTATATTTTCCTGTAATCTTGTTCTCTAAACCATTTTGTGTGGAACTTTCCACAAAGGCTAAACAAATATGAGGCAGATACCTTGCAGTGAAAATTTTACTTCAAGTGGTTAAAGTTCAGCAAACTTTTATAAGCAACAGAAGAAAGGTCTTATTATGGGAAGCTTCAGGTAACCTTAATCATAGGCATTGCTACAAGAACCACCTATAATTTATAGACACGTGTGCCCTCCTAGGCACTCTGTGTGGCAGTAAATGCTCTCCAAAATGCTGTTCTGTAAACTTATTTATTTAACGTTATACTCTGGAAAAGCCTGAAGTGTTAAATAGAATGGTTAGAAGAATCTGGTTGTTTATATTGTCCTTATAACAAAGCTGCCTCTGTTGTGGTTACAGATCAGAAATATTTTGTCATGAGGTACTTAGAGAGAGGAAAAATAACAGTATGTAGTAACAGATGGATTTTTTTTTTTTTTTTTTTAATTAAAAATGGCAGCTAGCCACACCTGGTGTATACAGAATGAAAAAAAAAAGCTGCTATTCAAATTCTTAAACTTCATATAACGATCTTAGCAGATTGTACTAAATCATATATAGTTTTTGTTATTTCCTAGATTGTAGAAGTATAAACATCATAGTGCTGTTTGTCCAGAAGAGATGATTTATTTCTTTTAAAGCAAGGCTATTTTTTTTCACCCCACCACCAATGGGTAGACCTTTTAATCTGTACAGCTGAAACAAGTAACTTGTTATAGCAGTTCCAGACATAATTAGGTGATCAGTTCACAGAAGCAGCTAGTGGGTAAAAGAAGCAGTCTCTCGTTTCTAACTTCTCCATCTAAAGATAGGAAGACTTTTCAAGTGGGAAATGAAAATAGATAACCAGCTCCACCAGTTCAGGGCAAAATGTACTGGTAGTAGAACTGAGAAAGACTTGCTCCGTTTCAGGCTACATTTGACCTTGGGAGAGCTTAGTTATTCCTTGGGACACACAAAAAAGTTTCATTTTGTAGCAGTACCATCTTTCACCTTTATGTGGATTTAAAAATGTAAATAAAATTGCTTTCTGTCAATGGTGTATGTGAAGGTCACTGTCATATTCACCACGAGAATTCAAGCTACTCTTTGACCCACCATTTGTTCAGTAGATAACAGTGTTCTATTCACTTCCTGTAATCTAGTTTTGTAAGCATTTTATAGCCCAATATTTTATGCTTAGTTGCTAAAAAGTAAGAAATAAACCTTCAAGCACTTCACTGTAGATTTATTTACAGAATAACTGCATACTGAACACAGATGTTTTTTAAAATGCCAGGATATATTGCGTTATAGTCTTACAAAAATAGTGAGACAGAGTACTAGAAAAGATAGGGGTAATGAATAGCAAAAGAGTTCAAGAGTTCTCTCTCAACTTTATTTTTAACTCTTATGTTCTTATCTCATGCAGTTCTTGCACAGATCATATTTGTAGCTGTTTTGGGATAAGTAAGAAAACAAGTATAAGTCACTGTGCTACTTTAAAGGTGGAGATGGATAAAAGGAGTCTAAATTAAATGATATGGTAAAAGTGAGATATTTCTTTTTTCCCATGTGTAAGGTCAGGGAATAAGTGTGAGGTTTGTCACAAATCAGACTACCCAGGTGTCTGCAGCTTACTCTCTGGGTATTTGGAACATTTGATGGCCAGAGCTTCAGCTGGTATTAAGTCCGGATGTTTCCCTTGATCTGACCATATGTGACTATCAATACCTTCTGCTGTGGTTTTCTCTCTTGGCTAGCAGACCAATTATTCTGAAAGTGTGTATGTTATGCTCTAAGGCAGAAACAAACCCTTAAATGTGAAATGCTAGCATGAACTTTCTTACGCACAACTGATACTAAAATTTCTCAATATATAAATATTTTGTTCACTGAAATGTGAACTATATTTTATTATATTCTTACATTTTTCTCTTCTGCACTATTTATAACTTCCTTAGCTGTATCTGATGTTGGCCATTTGTAGAATTAGGACATCAGAATGTATGCACTGGGTTGGCTGTTACTTCATTCTGTAATAAGGATGCACTGAATACACATTGCTATGAGACTACACTCAGTCAACATAGTACAACTCTCCACTTGGTTGAGAGTAATTAGCAAAGTTCAACCACTGTCAGAATCTAGAAATGCTTTACCACAACAGAATTATGATTGAAACCACTTCCCTGGATTTCCATAGATCTATAAGAAGGTCTGACTTTTAGTATTACGTGAAGATACTGGGAACTACATTTTTACAATAACATTCTTAAGTCTTCTGTGGGAAGATGCAATATACAAATAGGAGTTGTTACTATGTCTAGTGTGGGGAGCTCAGCTGCTCATAAACTAGAAGAGATTTCTGTAAAGTGTTACTGTAGAGGCAGTAATTTCTCTTGCTTAGAGCACAACTGCATAGCCATGCACAGATGACTATATGCTTGGTTAGCCTCTTTTTTGGGGGGGTAGCAGAATGAAGCATCCCTAATTCTGAACATATAGAGTTAGGTATGGCAGTATGTGAGCTAAGAAGGCTTACCTCTTAAATCATCTGTTAGCATGGCTGTGTACATGGAGTCAAAGACGTGTAGCATTTGACTACACAGTAGTTATACTTCCACCATTCTTGGAGAGTTCTGTCCTCAACCTTGGTATGAAGAAAAAGATGAATATTTTATCTGAGACACAGGAGCAGAAGATCCATCTTTGTGAAATTCCTCTTGTCAACGACTTTTGCTGATCTTTTCTTACAAAATATTTTTGGATTCAATAAGAGATATGAGGGTACCATTTATTTGTTGTCACTTTCACTGTAAATCCCATTTTGAGGGAAAGTAGGTGAAAGCAAGACTATGAGTCTAAAATAATTTTTTTAGTGTGTTTATTAACCAAGAGGGAATATTCAGAATGAATACATTCAAAATGAGTCTCCTGTTAAAGTCAGTGAGATCTAAGAATTTGTGTCAACTAGAAGCAAGATTACTACATGGCTTGCAGAAATAAAGCTTGTTTTAATTTTTTTTTTTTTTTTCCTTTTTGTCAGTCCCTTGTGAAGGGTACAAGCAGAAGAGACCAAGGATTATAAATAGTACTCTCAATGTATTATAGAAAACAGTGAATGTGGATAGAAAAGTGTACTAATTTCCTATGTTCCGCATAGTCTGATCTAAAACTCATCACTGAAATAAATGGCTGCTTTTTCAAACTGCTACAAGACAAATTTAGCAAAGTCTTTCAATTAATGATTTCAGAGCTTTTTGAAGTATAAAAGCAAAGCAAACATAAAGGCCGAAGGACCACCAAAAAAAACCCTCCCACCTAAATCCAGACACAGTAGATAGTAAAATGTGCTACCCATTTTGGGTACCTCTAAATTTAGGCATTCAAATCATCACTTGTTTGACTGACTAACTATGCAGGAACTGGTAGTGAAATTGGAGATGGAGAGAAGTTCTCTGCAGATCTGACTTTTTAACTGCAGGCATTCCACAAGCCAATGCTGGATGCTGTCTGGGACTTCATACTACTGCAATAATATCTCTGCGTGAGGCAATTCATAGAATCACAAAGTTGTTTGAGTTGGAAGGGACCTTTAAAGGTCATCTAGTCCAACTGTCCTGCAGTGAACATCTAATGCTATTTGGGGCTGCTCAGAGCTTGATCCAGCCTGGCCTTGAATGACTCCAGGGATGGGGTACCCACCACCTCTCTGGGGAGCCTGTTTTAGTGCCTCACTGCCATACTGTAAAAGACTTTTTCCTCATATCCAGTTTAAATCTCCCCTCTTCTGGTTTGAAACCATTTCCCCTTGTCTGATCACAACAGACCCTGCTAAAGAGTCTGTCCCCTGCCTTCCTATAGCCCTTCTTTACATACTGAAAGGCCACACTCAGGTCTCCCTGGAGCCTTCTCTTCTACGGGCTGAACAGCTCCAGCTCTTTTGCTTGTCCCATCCACCACACTAGGTTGCTAATATGTAAGTCAGAACACTTCACTACTGCGAACAATTAATGATATGATAGCTCGATGCATTTAGTCTTTAACTGGAGTTGTAGACCTCATGAAAGAATAAAACATTGAGGCAGAAGTAGGAGAAAGATATATTGATTTGTCAGTAATTGATTTTTTTTAAAAAACATGAATCCTACTCTCATTATGTTATTTCAGATTGATGTTTTGGGATATTATGCGTTTTTTTCTCAACTAACCCATCTGTAATAAAAACCCCAAAGCAGAGAAATATGACTTGAAGGGATTTAAAAGGACCAAACAAATTTGAATTTCTTATGATACCTTATAAAGCTATGCAGAGATCATCGTCCTTGACAGAGACCTAGCAGTAAAATGGTGAACTGTTTCCTTTCTGGGTATTGGTGGAGCTGTGCCATAGCCTTTAGATGCCAAAACATTTTGCTGTGTCTGAATAGCTCTTGGCAGGTCTTTACATGTTACTTATGTACTTTATATATAATTTTCAAGATAATAGTAGAAAAAAAAAGGCTCCTTGCATGCATCCATTATACTATTACAAATAAATCCAGGTTGAGGTTTAGTGTTAAATTGTTTGCTACTAAGATGAAGAGAAATTGCTTGATGACATTCTCTTTCTGACATGGGGACCCAGTTAGTGCCAGCCCAGTGAAAATTCAAAACGCATGCTTAATTTTAAATAAGGAACTCAAGTTACAGTCAGACACTTCATATGTTTAAACATTTGCTCCCACTCTCTTCTGGGTTGAGAGCTATGTCCTGCAGGAGCACCCATGAGTAAATTAAATATGGATGTAAGAGTAAGTTATTGCACTAGCAATGTATTACTACTAAACAAAAATTTTAAATTTTTATCTAAAACATTACATTGTAATACACTTCTTAACACAGGTGTCTCATTTTTCTCTACTTGATAAATAAATACTTGTGCAGTGCCAAAATTCAGGTTGCTGAACTGTGTACAGCTTGAAGCAATAGCCTGAGGATTCAAACTAAAAAATAGAACTAACAAAGATAACTGTTATTTTATATAGTGTATTACATCTTTGTTATCTAGCTTACTGATGTGAATTTGATCTATAAGGAGTAATGGTGATTTTGTATGGTACAGAAGATGGGGATCTTTGCCCTCTAGCAAGGCCCACAGAAGACTTACATACTTTCCAAAGCAAGGTTTAAGTAGGATAAAGGAATAGTTTGGGACTGTCTTTGTAACTGGTCCTGACTTGCAGTGGATGCTGAGAAATAATTCAGCCCTCAGGTATTTGGGAATAAATACTTTTCTGGTATTAGACATACCAGATGTAATGTAGTTTTAATGCTAAGACCATATGAAATTTTAAGCTACTGGAATAACAGAGAAAAAGGTAGAATGACATTATACTACATTTTAATGCAAGTCAATTTCACTAGTGAAAGTGGTAAAATTAAAATGCTATTTGGTCAGAGTTCGGTTTGGCTGTTTGTTTTCTCAAGTAAATTCTTTTACATATTACAAATTAGCCCTGCTCAGTACTGGGGAGTGCTAATTGTCTGCTGTTTTGTAGGAGATTATGAGGACAGTCCTTGGTTACATCACGTGGAGTCCCATCTGACCTCTATCTGCTGCAGCTAGAGCCTATCTATCTCATTTCTGCAGCTGGACAAGATGTGTACGATGTTTTCTCTCTAAACTGAAAACGTCTTTCTTACATGATTTTGCTGATGATGCTGGTAAATCATTGAGAAAAACGTAGCCTGGGTCTGTTTACCAGCTCCATTTCAGTCCCTTGGAAGGCATCAGACAGCTACAGTGACTCCTGGTGGTGAACATGAAGAGCATGAGTATGTCTTCCCAAGGTTACAGTATGGATCTGTAGCTGCTTCTGCTCACTCCCTCCTTTGGTCTTGTGTCAACCAGTGGAAACATTCCTAGTTTTAGTTATGCATGTACCAGAGTTGGTCATTACCAGTCCGTACCCATATTTGTGTAAAGCCAAATCAATCATGGGTTTGGCTGCCTGTCCCTGCTGCAAAGCCTATCCAGCCTCTCCACCTGGATCCTTTCTTTTCTCCCCAAGTCTTTGAAAACTTGTTTTGCTACAAGTAGAGAGAAGGTGAGACACAGCTCCATGTAACCTGCAAGGAATTGTTTCCTTCCTAACCTAGCTGCTTTATAAATTGAATTGCAAGAAGCTGTCAGTTACACAGAGCAGTTGAGTTTGGTACAGTAAGGGACACTTGTGTAGGAAGTGAATACATTCCATGTGCAAGTATTTGTAAAAATTGGCCTGTTTATTTTAGTAAGATACCCATGCAGAAGACAACATTTGAGAGGCACACCTGAAAAGATACATGTCCTACTTGATTTTGCTGTACAGAAAACTCTTTATGATGTTGGCAGACATGTCTCTGCTTCTGTGATTATACTGGTCTCTGTCACTCTTGAATATTCTTTGAATTGGCATCCTGGGCTATGCATTCAGCAACTGGAGAAGATAAAGAAAATCGAAAGCATAATCTATGTAAGATTTTTATATCTGTAACTACCTGTTTTGGCCTCATCTTTCCCTTGACCCAGGTTCTGATCTCACACTCTCCCCTGCTTGCTGCTTTCGGAGACCCATCTATTGCTACTCTGCATGGCCATTTCCCTTGCTTTGGAATGCATTAGATTTACTATCTCTCTTGTTGTTGTGCAGGGAAAAAGAACCCTGTCCACAGTGTAAGCCATCCAAATGAGCCCTGCCAAGTCAGATGACAATCCTGGGAACCAGCATGTGAGAAAATGACTGCCTGCAAAGATGGTTCAAGCACAAGGACAGACTTGAAATGGCTCAGATATTGAGTGTTGAAAGGATGTACTGGGCAAGGCATGAACAGAAGCGGTATATCTTAAATAATTTTCTTTTGTTTTTGTGTGATTTTTTTTTTAATATTTTTTTTTAGTTGAGAATTTTCATGTTGGAAATCAGGCTGCCTCATATATATGTATATATATTATCCAGATTGCTGTTCAGAATTATCACATTGGAACCAGTTTTGACACAGAGACCTAGCAGTGGAGACAGAGCAGCATTCTGTAAGCACACATATATGTGAGCATATGAATATATCTAAATGTATGTATGTGTATAAGTGATAATCAACTTTGCCTGTTACATAAACAGTCCAGACTAGGATAGGATTTTCTTAACATTACCTGTCTTTGACAGAACACTCAGGTTAGGGCTCAGACAGCTGAGGTGTGTCTCACATGAAATTCCATGTTTCAAAATATTGCAGGGTGGGCTAAGGACAGGTTTATTTGTGATAAGTGCCATCCTTGCCTTACAGAGGTGCCAAGAAAGCACAGAAGCACTTGGGTTCTTCTCCTTGAGGCAGGGCTGTCAGAATATATTTTTTATGAAGGCAAAAAAAGTGTGTAGTGAGTTGAATGAAGGTCTTTTGTTTTGGGTAACAGTAAAGGTTTTTGGAGAATGGTCAGACTTGTTGACACTTGATTCATCTGCTCTCTGTCTGACTTGGGAAAGGACCTTGGTCTTGTTAGCATCTGTTCTTCTATTTCCTGCCTTCTTCAAGTTGACCCAAGAAAGTCGCATACTGTCTTTTCTTGTGTGCTCTGTCCTGTGTGCCATAAAATCTTGGTGATCTCTGATTAGTTGGGATATTCTCAGTGGGAAGGTTTCTTCAATGTGTTCCAGTATGAGTACCCCCAGAATAATGATATATGTATGTAATAGTACCTTCTGGAATGCTGTGACCTGGGTCTCTAGGAAAATAGGTGCCCTTTTGCTACCATGCCTTATTAGGCTACAAGCTCCAAAGTATATCCATGCCTGATGGAAGCCTGAGAGCCTCCTCCAGGGGCTGATCTCCTTTTCCTTTGGCTATGAATACTGAGTAAGTAAGTAGTCAGATTCAGATAAGGCCTATTAAGCTGTGTGTTTTATTCCGTGATGCAGTTGTCAAACACATAGTGTGAGCTTTAGGCAGGGATTAGCAGGAGAACAGCCAAGGACCTGGGTGCCCATCAGGATGCATGTAGTGTGATCTCATACAGGATTGACAGGAATGTGGGTAGCTCCCTACAGGGCTGTAGTACATGCTGCCCCTAGTAGGAGAAACATAAGGGATTTATGCAGATGCATTTGAATAAAAAAAAAAGGCATCATGTTGTTCAGTTCCAAGGCCACAGACAACTGATATTAATGGACTTTGTACCGCACCACAGCTGGGGTGTAAGCAATCACATAAAGGTAATGTATTTGCATGTGGTCATGTTGACTGGAGGAGCTTAATACTCATTTGAAGGATTATCTTCATATTTCTTTTAATAGAACTCACATCAATATGCTAACTTTTGTCTGTGAAAAGTTTTCATGCTTGTTTTTTTCCCTTAAGGTTTGGCCTTTAGTTCATGGAAGTCCATTTCATTTGGACAATAAATCACAGGTTCTATTTTTAAATAATCAACATTGCATGATATCAACACCTTGAGAAGAACATGTATTTTAAAATTCTACATTATGAAAATCTGAAAGATTGTCTTACTCTTTTGAAAGCCAAAGGAGATTGCCACTAGGCAATATGCACGAAGAAAGTGGATGTTACTGTAAATTATGCATCTATCTGATCTATTTTTCTCTGTTATTTAAAAAGTAAATGAATGGGAAGATCAGAACTACAAAGAAGTTAACACACCTGTCTAGGGTAAGGCTTTATCTGCCTACCAGGCTGCCATGGCTCACAATAAAGTGAAGCTTCTCTTCTTATGCAAACAGCTCTAACAATTTGGAAGTCTTTTTAGGCCAAGCTTGTACAGGGAAGCAAGTATTGACAGGCAGAAATCTTAATTTTAATCATACATAAGGTCTAGAGTGTTAACATTCATAAGGAGCTTATGAATAGGAATCAAGAGGAAATTACCTGTTTCTTATCAACAGTCACTATTTCCTCCTTTCACAAAGAGGGCTGAGGGAGAAAACTTGGTAACTTTATTATGAAAATAGCAAGTTATTTTTCCTTTTTAGGCTTCTGAAGTATAGATGTTGTACTTGAAGAGTGTACATCCTTTGTGAACAGGGAACATAAAGCCTATTGTACTTAATAATATAGATCCTGCATGGAACAGAAATACCTCTTATTCTTGGCTATCTACGTACAGAAAAATTACTCAGTTGTCCCTAGTTCTGCAAAGGAGGATTGAGGAGTTGAGTACAAGGTTTGTGAGGGAGACATCTGAAGGAACTCTGACTGCCTATTTACAAATATGGGCTACTCTGTAATAGAAAAGTGAGAGGATGGACCCTGGATTCTCACTATCCTTCGCAGTTATCACTGAGACAAGTTAGTTACTAGGTCTGATTGGCCTCCAACAGTCATTTCAGAAGGGTGCAACATACATAGAATAGCTTGTGATTTAAACCAGTGGAAAGCAATGGAGTTTTCGATCCTATATGCCTCCTTGAGATTTGTGTTTTCAGGATTTTAGCACTGCTTCTTGCCAAGGCTGTGAATTTGGGACACAAATGATGAATCACTGATGATTTTGAGGTAGATCAAGAGCAGTTGGCTTTCTGTACCTTGTGTCGTCTTAGGTGAGACAACGGGTGGCATTTTCCAGAAAGCGTATATTCTGTCTTCAGGAGATCACTGAGCCACAGATGGCTAGAGGCTGGAAAGGTATTCTGAGGAAATGTCACTATAGACCTGTTTTGTTCTTATAATTTTCTCTACACACATTTTTCTTGCTGGTGTTGAAATGCTGTTGGACCTATCTGCTTGTTCTTGTGTGCTTATTGTAGGAGATGGTTGAAATTGCTTTGAGTAATGTTAGTCTCTTCTGACTGGTAAAGGAAGGAATATTGTTTCATGCACCACATCCTAAGACACTGTACAGCCATTGAATCTGATTCTTTTGGTCTCTGCATTCACCCCTTCAAGGAGTAACAAGTGTCTGAGCTGCTGCAAATTAAGTACAATCAGTGCTTTACAGGCAACTTTCCCTTCTGTAACTAGAATACGCTCATGCAGGTGGATAAGTGAATGCAATTTGACTGTATTTTCTAACTTAAAAGAAGCAGCTGTCTTATCTAGGAGACATCTGCCTCTATGCCTGAGATCAAGTATTATCGTTCAGCTGATGGAAAATAAAATTGACAAGCTCTAAAAAATTAACATTTTTCTATGACAAACTTGAGCTTGAGACTAGCCACCTGAAAAATGGAATGCTCACTGGGACTTGATTTTCATTTGCCTTGTTCTTTGGCTGCTCAGTAAGCCTATTAAAAAAATAAAAAAAAATAAAAAGTGCGTATTACTGTTTACTAGGTGATTCACAAATCAAAATTATGTGGTATATTTTCATACTGCTTCTAGTTCTGATCTGATTTGCTGTTCATCTAGCAGATCTGCTTGGTATTTACTACCTCTGTGGGTTTCTAAAATCACTGTGGGAATTCTAAGATACGCAAAGTTCCATAAAAAATTCATAAGATAGTATCTGTTTCAAAGCTTGAATGAAAGCTTCAGCTGACTTTTGCTATTATAAAGTTCCAGTTTCTAACTGTACTTATTACTCTTTCCCTGCTTTCATGTTTAAAGGGTGGCGTATCATAGGGGAAATTCAATGGAATAGGAAAATATACTTATTTCAAAAAGTAATTCAAATGCATTCAAATCCATTAAGTACGTCATAGATTTTTATCAAATGTATTTTTAATTACTTTAAAATAGATGTTTCTAATTTTATACACTTTAATACTAATTTTGACTTATGCATTCGACCAGAAAAATGTCTGAAAAAAGCTAGCCTAATATACGCTTTGCATGAACACAAATGACCGTCTGAAGCACAAAATGATAAATAAAGGTTGGTGCTTCTTTTCCAGATAGAAGACTAAGAAACAGCTGGTCACCACGATTAAGTCTAAAATGAGATTCCTCAGTCTGTTTAAACAGTTCGTGTTCTAAAGGTTGGGAATCTATCTCCCATTTCCACAATAGATGCTCATGGGTGTTTAGTGCTTTTGAAATGAAAATCTTTTATTTAAGTACCTTTTACAATCTAGGACTCTCTAGGGACGCCTACACTTTACTTTGATACTTTAGTAGTTCATGTAGAGAAAAGGTAACCTTAGAGTCTATTTTTAAATTCTAAACAAAAGCTTTTCTTAGTCTGGAATTCAAGTTGCTTTAGTATACTGCTATTTTTGAACACAACAGGAATGAATGAAAAATAGCCTCAGGGTTTTTTGTGAATGATCTTGTCATGTGTACATGGCACACCTACATGGAGCATCTGTTCGTATTTCTGTGTATTTTATGATCTGTAATGCTTAAGGTGTTGAAAATGACAAGGAACATAGGCTCTGTAAAAGTGAGCAGAATAAAATCTTTAAAGATTACTGTTTTTGAAGTATTCACAATTTATAAATATAAAGATCAGTTGCAGATAATTGACCCTTTTTTGCCTCTTTCACTTACACTTTTTAAAGAGAACTTGGAAATCATGGCAAGCGTAGAGTGCTTAAGACAATCTCAAAACATGTTAAGAGCTGACAGCATTCACTGGTGAGAGTACAGAGGTGAAAATGGGTTTATGTTGTGATGTGTGGGAAACTGTTTCAGTAAACTCACTGCATGTTGAAGAATTTCTGCGTTTATATATTGGGTCTCAATACAATTTGCTCCCCTTTTGTTGTCCCAGGCGGAGTAACTGAAGAGAAGAAAAACCTCCCCTTCCCTCCCCACACTGTATCTCTGCATGCAAATGAAATGGAATGGGAAACAACATTGATTTTGATCATGTGTACAAATTCTATTTTCACAAATTAAAGTAAGAACCCTTCATGAAAATTATTGAAGATGTGACAAACCTATTAATGCGCCATTATTTTTTATCTGTTGAGGTGAATCACAGTTCTTAAAGTTAACAAAACACTAAGTTAACCAGACTGTTCAACAGTGTGGCTATATCCTTCTAATCCCAGTCCTGATATTTTCACAGGGTTTTGGAAATGTAGCTGTGAATTTTTTAGTGGTATCCTCTCATTTGGAGGTGACTCTGACTCTTGTTCTTCATGTCAACATGGAGACAAGTGCTGGTTGCAGCAGTGGGAAGGGACAGGGAAGTTACTTTGGGGTGATCTGTGGCCTTATTTATAGTAAGGGGCAACTCTGGAAGGAAAGAACAAGTGTTACTGAACATATTGTAGGTTCTTGACACCTACAGTGAATATAGTAGACTGCTCTGAAAAGTGTATTATGTCATGCATTGCATACGGGACCTTCCTCTCACATGTCTTTGTGCTGATCTGATTGCTGAATGAACTGATACAAGGATATCTGAGACGAGTAGAAAGCTTGTGCGACTAAGGACAAAATTATTTGCTGATCAAAGACAAATGGTCTAAAGGTTTTGAAGTGTTGATGCAAATGTACGTCATGATTTTCTACTCCTCTGGGCTGTATCAGATCTTTGGAACCTCTGAATAGCTCTCCAGCTTCTGCATTAGTGTGCATGACCCAGCTGTTTCTTGATTTGTCTTGAATCAGTTTTATTCTACATCTCCCCCCCCCCCCCTTCCTATGCTTTCATTTTCTGAAGAGAAAGGGGAGCTTTCATCAATTTCAAGTAAGTTCCCAACTGACTTGTCGTGAACAGGGGCTGTAGGCTGCATCCTGGAGTGTATCCAATCTATGTATAGTCTCGCTCTTCAGCTGTGTCTCTGGAATGAACAACGCAATTCAAGAGGAAAGGGAAGTTTTTTATATTTTAAATGCTTTTCAAAATTTCCTTTAGCTCCTGGAGGCTGCATGTTGTCTTGGCTTCTTTTTTCTTTGTCCATCTCCATAAAGTATTCTTTAATATAGGGATGATCTTTTATCCCATCTTTTATCTCATTCATCTCCTTTACTCAGACTACAAGTATGGGCTAGATACTTTCCACCTTTGTATGTATGGAAGTTCCAATTTTTCAGTAGTTGCTTCAGGAGAAAACTGTGCTGTCTTTAGGCATGCTTTGCACTATTGGTGTGGCAAATGCTGTTCAAGTACAGCTAAGGATCGGGGCCATATGCTAGCTGTCAGGCATGATTATTTTTCAGAACTATACCCACAGAAGTGAGTCCTTTGATCATATCCCAAAGGCAAGAGCAAGAGGTTCTCTCTGGTCATATTAATGTCATGCTGGTTTTCATTTATTTTTCAACCAAGTTTTTTTCTAACTAACTGCGGTGAAAATCCTCATAAATAAATCATGGAGCATTAAACAAACTCAGTATGCACTTGGTGAAGGAAGTTTTTGCCTTTTAATTTTAGAGTATTTTTAAACCTATTTTAGACGATTCTATCCCAGTACTATTTCAAGTGTTCAGCGTTCAACAGCTGTGGCATTTCTACTGCTTGCTTGTAGCTGCTGAGGAGATGCCTGAAACACTTTCCTAAGAAATTAATTTCTGTAAAGAAGGCTGCTTTCTTATGAATATCCTCTTCTGGGTCATGGTGCAACTCATCAGTAAATCAGAAAGTGAGAAAATTGTGCTTTAGCTACCTACAGTGCTGTTGACACAAAGATGAATGACATCTAATTTTGGATGTTACACCAAACACCCCATGCTTGAGAGTTTCCACTTCAGAAGCTTCTCTTGTGACAGATACAGAAGGAAAATACCACTACTGGGGAAAACATAGAGCACTATTTAACACGAGTTTTGTGATTGTCTGAAAGGCAGTGAGACTAGCAATTTTGGATTCAAATTTTCTTGAAGTAATATACATACAGTTAGTGCTCTCTCTTTATCTCAGATCTGGAAATATGAGAAAGCTCTCCTTTTAAGAGAAAAGAAGTATCTGTAGTCTGAAGGTAGTCATGAGTAAATACCTGCATGACTTTCGAGCAGAATAAACTCCTAGTTTCTGCATTGTGAAATGGCTGCCAGCAAGCTGGAGCAAGTTCAAAATCTATATGCAGATGAAGTAAATTATTGTGACTATCTACATAAGTTTGTAGTGAAACACACTGACTGAAATACTTCCTATGTAATTCAAGTGGATGTATCACTAAGAAGGCTGTCGGATGTTGACACAACTCTGGCGTGGAGTGCTAGGTGCCACAGCAATATGTGCTGGAGTTTTTTTGTTGTGCTGGGCAATAAAGGGTTAGAAAAAATTACATCACCAGAAAAGGTGCTTCCACATGACCGTGGACCATTGATTACAGAGGGAAATTGAAGTTTAATTTTGCAAACATGTACCTCCACTTGCAGAAGTGTTTCCAAACTTAGGGATGCATAGTATGTAGAAGGTGTATTATGCTCATTGTAAGGTAAACTAAGTGTGATAAATAACATGAAGCTCTTTCAAATTAGAAATCAGTAAAATGAATGCCATTGTTATCCATTTTTCATTTTCCCTTTATATCATCTATGTTTCTTTAGAATTTTACTATTTTTTCCAGTCTTTTACCAGCGTTTTCTGTTGTTAGATTATTTTTTCTTATTTCTTCTCCACTGTCATTTCCTTCCTCTTAAGCACTCCTAAGTCAAGTCATTCTTTTTTTTTTTTTTTTTTTTTTTTTTTCATTTTTCACCTACTTTTTATCTCTTCAGGGTCTATTTTTGCTCTTCTTAGTGTTTCTGTTCCACAACAACGTACATCTTCATTTTCTGCTACTGTTTAACCCTTTTCTGTCAGTATCCTTTATTTGTTTTCTCAGTTGAAAACTGTTCTATTGTCCGAGTCTTTTGTCCAAGGCTTCACTGCAAGTGTATAGGAAATTGAGTCCTTGCAAAATTGTGTACCTATTATGCTCTATGCTTTGACTTATTTTTCTGTGAAAGCAATTAATCAAACCACTGATATTTTATAGCAGAATTGAAATACAGTAGGTCCATGTTGGTAATTGGGATTTATTACTGAATCACACAATCTTAGTGGCATAATAGAAGTTTTTTGACATCTCATATAGTTATTTCATTTTGAGTAAATGCCTTTGTGTAAAATATAGAAAATTTTACAGTGAATATTTGCAGTTTCCACACACCCCAAAAAATTAAATAAATAAATAAAAAAAATCATGAAATTGAGCCTAAAAGAAAAAGAATTATTATATTTCCAACTTGAGTTAGTGGAAAAAGAGCATATTAATGACCAAAAATATGAAATAATAGTTTCAGAATTCAGAAAGTCAAGTAAGTGTTTCTTGATACATCTAAATTTCTAGGCTACTCTTATGCAACCTTTAAGAACATATGATTTGTTTAGAAGCACGTGCCAATGCCAAGTGTTTGCGAGTCAATCAGGTTTAGACCCCCCAAAACTACTTACATTTCTAACTCCTGTGTGGCACTCAGACTTTTGAAATTACTGTAATAGTAACTCTCCAGGACCTAATGCAGTTGTCTTTTATTTCAAGATTTTTGCTATTTTTAATTAGCATGCACTTAATTTCTTTAAGCTGCCATTTCCTATTAGACAGTGACTACTTCTGAAAAATGTATTTCTTTTATAAGTAGATGTAATTATGTATTTGTTCAGTTGTACAGTAACATGAGATACTAGTGTAAGTTAGATCTTTCAAAAAGTGAATAATAATAAGAATTGGCTAAGTAAATAATGAGAAAGAAAGACATAGAGCAGTCCTCTATCTCCCAGTGCAGGACAATTAGAAGTGGTGAGACCCCAGCTGCATGTGTTGTCTTTCATTTCATTTTATCCAGAAATGCAACATACAGTAATCACTGAACACAATCAAATTGGTTATGAGAGTTCATATATCTTAAGAGTACAAGCAATAATTTTCTTATATTCCAGTGAAGAGCAATACAAATAAGTATGGCTTGGAATTTTTATTCTGGTTAACAAAATAGCTATTTCATAACTTACAGCTATTAATCTGTAGAAAGTGTAGTAATTGTGTACTAAAGCATCAAATAAATGAGATCAGCTTGAGCCAACTGTTTAGATTTACAAATTGCATCAACACAGAAGAGTGAGACACTTTAAAGCTTAGGAAAGAATTGCTGATGAAAGCCCTTTAATAGGGCCTGAAATACACATTTTTTCTGATTTGCTTTGCTCTTGTGCATTTTTTTTTTCAAGACTGGTTAGATGTGAACTGCATCATTAGTCTTTAAGAAATGGTCAATTACTGGGAATTGCAAATTAGCTCTACCTGTCAGTGTCTCTAAAGGGAAAGATTTGCTTATCTGCAATATGGGAACAAAAGGAAAACTAAATGTCATGGGAATCTTTAAATCAGCTGTGACAACAAGTAAATCTGTCTTCAAAGAAGATCAAGCCAATAGACCTTCCTTCGAAAGTGAGAAGCTTAAAAGAAAAATGGAAAAATTCAGAAGCAGCACTGCAGGATGAGAGTTTAACATTATTAACATCTTAAAGAAAAGGAATTGTCAAGAAAGAGATAAATTATATAAAATAGGAGATCAATTTGATTCAGCTCAAAATGATGAAGTTATTGCTAAAATTGTTTTGGCTACCCTTTAATTGCCCACACTCCTAAGCCTCCTTCAAGGGTCCATTACCCTTGTCTTCTCCAAATGGTGTGTACTTCAGTTTTGGAAGAATTTACTGAAGCTCTACTGATTCTGCAGGCTAAAAATCAGCTACAGTAAAAGTTTAGACACTTGGCTCATGTGTACAGACATACATGTAGCCATCTAAATCAATATAATCCTCATTCCTGTGAAAATTTCTCATGTCACTTAATTTGGTTGTTGCTGGTATAGGAGGAAGGCTTTTCTTGTTTCAGTATCTGTTGGCTTGCTCTAGGCTTTAAGACAAAGTGAACAGCTGAGGAGGTTTGTCTTTGGTGTGATGCTGCACCAGTAGAACAAGTGACACAATACTTCATGTCCACATTGCCAGACAAAATCATTTTCAATTGAAGCGTACTGACATACTAAGGTCAACTTGCAGAGGAACTGACCCAGCAGAATAGTAAGATTCTCAGCAAGTCTTGCAATTCCAAGATCTTAAAGAGTTGGGGTCTAGAGGACAGTCAACCTTTTGTGTGGATGAAATTTTAGCCTGGGAATCCTTAAATTCCTTTCTGTAAGGAGTAAAATGAAGAGTTTATGTGACTGACAATGCTGTGGCTTTTTTTTTTTTTTTTTTTAATAGGGGGACCAGTGGAGAATATCACTGAAGAGTTTTTAAAAAAATATCCTTCTACTTGACACAATATGGTATGCACCTATAGTATTCTGCTTCAAATTTATGACCAAAACAGTGCTGATAACACACCAATGTTTTATCTGTTGCTCATCAGCGTTGGTTGGCATGGTGTCAAGACTTTCTCTCTCACTTTGCCCCTTGCCAGATGCAAGAGGTTGGAAGAGAGAAACACCCGGGAAAACAGATCCAAATTAGTTGAAGGGATGTTCCTTATATATATATAAGGGAATATACCATGAAATGCTATGTTTGGCAATAAAACATTAGGATAACTTTTCCAAAGTACATGAACCTCAGAGATTGGTTGAGTCATTTGCTGGTGGGAGGTGGTGAGGCACTGTGTTTGTATCACTTAGTAGTCCTTTCTTTTCACCCTTTCCTTCAATTATTAAATTGTCTTTATTGTGATCCATGGATTTTTCTTGCTTTTGCTCTTCTCATTCTTTTCCCTGTCCCCCTGGAGAGACAGTGAGTGAAGAACTGATCGGGGCACTTAGCTGTCCGTTGGGGTCAACTCACCACAGCTGCTCATCAGGACATTTCTGATCCATCTTGAGTGTGGTGTGAAAGCTATTATAACATTTTTAAGCGATGCTTTCAGGTTGAATATGCTGCAGCAGATTATTTCTTCAACCACAGGTAATGCTGAAGGCAAAGAATAGGTCAAATGCTGGAAAAACGAGATTCATCAGCTTTAAAAAATTCTAATCTATCTGGGATGTGTCCAGTAGAGCCCAGTTGTGGAATGGTCTAGGAAATGATTCACAACAAAAGCCTAGCTGCATGCTGAAAAACGGTTGAAGCTGTATGCAATTGTGTGCGGTGAATATAATATGTAGCTAATGGTATCTTTAATGAAAACATTTATTTCTGCCTTTCCCTTTATAATTTTTTATCACTAGAATTTGCAGAGTTCATTGTTATTATGGTAATGTTAGTAGCCACTAATTTGCAGTTTATAGAGACTCTGATTTGGCATCTCAATGTGATTCAAAAGAGAAGATATGTGAAATGATGGTCTTTTTTTGCTAATGGCTTACAGGCTAAGGCTAGGTTTGGATTGAACCGGCAAATATAAGTATCAGAGGAAAACACAAGATGAGACAAAAAAAGAATAATATATTCAGTAACAGTCCTTTCCCTCAGGACACAGAGTCTGGAAAAGTCCCTGAACAGTTCCTCTGTGTGTGAAAGAATGTTTTTATATAGAAATATTGTGACACTGCTTCTTAACACTAGCTTGTCATATATGTCTATTCTGGTTTCAGCTGGAATGGAGTTGTTATTTTCTTCATAGTGTCTGGTATGATGCTGTTTTGTCTTTAGGAGAAAGACAATGTTGATAACATACTGATGCCTTAGTTGTTGCCAAGCAGTACTGCAAATAGTCAAGGACATTTCAGTTTCTATCCTTCTCATATTGTTCTGACAGTGAGGGGGGCTGAGGGAGTACAAGTTGTTGGGAGGGGACAGCACCAGGACACCTGGCCTGAACTGGCCAAAGTGATATTCCATATTGTATGACATCATGTAAAAATACTTGAAAATGGTGAGGAGATGGCTGAGTAGGCAGATGCTGCTTGGGAACTGTCTGGGCATCGGTTGGTAGGTGGTGAGCAATTACTTGTGCATCACTTTTTGTGTGTGTGTCTATATATACATATTATCAAAAGTATGATTCTTTTTTTCCTCTTCCTTTTTTTTTCTGTCTTAGTAAATAGCTTTTATCTCAACCTGTGAGTTCTATTGGTTTTTCCTTTCCTGATTCTCTCCCCCAGCCCACTAGGAGGGAGGAGTGAGTGTATGACTTCATGGTGCTCAGCTACCTGCTGAACTGAACCACGTTTTATGTTGTCTGTCTTTTAGCTCAATTAACAGCACTGCCTTTATAGGGATCCCATGACGGCTAAGTTGCTGTAGGAATGTGGGGGCTAGACACAATCTTAGAAACCTTAAACTTCCCAAAAGAGTAATATGCAACACTTTTTTTTTCTTTTTTTTTTTTTTTGGTCTGACCTCAATAAATATCCAGTAGGTATGGATAGGAAGTTAAATGTCATGGACAAGGTCAAACAGAAGAGAATGGTAGAACTGAGATTTAAAACTGCTTTTCTCTCAGGTGTCTTAACCACAGATATAATCTGCCATTCTTTGTCTTAAAGGTAATTTATTTTGTAAGTCAAATTCTCAGTATATTACTCCTAAGATGTAGCAGGGTAATAAAAATAATTAAGCAGATGTTCGAATCACTAAATGTATGTCATTTTTTGTTTGAAAGCTATCCCAATATGAACTCAGATTTTAGTCTCCAGTGAAAATGTCTCATATAATGTTGGGTTTTAGCATATTACCAGAGAGAAGAATATTTAGCTACCTTAAATGTATTCAGCTATTTGATTAATTGAAGGGCTCAGCAGTCAGTGGACATCTCATTAGCCAATTCACGTAGGCATGCTGTGACTATTTTGGATCACATAACCGCAATTCCAATTGACGGTAAAAGGCCAATTAAAAAGTAAATGTATTTTCATACACTGTAGCAGTGGTGTTGTCATGCGGCTTGGATTCTTCCTTTTATTTCATTCCCAATTACTCATTTTAATGATGTGCTCCTGAATGTAAGAAACTAATGTGCTTATTTCGAGCTCTGCTTAGAGAAATTGTCAAGCAACCTTTCTCATTCTGTTATGCTCGGCTGCTGCAAAGTTGTGTACTTTGACGACATGTACAGAGGTTATTGTGCCAGATGGTCTGGTTGTTTCTGGGATGTGAAGAACCACAGAGAGATTCCTGAAATATATCCCTTATGTCATAAAACATCGCTTTAACTGGCTTTTCAAAGATGAGGCATATAGGTATACTAAGAGAGCCAAACTGTATCTAACACTGAATATCAAAAAGGTCAGCTGATACATTTACAAAGGCGCTGTATATCTCCAGAATTATGCTATGTTTTAGCAATTTTTTTTTCCACTAACATCAATTTTTTGTTTTTGTCAATTGTTTAAAAGACAGAACATTAACTTAGCTATCAAATGATAACGTAGCAGAAATGCTAAGTCACGGCTTGAACCAGTGATTGAGCACCTGAGTGAACAGAAGGTGTGGAACCAGGATCCAACCCTTCCCAGATCTCATTTAAGGGTTGACAGTCGAGGTAGGGGTATCTTGCTGGGGATCTGTGTGTACCTGAGGCCTTCCAAGGGTAAGTAGATGCTTTCTTTTGTTTCTGTGTCAATGGCTGCCACGTTTGAGCATGTCCTCCCTTGCTGCAGCCTGAGACTTTGCTACTCAGCTATCATTGCTGTTTTCCACTGTGTTACAAGTAATTTGTCTCTAATTTTGTTATTCATTGTCTATCGAAGCAGCTATTATAAACGTATTTCTTATTTTTTTGAGCTAGCTAGAAATATGCAGTTGTACAGAAGTGGTGCAAGTTTCATCTAAAGTAGGTTGGGGCCTAAGTAAAAAATCTGGAAGATGTGATTAGTTTCTTATCTATTTCTCCCTGCCATGCCCCGCAAAGAGAATAAATCAAAGTCAAGGTTTTTTAGTAGTTAACCACTAAAACAGGTATTGTGTTTTATAAAGAAAATGTCAGTGCTGAAACAAAGGAATGTACAGAAGGGAGAACGAACTTTCTCTCTCTTTTGAACATAATCATCAATTACGTTGACTAAACTCTGCTATAACCTGAATCCACCATCAAGTAAGAGCATATGAAGGATGGTACAACATACATCCATGGCAAGTGGGCTCTGCCAGCTGGTGTAGGCTGGGCCAATTTAGGGTTCTGCAAGTCTTTCTGCACACTCCAACAGTTGCATCTGAACACATTCTAGCACAGGTGAGTTCTGGATCATCTTGGAAGGACTATGTGTGTCATATATGAGACATCTGTTCTCCAAGGGTTCCCATGCTACACTGTGCAACGGTCTGAAGATCTCCAGAGTAGTCACAAATGCAGTGTTGTATAGAAAACTCTTCTTGACCCAGCAGACCAAGAACATTACCTTTGAATATGCATTTATTTCCTTTCTTTGTCCCATGTTTATTGTTTCTTATTTCTAAAGCCACTTGGAACAGTACTTTACTATGTCAGCTTACTGGGCTTTGAGAATATCCATAGTGCTTGAGTGCCGGGAAGTGGGCAGTGAATCTCAAGCCTAAGTGGCAAATATGTTCCTTAAATTTCAGTGAACAGCAGCTAACACCTGAGGTAAACTGTAGTTTCAGGAAGCTATCGTAGATCTTAATTTAAACTACCTGTTCAGTGTGTGAACTCACAGCCTATGTACTGCACTGGGGGACAGAAGAAAAAGATTACCAATGACTGTAGGCTTATGATAGCAAGCTTTTTCTGATCTGTTCTGGAAATTAAAATCCTGTGGCAATTTGTAAGTTCTTGTAACTCATGGTCTTCATATTTAGATGATGTCAACATAGTTGATACTTAAATATTTTTGATGTTTTATGATCAGCTTCTTTCATTTTCATTCTTTCATTCTTTCATTGCTCTTTAATTACTGGCAAAAACTCACATAAGTGCTTTGAGTAGTAAAGTTCATTTGCGAATCATCACACAATGAGATGAACATAGGTAACATGACCAAGGCTTAATGAGAGACAGTACACTGATCCATTCATATTGATGGAGATTTTGTTAAGTTCATCATTCATTCTCCAAAATTAATATTTCACTAATGTGCTGGGTAGATTGGACTAAAAGTTGCTTTAACTTTTTTATTTTTATCATTTTATCTGGTGAGCTAAGAAAATAGAATTCAAATTCTATAGACACTCGTCTTTATTAACATTGCAAAACTTACCAAAAGGTTATTTTTTTTAATGCCACATAATAATACCTAATTTCTTCAACATATATTGACTAACCAGTTTTTTGTGTCTACCCATTTAAGTGTCATTTATTCGTTGTAATTAGTAATCAGATCTGGATAAGAAAGATAAAACAAATGTAAAAATATTCATCTATCTCTGAATTTCTTGCTTTTAAGGCAAAGGAAAAGTAAAACAGGTCATCAAGAAATTGAATACATAGAGATCAGAGGTGAGATAATGAGCTCATTTGCATTGCATTCAGGATTTGTTTTGAACTTCAAAACATGAGATCGTACAACAGTCAACATTTAAATACTGCCATCTATATGAAAGACTAAATCAAAATAGTCTCCTTTTTCATCCTCTAACAATTATTCCCTCACTGTATGTTTTCAGTCTTTCATTTGGTGGTCTCTGAATATGAAATGCTTTATTTTTCTATAAACAGAACTAATCCAAAAACTACTGTATGTAGCAAGTAGTGGACAGTATAAGAACAGAAGTGATAACGGGCAGGAAACAACTGGAGGCACTGGACTATTCAAGAAGCTGCTTTATTTTTACCACTTTTGCTTTTTACACTGGTGCAGTTCAAAACTTGACTTAGGGTAATTAAGGCTTGTGTTACTCTGAGGAAAAATGGAACTGCGGTATATGACTCCAAATACAATTTTTCTGTCCACTCGTGTGAAAGGCCTATAAAATATCTTCTACTTTTGATACCTGGTCATTTTACAGATGTAATACTGTATTGAGACTTCTGTGAGGGCTGCAGAAGAAAGCCTTGGTATTTTTAGGATATGGTTTTACAATCAGTCACAGATTGGTGGAAAATAAACACAGGACAGCTGTGTGTGCTACCTCAAAAACAGACCAGAGGACAACCTGAGTGTAGGTTTGAGACAGAGATATGCATATTGGCATGTATGTTAGGAAGCTGCCAACTAGATTTCCATCTTTGCTTATCTATTCTTTTTCCTTTCAATATCTGTGTAGAAGACAAAATGCTTCACAGTTTATTCAGGACCAGATTATTCCTCTCGTTCTTCTAGCAGAGGTATGTGCTGAGATGTCTTATATGCTTCTTCTTTCTCCTTTCCCTATTACTTGTAAGAAGCCTTCATGTCCTTACAACAGAGAAATTCATGTTCTGAGCAAGGACTTATGGCTATGTCAGGCCTTTCCTCTGTTTCCTTGGAGCAAACCAAGGCTGTGACAGTTTTAACCTGCTGTGATAAATGATAATTCAGTCACCTCATGACTATAGCTTATAGTTTAAAGATATAACAGGATGACGTTCCAGGGATGCACAAATTTGCTCAAACAAATAAAATTGGGAAAGGACAACATATTTTTCCTTTCCCCAGCTACTGCATAACAGTAAAGACATTTGATTTTCCACTATCTACGTCACCAGTTCAAATTCAGTCCAAGTGTTACTTGGCTCAGTCTTCTCTGAATTAGACATACTTGACCAGGGGACTGTCAGATACTCAATGACCATAACTGGACACACAAAATTACATCTTTGCTTTGTCAGTATAAAAATGGAGATAGATAGGGAAAAAAATATAAATAGATATGAGTAGAAAGCAGCTCAGGTGACTTTCTGCAGGGAGCCTAACAGAATCTACAGTCAGCCCTACTGATAAAGCTGCTATTTCTGTTTGCAATCTATTTTCCACTGAATATAATCAGCCAAACAAACAAAATAATCATGTTTGGTGCAGACTGCTGTGTTGGCACCTGAACAGCACCTAATGTGCCAGCTGCTGTTTTGTTTTGTTTATTTGTTTGTTTCTTGTGTATTAATGGATTTTACATTGCTTTCATTATCCAGTAAAAATATAATAAAGACCATTCAGGGTATGTGGATGCCAAGATGGCTTTGTGGGGAAATTTGGATGCATGTGATCTATCTTTGGAATAGGTAATCTTTGTATGTTTTCACTTGGTTACACCTGTACAAAGTGTGTGGACTCCTTATTGCTTTGGGTGGGCATTAAGGATCCAGTAGTGATTTTGTAAAGGTGTCTGTACCCTGCATACCACATTGTTTTACAGCAGGCAGTTTCCTGAATTGCTGCTTTTACCACACGGAGACATCCTTTACCTCAAAGGTAAAAGTCAGGAAACTGACTTTTCACATGGTTTGATAGTGACAGGATAAGGGCTGGGGGGGGGGAGGGGGGGGGGGGGGGCTTGGGGAACAGTTTGAAACTAGAAGGGGGAGTTTTAGATTAGGTATTAACAGGAAATTTTTTACTCGGAGCTATTGAGGCACTGGAACAGGCTGGCAGGAGAAGCTGTGGATACCCCATACCTGAAGATATTCAAGGCCAGGTTGTATGCGGCTACGGACAACCTAGTCTGGTGGGTGGCAGCCCTGACCACAGTATGGGGTTGGAATTGAATGAGCTTTAAGGTCCCTTTCAATCCAAGCTATTCTATGATTCAGCCATACTAAATTTTTTACTGAGAACATGAAAGAAGGGAGGTTTTAGTTCCTTTAATTGCATCAGTGTTTCAGATAATTTCTTTCTTGTTTGCTTTCACCTTCTCAGTGGTCTATTTCAGGTACATAATTAACTTTCATTCCTGAATTCTGACAATACTGTGAGAAAATCAGATATTATTTTCACCCATAAGAGAGTGATCAGAAAAAAATACTTGTGAATGTGAAAGCTGAGATTTAGGGTCACGTTGAATTTAGCTGGATGCTTTGGTTAAGAGAATTTGTTTTCCTAGATGAAATTAATTCTAATTTGCTATTTCTGAAGCAGATAAATGGTGAATTTTGGGACTTGCAAGAATTTTTTTATAGATGTTGAAGGAAATAAATATCATACAAAATTTCATCTTGCTAAATACTAGTTAGCAACTTATGTGCACAAAATGCCTTTTAGTTATTGAATATACTTAATAACTTTCACATCTGTGATAAGCATAGACTTTTGTGGCTGCCCTGGCAGCCAAAAGGGCAGCTGCACCCTGGGGTGAAATAGGCCCAGCAGTGCCACTGGGCAAGGGAAGTATAAAAATGTATTTTTATAGACCTTCCCTGCTCATATAGACCTGCCCTGAGACCTGGCATGGTCTCAACTAGAACACTGCAGTTGGGGGCACTACAATAGAAGAAGGGTGTAAAAACTATTGGTGAGCCTCCAAAGGAGGGCTGTGAAGATGGTGAGAGGTCTAGAGGGCAAGATGTATGAGGAGCAGCTGAGGTCCTGTGGTTTACTCAAGCCTGGAGCTGAGGGGAGTCCTCACAGCGGCTGCAGCTCCTCACAGAAAGCAGAGGGACAGCGCTGAGCTCTGCTCTCTGTGGCAGTGACAGGGCCCGAGGGAACTGCATGGAGCTGTTTCAGGGGAGGGGCAGCTCGAGGTTAGGTAAAGGTTCTGCACCAGAGAGTAGTGGGCATGGAGCAGGCTGCCCAGGGCAGTGGGCAGGGCCACCCAAGGTGCTGGTGTTCAAGAGCATTGGGACAGCACTCACACACTGAGTCTTTTTATTTTTTTTTATTTGGGGGTGGGGGGGGTGTCTCTATGTGGAGCCAGGAGTTGGATTTAGTGATCCCTGGGGGTCTCTTCCAATTTAGGATATTTTGTAATTCTATGACTTGCTTACCTTTTAACATTTATGATGTTTGTGTGAGGCTTTAAACTCATGCCATAGTCATTTAGAGGAAAACATTTGATTTAACTTGATTTTGTGTGTTACCCAGAGACTTTTCCACAGCTAATAATCAATTTTGTAATTGTGATAAATGCTTCATTTATATGCTTTGAAGAATTTTAGGCTGGAAGTATTTTTAAAATACTTAGGAAAAATTCTTGTTTAAAAATGTTGAGGTAACAGCTGTTTGTAAAAGCACTGATATTATAATAACATCATAATATCAGTTTATTTTTATGTCTGGTAGAATAAGCCGTATGACTTAATCACAGCTATCCCAAACTCTTGATCTTTAACATTTATAGTAAAATACATTCAGGAATAAAATATTAAACAAGTGGTTTATGGCATGCAATTAAACAAGAGCAGTAATATAAAATGTATAAAATTTATAAAGCATGAACATATAGATAATAGTGTGTCAACACAGGCAAACAAATAGGCATTTGAGTGCATACACGTATATGGCTTTTTGATATATAAGGATATGGCACTTTTAAAATTGTTATTACCAGTGTTTACCACTTGCTTGCTTTCCGGTCTGCATGGCTTATTGCATATTATAATTTGAAAAGATTATCTTACTAGGGTAATGAACAATAAAAAAAAATTGTAATTCATCCTAATAAGCTTGAATGGTAACCCACATGCTTTGGACATTTCTAGCCAGGCATAATTTATCCACATCTTTGGCTGTGAAACAGTGTGGATCTTCTTAACTGAGTCCCTGACAGATGGTTTAAGCTTTTTCAGGACTACATTTCCAATCATTTTGCCCATATTGCAAAATTGGCCTTGAAAAAGGGTAAAGAGTTGTTATGCTGCATTAACATCTCTTCTGAATTGCTTGCTGTGAAGGACATGAAAAAGAAAGAATCAGAAAAGGAATGTTTTAAAGATAAAATTTTGAATGTTACAAATGCTAGACATAAAGATCTTAAATTATACCCCACACCTCAATGTGAATGTGGTCATATTACATGTGATAATGAGAACACAACTTTCAGTTACCTTGTTTCATAAATGATTCAGATGGCATCTGTGGTATAACAGTTAAAAGTGCCTGTAATTAGAGAGACTTCCTATAGTCTTAAACCTTGCTGATGGATAGCACAATTGACTGCTATTAGATGAACAGGGATTTCTGTGGCATGTTTCGAGATTATTTTTTTTTTACTGCTTTCAATCAAATATCTATCTTCATTTCTGCGTGTAACATGGATTGATCACGCATACTATGTGAAATTTTCATTTTCTTTTGCAGCCTCAGCTGACTGGCTTCTTCATATAAAATGCTGTTCTTTTCTTCTTGCCACCTTTTAGTTTATGATAAAAATCAATGAAAGCTGAAGCCTTCCACAATCATCTATAAAATGCAATTACTGTATACAACACACGGTAAAACTCCTGTGGTGTATATGTTGAGACATAATTTATGCCACTTACCTCCAGAGAGGTATTGATCCTACTCTGTGAATATCTTACAAAAGGGCTGTTGAGTGCAAGCTCAAGGAAATATGTGGTTATTGGGCCTGATCTATAATTTGATTAATAATGACCTATTTCTTGAACTCTGCACCTTACTGCGCTGTTTTGTGTGACTGAGCCTTTTATCTTTGAATACTGTGCCTGCTGATCTCTGTCAGAGGCCCACCTCATCTTGCTGCCCCTCAGGCTCAGTGGTCTCTTTGATCCACACCAATGGAGCCATAGGAGAAGGCTGAAATGACCTGGCAGATATGGTCGTTATCTTTTAAAATGTCTGGGAATCTTTGCTAATCCTGAAAGTGCTGGTTGTCCAGCACAGCCTGCACCTATTCTGTGATTGGATCTAGTCCTTAAAATATTTTCCTGCTGTGGAAGGAGCAATTCTGGATAAGCAGTCCAGCAAGGATTCTCAGAGATACATGGGAAAAGCTACCCTACTTAGCTCAGTTCATGGCTTTGAGAGCTGCAGTTTAATATTTAAAATACGAGGAAAAGGCCCCCATGAATGATATAAAACAAAGTGAGTGGATATTATACAGACCATTTCAATGTTCTGGTGCTGAGGGAACACCTGCATAGCAAAAGCACCAGAATAAACCAGTTGTGCAGGAATAAATCTGTTACTCAGTATATCAGCATTTTTTTTCCTCAGGCAAATTTCTCAAGTAAAGAGTTGTTGAGTGGTGTTTCTGACCTGACAGTTTCCATTTCAAAGTTCACATTCTTTGAGATGCGGCAAGAATGGTTGCAATTTACTGCACTATATGGAGGGAAAAAAAGCCATTGTGTATTCATAGAATGAGAGTTTAATTCACTTTGGACAGAGACCTGTGTTGTGGGGTAAGCTTCTCTATTATATGATTACAATAAATAGTTCAACCTTGTTCTGACATAAATGCCCTGTTTGGGGATTTGGTGGAAGTTAATTGCCTATTGTGCTTGCTCTGTAGTTGGTGAATGACATAGTGGCATGGTTGATGAACAACAAAATATTTATTAAAAATGAGGAAAAAATAGCCTGTTAAAGGAGTAGTAACAATATAATTTAGGCCCAAATTGGCCTAAATGAATTCTAAGTAGAAATATACATAATTTCTGACACTTCTAGGGATGCTTTCCTCTCCCATTTATTAATGGGGTTTTCAATCTATTTCATCCATTCTATAAATCCAAAAGTGATGCTTGATTAGAAACTGAATAAGTAGCAACATGAACACAATAGGCTCGTTACACTTACAGAAAGAAACAGAAAAAAAAAAAAAAGATTAAGAAAATTAAACAAGAAGCTGGATTTAGCTTGAATTTAAAATATTTTAGTAACCCTATTATAAGAAAAAACTAGTTTCAATGAAGTCAGTGGTAATCTATTATCACATTTCTCAGGGCGAGGATTACAGATGGAGGTAATCTCTAGAGCTACTCTGTTACCTGTTTGGATAAAGTCTTGTAGTGGCTTCCTCTGTTTCCCCTTCTGTAAGATGGGTGTATTTTATGAAGTTTTATCACCTACAGTAAGAAAGTTGGCTTTTTATTATTGAGATAAAGTGAATTAAAGAACTGAGTAAAATTTCTGATACTGAGCATTGATCCAGCCCAAGCATGGAGTGGGAGACCAATTCACACTCTACTTTCTGGGAAGCTTTTACAGAAGGAGTGATCTTGATTTTATTTTATTTGTTTATTTATTTCCATGTAAAAAATGGAGAGAGATGTTAGTGAATATTTTTGGGATTCAGCCACTGCATTTGGGGACTAATAACAAGAATTTATTTTATGAACTAGAGAAATTGGAAATTGCTGAGGGAAAGGAAGATTTATTGAATTAAGTGAACACAGATTAACCGACACCTACTGACACTATTTTGCCATGAAAAATGTAGAATGTTCCTGAGACACGTCAGCTGAGGTAATTCTAGTAGTGAGATGTGAAATGCTATTAGTGCCACTTTACATGGAAACTTATGTGCAATTCTGATTGTTCATATTCAAGAAAGAAAAATCTTAGGTATAGAATAAAGGCTACTCAAATGACTCTGGAAAAGGGCAAGCTCTTTTAGGAGAGTAACATGAAGGGTGGATTGGCAAGACTGGCAGAAAGGGGCTATGTCTGCTCTGTATAACTATAGTTGGAATGAACCCAATGGACAGTTTCTTCAGCTAGAGAAAAAAATGTTTCCCTTAGAATGAATGACTACCGTGTACTATATCCATCTCTCACTAGACCAAGTTGATCAAAGCCCTATTCAGCCTGGCCTTGGATGCTTCCAGGGAGGGGGCATACACAACCTTGCTGGGCAACCTGTTCCAGTGTCTCACCACTCTCACAGTAAATAATTTCTTCTTGATATCTAGTCTAAATCTACCCTCTTCCAGTTTAAAATCATTTCTCCTTGTCCTGTCACTATATGCCCTTATAAAAGGTACCTCCCCAGCTTTCCTGTAGGCCCCCTTCAGGTACTGGAAGGCCACTATAAGGTTCCTCCAGAGCCTTCTTTAGGCTGAAGACTCTCAACACTCTCAGCCTGTCCTGAGATTAGTATTAAGGCAAGTATTGACCAGTTTATAAAGTACAGGGTGAGATGCGGTGCCTTTTTAGTTCATTGGGGTCTTTGATGCCCTTTTTTAAATAATACATTTTAATTCATGTGAGATAAATCCATCTGTTTGAATTGATGCAATCTGCCAACTTCAGTCTGACTGCATAACTATATAAGTTTAAGAGCACCTTATCTAATATGTAAATAATTATTTGCAGAGGGAATAGAAGATTAAAAAAATCTCAAAATTACAAGCAGGACTAGTGGATTCATTTAAATTCACTTTGCTTGAAGTTCTAAAAGAGGGTTAGGGAGCTAACTGATCTTTCTGAGGCCAGATGTTTAGCTAGAGTAGCCTCAAGCTAGAATCTCACAAAAGGACCTTAGATGAGAGCCTGACACAACGCAGTCCTATACTTTCCACAATCTTGACTTACTATGCACCGTACCCTAGGAATGCAGGAGAGGGCATTGTGGAAGCTATGCAACACTGTCCTGTTTGGAGACTTATTGTTAATGAACAGTTGTCAGATAGCTGGCTATCTTTGTCACCTTTTGGGATTCTTGAGTGATATCAAAGTAATTGCACTTTCTGAAGTGCATTTTATCTAGTAAGTTAAAAAATGATGCTGTTGTAAATATCCTTTATTCATTGAACAGTTGGTTCTATACATTTTCATTCTTTGTATTTTAAAGTAATGGCTTCTGTGGTTATCATCCAAAGCCATGTTATGATGATACTGAAGGACTGCTTGGTCTACCCTGAAGTGTCATGGAAGGGATCAGACCATTTGGATGGTGTTTATCCTCAGTTTGACAAACTGTTCTTCAGACTGAAGTCACTGGCACACTGTCTTATCTGTCTGTGAGATCTGATGTTTGATCTGTGGGATCATGATACTGCAGGAATGAACCTTCACTAATACCAACCATTGTGTAGCTAGAAAAGGCTCTTGGGCGGATAAGTACAATTCCTGACTGGGAAATCAAATGTGACAGGAAGTAATGCTTTAGCCACAGTATTTTAAGACTTCACAGAGACAAGGGTTAGAATGAGGTTTGCTTTGGTCTGCCTTTGTCCCCCTTCTACTTTCCTATTTCCTGTTTCCTGACTATCATGTTGCACCCTGGTACTGGATTTGGATAGTGGAACTGGGAACTGTCATAGGAGATAGGGGAGCAGCTTCTGTCAGCTTTGTATCTGTTGTGATTTCCCCCTGTACAGAGCAGCTTTGGCAATGTGGTGTTCTTAGGGTTCTTTGCGTGTATTTTGTACCTTGACTGTACCTCAAAGCAGATAAACTATAGATTTACACATTAAACATCACATATAGATGAAATACATAGAATCTGTGCTGCCTATTTCAGTGATTGAAAGTTCTGCCATATTTCCCCATGCATGTTTTGGGAGTTATACTTTGCCTGTAAGTGTGTGCTGAAACTAATTCATTTGGAATCTTTGTCTCAGGCAGGGCTTATCTTTGTGACCTAGAAAGCACTTGACACCTGGTTACCAGACAAAATTTGACCACTGTTTTTTAATTTTCAGTGGCTGTATATTAGATATAGAACTTACTTAGTCTTTTACAAGATTTCTTGGTCTTCATAGCTTTTGCCTCCTGAGTACTTAGTTGTATTAATTTATGTCCTATTTCAAATGCCAAACTGAGACAGTTTTCTAACATTTTATAGTAATGGAATGTTGTGATTTTTGTCTGCATTCATGCAGTGGTGGCTTAGGTTCTAGTATGTTACTTGGTGATTCATCCAGGTGTAGGATACTTGCACAGTCTGTTACTATGCATCTGTTAGCTTGCCAGAATCTGAGTACAAATATAAAACATTTGTACCTCTCTCAACCAAGCTGTGGCAGACAGTTTCCAGGTGTGCTTAGAAGAACACTATGTCTATGCTTGAGTAAAAGATGCAGTCCATTTTGTGTTTGTCTGCAAGAGTAGCAACTACTGTGAAACATATTTTCTCATACCAAGGTTGACTCAAAGGAAAGCAGCCACCAGGATGCAAGAGAAGTCCTGAAACAGATTGGCCCTGCACCAGCCCAAGGGCTGTTGCGCAGCTGGGAACTAAGCCAGGGCAGAAGCTAGAGAAAAGGCCGGTCACAGATGCAGATGCCAGTGCTCAAGAAGTATAATCTGGAATGTGACAGCTGCCAAACCAGCCCTTGGAGTGGCCAAACCAGTTGGCTTTTTTTTTTTTTGTGTGTGTGAAGGAGATGACAGAAAATTGCCAAAGGGACCACTAATGGCATTTCTCCAACTAAAGGACTAAAACAAAGCCAAACAAGTATTGTGATTGTGCTGGTATTTTTTGAAGAGGAGGTACTGTCAGCTGAATTTTAATCCAGACATTGCCTGTTGTTGCATCCATACATCCTGGAGGGCCTGAGAGTAAATGTATGAACCAAATGGAAGCTTCCCCCTACTCTTCCTAACACCATCCCCATCCAGGGCAATGGTGTAATAAAATAATAAAAAAAGCCCAACAGACCCCCTTCTCTACATCTCATAATCTGTAAAGCAAGACAATTTTCAAATTAGCAACCCACTGATAATCCATCTATGACTGTTAGGCAGCTGGACAATAGCCATCCCTTTTAATGGAGTCTGCTTAGAATTGTACAGAATAAGGGAGGTGGTAATTGCAAGCAACTATGATTGTTTGGCACGGCCCTGAAGTTCGTGCTAAGCACAACTAATTCTTACTAACATCTCTTTGGTCTGTTGATGTGCCTGGTGCCCATGGCTGACCTGGCAGCCTTCCAAAACTCCACAGCTGTGAGATGCCTTCTCACCTGTACCACGGGCTGTCGGGGCAGAGCCCTCTGTCGCTAGTCTGAATAATCATGAAACATGCTTAGTTAATAAAGTCCCTGAATTGCTGCAATGCTATCCCAAGAGGAAGATGGACTCTACTACCAAGACATGCTATCCTGTCCTAGGTTTATTCAGACCTATCTAAGACCCTTAGACATGGTTAAGTGAAAGACATTACTAGGATTGATGGCAAAAAAAGAGAAAGTCGCGCAGAAAGACTGAGAGGCAGTCTGAAGCTGAAGATGTTTTTCAAATAAGAAAAGGGCCTGGAGAGGAGACCACGGAAGAGATTTCATCTTTGAAAAACAAATCTATTGTGAAAAGAGATTGATTTCTGTGGGAAAAGGAATATGAAAGCTATTACTAGAACTGACTATTATACAATATGCATCTAGTACATCTGAAGAGATCCTTTACACTTTACACACTGCAGGATCATATGGCAAATTATAGAATCACATGAGAGCTGAATGGATCATGTTTCCATGACCAAACTCATCTATCATTTTCTTTGATAGGCAGTTCATATTCTTATGACTGATTAACATCTTAAGGTTTTAGAAGTACTGTAGAAGGAAAATGTTTTCTGCTTCTCCTCATGAATATAAAATTAAATCCATAATGACCTTGATAAGTGTTCAGGAGGGACAAGATACAGTCATATATTTTTATAAGTAAAAATGTCACTTTGGAGCAGGGGCATAGAATCCTTAGAGTTGGGAGGGACTTCTGAAGGCCATCTAGTCCATCTCCCCTGCAGTGAACAGGGACACCACAGCTTGATCAGACTGCCTAGGGCCTTATCCAGCCTTGCCTTGAAAGTCACCAGGGACGGGGCATCAATCACATTACTGGGCATTGTGTTCCAGTGCCTCACCAGCCTCCCTGTAGAAGATTTTTGCTTATATCTAACCTAAATCTACCCTGTTTGAGCTTGAAACCATTTTCCCTTGTTCTACCATCACAAACTCTGTTAAAGGGTCTGTTCCCTTCTTTCCTGTAACTCCCCTTTTGGTACTGAAAGCCTTATCTCAGGCTTTATCTCCTAGTTTTATTAGTAATCAGGGTTGCCTCGACCCAGGTGCAAGACCTTTCACTTGGATTTGTTGAACCTCATGAGGTTAACCTGGACCCATTGGTCAAGCCTGTCTAGGTCCGTCTGGATGACATCCCATCCCTCTGGTGTGTTGACTGCACCCCACAGCTTGGTGTACTTTATTTCAAATCAATGATTATAATGTAAGACATCAGAAAGCCATGACTCCTGATTGGTTATCATGTACTTGCAGCCCAGGAGAGAATGAAATGTAGCTTATTTTTTATTTTTAATTTTTCAGATGATTCACCGGCTAAACATATATGCTTCTCTCCTTTGACTACAAAGGGAGTGTGCTATGACAGGTTTGGTTTTAGATGTTTACTTTGTATGCATCTGAAGGTAGATCAGGTAAGTTGTACTTACTGGAGCCTTTATGCTTTAGGTTTGATGACTTCCTGGAGTTGAGATCCCTGTTTACTTGTGCAGTCCTTTTAGGGCCTGTCTATTGCTCAGTATGTGGGAGACTCCACTCAGGCTCAACTGCTTAGAGACATTTCTTTCATTGCTTGCAAAAGTGGAATGCAAATTTTCCATCTGCCCATTTTACTTAGTGGGGAGCTGCCCCCTGGGGTTCTTTGTTATAAAACACATGAGAGAAGCATAGAGTGTTATTATTACAACTGTTATCACAGAAACTGATAAATCACGTTTGGAACCTATTCTTAAAGAAATCCAATGATAGTCTTTCCTAGCAGTCTGTTCTGATGTGTTACTCTCTTCATGTTACAATTTTTTTCCTAATGCTTAATCTAAAATTTTCACATTCCATTATTTCTTGCTCTAATCCCCATGGACATGGAGAACAATTGATTCCAATTCCTCAGCAGGATATTATTGACGTTTGTTATGACATTTCCTCTAAGCATTGCATTCTCCAGACTGAACTCTTTTTTTCAGTCTTTTCCTGGCAGATTACCTTTATTCAGCCCTCTTATCCACTTCTCTTGTCCCTCTGACCTATTGCAATTGTTTCACATCTTTATTAAAACAGGGTTTCTAAAAGCATGTGTTACATTGTTTAGCTACTTGCTGATTCTAGAGTATCTACAGCCAATTCTGGCATATGATACTGCTCGTATGACCTGGGCAGTAGTTTTATTTTTTTCACAGTGGGGTTAATTTCTTGATTTCTGCTCAGCTGTGATCCCCTGTCAAACAATTTCTTACAGACTCATTTTCTGTCTTCTGTTTGTACAGTTGATCACTTCTACATAAACATAACACTTTCACTTGTCCTTACTGAATTGTATACTATTGATTTTTAGACTATGTCTTCAATCTGTCAGGTTCACTTTTAATAGAGAAAAATGAGTTCTCTTACCTCAGAGCTTGACTGAGTGTGCATAGTTCAGTACAGTTACACAATTGTCAGGACAAAAATCTCAGCCTTTCCTCTACCTGTATTCCTTCTGATGTGGCAAGGCACAATGACAGTGTCTGTACTGGCATAAATCCATCCTTTTGCACAGGAAGAAGTAATCATCTCTTTCTATAGTAGAGCTTGAAGACAAGACAAGTTTGTTCTGTTAAAAAGTGTTTTCTAATGCTTTGTGTAAAACTCCCACATACTATTATGGCTTGTCTTTTAAAGACAGAGGAAGAGAAATTTACTCTCATTCCTCAGCATGAGGATCCTTGTTTTAGGTACTGCATTCATAAAAATCCGTATGTGATTCCTTGTCCTGTGAAGCTTACAACCTAAACAGAAGAAAACAAGTATGTATGCAGAGGTCTTAACAGATAACAGGAAGGTAGCAACCCATGTGTTCATTTTTGCACTTTCTAGAAGAAGAGGAGGGCTGTCAGATGTTAACAAGAGGAAATAGGAAGTAAAAATGTAGGGAAATGGTATCCTGAAGTGAAACAAAGTGAAAGAGATTGAGCTTGATAAGGGGACCAGAGAGGCAATGGAGCTAAGGGGAGAATGTTTCAGACAATAACAAACCAAGAAAGTCCAGCCTAATCTGCAGAATGTTGCCTGTCAAGAGGTTCCCATATTGTCAAGAAGTGCATCTCTAGCTATATTTGCTGTAGATCTTTACAACTATAAGTCAGGAGGATAAAATGCAGAGGAATGGAGAGATACTAGCTAGATGTATTTTGACAAGAGCCTCTGTGTGAAAATGGGTTTATGTGTCTCACTAGCACAGTTTGAGAAGTGGTAAGAGTAGGGCTGGCACAATCAAAGCTGCATTCCACACAGATATGTCTCCTGTTGTATGTCAGGCTCTTAACAAAATTAATGCATCCTGAAGACTGGAAGAGGATGATGACAATCATACTTTTCTCCTGCTCCAAGAGTACTGCGTTTGGGAGTCCTAGTTGTGGCTGTATTCAGAAGATCACCATATCGCCTTTAAAGCATACTCCATCCAGGCACCTTTAAAGCCCCCTAGCTCAGTAGTTAGAAAATTGCAGTATATTTTCAGTTACTGACTCGTTCACTGTGTATTAAAGTGAGGTGTTCAGAAGGGTTAAATTGCAACCTTTCATTATAATCCAAGTTCTCTCTTCGTTTCTTTGTTTCTTCTTCCCTCATCCCCTCCCCGACATAATTGGGGCACATTAGCTTCACTGTCTCAGTTCATTAGGTCATTTCGGAAAATCGAAAAGTCATGGTTTTGTGTTTATTGGTGTCTTTTTAGTTGTAGGAAATCATTTGCAATGAAACTACTTCTAAATTTCCTACTGTGTAGAAGACTCTAGAGCTGCTTGCTTATACTTTGGAAGAACTGCTAGAAATAATAGCTCTGAGTTAGGGAATGATGTTGCCTGAGGACTCTAGCCTTGATAATTAAAAATGCCAGTCCCTCACAGTGTTGTAAACAATCAGTTCTCATGGGCTGCAGAGGGCTCTCAGTTCTTTGCAACATTAGGACTTAATTGTGAGGTGATGGAGTAAGCTTTTGGAGCAAACATGAGGGAAAATTTGTTTCTGCTACAGTATTAAAAACTAGTGCAACTATATGTGAACAGAATCTATGGGATATCCATAGGTAATTCCTTTCAACTGGACTACACTGATGTTCTCTGCAGCCTTTGGTGTTTATAACAACTCAAAACTAGTCTATTTCTATTTATACCTGGCAGTAAATAAAAAGAATACAAAACTGAAAATTTAAGAATATGACCTGCGGAGAAAAGTATTTGTAGTTTGTTTAAGATATAATTTTATTGAATCTTCATATGGCCTTTACAAAGAAACAAAAAATCAGGATTATCTCTAGATGAGAAATAATAGAGTGATTTATATGTCGTAGGATTACTGCTATAGGGGAAATCTGGTCATTTCGTCTTTCACAGTCTCTTTACCCCAGCTTCACTTCACACTTTTCTTTCTTCATCGGTACCCCTCATCCCTTTTCTTGTCAATGATATCTCTTCTCTCATTTCTCCAAATTACTATTTCAAATGTCAGCCTAACTTGTGGGAATAGTAAACCAATTTAGTCTATTTTTAATGATCTCTTTGAGTCTGGAGCAGCTTTTTTCCCCCTTTTTTGCCAATGTCACCTCTTGTTCAAAGATATTCCTTGGGAAAACATGTGAGAGACTGTGAGATGCAATGCGATGTAGTAAGCGTTTAGCTGGGACTTGTAACTGTAGGAGCTGAAGGTTTTCTGAAGTTTAAATTTGTATATTACTTTTGCAAAATGTTTTCTTTGTATTCTGAAGTCAGTTGTTGACTTACTTTGAGAACTGTCAGTATACTGAGTGGGGACTGTGTTCCATTGCTAGATCTGACTTTGGAAGTAAACACTTTCTTCATAAGTTTTTTAATAATTTAGAAATCTTAAAATCCAGTTTTGTTACTGGGATGATTAGTTGTGTGTGCTCTAGCCTGATGGAAATTATTGCACTGAAAAATTTTGTAGAAAAAAATGTAAATGGAGAATTGTGCCATTACCACTCAAAATTCAATTTCTTGACTCTTGTTTAAAAACATTCAAATTATGCCAAAAATTAAAAAAAAGTTGAAATCCACAACAGTTGTAATACATTCGAACAAAGATTTTTTTTTTTTGAAGGAAAATGTGCACATTTGTCTGTTTATTCTAACTCATTTCAAATGGAAGATTCCAGTGGTCTTGGCATCTTTCAGACTGGACCTTCTCAAAGTGGTGAAGCTGTTATTCATACAATACCATGAGATTTGACAGTAGGAAATTCAGATCTTAGTTTGAATCATTCACTTGCTGAATAGGTGATTATTAGAAAGGTATGTGCGACAGGTATCAAGACAGGCAATTTCCTGACATGTCAGTGAATTTCTTGCAAGACCTGGGAAAATATTCTGGCCAGAGACTGAATTTATGCCTATGGCTTAGCATTGGGAAGGTTCAGAAATTAAAATTAAATTACCAAGGAAAAATACAGCACTAAGCAACTCTTTCATGAAATCTATTTATGTTTACCAGTATAAGCAGGACAGAGAAGTACTCAATCTAAGGCCTGTGATGGGAAAGCTGATGTAACTACAAGGGACTTAAATCAACTTAGAACTGCAGAAGGTTTTGAAGAACAAAATGTATCTGCAGAAAGTAATGCTTCATCTTTGCCACAACAGAGCTAAAGTGCTACCACAGAATCTGGCAAATGTTTAGGGGGGTTATATAAAGCAGGAACGGGAGAAGACTGACAAGTGCTAAAGAGTATTCAGGTCAGACAAAGACATCTGTCAAAGACATCAGTCATAAGAGATAAGGAAAATTACAATTGAACTGGGGGAGGAACAGGTGCTGTTCACAGAGGAATATCCTGGAAAGCTAATGGTATGTCAGAACAAAATTAAATAAGAGCCAAAAAATTAAATCAAAACATATATGTATTTGTGCACAGCTCAGAATTGTAAGTAGTAACTTGGTTGCTTGAACATATTGGTAATGAGCCTTCTGAAAACTAAAGAAATAACAACAAAATGTTTAAAAAATGTGGCTTTCACTCTTCAAAATAAATAGATTGTCATCAAATGGTTGAGTAGTGTTACACCTAAATTATTCTTCATCCTCCAGGAGCATGATTTCTTAATATATGGACATACCTACAGAAATATGGGCTTTATCACACAGATTGGTACATTTATAACATTACCAGCATCCCAACTAAGATATTTTGTGTGCCAAAATGAGGATCAATGAGATATTAGCTGCCTAAACACCAGAGGAGGAGTGACACCGGGTACGTTTCTAAACTCCAAAGGATAAAACACACTATTCTTCTAATGTGTGAGACTTAGTTCAGTTGGAAACAACAGCTGAGATGACAGATGTGACACTGATATAATTAAGCCTGATATATTAAACACTATGGAGTTGGAAACACAGTATTGGAAGCTACTTTGGACAGTAACATATAAATCTCCACAGCAATCAGCAGAAGAGAAAAAATATAGCATGGAAGAAATTGAAAGATATAATGCCATCACTTTATTAACTCTATGCTCCTTTTGAGGCCATATATGTATAAACTAGAAGAGGCTGCTAAGTACAGTTTGAAAATGGTTAGAATCATAAGGCAATTTTAACCTGAGGAAAGAGATGAAATACTGAATTTCAGAAAAGAAAAAATACACATTGGAATTATACAAGGTAGTAAATATTAATAAGAATATTAATTTTCCTTCTTAATAAGAAGTTAAATCAGAGGCTTCTTACTTTCTAAAGATTCTATCAGAAAGGGACCTTGGTTTGAAATTGAAAGCCCACAATTAAAACTGATGAAAGGAAATGCATTTAAACATAAAATACTTAATTAACCTGTGGCATTTGTGTAGACAATGCAAACACACACAGTACATTAAGTGGGAAACAACAAACAAGAAAATAATCAGAGACTTAAGCCCTCAGATGTCAGCATGTTTGCCAACCTTGGGAAAAATCACCTCTGTGGGCAAGTCATTTTAAAAAATGCTGCTGATGAATTTTGTTCTTTACTTTCTCTCATGAACTGGTTGCTGTGTGCTGCTGAAGCCAGCAGTGGGTCATCTGTTTTAAAGAAAAGGTGAAAAATCAGATTCTGTTACCACCCTGCAAAAGGTGCAGTGCAGTAAATGCTTTGACTTGTCGGATGATATCTAAAATTTCAAATGCTATAAGTAAAAGATTTTAAAGACTTTATAAATTCAGTTAGGAGAAAGATCCTATGCTTTTACAGCATCTCATTTACTTAAGAATGGGAAATAAATTGCTGTCTCAAAGTAAAAGACAGTAAAAATAGGCAGTTGTCAGTTCATATATATTTACAGCATTTGTGCATATGGGTGAGGGATGGAAAAACAAAGTTATGTTTTATATTATATGTTTTATGATTTCTGTTGGAAGTGTACCACCATGAAAAAGAAAGCAACTGATGGGTCTAAACTCATCACTAAATCCGAGCATTCTTTCAGGTTCTGAGGTTGCACCTCCTGTTAAGGATGGCTTGCTGAGCTGGAATGGTTGAAGCATACCAATAAGAGGAAGGAAGGTGATGTGATTAGTATCTTATCTGTTTGTCCTTGAATTCCACACTCCTATGACCTCATCTGAGTTCACACAGACTATCTGGGGAAATGTGTGCTGGTTGGAAAGGCAGAAGAGATTAGAGCACTAGTCCATAAGGAAGCCTGCTCATTTCAAATCCAAGGACACCATAACTACTCTGTTTTTGTGCCCTGTGCTGAATTCTCTGGTAATGTCTTCAAATTACTTGCTCTCTGTGGCTTATTTGCATGTTACTCAATGACACTTATAGATAAAGATGCATTTTTGATGATTTTTTAAAATCCAAACCAGAATGCCATTTTCATACATAAAAATATATGTTGTTGTAACAACTGCTCTTTCAAACTTGGTTCACGCTCCTCACATTTATTTGAGAGGTCATATATAATGCTCTTTAAAATCACACCAGCGTAGGTCACAATTTGGCTCCATCAGAAGACTGTGGAAGTATAGGAACCCATGCTAACCTTGCATATTGGAGACTGTTAAGCACCAGAGACTAGAGTCTTAAAGTGCCTAAAGATAGTTGTGATACCAGCACAGACAACCTTGTCGTCAAGGGCTTTTTTGAAGATATTAGAGTCTACTACAACAATTCATTGAAAACAGTTCTCTGTAATGGCGTGATGGCTGTTCCAAAACCACTAGCCTCATGATAACTTCTGTTATTTTGTGGGAGGTAGTACCAGAAGCCCACTGAGTGTGGAAATGGAACATATTTCCAAAACATCTGTTGATACTATGTACGTTGAGTTAATTGCATTTCAAAGTTGTCATGTTTTTCAACATAGGACATCTGTAGTGGTAGGCAATATCTGTAAAGTGCAAACAAAAATGGAATTAAATGTACAATAAATATATGAAGACAAATAATACTTTTCAATGGAGAAACAAACGTGGAGGATCTCCTTTATTTGCTATCCCCTTCTCTTAGGATGTACGCTTTCTGTGTTCAACCGCCTAGCACCAGACCAATAGATGGGTTACAGGATCCAAGCATTACTGGGGCTGTAATAGCTTTCTAGTCATGTAAGACAAGTTGTTACCCATGTCCTAACTTCTAACACTCCTACATACTTGACCTTTGCTAAGTGTATTTAATATATAATGCTGAAGTTTCCCATGCATGGAGTGAGACAGATTTGATGCTTAGTCTGGGAGTCACAGAATCATAGAATTACCAAGGTTGGAAAAGACCTTGAAAATCATCTAGTCCAACCATCCATCTACCACCACCATTCACCCACTAAGCCATATCCCTTAGTATAACATTTAAAATTTTCTTGAGCACCTGCAAGGATGGTGACTCAACCTTCCTGAGCAGCCTGTTCCAGTGACTGACCGCTCTTTCAAAGAAGAAATTTTCCTAATATCAAACCTGAATCTCCCCCTGCAACTTGAGGCCATTCCCTCTAGACCTTTTTCTAGCTACATGGGAGAAGAGGCCTACCACAACCTTCCTTCAGATAGTTGTAAAGAGCTATAAAGTCACCCCCGAGTCTCTTTTTCTTCAGACTAAAGAATCTCAGTTCCCTCAGCTGTGCCCCATAAGAGCTGTGCTCTAGGTCTCTCACCAGTTTTGTTGCTCTTCCCTGGACAAGCTCCAGGGCCTCAATGTCTTTCTTGTAGTGGGGGCCCAAAACGGGACTTGAGGTATGACCTCACCAGAGCTGAGTACAGGGGAATGATCACCCCTCTGCTCTTGCTGACAAAATTATTTCTGACACAAGTCAGGATGCCACTGACCTCCTTGACTATCTGGACAAAAATCTCCTGTGCTAATCACTGGGGTGGGAAAGTTACTTGGTAGGATATACAAAAAGAGAGAGGTGTTTTAAGCTTATTTAAGTTAATCATGGCCCGGAACTGCTGCATATGCTTCAGTAAACAAGTATACGTCGTAAACAAATATATTCCTGTGCTGTTATGGGGACATGAGAGCTCTCATTTGCAGTATCTCCATGGATTTTTCATTCTAGATAGAGGCTTAAACACCACCATTTTGAATGAAAGTACTCTGTGCCCCTTCAGTTGAAGCTGGGCTCTTATGTCTGATGTGAATGTTTCAAACCAACAGCCACCATGTAAGAGATTTTTCACACAACTCAGAGTGATCTGAATGAATTAAGTTTGGTCAGAATATGGCTGGAAATCTAGGCTCCTCTGAAGTCTCAGACATTAGCACATCTTTCTGAGTTGTTAATAAGAGGTGACTTATCTAGGCAGCCAGCACAGAAAGGAGAAGAATGCCTCTGAGTTTCCTCAGTAGTACATCTATAATTACTGAAGAGACTTTTGCCTGAAACCTAAGTAGATTAGGTAGGGTTTTATCAATCACTTACTTGATCTTGGTAACTTAAATTTCACCTATGGTATATTTCAGATTTGATGTAAGTCTACCCGTGTTCCATCAAAAGTCTATACTGCCTCAGGAAAGATGCAAGAAAAGTGAGCTGTGTAGACCTTTTTTAGAGGCCTAAGAAAAACAGTGTCTTAATATATCAGGCCTGGAACTTTGTCTCTGCCTGTTTTTCTAGGAAGTGGAGGAACAGTGGATGAGGCAGAAGGGCTAGAGCATGATGGAGGCTGAGCTACAGAGAATTGTGTTTACCGAGATTTCTGCCACGAACAACCCCTGCTGTGGTAGAGCCTCTTTTGCCAACTAACAGTACTACTGCCTGTTGTGTTGCCTCTTGTCTTTTTGCAGCTGTGGCATGTAGCTTAGGTTTCCAGCGTTCTGCTGTCAACAAAGTAGATAGGGACATTATGTCTGTTTTTGTTCCTGCCAGTTTGTCAATCTCCAAAAAAACATCAACCTGACTTTTATCTAAAGTAAGCCTACCTTCAACATAGTAACAAATGTACTGAGCTGAAAATGGAAATGTGTCCAGAATGTGATTATTTTGGATGGTGATGCTTACTCTTTAAAGGTATATCTAGAAGCATAGAGCAGTTTGGAAAAAATGCTGAAGCTGTTGCTTTATGACAATGACATTTGTGCACTTTTTGTTCCCAGATGTATGTTCTGATAAGCTCATAATTGGATAAAAAAAAAAGAAATAATATATTTTGCCCCAAACTGTCACAAGTCCTATTTTGAAAACCATTTGAAACAGAGCATTTTACCTTTTTCACTTTGAAAGAACTTTTGCTTAGGAGTTTATCTTCACATCTCAAATAAATGTATTTAAATTCTAATTGATATCTTTTCTTATATATTTTTGTGAACAAGTACGATGAGTGGAGACGACTGAAAAATCACTTTTGCTTCAGAAAATATTTCAAAATTTTGCTTCCTTATTTCAATTAGAAACAACAAGGAGTTTGAAATCTTACAGTAGTTTCCAGGTGGCAAATGTATCTTGCTTTCCTCTTGACATTATTGTGCAAAACTAACTGAAAAACCACTGAGCTTTGGCATGCTGATTTAAATATTTAAGCCGCTGCTGATGAAACTTTGCCCTAGTTAAGAGATTTTTCCTTTTCCCTTTCTTTTAACCTACTACTGTCAGTAGTTTATTGCTCTTCTGTAAATGTAACTAGGCCCTGGATGACATGGGAAAGAACAGGAATAGTTTAACAGGAACTTTTAACAGGGCTCACCCTTTTACTACTTCTTGAGGAATGCAGGTGTGTTGATTCAGATACGACACGAATAGCTGAGATAAGTGATCTTTCTCATCTGAAGTACTTACACAGCTGCAAATATTCTCTTAACTAGTATCATAAGGAAACCTTGCAAGGATTAGTCAAAGTTTAAGAAAGCTTACATTTAAAATAGGTAAAGAGCATAACCATAGATATTGAGTATTTTGCTGTTGCTACCACATAAAAACATTGATAGTCAAGATCTGTTCTATTATTTGCAGTTAGGATCATCCTTGAAAATATATTTGTTAGCGTAACTTTGGTGTATGCTGCGGTGTGGTGTATGTTGGGTTTACTGATGCTGAAGAAATTGTTCTTGATCTAGCATTTGTTCAAATTTCTCTACTTATCAAACTGGTTTGGAACCTCAAGTTCCAGATTTAACATAAATATATCTGCAGACATTATTGAAATTATCCTGAATTTACAGTTCCAAGGAGTTTTTTGTGCTGCAGCCCATTCTACAAAAAATATTTGTCTGTGAAACATAATTTACTGGATATAGGAAAAACTTCCATGCATCTTTCACTGTGTTATGCTGTTCAATGATAGTGTGAAGATAGTGTGAAACATTATTGATTACTACAGGGTATTTGGTAGAGTACTTTGCAAGGTTTGAAGTTTACAGATTTATTGTAGTATCATGCAGTACATTTATTCTTGGCATAATATCTACTAATCATGTATTACTTAGAAGGCAAACATTAGTTTATGAATGTGAAACAAGAAAATTCCTTAGAAAAATGCACATAAATTTTTCTCTGAAGGGTACCAGCTGTTGGTATAAAAGGGATTTCTTTTCATGGATTCTGGTGAAATGACGTATATCAAGGACTACTGAGGTTGAAAAATCAGCTCTTCTTTCTAGTAGGAAATATCAGGTTGTGGTATGTACTTCAGAAGACCTATTTTTGTAAAGTGTTTCAGTAAACTGCAGTGGAACATACTAATACATTTTAAATGGTCTTCAGTTTGGGATTTATATAAATTTTATTGAGAAGAAATCATTCAACTTTTGAAATGGACTTTACCAAGATTAAAATGCTGTTCAGATTCTAAATATTCTAAAGTGACCTTCATACTTATTTGAGTGGCTACAAAATCCATCCCTGGTCTAGAGATCTTGTTAAAAGTAATGATATTCAGTTTTAAAACTGGTATTGCTAACCATTTTTTTTTTTTTTTTCCACACTTCCCCCTTGTTCTTCCGTGAAGAAATCATACTGTGTTCAGTGTAGAAAGATGAAACATGCTTTCTTAGCTCTACTAGAAATATGCTGGAGGGAATGAGCCAGTTTTGAAGAATGTTGTTGGAGAACTATATTCCTCAGTGCTCTGGTCGAAAACTGTGTTACACAAATTGAGTATCTTTAAATGTGCATTTTTTTCCCCCCCACATTTTATGCCACACTGAGGCTTACTCTTTTCTTACCCAGTCTGGAATGAATTAAATTTGATCAGAGAAAAATATTTCTGAAATATGAAAAATATTTATGTAAGATTTTTTTTAGAGGTATAAGTAACTGAAGAAGAGAATAGAGTCCAGAATGCCTCCTATGCATGAGAACATCTGTATCTTCTTACCTCTACTGCCCACCACAATAATGAAGCAAATCAACCTCAAGTGTTGGAGATCTTATAATAGGTTCTCCATAAACACTGATCTATGGATAAAGTATTAAAGAAATTTCATATATATGGTAATGAGGAATGTTCCCATTGTAATGTTTGATAAGTTCGAAACTGACTTTTGTGATGATATGCTCAAGGAGACCACAGCTCTGTCATGCAGGTATATATATATATCCTGTTTGTAACTAAAATAGTAAAACTTACCATCCAGTATTTTAAGGAATTAGCATGAAGTGTTTTGAGGTTTCAGCACATTATTACTGGGGAACTATTTTTATCTTCAGAAGTTTTTCTTTAAAGCTTGTTAAAGAGAAATCCTCTTTTCTTTCATGTCTAAAAATAAGTAGAGGTAAACTAAGATTTTCAGAATGTCATGGTGATGACAGAAGTCCTCATAAAACCTGTGTTAGTTATAAGAAATTTCAGACGATGCAATTTTTGGATGCAGAGATTGCTATGGATTTTGAATATGAGAGATTCTTCAGGCTTATCTACATTTCCTCCCTCCATGCAAATAGTAGTGTGGGTTTTTTTGTTGTTGTTTTTTTTTGTTTGTTTGTTTTTAATAAGGTGAAATTGTTGTGCTTTGTCCAAGGGGCTTTGCTCTGACAATAACTATTATAAAGATGGCCCAGTCATTTTCATTCCCTCAGCAGGCATAGAGTGTTTGAATAACAGGAAAAAGCATGTGGCTTTGCTGAACGTAGTGCTTAGGGAACAGTGAAGAAAAAGCTCATGCAGAGATGGAAGTGAGGGTTGTGTGTACTTAGAGTGGTGCTCTTAAGGTCTCCGTTTATCATTGAAGAGGGAATGAAGGCTTTGGGGACTGGGAGAAAATGTGGTAAATGCAGATCTACCAGTTAACCTCCTGACAGTGAGTGAGTATATAGGGAGCAGTTGCTATGCAGGATTTAATCATAAGCCTCCAGAAGAGAGTAGTAGGCATGTTGAAAGCAGGAAGAAATTTCAGAAGAATTCAGTCTAACACAGGTGGCTAGAAATGATTATAAAAAGAGCAACATCTGACATGTTTGCCTGGCTTCTTCTGTGAATTACTGAATCAATAGATAACGATGTGTCTCTACATGCTGTTTAACTGCCTTTCTGATAAGGATTTGACAGTGTATTGGAAATAAGCTGATCTATAAAATCATAATGTATAATATGCATGCTTGTGTCAAACAAATTATGTCAGGAAAGTCAAGATGGGAATGTATGAAAGGCAAGAAATTTTGGCAAATCTGATTCAGGTTGTGGTAGTCTACAGAATTATAAATATCATAGAGTGTATGCATACAAAACACTTTGATACAAAACACTTTAAGAATGTCTGGATGTTGGGACAATCAATTTTACAGAATGACTGTGCGCAGGATGCCAGTTATTAATGGAGTATATATATGGGTTATATACATAATGGTAATCAGGAAAATGAGGGACATTCTAAGAATCTGCAGATTTTTGCGTGCACAGTTGTGGTAAATCATTGTGTTTGATTAAGCTTCAGATACTGGCTTGTAGGGAAAAACTGTGTTCTTAATGAAATCGGTGACTCCATGACTAAACCTTACGTACAAAAACACCCTCTTGCACTGACAAAGCTAGAAGAAAACTTTTCTAAGGTGTTGAACAACTGTTACATGGATAAAAACTCTCCTTGATCACTCACCAGCAAGGCTAATAGGTGTCTAGAGTGCAGATGAGGTTTCTAGAAACTGAAATTTTGGGTTTTTTGACTTCTTCATAGAAGAACATAAGAGGAAAAAAGGGAGATGACTGGAAAGTAAAAAAACAACAACACCAAAACCAAATAAAAACCCAATAACAAAACACAAAAAACACAGGTCAAGAAGAATTAGAACTTGTCATAGGAGCATACAAAAATTAGGAATCAGAAATTGATGAAGAATATTTTGAAGCCAGATATGAAAATCAGCCCATTGTAAATTAAAATTTGTTTGGAATATGGGATATGGGCTATGTACTGATATAGAACTCCAGTTTCTGATATTGTTACTATTTTTTTTTTTTAGTATAGATCAAATAGATAATGAAAAGTGGAAAGACTTTGTAGTTTCTTGAATATTCCTTATTTCCTCATTAAAAAAAAGTGACTGGGACAAAGAGGACTGAGTAAGACATAAATTTGGAAAACTTTCTCAAATTTTTTCATTTAAAGGAATTCAGCTGTTACTACTTGAGAAATTCTGAAATCTAAAGGAATCCCATAATATTTTGGCATCATGTCTCAAATGATTTCTTGGGAAGTTGATTGATCAGGAAGAATTTTTAGCTTCTACTCGATAACACCTTTCATGCAGCTACTGAACACAGTGCCAGAAAAACATAGTGAATTACCTAGCCTTGTTTTTGAGACCTATACCTCTGGTTTGGTGCCAGCTATTTGTTTTATCTCAGAGCTCATTGAAATATAGGAGAAGAAAGAGGAAGGGATTGCATATCTCATCAGAGAATATGAAGATATTGATGTACAAAGTGGAGACAAACACAGATTGCCAGAGTAATTTGACAATTAATATTGGTTTTGTACATAACTTCATATGAAGTTTTAAAATTTACATCTGTGCATAGAGGAATGAATACTAAAGTGAAGAAATGCCTGAGATACTTGGAAATAAATTTAGCTTCCTGAACCAATAACCTCTGCAGTAATACAAAAGGTAAAGGAAATTAATTTCACTAAATATTTGTACTGTGAAGATTGCTTGTGAAGTGTTTTTAATAAACATAATGCAAAACAGGAAGGCATACTACTGTTTCTCCTGAAATGTTCTTTTTATATTAAGGAATAAGCAGATGTAAAGAGGGAGAAGCAGAACAGAGATGCTTCATTGAAAATACTTGGTTTGTTGTAAGTTTTCTGTGCAGATAATGCCCTAAGCAGCAGAGCAAGATACTGTACAGGAAGGGGATGGAGAGGTACTAGAAGTTTAAGTAAGTCTTATCCTGGAATTAGGTTTGATTTGATGTTTGGAATGTCAGAAATAAGTCTATGATTTGCAGAATTGTAAAATCTATACCATTAATGGGCAGTAATAGGAAAAGAAGTCAAACAGATGATTTTCCTCTCGGCTGCACATAAAAATAATTTAATTTACATTTTCTTTTTTTCTTTCTCATTTAAACTGCTGAGAGTAACAGAATATCCAGGCCCTGGAAGAGGGCCATTAAGTCACCATTTTTAGATTTAGTTCCAGATCAGAGACTTAAATCTAGGTGTCTGCATTTGAGCTGGGAGTCTCTGCTCACAGTGTAATTATCAAGGCTTGCTTGATTCAGTTGCTTAAGCATGGCTACCTGGTGCTAATTGAAAATCAGATTGCCATGGCTGCAAGATGTTGGTTCAGAAGGGCTTGGATTTCCTGTTTTTCTTATATTATGTATACACTTACATTACATTTTCATTTGTGGAAGCAAAAAGTATCAATTTTGTGCAACTGAACGGAGCCCAAAGTATTTATGGTTACTGGAGCCTAAATAGGCATTGAGCTGATCAGCTAGAAGTCTGGGTTCTACTGCCTGTATTCACTAGCTCTCCAGTGTCAAAAAAAGTAGCCTGGGCAACTAGTGTGCATGTGCACTCCTCAGCTGAGTCCTACCCTGTAACAGTGCTCAGCTCTGTTGCCCACCTAGTGTCATCTGAGACACTGTAGGTGTCTGTGCTATCAGTATGGGTTTCACAGAGGTAACATAGAACCTACTGGTCCCCTTCTAGGAGGTAACTAGATGTCAGGCTACCCTAGACTGTCCCAGTGGCAGTAAATACTTATTTTTAGGTAAATTAATATAGTTTTATCTGCCAGGGTCAGAACAAGTGCCATAAAACACCCTAAAAATGTTCTGTGATAGGGAGCTATATAGTTTCACCCTTTCCCCTGTTCCAGAACAGTCAGGTTATTAGGATGGTCTGCTTTTTTGAAGATTAAACTAACTTTCAGAGGTGTTTTTAAATAAAGAAAATTAATAACATAATAAGAGTATTTTGTCAAGGCGCAGGTTTAAATCCATGTGGAAAAGGACTCTGAAGACAATCCCTATAACAGGATTCAGATTTAAAAGTATGGAACCTGAATAGTACAGGTTCAGCTGGAATTAGTGCTACAGCTGGATTTGGATTAGGAGCAATCACCAGCTGCAGGGGATTCAAAATTAGAATTATGGGATCATAGAATCATCTAGATTGGAAAAAACCTTCAAGATCACTAAGTCCAACCATCAGCCTGACTACTGAGTCCCATTACTAAGCTGTGTCCCTTAGCATCACCTCCCTTAACACAAGTTGAGATCCATTACTTGTGTCCTACAATTTGCCACCTGAGAAAGGAGTTCAACCCTCTCCTTGCTGCAGCCTTCCTTCAGGGAGATTTAGGGAGCAATAAGGTCTCCCCTCAGCCTCCTTTTTGTCCAGACTAAACAGCCTCAGTTCTCTCAGTGACTCTTCATAACTTCACAATTTTTTTTTTTTTTTTTAGATGATGGAAACATGGAGAAAGCAGCGGTTCTTATGGGTTTTTCTATTCTCTTCTACTTAAATCTTGAAAAAAAGATGGTTTAATTTACATAAGATTCTAAAGAGAAGGAAAATTTAATGTCTAAATTAATGCTTGGTTTAGGAATCTAGAGTGGGCTCAGATCTAGGAAATAAAAGTTATTTACCCTGCAGTGCACTGAGCTGAAGGCACATTTAAAATTTCTAACACTATGTCATTTCAGAAACAATCAGCATGTGCAAGTGTATTTTATAACAATAACAGATAATGCTAGATTTATTACACTGATTTTGCTGATGCTGAGGTTGTGTCTTATGATTATGTCATCACTGTATTTAGCAGTCAGACTTTGATGTTTGTGTGCTATAAATAGAGGAGAAGCTTGAAGTCGTGTTTTAATGCCTTAAAACAAGGTCTCATCATTATTCCGTATTCAGTAATATTTGCTGCCTTACTGTAGATCATCAAAGTTCCAAGATATATTCTGAAATAAACATTAATACTTCATTGTCTATAATAATAATAAAAAACAAAAATGAATAGTTAAAACCTTGCATGTATTAAAAACCACTGTATTACATTTGCTAAGAAGATTCTCCTGACATCAAGATACAGTATTTTAATTCTATCAGGCATTAGGAATGTGCAAAGTACATCCTCTTATCTCTTATTTCTAACAGAAATGGCAGTACTGTAAGATCTCAGAAGGTGATTGTAGGATATCAAATATGTAAATTAAAAGGTGGAAGACCGGCCAAGTTGAAACCTCTTCAGAGGTTCCTGCTGTCACTAAGTAACTTTTGGATAAAGCTGAGAGAATGAAAAACTGTGCTTTCTATGGACATAAATCCAATTTTTTTTTTCTGGTGGCAAGTTTCTTTTATTAGGTGGTTTGGTTCAAGGAGAACTGAAATAGTCTGTAAATTATGTTGTAGCTGTTATGGCTATTTATTCATGTGATAAAATGGCCACATTATTCTGCCAGTAAATCGCAGCATTTTAGAAGGAATAGAGAAGTCCTTGTAAAAGTGAATATATTTACAAAAAGAATGTTTCTCTCACTCACTACAATAATCCGTGGGTTAATTAATGGCCTATTTTAAAAAGTATAAAGATTCTATAGTATTGATTGTTTTCATGATTAAAACAAAGCAAAATCCTAAATATCAACAATTTTAGTGCAAATGGCTTCATTAACATGCAGCACAGAACATACGCCTACGATGTTGATACCATTTTTCCTGTTTATTCTATGGCAGCTACGCAAACTGGCAGCACTTAACATGATTATGTCAAGATCTCACACAAGTTAGCTCACAGCCAAGGGCTGACATGTAGAGTCAATATGCCAGGGCTAATTATGTTGATGTCACAAAGTTACCTTTCTTTGTGCATGATAAATGTTTCATGTAAATTAAAGCATGTTTGTATACTGTGAATTTACACTAAAGATTGCACCAAAAGGTCAGCAGTCTTTGATGCAATTTAATTACAGTATTTTTGATTATGTGTGCCTTGTAATCAGAGGCTCTGATCAAAGTCAAGTGTGGGATTTGGAAAAAAAGTATGTATTATGACTTTTAATCATCCCTTCTGCTCAATGATTATGTCTGGGAGGACTAGTAGGGTCTGAATGTTAACCTTGGAAATGAATGCTTTGACTACCATCCATTGTACTTTGTTTTCAGTTCTTCACAAATTGAAGGTATTAGCATATTCTTTTCTGTCAGACTTTATGTAGTCTATAACTTGAACATGTGAGGAAGAACCAAAAAAGCTTTTAGTATTTTGCAGCAATAAAAAGTGTTCAGGGCTTCCAGTTCTTCCTTCTGATTTTATAGCATTCCCTTACTACTAATGGAAGGCATGTTGCTTATTTTGTAGTATTTAAGCTGCTCTTTCTTCTCCTATATTGCTCAATATTTTTCAAATGAGCACAGTTACTTGGTACTTCAAGTGTATGGCTTACCCTCTGGGAAAAAAAGTGGAGATGAACACACTGGAGGATAAATTCTTGCCTTTGTTTACCTGGTTTTCTTCAGTCTTCCTTAAAACTGTACAGCTTTTTGGCTTACCTTACCAGAGGGAACGTATCTGGGCAAGAAAATCCATAACCTTACCATCCTCCTCTATTACCAGAATCATTGCTAGTTTATGCAAATTATAATGGTGAGGAGAATTTATATGATAATACATAGAATATTCTACAAGTACATTTCAAATTTTTTTAATCATATTTTCACTCTGAGGTGGAAATACAATTTTGGTAGGTTTATGTATTGCAAAATGGACTTGTCTCCTTTTTCTTGTTGTCTATTCCTAGTGCAGTTCCAATACTCTTTTCTTCTGGGAAAAGATCCATGAAAGATCGGTGATATGCCTGCTGACCATATCTGGCGTTTGTATGTTTTTTGTATGTGATGGAAAGGGGTGCATCTAACTGTCAGTTGGTGTGCATATCTAATATATGCAAGATACGTGTTATTCTGGAAATAGTATCTGCTCTTTAGCCAGTGTAAGTTTATGAAAAGCAATTCACAAGGTGTTTTTTCCCTTTCCACAACTGAGAAGCAAACTTTTAATCCTGTTTGGATAGATAAATATGTTGTAGCACAGCTGAACTCTTTAAATCCCTCTTTCCTTCCCACTTCCCTTCAGTATACATTTCCTCATTAATGACAGCTTGCAGAAAAACTCTCCAGAGAGATGTAAAGTCTTGGCATCTATATTCCTTTTTGGAACCAAACATTCTGAAGAGCAATCCTTGTTGCCTAATGAACCAAAACCCAAAACCTTGGATTTCATTATGGTTATGATTCCTTAACCCACTAGAGTCTCTCGTCAGAATGTGGTCTCATTAAGTGAAAAAGACACTGTGTACCACTCCATTAAAATGTGCTAAGCTAACGTGTTGTCTGATGTGAGGTGAGATGAAATAATAAAATTATTTCAGATCTGTTCCTAGTGGACTGTAACATACATCATCAGCTGGAAAAATATGTGAGACAGTTCAGAATTCTTAGTTGTGGAAGCTCTTGTGTAAAGAGTCCAGAGAGGCATGGGCTTCTTCTGAGTAAAGAAACTAGGCTGCCTGCATTGTGGTTCAGATGCAGCCACTTCCGCTGTTTCTTTGAAAAAAAATTGCTGGAGCTTACATTATGCCTGGTGTTTGCATTATATCCAAGAGGTGAGAGAGCAAGGAGCCTTTCTTCACATACATGTCCCACTTTACAGATCCTGGGCACAAAAACAGGCTCTAATTTCTTCCATACCAAGAGATCAAGGGACTGTTTCTTGCTGCTGACAATTTGGAGATCAACAGAATGATTTCTGTGCTTTTGCAAATAGAAAGATCAGAGCTGAAACGTGCTTTGAGATAGTAAACAATGTGTTTGCCCCAGAGAAGCTGTAATAAGAGTCAGAGGGGAAGAAATTTCATGCAATGCAAAGGCTGAGGTACTTTGGGAATCCGTTATCCAGGGAAAATCCAATAAAGATCAGATTAACAAACAGAAAGCCAAGGCTTTGAGTATGCAATTAAGTAACTAAACTCAATGCAGAATTTCTGTAACTGGGGCATGTAAACTTAACTCCTAAGTAGGTGTTCAGCTAGCTATTTACATATAAAGTGTATGACTGTGTATTGGTGCTACCTGCGTATGTAACTAAAGTTCATTGGTCTGGACCCTTATTTCATACAAAACAAATATAGATTTGGATCTCTATAATGTGCTAAAACTTAAAATATTCCTTCATGGTGTATTTTAATAATTCTTTGTAAAGCAATCTTGCAAATTGCATTCTGGATTTCAAGATGCACATTTCAAGATAATGACTGAAAGGGCATAGTGCAGAGATCTTTGCACTCAGTGGCTTTCCTACTTCATCTGGGAAGGTGATATTTGAGCATCATACACAAATATTAAAATTTTCTATTGAAATCCTCTGTAGCTATGTATCAGTAATTTGGACCTATTGTCCTATGTTAAGTTGTGCATACTATTGGCACAATGGGTAAAATCATAAGACAGAATATGAGAAAAATGAGCGTTAGTGTGGTCTGTGGTATTAAACTATCTCCTTTGGAACGCTGGTTGTCAGAAGTCAGGAAAACATGTTAGACTTCCCTGTCAAGAGTGTTCATGTTGAGCCAGGCATACTATGGGTCACTGAATACTTGAATAGTTCTTGAATATTTCAGCACATTTAATTTCTCAAATGCCGCTTTATACATTGTGCGCAAGGTTGATGTGGCTGCGTAGTGAGTTCTGTTTTTTTCCTCACTCTAAGAATTAATTTGACTCTTCCCGTGTCTAAGAAAAGTACTCCTGTTTGGCTTTTGCGCAAAGATTTACAGGAAAAAGAGCAAACTAGAGAAAGAGTAATGATTTGTAGAAAGCTGCAGGAGTTCTGAGTCCCAAATCCAAATGTGACATTGCTTACAATTACATACATAGTGTTCCCATGCATTTATCCCAGCTATAACCAATAGCTAATAACAAATTATAGAGGCCCAATGTGATTTACACACAGAGGTTTCTATACAGGGCTTTGTGTGAATAAAAATGACTATTATTTCTTTTTCTATCCAAAGAAAGGAATAAATCGAATTCTTGCAGAGAATATAATTTTCTTCCATTTAGTTTTAAATAGCATTAGCGCAGCAATCAGGTTTTGAGGTGAAAGATAAATACTTCTGGACCTGGGTCTGAAAATGTACAAAACATTAGACAATAAAGGGAACTACTCCCTCTCCTTTTTATTTCAAAGGGCATTAATATTTTGCTGTATAGGAGGGTAGCTTCTCTGACTGCTTTGCTGCTAAGTGACCTGTTCCATTATTTTTAAACTGTATTAAATGCCCTCTGAATGTATGTGAAAAAAAAAAAAAAAGATTTAAACATTTAAATTTTACCATTATTTTAAATACACATTTGATATCGCAGTACAATCATGCCACCATCAGTGATTGCTTCCAATATTACTGTTCCTTCCACAATGGAAATTTCAGAGCTTATTTTAAATATGTAACAGTATGGAGAAAACAGTTCAACTCTGTTGAACTCTGTTGAAAAGTAAATGTAATATCATTAATCCTTAAACTGCATTTTAAATTGCACAGGGAGATCAGTGTCCTGTAATTATGAAAGGCAGCAGTAACACAGTGACAAAGACAATACCAGGTAGTCATCTCCAGCGTTCAGAAAAAGGGAACCAAGCAAATAAGGATAAGAATCCAAGTCTCAGCAGTGGGGAAAATGTCTTCTCCTCTGTACTGCAGAAGGGAGAAGGGCAAGCTGGGGAGAACAATGAAGGGTCTCTACAAATGCATGGGTGTGGGGAAGGTGGGTTACAGGGACAGGGCATAGAGAGGTTTGAATCAGGAGCTAAGATGAAATCATGGCTCCGGTTCATGAAGAGTTTATCTTGTTTCTTTCTTGTGTTAGGTTGGAGTACGTGTATGGCACCTCACATGTCAAGTGGCTTTAATTACGCTTTTAAAAGGGAGTGATTTGAAATAAACCAAGCAAGCTTAAACCTTTCAGCTGCTGCTCACGTTTCTCTGGTCTTTCACTGGATAGATTCCTCTGACTGCAGTGAGAATGTGCCTGAGTAAAACAATGAATCAGAGTCTTTCGTTATAGCTTTAATTATGGAACTGAGCTGCAGGAGAAATCAATGTCACATTCACTTAAATTTGCCGTATTGGAGCATGTTATTGGCCTTTCTAAACCAGGGCCCTGCCTTTGTTAGCTGTGCAGATCTGAGGCAATCTTGTTGATTTTTTTTTCACTGTTTCCTTATAGGTGGATTGCTACAGTTCCAAGTAACAGCAAGATGTGGCAGCAGCTACTGCTGTTATTGATAAATGGTGCAGCCAATTCAACTAGGACATACTGAGGTGCCTTTGAGGTAGAGAAATAAGAGGATTTAAAGGCAAAGCCCTTGATAGAGTGATGTATGAAGTAGTCTGCCTGGTTGTGAATTGGCTGGTTGCGTTTGGCTGATAGCTGTGCTATAATGCATTCACAGCAATGAGCTACTGAAGGCAGCACTGTGTACCTGTGAAATGTCTGGATACATGGAGTGTAACTGTACCCCTCCTCAAGCAGATATTTCACCTGCTTCCTTCCCATTTGGGGAAAGGATGAACTTCTCTCAGTTTCTTAGGGGCCAGCTTGCTTCCGGTGATGTGATGCTTTAGTCTGGTCTACCCTTCTTGCCTCTGTCTCTTTGCTCACATGGAGACCTGGGTTTGCTGCCTTTACTCTTTCTCCTACAAGCACGGCTGAATTTGAGGAAGGCACTTTCTTAAATGTGTACTAGCAGAGACTCAGTATCTGTATTATGCCATCTCATTAGGACTCTTCCCTCAACTTTCAGACTTAGTTATGGGCTCTTGCTGCCTTTTTTCTTGTCTGTCACTTACAAGAAGACATTTTTTTTCCTCTGTTTTTATGGTTTTGGATCTTTGAGGAAAAAAAATAATCAATAAAACATTCAAATAAAACCACAGTGAAAAACAAAGAAAGAAGCACACACAGAGCCCAAGGATGTATGCTCTTTTGGTGGTAATATACTTGAAAAGCTTTTATATTTCTGAGCAAGAGAGAATGATTGCTTTTGAAGGTATATTCAAGGATACACACAAAAAATGCTTTGTGAATATCAGTGGATGAATACTTACTTTTATAATAGTCGATGATGGGAAAAAGCTTGACACAAACAACATTTCAGCTTACATGGGTTATGAAAATGCAATGTAGTATAAAAACACACTGTCACTATCTGATTCAGAAGATAAGTGGGAAGGAAACAACTAGCCACTTTGAAAAGGCAAACATTAAGATTAAAGATTAGAAAAAAGACTGGCGTTTTGCTAGAATGCCCAACAGCTAGTTTGCTTGCACTCAGTAAAGCAAAGCCTTCTGCTGTTTTTGTCACATTGTTTTTAACTGACGTTTTGAAGAATGTATCTGTGATAAAGATACAGGGGAAATAACCTGTACTGAGATGACAGGCGATATGATTAGATCATGAGAAATCCAGATCACTCAGTTGAGAGACGATATTGAGAACAGACTAAGATGCGGCTAGACAGGTTGTGAAGAGATTAAGGTTTGCATGACAGAAAGCTGTGAACTAGTTGCACAGCATGGTGCAGGCTTTAAAAACAGACTTTCCTCCTTCCTTTGAGGAACCTTCAATTCACTGATCCTAAAGGGAAATAATTGATGAGAATTTGGGCAGGGTGCTTTGCACATCTACTAGATTGTGTCTGACAGGTGGCAAAAAAGAGCATTCATGATGTTGTGCAACCAGGTGGGTTGCAGAAAATGAAGGCTACCTACAAACAGTGGGCTGCCTACAAACCATAAACACTTAGGATACAATGTCTTACTAGTAGAAATCAATGTAGCTTATACACGGGTTTATAGAGAGTTTATCTCAGAGGCATGACAAAACGTCCTCGATCCTCCCCTTTTGCACACAGAACATAAATATTCTGCCAAGCTGCTGGGACGGTGATGTTCACCATAAGGCGTGAGAAAATGTACCAAAGTATTTGTTGTCAGTATCTCCCTATTGTCCTGATTTTAAATGTTATCTACTAGTTCCCTGTTTCATTTCTTAAAATTACACCACATGGGTGGTTTATATAAAAGATTTAAAATAATAAACCATATTCTTTCTTTGCAGAAGAAAAAGGGTTCTATAATCTATAAATCTATATTTTGTATCTCAGCTTTACTTGACTAAAATTTCAGCCACCATAAAATTTCTGCAGAAGCGGTTTTGTGGAGACTTGGGCTTTTTATTTACTTGTTTCTCAAGTGATAGAGATGTTTTCAGCCCCCTAGCATTCTGAGCTTCCATCAGTACCTAAGTCTTATATAAATTATTTGACTAATAAGAGTAAATTTATTATTTCATTCAGTTTAGTTAAACATACGTCAGATAGTGAAAACTGGTGGATTATCAGATGATACATTTATAACCATGACATTCTCCTCTCTCTGTAAATGTTAGGTCATCTTGCATTTTAAACGTAGGATCCTTTGTTATATTTAGTTGTCATGACTCTTCACTGCCATCTCCAGATGTCTTAATAATTGGAAATATAGTGGGAATTTCACATCGTTTCTACAGAGGACACAGATGAAAGGATCAAGGCTGAAGGGATAACACATGAAAAGAAGCAGAAGGAATTATTATTGCTAAGTCCAACAAGCATTCAGAACAGAGTGTCAGAGTGGATTGACTTCAATAAAAAAAATTGCCCTAGTAACAACTGAGTAAAATGCATGAGTCAGGACCTCAAGAATTGGACTATTGTTTGATATTTCTACAATATCTTTGTATGTCAGTCAGCATTAGTGACTGTCTGGGAAGCTGACATTAGCTGAAAGTTTGGCTGTTAAGTATTGGCAATGGTCTGATTAACCTTGTTTTAAAGGAGCATTTGTGGTGTAGATTGCTGTCTTTATCTTTGACTTGAACTGGCATGTTCTACTACTCACACTTGTTGCAATCCATTTTGAAGTTCTCTTTGAACAAAAAAACTTTGTGATAGTGTTTCCTTCCTTACTGATTCTTCATTCATAACTTGTTTATTGATAAGTGGAAAACATCAGTAGTACCATACATAGCCTGTACATATATTTTTGTAGGACTAACAATGTGTTCAGACTTCTACTGTAACTGAAAGAATCTGAAATAATTGAAAATTCACTGAGTATTATGTTTTCTTAACCCAAGTTAGTTCCTTACAAGCTGAACACTGTGAGCAGGCAGAGGGTTGTATGGAAAATTTTGTTTTTCATCAGTGTCAATATATAACTATATGGTCTCTTTTCTAGTGCAGTTGTACCCCGAGAAGAGACTATGTAAAAGTATTTCTTTCACAAACAAGCTCCCACTGTCTGTGAGAAACAGATTTATTTATTATAATGATATTAAAAGAAGGAAATCTTTCCTAGTGGCAAAAGAGAAGGTTTGTAAGCAAGGGTGAGCAATATATAATTGCCTGATATTGAGTTTTCCCTAGTCATGAATCAAGCTTGATAATGTGTCTGCAGTTGACTAGGTTTCTGAAGCTCAGCTGAGAAGGATTTCAACCCTTTTCTCTTCCCTGCACTGCAGTTCCCTCTCCATACATCATGTCAGGTCATGTGGGGTCTTGGCTTCCTGACCTGCTCTGTCTCAACCTTTGGGCCCAGCGTGCTGAGAGGTAACAGTGTCCCCCTATTAGCTGCCTTTACAGTAGCATTTTTGACCTTTTCTGCCTTACACATAGCTGTTTGGGGAAGTCAGCATCCACCTTTGCCTTGATCATTAGCCTTAAATAATTGAATAATCTGTCTGGATTGCAGAAGCTCTTGTGCCACCCTTCTGGCACAGAGCCCTGTCTAGAGAGAAGAACTGTGACTGAAGTGCTGATGTTCTCAGGTATGGTACTGAGGGGTTGTGAGTGGTGAGGAGAGCTCCAATAGGAGGAGGCTTTAACTTTGGCCTCCGAAATCAAGGAACCGCAACTGGAATTCAGAACAACTTTTGTTGTCACATCTTATTTTTTCATGGTGCTCACTTTGATGACTTAAGATTCTGCTATGAAACAGAGCAGTGTGAATAAACCTCCAATAAGCGCATTAGCTGGGGAAGCAGGAGCACTGCTGCCAAAGATAATTGCTGTTGAACTTTGAAGGAACACCAGGCAATATAGTGCCCAGTCACCTAGTAATTTAACTCTGATTCATAGTACATCTGTCAGTAGTTGATTGTTGCTGCAATTCACCTTCTTGCGAATCCAGATATAAGTTCCATGCCCTTCCTTGTAGCAAACATAAATGCAGGGGACAAATTGTATGGCCAGACCATAGAATTGTATGCAGACCATAGAATGATGTGTGTGCACCTTTCTGTTTTTATTTTCACACCAGTGGGCATGAAAAAGATCCAAGAAGTCTTCTTTTCAGAACTAGTTATAATGTGTTTCCTTCCCTTTTCTGAACATCATAGTTTGTTCTTGTTTTAATTACCCCTTTTTGAACTATCGGCTGATGAAAATTAGGCAATGATATAAAACCCAAAGGATCTAAGTGCCCATATAAAAACTTGTGTCATAGAGAACATCTCTCAGCTAGGTTGGCTGTATGTATCACAGTCTATTTCACCACTGAAAAAATATTTTCTGGACAATTGATAGATGTGGAGAGAATAGCTGGAATATTTGACAATATGCAAAGGAAGAAATTTTACTGGGAAAAGGTGTTACAATAGGAAAGATTAACGCAGTGGAAAGGCAATACAGGAGTGGAACAGCAAAAGGACTAGTGCAGATGGGATGGTACTTCAAAGGAGAAGTAAAGGTGCTCACCCATCTCCAAAAATCTAGGCTCACAAGAAAGACTCCACTAGGGAAGGACCCCCCCCCCCCACCCCAAACTTAGATCATTCCACAGTGGCAGTCAGCCCTTAAATGAGGTCTAAGAGAAGTGTAGCCAGACTCCACCCCTTCTGGTCACACACGTGATTTGCCTTCACCTGCGCTCCCAGGTCCTTTACCCAGGTGCTCAATCAGTGATTCAGGCAGTGACTCAACAGTTACCATACAGAAGGTTTAGGGAAAGGAACATTAATTGTACCGAAAATGATCAATATTACATATGCTTTCAGACACTCATGTGGCCAGTTTCAATGTATAACAGTGAGGTACATGTATGTATATTGTGGTAAACTTTGTATAGAAACTTTGCTTCAAAAATGTCTATTTTTTTTTTTTTTTTAGTACTTTGACAGGCTCTTCCACATCCTTTCTTTTATAGTAGTGCCATATTTTTCTGCTGATATTGTAACACATGCAGTGAGTTTTTTCAGCTCTTTGACATAGCTTGAAAAAATTCTTGAAGAAATAAAAAAAGAAAGAAAGAAAAAAAAAAGGCTGAAATAATGTTTCATGGACTCCTCTGGTTTTTCCCTTTAGCCATTTAAATTTGTATCTTTCACTTTCAGTAATACCTTTCAATCTTTTCTTTCTGGAGGCAGTGGTGGGAGTTGAGTGTTCTACAAAAGCCCTGGATCAAGGCTTCAAATGGAACAGGGACAGTTGTGTTCTACTTGTTGCATCCATACAGGTCTGAGCAGAAATGCTGTTAACTTTTCAGATCCTTACTTTCTGAGTAATTGTCAGATACCACTTTGGTTTAGCAGACACAGAAGATAAATTCACCCTAAGGCTGCAACTGTGGGTATAATTAATGGAGACAAAGTTTCAACAGATTTCCATAACTTCTGTGTAGTTTACATCTTTAACATTTTTTTTTTTTTTTTTTCTGCTTGTCTGGAGAGTTGACAAAAACAGTCTGGATTTGGGCATGACTGAAATATCCTTTCTTTGTCTTTGAAAGCTCAGGCAAAATATGAGGTGAGTGTCCTGGGTAAACCAGTATGAGAGCAGTATGAAGGACCTTAGTGAGCAAGTGGGTTAGGCTACATTTTCCTGGTATTCCTAGCCTTTCACAATACTTCAAACCAAGTGAGGATGGACCCATGTTTCCTAGACTTGCTTTATACAGGTGCTTTAGCAAACAAAGGACACTAAAGCACACAGCTTTCAGCATCTAATCTTTCCCCTCCCTGATAAATCTGCCACTGTTATGAAAGTCAGACACCTACTTTCAATATGCTATTCTGGTGCAACATACTTTCTCACAGCAGACTAAGTCTTTCATGTTTGCAACCTGCCAAATGTAGATGAGGGATTTTAAAATGGAATCAGAAGTGAATGTGTTTTCATTGATATTTATGTTGCAGGTTTAGGTGGAAGAAAGAAGGTGGAAAAAAATAGTGAAAGATAAATATGCTTTTTAATAGTCATTCCTTTTATTTTGCGGGAAGTGTTCAGAATGTGAAGATGTGACTTTCAGTTTTTGAAATTTAAAATTGAATAATTTGCTAGAGTTATATGCAGTGGATGAGACAAATGCAGTCTGGAGCAGCACCAAGTGAGCTGACGCATTTACAGAACATATTCAGAGAACTTTTTTCTGCATGGTGAGCTTTGCACACACACATAGCTGAAATTCACCCTTCAGAACCTCTGACTGGTGGTTAAGGATGATGGGATAATGGAATGGACTAAAAAAAATAAAACAAACAAACAAAAAACTAGAAAGAGAATATATTTGTGTGGAATGCTCTGTTTCTGGCTAGTGGCTCCCTGTCCCAGTGGAAAAGAAAGTACAAGTGCTCTCTTCCACAAGAGCCCTGCACAAGGGAGCTGGGGGTCAAGGAAAGGAAGAGCTCAGGTTCCATGTGAGCCCTGCTCCCTGCATGAGCAAGCAGCCCCAGGGGAAGGAGGGGGTGGTGACACAAACCCCAGCAGGCAACTCAGGGCTCTGGGAGCTTGGCCACTTCTGTGTATCCCCAGGCTGGCCACCCTACGTGGGAAACCTGTCTGAAGTGAGGCCACTCAGCCGTTCCATGTGATCTAGCTCTATCATCTGAGTTTACCTATTTGTTTTACTTGCATCACCAGTAGAGAGGGAGGTTATCCTCTTACTGCTTGAACTTGGGTGGCAAAAAAGGGTATGAGCACTTCTCCCCTCCAGAGCTCTCTAGGCAGTTTACCAAACCCCACAATACCTGCCTTATGTCACCAACAAATTTGCTGCAGACCTATTAGTGGGGAGAGACAGCCCTCGCTTGATCTGCAGAAGCATTGACTGCTGCTCAGATAAGCAGATTGCATTTCAGATGAACTTGAAACATGAGAAGATGACAGTTTAGGAAATGTAAAATTGAAATATGAATGGGTTATATGCTACTGTGTATGTGGGGGAGGGAAACATGATAACTGAGCAGTTTAAATAGCAGGGTTCCCCTCCGTTTCTTTTCTTCCTGGTACTTGTGGAAAATTACGGGCTTAGTACTCAGACTCCAGCGCACATTTTACCACCTTGTTTCATAAGTCTGAATACAGCATTTAGTGGGAGGACAGCCTGTAATTATGTTGTAAGTTATCAAACAAACTGCAGATGTATAAATGTGAGGGTAGGCTTAACTACTTTGTTTTGAAAGGGAACTTTAATATTAAACAAATGTGTACTTATTGGAAATGGCAGTGTTGAAAGCCTGCATTGTGAGTCTGACTTAATAAACCTAATCTTTCCTTAAAGCTCCTTACATTATGGAGAAATAATAAGGTATCTCAACTAACTTAAGTATTTCCTTTCATCTCAGAAAGAGAACCCCACTCCTAAAAGTAATTAATATCTGATTTAAAGCATCTTGTGTACATGATCAGATTTTTAATATTACCTGCACAGATGTGGTTGCTTGCACAATAACCAGGCATGTGCCTGCACAGTAGCCTAGTTTAGTACATTAAATGTTTGTGTGTATTTAGAGAAAGGAAAAGCAATATTTTCTTGCATTTATTTTTGGAAATCCTCCCTGTAAAGTAAGGCTTTGACAAACAGAGCTAGATATGAAGCAACCTCCTCCAAAAATTGCAACTGAATCTAGGACAAATATTTAATATCTCTCAAAAGCCATGGTTTGTGTTACTTCACTTTTTACCACTTTCTGTTTTCCCTTTTTCACCTAGGATGGATCAAAAATGTAGATATACCACATGAAATGTGCTAGAAAAGAGTGAAGTTTTAAAGAAGCAGAGTATAGTTCATAGTCCCGAGGAACAGAACAAAGCAACAAGGGTGTATTAGGGAAATGGGTCTTAGAGTATGCATGGCTCTCATAGGGAAGACTGTCCAGAGACCAGGGGTGGTGGCAGGTGAAAGCAAGGAATTCACTCTCAACTCATACTTGAGGTATTTTTAGTATTTGCTTTCTGTTGCAGATTGATCTTTCATCTGAACTTGTCAGCTCGCCTGCTGTGGAACTAGTATCCAGAGCTTGCATAGTCCATAAAGCTAGCATATTTCATGCTGGATCATGCACTTTATACACTATACACTAATGCACAAGGCATGTAAGTTGTCACTACAGCTATCCGCGATTATTATTATTATTATTATTTTTGCTAAGTTTAATTCCAGATGGTGTTTTCTGGTTTGATGAATCCATCCTTCAGGAATATTCTTTCTACAGGAATTAATGGACTCCAGTTTCTTGATGGAATATTTCTCATGCTGTTAAAGGACCAAGATAAACCAGGATCAAGTACTTTCATGTTTTCTTTTCATATTAGATAACAGAGATTTACAAACCTCTGCTAGTAGAGTACTATTGGGTGACTTTATTCATCATTTACAAAAGCAAAGAAGTAAGGACCAATCAACAGCAACAGTTGTAGGATTGCTCAACTCTCAGACTAAAAAGTAGCTCTGAAAAGAAGACTTTTCCCAGGCTGAGACTAAGTGACTATACTCCAGAGGTTGTGTGACTGCTTTATTCGTGCTGATTTTAATAACAATTTCAGCATAATTTTAATAGGCAAACCTGACTGCTCCACTAGTTAGATCTAGTTTCACCTTCAGTACCTGTAGCTATTTGGGAGCACATTAGATTTGCCGAAAACACCGGGAGAACTTCCCTATAATGGTCTCGCAGCCTTCTCAAAGGCCTTTCAAAATTCCTCTTTCCAGTGCAAGAACAGTAGAGAACACACTTGGAGGAGTGGTGTAATGTGTGCAGCAGCAATCTCTTCACAGAAGTTCTGACTCTGGGGCAACATATGAGCCAGACTCCTAGGCCCCTGAATCCCTGAAATTCCTTAGTCTGAATCACTGAAATTTTCATTTTTTTCAAATTTTTTTCAAATTTTCATTTGATAAATTGTACGTTAGTTTTTTATTTAATTATGCTAGGTTTTATGTAAGTTAATTATTAAGCTCCAACAGGCTGTGAACTGAGTCCTGGAGATCTAGTCCTGATCCTGTGTGCTTTGGTGAGCAGTAGTCATTTAAGTCACCTGATAAATAGGCAGACTTGACATGTGTGTTCTTAATCTACTACAATTGCCCGTTAACGGATTTATATTCAAAGTGTACAGCAAGTATTGTTATGTTGGATTTGAGGCAGTCTTAGAGGGCTATGATGGTTCAGGTGATAGCTGCTAACTTTATAACATTTTTGTAGCCTTTAGATCAAGGTGATCTGCTTAAAGAAGTTTTTTTGTGGTTGACTTGGAGGTAGATATCACATGTATGGATTCCTGTGAGTGGGTAAAGTCTGCTGTGTGTGAAAATGTGCTTCAAAACTGGAACATCTTTCTAAATGTCCTATTGCTAAAAAGTTTTTCTGTGCATTAATATTTCTATTTTTTATGGTCATCAGTCCTAGTGTTAATTGCTGTTTAAAGCATGGCATGAGAGAATTTTTATTCTGAATTACCTTCTGGTTAGAACACCTGGCTTGGTTTAGGAGGAAAAATGTTTATAACTTTTAAACACAGAGTATAAATTCAGATATACTACAAACATTTATGGTGGACAGCATTTTAATAACTTTTCTCTTTAGCATGTGGAAAGTGAAACTATCCCTTAAAATAGCTTTCCTCTTTAATGGCTGATGTGATATAATTTGTAAGAAGTTAAAAGCGCTATTGTACAAGTCATTTCACTAATAACATGCATTTATTGTGCTTTTATGTTTTTATTTATATAGATTTGGTGAAAATAGGAGAACAAATCAGAGACTGAAGTGTATCACAATGGGGACTCCATCAGTGACACTCTAGTTGGATCAGGATGTCTCTGAATGCACGATAACACTCCTTTAACATGTGTTCCTATCTATGCAGCTACCTAGACACAAAAAAGGTCATTTAAAATCTATCAATCTATCTCCTAATGGAGGAACCAAATTGATATCTTTAAATCTGCAAAAAATCTCTATAAGAAGTAGGCCAATAAAATGCAGGTGAGATCACAGCCACCAACAGGGACAAGCTCCACTACTGCCAGCATAATGAAAAAAAAGAACTTGGTGTGCATATCAATTGTATCTCTTAGAGACTGAGAGGAAGGGAAAAAGTGAGACGGCTGTCTGAATCCAGAGTTTTAGAGATCTAGTTCAGCATTAAGAGGCACTATTTACTGTTGCTGTGTGCTACAACATTTGCAGGTAGTAGGGAAGAGAGTTGTAGGTGTGAGTTTAGTGGCATCTGTGCTTTGCAGTGTCCAACCTGCTATTGTTCTGGAAGAGGCAGAGGAAGCCAATATTGCAGAGATAATAATTGGAGACTGCCTCTGAGGGCCAAGAGAAGGTCGAATTCCACTCTGAGGTCTGTAGGGCACAGTAACCGGTGTATTGAAAACTGCTAGAGATGCACCAAATAAGCTTTTTTTTAAATTTTTTTTTTAAGTCAAAAGTATATAGGGAAAAGAAAAAGATGTCAGTCACTGTGATGACTCGGCAGCTGCCCAAAAGCCAGTAACTAGAAATGTGTGGATCAGCAGTTGAGAGAAGTTTGTGAAATGAAGTTTTATTGGCTCTCTGGAGAAATTCATCTTACTGAAATAAGTTTTCTTGTTTACTTGCCTTGAGAAAGTCAGTACTTCATCTGTATCAGAAAAATAAAATTGAACTTCCCCCATTTTCCACATCTGAATAGCAATGTCTTTGAAAATCATAATGTCCCTTAGATATAGTACTGCTCCTGTTATAACTGCTTGCTAGAAGCAGCTTTCCAGTCTGCATGGTTTGCTTCCTCCTCAAACACACAATATCCTTCCACAGTGGGAGATTATGTAGTTGACAGTCCTCTTTCTGAATTAACTCCATGTAAATTTGCAATACTTTTAGTTCCTTCAGGTGCCAGAGATCACCAGATCCTGGTTCAAAGCAGTTACACCATCTGTATGTACAGAACCTAGAAGGAGCTTCTGACAGTTTTATGAAAATCCACTAGAAGAAACCTAAAATTACTCTGAGTTTTGGGGATTATACAATATGAATTTGTAAATTATGAAACTCTTGTGGTTCAAACGAATTTAGGCAAAGATCTAGGCAAGGAACTGGCAGAAACTGTAGATACTTGAAAACTAACTCACCTACTGCTGTGTCCAGTCTATATTTTTTCTTCTGCAAGACTGCATTAGATTTAAAGTTTGTAAACAGCTCATCATAAGAAACCGTTTGAACTCAGAGTGAACGGATGTTTCTATTTATAAAGCATAAAATAGAAAGCTGTCCCATGCTTATCTTTCCTTGATATCCTAAAGTAATTAATTAAAATGTAATCTCTATATTCTGAAAAATCCTCTGATACTGGTTGTGAGCTTATTGCATTTGCTGATTAGACAATTTTGATTGATTTTGATTGCCTGCATTAGAAATGGTGGCCAGCAGGTACTCAGCCCTGATGAGGCTACACCTTGAGTATTGTGTTCAGTTTTGGGCCCCACACTACAAGAAGGACATAGAGCCCCTGGAACATGTCCAGAGGAGAACAATGAAACTGGTGAGGGGTCTGCAGCACAAATCTGATGAGGAGCAACTGAGGGAGCTGGGATTGTTTAGTCTGGAGAAGAGGAGGCTCAGGGGAGACCTTATTGCACTCTACAACTTCCTGAAGGGAGGTTGTGATGAGGAGGGGTTTGGCCTCTTCTCCAATGCAACAAACAGGACCTAAGGAGATTTAGGTTAGGCATAAGGAAAAACTTTTTCTCTCAGAGAGTGTTCAGGCACTGGAATGGCCTGCCCAGGGAGGTGGTGGAATCACTGTCCCTGGCAGTGTTCAAGAGGTGTCCGGATTAGGAGCTACGAGAGATGGTTTAGTGGCTTGTGGTAGCAATGGTAATGGGAGGACAGTTGGACTAGATGATCTTGTAGGTCCTTTCAAAACTTGTGATTCTATGGTTCTATGATTCTATGAGTAGCTGGCATTCTCTTGTTTTTGTCTGTACAGCTTTGGTTCATGATGACAGAAAGAAAACACAAAAACTGGAAGAAAAACTATTTAAAAATTCCAAAGAAAATGTATATATATTTTCTTTGTCTATCCAATGAAATGGTTCTATAAGAACTGGGACAAATTCACTTTAACCTTTTTGAAATTCTGGAGAGGGTCTTTGCAGAACTGGGGAAAAAAGTATTGTGCTATGGCTCAGCAGCTGTGCATTTAAAGTTTTGAATTTTCTGTGGGTATAGGAAGACAACAGCATTTTAAATTCTCAATCACATGCTAATTCTTGAACTGTCCTTAGTTTTTCTCCATCAACTTTTATATGATTTATGAGATTTTCAGTGAGAATTGCTTTTCCTATTCCTTTAGATCTTTTTAAAAGTCTACCTTGTGCATAACATTTTATATCAACTTGTGCTGTAGGTCCAATTATGCAAGATCCTTTCAAACTATATGAAACCCATATGATCCACAGCACCATTCTAGAAATCATCAGCACCTTGTCACGTTAGGCCTTTGTGATCTGATAGGCAAGTTGTGTTTTTAAGGAAAAGTACCTCATAAAAACAAACACATTTGATCTTTTCAACTATTTTTAGTTTATGCCAATCTTTTGTAGCCCCGAGCAACACAGGCAACGTGCCAGCCTTGGCAATCTTTTCAGACACTCTAATATGCCAAGTCCTGGCAGCAGCACATTTTTGATCAGAATTGTTTTCCACTCTCAGTAAATGGCTTCGAATGCTGGTATGCCTGTTATGGATAAGACATCCATGGAGACCACAATGATTGCAATCAAAAACTAGTGGAGAAAATAGAAAGAGTTAGTGTCATTTCTGATTCTCACTATACTTTTCATCATGACAATAAATTAATACAACTCAGCTTCTGCTCTGGTAAGCCTTTTCCATAAGAACAAGATTTTAGTATTCCAGTGCTTAACATTCAGAGTGAAATATTCTACAGTGTTACAAATGTAGTGGAAGTCTAGTATGAAATGCAAAAAAGTATGTCTGTGCAATGTCCTGATAAGAATGTACATGCAGAGAGGAGTCAGAGAATTTGAAATGATGATTCTCACAGGAATTTTAACATAGTCCCCTTTTACCTTACAGAGAAATTTCTAACACTTCCTTTGGCAGTTATTTCCAAGCTTACATGCAGCATGGATGTTGCATTTGCCATGGAAATCATAACTTTGAATTGCTTTACTTTTTGGTGAGTGTGAATTTCTTAAGCTAAAGCAATAAAAATATTATTTTAGGCTGCTTTACTTCCTTTAAAATAATTGGACCCACTGTTGCCATATAGTGTACTTGTAAGGTTGGATCACAAGTGCTGAAAAGACAAGAAAATTGTTGTGATTATGTTACACGTAATTGCTTCCCTAGGATACATTTTCTATGTGTTAAGTACATCATGCAGTACTCTTATTGTTGACTTCACAGAACTGGGTTAGTACCTGAAGCCATGACTTCCTAGTACCTTAAGCATACTTGTAGTTCTATTGCCTTGGGGTATTAAATCAGATTTGTTACTATAATATCATGTTCCGTATAGATGTAGCCACAAAGTATGGCTCGTATTGACTTATTTTACAAAATATGTTTTCATGCGCTAATGAATTTTTTCTTATCCATTACTTCTAAAGTCAGTCAAGTATGAGCTCTTCCCCTTTAACTACTTGTATCAACCATTTGAAGCTTGCCAGATAACTTTTTGGACTAAGCACAATGCAAAAAAATGATAAGGGCATTTTCTTTAAAGCACAAATGGCAGTTTTCATGAAAATAGCCACATTTTACTTTATTCATCATGAAAGGTTGTGAATCTGAACTGAGCACAAAAATGAATAAAATCAGCTCAGATGATATTTTTGCTTTAGAAAAACAAAAAAGAACTCAAAATAGGATTTGGCACAAAATTGCCTCTATGCTTATATTTGCTCTTCTGTTTGCTATAAAAAATGACCTTTTCAGTGTTTTCTCCTTGGGAGCAGGCTCTTATCTCCTGTTTCATTTCCAAAGGAGATTAGAGCATTAATACTAATGCATCCTTCCCCTAAGAGAAGCCAACATCAGGACCAATTTCTTCTTTCACCGATCAATATGGTAGTACCATGTACCAGCTGGACAAAGTGAGAATCAAATATAATCTTTGCTCCTCAGGATGCATATCTCAGTGAAGAAATGGGAAGAAAAGTAGGCCGCAGAGCCCACACTAATATACTTCAAGGTACAGGTTCCAGTAGAAGTTGTTATTGGGTGCTCTTGTTTTTCAAGGGTCTACATCACTACAGTACGAATGAATAATTGGGTGATATTCTACTTTAATAAGCTGGCTTCTCCTTCTCTGAAGAAGGATGCCTCACTCTTATACAAATCGTTCATAATGAAAAAATGGTACAACTGAAGTAACAAAATAGCAGGACAAGACAATGTGAGACTCTACTTTCTAGCCCAAGATGAAGCTAAAAAGAGATAATGAAATATCAGTGTACTAAACTATACTTCTGCAAATGCTGTCGAATATCACATGTAGGTAAGTCAAGATGTTGTTCCCAAATGCGCTGCTGAGGGAGGGATAGGGAATAGTTTTTTGTTTTTTATTTATTTTTATTTTTTATTTTAGTTTGCTTGTAATTTTTAATGCATTCTCAGATGTTACTGATTGTTAGGTGACATAATTTATGGAACACAAGACTTAAAGTTGAAACTGTTATACTTGTATACTCAGCACCTACTCTGGAAAATTAATACCTGAGTAACTTATTGAAAAAAACTTGAAATGTACTGCTTGAAAGTGTTTTTTTCTTGACCTTATAGTTAGAATTGGAATCATCTGGCATTTCTAAGATTTGCTTTTAAGGTACAGGTGTGACTCTTACAGTCATAATCTTTTATCAGATATATCAACTTCAAAAATTCTGTTTGACCTAAAGATTGATTTAGGGATTGATTAATATTCTGGATACGCTTTTCTTCTTACATTTACAAAATTAGAAACATAGAAAAATCTTGCAATGGAGTTTTCATAGCAAAACCTTACTCTAAATAAAAGTAGCCCGTAAAAGAGCTATATGCTTTGGCTTTCTGAAGCTTCTTGTTTATAAAATACTTCTGAAGTAAACAGAAGTAATATTAAGTTTTGGCTACCTCAATGCAAAGTATAATGAAATAGGCTTTATGGAGAAATTTTCTGTGGTACTTCAGAGTGGGGACCTGGTAGCATGAATGAGACTTTCCCATACAGACTAGAAAGCATTAGCATAGGTCCTGCGTAGCTCCTATTTTGTCTTATCAGGTCTGCACCAATCTTTGAACCTGAACTCTTCAAAGCCAACTTTTTGCAAATTGTAGAGTTTTGAGGCAATAGTGCAACGGAAAGACAAAAATATGTGGTCTTTATGACCACATGTGGTCATAAAATATGTGGTCTTTACAAATTCTCCTCACCAGATAAAGTATTTTAGTTGCTTTAGTGACACCTAAGTAATGTGGTAATGTCATTCTTTGAAAAATTTAAGATTAACTCCTGACGTGGCATTTTGGACATTAGACATTAAGCCTGTGTATTTCTGCTGGTAGTTACTGCCACACATTGTCGGCTCTTGGGATCTTTACTCAATTTATTCTAGTATTAAAACAGCTCTGTTTGTGATCTTTTGGTTATGGTGCAGTCTATTCTGCTGTATAAAGCGGTTGTCAGTGCAAATCTTAAGATATCCAGCCTGTATCATTTTTTATCAAATGTAGAGGTACACCTGGCTCTGTAACCTCTGCCCATGAAGAGAGTTATTAAAAGCAGCTGCATAGAAAAAATCTAAAATGTGAAGAGATGTCTCTCCACAATGCATCTTCAGTTTCCAAACAATTTAGAGTTAGCAGACATTTTCTGATGGAGGACTGCAGATACAACTTATGATAAAGGTAGGACGAGTGACATGAATGAATCTTACTCATGGGTGATGGAGATGATGAACAATTGACCAAAAAGTCTGACTCAAGAGAAAATAACTAGAGTTGCATGGGGTTTGAGATGATGAAAATTTTGAATTTATCACTCATTTTCACCTTTGTTATGTATTAAAAATAGTCTAATAAGGAAGAGTTCTTAAAAAAGTTTCTAAAAAAAAAAAGTCTCAGTCGTTTTATATTTTATCAGTGAGTTATTTCAAAAGATACAACACTCCAAAATCAGTTCTTTATCTTTCTTTCCATTTGTTACCTCTTCAAGGTATCAAACAGATTCCTGTTCAGTAACCTATGTTGACAATAGCGCTAAAGTTGACACACTGTCATTCTGCCAACACAATGCAACTTAGGAGAAATCTGGAATATGGAAATTTCAACTGCTGGCTTGGCTAGAAAAAAACCCTCCTCTCTGGAAAGATCCAAGTGTTGCAGACTGCTTTATTGACTAAAATTGACACCTTTACTGTGTAATACTGCATTTAAATATTAAGATCCGTCTTTACCAAATTTTTCATTGCGATAATACTGCCAGGCGTTAAAATGTGTGCTTATAAAGTTTTTGGAAAATAAGATTTTGAAAACATGTTTGGAGGATTAATTTACCGGCTCATGAAAAAGGAGCCAAACAAATGAGAAGCAAGGAAATATTTGGGAATAGAGAAAGAACAAAATGTTCTCTCGTTAATTTCTGTATTCTGCCTTTTAATCACTGGGGTAATTAAAGGAAGGAAAACATTTTTTGTATTCTTTTGCAAGAGAAAGTGTTTGTTTTGGAAGATGCTGATGTTTTGCACAAATGAGAAAATAACAGCTTATCTGCCCTGAAAACTTTCATTGACACTGGCTTGTTAGTGATCAAGTGGGAGTGTGCAGGCATTCACTAATTTTGAATATTTTATTTCAGTTACTCCCTATCTTAACTCCAGCAGTAGTTTCCATATTAAAGCCTTGGGATTTTGCCATCTCATTTTCCCTCAAGCCTTGCAGTTTCACCTTTAAAATTTGAGTTCATAGCTGTGCTAAGAAGCTGAATGGGTTATGCCGAGGAAGGGTACTTGACCTCCCGTTGTAGTGTTGATGTGTGGCGTATATAAGCCTAATAGCTTCCAGTGCCAGAAAGAGCAAGTGTCTAGTTTACACACTCCTCTTGATTGCTCTGGGTGTTGTCATTGCAGGTCGTCTAGGTTTTTCTCTGTGGCAACTGAATCTGACTGCTGAAACATCAGAAAGTCTTTATGTTCAAACTATTGGCAACTTTTGGCAGAACTATTCAGGGATGGAAAAATGCTGACATTTCGCAGTCTTCAGAAGCACTGAGTTTCTACCTCTTTCTGGATCCTCATTCCTGGAAAGAAAAACTAAATTTGTATGAAGGAAGTATCCTTATTTGAAGCTTTCTGAACTTATGAGACCCTCTTGGTCTCTCCTGCATGTATGCCCTTCTGGGGGTTTGGCAGCAGCTCATTCCCTTGAGGTTGGGGAAAGACAGTCAATACTAATCATTGACTGGTGTGAATACGCATTTGGTTCTGGAAGATCTGAGCTTCTGCCAGAAATTACAACCATTTAGTAGTCCCTTGGCTAGTGTAAACACTTTCAGCTACTAATTAGGAGTAGCTTCTCATTTTCCTGCTCTGGGGAGAACAGAACTGCTTGTAAAAGCAGAGCTTCCTCTAAGGCACTAATGATGTTTTCAGGTTGTGTTAGTCTGACTGTTGCAAAGGAAATGGTGGTTTTGCTCTTCCCTCCACTCTTTCTGCTTCTTGTGTTGGAAACAGCAAGCATGTGACTGTATGATGACTTACACTGAAAACCAACCCTCCAAAAAACAAACGTTTTCCTTCGGGTTAGTAAACTGGTGTGACTCTGTATGGCTCCATTTAGTGTTAGAACTGATGAAAATGTGGGAATAACAATCTGTGGCCATGGGAAAGGAGATTGGCTTAAGCCATATCAAAATGACACTTTCAGATCTTATGGTCCCTCCTGAATCATTTCTTGGCTCTCAAGGGAAATCCAACTTGCCACTTTAAAGCATAGTCAGGGAATAGGAGGAAGTGGATGTGACAGGATGAAAGAGAACAATACATAAAAAAGAGTTCAGAAGATATTGGTGGTATAATGTCTCCTTGAGAATTGCTTGTAGAATTAGTTTGAACTTGAGACTGTCTTGTGAAAACTCAGTTCCACTATCCTTTTAAATTAGTGTGGTGCGTAAGTGTTCCCTATTATTTTGCAGGCAATTCTAGTGATGTGCTGGTTCTTGTGCATCATTACCTTCCCCTTTAACCAAATAGTGACATGTATTAGGTAATTACTACAAGGTCTATTGCTGGTAAAAAGTAACTTCTGTTAGTCTATTTGTGGCAATGTTGTGCACTCAGGGAAGCTTAACGAAACAGACTGAGCCGTTCTAATGGCAGAGGATTTTTTTTTCAGAGAAGTAATATTTCTATAACCATGGAGTTTTGGCTTTGTGATTTTTCAGTCATTACTGGAAAGTGCTGAAGTGTCTTATCTCTTGCATTCTACAGTGGCTGACTTTGCATAGAACGTTTGTCATTTGCTCAGTCTTTATTGCCATTCATTTTGAAACTAATGATGAATTGCTGTTGCAAAGTGTTCATCAGATTGTGCAGATATTTTCTTTGAGCATATACCCATTTATTCTCAAAGGACTATCTGGATAGTTTAATTGATCTAATGTAGCACAATGGCATGTGTCAATCTATAAGCAGCCCTTTCTTAATATCCGACTCCCATTCTTTTAATTTGGCTTCAGAGAATGCTACATCACAATGAATGAGCAATAACTACCATACCTCCTGATTGTATAGATTTATTGATTGATTCACTGTCTCTGCTAGGGCCTCAGGATCTTTCACGGAATTAAGAAAGAAGCACATTTATCTTTTTTTTTTTTTTTAATAACTCCATATTTACTAAGCAATTCAGGATAATTTCTGTGACTGTTTCTTCAGGCATGTCTATTTTCATGTCTCTTCTCTTGGCCACTGAATTAATGTGAAAGTGGTTTTCAGGTTTTTACCTGTCATGTGTGTCTACTCTATGGCATATTGGTTGGATTCAGCTTATTTTATGGCCTTTTGCTATACTTCTAACAAATAGAGATCACAGTGATTATTCTGACTGAAGCTTTAATTCTGTTTCAAGATGTTATAGTGCAATCACTATTTTTTTCAAGCTATTTGTGTAAAACTGATTGTGGAACTAAATGAGGAAATATATCTCGATACTGAGTCAGAATGAGGGTTTGTATGCTGCCCAGGCTCAGTTAACTGGAGCTATTTTTTGGCTTTCAGAAAATTTGGATCTGTAATAGAGAATTAATTTTGGGGGTAGTAACCAGCTGAGATAGTTGGAACAAAACAAAGCTAATTTTTGCTTATATGTGAATGCAATGCTCATGAAAACATTGAGTATGGGCTTCTTCAGAGTAGTAGCTCAAATAGCCTTTTTTTTATCTTTCATGGATTCCCTGAATGGACTTATCTCCTGTTGTCTTCTGTTATCGAATGTTTCTTCTATCATGTTTCCCGATCACATAATATGCTCTCTATACTATACTTAGAGCTATGGATGATACAGGCAAGTGTCCTTCCACCTGAGACAAAGGTTCTTGTCTCTAGGCCATTCCTGGATGAATGACGGAAATGCTGAAACATAAATCTGCTTCAAAGTCTAGTGAGACTATTGGAATTTTTTTTTTTAATCCCACTGCTTTTCACCTTGACTTCACAGATGGCTGAATTGTCTGGATTTATAATTTTCTTTAATTTGGTCAAATTTTGTATCCCTAGAAACCACAACAGATTGCCCAGTTTCTTCAATCTTTGTACTCCTATGCTCCAGTGGAAATCTTAGAGAAGGTTCTCATTCCAGCTGTGCTTCTGTCAGTGAAGATGGCCTGCAGCACTATTTTTCTTGGCAGCATTTTAAGTTGTCTGTGACTTTGCATTTGAGTATAAAGAAGTTGTGTGCAGTATGTTAGAATCTTTAACTCTTTCTTATAAAAGCAACTACAAAAATCCTGAGTGACAGAATCTTGACAAATATTACACTAAAATGCTCTTAGGCAGAGTGACCTCTAATCCTCAAATTTGATTTAAGAAATATTTGTAGGTGGATTTCATCATCAGCAAATAGTTGCAGCTACATTTTATAGCACTTAGCCTGATTACAGTTCCCGCAGATCTATAGTGAAATGTCAGTTACATGTTGACTTTCTTCCATTATGTTGTTGTTGTTGTTGTTTATTTGGTTTTTTTTTGTTTGTTTGTTTTTTTCCCCTTCTGATCTATCTAGTACCAAAGAATTACACTGCTCAGGAATATTTTGACAAAACAGTACTTCTTAAAAACATCCTTGGCCTTAAGTTTCATTGGGTTGGATATTAGGAAAAAATGATTCTCAGAAAGAGTGGTGATGCACTGGCATAGGCTGCCTGGGGAAGTGGTGGAGTCACTGTCCCTGGAAGTGTTCAAGAAATGTGCAGATGTGGCACTGGGGGACATGGTCACTGGGCATGGTGAGGATGGATTGTCAGTTGGACTAGATCTCAGTGGACTTTTCCAACCTTAATGATTTTAGAATTCTATAATCCAGATTTACTGGACACAAAATCTTTCACAGTCAGGTAAATATTTAGTAAACATAATGGAGAAGGTTTCTTTCCTCAGGGGTGAAACTTCTGCTTAAAAACAGTGAGAAGAACAGAGAGACTGCTGTTTCTTAGAGCCACTATCTCATAGTACATTAATGTCTTGAAAGTATGAAAAGGAACTGAGACTTATTCATAATGGTGGGTGAGAACTTTCCTCCTCAGGATATCAGCTCTTCTACATCTTTCAATTCAAACATAGATGAAAAATTTGGGTAACAATAATAGGGAAAATACTGAAGAACTGTATGGACACGTTGGCAAGCTGAGAAAAAACTGGAAAGAGAAAAAGAAAAAAACAAGAGAAAAACCTGGAAGAGGTTCCGTATGTTTTAATTCATCTTTCCTGTGATGCTCAGTCTAAGTAATCTGAGATTTTAGGTTTTAAGGATAACACGAGAGTCTTCTAGAATCTTAAAGTAAGCAAACTGCATTATTTATATAGTGTTGATACCTGTTGCTGTAAAACTCTTTACGGTCTGAGCAGTCAGTGTACTGCTAGATCAACAGGGATAGTGATGACATTTCAATGTACTTTTATTCTATAGCTGACAAGCTTTGGTTTGTTTCTGAAAAAACAATTCCAAGTGTTTAATGATCACACTGTTTACTGAAATACTTTTTTTTTTTTTTTTTTGAGTTCTAGCACTAATAGGTTCTTGAATGAGTTATACAATTTAAGCTACCATATTTTTGTTTTAGTGTAAGACTAAAAACTGTTTAACTGGGAACAGAACAGGCTGTTTTTCAGGAAAAGTCAGCCTGCATTTTGAGTCCTGCAGCGTGTCCTGGAGATTGTGGAATTGTGCTTGTTTTCCTCAGTATTGTTTTTGACTGTAAGTGATAGTTTTTTGTTATACTTGTTCATGAATTATCTGACTTTTCAGAATTGAGTAGGGAGTGATTTTGATACTAGAAATTTAGTAGAATCTCCGCAATTTTTATCTCTTCAATCAAATTCGCTACAATGATAGTCTTACTTAAGGTGGTTTCCTTGGCTAAGGACAATAGCTTAAGGCATCTTCATTAATCTCATCTTCACTGGTTGGAGCATGAAAATATAGTGCCACAACTTTCCTAAAATAATAACATTTGAAAATAAATGTAATGAAGATAGTACATTCCAGGCAGAAACAAGGCAGGAAATGATGATTATGGATGCTACCCAAAATATTTTGATCTTACTAAAACAATTTGTTTCTTGCCCAATCTTCCCTGCCAATCTAATCTAGACAAGGAATACTCAAAAGTTCCTTGGTAATTGTGATTTGTGATTTGTTATATCTTACAGAGTTCATTTCCATTGATAGTCATATACTATTGTTGAAGTAGTCACCACTAGTACCTAGCCTTTATCAGTATGTACCATTTGATTCTTACAAAATCATAGAATCAAAACATCCTTTGAGTTGGAAGGGACCTTTAAAGATCACCTAGTCCACCTCCCGTGCAATTAATAGGGGCATCCACAGATCATGTTGCTCAGAGTCTGGTCCAGCTTGGAGAGTAGTAATACATAAATTAAGAATTTGCTTAGAATTATCTCTTGTATGGCACGTGCAGTACACATATTGCTATGGAAGGTACAGCCTACTCCACCAGTCTATGTGAGATGGAGTTAACTGGTATCAGAATTTTTTTACTTTTTTTTAAATTTTTTTTTAAATTTTAAAAGGAGGCAGTAAGTCTCCCAAAGACTTGAGAAACTTTTGTAGTCTGGGGCCTGGGCAATCATACAAGGCATTCAGACACTGGTCCACTTTGTATTTGTGGGAAAATATTGATATTTTGTAGGGATGAATGTTGTATTCAATTGTACTGCAATGTATTATGCTAGTATTCTACATAACCTTGTAGCTTAGATGCTTTACAGTGTGTCAAGTGATGTTGATTGTATAGTAAAAAGTCTGTTAGGATCTGTGTTTGACATTATTGCATCTTAACATATGCTAAACACAGTTGCACTAACATTTCATGTGTGTATAGCTTGTAATGGCAAATATCAACTGCATTTCCCAGTTCTGCATTCCATTGTAATTGGGTATCGATACTTGAACTACATTTATTCTGCCCAGTCTTTTTCCTTGGTGATTACTTGACTCTATTAAAACTATTCTGTGTGATTCCTTAGGATATGTAAAAACAAAAGTGAGAAATATATACAAGTGTATTATGGTGACACTGCTTCTGTATTGATTTTGGCACAACCACATGCCAGTTGGGGGAAGGCAAAGGCTAATATTCAACAGATGGCAAAGCCTTAAATCCTATAATAATGACTGCAGTTATTTTCATTACTGTCATCTGATGACACACACAATAGCTGAAAAAGACTTGAACTGGGTAACCAGAGCAAATATACTCCAGAGGACCAGATGCACTTCAAACTATCACAATAGTGATGGATGTTCAGAATGAGTGCTACTTCTGTGCATGTTCCAGGTATATTTACTGCTGAGGACTAGAAAGCACATTGTTTATTGTCATACACTGGACTAACATTTTTCCTTTCTGCAATAACCAGGAACAAAAATTAAAAATTGGCATCTATTGCATGTAGGGAAATTATTTTATATTGCTGATATGCCTGTGTACTGTTATCAAATATAAACAGGCTGCTATGAAAGAAATGCCTCCACAATAACATTATTTAATAGAGCACATTCTCAGCTACGAAACAGTTTTTCAACATAGCCACAACCGGTAGATATGCATTTTCACAAGTGATGAACAAAAACCTACATGCCACATTTGTAAAAATCTGCATGGCTGTTCAAAACATGGCTGGTCTTTCATGCCACTGTCTCCACTGCTGAAATGCACCACCCACTGTCTCACTGTACTGACATCCTCTCTTTGGTCTCCAAAAACGTTCAACAATCACTGATGAATGTCAGTGGGTACATTTTTTTTCTGTGCAGAGGAATTCAGTTCCACACCTTTACTTCATTTGCACTTCAATGTCAGATGCCATTCTGTCAGACTGCCCCTCTGCTGCCATCTGTCACAAAATATGTGTGGGAGGATTCAACCTCTACTGCCATGCCATCAACATCTGTCTTTGATGTTGTGGGCTATCATAATAAAATAGGAGACATTATTTTCATTGCAACTGTTGTATAAATTTAGTTTGCCGATTCTTCAACGTGAAAATCAAAACATTTAAAAAGCAGAAAATATTTGCTGGGGAAACACAGAAAAAAAAATAAAAATAGTTCAGATGAGTTTCTATATAGTCCTGAGAAATATAACATCAGTTTAGGGAAAGAAAATCACCAGGAGATATTGTTTTTGAAGGGTTCAGGATATCTTGGTCCTTGTAGCTTAAGACGCCTATAAACTGTTTGTTAGTATCCTTTTAAAGAACTATCATTTCATCACTTAAAGTTTTATTGATGATATTGATTTTTATGGTTTTTCTTTTTCAAATTTGAAGGCAAAAATTATGATAATCTGTGACAGCACTGGATTTTAGAATATTGGTTTGATCATATCTGAATATTTATTTCATTACTTTGTATCTGTGTAAAAATAGTTCTTGTTGATTACCTAGAGATTTAGGAGTGACCTAGTACAACCCATTTGAAAAAAAAAAGCCCAGCAAAGGAGGCCTTTTTCTAAGGTATTCCTTTTAGTATCTACCATCATACATTCACAGGCTTTGGCTCAGCTCGTGTTAATAAGGGCATGCAATGATCCCTTCCTTCATATTCTTTTTTTTTTTCTAAAAAAAAAGAAAGTAAAATCATGTTACCTTCTTTAAAAATTCTGTACAAAGCCTTCAAATGCTGCAACAAAACTAGAATATTTCACATCTGCCATCAGTGATCTAACACTTCTGTTTGCCAGCTCCTACTGTGACATTTTTTAAACTGTTTCTTTCCTCTTCTGGGCTAACAGTATAATAAAGACCAGGAAAACTTCTCTGAACATGGCATTGCTAAAATCAATACAAAAAAATTCTGAGTTAAGCCTTCTTTCTGACCCTGCTTTCTGTAACTGATTCAAAGCAGACTGAGAGAACCTGAAGAAGAAAAAGTCTTGTTAAATCAGAATGCTATTTTGTCAGCTGATGTTGATCTACTTACACAAGTTCTTTGGTGCAAATTCTGATGTATTCATGGCTTCACTCTATAAAGTGGTGCATTAAAAAGGCATAAACAAAGGGAAAATCCATAAATCAGCCTGAATGGGAAACTGAAATTATAACAAGACTTTTACTAATCTCTTAATAAAATGAGAGTGGTTTTTAAACAAACAAACAAACAAACAAAAAAAACAAAAAACATCCACAAAAAAAACAAAAGAAGAAATAACAGAAAAAAACAACTCTACAATCTTAACAGGTATTATGGAGCACATGCATCTTGGTCTGCAATTTCAAGACCATTGAGATCTATAGGGAATCACACCCCAGTGTTTTCATTACAACTCAGATCAAGCTCCTTTAGTTCATTTAAGACATCTGTGGAATTAAGCTGGACATTTTCCGAGATGTGTTTCAGTGCTGGTTTGGAATACATTGTTGAGCATGCAGTCTAGAAAGCAATCCATCTAACAATGACCTTTATTCAAATGAGAAAAAAGAACATTTTAAACATACTTCATGCTGAAATGGTAGGGGTTATTTATGTTTCATCTATTGACTTGTATTACATTGGAAATACTGTTTCATTTTGTACAGATCTGATAGCAATTAAAAATGATTGTTAGACTGGTAAGACTGTGACTGTTTTTATCAATTGTTGTTGCTGTTAAACTGAATATTTTTTTAGTACTTGTGGAGATATAATAAGAAGAATTCTAAATTTATGTAAACTTGAATGATGTCATTGTCATGGCAAGTCTGCTGACCTTGATCCTAGTTTTTAATAGATTGACATACTTGCAGACTCACTGTAATAGTAGGCACAGAATCAAAAGCACAGGTAATTGTCATGTAGATACTGGAAACATATGACTAAAAGTGCAAACCTGTCTCTGTCTTTTTAATTTGTATGTTTGAGTAGGATAAAAATCAAATTTGTATGCAGAGATATTGTGTAGGAGCTATGCTAAACTGATCCAGAGGTATCAGCTTTGATTCTCAAAGGTAATTAGGAGCTCTAAGACCTGCTATGTTGCTTGCAGACTCACTGTAATCAACAGGAATTCAGAAGATTGGAGCACTGTTGTAGAACTGATTAATTTGACATAATTTGATTCTGAACTTCAAAAACTGATAATATGAACACAAATTAATATTGAAGCTGTGCATAAGAACAAAGCCCATCATTTCCCTAAGTCAAGATCTGAGTGTAGAAGTCTTGGCCTTTAAAAATCTTTCTAAGAAAAGTCAATGTTTCATGAGCAGTTCTATGGCCTTTCTATTTTCTGGTGGTGCTTGTAGTTGTTGATCACAAATAATCCTCTCTCATCTTTCCAGTGCCCACGGTCCTGGGCAACAGAAGACCTCTACTGACCTCTATTTCTTTTCTTATTGCCTTTTCTTCCTCTTTTAAATCTTCTCATTCATATTGATTTCAGTGGTGACAAAAAGTTGTTACAACCAGACGTATTGTCCAGTAACTGCATTGCATTTCAGTACATCTATCATTTTCATCTCCATGTAAATCTGGGACATGAATGAGTCCCTCAGGTTTGTAGTTATATAACCTGTCTCTGGATGTATTGTGAGTTGCATTGGTGGAGCTAATGATTCTGTATGTTTTGTGTTTTAGAATTATCTATGGGCTTCAAGTGAAATTGAGGCTACGTTGTATTAGAAAGCATGAACATAAAGAGTAAATGAGAGTATCCACCACACACAACTTGCAGTCTGGACAGCAAATGGTCAGAATGGGAGAAAAGTTGTATCATGAAATTGTCAAGGTCACACAACACAGAGTAGTCGAATTGAATTTAGTTTCCTAATTCATGATATTCAGTCTGCTACTAAGAACACATTTATATGGGATCAATGAATGTAGGTGTAGGGACCATTGGTAATTTCGTAGTCCTATTTTGGTCCATTGCCGTTTTAATAAAATCCATTATGGTCCCTCAGTCCAATGAAATGTAGAATAGGATAAATGGATAAATTTGCCAATTCCTTTTTCTTCTCAGTATCTTTTGTAGGCTGATCTGGTTTACCATCTGGGATTGTTCAATAGCTATCTGCAAAAAAATTGATAACTTAAAAAACATTTAAAACTGGAATTACCATCAGCCTTTTTTACATTAATGCTCCTTTTTCAAACCTCTACAATAAATGAATTTTAATTATGAGGATCAACCAAAATTTTTGTTTTGATTACCACAGCTATATGAGCTGGTTGATAACAGAATAATACCTATTTCACATCGCTTATTACAGATGGAACAGGATGTAAAACTTCCAAAAAATAAACAGATAACAAAATAACTTATAACATTTCCTTTTCAGTCACGCTACATCTGTTTGTTTTTGTAGAACTGAAACTTGTGATCAGTTCCTGTGTCACTATATTGATGCATCCCATACTTGCCATAGTCTAAACACTTGTAAATAAAAGGAAAACTTTTCTTGTTCTTTGACTAGGCTATTATTTCAACTAGAAGGGGGAATTTCTGCTTTTTTTTCTGCATGTGTATGATGAGTACTGCTGAAGTTTGTTGGAATCTTTCCAGTGATAACTTCAGCAAACCCTTTGTAACTAGCTGAAGTGAACAGTCTCTACTTAGTCAAACCACTTATGTGGGGTGCAAAACTTCAAATATTTCTGGCCTTTCCTGAGAGTTAGGCCACATTTACTTTGTTATGCATATTAGTCCTTGAACATCTAAATTTAGGCTCTCAAAATGGTCCAGCTGAAGAAAAGGAGTACTCCCAAAAATGCATCTTTCCCTACCAGGAGTGTAGTTAGTCTATATGGTGTAATGCTAAAAGATAGAGTTGGTGGAAATGGACAATTATGGCAGTGTAATCACAAACTTCAGAAATAGAAAAAAACGTACTGCTAATATACTGTTGTCAAATTAGGTGGTTGGGTAGTGATACTATGCATAGTTCAGCTCTTAATGACCGTAGAGTGGAATGTAGACTCTGTATGTACATAATGTCTTTAGAAATAGAAGATTTCTCTCTGCATCTTCATACTATACAGAATCTGAACTTGCTCAATACTTACTTAGTTCACACTGTTTAGAGGCTTTAGAGTTGTCCCTTAAGGAAGCAAAAAGTTTGCATAAAAAGATAGGAAAAAAATAAGAACAAATTATTTCTCCAAGTAGATAGATTTTAAATCCATTGTTTGAAAAGGTCTTTTATCTTCAGCAGAGTGATGGATTAGTTCTTTAAGGGAAAATGGCAGTAATTAGTTATAATACCTGAGAGAACTCAATAAATATTTACTAAATTAAGACTATTTATTATTTGAATTCTAAGAGTGTCTGGAAGCGTCCCACGAGTGCAGAACGCCATTGTTTGGGAACTGTATGAGAACGGCTGCTTTCCTAACCAGCATACAACCCAAAATAAATGCCATGTGAGATAGGAACAAAATGAATTGCCTGAGGGCGCGGAGTTAGCTGCAGATCTAGGTCTATGATCTCTAAAGCCACCCCTGGAGCATTACCTACGGGAGCTGCTACTTACTCTTCCCTTCTCATCCCTAATCCTTTGACTTCCAACCATTCCTCAGTGCAGCAATGCATCTCTGATCCATAATCAAGGCCTTAGTGACTATTATCATTGTCCATTTGCTCTGCTGCTCTTAAATTGACCCTCTATAAATGATGGGCAAATTGTGAGTCAGGCGAGAGTTTGTTTTTTGCTGACGTTTTCCAGACTATACATTGCAGATCTTCTATTAGAACTGTTAATTATTGTGGTCTGTCCTTTTTTTTTGGTGGCTGATAGTCTTTACCTTCTGAGCTGAAAATGACACAGCCAGCAAGTTTACACATCCAAGAGTGAGGCAGATCCATGTGGACACAAACATTCCAGGTAGTGTCCTCTGCATGCTGCTTTTGATGTATGCTCCAAATTCATAAGAAATTTCAAATATGGCTGATCCAGACAGCTGAACTAATTAAGTGGTTTTGAGAAGAAACAAGTGGATGAAGGACTGCATGGGGAGCTCAGGTGAGCCCATCTAGGAGAAAACAGTACTCTGCATGGAATCACTTCATCTTGTCTAAGTGTTGCTTTAGAAGGCAGTAAAACAGCTGGGGGAGAAGATTTCTCGGGACAGTGACTCTGTCATACACAACATGTATCTTCTGCACTTTTGACATTTTCCTCTTATTTCATATATCTATGTGAAATTTATTTGTACTTGAGTTATTGCTATATCAGTTGTCCTACTCATCTACATAGGCTTCAATTCCAAGATTGTTTGGTTCAGCTGTCCCTGCATTCAACAAAGGTCTGCAGACACCCAAGGTGAGCTGTGCTAGTAGGGAATTCTCCTAGGAGCACCTATTGACAAATATGTTCTGTAATCTAAACAGCAATTGAAACATCTTCTTTGTCTGTTTAGTAGAAAAGCTTTTCTTCCCTTCCTGCCTTTGGGAATAGGCCTATAGAGGTTACTTACTTAAAGCTATGCTCCAACAAATTTATGCAGCTGTTACCTTCAAGTATTACTTTTCTGTGCCTCTTCTTCACAGTGAGTTAAAGAGCTGAGTGTCAGTAGCACTAATCCCAAGGTCTGAGGATTTTGTTTATATTACAGAGTAGGAACTGTCTCTGAAGGAAACCAAGTAGTAGTACAGAGATTCCTAGAGGCTGAAATAATTGAAAGTGAACTCTGTGATGAATGTTCCTTATAGCTGGGCTGTTGGAGAGTCTGGCTAGAAAGGCATTCAGCATAAATTTCTAGGGTTTACTCCGGTTTCATTTGATCACTATGTTACCTTTAGCTGTAATATATTCCTCTCTAGAGCTTGATCTTGATACCTAGAGAAGAAGTTCTGTGATTTCATAAGATTGATGCATTGCCAGATGTATACTCAGTCTTTCGCTAACAGGTTAATGTATTTTATTTATATATGTGTCTGTGTACATATGTATATACATATTGCCTTCAGTTTGTTTCTACCAGACTGCCCATCCAGACTACTTCAGACTGTTTCTACCAGCTAAATTGTATAGTGGTAAGTCAAAATTGACACAGATCAGTTGCGCCAAAAACTGATAGGAACACATTTACAATTGGTTTACAATTGAAACAGTTTCCAGGAGCTTATATAATGAAATTTTTCCTGGCTGAAATAGCAAAATTAGATGGCATGGAATGAATTTCCAGTCTAAACTTCTCCTTTTTGTTTTCTTTGTCAGGAAGGATGTCTTTTAAGTATCATCTGTTCCTCACACAAAAGAACTTATAACCCTAAGAGAACCAAGTCTTTAACTGAATCCTTAGATCTGTGCAGAGGCCTAATTAAGCTGCTATATATCTCCTTAGGAATGAAAGTACAGTCTATCACAGTAGCAAGATCAGGAGCCAAATTAGGATAAAAAACTTTTGTACAGACAAGAATCATAAGGAATAGGGTGGAAAGTCTTACAAACTTATAGTTGTTTTTGATGATTTTCAAAATAACTCTGCTTTGGATGGTAGTCACAGCCTAGGTAGCTTTAGTCAGCTGAAGTGTACCTACAGGATAGAGTGCAGACTAGTATGGAGTAAATGGAGTTTGTTTCCCTGGTAGTCATACTATGAAAGATTCAAATTAATTGCAGAGACTCTTTTATTTTGTTATCTTAGGGTATCTGGTAGCTTGAATAACTTTACATGTCTAAAATGGTAGTAGAGATCTATATTTAAACACGTCTGCTTGACATTTTTCAGCATCTCAAATGTATGACAACTTGCTGTTACCTCCATATTCCTAGTTACAGTTGTAGTGTGAGCCTGACTTTGTATATGTAAACCCTGCACATGCAAACTCTATGAAAGTTGTCCCAAGTAGAGGACAATAGCCACACATATATGAAATTACATCTATCTTTTGTTTAGAGAATATTTCTTTCTAATGATTTTAAATTAAATGATACAGGCTTTTATGTTTTTAAGGTATGATTAAGATAGGAGTCTCAGAGATGTAGAGGGGCTCATTTTTTTTTTATTTTTTTATTTTTTTTTTGCTTTTTGGAGACAGTCCTTCATGCCCCGGTGCATAGATCTTTTGGATATTTTTAAAAATTCAGGGAAGCCAGAATCTGCTTCTTTAGATGCCTCAGTAGTTTGACAAAATTTGTCATTCATTCCCAACTGTGTAAGACAAGCAGGATTACTTTTTATATCTCAAAGGTGTTGCGAAATCAAATTGTTTAAAGATTTTGGGATCTTTGCGAAGTGTAGGAGGGACATCAATATTGGAATTCTAGGGTGTCGTTGCAATCAGAACTATGTAGTTATCCATATGACCTTATCACAGTACTATATATATTTGGAAATAGAGAAGAGTTGTGCCCTGATAGATTACTGGATAGTGCTAAATATTAAAAAGTTAATCCGCTGGAATACGTTCCATTCCAGAATTTTGAAACTCATAATAAATAATTCAGAAGGGACCTTCAAAATTTGTTGTTTTCTCTTTCTTCAGACTCATGCATTCACTCCCCTTGTGTAACAGCTTTGAAATCCCAAGCTAAATCTCACTGTTCAAACCCCAAAACACTTCAGAGTGAAAATCCATCTGAAACTTGTAAGGGATGTGAAACTGATGATATATGAGTTTTCCATCGTTTTAGTGAAAGTCTAATAGGAACAGATTGTAAGTAGTGTCTTCTACATGGAACATGGGAATGATCTGTTTTGTTTCACTCCAGAGTCCTCACTGGCAGCCAAAGCTACAAATTACAGCATGTGCTCAGGGGAGTCTAAGCATCATTCCTTCTACTTGCTAAAGCAATCCAAGAAGTCCAGGACATTTAAACACTCTAATGCCTGCAATAATAGCTGAGCTCAGAGTAAAACAGTATGCTCTGCCATTCTTTTGTCATGAGAAGAGTTTTGCAAAAAGTTTGGTCTGGAAAGAAAGTTACAATGGAATTTCAGCTGACATTTTGATGATGAGCTAAAGCAATCTTAATGTTTGGAGCCTTACCAAAGTCAGTGAGCCTCTGCAAGGTGCTATGTCCCTGTGCTCTCTTTCCTATGCTAAGAAGATGCCCACTGTGCCATTTTCTTAGATGCATAGCACACGGGGTCTGCCTAAACCTGGCTCACTCCATGACAAGTGTAAGAGCAGAGGTGAACTGTGTTTCTAACTTCTCTCTGTTGCATGTTTATTCATTTCAAAGATTAACAATAAACTAGGAACAATTCTCAGTCTCTCTAAATAGAGACTGTTATGAGTAGATTTCAGACCAATATTATTATTTTTTTGGGGACTTTTTTTCTTGACATCAGGTGCAATATTGCTTCTGAAAGAATATTTCTGTGCATTATGGTTATTTCATATGGTATACTCATATGGTTATGAGTATACACTGCTATGCAAGTATATTCATGAAATATATGGTGTTTCTGTACCCCTGGGGAAGTCATGGTTTCAGGTGATGTAGAGATATGAGTACAGTATTTGTATGAAGAAAGAATGAAAAAAACAGCTAAGGGGTGGTCATAACTTAAATGTGAAATGTATGGGTGGAACTCAAAAATCAAACTCTGCAAAACAAATTTTTGCTCTTTTTAGTTCACCTACAATTGTCCTTATATATAATTAGAGCTACTATCCAAGGACAAATATGTGACAGTATAGTGAAGATACACAGTGGTGACACAGAAGTAATGGAAAGTGGTGTCATGGAGATGCATGTAAGGAGAGAACCGACTATAGAATCAGTTTTGTCCTTTTTTAAATTCAGCTGTTCAGTGCTGCCAGGTACTGTGAAATACAGGCAGTCTTTCCTAAAATTTATAATAAACTAGTAATGCAGTGATGGAATTATTTCTTTAGGTTATGCAACAATACTTTTGAATAATTTATATCTATTTTTTTATACATTTGAACTATATCTGTGACTTTCTATGCTTTGAGTAAAGGGAGAGTTTTACTCTTCAAATCATGTAAAAACGAAACACGTAAACTCCTGGATGAATGTAGCTTTTGGTTAAAGCATTGAACCCCTTCCATCTCAGCATTATCACTGTATTCTGGCAGTTTGAATAAGTACCCTGTAAGTCACATATTCCCATTTTTGGCTTATCTGGGAATAGCTAGTTTGAACAATTTCTTTGTTCTACAAAGTTGATTTTCTCTAGAAATACATTTAAACTTTGTTCAGAAACTGTTCTGCATGTTGTAGTTGATTTTTGTCTACACAAAAATACCCTGTTTTCAGATGTATGTTTAAACTGGTGTTTATTCAAATGTTTAATTTAAGAGAAGAAGTTTAAATGAGCAATTCCTGTTTTAAGGGCTGAAGGATTAGAAAAATCTTATTGGTGCACGATCGATCCCATAGCTTTTTTTTTTTTTTTTTTTAATCTTGACTACAATTAAGGAACTTGATGTCATTCTGTAAGTAGGTCTATGCAATCAGCACTTGTTTTAAAAAAGGATGAGAAAGAGATGAGGTTTATTCTGTCCTTCCAGAAGGCATTTCTATTCTTTATTCAGGTGTAATATTCAGTTGTAATTTTCATAACAGAATAGCCAGATATTATGGAAGGCAGAAATTAAAAAATAAATATAATAACCAGCACTGAGTTATTTCAATGATGACACTATATTCAGGAAAGATTTGTAAAGATCATTATATAGCCTTAAATAAATTGTATCATCTTCAGCAAATTTTTCTTGGTTAAAAAACTTTTCATGATCTCTGAAAGGAGAGCACCTCTTGAAGAATATTGTAATGAATGAAGGAAATATTGAAATGCTGCATGATAGCCTTGATTTCTGCATGTGAGTCTTTTCCAGGATCAATGACCTACTTATCCTTCCTTTGGCTCTGAGATGCCAATTTTGTGTCTTACTTCCTCTTAAATCCTGTTTATTAAAAAGGAGTAAGAATTACAAATTATCTGCACCAAGATATGAAATTCTCCAAGAAGCAAATCAGGTGCCTCATTTTCTGATTTTGAAATAACAATATCGCTTGACAAACCAAAATTGGTAACAAAAGAACTCAATCTAACTGGATCTAAACTGCCTAGAGCAATAATTATTAGATAAAGAAGAGGGGCATGAAATGGTCACTGAAAGAAAAAGAGAAGACAAAAATTATTCAGGTAGGTAACTTTACTAAATCAAAACAGAATAAAGACAAAGTACAGTTACATCATTCATACAAATATTAAAACTACCCATCAGCAAAATTTTAATGCAATGTAGTTTAGTATCAAGTCAAGTCTGACAATAATTCAGAAACATACCTCAAGCAAGGTATGACTCCAAGGGCAGGCCATAAATAACAAACATAACAAAGGAAGCTCAAGCTCAATGAATAACGCAACTTACTACTGAGTTTATGCTCAGCCTCACTATTGAAATTTCACTCATGTAACTATCAATTTCAGTGAAGGCCAACAGTTATAAAACTTGAATATCGCTGTGATGAATCAAGTTCATATTCTCATTTCTTCTCTTTCATCACCTGGATATTAAAGATCCTTACCCGTGCCTGTTGAATTTTTCTGCCTCCTTATTGGTCAGAATTTTACATGCTTATTTAATGGCTATTTAAGAATGATATTCCAAAATATTTGTGCCTGTACCTTATTCCCTGAATTCTGACTGTACACTTAGACTCTGAATTTGCTTGAGACTCATTTTTTAATTTTAATTTTAATTTTTTAATTCTAGGTTAGTCATAAACATCCTATAGATCACCAGATGTTTTATACACATAGTTTTCCCTTCTTTAATCCCATGTCACTGCAAAATTGCATAAGGATTTCCCATGCTACAGTCTACTTTTCAATAGTATAAGACACAATTGTACAACCCTAATAATTTTATTAGGCAGTTCTTTCACTGTAGCACAAAGATTAAATTGGAAAATTGCTATCACACGGTTCTTAAAATATGTTTATGTATGTTGATCGTACTACAATTTTTCTTTGTCATTGAAGCATTAAAAATATCTGATACATAAGGATGAGATATATGAAATGCTATATATGTCTGGAAACACTTGCATTCTCCTATTGTTTGTTGCCTGTAAGGGCAAAATCTATATAAATGTCTAAAGCTAAAATTCTATGAATCATAATGAGCAGAGAAAGCAGTCTCTTTGTATTTTGTCTCTCTTTTTTAAAAATTAGAAATGTGTCTGCTTTCTTTAATTCCTTTAGCTTTTTCACAGGCCTCCATATAAAAGGTGAAATCATAAACAAGATCTCCAGTATTATAGGGTTTTTTGTTTGTTTGTTTGTATTTATTTTTTTTTAGCATTGTAGAAGCAGCACTGTTGACACCTGGTTCTTGTTATTCCTAAGAGTTTTGATTACCTCTCGAATCTCTTCAAAAATTTGGCTCAGCTGTCTGGAAAATGGCCATTTGCTGTTAGCCTTTTCATTCTCTTTATGGAGCTTATCAAAGTACTCCTACAATATTTCTGTAGATGCATTCCTTGCAAAAAAATGATATCCATTTTTATTATTTATCAGACTTTTCATTATTTATATTCTTTCCTTCATGCACTGATACTCTTGTAAAACTCTTGTACAGTCTCTGTATCCCATCAGAAGAAAAATCTCTACAAAATATAATGCTCTGAATGGGTTCAGACTTGCCTGAGGAACAATTTGCCAATGATGTCCATCATACCATAATAAATATCTCCTCCAAAATAACCATGAAAAGACCCTGATCTTATATTTGAATTTCCCAGAATATAATATATGTTGTGTATATAGTATAATCTGTTCATATTAATGTAGTTTCAATATCATGAAACATCTCTTTTTTAACCTCTAAACTCAGCATGCTAAGACTGTGGAAATTACAAGAAATCATGCTGTTGTTGAAAATATTCAGAGCACTGATGAGATACTAATCTTTAGTGAGAGTAAACATGTTGGTGAAACCAATTCTGAGCTATCTCCTTTTAACTTTAATTACATATTTGTCCACTAATGACTTTTAAAGGCTTTTGGTAATATATTTATCTGTTCCCATTTCAAGTGGTGTAGTCCTTCTTCCACTGTGAATATATCAATTTCTGTGTATCCTATCTCTGAGAAGACTACCAGTTATGCACAACTCTGCTTTAGTTGCTTTGTAAAAAATTTGGGAATTTTGGGCCTAAATAATATTAAACGTTCCATATTTCTAATTCCTAGTCTTTTCTATCTTTCTCCTCATCTTTTCATTTTTGATGGCAGTTATTCATATTATCTGCATTTTTTCTGAAATCTTTCAGATGTGTCCCTAAAATTATGCTTTACTATAGATCAAAGAAGCTATTATTAAATTTCTGTTTCCCATAAACATCCTTTTAAGCTGTAGATAAAATCATTCCTAATCTTCTGTAAAATATTGAGCTCATGGAGTATTTAGCTATGAACAGAATTGAACTGCTAGGCCTACTCAAGGCTCTTCTGTCAAGTGATTGTGATGTACCAATTATCTTGAAACACTGCAGTTAGGGATGGTGTGTTTTGGCAATTCTCGGAATTGTATTGTAGTGGAATTTGATTTGGCTTCCTCTCTAACCAAACGGTTTTGTGTACATGGTATGATTCTGACAGAAGTTCTTGTTCATAAAATTTATATTTTCATTTAACCTTTAGAAAATCTCTTCGGTTTTTCCCAGTTCACTTAAAGTTTCCTGTTGGTGTTGTATTGGCTGTTCATCTGATAGGTTTGCTACCTTTCACTTACATCAAATGTGAGTAATCTAAAGCCTTTATCAGTGATGATTTATGTTACTTCTAGATCAGTGTGGATGTTTTTAAAAAATATGTGCCACAAAAACTGCAAATTGCATGACCGAGGTTTCACATAAATATCTTGTCTTGTACAATTTATTGAAGTTATCACATTTATTTCCTTTCCTCTTCATCCTCTATTTCAATTGTAGCAAATCTTAGAATAAAACTCTCAAAGGTAATGGGCATTTGTTTTAACTTATGGCTATATCAGGCAATTTGACATTTTATACCTATTTTACTTTTCCTTTTCTAAATGAGCAGTGGTAATGCATATATTTTGTGTACTGGAACAGGTCATGTCCCTTTCTGTCACAGTCCACCTTGTTTTGTGATTATGCACCCTTGGATGCATAATGGAGTTATGGCCACTTGTGCATAAAGAAACATATCTTAAATGAAGTGTAAAGATTTGTGCTTTATTGGACAGCACTATTTGAACATCTTTTCCATGAGCGAATTGTTCAGAAGATCTTTGTAAATGGTGCATAACTTTCAATTGGGTCCATAGACTGCAAATCATAAAACTGATTCTCCTCCTTAACTTCATCCATTATATGATCATAGCATTGCTTTTCCTATTTTGAGTATTTTTTTTTAAATATTGATTTTGTTATGCAAATGACAAAAACCAGTGTCTAATATCTTAATCTGTTACCTTTATTCTGCTTATTTAAATTACCCTTCATGCTGTCTTGCAAGGTAATTTCTCTTGCTGAATCAGAACAAAATTTCAGAGGAAGATGTATGCTTGAATTTGGAGACAGACTGAAACTGATACTGATATAAGACACATTGAAAGTGGAGTTAGGAAAGTGATCAAAACCCACAGAGGAAAGTCAGAAAAAGGTAAAGAGAAATTCTGGAAGACTATGGGGTTTTTTTTTGTTTTTGTTTTTTTTCTGCTCAACATTTTTAGATGGATCTTTTCAGTTTGGATTGCTTTCTTATGCTGTGTGGAGATGATAGACAAAAATTTTGTTGGAAATACTTAGGTGAAAATGGAAGGCTTACACTATGAGCTGTCAAAGCTGAGGTTCTATGTTTGCAACAGACAGTTATTATTATTTTTTTAATTCAGCTGCATGGACTGAAAGACTTCTCTTTTACAATATGTGTAGCTGCTTGTAAGTCACTAGCAGGTATTTAGTAAAAGAAACGGTTTCCAGGTAGGCTGCATTACTCACAAATATATTTTTCATGTTTATGTTCTGACAGTCACAAAGAATTGAAATTTTCTTGAGATAATAATTTACAATCAAATGGAGACTAGGTTGTCAACATATAATCAATGGAGGGGACATTACTGTGTTTGTAGAGTGAGATTATGCTAACAGCATGGAGCTGCCTCATTCCCCTATGAGCACAATGAGACGTTCTGCAGCCCCACAGTTTCAAGTCTGAAATGCTTTTTGAAGTAGTGATTACACTTGTTGAACACTTGTTGTCTTTAAGCTCCTGTGCTAGAATAGCATCTGGCACTACCTAACACTTGAGTTGCATCCTATAGAATTGCTATGGGATTAATGAACTACTAAATCTCTAGAAATTCTTAAATTCCCATAACTAAACTATTTTCTGATACCTCAGATTGACTAAAATGACAGAATTCAGTTTCAGAATTCATGAACATAACTGATATAAACTGTATATGTATATATATGTATGTGTATTTATGTTTACATTTTTCTTATTGGCAGAAAAATGCTTTCTTTTTGAACACCATGTATTTCCTGTTAGAAAAGTGCTAATTTTTCTCCAAGCGATAAACAATTATCAGCTGAACAGTGTTAATGAGCTGTACTTCTGTTTAAAGTAATTTTTAAATGTTTGTGTACAATCCACAGCAATAATGTGTCAGGGATAGGAACATAGTGACAAGAAAATAGGGTTGAACTTCCATGTCTTGTTTGGAGAAAGAAATTATGCTGAAACCTGGGCTTTTCCCTCTTACCCACAGCTCTTTTCAAAGAATTTTTTTCGGAAGAGAGAATGAATTGACCCTTCACTGGTGTGTTTCCTTGAAAAAAAGGAGAGAGGAATTTGAGACTATATTACGTTACTTTCTGTAATTACTTGCTAGAAACTAACACAAAAGGGAAGCGTGAACATATTTTCAGGAGCTAACAGTGTATAATGAGAAAGAAAAGCCTTTTCTTCTGATTATTTATATTTTCAGCACCAAAGAGCCATAAGTCATAAACTAGGACCTCATGGGGAGGCTATGATTCAAATCAAAGATAAGAGACAACACATGGATCCAGACAGCTAAAGAAGCACAAGGAAACGACGAAGCAACATTGGTTAGCATGAGAGAAAGTGTCTCAGTGCATTATTAGCTTAAACATTCTCTCATGTTTTTTGTAGGCATCACAGCAAGAGAGTTTTAATGAGGGATTTGAAGGAAGATAATGAGGTTGTGAGGCAGATGCTTGGAAAAAAATCACAGAGGAGATTGTTTAAAAATATCTGACAAATGGGTAATGGAAGCCAACATTCTGGTCTAACTGGAGAAAAATCTCACTAGAGATGATAGGTAGGATAAAATTAAGAAGGAATTTGAAGATGCAGCCAAACAACTTATATCTGATTATTTAGAAAATCATAGGTAGAAGTTGGTCAAACAAGCTGACAATTTTGTTCTATCTGATTCTGTGTGAGGGAATCAGGGTTCACCAGAGGAATAGATGTTTGAATAGATGTCAAATAATAGAGATTTGAGGGGATTTATGGCAGACTGGATAATACTTCGGCTTTGTAGTTGAATAGGAACAGGTATTCTTTAAAGATACTATGCAGAAATATCTACAAAACTTACACTGAACCATATGAGAAATTATTTAACATCATTTAGAGAATTGATTTTTTTACAAAGGATACTACGTGATCTCAATTTCTAGAGACATTTGATACAGTTTTATAATACATAGAAGGAAAACACTAACTGGTGTTGAGAGACTTGTGTCAGAGGTACAGTGTCTGTCCTTTCTAATGTGTAAATCTGAATTCTTTATTTGAATGAAGACAGTGAAAGAATTTAAAAAGTTACACATATGAATAAAAATGCATTCATTTATGTACAAAAAATACAGTGTAAGCAATGTTTGTAGTGACAGAAAATAAGTTCTGCCCATTTTTGATGAATAAACACCTTTGCTATCCTACTATTTCTTTTCTTTTTAAGCTTTAGCTGATTAGTTTCAATTTTTAATGGCCTTCACCATTAGAAATTCTCCTGCAAGATCCATTGTATATAAATATTTCTAAAAAAAAGGTAAGTTTCTGGAAAATCAGGGAATTAATTCTATCAAGGCTATTACTACATGCCGCAGTTGAGACCAGGAGATAATAGGACATTTGGGAAAAACTAGTGCACAAAACAGATTTCATATTTTAAGTTTCACAGAAGAAGGTGGCAAATATGTGCTTCTTTTGTGAAGCCTAAGGCTATAGAAAGAGTCAACATGGGAGGAGATGTGCTGAACAGTTTTGTGAAGTCATTTTAAAGTACTTTACATGAGAAGTCCATAAAGGTAGCGGGAGTAAGAAGCTAGTATAATTAATGGTCAAAACTTCCGGACATTAAATTAATGGTTCGTCTGAACATTCACAAGAGTGGGAGACAGATGCTGAGGATTGATGTAAATTTCCTAGGAGAGGAAGAAGAAATACTGAGGGAAATCAAGGCCATACCTGAACACATGATCAGAATATTAGAATCTCTACAGTTTAGCAAAGCTCAAGGGCCGTCATGAGTCTGTTCTAAAGATCCAAAACACCTGAGCAAATGTAGTAAAGATTATATTATAAAAGAGGAAAGTTGTTAGTGGACCTAAAAGTAGTGACTAGAAACTTAGAAGCAAGAAATTACTTCTGCTCTTCAGGACAGGGAGGTAGAAAGGTTCAGAAAGGTACTATTTGATTATGATTAAAACAGAAAAATAAAAGGAAGAAGTTTAATTATTAATTTCAAGTACTTGTCTAGTTACCTCAACTAGATTAAAAGTTAACTAGTGAAGGGAGAAAAGGAAAATAAATGTAATTTATTCTGACAAGCATTGGCTACAGCACAGTCTGAAGGAGATATCAGGCTTTTAAAATCTTTTCTGACCAGTAAACATCTCTTTGCATGTATGTACCCTGTGTTTTTAGTCTGTGATTCCTTTAACTATGTTCAAAGTGCTCAGTGGGGCTGTAAAGACTGCGCTCATCACACCCGTAGTACAATTCGTGCCAGTTTGGAATAAGTAGTAGTCAGTGTCAACTGCAGCCACCACTGAAATGTTGAGGGTTTTTTTTTTTTGCGAAAGGGAAGATGATTAACTTCAGGAGAAGAAAGAGCACTGGAGTTAGCTGGTAATGGCAAATATAAATGAAGGCAAATGACTTCAGCCATTTTGCGAGTATCAGCATAATGGTAATTTTCACTTACTGGAGCAATACAATGAAGGAGAAGTATAGGTGAGTAAAATTATGAGAAGTGGTAATGATTTGCAGCTGTGAAAATGTGGCATTATAATAGAGGTAAACAAAATAATTCACACTTCTCTGGAATAACTCAGGAACATGGTCTGGTGAACTGGCTTGTAAATACTAGGTAGAAAAGTGTAAGAGAAGTAAAAATAACGTATAAAAATAACTAATTCCCCATAGTCACATGCAAATTAGCATTAAGCAGCTGGAAGATCAAGATGAAGAAATGCTAGACATATTGCTCATTTTTCTACATAGGATGTGATAGAAGTAAACAAAGAAATCAACTTCAGTATATAAGTATAGGTATTGAATATAAATTATTTTATCACGCTATAAAAAATCTCTAAATCTCAGGTGCAAATATCTCCATTGTCTTTGTCATTATAAATCTTGTATTAATAACTTGTTGCATAGAGAACTTCAGTATAAGCATGCTCAGACTAATAATTCTGCAAAGGGCATACGTCTTTTTATTGTAGATACACTATCTATTTCTAAAATGAAAATAAAAATTATAACCCAGGACTGCAATCAGTCAGAAAACTCAGTGACCAACCAAATACCATCAGTTCCATACTTAATTTGTCATTGATCTACTATATTTAAGTATAAAACTTATCATAATCTAAAAACTGTAGAATGCCTGGGGATATATCTCCTGAGTTTTCCTTGTGCAGTATGTCAAGGTTGTATTGTCTGCCTCTGTTTTCCTAGTGCAAAACCTCCCTGCAAGTTCTTAACAGTGCTGATTAATGATCTAATACAAAAGTCTATCAAAGTTAATGGAAAGATTTCATTGTCTTTTTGATCAGTTCATCTGTCCTCTGGCATTTTGGACTTGTGGCTTTTCCATCAGTAAGAACTAATTTCAGTTGTTTCCTCTTTGCAGAACAAGGGAGATTTACTTTTAATCAGACTTTCAATCAGACCAAGGAAGGATTTGTTTCTCAGAAGGCACAGACCTAGTTTTCAGAGTAACAGAAAATTTTGAGAAGTCTGGGGGAGGCAGAGAAAAGAGGGGAAGCTAAATGCCTCTGAGAAAGTGAGAGAGAGAGCAAGGTGAAAGATCTTGCCTTATTGTATATTTCATACCTTTCGAATTGGAAGAAATAAACTAGAATGCTGTAGATCTTCCCAGGGAGGACTGATCATATCACAATACCTAAAAGTTACAGTCAGTGGAAACCACTGGAGAGAATACTTCATGCTCTTTCTTAATGATGACCAAGCTTGGAATGCTGGGCTGGGGTGGTGGTGGGAGTACAGTAAGTCTTCCCAGAGAAAAATGTGGTAAAAGTCTGCTACGCTATCTTCCCTTATTGTTTCTGGCACAAAAATTTCTGCTGCTGCCAAATAGTTGCATATGATGCATATGCAGATACTTTTTCAATCCCACAGTCACTGCAAACGTCACTTGATCACTGATGCTTTATATGCATCCTCTAAATCTTCCAACTTTTTTGTGCTCAGTCTGATAACAAAAAGAGATCTCCCCTTTCAGTACTATGGAGCCTATAAAAATGTAGCTGTGACAAACTAAGGTGCACTCTCTTCTCCCAAATGTACAATAACCATTAAATTATAAGCTAAGATACAATTCCAGAAATAATTTTGCGCATAAAAGTTGAAGCACAGAGAACATAGTTAATGTGCAGATGTGAATTTGTGCTTTCATGCCCATCAGACAGGAAAATCTGGTCTTGACTAAGAACTTTTCAAATGGGAGCCTCTGGTAGAAATACATATGAAAAGCAAAAATGTGTTTGTATGGTTCGTTTTCTATCCAGATTAAACTTATTTCTTCCTGTCAGCTTAATTGGGACATTTACTAATTTCCTTGCTATAGTTCCTTGTACATTCCTTTGAATGTAAATATTGTCATGGTTTTCTGTTTTTACGGACATACTCTATTTCTTGCTGTTCAAGGCATGGCATATCTTAATGATTTGATATAAGGGTTATTATGCAAAAGTCTAAGGAGTATAACACTTTCATAGCAATACTACCTTTCTAGTTCTTTCTTTTGTACAGAGTATGAGAGCTATTGGTCATTATTAAATTTCATAGTGTCTTCTTATAAGACAACATCTAACTACTAATTCTAATCTTTGAATTGAAGATACCATCAGGAATTGCACCTTAAGCAGCAAACCTATTGGCTGACCAATATTATTTTAAGGTGTAGGAAGCTTATTGCAATGGATGTTAAGATTATTCCATAATAACAACTTACAATCTTGCTTTGTCCTTGTGATATAGTTTTATTGTTGTTTATGCATTGGTATGCCCTTGCCATACCTTGAATTTACTATATATGAAGGACAGGCATTGAAGGCTCTGTGGAGAAGCTGACATACAGTATCTGAATCCTTTATGATCACTCGTTTAAGTGTCAGTGAAAGCACAGTAGATACACAGCTGGGAGTGTGCATTACATGAGGTCTCACTGCATAGCAATTCAGATATTTACACCAACACATGTCAAAATGTCTCCATCTGATACTTCGCTCTTCACAAATGGCAGGGCTGGCTGACTTTACTACTTTGATACCAGCTTCCTTCAAATTTCCCAGAAAAGGTTATTGTTGGGAGTTAAAGGGGATATTTTTAGAAGTGGTTGCAGGTAATTGTCCATCTGAAGTAGACTTCAGAATGGAACAAGCTAGAAGTTTCTTGGGAAAGCTCTCTATCAAGGCTGAGATTATCCACAGAAATTGTCTTGGTGAGTTTGAATTAGTTCTTTAGTGTATTTGTTTTGCTCAGACAAAATGTCTTTATCACACATAAATGAATGAGGAAAGATCTGCAGGGGCAGATGATTGAAGTATGCCTGTCTTCACTTACAAAGTCAGCTATTTTTTGTTATTCCAGGATAAACCTACTTAAATGTTGGCCATAAACCTTGGCTGCATTTTAATATTGGCTGGGTTCTTGTGATCTTTCTCTACTGATGCTTAAAAAGGGCATTGACTCTTCCCTTTATTAGATTTCTGTCTGCAGTTATAAAATTAATCTCCCAGTCTCATGCTGCAATGAGCTGTGCCAGTGGAAGAGAGATCAGTTTAATTTTTTTTGCCTTAAAACTTCTTCCAAAGTTACAAGGAGTTTAGAACATCACTTTCTCTTTTCAATTTTAACAAAGCCTTTGTCTTTTTTTTCCCTGCATTTCTATTTTATCCATGTCATTTTGGTTCTTTTGTTTTATACTTCACATTTTTCCCCCACTCTTTTTTCTTCCCTTCAAGCCTAGTTTATAGTCTTTGACAGGATTCTTTCTATGCTATCTGCCAAAACATCTGTTTCTTTTCTGAATAAGAAGCTTCCGTCTCCAGGAAGTGTCACATGGGTCCTCACAAACTATAAACCTTCTTTTCTCTATATGACTTTGTCAATGCTGGACCAGCACTGTGCATCTTTGTACCCTTGTCTGCTTATTATGCCCAATTCAGGTATTTTATTGGGGGGGAAAAAAGTCTTTGCATTATTTGGATTTCAATGTACACATTTCCTTTCAAACTATGCTATTAGTAGTTTGTAATTCTATTTTTAACCTTGCAATTATTTCCTGAATTTCTGATCAAAGCAGATATTTATTAGCTTAAAGCTGATTCCAGTTACAAACACTCTGCTATTTGTTCTTTTCTGCTAAGACCACATTTGAATTAATATCCTTACAAAATATGCGACATAACTGGCCTTGATTATTCTTGGATTGATTTTTGTTGATGATACAATTTTTCAGTCAAAGTGGCATTTAGAGTAGTTTCAGGTTCTCTTGAGCAAGTTATGTCACTTTCAGTACTTTCATTTTGCCGTCTATATTTTTTAATAATAGTAATATCTCTCATGTAGTAGACAGACTTGATTCTGTTGTAAAATGCTTTGATGTCTTCAAGGAAAATTGCTGTATTTGAGCATGATATTATTCATATGTTATGCTCCCCCAGTATTACAAACTTTATGTCACTAGGGTTTTTTCAAGCTACGCTTTATAAATGGTCAACAGAAGAAATGAATTTAAATACTTCCTGCAAATACTGAAATAAATTTTTATTGCTTTTTATGTTGCAAGGTAAAGAAAGAAAGTAATTTTCGTATGTGTTTGTCTGGTATAATTCTCCTTTGGTATGTTGTTGATATCTTTGTCTTTTGAGTATATCGAGGAGTAAGATGAAGAGGATTTGCTGGTGAACGATTTTATGTTCCTCCTAACATCTAAGCCTTAGTGTGCTAAATAGTATAAGAGCAATGGATAAGATTTCTTCCCCCTGGAATAGCTGTAGATGTTTCACTCTTTCAGTCCCCTGAAGTTTTCACTGATTTTTGCAGAAAATTAACAAAGAATTGCTATTACTTTTATTATTATTTTATAAATCTCTCAGAAATTATTATTATTATTATTATTATTTGACATCTAACATTTCAATTGTGAGATCTGTAGTAGTTACTTAGGGGTTTCTGACATCAAACTTGTATGGGGAGAAGGACTGCACATTCTGCTCCATTGTTCCCACTCTCTGCTAGACACAATGGGAGTTTGTCCAGGTGGCAGAGATTTGGTAAATACTGGGAAGCAACATAAAGAGAATTGCTAAGGAAATTGAATCCTGCTTCTTTCCATGGCACAATTCCCCCTAGAACAGGTGGCCTGGCATGCTAGCCACAAGTTCCTGTTAACAGCCCATCCAATACCTCAGTTCCCTTGTGCAGGGTGTTTGTTTGTGGAAGCTGGCAAGCTGCCTTCCTGGAGGAGCTGCTGTAACAATAGGAAGGCTGGGAATTGTTCAGAAGTTCTAAGTCTTTTCATGGCTCTTGAAGTGTTTTGTTGGTTCTCTGAAGGGCCTGACTGAGATTGATATTTGATTTGTGTATACAAGTTTGAAAAATTCTAGATGATGAAATATTTCCAACAAAACACAAACCACAAAATTTTCTCAGTCAGCTTTAAGGGTTTTATCTTTTTTTTCTTTTCTAAGCTTTAATTGTCAAAATTATTAATTTTAAAGCAGTTTATATTACATATGCAGTCATGTCACAGTATTACCAAGACATCAGGAAAGGGAAAATATTCTCACTCCTGACAAAAATTGATTACCTATTTCAGTAAGTTGATATTCAGTGGACTATTCGGTAAACATGTGGAACAGATTAAAGCTTCAGTCATGCATGTGTAGTACCAGAATAACTTCACTGAAGTGTAGTCCGCTTGTAGTATAAATTGTTTTTATTTGCATACTGGTAAACCATGCTCTCTTTGTCCCTTGATGTACACACACTGAGTGTCTGGTAGCCCATCAAACTGGGAAGTATGTTTTAATGTGTCCCTCTGTGTGAGCTACTAGCATTTGCTGTAGTCCTTGCCCAACTCCAACTGGCTAGAACTTGGTTTAAGGAGAAAATGAGTCACCCCAGTGAAAACATACAATTACTGTAGTCTATATTTGCCTTAGAAAATATGCATCTTTTTTTCCCAGTGGGTGACAACGTAGGAAATGAGGGCTCTGTCAGTGCAGCACAAAAAATACAGTGCAAACCAGTTTAAGCTTTGCAACAAGGCCTACCTGCTTTACTACTAAAATATCTGTTTGGGTGCTGAGTACAAGGTAGGCCTTATTGCTTCTTTGCTTTTCTTTTCTCAGTTAGGAATCGTTAGTCTGAAATATAATGGAATGTAAATTTGAAAATAACCAAGAAAAAAGATTAGATTTGGTGATAAGAAACTTAGAGTAAGCTAATCATATTCAGAATAAAACCTCAAAGAAATGTTCTTAATACTGTAGCTTGAAATTTGAGGAGGGGAAAACCTTTTGTTCGCCTCTTTGCTGTATGATTCTTTCTTATAATGAAATTCAATGCAAAGTGAATCTCAGCTGGTTTGGAATTATATTACCATCTGGGGGAAGATTTTGATATAAGCCAAAACTAACAGATTTCCACCTGGCCCCTTAAGAATTCCAATTGCCAGGAACTGGGCATTTCTTTGAAGCAGCCTGACTGTACAGTTGCATGAGTCTGCAAGATCTTCTTGGCGGCAAAATCTTCTTGGCTGGAACTACTTTTTGATTAATGTAGAATCACTAAGAGCCCAGCATATTTTCTTAATATTTCTAGTTAGACAGTTTCATCTATACTTCATCTGAAAAACTATGGCCAAAGCTGTAATTAACATTGGCAAGTCTGAGCAGATTCTTGATGATGTTGTTGGTTAAAACCAGTGTTGAAGAGAGGGGTCAAGCTGCATGCCTCAGGGACTCTACAGTGTACTTTAGAGACCCTCAGTAGGGATTAGCAATCAAGTTACCAGTTCAAATCCAGCAAAGGTCAAGAGTGATTAACACTCTTTTGTTCTATTGGTTAGTGTGAAACAGATGTGAAATGAAGTTATGATCAAAATCCAATTCCTAGTAGATATTTTACATCACAAACACCAAACTCCTAATGATCCCTTGCTGGCAATCTGATTAGAACGAGCAGTTAATTGAGCAGACTGCTATGCATCCTTTACTGCTCTTCCCTGTAACAAAAAGTACGCTCATTTTCGGACTGAAGGACATGATGGAAAATTGCTTTTCCTGCCTGAATCCTTTATATTCAGTAGGTATATTTGTAAATTTTTTATTCTCAGTGACATTAAATTGTATTTTTGACTACAAATACTGTTAAAAATTGTTTTAAGTTATTTGATTGTAACTTAAAAATGAAGCTTTTGATAATTTTAAATATGTGTGGCCAGATCCTCAGATGGATTAATCAGGCATAGACCTACTGAAAAATCAGGTAAGTGGTAGGCAGTGATGTTGGCAAAGGATCTGCTTCTGCTTATTATTCAAAGTACATGACAATACTTGAAAAGACATGGGTAATTTCAGACAAAAGTATGTCAAAGCTAAATCATTTGCATACACGTGTGTTTTTTCAATCTAGGACCTCACAGTCACTGCACTGCCCTTCTCCTACCTCCTGAGAATCAAACACACGTGGGGGCTAAGAATGAAGGGATTAGGTCTTTGATTTGGAGTTTATGCTTCAGACATTTGGCTATATTTACTTCTATGATACAGATTCTGTAAATTACAAAGCCTGATTTTCTTATACTATCCTGCAACTACTGAGTGACTGAATGTCTTTTTTTTTTTTTTTTTTTTTTTGAAAATTGATGTCTTTTAGATCAAATCTGTGTATATGCTGTGCTGCATAGGAAATATTGTTCTGAAATAACTGGAACGTCTATTCTATTAGTTCATCTAGGGTACTGCTGGATTCTGCTACTTCATAAACTTGTTTTAGAAAGAATATCTGTTAGATGAGGGCTCAAAAAATATCATTGAATGGATATGATCTTGTAACAAGTACAAACTGGACTTTTCTTGCTGTCTTACATTCTTATGTCTTAGTTACCTATATGGTAAAGTAAGGAAACCCTTTAAAATGCAACTATCTTTTTAAGTTGAATAAGATTTTGCTGATTTTCAATAAGTTTATGGGAATTATATCATTAGACTCTGATTAAGTAAATTTTAAAAAGTAGAAAATGTCATTCATTAGGTAGTTTAGAAACTACCAAGAGGTGCTATCGACTTACAGCTGGACAATGGAACTGAGGAATTCACACTTTCAAGGATAGATTATATATAAGTATATATATATATATATATATAATTACCTTTACTACGAATCTTGTCAAAGCAAGTCATACACATCTCACAGCTAAGGAGAGATGTCCTTGCCTGTGGAGAATATTCAGACCTCTTAGTGCCCTATGAGTGGGTTTCAGTTCCTTTGATCACATGGACTTACTGAGTACCATAAAAATCCCTTCTGAGATGTCTTTGTTTCTCAGAATTTGTATCCTTTTTAAAACAGCTAGTGGCATTTTGTGTCTCTATTGGTGATTGAAATCAACATTTTTGGGACATCTTGGATATGACATTCAAAAGAAAATTCAGAGATTTGTACAGACTCTTAACTTTGTAGTTGAATTATGACATCACCAGTATTTCTTCTTTTTTCCTTGCCTTTGCAAATTCTGTTTCAATGATAAAGCAGTCTAGGACAGGGACTGTGTATTTTTGCAGTTTCTAGTATGTCATAACCCTGATGAAAGGGTGGACCATGAACATTGCAGTAATAGTAATCATATATAACACTAACAGTGGATTTTGAAATGATGTCTATTCTGCAAATGCATTTCAAAGAAACACAAGCAAAGGTGTAGTTTACTCTCTGAAAAATAGAACTGATGAGCATTTAAATTTAAATTAAATGCTTTTATGAGTTCATTGAATGTTATTTAGCAAGTATATTATAGCAAAAGCATGTTACCTTAGAATGAGGATTTTATTGCTTTTTCATAGTTATCTTTTGTACTGGTATTTGGTAGGTAACAAATGAAATTTACTTGTAAGGTTAAATTGTTCTGTGCTGTTGTTCAGCCACACAGATATAGAGAATACAACAATGGAAGAAAGATTTGTTTTTTGGGAGGGGGAGGGGGGGAGGGGCAGATGTAGGAATATGTTAATGTATTGTGGCCTTCACCTGCCTTTAAAGAAATATTTATTCTCTGAAAGTCAAAGAACTTAATTCCTATCTGAGCCACTCCACTGAAAGCCAGTTCACACAAGAGATAGTACAAATGGAACTACAGACAGCACTGGTCAAAACAATTCAGTGTGGTCAAGGCTGTGACACTCAGAACAGTCTGAGGTCAAAGCAGAATGATCCAAGATGAAGGATCTTTCGAACTTGATATGAGAAGTTCCTGCTTCTCTGTCCATCTCTAAAACCTCTGCATTTCCTGATTTATGCAGATTTGGGATCAATAATGTCTGATTTTTCCTGAACCCTGAGTTATATTTTAGTGTTTGCAGTACGGGAGGGGAGCTTACAAGCAGGAGGGAGACTGACTTTTTACATGGTCTAATACTATTAGTGATAAGAATAGGGAATGGCACTAAACTAGAAGAGGGGAGATTTAGGTTACATGTTAGGGAATAATTCTTTACTCAGAGTGTGGTGGGGCACTGGCACAGGCTGCCCTGAAAGTTGTGGGTGCCCCATCCCTGAAGTCATTCAAGACTAGATTGGATGGGGCCCTGGGCAGTCTGGTCTGGGGGGTGGCAACACTGCCCATAGTAGGAGATTGAAACTAGATGATCTTTAAGGTCACTTCCAAAATAAGACATTGTATGATTCTACTCATGCATCTGTTGATTAAATACAAAAACCCACACATGTAAGGATTCCAGCCTTATTTTCTGGAATCCACTGTTTTCCCTAATTCTCAAAACCTTGAATACTACACATGTTGGAAGTTCATTGTTTTCTAAATCCATCTTGATAGACCAGTTGAATTTTTTACATAACTGAGAAGCCCTTGTGATACAAGGTCAGAATAATAAATTTTATACTTTTCTTCTTTATGTAGGAAATGTAATATAGTGCCATCACTACTTTATTACTCTGCAGTCATTCTGTTAACTATTCAACTTAAAATATTTCAGCCATCAGCATTTGGAGAAAGTTCATAGGTTTCGGGCAGTCCATAATCATTTGCCTTAGAAGACTACATTTCTTCTATTCACCCTGCCTGGAAATGTAGTTATGGATCAAGACGCTGGAGTTAGTTGAAGTGAGCTGAGGAGATGCTAGTCTGAGAACGCACTCAATTGCCTCTCATATAACTAATGCTTTAGGGCTCCTGTAGTTCTATTTGAAAGCTAAGTTTATATTTTCCTCTAACTGGAATAGTTTGGTCCTTTTCCGTAGACTATGAATGTGTCTCTGAAGGGTTTATGAAACTTGGACTCAAGTTTTGATTAAAAAAAGTTTCTCTGTTCTTTGAAGGTGCTAGGCAGAGATCAGCAAGCATAAAATAATTCCAAAGATATCGGCCTAGTAGACCTTGAACTATCTGTATTCAACTTGGTTCAGTACATCTTAATGTGAATTTAAAACAATGTATCAGAATTACTCCATGTTACAGGAGAGGACTTGTGGTCTTCCAAAAGCAAACTCATAGCAATGCTCATTATCTTAGAAATTGATGTGCTGAAATGCTGTTAATATATTTTTTTCTTATGCTTTTCATTTTTGGTATGAAAAACTTAGCAATGAATAACCTCCTTCAACTTATGTGTCAATGCCCAAAAGACTCATAACTCATCTCAATTTAAATTAATGACCTTAGTGATGGTACTAGCAATTGGACCAAGGCTCTCATGAGCGAGATATTTGCATATGGAATTTGATTAATCCTGCTGGCTATTAATTTTCACTTTTAATTAGGTATGATGCTATTGTTGGAAGAAAATACAAGGCAACTATTAGGCATAGAAAATGTTGATTTTTCAATTGGGTATTCTACTTTGTTTTGACTATGCTAGGTTCCTTTACAGCATCTGCTTTGATCAACTCAGAAATATACCATAGACCTAAAAAGTAGTCTCCAGAAGTTCAAGGATTATACTGCAAAGGAATACTTAACTGCATTAATATATGTAGTTTATAAAAGGTAGGGACATTTGTATATGGCATCCTCTTAATGTGTTTGTAACTTTATTTTTCCTAATGGAATAATAGACATTGCATGATATCTGTGTTCAGAGTTACAGAAAGGCCAACAATGTGTATAAAATGAAATAGGATTTGTCTGAGGCTGCTTGATCTTCCTGCACCCCAGCTAGTCAAATGTGCGCTGGTGGTTGAGTCCTGTTCAGGTTTAGATCAAGAGCAAATTTGGCTGTTTCCATATGCTTTCAAACATCTCTGCCATCTGGGAACACTGAAACAGGTTTTCTCATCGACTTCCAGGAAAGAAGGGACCATCATATATAGTGCTTACCTGGAAAAACAAATGCCATCACTCCCAACATCTCTCCTTTCATCCTTCTTTAACACAGATTTTATTACAGTGCATGATATCATGTGGTATGGAATATCACATTTTGTTAGTTGGGTTGAGCTGTCTTTGTTATGCCACCTCCTGGCTCCTTGCGCGTCTGCTGCTCCTGTCTGTCAGGGCACCATGAGAAATAGAAGAGTACTCAACCTGTGTAAACACTGCTCTTGTGTATTGTGGTAACTATTTTCACCTAACCCCCCTCCCCACCTCCCCAAAAAAAACAAACAAAGAATCATACGAGCCTCTACAAAGAAAATTATCTCAGCCAAAACTGTGACACCACTATATAGTACTGGGATATCTTCCATTTAACCAGTGTGGAACACACTACAGTCTTTTTTACCCTCTTCAGAAGATACGTGTAGCCATATGAAAACAGACATTTTCTTTAGTGTGTTATCTGTGAAGAAAAATACAGTGCAAATTTTGATTAAAATGTTGCTCTGTGGCCTTTCAAATAAAATCTAATTTTACTTAATATTACTTTATACATGTATGCAGAAAATGGCAAACCAATGTTAATAAAAGAAGGCTTATAGGAATGTGGAAAGAGAGAAATATATCCTTGAAAAAATTTATTTACCTACCTAGACTTTCATTTCAAAGTCAGCAGCAGTGTGCAATACTGGTATAATACAAGGGTCATAAAACCCTGTTAGACATTTTTAACCCACTTTAATTTATTCCATGGATGTTTAATCCCCCGCTGAACAGAGCTGGTTGAATTTTCAAAAGCCGTAATCCACTGAAGTAAAAAATCCTTAATGACAACACAGGCATCAAGCTTCAACAGTTTAGTTTAAATTCTTTCTAAAAATGTAAAACGTAGGGCAAGAGTTAATAGGATATTTCATACAGATATATTTCAATCATTTTCCAAATCTTTATAAGTTCACTTGCATCTCCACTATTAGAAATATTTGGAGTGAATTCCTGTACTTCTATGGCAAAAAGCAGAGAGCTGTAAAATTGTAATGAGAAGAATTTCACACTATATTGTAACTCAGCTGGTCCTTCAGTTCACAGGCTGTTATATGCGGTAGTGTAATGTTTTCTAAATAGATAGAGAAATGATGTTGAACAGCATCAATTCTACCTTAATTATATTACTAGTCAAGAAAATGAAAACAAACTACATAATGCCACACTATATTCATTCTTCTGCTTCTCTGGGAGTTTTATAATTAACTTCAGTGGTGGGTCAGGACTGACCAATAAATTGAGCAGAGAGAGTTCATAAATTTTCAAGTATTTCAGAACCACAGTTACAAAGTGTTTTTATACAGTCCGTTTTCTACCACCTTTGAAATTGCCCAGTTCTTGAAAACCTCTAAATGAGGCAGCACTTCCTTTTCTTGACCTGGAAGCTCCTCTAGTGCCATGCTTTCTTTTATGGCTCTGGTTGGCCTGAGCATCCAGATACTGAGCTTCTGCTTGAACTATACTGGAGAAATGCAGGTGCTATGATAGATTTTGTTGTGGTGTTCTGGACAAGGATTTAGGTGGCATCATGCTGATGTTCTCAAGTTCTTAAATTAATTTGACAATGGCAATTTCTTCCATTCTTTTTTTTTTTTTTCATGTGTGTGTGTGTTCCTCCCTCCCCCCCCCCCCCCCCCCCCCGCCCCGGGAGATGCTTTTTGAAGAAAAACAATGAGATCCCTTCTCTGAAAAACAATAGTGATAGCAGTTCCTGTTTTTGCCTCTGCTTTTTAGATAAAGGGAGGATGTTTCTTAGAGCTGATATCTCATGACTTCCTGGTATGGATCTGTGATTTTGATTCCTGGTTCAAAGTGCCCAGCTTTCTCCAGGCACTTAGAGGAGTCTGGGTGTTTAACGTCAAGTCAGTTTTCCACACTGGTAGTTTGTGAAAGGAAAAAGAAAGTCATTACAAAGAATTTACAAAGAGCTGCGCTGCCACAGCTGAGAGGACAACACTCTGGCAGGGCAAAGCAGAGAAAATTGATAAAGAAAAAATGTGTTAGAGCAATGCTGCTAGAAGAGATATCCCCATAATCACAGTCTGTCTGACTGATTTTGAGTGCCTATATCTCTCTTTAGAAGGCTAAACACTCTTTGAAAGCCCAGGTATTAAACACTTGTTCTAATCACTAGTTAACAAAACAGGCTCAATAGGGGTTACTTTTCAGACTAAATACTTGTGTGATCAAAGATCAAATCAAACCCCAAAGATAGCAGAATAGTACAAAACTATGCTCTCACCAAAAGGAAAGCCCTCTGTAGGAAATATCCTAGATCTAGAAGTATGAGCAATACTGGAAAGTATTCAAGTGGAATAATGGAAGTGTTCAAGCCCAGGGTAGGTAGAAGGTAGATGATAGTGGGAGGCATTCCTGCCCATGGCAATGGAGGTTGGATCCAAGTGATCCCTTCTGATCCAAACAATTATGTCGTACTGTGGCTCTATGATTCTAAGACTACACAACTTGTACAAACAACACAGCGCTAGCTTCAGCACACTCACAGTATAGGAAACAGTAGACTTGGATGTGATTATAGTCTTGTATAAAGGGTTTTTATAGAGCAATGTTGTCCTGCTTCTAGCCTGCAATATTCATGCTCTGTCCACAGTATTCTCTCAATGGCAATTTCATAAGTGATAGGCTCTGTAGGTAGGAGTACAAGGTGATGAACATTTATTCAATCCTTGAAGGTCCATCAATAGCTAATTGAGATAGTTCATGTAGTTCATTCTGTTTCTCATATATATTAGGTGTGAAATAAACCTAGAATAGTTGTTTGTATCTACGACTTAAATCCCATGTGAGTGAGGTGGTGAGTGAGATGATTCCTGCTCTAAATCATGAACTGGACTGGCACAGGGTATGTTCTGACTCCTTCCTAAAAAGTGGTGGCAGTCTTCCACTTTCCTTCTTCAGTCTGTTTCTTAACATTCACAGAGCTTGTGGCAGTAGCCACAGGCAATATGAATTCAAAGGATAGTAAATAAGATTTAAACAAAATCTGATGTGCTAATTCTGAAGTATTCTTTTTGGAAACCAACCTCTGAATATGTTGTATCATCTTTGCATTTCCAGAAAATTATTTGAAACTAACTAGTTTTCATACTTATTTATAATATGTTACTAACGTGTTTATGATCAAAAATACAATTGCTAAGAATTATACCTAATTAAAGAAGAGTACTTATTGATTTACTAGAGGCATCATCTTTCTGTGGATATGAATTTTCTAACTACTCTTTGATTCTTAGTCAGGTCCAAATCAGATATCAACTGATTTCTGTTTATGTGAGGTAGAAACTTGGGAGATTTTCTGCATTTGACCTCTTTCTCACATACCAATTTATAGCAGCCACAATTCCTTCACAGAGTTTAACTCTGCCCTGTTATAATCATATATTCATCAAATTGAATTCTCATTTTCTTTGTGTATGGTCAAGTACCTGTAGACTATTGGCTTTGACTAGAAATCGTGCATTGGATAAAATATATCCATGCCACTATTGACTTTTTCCAGTATGTAGACAGGTACGGGAATAAAAATTGATTAAAGCAGTGCAGTAAGCTGTATCTAAAATTTCTTCCATGTACCAGGACGTAACAGGATAAAAGAGGATTAAAGTGGGTAACATGGACCCAACTGAATTTTTTCTGAGTTCTGTTCTGCCTTGACAATAGTCTATCTTAGAGTTATGTCCATCAGTACTGTTCTATCAGCTGGGATATTTGACGGAGGAAAGAAAATTCTAAGTTCTTATGTACAGAGAGCATGCAAACAGTGCTGCCAAATTGTTACAGAGCTATGCCAACAAAAATGATTTCAGTTTTGATTAGTTGTTTACCTGAAGAGAGAGATTTTCTACCTTGAGTATTAGATTGTTGTTTACATTTTCATTTGCCCTCAAGTAGTCATATATTCAGAGGAACAAATACATAATTTCTAAGCCAATACTGTAATTATAGGTAATGAGCTATAATAGAGAAAAGTGAGAAATCAAGATGCATTGTGTATCTCTTTGAACCACTCTTTAAATCTCAAATTTATTAATCTTAATATTAATACTACTATGGTTGATATTGCCCTGAGATGAGAATGGAGCATAAATCATCACTTGAGACCCTGACAAATTCCTGACATACGTTTCCAACATTGTTTTCTTTCTTTCAAATTTTCAGATTTGATCTGACTAAGCATTCAGGGTTCTGTGTCTTGAAAGAGGACCCCAAGGTTTTTGAGACAAATCCTACCTATCCCTAAGGAAGTCCTAAATGAACTACAGATATCCACTAAAACACACCTAATGAAGCTAAACATCATCATGAAAATTTCTTCATCCTTAAAAAGAAGGATACAGAATAAATAGAAAATTCTGCTTTAATGGAGCAAAAACTGCATTACAGGTCAATTCCTATGTCTTTTATTAATTGTGCTTTGACATATTATACCCAGGGAAACCACTGTTTATGTTTCTGCCTAAAAACATAGGAAGAAATGAAATAGCTATTTGTCATTATTCATTGAAAAAGTTACCAGGCAGTCTGCTCCCTGTACCTTTTTGATATCAGTAAGCTTTACTAGGTAGTTGAAATTCGTATTTTCCATTAAAGATACAGGACTGGAAGCAAAGGTCAATTTGTTATACTTACTGAGCTGCTTTTCCAGTAACATTTGTTGTAATGGCTAAGCTTTCCTAAATCTTTTTTCTCCTTACTGTTGTTCTATACAGACACTACTGACATCATAATTATTCACTTCTAGCTATGCAGTCACAGGAAATTCATCTCCTCAGCCTGTTTGCAACATTGATGTATTGTACTGTACTTGGCAAAACTTTTCAGTAATTCTTGTATTAGAATAAAGCTTAAAGCTACCGGAGGAGTCTGGCTACCATGGAAAGCTCTTTATATACATACAGTAAAAAACAAGCCTGGACCCCGATCACTTCAGCCAACAGAAGGTGAAATAGATCTTAATTTTTAGAGTGAAGTAGACATAAATTTGTTCCTGTCATTTCCGTAAATTTTTATAATGTAAATATAGAAAAAAATGCTCATTCTCACCCCAATCCTGTATAGACTTGAACAGTCCCAGTGAATACTTACTGAAAACTGTTTCTGAAAAATGTAAAAAATGAAAAGCAATATATTTCAGTCTGCTAGTGACTGTGGTTTTGGAAGAGAAGGCAACTTGTTTTATGTTGAATTAATTGGTAAGGGACTGTATGCTTGTTTCTGGATTATATGCACATATAGTCAAAGAAGGAAAAAAGCCAGGATGGAATTTTGACTGCTCTCTGGTTTAACCTTCAATTATTCATTTTAAATTGGCTCTTTTTTCAGGTTTTGCTAAAATGAGTCTGCATTTAAGTAAGCTGGTTTTCACAATGCTAAGTGCAAAATCACATACATTTTATGATCTTTCCTGTATTATTTCAGGCTTACGGTTGGAAAGAAGAGAGGCAGAAGAAAATTGTGGATTAGTTCACGTGAAAATAACTGCTGCACTTGCAGAAATTCTATTACACAGCAGTGCTCTGTATTATTGGGTGTGCAAGTCTCTGAGGATACATTTAGCTACTTTCCACAGTACATAGTGCACTAACAGTATATGAAAAAGCACTTGTCTGGAAAATGCTAGAGAAGAGCTATGAATTCTAGAGCATTTTTTATTGACAATTGAGGGCTGTTTCTCTAGTACTCACACAAACACTTGACTAGGGAGGGCATAGTCATGAATGTAGCCAGTTACCCACAATGAAAACTGCAGAGGTCTCAGGGCTAACTGCATGACCAGAAGCCTTTCAGACGTTACTAGATCAATGACAGTAACAATCAAATGTATTTATTAGGACAAGTATGAAGCTGCTGAGCATACATGGGATCTGAATCATTCATTTCCACGAGATATACTGGCTTTCAAAAATGTGCTTGTATTGGATCAGTCAGCAATTATGTAAAAAAATACTTGCTTCCCTTTGCTGTTCAGTTTTAGCTGGAAAAAAAAAAAAAAAAAGAAGACATTTTTAAATGGTTTTTATTCCATTACATCTTGTTACATGGAACTTACAACATAATCCTATGAAATGTAAATCATTGGAGGCAGAAAGGAAAACAAAGGAAAAACAAGCTCAGAGGAAAGAATAATATAGTAGTGATAATCTGTGTCCTACCTACAGATTGTAGGTAGACTAGCTCTCTTAGCTAACAGCTTAGATTCATAACAGGTTGACAGATTCATGCTGGACAGGCACATTTTTCCTTTTAGCCACGTATCTCTCCTTATTTTGAACGGCTTCCCCATATGCCACTGCAAAATTATATTCTTAGCCTCGTTTGCTCTCCCTGTGACATGTTCATTGCTGCTTCATTAACCAGTGCACCATCAGTGCATTTCATTACAGCTTCTCTCCTGGCTCGCTGTGTTGATGCTAAGATGCAGCTAGAAAGTGGCTATCAAAATGCTAGGCTGTGTTTATCCTTCTTTCAGTTAAAAAGAGGAAAAAGTCATCCCTTTGGCAAGGTCTTAAATAAAACCCATATTTTAGCTATTACTGCTACTGACTTCTCTCACTGGAATTGCACTGGGAAGCTGTATTGTGGGATGTGACAGAACAGTTTACCCATTTGTTTACTGTAAAGTCTGTGGACATACCTCCTATCTGAGGATACTAAGACTACTTAGTCTGATTTTATGTATATGTCTTCAACTGACCTTGAAAGAGTAATTAAGCTAATGAAAGCATGTTCAATTCCATGATTGTTAGGAAATGAAAAGGTCAAGCTGTGATAGATATTGTCCATGACGTATACCTCCAGTTATACCAGTAGAGAGGGGTCATGGTTTAAATACTAGCCAATTTCCGATATATTTCCTTAGTTGGCAATATACTCAATTTGATTTTAAGTGAAGAGAATGATGTAACTGAAAGTACAAAAGCACAATGTAACTCAGTGGCAGAACACAGAGTTATGTGTATTCAATGGCTTCTTCATGTCAGTTCAAATGCTAAAAAAATGTGGTAGTGTACCTGGTGTAAGTTTTTAAAGAAATGAGTCTAAGGGTGTTGTAGATGCCTCCTCTCTTCATGCTATTCCCTGCTAATTCCAGCCCTCCCTGCTCTCCATCACTGCTGTGAATTAGGCAGCTGTGAGGCTGCATCTGTTCTCAGTTTTCCACACAATTAAGGCAAAGAGAAAATAAATAACTTAGAAAAAATGGCTCTGACACTGAATCCTGTGAAAACCCGTCTCTGAAATTTCTAATTTTTAGGAACATGGTCCACAGTTTTCTTTCTTTCTCTCTCTCACTCTCTCTCTCTTTTTTTTTTTCTTTCTTCTTTTTTTTTTTTTAATTTAAATGTGCTTTGTACGATTTTTATAAAGTTATTACTTTCCGATAAGTGCCCATAATTTTTCTTGAAATTGCACAAACGACTCTGTCTTGCACAGACCACTCTGGTTCATGGAGAAAGGTCTGAAGAAACAGTAGTGAGGAATGGAGAAATACATGTCAAACTTCATACAGACAAGGCAAATCAGTAGCTGATCTAGAAAGGGAGTGACTCCTCTTGCATTAATTGGGGTATAACTCACAGTAGCTGTTGAAGAAACTCATTAAAACTTTCATTATTCTATTGTTTATTCTGTACTTGTTACTGAAGGTCTTAGTCAAGACTGCAGACAAATGTGTTTTTACAAAAGGAGTAGGGAAATTAGGTTGCTATCATCAGATTTCTAGTGCCATGGTCTTTGAGCATGGTCAGACTGACACCATCAAGACAACACCCTAACAGTGATCTCAAGAGGCAGTAAGGATAAATGAGTGAGCCTCAGATGTGGGAAAACACAGCTACTGTGAGGAGAGAACATTCAAACTAAAGTACTTCACTCTGAGATGAGAAATGGTCAGTGAAAGCAGGATGACAGAGCTGTGTACTTTAGTTTTGCAGACTTCATTCCTTACTCATCAATTACAGGCAACATGACAGAGGTAGCTTGTATGCTGAAGAATTAAATGAATGGTCAGAATTAATTCTGAAGGCAAAAGCTTGACAAAAGGGAATTAGATAACAACTACTTGGAAAGAAGAGGAAAATAGACATTTATGTTTTGTTCTACTTGAATACAGAGCATGCAGTTATTTCTCCCCAAAAATAGTTCTTATGATTTTGAAATCTGCTCATTTGCCCAGGTGGAAATGGTAGCTCTTGTATTATACATCTTAATATATCCTTTCTTTCTTCTCTTTGTTCTTTTTCAGGTTACCTGTGCAAATTTAACAAATGGAGGTAAATCAGAACTTCTAAAATCAGGAAGCTCCAAATCCACACTAAAGCATATATGGACAGAAAGTAGCAAAGACTTGTCCATCAGCCGACTGCTGTCACAGACTTTTCGTGGAAAGGAGAACGATACAGATTTGGACCTGCGATATGATGCCCCAGAAACTTATACTGAGCAAGATCTCTGGGACTGGCTGAGGAACTCCACAGACCTACAAGAGCCTCGGCCCAGGGCAAAGAGACGGCCCATTGTCAAGACTGGGAAATTTAAGAAAATGTTTGGCTGGGGTGATTTTCATTCCAACATCAAGACTGTGAAGCTAAATCTGTTAATAACAGGGAAAATCGTTGACCATGGCAATGGGACGTTTAGCGTTTACTTCAGGCATAACTCCACTGGTCAAGGGAATGTATCTGTGAGCCTAGTGCCCCCTACAAAAATAGTGGAATTTGACTTGGCACAACAGACAGTGATTGATGCCAAAGATTCCAAGTCCTTTAACTGTCGAATCGAGTATGAAAAGGTTGACAAGGCTACCAAGAACACACTCTGCAACTATGACCCTTCAAAAACCTGTTATCAGGAGCAGACCCAGAGCCATGTGTCATGGCTCTGCTCCAAGCCCTTTAAAGTAATCTGTATTTACATTTCCTTTTATAGTACAGATTATAAACTAGTACAGAAGGTGTGTCCTGATTACAACTACCACAGTGACACACCCTACTTCCCCTCAGGGTGAGAATGAACACGTGTCTGAGACTGAAGCCTGGGGAATAAAAGAGTTCGTATGACAGGGCTGTAACCTCAAGGAGGAAAGCCACATCTATTGCCTGGAATGTGTCTACCTGCTTCTGCTGATGTCATATGGCTGCAAATACGTTAGTGGAAAACAATCTAATGTAATTTTTGCCCAGTCAGCACCATGTATCAATCTAATTGTAAATCACTATGGATTTGAAATAAAACCATACACACACATGGAGACACACACACTCTTTTCAGCTCATATCTATTAAGATTCCTGTTAAGAGAGATTTTCATTGTCTGATAACTAAGGTTTTGGGATAAACTATCATCAAGCAAAATTGATTAACTAGACAGAGAACAGTTTCTAACACAGACTGTTGTGGAAATCTCTTTGAAAGTCCTTTGAGTACATACCAATAATCCCCACTCATGCATTCTACTGCTTGGAGTAGCTGTACCGGTAAATAATACTGTAGGAGTAAATACTTGTTAAAATGGGAAACGTATGTCTAGAGTTCAGTATTCCTAGCTATATGAACACAGCAAAGCAAAGTGACTTTTTTCCAGCATATAGTAGGCACATTCAAGGTGGTGTTAGGTGGCTCTTTTTCCATGGAGCGAGCCTGTTACCAGTAAAGATGGGCAAACATTTGGAATTTACATGTGGGCAGACATTCTGGTTTTATGTTTCTCTAGCTCTTTAAGCTCTGATTCTTTAAACCTGGTTGAGTTTAGTCAAGCAAAGCTATTTTAAAACCCTCCAAATGATCTTTAGGATGGAAAATGCCTCGTGGAGGACATGTAAGTTATAAGTGGCTGTCTTATCTTTATTACAAAATATTGTAACAAATTCAATATCCTAGTCTTGATTTGTATGAATGGTTTGTATTGTACATAATTTAACCAGTGTTATTTGAGCTGCTTATTAATATTAACTTGTAATTGTCTCTCTGCTTGTTATTGGTTAAAAACAATTGAGGAATTGAGGAATCCATTTTATCAATGTAGCTGTAAACTCATTAAAAGACAGAACTATGTACAAAGCATTTATTCAGCTAAAGTATTGTTGAAAGCTATACATATACAACATTACAGTCTGTCTGTACTTAGATATTTTATTTCCAGACAAAAATATGAGCTGTACATAAAAATAAAAGAAATCTTAAAGTTGAGTTTCAATATGTACTGTGTAGATGGTAGTTTAAATGGCTCAAAAAAGTGGGTTATGTTCCAAATCTGACACGGTTTTCAATTTTGCCTCTTTGCATATGTACACATATATATTTATAAATTTGCGTGTGGGCATGTTTGTGTGTGTATAAGTACATGTGTGTGCATAAGAGTATGTGTAAATACGTGTAGACACATATGGAGAATATATAAAAACTTCTCAGGCCCTATTGTTAGCAAGGAGATGTCATTACTATGAAGGGTGTTGATAACTTGAGTGGAAGACCCCACTCAGATGAATTACAAAAGTTAGGATTTGTTTGAAATGATCAATCAGTGTTTAGAAGTAGGGAAACATGATGCCACTCTCTGTGTTTGCAGGCCTGCCATTGCCTTAATTCTAGCCTCCTCTGAGGCACTGATTTCTCTTCATGGAATGAAGAGATCCCTGTATATGGATTGGGGAATTTTCTTCATATGAATGAAAAACTCTAGCTTTTATATATTTTTGTGTGTATACTGGCACGCTTTACGCCCACAAGACAGTCAACAAGCGACTATAGCAAGGCCATGCTTAAAACAAGGCTGCCTAAAGAGTTAAGTATTTCTTCTCTTATCTTTCAGTATTATCCTTCCTAGCAATGCTTCCTCCCCCCTCCCACTCTTACTCCAGGTTCTGTGTTCTTCTGTCAAAATTGTGAATACAGAGATGGGTCAGCTTCCAAATGTGCACAACATCATGAGCGGCTTCTACAAAGTCCCAATAAACAATCTACTAATGTTTCAAGAAGTGAGAAGTCTGAAATAACATCCAGTTGTGGACATCTCTTGCTGAAACATGCAGAACATAAATGAGAATGAAACAAAGTGAATAAATAATATGTTTGACAAGTAAACATTTTCCTAATAATGTACAAGTAGGAGAGGAGACTTCCATATTATTAATACTTTGGTTCCTTCAAACTGATATGCCTGTGCGAATTATTTCTTTATTATATGTGACTTTCCAAAGACAACCTTGTGGTCCTGGACCATGTGTAGGTTTAGAGAAAGAAAATGTCCAAGCCATACGGTCCAGATTCTGATTACATTCAGGAGTATGTTGGGCTACAGTGCATTTGTTTTTTCTTTTACAAGAACTGTGATTGTACTAATAGTGTTTCCTCATTTGTGCTGTATGGGAAGTAACTGTTATGAATATATACCACAAAGTAATACGTGGAGTAATACAGGAGTAAAATCTTGGCTCCATTGAAGTCAATGAGAATTTTTCTATCCAGTTTGATAGGGTTCTAATTTACATTTAATAGTATACAGATGTCCAGTTTTAAATATGATTAGCAACCTGTATTATGATTGAACATTACATGTGTGGTTTCTTGTTTATATTTCTGAAGAGTGAATGTAAATGACTACTACTGGTACAACCTCATTATGTTCTTTTTTTTTTTTAGTACCGTTTGTGAATATATGAAGTATTTATGTTCTATGAAGTGTATAAATTATATACGTATAGATATACCGCATATATATAGATAGATATTTCAAGTAACACCAAGACACAAAATAATTATTTTTCAAGCAATGGATTTGATTCTTCTAGTTGTGGTAGTTGGTACTTTATCTGCCTCTGTCACAGCCAGTCACAATGTTTCTAGTCTTAAGCCTCAAAAGAACTTGCTACTCCTGATAAGCTTTCTTGAGATTGAAGTTGGAAGAGTTGTTTTGGTGATCTGGTTGTGAAACAGTGATCTAAAATCAAAGCATACAATGTGTTACTTATCTGCTAGCACTACACTGCAGTTCATTCAGTCTCTCTGGGAAATATTTTGCGTTTTTTAACTTTTTAAAAGAATGCTTTTGTCTCTGCCAGGTGAAAAAGAAATTCAGTAAGCATGAATATTTCTAATACAGTTAAACAATGTACGTATGGGTATCTGGATCTTGTACATGAACAATGACTTAATGGAGTGCTACTCTAGGCAAATCTTGCCTTACTACAGGTCACCAATTCTAGACATTATAAAGATACATAGCTCTAAAGGTATATTTTCAGGATTAAAGAAGGTTGAGTTATTGATTTTTTGTGAAATGAAGATGGTGGCTTTGTTCCTTCTTTTTATCTTTCTTTTTTTTAAAAAATAATATTAAGTATTCATAAATGTGGTTATTTTAGTTAAACAAATTATTGCAAAACAAAACAAAACAAAACACGTGGATCATACACTTGGGCAAGGAGCAGTATATTTTGCCTTGGGTGGACCAATATATTGCCTTGGGTGGATCAACATTAGAGGTTATTTATCGTCTTTGTTTTTAAGACAAGAAATCTAGGATACTGGAAACAGGAGGTTTTACATTGCATTTGTCTCAGATCAAAGTTCTATACAGTGATGAAAACTTGAAAGACTTTAACTTATTATTTATATCAAAGTACTTCAGCACAGAACAGAAAATTTACTTTCTTCTTTGCTTGTGAAGTGACTCATAACATATTATCCCTTTCTCTCTTTTTCCCCAGGTTTGAACAGATAGTAAACAAACTAGTATATTCATATTTTTTAAAAAATCTTGTCTTTTAAAATTTCCCTTGCTAACATATATAATTCCAGAAAATGTTGAAATTCACTGTACCTGTTTACAATGAACCAAGAAATATTATAACTCCAACTATAGGAGAGCAGAAGGGAGTTTTGTAGTGTTTTGGTGTATGTTGGCCTAGACAATACTTCTCTAAGGTTTTTAGTTGGAGTACAGTGATTAAATCACCTCATTCTCATGCATTCTCTGACTCTTATGCTGTAACCTGGCACTCTATAGGAATATTACCACTATGAACACAGTGTGTTTTGAGAATGTAGATTAAAACAGGAATTGCATCCTCTGCTCCCTTTTCTTCTTTGAAGTTCCAGGTTACCAATGCATGCAGCATGGGGAATAAACAAGAAGAACTGGGGATCTGTGTGTAGTCACAGGGCCATGATCTCACTCTGGGACAGTTTTCATACCTGGAATGCTGTCATGGATGGCTATGTATTCTTTAGGAAAGAGATAGAACAGTGAGGTGAGGTGGTGGAAATGGTCTTTACATGAAGGAACAACTGGAAAGTATTGAGCTCTGCCTAGGGATCAATGATAAAGTAGTGGAGAACTTACGGATGCAAAGTAAGAGGTAGGCTAATCTGAGTGACACAGTTGTGGGTGCTTACTGCAGGCAGCCTTAACAGGAGGAGGAATCTGATGAGGTCTTCTACAGACAGCTGAAAGTAGCTTCACGCTCACAGCCGCTGGTTCTCATGGGGACTTCAACTACTCTGATATTTGCTGGAAAAGCATAACTGCCAGGCACACGCTGTCTAGGAGGTTTCTTCAGTGCATGGAAGATGATTTTCTGACGCAGGTGGTGGAGGAGCGAATGATGAGAAGTGTGCTGCTGGACCTTGTTCTAACAGTCAAGGAAGGATTTGTTGGGAATGAGACAGTCATGAGTAGCCTCAGATACAGCAACCATGAGATAGTGGGGTTCAGGATCTTACATGGAATAAACAAGTCAATAAGTACAATTGCAACCCTTGACTTCAGGAAAGCCGACAGTGACTTATTCAAGGACTTACTTGAAGGTATCCCACGGGTTAGAGCATTGGAAAGTAAGGAGGTCCAAAAGAGATTGTTGACCACTACTTCCAAGCTCAAGGTCAGTACATCCCTAGGAGTAAGAAATCAGGCAAATTAGGAAGGGGACACACATGGATGAGCAAGGAGCTCATGGAAGGACTGAAATGGAAGAAGAAAGTATAAGAATGTGAAAAAGAGATCTGGCCACTTGGGAAGAATATAGGGACATTGTCAGGGCATGCAGAGATGCAACAAGGAAGGTTAATGTCCACTTGGAGTTAAATCTGGTGAGAGAGATCAGTGACAACAAGATTTCTTTAATTATGTCAATAGCAAAAGGAAGACTAAGGAAAATATGGGCCCACTGCTGAATAAGGTGTGTGCCCTGGTAACATAGGGCACAGAGAATGCACTGAATTACAGAATGACTTCCGTTCTTCAGCCTTTGCTGTTTAGTCTGCCCCTTGGGAATCTGAGATCCTGAAGATAAGAGAGAAAGTGTGGGGAAAGAAAGACTTCCCCTTGTTTCAGGAGGATCTGGTTAGAGATCACCTAGGTAAATTTGGTGCACATAAATCCATAGACTTCAGTGGGATGCATCCTTATGTGCTGAGGAAGCTGGCAGAAGTGATTGCCAAACTGCTCTCTATTACCTTGTTGTGGAGAATGGGAGAAGTGCCTAAGGATCAGAGGAAAGGCAATATCAGTCCTGGGGTGCATTAAAATGAATGTGGTCAGCAGGTTGAAGGAGGTTGTCCTTTCCATGTACTCTGCCCTGGTGAGGAGATGTCTGGAGTACTGTGCCCAGTTCTGGGCTCCCCGGTTCAAGAAATACAGGGAACTTCTGGAGGGAGTCCAATGGAGGGCAACAAAGATGAACAGGAGCCTGGAACATCTCCCTTATTTGAAATGGAGACAGGAGGCTTAGGACTGTTCTGCCTGGAGAAGACTGAGCAGGGGAGTTCTTAACAATGCTGAAAAATATCTAATGTCCCAGAGTTAAGTAGATGGGACCTGTCTCTTTTGGTGGTTCCCAGTAACAGAACAAGGGGTGATGAGCACAAACTGTAATGTAGGAAGTTCCATATGAACAGGAGGAAAAACTACTTTACTTTGAGGGTTACAGAGCACTAGAACAGGCTGCCAAGAGAGGCTGTGGATTCTCCTTCTCTGGAGATATTCAAAGCCCACCTGAACATTTTCCTGTACAACCTATTCTAGGGAACCTGCTTTAGCACAATATTGGACTAGATGATCCTCAGAGGTCTTCTCCAATGCCTATGGTTCTCTTACTCTGCGATTACAAAGTATTATCTACTTTTACTTGAGCAGTAAAACCTACCTAAAGTCCAGGCATCCAATCTAAAGAACTGCTTGTCATCAGCTGAAATGTATGCAACTATGTGTTTAGCATTAAGAAGATCTTAAATGGCTGCATCAAGGAACTCCATTATAATACAGATATTTGTATATACAGTATATACTCAGAAATAGTTTTGATGCTAAGAACTTCCAACATTCAAAAGAGTGTACTGCAGAGCTCTTGTAAACCATATGTGTATAAATTTGAGGCATGTTGCTCATGAAGTTAATTTTAACAAAATTATGCACGGTTCTCAAAAAAAAAGTGCTGTTTTTCAACAGTTTTGTATATATATATATACATATATACATACATATATATATATATATATATATCTCAATGAAACATAAGCATTCCTTAACATTTTCAAGATAACTCTGATCACAGTGTATGTCTGGAATTCATGAGAGATTCAGCAACTGATTCATTTTATGCAAGTATTCAAAAACTGGAATCTTAATTATCACTTTGTGCTCTAATGTATAAATAATATCTCCAGAAACATTTTGACACTGGAACAACAGACTACTGCCTAATAAAAGTTTTTTGTTCTTTTAATAAAGAATTGGCAGTGTCTTACTCAAAATATGCTAAAATTAGTGTATGAAATATTTTTTAAGATAAATTTGAGGAAGCGTATGTGTAAATTTAACACTTTGCTGACTCTGAAAAAAACACTCATTAAAATATAAGTCACTTTAGAGAGTCAAAGAAAATGTAAGTCTGTTAGAATTTTGTGTTCACTTGGGTAGTATGCATCTCACAGTATAACGTAACAGATGTAGCATGATCTCTCAAAAAGGATTGGTGAATCCTACAGGTGAAATAATTTTCTTTTTTTTAATAATCCCTGCTAATTAGGTGAAATTGTATCATTACCAAAATTAGCTGATAGATCATTCTGTTTTGTGGAGGACTTTATGTTGTCATTGGAACGTTGACATCTTCATGATAGTTTATCCTGTTTGAAGGGCATGGGTGCCTACTTCAGCTTGGACTGATGCTGATTACATGGCACATATTTCAAACCCTTTATTTCACTTTGCCTTTGGAATAAGGAAACAATACAGTTTTGTTTTCTTTTTTTTTTTTTTTTTGGTTTGTACTTTAGATCAGGAGGAAACCAATGACTTACTTGAACTTTCATTCTAATTCTGAGAGCATCAATCTCGTTGTCAAGGATAAGACTCTAGAAGATGCAGGATAAGTGAGGTTTATTGTTTGTTCAAAATGTACCTCAGCCCTGTAGCAAGTAGAGGTATTGCTACAAGGAAAGCTTTAGTGATGTGTGAAATGAACTCCTCTTTGCTGTTGGTGGGAAATTAGAGGGATCAAAAAAATTTCATAAATGTGAAACACACCAGTGAAGATTTGAAAACAAGACATTTCAAAATGTAAACTTTGAACTGTTTTTCTAAGAGATCAACAGTATTTTCTGACAGTAACTAACTCCACCCGTATTATGGGATGATGCTATCCTCTCTGCATATCAGTGTCATTCTTATTATTCACTGTTTATTTAATCAAAACTATTATAGTAAAAAACATTGTATTACATAATCTCTCCCTTTAACAGGCATTATTTTCTTAATTTTTTTTTCTAACATTGCTTTAGAAGTGTCGTGCAAGTTTCTTAAATATTTCACTAAGTATTTAACTCATGTCCCTGACAGAAGGCTTTTCCTGATGTTGAGGCAAAAACATCCATTTCTTTTGTTTGTGGGAATTGCAATTTTTCTCCAGTTATATTGCATAAATTAATAAATATTACCCGTACAGTTGTCAATTAACCACTCTGAAAGAACTGTGTTAATCTTTTTAGAACAACTTCTATTTCCTCAGTGTCTCCTGCAGTTCAAATCTACAGATAAAAGTAATATGTTCAATGGATTCTGAAAGATAACGTGGCTCATCATATATTTTTTAAAGAAATTCCTCCATTTTCATAGTTTCGGTGGTCACTCTCAGGTCTCGCACTGTAAAAAAAAAAAGACTTCTAATGAGCTTTTCACTATTAATTCTAATAAAATTGGCAAGCCTTAATTATACTGCTTTTCAGTGTTCTTTCTAATTCATCATTTTAGTTTTGAACTAGCAGTCTTCAGATGCTTATGCTACTTTCTTCAGCTCTACTTCTTTATGCCTCTTTTCAATATACTTTTAACCTCACAGGTATATGAACCTCCTAATGAACTTCATTAGACAATTACTTGCACCTATTTCTAGATTGTTGCTATGCCAGAAGTGAGAAATGGTTAATGGTTCACTTCTTACCGACTTCTGGTGTATCTTATATATCTGGTGTATTACTTGTCTGTGTTTTTTCTTACCTGTTTTGTTCTTGTCCATTCTGCCAGTTTTAAATTACATAAAAATGGTGCTCCACACATCTTTATTTTATACAGTGGAATAGATGAGATACAGCTACTTCTTTTACTAAAATGGAACTAATGAGATGATTGCATTAACTCATTTAGAAATGCAAAGTAACAAACAGTAGTGGTACTTGTAATTAATCCTTAGGGAAAGACATCAGTAGGCATTAAAAATAAGCGGCATTTTATTTGCGGGGCTGGGAAGTACAGAAACTTGTTGCCTCTAAGTGTCTAAATATCACTGAAAGGCAGAATGATTTTCTTGGAGGTAGAGCAGATCAATAAAATAATCTCACTTGCTAGTAAGGATACACTATTTCCATTTATTTTCCTGCTATTTCTTATATGCTTCTAGGTAGCAGGTTGACATATAGTTGCAATTGCCAGCATGTAGGCTTCTTTCTACTTTCTCTTGTTCTCCCCAAGATATTGTTAACATTATTTGCAAAAATCTTTATACTGTGTTCCCTTTGCTTTTCTTATATGGCTTAAAACATCTGATGGCTAGTGGCCAAGAGAAGGCAATTAACTTTTTTTTTATCACAATTTCTCCTTACACATTACAAACGTATGAATTTTCAGAACTTCCATTTTGTTTTGTTTGCATACTTTAACTAAACTCTCCATCTTTACCCAAGCAGGCACGGATTTTTCATCTTCCACTTCAAGAGCTTTTCAATCTGCTGTCTGAATGAGAAATGCTGTCAACACAAGGGCTTCTATTTTAAGATTAGCTGTATATAAGATCTGTTGAATTCATTATAACATGCAAACTGCAAATTTGGTATAGAAGCAGTACTGTGATGCAAATGAAATCTGAATAACCAGGTGGCACATAAAGCACCAATAATCATAATTTTATATGTAACCATAAACTTAGTTATTATTTATTATGATTTGCAATTGTAAGTGTGATATTGTAAAGATGAGGAAGATAACTTAGAAGAGACACTGAAAACAGAACTGTGATTGATCAAGTAGAAAATTAGGGTAACTTGCTCTTACATTTGAAATAATAGATGTTTCTGTCCTGTGTCTAATTGCAAAACCTATATTTAAGACATACAGGCCACTGGAGGGTCTACATTTTAGTGCAATTTTTATAGATTTCGAGAGATAGAGAAAAGGGAGTTGCAAAGCTAATTTTGAGCTCCTGCTAAGCAGGTGTAAGACTGCTTAGACCACACTGAAAGGTGTTTGTGAAAACTCTCCAATATATTTGTTTGCTCATTCTCTGAAGGTAATCTGGCCCAAAACTTATCCAGCATTTCTCAAGCATACATTCTTCTGCCCCTTCCCCATGAGAAGCTTGTTCCAATCCCTTCCTCCCTCTTTCTCTTCATTCTCTTTTTTTTTGCTCTTACTCTTTTCCTACGTGCCTCTCTTTCTCTATTCCTCTCCTCCTCCCCTCTTCCTCTTTCTTGCTTTTCCTCTTGTAGAACTGTCATGTCTCAAGGTTAGAAATGAAAATAATGAACCCAAGTATTCTTCCTACTGTTCTTCTTGTTGAACTGTTCTTGTACCCCTCAGGTCGATAACACCTCAATGTTTTTAAAATGTAGTTGACTATTTCCATCTTTGCAAATGAAGCATGTATTTCCTTTCACTTCCAAATGGACCAAAAGAAAAAAAACAGTAGACTCCCTTCATAGCATTCTTTTACATTTTTTTGAAAGCTGGACTCAGATGGCAGTCATAGGTTTTGTTAACAGTCTCATTTCTTTTAAACTCCCATTATAGGATGTTTGACTGCTTTCTTACAGCTTCTTGAAAACTTGCCTTATCTTTCAAGCTTGGAACCCCAAAGGAAACAGTCTATTCTTGCTGATACTCTTAATAACAGTGAGGAAAAATATGAAGAATTATCTTCTGTTTCTATTTCCATGTTAGCAACAGTGTTGCATGCAGTACTGGTATGATATTTTCCATAATTTATCACTGACGGTTTGCTGTGCTTTCTGTGCTGACTATATCTTGCTTATGCTGTAATGTTGTCTAGGCTGTAATTCCGTATTTTGTATTTGCATTTGATTTTTCTGCCTAAAAGAGTATATAAACTAGTAAATTTATGTAGGAAAGGATACAAATCTACAGCACACTAATTTCTCTTTGCCAGCTTCCTGTGTGGACACTTGTGGCCAGCTCTAATGCCAGCTGTGTTCAACATGTGAGAGTAAACAGCATCACACAAAGCTATACTTAGTGCTTAGTAGGAGTATTAACATGAAAAGTTAGTATGCAGCAGAAAGTGTATTGCAAATTCATGTTTTAGTTTGCTGTACTGACCTACTTGTGTTGTCAAGCCCCAAGTGTAGTACTTTGCACTTATCTCTATTGAATTTCCTGTTATTGATTTCAGACCATTCCTCCCATTTATCAACATGATTTTGGTTTTCAATAATGCATCCCTCTCCTCCTCTTTTCCCTTTCAAACTTACAACATCAGCGCTTCATAGTCTTTAATGATACCGTAAATCATTGCAAAGTGGCACAGGTGGGGTCTTAACGTTTCCAGAATAACCAAGCTGGCATTTTTACAGTTAGAGTCTTTAGACTACAGTCACACAAGTTTAAAGAAACGATTATTTGGGGACTAAACAGGAAACTTACCAGAAACGATGACATCCATGTTTTGAGGGAACATTTTCCTTCTTGTAGGAAGAAAGGATGTCAGCAACTTTAAACCTTAAGCAGATTTTTGTGTAAAGTCAAGGCAGAAAACTGCCTCTCTTGGAATATCTACAATTAATAAATGCCTAATTCTTGTTCACATTAACAAATGAAGTAGTTCTACAGAGGAGTTGTAGTTTTGGGGGATTTCTGCTGGCAGTTGCTAATGGATGAGAAGTTACCCTTAGCCCTGGTCCATTTGTACGCGTGTATTACAAATGCAAGCACCGTGTGGATGAGTTTTCAGTGTGGGAAAATGACTTTTGCTTCCTTCTAAAAGAAGATTTTAACATGCACCATGTGCTCAAGAGAAACTGCATAAAGCTAGGATATATGTTTATGTTTTCATCAAAGCAATGATTTTAAGCTTTATAACTATTACTTAATTTTGACCATTGAAGGTAGGTCATTTAGCTTTAAAATGAGTTTGTTCCTCATTTATAAAATTTTTAAATGACAAAAGACAAAATTCACTTGCAGCTACTACCTACACTATTTTACTATTAACTATCAACTCTCTGTATACCCCTGTTTGTTTTCAAAGTGGCCACAATAACATAAGGAGCAGCTTTGTGTGGAAAAAATTGTGTAGGTCTGTGTGGTTACTTGCACGCAGAGAAAAATCTTTGCCGGCACTTCTACCATAATGGATATAATTGTGAAAAAAGCCATAGCATTAACACACTTTCCTGTGCTGGTAAAACTTTTTGATATACATATACATGTGAGAACGTCACTGAGGCGATGCAGTTGCACACCTTTTTATTTGGAGGGAGGTTAGGATATCTCTCAAGATAGTCCATGAAGCTTGTTCAATCATTGCTGTAAAAAAATTTAAAAAAACAAAAACAAACAAGAAGCACAATCAAACAAAAATTTGTGAAGCCTGAACTGAAACAGTGGAAGTGATTTCATTTGACAACAGTAGTTTCTGCAGACGCTGGTGAGAGCAGTTTTCCATTTCTTGTTCTCCTCTCCTGTTTCTTTCCAACCATTAAGTGTTACCTTTTCCTCTGAATCAGATCTCATGAGAGCTGCAATATACTTTGAATTAAACCTCTGCCTTTTCTTTCCTTCCAAGAACTGAACAAAGTTTTCCCTTTTAAAATACACAGGGCTCATCTTCTCATTTTCTGTGAGAATTATCTCATTACAACACTTGTCTAGAAAGCAGAAGTGAGTCTGGTACTCCTACTGACTGTCTTTCCTCCTGTCATTGCATTTTCTAGGACTACAAACCCCATACTTTTCTGCTCTATGTGATCTGAAGCAGCCTACCAAACTAAAAATGTCCAGTCACTCAAGAAGAGAAATATGTCACGTTTAGGTATACATTAGATGTTAAATGATCCTTGTGGTCAGTAGTTAAGCAGAGCAGGAGTTTGCAATTGTCCTGGAGTTTTGTTTTGTGAAAATTTGTATTCAGTGATCACTGGAACAAACTTGATGGACTTCAAGGTGCACATGTCCTTCTGCAGACCTAACCTCTACAGTTTAATTGAACAGGGGAAACACCATTTACAGTGCAATGGAAGACAGTCTTACTCTCTATTTACTTGTTTACTGAATAGTCAGTATACTCAGAGTTTATTTGCAGTGTTGTTCCCTATTAAAAGAAAAATAACAATTATTCTCCATTGCCTCACAGCCTGACCAGCATAAATTGGCTCATTTCCTGAAGACATGCTGTTAGAAGTGGGTCCTTCCACTCTTACATTATTTATATTTGTTATTATTAATCCTGTTAGCCACCAGTCTAAGTGGAGTACAGTGTGCATCCTCACATTTCTGAGATCTTTATCACTGGGAGGAGACAGTGACCTCCCAGCAACATCTTTGTTTGTCACTGCATCAGCTCCTGAGCTGTATGGCTTTTTCTCATTCATGCTGCTTCCCACTGTTCAAGGAGACATGATAGTTTGGTCTCATTTTCTTACCCATTTCTGTTTTTGCATGTCCTGTGATTCTTATGCTTTCTTCTGTCCCCTTAACACTGTTCTAGACAATTACGTAAGGGCCTTTGTTGCAGATATTACACTTGAAGAAATGCCATTCTGCTGAGAGATGACAACATTTCTTCATCTGCAATAACAGGTCACTGTTTTGAAGTTTCTGAAAAGAGCTACTGAAGAACCTCATTACTGGCAATATTTTCTTTGTAAGTTTGAACTTTCAAATGCCCTTAGTGTACTGAAAAAAAATCATCTATGGACAATCTGAATCACAAAGAGTAGTTTGGAAGTTCTGTAGACTGAAAGTAAGTTGCTGTTTATAAGAGTATTGGCTGTAAACTCTGTCTGTCTGCCAATCAATTGAAATTACCTAGATGAATATCATCACAAATGGGTGCAGCGTGCTTAAGATTTGATACTTTCTGTTGTGTGTACCTCTGGAGTGAGGTATCATGGTCATGCGTTTCACTGTTATGTTGCATCATTTTTGCAAAGGTCACAGTCACAAGGTAGCATTTATGCTCTATGAGAAATTCAGCTCTTCTAAAGTATTTGCACTTGTCCCTTGGGCCAGTTTTGGGGCTGCCATTCTTTGCTTAAATAAAAACACTGACATGATTTGAAGTACTCAGTTTTGGAGTAGTCTCAATTGCAAATTTATCTGTTCTTGTGATACCTAACTTCAAGCCCACTGAAATCTGTAATGGGATTCACACTGTAGTCAGTGGATTTTCTGTCCAGATTTTAGTGAATACTGGCACAACCCAAAGACATTATAGGTTGCATAATGATGTGTCTTGTAAATTAACATTAATGAATCTTTTCTATTAGATGGAAGAGACAGTCTAATCACTCTTTCCTGTGTTTGAAAGGCAAGATCTAGTCAGTAGATTACTTTGTGTCTCATCTCTTTCATTCTGAAAACTGAACAACACTTCAATCCACCTCCAGGGAACAAAAAGAGTGGCCCTGATACTTTGCAGTGTCCTCAAGAAAATTGCAAAAAGAAGAATGGAAATATTGCAAGTTTTTTGTTTTGTTTTTGTTTTTTCATTTGCCATATACTTCTTTAATTTATTACTTAACATTTATTACTTACTATCTGCATAATAAGAGCTGTGATTTTAGCCATTGTGCAGACACAAACACAGACAATCCCTGTCACAAATACTTACAGACCTGAGATGGAAATTTTGAAAGCATGTTTTGTGGATGATAAAAAATGAAAGCAAAGGAGGAAAAGGAGGGGGGAAAGGAGATATGGAGATACTGGCTAGTATCTAAAAACCGTCTAAGTACTGCCATGCACTAGTGCTAGGAGAAACTGGGTATCTCATAAGTATGCTCTGAGCTGGTGTCATCAAACACATGATACCTTACCGGCTTGTAAAATAAGAGCCTCAGGGACAAGCACAGGTATATACAATAAAACAACACTCAAGAGAAAAGCAAAAGAATGAATGTGAGAAAAGCAAAAGAATGAATGTGAGAAAGAAATCCAGTGTAAGTACAAGGCAGAAAAGTAGGTAAAACGTACCAGTAGATAGATGGAGAATTTCTGTATTGTTCTTCGTCATGAAGAATAGATAGAACCTTGGTTTTAAGACACTTCCGGCTTCCACAGCCATTTTCTCCATCTTTTCTCCTAAAAGATCTTCCTGGTCAGTAAGTTGTTCCAGGAAAATATGCTTGAATGTGTCTCTTCTTCTTCTTCTTCTTTTTTTTTTTCTTTTCCTTTTCTTTCCCCGTTTTGTGTAATTTAATTGCTGATTGGCCTCATAACACCCTTACTGGAAGGTGAACTTAGTTTTGTATCTCCAAGGGTTCCTGAAGATTACTGCTGTCAATATTACCAATTCAACTGGATTCTCTCAACTACAGAATATGTCTGTCTTCCAAAATTCTTTTCCGAGATGCTTAACAGTATCTCTGTACCTTGCTAACTTGGGGCTTTTTCACACCAAGGACACCTGCAGCTTTCTCAAGGGTAGATATTTGCTCTCTCTTGAACAATAGTATCTCAGGACTTGTCTATGGGGTTAAAGGCTGCCACTTAGACTTTAACATTACTGGTGCTCTGAGTTAGTCATACTGGGTCATACAAAAAATCTATTTGAGAAAAAAGGATTGTTAGCAGGAACTCGGTCAAGTACCATCTGATCTAAATTACTCAGGAATCTCAGACAGCTTCATCTCCCGTGGCTTACAGCATGCATGGATCTGGTGTGTGACAGTCACCAGTTGCTCATTTAGAATAGCTGAAGATCTTCTTAGAAAACTGGTCCTACAGACTTATGCAGTTGAAGATTAAAACTTGCAAATTTATTTCACAGGGCACTGCCAATTTCTAGAAATGCATCATTGCCTAGGTGAGATATTACATGGTTGCACTGCCTTAAATTCCAGAGTTGCATTTAGCATATGTGTTGTGCAAATGCTCTGCTATGTGAAAGGACTTGTGGAACTTTTTATCAGACATCTGCTACCAGACTGCTCTCTTCATTTACTGCGACAGACAGAAGCTGCAACTTCTGCATCTATGAACAACAGGATATTGTGGTTCACTGACTACTTGAGTTATACTTGCACAATTTGGCACACATCATGTAGAAAACACTGCTCACTCATGGTTTTGCTAGTTTTTTGGGTTTTTTTTCAGAGGCATGTAATATTTTTTAGGAATTCATTCTTCTAAACTGGCTGTCTATTATATGTCTCATTCCTTGTGATTATCTGAATTTTTACTACATTTTGTGGTAGAAACCATTACAAAGCCTGAAAATATTTCTGTCATTTATATATATCCAGACAACTTCAAGTAATTTTCTGCTAATGCAAGTTTTCTCTTTCATAGCACTAAAGAATGTTTGATGTGCTTTAGACAACACAGTAATGCGTGGTGAATAAGCACAGTCAATTTTGTTAGAACATTCATCACAGCATACGTTTGGATATGTATTTTCAATACATAGTGTCTAAATACTCTATTTCCATTGAAAATCATCTTTAGAACACATATTTCAGTTCATTTCACACTGTGTTAATTGTGTAACACACTGTAACCATTACCTTTTACCAGCCACAGTTGCTCATCTAATGGGAAATGATGACTTTAACAAGGAATTATTAGATCTGTTTGATCAGAGAATGCACATGTGGACAATGGGGTTTGCAGTCTGGAACACACACCATTTTCTCCCCCTATGAGTACGTAATTGAATTAAAAGTCTCATTGTAGGAAGACAAATGCTTTCTAGCTAGCCCTGCTGGGTTGAAAATTTTATTTAAAACTGCTGGATAAATATGCTGTGTTTACTGTTACTTCAAGGACAAGTTAAAATATTTCAGGTTTTCTAAATGGAAAGCATATAGTCATAATTGTTTTTATTGTAAGTTAAAAAAAATTAGACTACTTTTTCATGAAGTACCGATACAAGTTTAAAATCATATACTGGGGATTAACATCCCATAATTTTCCCAAAGCAGGAGGAATACATGCAAGAAGCTGAAGGTAATGCTCCACACTGTACCTATTGAGATAAAAGTGACTTTGAACAGTATTGCAGAATTCTTTGAAAAAAATATTTCTGGATTTGTTGCATGTGGAACTGAAAGTCTTGCTGTTTTGTGAGATACGTCTCATAGGACTGTAAGTCCTGAATATGTCATATTAAGTCTGCTAGTGCTATCTATTCCTTATTGGTGGATGAATCATTATTTGTGTTCTAGGAATTCAGAACAAGAATTTAAAATCCACTAAAAAATAACTTGGGAATCTAAAGTCCAATTTTCACAAGTTCCTGGGAGACATAGGGGTTTTCAGGTATTTACCCTGCACAGCCATGAAGCTGCTCCCATTCAGTGGTTATGCCAGTCTCAGTGGCATTCCTAGTCTAGGCAAACAATCCATTCTGAGAGGATAGTTACACTTATTGTGGTGGACCTGAACTGATATGACTACTGAACCTTAGGACCTGATATAGAGCCTTTATGAAACATCCCATCACCAGCTATGTTTGTGTAGCTGTAACACTAAGTCTCCTTGAGACATTTTTGTATGGATTTCAAAATAATTCAGACTCCCATAGCAACAGATTGATGCGTAGATTCATTGTATTGATGCTGCTGCTGTTTTCACAGCTATAAATACGTCGTTACCTCCTAGGTGTCTAATTCAGTATATGCAGACTCTTGCAACTGGCATTGTAAATGCAACCAAAGTATTGCTGCAAATTTCTCTACTGATTAGTTGCTTGCAGCCTTAAAGTCTTGAAGATGGACTATTGCAGATGCTGGGAATGTCTTGTTTGTGAATGTTGTATAATCACATAAGTTGTCTAATGCTTTCCAACCTGTAAACTTTGTGGCAAGATAGTCGGACTAAAGTTTTAAGTACAGTGAGGGTTTTATCCACCTTACATCCAGTGTTCAATCAGTGTTCATCATGATTGTTGATCATTCATGCAAAAAGCAAGTACCTGACATTTTCGTATCAGTGAAGGTTGCAGTTTGTGGAGTCAAGTTATGATATTGCTCTGCTCTTTCAAGGCTACCATGCTATTTTTGAATATAAAGATAATAAACTGTCATTCTGAATCCAACATGATATTGTACATTCCTCTTTCTGAAACTGGCATTACTTTGATTCCTCTCTCACTCTTTGCACTGGTGTTAGAACTCACGGCATTTTAGAATATACTCTTAGAAATGCCATTGCATTGCTGGGCAACTTAATGGAAATCTTTTTCTGTAGCTTTGATTTTTCTTCATTACACTGTTATTTATTTAGCTTATATGACTCAACACCGATAAATTGGACTTTTCTCACATTCCATATCACATTGGTTTGAATTACAATCCTTAAACTTTCCTGTAACCAAAAGCAGAACTGGAGAGATTACATCTTTGATAAGATTACAATCCCTTCATGTAAGTAATATTAAAATTGACTCTCTGAATATAATCAAGAATTTGTCTGGTTATCTTTAATTGATCTCCCTGGAAAGACAGTACAAACTGCAAATGAAATTGAAGTATATTACAAATCAGAGCAATAATATAAAATCATAGAATAAAACAAAATAGCAATTTATGCCTATCTTGGACCTTAAAAGTTATAGCTCATCTCTAACTGACAGGAGAGATCATCTCCAGTTTTTGGAAACAGTAAGGAAAATGAAACATCCAGGACAACACAAAATGACATATTCACTATTTAAAGATGTTGAAAAGTGCTTTCCTTCTTTTTGTGAATGATTAGTCTTAATAGATTTGTGAAAAAAAAACAGGATTGAAAGTAAAACTCCCATAAAAGTGTTCTTGGGCATTGCCATGCAAAGTGGGGTCAAGAAATTTAAATTTTAATGACTTCTTTATCTATATTTGAGATCATCCCAATACACTAATTTTAGCTACCTGCTTCATTTTCTTGTGGGCTAGATATCCAAATTCCTTCCAATTAAAAATTTTAAAATCTTTTATAGTATAGATTTCTAGGTAGGTATTTGTAAGGACCCTCAGTGGGTCCCTTCTCTCATGAGAATTCCTGCAGCTTTTTATGCCATCACCTTTGTGGATACGGTCCAAACTACACTATCTGTTGTTGATGCCAGTGTGTGCTGGTGGCCTTTCACAGATTTGGTCAATCCTTGGTGTTCTCAGTTCATAAGTTTGTATAGATTCAACAGGACTTCTAGTCTCTGAATCATAATAATTATTGAGAGACTGTTTGGTACCCCTCAGCATAACCTCTTTATCTCTTCAGCCTGTTGTTTTCTAGTTACTGTTTCTCCATTTAAACCTATAGATACCTACGGTAATTCACAAACACTCACACAAGAGGTCACGCCTCTTTCTTCACTAAAACTAGAATACTTGGATAAGTGCATATAAGGAAGATGGCAAATAAGTTTTCATCTGCATCCTACCAATAAGTGATAATCAGGTGTTTGAAATAACTTTTTACAGTTCTAATACTTTCTGTAGGTGCTGAGAGAGAGTTAATCAAAGAAGATGGCTCAATTATTAAAAAAGATAAACAAAAGCAGGTTTATGAATTATAATTTTAAAGGAGAATACTTTTTTTTCTAGAAGCAATCTGGGCAAAAAAAAATCTTAGCTGTACTTGTGGTTCAGAAGAGTCTCCTGCTACAAAAACTCACTAGTGTATGTGACTTAGATAAGGGGAAAAATACGAAGGAAAAGGATGAATTCAGGTCTGTATAACGGAAATGGAGAGTGCATATGTACAACAATGCAAGAAAATTTTCTGTTGCATAAAGAATATAGAATATCAATAAAAATTAGCTGGACAATTGAAAATATGTTACTATGCACAGTAACATAGTTTTGAAACAAATTACTTGCTGATGTGATCTTAGTACATTTTAAAAAAGATTTTGGGACTATTTCATAGAAATGAAAAGTTTAGGACATAAAGAAAAAAGAAAAAAAGGAAAATGTGTTTCTTCTTCAATGACTATGAGAAGGCAGAAGAAGACTGTATAAATGTGAGAAGCTTTGACGTTCATAGGTTTAACTCTGAGCAGTTAAGAATGATAGCTAGTGAAATCATTTAAGACAAAAAATCTCATGGAAGTATCAGAATCAAAGAATTTATGTTCTTCCTGTTCATGAGAGGTAAAATATACTGAAACATACTGGAAAAGTTACAAAGACAGCATGAGCATATGAAGTGAAAGTTTGCTTTACATTAGATGATCTGAGGTTGGATTTTTTAGTCTCAAAGATGAAGCCTGAGAGACATAAAGATGTACTCTGTATTTATTCTGCAGGACTAAGGAAAAGGAGAACTTAAGCAAAAATTCTTTCTCAAAAGAATTAATCAGAATCTTTGCTTGTTCAGAAGGCAAGTAACACTAGCAGAGATATATGATGCCAGTGCCAGTGCTAGCATGCTGAGTATGCAGTGCATGTACATTGCAGAAGAGATAAGAACAGGGTTTATCCGTTGGTAACTCTGAAAATAATGCTTTCTATTTCCATGGAAATTACAACAGATACAAATAGTACAATAACACTATTTCATAGAGAAAATTCTCAGATACAAAACACTATTTTTCAGCAGTCTCCATGGTTAGCTATGCATTTTTGCCAGCAATAAGACAGAGCTGAAACTTGTAAAAATTTGCGTGGTTGTCTGAAATATGGCTTATCTTTCATATCACTATTACCACTTCAGAACATCACTAACCACGTTCTCACTGCTAACACCTGTTATTTGGTCTCCATAAATATTCAGCAAGCTTTGGTGAATGTCAATGGCTGCCATTTTTTCCACATGGAGGAATTCAATGGCACAGTTTTGCTTCATATAAACTTCCATGTCAGACAACACTTTGTCAGACTGCCCCTCTGCTGCAGTCTGTCACACAGCAACAAATGTAACGGAACATTGGTGGGAAGGTTCAACTTCTATTGCTGTACCACCAATATCCACCTCTGATGCTGTGGGTGAACAGAATAAAATAGGAGGTATTACTGTCAGTGTAGCCCTCATATTTCACTGCAGCTATAAAGATTTGGAATGGTAAATAGTTATACAAAAGAGATTGGAGATGTAGTGGTTTACTGCAACATTGAATACTAATTTACAATTTTACTTGAATAAATGACTATACCTAAGGACGAGATGGAGTTGCAGGTTGAATTTTCACTAATCTGCCAGGCCGTAGGTCATCTTTCTTGGTCTTTGGTGTGCACTTGGATGAATAAAAAGTCTCCATCGTTTAATTGTGTTAGCTCACTTTAGTTTAGTTAGTGTCATTGTGGAGTGAGGATAACACATCTGAAGCCATGTTAATTGGCCATGTTGTCATCTCCCTACCCCTGATGTTTTTTCTTGAGGCTAACTGAGCCTAAAACGCAGTAGCCTATTTTGTCAAGGGCTTTTTAATTGGGTTAAAGTCTCCTGAGCAAGCATCATTAACATTTTCACTTATAGCCTGAACATGGTGTAAATAGTGAAAGCAGAACTTCTGCAAATCTTTTGGTACTGGATGAATTTACGCTTCCAAAATCCTTTTCTCAGCTAAAATATTAAGCATAAAAATGGGTGATTTCAGATTTCAGCTGATTAACTTAATTTTACAAGAGCTAGGAAGTTGTAAATTGGTTTCAAATATTAGGCTTCCATGGGAAAACTTTGATTAAATCCCCAGGAACAATAAATCATTTATAAAAATAAGCAAAGTAAGACAGGTTTTTTTCTTTATGGATGTGTGGTTTTTTGTTTTTTTTTTTGTTTTTTTTTTTGTATGGGAAGCAGCACATATAATATTGGAAGAAGGCAGAGAAAAAGCATTTACAAAATTACAACTGTTCTTTATGAATGCATATTAAAATAAATTGGTTACTCTTTATACTCTGAAAATGACAATATAAAAAGAACCAATCCTACTCCTTTAATTTTAAGCAACGCTGTCTTTAGCAACAGTTATTCAAAGACTTTTTTCTTGTTTTTAAATAGCCAAAGCATATAGTAAATGGTTGATGGAAAGATATTGTAAATGATGTTGCTGTGAAAGATCAGCTCAGAGGAAAAGCACTTTTGGATGCTACCTGAGCAGCCATTTTCAGTTATACCTAAATTATCTCATATGCCTTCAATATTACATGTCCTCATTAACTATTTAAAATCAAACCTACATTTTCTACATGAATCCCAAAGTCTAGAATCACCTGTGAATTGTTATAAAACCATAAATTTTGTGAATTTCAGAAAAGCTTTCTTCTCTGATGACATATATGACAACCATGGATAAACTACTTCACGAAAAATACAGAAACAAAGTATTATATTTGGTTCCTTTTAAAGTAATTTTTATTAACAATTTTGATTTTGTTGATAAAATCTTCATCTGCACGGAAAATATATTGAATATTTTCTGAAATTAAGAATGTAGTGTTGTTTCCTCTTTTTTTTCTTTTCAAGATGCATGTCACAGATATTTATCTATCTATCTATCTATCTATCTATCTATCTATCTATCTATCTATCTATCTATCTATCTATTTATTTATTTATACATTCTGTATTGGAGCAAGATAAATACAGCACGATCTAGGCCATTAAGAGGAATTTCAGTTGCTCCATTAATGCAGATTTTAAATACTAGCAGTGACTCTTTGCAGAATAATTGATAGGGTCTGTGAAAAGTCCTGACAAACACAGAATTTCTAGACTGGGAGCAATTTAAGACATAGAAAGCACACAAATTTTTCTATAAGATAATGAAATCAAGATAAGTCTAAATAGCCATATATAAGCAGGTATATTTTTTCATTCTTGATTTTTGAGAATATTATTTGTTTCCTGGAATCTTGCTTAACTTCTTTAAATGTTGATATTCAAGTCAAACAGATTTTTAAGTCATTTGAACTTTTCCTGAAAATAACCTCTTGTCACCTCCATGCTAAAGGCATTTTTATTACCTCTGTCACATCAGCTGAAAATAGTAAGTGTACAGTAAAAAGTGATCTCACCAAAACTGACAGGCTCAGTGAAACACATTTACATAAGTGGAATTGAGGGAAAATTTTTGTCTACTAAGAACTGGAGAACAAAGATCTAGAGTGGACTGGAAACAAGCATAGAGTAGAGTGAAAAGAATGAGATCATTAGGTCAAGTCCTTCAATCAGCTTGTCTATTTTTCAGTCTCAGGCTAACTAACTGACTAAAGTACATTATTGCTCTTCAATCACACCTCAAATCTGCAAGACTCTTGATGTCTAGAAACTTTGAATTGTTTTGCATGATTTATGCAGTCATATTTCATCTTAATAATTGTAGTTTTTTCAGCACCCATTAGCTTACAGAGGAAGTAGGTGTTAAAGCAAGACCAACACCATCCTATTTTTCACATAGATTTTATTTTAATTTCAGAAGCCTAATCTCTTTGTAAAAGAGGTAATATTAAAAATGCTATGTGAAAAAATTATGTAGACAGAACCAAATCTGCATAACAAAATTGAATTAATTAGAAAAAGCCTTCATACCCTACACTAGGATTTAATATGACTTTGAGGATATGTAATCTCTGAGATAATGATTTTGAAAATAGGGGGATTATTTTCTAGTTTGAATGAATAAAAACTGCATAAATAACAAAATGACAGTCAACTAAATGGTGATATATCTGCAAGTGTATGGGGTAGAATGAGATGAAGTCCATTTGCAGATCCATTGTCCATTCCCATTAGTCATCTCATTTGACAAACTTGACATGAATCATTTGTGTCTGGTAGCTCTTATGCAGAAAAGATCACAGCAACAATATATCGAAACACTAGAAAGTTAGCATCCTGGGAGGTTTTTGCTAGTTAAGAGAGAAGTGAGAAGCGTGAGTTAAAAGAAGAAATTCACTCCAGTTCAGCATCAGAAATGGGAAATAAATGTGGGAAGAAAGAATAACAAATACATAAGAGGAATTTGAGACCAAAAAATCTAAAAAGCCTAAACACAGGTGTAGGTTGTTGTATGAAATCGAAGTTTTGAATGCTGGTTCTAAATATCTCAAGTGCCGGATTTATTTATTTATTTATTTATTTTTCAGTTCCATAAGGATGAAGCATTATGTTAAATCTTAGTCACTGGGAAGAAATGACACATAAGAAAACATTTCCTGAGATTATTTCCCCCTGCCCCTCCCCCCCCCTCCCCCTTTTTTTTTTTTTTTTTTGAAAACTAAAGCATTATTTTGAAAATACAGGTATAGCAGGAGAATGTTTTCATATGGAGCTAATCTAACTACTTTCAAATGTTCAAATGGCAGGGACTTTTTCTTCTGGTGTGGAAAATCTGATGTCCAATCTCTTTTTTTACCAGGAAACAATTAATGACCTAAGTGTACAGCAAGGTGACAGTTAAGAAATTCTACTTTGTTATGAATTGTTTTCCTAGTCCTGAATTCAACCTTTCAAAGCAAATAAATGAAGGAGAGTAATGTCTAGTCTCTCAGAACTGTCACTATAACTGAAGAAACCTATTTGGCATGTGAATGTACCTTATCCATTACTTCTACCCAAAGTAAACTTACAAAAACATGTCCTTCTGTTATCAATTAGGCAACAAAAGAAGAATAAAAATATGCTTCACAATCTTTAATGTTCATAATTATGCCACATAAATTGTCTTCCTTTTCTAATTGCATACGGTTATTTTAAATTAAGTGGCCTTATCTTTCTGTTGTTTATGGGCCAGTCATGGGGAATCCATTGTGCTTAAACTGTTGATAGTCACTGTCTTCCTTTTTTTCAATTGACAAGTCATAGTATGAGAGATTTTCAAAATGTCTTGCAAAGTCATTATTTCTCATAATTGCTGCTATGCTCAACTAACAGGATGTATGGCAGCACATGCTTTATATGGCAAACAGCCCACCAAGTATTATATTCATATGATTTATTTATTTATTTATTTATTTATTACTGTTTTTTAAAAACTTTTTTCTGTTAAAAATACTCTCAGAAGAAACGTCCGGTCACCCGGATGAAAAGCAAACTAAAAAGTTTGTATAGTGATACCTAGATAATTCTTTCAAATTTTGGAAACCTTTGGATATTAAAATTTTTAAATTTTAGTGTTAAAACATGCTGATGGAGAACTTCCATGAGGTTTATTTCAAGTAATCACATAAACATGTACAGATATACTGAAGATTGATGCATTGAAGTGCTTAATCTACTGAAAACACAGGCTTATTAAATGTCAAAAAGCAAAATTTACCACTTTCAATCACAACCCTCCCCAAATTTTATGCAGATGTTTAGCACTTGTATATTATTAGTTATTATGAATTCATATAAACAATTGTTAACCTGTAACAAATGTTTCAGAAATGACTCTAAATATCCTTTTTGAATATCTGACGTGGTAACCCTACATGGTTACAGTCCTCTGCTCTTGTTCTTTACTTTAAATTTCTTGATACCTGGATCCCTCCTACATGCAATTGTGTATATCTTTGCCCTTTATATGGCATTGCTCATATACTTATGTAAAATGCATGTACCAAGTGTCTACCTGTGACTGCAGTTTTACAGACACCTTTTTGGCTGAAAATTGAATGAAGGCCCCTTCCTCATTTACCAACAAGTTGAAAATGAATTAGATTTCTTCTGACACTTCTGTTGATGGTGGATATGACCCTGTGTCACCTCATCCATCCAATATCATTACTTCAATTTTCATTAACAGCGAGAAGAAGATTCTTGCTATTGCACGATGATGTGAAACCAATATAGGAAGAAAATCTTCATAGAGACTCAAAAATACTTGCCAATAAAATAATTGCAATTTATTTTGAGAAACATGTGTTGCTGAACTTTTATACTTACTGACTTGAACAGGCATTCAGTGTCACATACAATATTTGAAGAGCATAAATAAAATGATATAAAAATTTCATTGCACAGTCTTTGCCCAATTTATTGAGATCTTCAATCTAAATAAGGGAATGCTGAAATATTTATGGTTTATGCTACTTACAAAAAAAGAGTATCCAGAAATATTATACTTTGTTGGTCATAAAAGTTTATACTAAACTTGTACATATTAAACATGCTGTAGCTAATGGATAACCTCACAGTGAAGCATGTGCATACTTCCTAAAGGGACAGGCTTGTAGAGAGCCCATGCTGAAGGAAGTTTATCCTTGACTACTGCAGCCCACTGGAGCAGAGTAGTATGAGCAAGGAACAGCAGAAAGGAACTGTTCCGTAAGTCTCATTCCACATTTGTCTGCAGTGCTTGGGATGTGAGGGAAGTAGAGGAGTTGGAAATGAAGGAATGAAGGTAAACCTGGGAAGAATGAAGTATAGGAATATGATGTTACTTTATTTATTTCTCACCATCTACATATGTTTCAATTCCCCACATACTAAAATAATTTTCCACAAGTCAAGTCTGTTTTGCTCATGATAGTAAATCACAAGTGAACTCTGTGACTTTATCTTGACTGACAAGCTCTTGTTCATGTTATTTTCTCCCACTGTGCAGTTGAGGAGAGACACGGAGAGAGCATCTTGGTGGGTGTTTGGCCAAGGACAACTAATAGTAGCCAGAAGTAACAGGTTATAAATCTGTTTACCAACTTTGTTAAAAGACAAGCAAATCATAAGCTCATATGAAAAGGAAGAATTCACCTTTTAAGAAACCACCTGGTGTCAGATAAGTATAATCTCACTCACACAACAAAATGAAAGTGAACCAATAGACCAAACAAGAAGAACATCTTTATTTATAATAATTCAAAATGGAAATTCAGATATATTATTTTTGGTACTAAATGCAAGTCTGTTACTACACTTTTTCTTTATTGCTTTCATTTTTCTTTGATGATAAAATTCTTATTTTAAGTAATTTATATGAGAACATTGAAGTATCTAAATTTTAGAAAACTCTGATTTTTGGGACATGTTTCTTGGAAACTCATTGCTTTTAGCTTATTCATATTCTTTCTCTGATTGCAACCTTAGTTGTTTCTAAACCTTTTTTGATAACAAGGTTCTTTTGAAATGTGAAGGTTAAAATTCCCATGTATCTAAATATAAACCATTGTATAACCACTTCCTGAATGCCTTGCTATATGAATAGTAAAAAAATGTAAAACATGACAAAGTTGTCTGATGCTATGCATGGATACAAAAGTAAATATGCATTTAAATATAACGTAAAAATCCAACAACTACAAACAAAAACAAAAACAAAGATGATAACAAACCAGCCTCACCCCTAAAGGAAAAAAAAATACTTTCGAGCAACACTGTTAATTGGAGAATTAATTAGGAATCTCACAATGTTCAAGAAACATCCTTATTTAACTTAAAAAAAAAAATAAAAATCAACATGGACGTAAAACCGTTTTCAAAGATAAAAAGTAAATGAGAAGAAAGAGTAACTTCTCAATCGTCCATTTAAAATGTAAAAGAGTCCTCCAAGAATAATTAAATTTTAAAAGGCTATTTGGAGAAGAGGTAAATAAGGGTGTTTGGATATATCTGAAACAGAATTTTAACTCCAAACGGGCCCTGAGGAAAATAAAGGGAAATATCAGAAAACAAACTAAACTTTTAAAGGCTTGTCAGAACTTTATGATAAGTAAGGAAAGGAAAAATGGCAGTGATGCTGAAATAAATCTGAAACCCTTCTACATATAAAACAGTAGATCACCTATTCATGTCTTCAAATCATTAACAAGAGAACATAAAAAAAAGTATTAAAAGGATGTAAATATGACAGCTGTTAATTTGGAATATATCCAAGCTTAGAAGAGACTTTCTATGCTTGTGCCCTGAAATTATGGAGAGAGAAGTATATAAAACTCCCTGAACTGAACATAGAATGCAATGTGGTTCCATCTTTAGCTTCACAATACTAATCACAACTACTTATTGTTTCTAAGTCTGACTCACAAAAAACTGAAGATGAATTTATAAAAAAGCATTGTTGAGCATGATGAGAAGCTGGGATAACAAAGAGACTGTACTTATATGGTAATGATGACGTACTTTGGTTGGAGATGCAGCTAAAACTTCAGCATAAATTGGTAAAAAATTCTATGACAAGGAGAGTATTAGGTTGAAATTCTCTTGAACTTTTCATTTAAATTTTTTTTGAACAATACTTTAAGTGAAATAACTTTGTTTATTGTCATTCTAAATATATTTCATTTTCTGCCCTTTCTGAAGCAGAGACTTGTTAAACTGAAAATATCGAAGTGCTACTATTCATCCTGCAGCTGGTGAAATAAAAGTGCTTGTATAGCTATTTTGATGCTCTGAGAAATGCTGCTGTGACACGCTATGTCAGCAAATACATTTTGGTTTTTGGTCACAGCCAAGATTTGAATATAATCATTGGTCATAATCAAAACTGGTCATTGTCATTAGCACAGTGTCCTCAACACCCAGTAAGTGGCTTCTTTGTGTCTAAAACAGTAGCTCATATAAGGACCTAAAAGATTGAAACATAGTTTCTTTTTTTCACTAGACATCAATTTCTTTTCACAGAGCGTAACTTGGCTATCAGCAAACTCGAAACTTGCTGATCACATGGAATGTCCTTTTCAATTTCTACTTTATTTGGGTTGGATGTTCGGGTTTCAAAATGATGGGTGCTCTTTCTGAAGTATCTTTCGAAGTGCCTAAGATAGACTATTAGCTTCTGAATTAAAACATGTAGTCCTTAAGCTCAAGCTAAAATCTAGAATCTTGTATGAACGTGTAGTGTTACACAGGAAGATGGTCAGACAGTTTAGGACAAGATCTAAAGGTGCTACTTTCTTAACTGCTGAGAAATGATCACGAGGAATACAGAATTCAGGGTACTTCTGTAACTTTTTAGGGAGGTTATGGACCAGGAATACTAAGAACTAGAGTCCCTACAGATTTGATATACAGACTTTGGTGGTATGTTGTAAAGATAGGAGCTTATATGTTTTCCATTATTTTCCCGCATCTGCTATTATAACCTTATCTCCATCCACCTTCTGCCCACAGTCATTTTAGGGAACTCTAATTCTCAAATTTAAAGCATGTAGAGGAAGGAGTTGGGTATATAAATTACCTGATGCCCTTCTAAGGTTCTCACATCCCTTTCTGAATCTGCAAGCTAATGCTGACAAAATTCCCTAATAAGTGACAGATGAAATACAGAAACTACAGAAATCTAAGAGAAACTGCAAAACTGTGGTTTCTTTTAGGTGCTTAGGAGATCTCGATTACATTGATAGATTCTAGGACCTTTTAAAGCTGAAACAAACCAATTGTGATTAAAGCATCATGTAAGGCATCAGCAGTAAATGATTTTCTCTTCAGAATTCTTCACAGAAGGAAAAAAAAAAAAAAAAAAAAAAGAAGGAAACTTCTGTTTGGTATTTTTTCTCTATAGTTGCAAACTACAGATTTCAGCACTCCTTCCATTTTAAAACAAGCATGTGAAATTATCCTGGCAATTTTTTTATTTTTATTTTTTTTTTTTCCTGCCAGGGTCTTTTTATTATGGTAAGGTAATTCGTATTCTCCAGAGTAAAGCCCAGGTGATTGAAGCCTCAATAGTTCTACAGATTCTGAAGGACTATAAGAAAGTTTCAAGACTGAAAGCATGTTCTGTGGAACGATATTTCAGCTTGAGGACATCATTCCACATCTTCTGAAAACAGAATGTAATGTCATGTCATGTAGCTCTTCTTATCTTCATGAGACATCATTAGTATTATGTTATTATAAATATTTTAATAAAACTTTTCTTATTTATTTATTTGTTTATTTACTTACTTATTTATTTATTTAATAGGTGGTAGAGATGGACTGCGACTGGATTATACTGCCCTTTCTTGCAACTCAAAATACTCTTTAGTCATTGACACTGAATACAAAGTAGACCAACTTCACTTTTTCACCTAGCTGCCACAGTTCTCTTCCTAAAAATGTTACTACTGTGGCACAGTTGTCACAGAGTGTGCTAACCTGTATTTTTTCCATAAATACTTTTTATAAGCCAAAGCTATTAAAGTACTTTAAGTTGCTGATAACTATTTGTCCTAAAGTTGATTTGGTATAATAATGACAATTTATTTTCCTCCAAATTTTATTGAACTTGGTCAAAGTGTACCTCAGTGTGTGCAAATTAGTATCTTATTTCTGCTTACATTCTTGTTTTATCACTGCTTTTCATGGAAACAGGATTGTACTTCTGATTAAGCCATTCTTTTTTCAAAGGAAATATGAATCCTATTTGACAGAGGCACGTCAGAGTCCTGAAACTTGATAGCAAGTATTCTTACTTGATAATTTTGATCAAGTCCCAGATTTTGTTCACCAGAATAGAAATTTTCAGAAGCGGGGACTTTAATTTCTGTGCTATACATGCCAGCTATACCCTAACTTTATGTAGACGTATATATTGCTTCTTTGAAAAAGTATTAGGTTCTTTTTTACCCATGTTTTTCTCAGGTCCCATTTGTAAGTGTGTGATTTAAGGTATACCTTATATTAGCAATTATTTCCTTGGCTAATCCTCATAAAGGGTAGAAAATTACTTAAAAATTAGTGACCTTAATTTTGCCCCTCCAATTGCATTCTCTATGACATTTTAGTCTAGTACTATATTTATATCCCTTCTGATTTTAAGTTTTTTTTTTTTTTTTTTTCTATATAGTATTTTAAGTTTAATCAAAAGTCAACTTAAAAAGGCCATTCTGCCTAAGGGATATTTTTCCATTAAGTATTTGACATATTGGTGGCCTTGGGGGATTATTGGTTTTTGAAGAAATATTAACAGCTGGAAATTTGCATTTTAATACAGTTCTCCTCAACTACTCAAGCAATTTTATTTTTAAGACCTGTGACAGGCTTCAAAGCCCTAGTTCTAAAGCAATCTTGCCAAGTAGTAGCTAACATAATTTTACTACAAATGATTAAGTTTCCTAATCGGTTTTCCTTTTCAAAATCCTGTTTGAGGTGTCTGTGAAATCAATACCAAAACTTTGTGATTTGCACTAAAACTCACATTGCTAATTTGGCTGAACCAGAGGCAAATGGAAAATGAGCCTCCCTCAAAAATGTCAAAACCATAGAAAAAGAAAAATGATAAACTAAATATAAACATTAAAGTCACACCATAATCTTGTTCTTTAAAAGCTAAGGAGACTGAGAATATTTATAAATCTGTATCCTTGAAGAGTTCGTTAAAATTTTGACTATAGAAACAAGCTTTCATGAATGTGTGTGTTGTTTATGATTAGTGGGGCATTTAAAAGAATCAGACACAGTAAGAGACATTTACAGTAAAACTTGAATAATCTGCTCACTATGGGTGCGCTGATACCATCGCTACACACGCAGTGTCAGTCCTAACTGCCATTCAAGTGTAAATGCCCATGCACTTCGTGCCAACACAAGAAAGAACTTCCAAGCAAGTGACAAGTTTGAAAATGGTATGGAGTTAAATTTTTATGATATATTAGCATTGCAGGTTGAAATTAAACAGAAGCAGTCTGATCAAATAACCACGTATTTTTAGGGACTAGTATATAGGTTTATTATGAGAATGAAATTACTGGGCAAAAATTGGATAATGAAGGAGTTTAACTAAATCTTTAAATTTTAGCAAACTAGTTGCAAATGTACAATGGAAGAATACACTAGCTGGGGGAAAAAAAAAAGAAGTTCAATAAATCATCGAGCTTGTAACTATTTTCTTCAGAGAACACAATTCAGGGTACAATATGAAGTAATCGCTCTTCCAGAAAAAATAAATAAATGCATATATATCTGATCAAAAGTGGATGCTGCAGCTGAATCTCTCTCAACAGTTTACCATAAAGGCTGGGATTGTGGGAAGGACCCTGTTGACTGGAAGTCATTCATTCTACAAGAAGGTCATAAAAGAAGACTCAGGAAACTACAGGTCTCTCATTAAAATTTCAGTTCCTGGAAAAGTTATGTAGAAGAAAATCTCAGGTGCTATTTAAGGGCATTTAAAGAACAAAACAATTAGTGATAACTCACATGGATTTGTCAAGACTTTTGAAAGTCTTGCCTCAGTTGTCTGATCTTCTAAGAAGTACTTCTAAGTACAATGGAAGAAGAGAGGGTAGTAGATGTATAATCTTTCTAGATTTTAGTAAGGCATTTTCTACTGTCCCTCAGCAGTATGCTGATGGATAAATGTTCCAACTGCGAGATAAACAAGTTCATGCTACACTGCATGATGTACTGGATGAGCACTAGAACTCAAAGTTTTGTAGTGAATGCAACTATGTTTGTCTGGCAGCTGGTCATCAGTGGTGTTCCCCAGGACTCAATTCTAAGGTGAGTGCTGTTAAAAGCTTTTATCAATTGTCTGGATCTGGGAGTTGAATGCATCTTCAGCAAATTTGCTGATGGTATTAGACTGGGAGATGTTGATTCCTTGGAGGTTTGACAGGCCTTGCAGAAAGATCTAGATAGATGAGGATACTGAGTAATCAACAATGATATAAAGTTCAACAAAGGAATATACTGAGTGCTGCACTTGTAGCAATGCCAGACACAGGCACAGAGTGGGAGGCAAGTGGCTGGAGATAGCTTAGCAGAAAGTCACCTGGGGGTGTGGTGGCAGTACCCTGAGCATGGAGCCAGCAACATGTCCTGGCAGACAAGAGGGCAAACAACATTTCAGGATGTATTAAACACAGCATCGCCAGCTTATCAATAGAGGTGATTCTCCCAGTATATTTAGAGTTGGTGCAGAATAACTGTTCTGGTCTCCACAAGGTATAAAGAATATTATGGTCCTTGAAAACATCCAGAAGAAGGCAGCAAAGCTCATAAAGAGGAAGGAAGGCATGTCCTGTGAGGAGAGGAGGATGCTTGGATGACACTTTTCTAGTTTGGAGGAAAGCAGACTAAAAGCTAAGCCTGAGAGGCAACCTCGTCACTATCTAGAATTTCCTTAAAGGGAAAATGGATCTGGACATCTTAGTCTCCCTGATAACTGATGATAAGATGTGAGGGAACAGCACTAAGTTCCACCAGAGGAACTTCTTCCCTTTCACTGTCCAGCCTATTTACACATTTATTAAATCTTTCCTAAAAATATTATATCAGTTTTGGAGCCAAACAACTTACGTCAATTCTTTGTTCAAATTCCCTATCCACCCATAACTCCTAACCACCATGCAGTCCCGTATTTATCTCTAAACATACACAATGTTTTTTTTTAGCATCTCTTCTACAGTAAAAGGCCTTTATGACCTTCTGAGTGGGAATACAAGCCTACAGATCAATGCTATATGAGTACACTTTATCAGTCTCCCAGTTGCCATTTTACAATTTAAAGCTAGACTATCTGTATGCTGTGAGGTATAAAAACAGGTAAGGAAGTATTCCCTAGAAAAGTTGATGTGTTTCTTCATCCTGTTGGCTCCATATAACAGTATTCTCAAATAAAACAGAGGGACATTTACTTTATGGCCTATATTAGATTGTGGATAGAAATGGATGCCTCAGAGGGATGGACAAGGAATATTGTAAAATAATTTGAATTATCTTGCTCGTCAGTATCTTTAATTTCATATGTACTCTTTTTTTTTTTTTTTTTATCTAAACTAAAAGCTTTCAATTTATTTTCTGTTTAAGTTCTTATGTAGCTTTTTTTTTTTTTTTTTTTTAATATTGTGACAGCTCAAATTACTATAAAGCTAGTTAGTTTTCAAAAATACCTTTTGGATTCTGTATACTAATAATAAGTTGTACTAATAAGAAGTTGTAGTTTGCATCAGTTTAAAGTGAATTTTCTCCTTTCACTTGCTTTTTAATTTTAAATCCACTTGCATTATCATTATCCAGAGAGATACTGGAAAGCAAAACCTCTTAATAATATAGTCAAATTATTTTGAAAGCCATGATAAATTTTAGGATGGTTGGAAATTCTCACCAGCATATAGGAAAACAAAATCTAATTAAGTAAGTGGAGATGACAGCATTTAAAGTAAAAATCTACCAAATACTGTTTAGAAAGTAATATGAATTTCTTCACTCTCTTGTGATCAGTAAAATGTATTCACCATTGTAAGTGAAGTTTGCATACAGGGACTGCAGTGGTACTCAGAAAGATTTGTATATTTCCTAAAATAAATGAAAAAAAATACGTCAAGGTGCCAGTAACTGAATACGTCCCAATCCCCCAAAACTTCTTTTTAAACTGCTAATTGTGTAGCAAAATGTGTATTTTGTCAGACTTGATAAGACTGGTATGTTGATTCAAACACCTCAGGCAAATAAGATACACACACAGGAATATGATTACAGCTAGAGGCTGTAACTTTATTAACTTAATTAACATAATGATAACTGGAGAGATGCAAAACATCTATTTCACCCAATATCACTGCATAACAGGAGTGCTCCACAGTGCTTTTACCCAGAAAATATCAATCAAGTTAATAACAAGAGAGTGAACTTCATTTACATTTGTCAGCAGCTGACAGTCGAACCCTTTCTTATTTCTTCAACTGTTAGGGGTGAAGGGGAAATGTGTTCCAGCCTATGCTCAAAATATTTCCATATACAGGTATTCTCACTACTTGCCATTGCTTTGGAACCTGTTTAAATTTCTTCCACGTGTATATGACAAAATTATTCTGCAAAATTTTGTATTCTGTGAACTGAAGGATGTAAAGATATCAGAAACTTTAGTAGAGGTCTACCATGCCAGTAAATCTGGTCTGAGAGACACAAGTGAGAGTGATTGAACAAGAGACATTTTTTGGATGTCCCACTCTGTGACCAACATGAACAAGAGTTGTTTCAGAGTTCTCTTTGCAACAGACATTCTACAACTTCCCTCTTGTCCATCAATAATTATTAGACATTAACAATAATTATGTGTGACTAGATATTCACTACTTTACCACATATGTTTATAAAGAAACCAGACAAATTGTGGAATTTAGCTCATAGGAAAAAATCAAAGCATGTTATTGTTTCTTGTGAACACATTACTACTCTGCATTGAAGATATGCAGAACTACAGGAGAAAAACAGGTGGAAGAAGGTATCTGAAGCAAACATTTGTAAGACATTCTGTGAATAAAAGAAGATGCATAATTTACTGCAGCCTGAGGGTAGCTATAAATTATATTCAGACAAATCACTATTTGTTCTTCTATTGCAGCGAAAAAAAATATCTCCTAGCAACTATCTTGTCTTACTGTATCTTTTAGTTAATATACAGAACAAGCTTTCTTAAAAGAAAATACAAATACAAATGGATGACAAAGATCTTTATCTTTTCTGGCAAAACCCTTATGGGAAAAATCATTAATTATCACTTGAAAGAAAAAAAAATCTTTAGTTGCTCACACTCTAGACTATTTAGACACAATAGTAGAAAAGTAAGGTTTAACTTACTGTTTCAAGAAACAGCAACAGAGGAGCAAATTAGGTCAGTATTAAAATGTGTGAAAAATAGGCTGAAATAAAATATTTGAATCCTTATACAGAAAAATAAGAAAGCATATCTGTAAGTTATTTGCAGAGGATGTCTTGGAAAAATAAATATTTATGGTGAATTGTGTGCACTTGTTACAGATCAATGGACTAAAATGGAAAATTCCTACATCAATTCTTGAAGTATTAAAAACCAGAAGATACTGTATTCATGAGGGACTTAACAATAACCATTTTGAAACCCATTAGGTAATGAAGACAGTAAAACATGAAAGTAGTTCCTAGAACACAGAGAAGACAGCTTTATGATCCAGAAAGTAGAAAATCCATGCAGAGGAGAAACTGTCCTGGATCTACTTCTTCAATAGGGAGGAACTAATTAAGAACGTGAGTATAATACAGAGATACTGCATTACTTACCTTACGTACTTAATTTTAAGAGAGGAAATTCTGTTGAATAAAGAAACTGAAGGAACATGGCACAGCAGAGAAAAGGTAGGCAGACTAGAATACATCTGTGTCAAACTATCAAACTTCTGGGGAAAGCCAAGTATAAAAGCTCTAGGAGTGTGTAAAAACTTGTATTGTGCAGCAGTGATTCTTGACATGTCATAGACAATCCAATACTAGAGGCCATCAGTACCAATTATCTACTAAATTGTTTCTGTCCTGCAATCTGCAGGTCGATATAGTAAAATTGGTTGACAGTGAGCTCACTGGAAGACTAGTCAGATTAGTATGAAGCATGATGCAAACTAATTTATCAGGTATTGTAATTTAAGATTGTTTCTTTAAAAATAATATAAAATAAATAAATCTACACTGTACATAGAGTGCAATGTAGAAATACTTCCTAAGGTTGGCTGTCCCTAAATAGGACAAAGATGAAAACAGAATAACATAGGAGAGTAGAGTCTGGAGCTGTGTAGGTTCTTCAGAGCAGTGCCTTCTACAAGGAGATCTCTAGAACAGCTTTTAGTCTTTAGTTAATTCTGGTTAATCTCTATCTAAAACTCAATCTATTTTCATCTACCAAAACTAAGCATAGTCACACAGGACAATGAAATATGAAAGTCAGTTTATAATCATGTGGTACCACTAACTAACTTTGTAATCATGGCATCTGATTTAATGAAAATTATCCAAATCAAGATTTAAACTAGCTTATGCAATGCAGTTGTGGAGTATGACTGTGCAATTATTCAGAGCATCAAGAAGGAGTTTTGATAGCTATTCCCTTCATTCATGTAACTGTTGCACTGTCACCAACAGCACAGATAATTCTCATCAGCTGCTGATCTATGGATTGTCTTCAGTCGAGTCAGGATTGAGACAGTGAGTCCAGTGAATAGGACTCAAAAGGTAGTGAACATCTAATTGTGGATTCAAGGGATAGGTTAATTTTTAATTTAAGTTTTAACCAATTCCATGACTGTGGCAAAGTTGTATAGGACCATAAGAAAATTTGAGTTGGAAGGGACATCTGGACATCTCGAGTACAATGTGTACCTCACAGTGGAGTTACCTGTGATGTCAAATCTCAAGATTCAGCCAGATCTTGAAAATATCCGGGGATGGAGACTACATAACCTTACAGATCAATCTGTTTCCCTGTCAAACTGACCTCATGGTGACTAAGTTTTTCCATATAATCAGACTGAGCCTTTCTTATTTCAAACTAAGTCTGGTTTATTTGTTTAGCCACCACACAACACTGTGAAAAGCGTGTCTCTGCTTTCTTGGTCTCACAAGTCTGTCACCTCTGCTGTAACCTCTTCTCTGTGTCTCTTTCAGCTTTTCCTCACAGGCACTGAAGAACATCTTTGTTGTCCTCCTCTAAATTTGCTCCAATTTGTGAATGCCTTATCCTGGAGGCCCAAAACTGGACAGAATCCGGATGTGACATAATGAATATTGATCAGAGGTGAATAATCACTCCCCTCAATCTTCTAGCTGTTCTCCTGTCCACACAGTTCAGCACACTGTTTGCCTGCTTCCTGCAAGCACTGACCATGAACTCATGCTCCGCTCACACTCTGCCAACCCCTCAGACACTTCAATGAAGCTGTTCTTGTTGTGACCTGATTCTTGGGTAGCTTACAAATATTTGAGGAAAAGAAAATCTGTCATCCTCTTAGGGTCAATTAAGGTGAAACCACACCAAACGAACAGTTAATATATTTGTATTTTATTATGATAACTAGATCTATATCTGTATATTTATAATTTATAAACTGTTGGCAATACACCTTGAAGAGAGTGAGAAAAAGAGAGAAAGATATGAAAGTAAAGATATAGAGATATCATTTAGAGATTAGAGATGACATTTAGATCCAGTGATACAGTCAAGGTTGTTTCTCAGGTGGTGGACTCTCACCTGAACTGGCAGTCTTCTGACTTTTATTTGATTGTGATACCCCCAAGGAGGACCTCAGTCACTAGTTGTAAATAAGCCTGGGGACTTGGGTGGTTGTCAGGCGCCCTCCAATGATGTGATCAAGATACAGACCCTACTCAGGCCCTTGTGACTCATTTCTCCAGTCTGCAGAAGTCCTTCTGGATTGCAGCTGTGGCCTTGATCTGCTTACCTGCCTCACCCAATTTGGTGCCACCTGCAAACTTGCCATCATTTTTCTCTTCCTTCAGTTTTCTGAGTGAATTCATTGAGGGAAAGAGCTGTCTTTTGTATAGCTTTGTGTGAGGTTCCTGGCTGAAACATCTTAGAGGATCATTTTGTCAGAAGCCTCAGGTCTTTCCTGTTATATTAAGAATGACCATTGGGGATTAAATACCCTATTTTATAGACTGTGGCCAGAGATTTGTGCTGCAGTTCAGTTCTTAGCTCAAGCAGTTTCACTGCACAGGGTGAGAGCAGTCTGTGGAAAGAAAGGCTATTCAGAGGATGTAGATGCAGTGAAATACAGAGAGTAGATATTGACTCCAACTTTGCAATGCAAAACCTTTTTAGACTCCATCACGATTTTTTATTTAAAAAAATCTTGAATAACTTACTGAGAAGTAAGTCCATGCTGTCTTCTTATTTAAATTATTTATGTTTTATTACCCCTAACCCATGATGTTTTAACCCTGTCAAAAATTTGACATCATTATTCAGCTGGTTTGACTAGCTAATTTGGAAGAGCAAATCTGGCAGAAAAGAAAGTGAAAAAAATCAGCCATTTTTCATTTTTTTTTTGCCTCAAGCATGTAACTATGAATGATTCATAGCACTTCTTGCTCTCTGACAGATTCATTATTAAAAGTTTATTTAATTATCAATACTGTGCTCTACTCTATTAAGAAAATCATATTTTATATTGACTATTGCTTGTGAATGAAGTTATCAGTGTCATTCAACCCACTTGAAATCCTGAACATCTGTTTCATTAAGCTGATAGAGTTTGTTATTGACATTTTTAATGCAATATATTTTCCAAAGGCATATTGGCAGTTTTGCCATGTGTTGAGAGAACTCATTGGTGTAAGCTATCCCCATTTGTTGTTGTCTGTATGCTTTTTGTGCTTTTTAAGCTCAAAAACACTGAAAGACTTACTGCAGTGCCCATTTCAGTAGTGCTAAATTAATATATTTCATTGCTATTTTCCTTGCAAATGCATGACAAGAAACACAATAGCAAATTGTAGCAATAGCAATAGCAAAACAACAAATTATCTCTGGACATACAAAATAAAGGGATTTATTATCTGCTGTTCATGTCAGTTGTTCCCAGTTTGCCCAAATACATTAAAAACATATTATGATATTATGCATATTAGACAAACACTAACGTTAACTTATTTTAATGCACGCTTCCATTTTTTCTTCATTTTATTTCAGATCAAAATCCATTAATAATATCAATGTTTTATTTCTTTTGTACTGGAAATTGAATTCTGCATTAGAGTAGGTGGATAATATTTAATAGGAATATTACAAATGTTCCAAAATAGAAAAGTTTTTTCTCTATTTATGGTTGTTGTCACTCTCAAATTATATTTTATTCTTATTATTCTCAATAGTTCTATTTTGGAAAATACCCACGTGAATAATTGATTTTTTCTAAAGAGAAGTTTCAAATATAATCCAGAGGATTTCTATAAAAGTGTCAGGTACACTTATAATACATTTATTTATCCATCTATCTTTCTACCTATCTATCTACCTATTTTAAATAAACAAAGCACAAAGAAATCAATGGTCTTTTTATTCACTTCACTGGACAAGCTATCATGCTGTTTTCAGTTGCCAATTTTTTTTTAATATAAGGAATTAAATATTAAATATATTAAAAAATAATTAATATATTTTATTGATATTTAATGTTGTTATCCATGCCTAGCCAAATTTTTTCCTTAATGTTAAGTACTTTTCACTTGTATTTATTGTGTTATCATACAGGTGATGCGATTTTAAGTCAGGAAAATGCAGAAAGGTAAGTATTTATGATATTTTGAAATGCTTACCCATTTCAAGTATTCTGATTTTTGTTTCTAATTTTATTCTGCCAACTTTGAAAGTGTATAGAGTGGTTTATTACAAAAATAAAGATAGGGAAGTGGAGGTCTTGAAAATATATCAGGTGATTTCCAAATGATTAGTCTAGTAACTGCCATAAATATAAGAGTTTATTTTCACTGAACAAGTAAGTCTCATGATGAATCAATCAAATGCCTTTAAAATATAAAAGTGTAAGTCTGTAAATAGTGATAAATAAATATACAGATAGAAATGCACACAACTTAACTTAATCACTACAGCCTTGTTCAGTAAAGCTCAAGATAAAATTGTAAGAGCTATAAATTTGATAGTTTGTTCTATAAATTTTCATCTCACTTCTTCTGAGCCGACCAAGGAATGAAGATATCAGTTGAAGACTTTCTTTCATTAGAATCCTCAAATATTTCTATTTTAAGATATCCACCCAACCTCAGTGGATAACCCTTTCCAATGATGACTGTTTACTGTATTCCTGACCAGAGATTGTGAGAAAAATTTCCATCAGAAGGAATTTGCTTTATCGAACTGTACAAGTATGAGATGCACTTTCAGAAATGTGCAGAAAGGTTTTTTCGTTATAAGAGCTTCCAGCCAAGATAACTAACAGAATACAAAAAATGAAAGAAGTACTGGGAACTTGATTTCGGGACTTCCACATGCTAAATTAATAATTCTTGTCTACAGAGACAATCTTTATTCAAACACTGGGACAGTGGCTGTTTATAGGCTAAACTAGAATCTCCCAAATAAAACTGTTGATAAATCCCCATTTTAGCTATTATTCAAACAGAGATTTTTCTGCTTGAAGTCTCTTTCCATCTGGAATGGAGATGTCAGTGAATATGTGTTCTTGTTTGAATGTCCAAAAAAATATCTCAAATTATCATTAAATTTAAACTATTGTTATTAATGGTGTTAACATAAGACATGAAGCAAATATATTTTCCTGTTTCTTAATATCTTAACACCATGTACAAATTCAAAGCAGAAAATGAATATAAGCCAAAAAAGTCCCAAACACCATAAACCCCACAGTTCAGTTTTCAAATTATACAACAAAGAAAGAATCAGTAGAAAATATCATTAAATGATAATCATTGGTACTGGAAGGAAATATCTCAAAATTATTTTTTCCACTTGTCCCCCAGAACAGAAAAATTTATTTCTTTACATGTCATCTCAAGCTTAGCAAGCTCATTACAAGAGCCACGCATCCAGCAAGCTGATGTCATCCAGACCTTACCAAGCAACATATGGCATTTTGACAATACCATCAACCCCTTTCTTGTCTATCCCAAAGGTAACATCAAAATTCATGAATCAAACATATGCTTTTTCTCAATGGAATTTCATTTGCTATATCTAGAGCCACATGCAGGGGAAGAAATGTAATCACTGCGCGTCAAAATGGATTTGCTCGGACAACTTATAAAACTCAGCGGGAGAATATTTTTAATAGAATAGCCATTTCCCAATCTATTAGTTTTGATGCTCTAAGAAAACTACTAACGCAACAATAATAAGTCTTTGAATTAAAATTGAAACTCTAAAATATACTGCAAATTATAGACCTAGTTGTGATTCTGTTTTTCTTGTACATTGCAGGTTTCTCCTGTCATTTCTGGATCATACTACTTTTTCTTATATCTGCTATATATCTTTCCCCTGAAAACCATTCCGTGTAGTGCTTTAGCTTAAATCTGTTTTTTTAAACTGTGATTTATTTTGAGTTTGCTGCTATTTTTTTTTTAATATTGGGAAATAATTGAGTTGTAAAACCTGTTTGCCAAGTCTAGAAATTCATCTGATGCATGAGATATTGCTACTTTCCTCTACATGTCTTACCATATAGATAGATATACATTATATAGAGTTTTTACAGGACTGGCAGTTATTGTGTACAACCGACAATTCAAAAAAGAGAGAAGGAGATATCAAGAAACATTTGTTGGAGACAATCCAGGAAGCAACTTGTCATAGTATTGGTTTTCAACATGAAGAATGATATACAAGTTCTTACTTGAATACAGAAAATGCTTGTGTCCCAGCATTCAAATATTTGTTTCAATAAGTAAACTTTTGAATTTACTTACATGTTTTATCATTGTGCAAAAATTTTAGTGAAATCCTAGGGCGGAAGAGGAAGAGAAAAGAGAATGAAATGAATTCTTAAATCATGTTATTACTGTCTGAATTAATGCATCTTCTGAGACATCTTTTCCCTCTCCCCGCAATCTCCCCCTTTTGCTGCCAGTAGAAAATGCAAAATCCCTCCTTCAGCCGTTCATAGCGCATGGACAGCTTTGAGATGTGAATATTCCCTGTGCCACCAAGCACCAGCCTCAAGAACTATACCATGCAACAGATGGGATGGATGGTTAGTTGCAAATAAAAATGACCAAGGATTCAGCTGAGGGTTAACTATTCTCTCCTGACTGTAGTGAATAATTCTGGGATCCTGTATGCTTGATAGTTCCACTTTTAAGTTCAGAAGTTTAGGAACTGGATAAACAATGTAACTTTCCTTCTCAGTACAGTCTGCACAGTTCCTTGACTCATCAGTTTTCCCTGGAGACAACAGTAACCCTACAAAGCCATTATTTATTATCCACATTTCCTTGTCCCTGAAGAAGCTTTCATAAGCTTAGCCCTTTTTCAACTGCAGAATTCTTCAGAAAGTAGAAAAAAAAGGCTTTTACTAATTCCAGGGCCCGGAATTGTTAACTGAAATGGATTGATATTAAAATTGCATTTGTATTTTTTCAGAAAAAATACCAGAAACAAAATCTTAAAAAATGACACTCAGTTAAAAAATGATATCTTTAAGTAAAACATTTCAAAATAACAGATTTTACGGGCTGATTTTTTTCTTCCTGTCTGAACTTATTGTCTATTTTGTTTTCCTTCATAGCCATTGCACAGTGGAACTCAGATGCAGCCCACTGAGATCATTAATTGTGTTTCAAAATAACTAGGTTGTTCAGAGATGATCTTTAAAATTCTCCCATAGGGGAAAAAAAGAAAGTGATAAATAGTCTGTATCAGTATAATGAAACAAATGAAGATATTTTCTTTCTTTGACACAAAATATTGCTTACATGCTTTCATCCTTTTCTTTTGGCAACATTTAACTAGAATCTGATATTTGTCAGGTTGTAATGAAATTATATAAGATGTTCCAGAAACAATCTGAATTTGGCATTCAGGAAATAAAATCTTCCATTGTACCAACGCTGCTCTGAAAGTAGTGACTCCTACTTCATTCTGTTGGCTCATGAATTCAGAGGCAGATATTGGTGGCATGACAGTAGAGGCTGAACCTTCCCACCAATATTCCATTACATTTTGTTGCTGTGTGACAGATGGCACCAAAGGAGCAGTGCAACAAAATGCCATCTGACATGGAAGTGCGTATGAAAAAAAGGTGTGTCACTGAATTCCTCCATACAGGAAAAAAATGCAACCATTGGCATTCATCAACACTTGCTGAATGTTTTTGGAGACCCAGCAGTGGATATGAGCACAGTGATGCGGCAGTAGTGCATTTCAGCTGTGGTGGCAGTGATGTAGAAGACAAGTCACATTCTGGATGGCCATGAAAATTTTTATGAGAATAGCATGCAGGCTCTTGTGCATCACTGGAAAAAAATGCATAGCTAATGGTGCTGGCTACCTTGAAAAACAGTGTTCTTTAAGCTGAGGATGGAGTCTATCAGATAGTGTTATTGTGCTAGCTGTCATTGAAATAAGTAGGAGGCATTACTTTTGCAGCAACCTACATATTTAGCATAAACAAATTATTTATGTTTCTTACTGTTAGCCAGTGAACTTTCAATCTCTCTTTATCTCCTTTGTTCATAAAGTTTTCTTGGGAAGTTTTTGATCCTATAGGAACTGGTATTTTCAGTTATTATATGATATTGATATGCTGTACTAGAACAATCTATAATGTAGTTTGCTGATTCAGCAGAGTGTGTAGGGTTAACTAAATGTTTTGCTTCAGTACATTTATACTTATTAAACCTTCAGTTATTGCACTGCACCATTTTTGATTTATGTTTGATAGCTTTGCTGCAAGGGTCTTACTATTTTATGAAACATATTCCTGCTTAAGTTTTTTTGATTGATCAACTCCTAAATCAGTTAGTAATGACAATTTACAACTTTTATTCCAGATTTTAAATATAGTTGATACATTCTTTAGAATGGATGTTTAATTTGTGAATTTACTGACACACATTTTATAACTTCTTCACTTACACATGTGACTTTGACAGAAATTAGGAATACAGCATGGCACCAGGAGTATTAGATAGTGGACAATCAGTTTAATTTGGGGAAACTTAAAAATTGTGCTGTGCTTTATATGGAGGAGTACTACATATTGTACTTCGAAATTATTATGATGAATTAATAATTACTCTTTCTGATGAACTGGTGATATGTGAATTGTAATACATGCTTATAAGGAAAATAAATAACAGATGCAATCCAGTAAAACACTTCTTAGAAATGATTTACTAATTTTACATAAATTGGAAACATGGTTCAATATTTCCAAATGATTGCAAAGTCAGGAGTTGATGGTTGGTACCGTGACCTCTTCCAGTCAGCATCAGGTGTAAAGTTAGCCTAGTGGCACATTATGTGTAGCATAGTTATATGAATGAATAGTTGAATCTGGTAATTTCAGGAAAATCCATCAGTATATTAGTAGAAGTAACTGAATAACTTTCCTTCTTTTGAGACTCTCTAACTGCGTCGTAAACAACAGAAATGTTACAAAGCCTTCTTGCTGAGATGTTCAAAGCTCAGTTAAGCAGTATCCAGAATGCCAATTGACAACCTGCAGAGTTAAAAATTCATTAACTCCCAGAAAGAAAATATAATCTCATTTTTAATGCTAAAAATGGGTAACTATTTTACTTCTTGTAGAAGTAAATAATGATTTTTTTGAGAGCAGATAAAAATGGTTTAAAACTTACTTGACAAAAAACACAAAACAAACGAACAAACAAACTACAAAACAAACAAAAAACCAACAACATTAAGGCATGTGTAAATCTGTGCCAATTTACTTCAGCAGATCCCAAAGCAAATAAGAGGTCATTTACATTCAGACCTAAGTAGAGTTCGTAGCTATAGCCTGTTAGAAATATCTTAGAAGTGACGTATAAACAGAATGATAGTGGTAATCTTTGCCATTAAGTCAAAATAAAAAATGACATGAATCAGTACTTCCCTCCTCTCTTTCTTCCTTAAAAAGCTAAAATCTTAACCATTGTTGTTGCTTTTTGTTTATTTCAATGATAATATATTAACAAAATGAGCTGTTAAGAAACTGCAATTCTGTGCATATAAAGTGTGGTCAGGATTTCACGGATATGAAACAACTGTACAGATATTTCTCCAGATATTTTCTTGGAAGGGAAGGGAAGGGAAGGGAGGGGAAGGGAAGGGAAGGGAAGGGAAGGGAAGGGGAAGGGAAGGGAAGGGAAGGGAAGGGAAGGGAAGGGAGGAAGGAAGGGAAGGGAAGGGAAGGGAAGGAAGGGAAGGGAAGGGAAGGAAGGGAAGGGAAGGGAAGGGAAGGGAAGGGAAGGGAAGGGAAGGGAAGGGAAGGGAAGGGAAGGGAAGGGAAGGGAAGGGAAGGGAAGAGAAGAGAAGAGAAGAGAAGAGAAGAGAAGAGAAGAGAAGAGAAGAGAAGAGAAGAGAAGAGAAGAGAAGAGAAGAGAAGAGAAGAGAAGAGAAGAGAAGAGAAGAGAAGGGAAGAAAAGAGAAGAGAAGAGAAGAGAAGAGAAGAGAAGAGAAGAGAAGAGAAGAGAAAGAGAAGAGAAGAGAAGAGAAGAGAAGAGAAGAGAAGAGAAGAAGAAGAGAAGAGAAGAGAAGAGAAGAGAAGAGAAGAGAAGAGAGAGAAGAGAAGAGAAGAGAAGAGAAGAGAAGAGAAGAGAAGAGAAGAGAGAGAAAGAAGAGAAGGAGAAGGGAAGAGAAGGGAAGAGAAGGGAAGGGAAGAGAAGGGAGAGAAGGGAAGGGAAGGGAAGGGAAGGGAAGGGAATGGAAGGGAAGGAGGGAAGGGAAGAGTAATAAAGCAAAACAAAG